>JAZHRO010000077.1:13672500-14922500 GCA_037157565.1 Thalassia testudinum | reverse complement strand
CAATCATTAACATTGTTGACCATTATGTCAAACAAACTTAAAACAGTATGGGTACGATCCTAATATGTAGGAAATTCCAAAAGAAAATGAACAGTATTTTGTATGAGCAAAATCGACTTCGTTTGGGCCCTAAACCGGCCCAAACACATGCACCCTAACCAAAATCAGATGTCTGGGGAGAGTCTCAAACGTCTTAAACGAGTGCAAGATCTCACCTTGCATTCCTGTGTCTGTCCCCATCGTCTGCTTCCCCTCACAGTCGTCTGAGGGTGTCTCCAAACGTCTGGCACTGCTCCCAATTGTCTGGGAGAGCAGTCGGATGTCTAACGATACTTCTAGATGTCTTAAAGTGCCTCAAACGTTACGCCAACACGCCTTCCCATCATTTTTGGCACCTCAACACTCTGCGTGCTTACCAAACGTCCTAAGTCCATCCCAGACATTCGACGACCCCTCCAGACGTCTGACAAATGTTGCAAACGTTTGAATCTGCGGAAATAATACTCACAAAACCTCCTCGCAAGCCCTCCTCTCGTGCCTGGAGTTGCAGCAACTCCCTGCGATGGCCGCTCAGGACCTCCTGCCACCCTCCCTCTGCCTCCCACACACCCCCTTCTCCTCCAATCTCCTCTTGCTCCCTGCTCTCCCTCTCCTTCTCCCTCACTCAACTGCTGTGGTGGAGAACGAAATGGAGAGGGGGGGCGAGGGGGGTGGTCTAAGGGTGTGTGGGGATGGGGGAAAGTATGGTGGCATGGGGGGGGAGGGGGGAGTATGGTGTGGGTATGGGGTGCAAGAAAATTGTGCTAAACCCCTTCGAAATTAAAAATACTCCGTATGGGATCCTTTTATTACGTAAAAATTGCGATAAGGTCCCTAAATTTTGAAAAAAATCCAAACCCTTGGGAACGATCATTTCTTTATATTATAAGTAGAATAGAATAGTTATAGATATTGTGAATCTTTCTCTTATAGAAAAATACAAGAAAAAAAATCACAGATTTATAATTGACGTAACCTTCCTGTATTCGATTTATGACTTATCTCAAGTTTCAATAAATTTATTTGATTAGCGAATTTTTACGTAACTACAACGACGAATTTTTAAACTCAATCTTTGTAGTGTAAAATTCGCTTATCAAGGATCACCTTAGAGACCATAACCCCCTAACTTAAGTTATCAATTAGTGTGACTAATTACTATGTGAATTATAAAAGAGATATAATTCACAAATAAATCTCTACACATTTGTTTTAATGAAACCACACATCCCTTTTGCAATATATGCCCAAACCAAAGATATTAACCTTAGTCGTTCACTCTATAAAATTGAGCATTAAAGACGAAAATCCATAATCCATATATTATTTGATTATATCTATATATAAATATATATACTAGTCCATATGTTGGATTATGATCCAACATTTGCTAGGTAACACAAAACCCAAGGGATCCTTCTTCTTATTGCTTACCACTAATCTCCCAATCATCATGGTTAGTTAGGATAGGGGCTTCAAATCACCATGCAACTTTTGTCCTTAACACTACAAGCCACAGGCAACCAAAAAGGCGAGTAGTCCCCCTCCCTACCCGGAATGAGTATGTTAATCGAATTTTAAAAGACAAGGTTGAGTTATCCTTGTCCAGGAAGCCATCCTAGGAAGCTTTGTGGGTTACCTGAAAAAAACAAATAATTATAAAAGCTCAAACAAAATCGTACAGCCACTTCTTTAGCTCAACGGTGAAAATGGTTCAAATCTTGTTAAATGAACACATTAAAGTTCAAGAACCTAACTTGCCCTCTATCTTGGTACTGAAGCATTAGAATTCTCCCCTAATTTTCTCAAAGTGTCAAGACATCATTGACGCACTAATGCAAATACTAGAAGTTGCCATAATTGTACTTTTACCTTCATTCAAGGGCTCATTAAGCGTGACTTAACAGCTATTCCCTTGAGGAAAATATTCAATTTTATATATCCCATCCTTTTAAACTAGTCTAATGGTCAATTCGAACAACCAAGGACAAAATACAAATGTACCTAGCATAGTTTGAAGCTTGATAGTTTCCTATCATTTAGTTGACCAACCAACCAATACTTTGATTCTTATCATTTCTATCATGAGATCTCAAAACCATCAATATTATTTCCGGTCACAAATTTCCCATGTGCAATAAGCTCTCACCGAGTGGACTATCATAACACATCGATTGAATTATAACCAACCATTATATTAGTAATAAATATCTTCATAAGCACAATGCGAAAAACAATAAAAAGATTACCTCGAGGAGTACTAGAAAGGGTGCTAGCCATAATAGAACTATTGTAGGTAATAAAAGCCCGAAACCAAAGGACATTTTTTAAAATCCAGCTATATAATAATGTCTATAATAATGATAAATGATAAGGAAGGTAACTCTTTTGGGATGGAAAGGTATTTTTTTCTTGATTTGCGAGAGTTAGGAATAACCAAGCCAACCGAGTTGGCCGATCAATCTTAGTAATCTCTTGGCCAACAGGTTGGAAAGGAACAACTATGATCCTGATTGTTGCCCAAATAGAGTTAGATTGGCCCATTAAATTTCAAATATTTGAAATTAACATTAGAGTTAGAAGCATAAGAGAATGTTTACCTATTCTAGTGGACCTAGTTTGGCAATTAGGTAATGTTGATCTTGGGCGAATCAAGGTAGGGATGGCATAAGGTCAAGGCCAGTAGAGGTGAGGATCAAGTCCACGAAGGCAAGGTTGGGTTAAATGAAAGCTAAATAAGGTTGGGAAACATATGCTAGATAAGGGAGACTAGTTAACCTAGCCAAGGCTAGAAAGATAAGCAAATAAAAGAGTTTTCTAGAGGTCAACTAAATATCAAAGTTGAGCAAAAGTAGCTACCCGATGCCCCTATCCTAGGGTGCCTCCTAAATAAGGGAGAAAACTTGAAGGTGCCTTCATTTTCCCTATGGTGATTATATGGGATGCTATGAGCCTCGTCGAGGGACAAGGTAGTGCGGTAGGCAATCACGACAAAGTTCACTAATCAATAAAGACCAACAACAAGCACCTATATGGTAGAAATCTTGGATGGTTGATCTATAGCTTGCACTTCTTGTAACATTCCCATAAATGTCACCATTTAATGGTGAGTATAAGAGGCCTTGCTTATGGAGGCTCTCCATCCTACCATTTTCAAGACTTGTTTTGGTGGGGAAGAGTGGCAAGGAGGGTGTGAAAAGGAGGAGAGACTTCAAAGAAGCAAGAAAATCAAAAGAAGACAAAGCAATTTTATAAGATATTACCATCGAACTCCTTGAAAAATGAGAAGGTTTGACACCATACATGCTTCATTATAAGTAACAAGAGACCTCTATTAAAGAAAGGAGGTGAAGGAGTATATGAGATCTCCGTTGCAAGGAGGCGGTGCCAAGAAGTAGAAAGGGGAGTTTCTTCTTAGTGAGGAAAAAATTTTGTAAAGGGGAATAACTCCAAGCCCCCTAAAGGGGAGAAAATGTTTCTTTAAATAAGAAAAGAAGTCCTTGATTTTGCTTCTTCTCCATGTATAAAGATGAGAAGAGACATACAAGTCAATCTAAGCATCCAGTATTTCATCTTTCCCTTGAGACAAGAGACAAGAAATAAGATGGTGATCACTGTGCTCTTCTAAGGCCCAATAAAAGAATAATTGCATCTGATGATGGTAGGAGCACAATATCTGAGGTGAGATGAGGATGATGGAGGTAGAGCTTGGCATCTAAGGTGAGGCTAAGGATGAGATCGAATGAGACAAGGCAAGGCCATTCAAGGGCATCAAAAGTGAAGCAAAGGTCATTCAAGGCAATGCAGAGGTTGAATAAGAAAATGTCAGGTAGAAAAATGTGGATCTAGTAAAACCAAGTTTGTTTGAGACAAGGTCAAGGTCAAAGTTGGACATGTAAGACAATTGAGGACTACCAAGGGTGGATAAGGCTAACAAAGTAAGGGAGAAGAGGACTAAGGGTGGACGAGGTCGATTAAGGCAAGGAGAGGATGGTTAAGGGTTATTTATGGCAACCATGGTAAGGCCAAGCAAGGAAAGATCATTTGAAGCTTGGGAAATTCAAGTCAAGATGAAGGTAATAGAGGTAGGATGGGGGTGATGGAGTTAGGTGAGGTTTGCTAAGGCAAGCATAGCCCTTAAAGCAGGGAATTGCTCTGGATATAGCTTCGCACATAATGAAACAATTAAAGGGATCTAGCATTTCGATGAGTGAGTTGACTATTGAAAAATAAGTCTATCCTCATAGCACATGAATTTAGTTTATTTACTATCATGCTAAAGGTACAAAAATCCAAGCTAAGAAGATCTTTAGCATTCATAAATGAGATCTGTCATGCTATGCCCACCCCTTTATTGGAGCAAATTCTCTATGATGCACCATAGGCCTATGATGTGCTTCAACAATTTAAATCTCGTCATTGATGCAAAAACAATTCCATTTTACATGGATATCCTTCAAGTTGTTCAAAAGATGCATAGCTTTATTAGTAGATGGCCTATCTATGACAAGAATGACCGTAATTCAAGCCTTGAGTAGGTAGCTATCTAACAATCACAAGCTTAGACTTAAGCTCAATTGAAACAAGATGACCTTGGCAACTTATCTAACACAGGCTCAATGGATCGATAACAACTATCTAAAATGATCAGGTCAAGTTCATCAAGTCATAATCCCTAATCATATAAACTTATTACTCAATTTCTCAAGTTCAAAATGTGACAATATTCAGGAATGTTACTAGAAAGGAGTAACATCACCTATCAGAGGGGTTAAACCAGTCAAGCAAGCTTCCCTTCTACCTCAAGACTGGTTTATAAAAAGGGTTAGTTAACCCATGTTTTGGAAAGTTGGAGATAACGATATCCCCTGTTTGCATTTATGTAAGAGTTTATATCCCATGTTGACCGAAAGGAAGGGTTAAGTTGGAAAGGACATCCCACGGTGTTTACTTGAAAAGAGGGTGCTTCTTGTTTGTGTTTCCAGCCGAGATGTTACATCAAACTAAATGAACGAGTGCATTGAGCGGTTAAGCTAACCTCCCAAAGAACATGAGACTTAACAAACATGGGATGAGAAGTCAAAACCAAATAGGATCGTAGTTTACCAACGCAAAATTTCACGTACCATTGATAAATTAAGTTATCACTTGTAATATTTATTATATTACATCAATGACATTTTAAATATCACCAAAAATATTTAATTGAAAATTTAAATATTATTGATATAATTTAATTCAAAGCTCAAATCTCACGTATTTCTATCTCAATATTGTCAATCGAATTTAGTCGAAGGAGAGAGGATGTTGTGTCTAGGTATAGCTGTGCAACCTGATATAGAACACCAAGAAAAGGGTATCCGGACGTGTCCCCCCTACCCCACTCCGTGCAGCTAAACATGGGCAGTCTCCGCGACCCTCGGCAGAACAATTGGAAGGGGAGCGGACCCAACTGACATCCCAACGGCTATGAGAGAGCCGCGCCAATTCCCCACCTCCCAAGGATAACCACCGCCTCAACAACAACACCAACCCCCTCCTCACCACCTCCCGCCGGCCAACTCAAGAACCTTGCAGTACCCCCTCCCTCCTCTGCCGCCGGGGGAATCCAGGGCTCGCCCTCGATTCCCGAGGCAAAAGAGAGAGAGAGAGAGACCAAAAAGAAAAAAAAAAAGAAACACCCCACCTTTACCACGAGCTTCGTCCCCAAATCCCATAACTTAGGGTTTCGAAAGAAAGCTACGGCCTTTGCCCCATGTCGAGCATCGGCATCGCCCCGAGGCACCCCCCCTCGCTCGACTCCCCCCACCTCCGGGGGGACTCCATCCTCATCTACCTCTCCGTCTCCGGAACACCCCCCTCCGCCGCCGCCGCCGTACCCATGCGGGTCCTCCCCTCCGAGCCCCTCGCCTCCGTCAAGCTCCGGATCCGCGGCCTCGTCGGCGGGCGGCACCACCGCCTCGTCCTCGCCGGCCGCGACCTCGCCCGCGACCACTGCCCCGTCGGCGACTACGGCGTCCGCCACGGGGACGTCCTCCACCTCGTCCTCCGCGTCTCCGACCTGCGCGAGATCCGCGTCGAAACCGCGTGCGGCCGGACCTTCGACCTCCGAGTCGACCGGAGCCGCAGCGTCGGGTTTCTGAAAGAGGAGGTCGCGAGGAAGGCCGAGGGAATCGTGGACTTAACGGACCACCGGTTGGTTCGCGCCGGAGAGGAGCTCCAGGATTGGGTCGTGGTTGGCGACTTATGTGGAGATAATAATGATGAAGATGCTGATGCTGACGACGACGATGCCGTGATCCACCTGATCTTGAGGAGTCCGGCGAAGGTCCGCGCTCACGCTGTCGGGCGCGATTTCGAGCTCTCCGCGGTGGCCGCCGAATCGCCCCAGGAATGGCAGGAGAACCCAGAAGGGAAGCCCCGGCTCGAGCCCGTCGTGGCGAACCCGAAAGCCGAGCTCTTCCCGGTCCTGGGGGACCTTATCCGATCCGCGCTCGCCGGTTTGGCGATGGGCAGACCCCCCGTCCGGTCCCCCGAGGGCTCCGGCGGGGCGTACTTCATGCGGGACGAGTCCGGGACGCGGTACGTCGCGGTGTTCAAGCCGATGGATGAGGAGCCGACGGCTGAGAACGATCCACGGGGTCTGCCCCCGTCCCTCGATGGGGAAGGGTTGAAGAGGGGCACCCGTGTGGGCGAAGGCGCGCTTAGAGAGGTTGCAGCTTACGTTCTGGATCATCCCTCGCGCGGACGTCGGTACCACGTGAGCGACGAGATCGGGTTCTCCGGCGTCCCGCCGACGGTCATGGTCCGATGCTTGCACGAGGGATTCAATCACCCCGGAGGGTTCGAGTACTCGGCGGGGCATTTTAAGATCGGGTCCCTGCAGATGTTTGTACATAACAGTGGGAGTTGTGAGGACGTTGGGCCTAAGTTCTTCCCTGTGCAGGAGGTGCATAAAATCTCTGTGCTGGATATAAGGCTGGCGAATACCGATCGGCACGGGGGCAACATCCTGGTCCGCCGGGAGGGCGAAGAGGGGCGGATCGTGCTGGTGCCCATCGATCATGGATACTGCTTGCCTGAGAATGTGAGTGGGTTCTTGTCGCCGTTCCATTTGCTCTCTTCTTGTTTCTTCATTGAATGAGCATACGTGCGTCTTTCATAGAATGCTGCGCGGTAGTTTGATCTGACGAGAGTTTAGGCGATAATTTATCAATGATCCCGTTTTCTTTGCATACAATCACCATAGTTTTCGATTGGATTTACCACTATAAGCACGCATACTAGTGGCTGTTGCTACATTGGAATTTCATGAGTTTATGCTATCTCATAAAACCAATCACCCCCACTGTATCCAATCCAACTTTTGTGGGATTTTCTTTGACATGTGCTGCTGTAAGCTCTAGGAAGCAATGCCTGTCACCGTTGGTTTTTTAGGATCTCTGACTTCTTTCTTTTTGGTTAACATATCCATCATCTACTTAACAAATAGCTGTTTGATGGTATTTGAATTGGCATGGTATTAAAAGCTCATATTTCCACCATCTAATCTAACCTTATTCTTGGAGATTGATATGTATATATATATGATTTCCTTTCCTCGTGCTTAACAGAGCCTTTTCTTTCTTCTGTTACAGTTTGAGGACTGCACCTTTGAATGGCTCTATTGGCCCCAAGCACGGGAACCGTACAATTCCGAAACCGTGGAGTACATAAAATTGTTGGATGCCGAGCAGGACATAGCTCTCCTGAAATTTTATGGCTGGGAGCTATCGGCCGAATGTGTTCGAACTCTTCGTGTTTCGACGATGCTTCTGAAGAAGGGCGTGGAGAGGGGCTTTACCCCATTTACCATAGGAAACATCTTGTGTAGAGAAACCATCAAGAAGAAGTCCATGATCGAGGAGATTGTCAATGAAGCCAAGGGAACTGTTCTTCCGGGAAGCGGTGAACTTGCATTCATGGAATCGGTGTCTGAGATCATGGATCGTCGCCTTGACGAGCTGACCCGTTAGGTTATAGTGGTAGAGTTGCATGCATATATGTAAATAGATTCGGTGTCTGGTTAGTTTGCCCTTGATGAATGGAGGGGGTGTTGCCGTGGGAATGCCTCTTTCATGCATGCTATCCATCAGCCTTCAACTTTGCTAACATGTCAGAATATGACCTTTTGTGACCACCTGCTGTTATCTCGTAGTGTTTTTTGCTCTCTTGTGTCCTTGATGAACTTGGTTAGTACTAAAAGAGAGGTCTTAGAAAAGCTTTGTTTAGGTCTCATGTATGGCACAGAGGCAATGGTTATATCCGATGAATAAAGTCGGCTCTGTTTGTTCCCATGTGGTGTCGAAGTCGCCCTCTTGCTTACCCTACTACAAACTTGTTGCTTCTTTTGATATGCAGATTTCCTATAAATATTTCCTCAAAACAGGCATGTGTCTGAGCAATTTGTGTTAGCCACGGGTTTGGTGGTCCAAAGACATTTTCGTTAAGATCTTGCTGAACTTACGACTAGGAGCTACTGCATGTCTTTCGTGTGTTTCTCCTATTTTTTTCGAATTTAAATCAAAAGTATCCTTTCGCCCACCATCATCTATCAGCGTTCATTCATTATGGATTGCCTGTTCATTATCCTTTTACAGTACGACATCAAATTTTGCAGGAGGTCAACAACCTCCAGGCACTTTTTTAAAAAATAAATAAATAAATAAATAAAAGAGTAAATATTTACCCTAGGGTCAACCAGCCAAAGCGGGTAAAATCCCATCCCTTTACAACAGAGAGGCATTACAAAAGCAACGCTGAATTTGAGGGGCACAGGGATAATTTTGACAAACGTATCAAACGGGCTCAACTCAATGGAGGAGCACAAGTAAGGAAGGAGATGCTCCACGCATCAAATCTCCATGCCACCGCAATCCGAGCATAAAGGGCTTCGATCAAGATTGTTGATGACGGAAATTCGATTGACGAAGTTGGGAGAGAGATTTAAGATTAAATGCACTAATAGAGCTACCTCCTCATGTCAGTACCCGCTCCAGTGGGAAGATGGTGGGCCTCTCCAGATCCAGACACGATATCCATTTATCCCAATCGACCCTCCTCCTTTGCGATTCAGGGAGTTGGTGGTGGTGCTGCATCTGTTGGGAGCGCACGAAACCAAGTGGTCGTAATCCACGGGTGTTCAAAGTTTTGCGGGATTCGTATGGGATGAGAGAGGGTTGCGAGGAGCGTCTTCGCGACCATCCTCCCGAAGCTTTGGAGGGAGCCAATCGAACACGTACAAGCTTCACGGTCCCTCGGTCCTCCTCCATCAGGGAGCAAATAGGAAAGCTCCATTCGATGTCTTGTGCCGTGGAGGGTTGGACGCGTCATTGTGAACGTGGTCGAGCGAAGCGAAACGTTCACAATGATGCGTCAATCTCTCCCCTCCCTAAGGGGGCAGCCCACCGTGCAAGAGAGCTTGCTCAGAGCTTCTCTTTGATCAGAGGTGCAAGGGGGGAAGGTCCACGGGACGCACCCAAACAGAGACCTCAAATAGGATCCGACCTTGTAAGCTCCAAATCCGATCCCCATCTTCACATCATCAGCCACACTCCAAATAAGATCCAAGGACTCAATCCTTGTCGTCGGGAGAACTCGGTAATGAAGACTCCAGAAATTGGTGATGTAGGACTTGAGCATCCCCACCCCCCCCACCACATCGAGTGCACCAAGAGATGGGGGAATTGCCTTCTTCGATATCTTCCTCATCGAGCATGACAAGGCGACCGTCTTCCCGAGGAATGAAGTCGAGAGGGTCGTCGATGACCGTGGACCTATCCATCCACTTTGCAGCTTCTTCCTTGTTCTTAGGGTTAACAGCACACCCCCACCACACCCCCCCCCCCCCACCCCACCCCACATCCTCCTCTCTCCAGGCTTCTTCCTTCTCCCTCTCGCCGGAACTCCCCCTCTTCTCTCTCGCTCATGCTTCCATCTCTCCACTGCATGGATTGGTATGGTTGAGATTCCAGGCACTTAATATCTGCCTCTCAGATGTTGCCCGTTGCAACAAAACCACTCGAGCACTTTAATATTTGGAAGATAGTGCGGGGGTGTAGGTTTTGAGACTCAGCGGACAACACTTCCGAAGCTCATCTTGGGGGAGTGTGCTTTTAACGGGAGAGGATTTGTGCAAAATTGCATTAAAAGAATGTGTTTTTCCGTTTAGTTAAATTGATGAGAACTTAATCGTCCCTGACATACCGATCATCCAGGTAATGCATCTCTCGAAAATGAATCGAGGGAATTCAAGTCTTTGAGATTTTTGTTTCCAAGAGAGACTTCCTTAGTTTATGATAAGGCTGCGATTTTAAGGAAGTTATTTTTTTAAAGTACTAATACCATTTTCAAAACACAGTTTTGGGTTAGTGAAGTGTCACTCCTGTCGAACTCTCACCCCTGGTTGCCCTGGTGATTTCAGGTGGTTGCTGTTGATGACAACCTTAAGCAATGATGGCATGTTTTGCGGCAACTCCAAGCCATAGTTGCTTTCAGCTAAGATAAGTCATGGATAATGTGATCGTGGAGCCTGTTTAACTCTTTTTTTATTTACTTCGTCTTGGTTCCTTTCCTTTCCCTTTTTTTTTTTTTTTGTTGAACAACTAAGATTCCATTCATGGAGAACAGGCAAGCATCCGGGTACATCGCAAAGCCACACTACGGTCATATTACATCACCAAAAGCCTCAAAACCATAAAACACAAAAGGGTCATCAAGATATGGCATGCAATGTACTTTAACAGAACTGGATGTTCTCCAAGTAGCCGTGCACGGGTGACCGGATAGCAAGGATCACCAGCAAGTGATAAAAGGAGAGATTTACCCGGACATCTAAGGGCATGTTTACGTTGTGAAATACCTTACATTTTCTCAGGAAATCTCATATTTATCAAGTGACATAAGTGAACATATGTTTTAACTTAAATTCGTATATAAGTGAGAGATAAATTATCTCATATTCAAATCTCTTGCAATTATAATTTATTTTGACTTTATCCCATATTCACGTAAATGCATCTGCAAAATTATCTTGAATTATACATAAATACCAAGATATACCATATTTATAAGTTCTTATCTAGCATAGGACATCCCACGAACGTAAACTAGTCCTGGAGAGCTCGTAACTTCGTTTTCCGTTGGAGCCTTCGAAATCTGTGGTGGTTTGTACCGAACCTTTTTAAATGGATGACCAAGTCCTTGTGGCTTTGCTCAAAAACAAGAGTGATGGTGGATTTCGAGGTCCACGTGCAGCCACTGTTTATATATCGTGTTTCGTGTACTCCATTGTAGCTCCCCACTATTTTTTTTGCTATATTTTGCATCTCGTTAGGACCTTTTATACTCATTTTTGGAGAAAATAAAAATCACTCCTAGCAAGAAAATTTTCTTTTGATTCAATCAAACACTCCCCATGTTGGAATGCCCGTTAAAATTTAACAGTCAGCTAAGATCTTTGCCCAAAAGTAAAAATTGTTACATAATACTAAAAGAACCATAAAGAAAGCGAAGAAAAAGATCCCGACTACATCAGCTACCAAGAAACCACAAATGGTGATAGATCACTCTTAACACGTTATAGTGAGAAGAAAAATAGAGAAGTAGTTTGTTCAGGGAATGACATTTAAACAGGTCAATGATGGCAACCCGGTTGAGTTCGGTGCAACTTTATGTACACTCAAGCTAAGACCTATTTACATACCTATACATTACCCGTTTACGCATTGGATACCCACATCTAAACCGATACCAAACCTACTTCCCCATTCAATACCAATGTACCTATTAAGGGATTGCATTAAGTATGTCAACCATCAGGTGTGTATTTGAGTTGCAGTATGTTCATAACCTATATTCATCTACAAATTTAATACCCATCCCACGCAGTTAGCTACTTTCAAACAATATCAACATTGAGGATATGATTTGCGTACAAAGGCATCTATACCCATGCTTAACATAGAAAAAATACAGGTAAAACCATTTTTAAGATGGAAACTCGAAGAGATTAGCAGCACTAATGTTTAGCACACGATGGTAGAGGACTCCACGGTCACATTACATCACAATGTAATATCACAAAAAACATTTTTGTGTATATGTATTTATATACGCGTATATCTCTGTGAGCGCATGTGCGCATCTGAAGGGTTCACAAATGGGCGTGTCAAATTATATCATTACCCCCATACCCGATCAGGTTTTAAATTAAGATGCATGCCCATATTCATTTATAAATGGGCTGACTTCAGTCACTCTAGTTGGTTGGGTTGAGTTTGCTTTAGATCTTGTTTGAAACAAATTGGCATCCTAATAAAGAGGGGGACAATGTAAGTTACATAGAGAGCACACTCGATTCTACCATAAACTATAAAGAATTGTAAATTATAGGAAAACTATATCTTCCTTTCATGAGCACTAATTTGGAAAACGTGTGACATGGATAAAATGACAAGTATTATAAAATCCGCAGGAAACCGAAATGCTACTTGAAAAAAAAAAATGAAAAAAGAGAAAAAAATGAAAATGGAAAATATATACTGTACACTGAGGGGTATGCAAAAATCAGCACAGCTGAAGTTCGTACAAGGCACTCCTAAGAAAGCCTGAGAGCCATTTCTTGAAGAAGAGCTCGTTTCTGAGATGTGGTTATGACCTGGTTTGATTCTGCGTTTTCCAGGACATCGGCTATAATAGCAGCTGCATGGCCAAGAGGCTCCTCAACTGCTCTCTTTAACATAAATGCCTGCAAATGAGATTGAAAATGAAACTTGAATGTTTTTTTTTCCCATATCTTGTATTCGGAAATACATGGAGGTAGAGAGAGAAACCTGGCCATGGTGAGAGATAAACAAAGTACATGGTTGCTGTAACCAAGGTTCCCCATCTATCTGGACAGGCAAAGGAGTAAAGAGTTCGATTTTTGCACATTTTCCTTGTGCCAATCTTCTAGCACGAGAAAGTCCTACCTGTAATCAAATCCAATAATTTGAACCCAAGTTACCAAGCATTCAGCATGGACCAATGATACTACATGGATATCAATTCTAGTGTGGACTTGAAAAAACTACAAAAATAATTCCTAACCATGGGCCTTTTCAGTTGTCATCAGAAAGTGTTCCAATCTAGAGGAGGTGGAGGGCAAGCTCACTTCAATAGCTAATGCTTTCAGACTAATAGATGTGTTTTCCCATATCTTGTATGCTTTGACATGTACACCTTTTCTTTGAAAGGGGCATCTATACCCTTATTGAACACCTCCAAACCCAATCAACTAAGCTGAAGCCCCAAAACACACCCTTGGCCTTGGCTGCTAAAACACACACTTACGGACCTTTGACATTGACTTCCGTCAGGGATCCAGCAGAAGGTTCCCCTTTCACCAATCCCTCTCTTTTGTCTCACACCACATCATGAGCATCCTAAGGATTCCATGTGGCTCCCCTATTTTTGGAGGGAGGTCAATATTCGGAGCCTTGTCCTACACAAGTAGGGAGCCAAACTGGGAGGTACCGAAGGTCAGCTTTGTCACCACTAAATCTCCTATTGCCATCACAGCTTACAAACCCCCAAAATCCTTCCATTACCATGGAAACTTCTCAAGTCCAACATATCCACATAAATCCCAAGTTTATTACTCAATCCTAACTTGGTCAAAAATCTTTGAAATCCCATTACATCGGCAATAACCCATCAGCAGAAACCCATTGCAAAACCCCCAAGTATATGACCAAGAGTAAAGTAACCAATCGACAACCTCAACAAGAACTACTCCCAAATTTTTAAAAAAAAATAAAAACTACCTACTGACATGTTTGCAGGGACACATGATATAAACATCTAAAACAGGGAAAAGAGAGAAGCATCTTGGATGTTGATGAAAGGGCCTGTGATGAGACTGATCTGATCCATGGGGAGAGTACCTTGAATGATCTGAAGCTCATACTCACTGCACAAGGGCAAGGGTTAGGGCAATTCTAAAGGGCGGAGGGTATATACAACAGGGGGTTTTAAAGGGAAGGAGAAAGATGACTACAGCAGGATGGGTAATGAAAAGTTTCGATGAGGAGGGCAACATAAGGAGGGTAATGAGAATGAAACACTTGGTTAAGGGCACTTGGGGAATAAAACAATCTTATTCAATTTCATGTGACTGCACCTGATGTTTCTATCTCATGACTTCACTGTGGAAGGACCATTTTAGACTGTTAAAGTTATGTACTAAAGTGAGCATTCTTTTTCCCTTTTAGAAACTAGTGAGAAAAATTCTTCCCGTGGTTCTTTTGGATATGGAACCAATAGGTGAGAATTAATTCTGTAAATTGCTCAATAGAATGTTGTCTGGTGTCCTCTTTTCAAGTGAAAATGTGTAAATACATCATCGTGGAGGAATAGTAACCTGAAGTTTCCCAAGGTGCCATGTTCCTGTAATGCTGACAACTTCAAAAACTTTGTCATGCATTGATTGTGGATCGAAATTATCATAATCTTCATCCTCATTTTGCCATAGATCTACGCCTCCCATGTAGCTTCCAACATTAGCAACAAGCACGCCTTCTGCATCCTACAATGTATGAAAACATACCAACGGTAGACAAGAATATTCAACATGATCCAGACAAGGCTGTGAATTATTTTATTTTGTTGAATATTAATCCCAACAGAGGCCATACCTCTGGAACCTCGACCTCAGCACCATCCACTTCTACTCGAATTTGCCATGGAAAATCAGCAAATGTCCTGTCCATTATGCTCTTTGCACCTTCTTTTGCATAAAGCATTTTGTTCATGAACTGCATGGAAAAGCATTAAGCTACATATAATAATGGGCAGGAAATGCACATGTGCTATTTGGATATCAATTTATATGTACCAAACTGCTGCATAACAAAGTTCATCTAACTGAATCTATGAAGTTATAGATGCTTAGTACTAGGGTGCCATGCAATCAAAGAGATCATGGCCCCACTGAGGAATACATCAGTGAAGAATGATAATTACTCAAAGAGCCCTAGTGGTATCATGCAACATCAGTGAAAGTGACCCAGAGATTCCGTTTGTAGCATCATCCCATGTTGTATCCTCCTCAGAAACAAGAAAAATAATGTTAAGTAGGGCCTAGTACGAGAAGAGGTACATCAGGCCTAATGTAAAAAGATTTTTCTTTTTTAATTTCCCAACTGCTTGTGTCTAGGACCATCATAATCCTCGATCAGCAGGAAGGTTGATCAGAAGCATTTCAGAACAATATATGTCAAAGAACACAATCCAGCAGTAGGTGGTTTAAGTAGAAAATATTTTGCAACTCTGAATCTTGAGTCTCAGGATGAATCTTAAGCTGCATTCCAGACAATATACACATCAATGAATTGACAAGAATGACAAAGAAAAGACTAATGCAACTGGGACAGAAGCAACAAGATATTCAAAGTGTCCCCAAGAGGATTGCTTCGGGATCTAGCACTTACTAACTTGCCTAATGAGGTCTACAATGGTGAATGTGCTCTTTACTTAACTGCAACATTATATCCGGCTTTGAATAAAATGAGGATCACAAGCACTACTTACATTGTCACTTGGGATAAAGCAAAAGATGCAAGAGTTTCCACAGGACACATGCAATGCAAGGATTTTCGCATTTAGGAGACATGCAACTAAACAAGCTCGTCTAATTTTTTTTCTCATCTAATTGCAATTCAAATGAGGCAAAGATGTGGGTGCAGTTCTAGAGAAATAAGTTGCATATTAGCAGTGCAGGCATAATCCTTTTTATTATGTTTGTTTATGTAGTTTACTCTCTTATTTATGTAGTTTACTCTCTTGTTGGGCTACTATCATGTATTTTTTTCTTTTTTCTTTCACTCTCATAGTCAAGATTATTAAATGTAAACATGCCATTGGGGTTATTTGATAGACCCAATTCATTCTCCAAAGGCTCGTACCATATAACATGGTATCAGCCATAACTCCACGCCACCATCTGCTCTCCCCTCTCCCCTCATCACCAACCTGACCACCATCCAGCAGCCAAGCCCATAGCTCCAGCCACCAGGCAATACCCAGTTAGCCCTCAGCTAGCAACCAAGGCACTGCTAAACTTATTCCTCAACTCTGCCCCACAGCCAAGGGGGCTTTCAGCCCATCTTCAACCACCGGGCAGTGGCCTAGCTTTGCCAAAGACACCACTCAGCTGTCTAGCTGTGCTCCAACTCCTTGAGGATCCGCACAAGAACCACTGAACTTCTCCCTAGCATCATTGCTGGAGTCACCCAGTCTCTCTTGGTTGCCAGCAAGTTCATCGAGTCACCAAGAAACCCTTGCTCCACTTGCAGCTCCAGTAATCCAGCATGAAGTGAGTTCACCTTCAAGCACATATACACATATATGAAGGTTGTTTTCTTTTGAAACAGAGTTTCTAAACCCATCAACCTACCCCCATTATCATACCAGTCAATCTCCATCATTGCATTGAAGGGAAGGTGGCCCTCTTCATGGGATGGTGTAAAAGACTGGGCTGTACAAAAACCCCCATCACCTCCCTTTTTGGGTAATTTCAATTCGGTTGGGGAATACAAACTCAAGTTGTCTTTCTTTTATACAGATAATGTATATTGAAGTTGTTCGAAGCGAGGAGCAATATGCTTTGACATGGTTGTTGCGCTGCTTTGTCAGATATTGCAGTGTAAGTTAGTAGGTGCATTGTCATGACAGAAGGTTGTGGCTTGGTAGATATGGAGTCATTGCTGTTGACACTATCTTGGATGTCATTGTCAGTTGACGTATTTGGATGGGTTCATTGTGGACCAATGCTAACTGCTCTTAATGTAGTTGGTATAATTGCAGCTATAGAAATGGAAGTGTTGTTGTTTGAGATTGTGTTGACATTATTGGTCTGGATGTGGCATCGATGTTCTTATCGTCATCATTACTGTTGCTTAAGAAAAAAGTGCATGTGCTGTCACAGCTGCATCTTACTTTGAGAATTCAAGTTCTCTCCTATCTTAGCCAGTGCAGGAGATGCTGCTCAGACACCATCATCCTCTGATCCTTCTTTTCCAAAAGAAAAATTGATCATCCTTTGGTTAAGTTTTTTTTTTTTAAAAGACCTTTTGTTAAGTAATAGGGACATATTTGATATTTGTTCATTTCTTGTGGGGTACTTATGTAATTTACACAGTCCTCTTTCATATAAAAGAAAGGCTAGAGTTTCTTTTGGAGACTGTGCACATCATTTTGTTTCACATGGTATTAGAGCAGCGGTTCGACGCCGATGCTCCGATATCCCACCGAAAAAAATCTACCTATAGAATGATTGGATCACCTTCAAGATGGTGGAGGAGGATCTCCACCAAGTTGCCACAGCAACTGCAGCAGCCGGTAGAGATGCTGCAGCCACCGCTGGACATGCTGGCCGCGGTGGCTGCACCGCCGCCGGTCAAGCCTGCTCAGGGCAGCGCCGCCACTGGTCAACCAGGTGGGCCCATAAGCACCACCTGGGGGCTGGCAGGGCCTGCAGCAGCCACCATAGGGGGTGGTCGTCCATCTCCTGTGGCTGTAATTTATGTCCGCATGATGAACCTTCTCCCACACTTGATTTGGATGGCGATGAATCTTCTCTTCACCCTTGGTAGAGAGGTTTGATCCGAAGATCAACCTCTGTTTTTATGAGACTTGCATGTGCAGCTCAACAAATTGTGGAGAAGAAGAAGAGGGTCAAGAGCGTATGGGTGACCGACTCTGGCGCCTCTATTCATCTCACAAGCGACAAGACCGGCTGGTTGACCCACTTGTTCCACAAGGAATAAGAGATGTGAGAGTGGAAAATGGAGCTACCTCCCCAATCACTGTGGTTGGACATGTAGATGCGACCCCAAAGTTGAAGATTGAGAATGTATACTATGCTCTCGAGTTCCCTATGAATCTCTTATCTGTGAATCGTATTTGTAGGGATCTTGGATGTCTGGTTATATTGGATGAGATACATTGCAATTTCCAAGACAGTCTGACAAGAGAGATTGTAGGCGGAGGAATTGAGAGAGATGGATTGTACTACCTTGACACGCCTACCTTGTTTACTGGAGCAGTTTCCATCAGTCGTGATTCAATGCTGTGGCACAAGAGACATGGGCACCCTTCCATTGGGAAGATGCAACAGATGTACCCAACGTTGTCAGACTCTCTAACTATAGAGTGCGAGGATTGTCAGAAGGGCCAACAACACAAAAGTAGTTATTCTCAAAGAGATGGTGGGGACAGCCCAATGCCTTTTGCCCTAGTTCATTGTGATGTTTGGGGACCATCCACAGTTACTACTCCAGGCGGGGACAGATACTTTACCGTATTCGTGGATGATCAATCGCATTACATGGGTCTTTCTTATGAAGGCCCGCAGTGAGATTCCCTCTATTATGCAGTAGTTTCTTTCTGAGATGCAAAACCAGTATGCTACCACAATTCAAGTTTTCTGTAATGATAATGCACTAGAGTTCATCCATAAAGATCTATAAGAGGTTCTTCGCTCCAGGGGAATCATTCACCAAACTTCATGTGCTCATACTTCCCTGCAAAATGGGATTGGTGAGCGTAAGTTGAGACATCTCCTTGATATTGCTAGGACCTTAATGCCTCATATGAAGGTTCCTAGGCAATTTTGGAGTGATGCCATACTCACAGCAGCATACTTGATTAATCGGATGCCATCGTTTGTGCTTCATAGTTAGATTCCGTATCAGATTATATACCTAAGATGTAGCAGGTCGTTCTCCCTGCCTTTAAGAGTATTTGGGTGCATATGCTTTGTGTAAAATCATGGCAATCAAGAAAAGTTTGCTCCCTGGGCTACAAAGTGTTCCTTCCTTGGTTACTCCAAGATGCAGAAGGGCTACAGATGCTATGATCCAACCTATAGAAGATATATTATTACTGCTGATATGACCGTTTTTAGAAGATTCCTTCTCAAAAGAAGGATCTACTATAGAGGTTGCTATATAGGAGACACAGATGTATCACAAAAGACCGCAATTGGATAGTCCCCAGGGAGATGAGCCTATACAACATCCTACTTCTTTAGATAGATGTGACTTAGATGGAGATGAAGAGCCTATGCAGAGGAGATCTAGTACAATATGCACCCTTCATCCCATGTCCCAGTATACAACAATTTCTCATTTGGAGAACGATGACAAACAGTTTGCCTCTGCTATTACTACTAGTGTTTTTCATAGATATTTTGTTCAAGCCTCTCAGGATCCCAGGTGAAAACCTACTATGGAAGAGGACATGCACGCATTACAATCTAGAAAGACATGGGACCTTGTGCCATGTCCTACGGGTGCTACAGTTGTTGGGTGTTGATGGGTGTATACGATAAAGTACAGATCTGATAGGACTATTGAGAGGTATAAGGCCAAACTTGTTTTCAAGGGGTTCACCCAAACATATAGGGTAGATTATCTCAAAACATTTTCTCCTATTGCTCGTATTACTTCTATCAGGATTATTCTTTCTGTAGCAGTAATCTAGAAGTGGCTGTATTTCTAGCTAAATATTAAAAATGCTTTCTTATATGGAGATTTAGTTAAGGTGTACATAAGGCAGCCACCAAGTTATGATGCTCGGGGGGAGCTTGTATGTCACTTACGGAAGGCCATTTATGGCCTGAAGCAGTCCCAAAGCCTAGTTTGAAAGGCTCAATTTAGAGATCAAGAAGATTGGGTTTCAACGATCTACTACTGATCATTCTATCTTTATCAGGAGGATAGAGTATGGCAATACCTGAAGAACTATTATTTTGGCAGTCTATGTTGATGACATAATCCTAATTGGTGATGATGCAGATGGCATAGCGCAAAGGCTTTTTTACAGTCTACTTTTGTCACCAAAGATTTAGGTGACCTTCGATACTTCTTAGGGACTGAAGCAATTTGCCAGGGGACCAGCTTGTCCTTTCTCAGAGACAATACACTTTACAGATCCTTGAGGAGGTTGGGATGCTTGGAACCAAGCCATCTTGGATATCAGTAGAGCCACAGTTTGGCCATAGTACAAATAAGACAAATCCTTTATTTAAGGATATCGTAATACTGTTAGTCGCTTGTTATATTTGACCATTACACGGCCTGGTATCAATTTTGTTGTCAGTAGAGCTAGTCAATTTATGTAGAATCCATGATACAGTCATTGATGGGAAGTGTCTCATTCTGAGATATCTAAAGGGCACCCCAGGTAGAGGCTTGCACTATAGAGAGAGTAGATCTCTTGAACTTTTGATGTATTCAGATACTAATCATGCAGGATCTATAAAAGATAAACGGTCTACTTCAGGGTTTGTTGTTTATCTAGGAGGTAACTTAGTTGCATGGAAAAGCAAGAAGCAAAATGTAGCGACTCACACTAGTGCAGAGACAGAATATAGATCTATAGCCCCCACAGCCTGCGAGATTATGTGAATGGTTAGCTTTCTACTGGACTTGGGAATAAAGGTTGATATGCCTGTCCTGCTTTACTATGATAATAAGTCTGCTACCTACGTTGCCTCGAATCCAATCTTCCATGCGAGGACCAAACATATCGAAGTTAACTGTCACTTTATACGAGATGCAGTCTTGGATGGCAAGATCAGTACCCCTTACATATCCTCCGAGCTTCAGTTAGCAGATATTCTCACGAAGCCGTTGAAGAAAAAGCGACATGATTTTCTTAATAGTAAGTTGGGTCTCATAGACATATACGTCCCAACTTGAGAGGGAATGTTGAGTTATAAGGATATATTCGATATTTGTTTATTTCTTGTAAGGTACTTATATAATTTGTCCAGTCCTCTTTCATATAAAAGAAGGACTAGGATTTCTTTTTGAGACTAATGCACATCATTTTGTTCCACACCTTTGATCCACAATCTTGCAGCATTGCTAGAACAAGTGGAGTCACTGTATGTTTAGTCTTGAGATCACAGGTCTTTGGATGGGCGGCAGATTATGGAGCATCAAGACATTAATGCAGCGATGCTCACCAATTCACCCAACAGGAGACATTCAACACAGGTAGATATCTTTCCATCCAAGACTAGTAGATATGTTACAACAGTAGATATGGTTAACTGGATCATAGCAGACAAGCTCCTGTTGATGGCAAAGGGAATGTGCACATATCCCATATGTTATAGTTCACTGATGTTTCACATGCAACTATCTCCTGTGGTTGTTTCTCAGTTGGCAAAATCCCAAAATAGAAAAAAAAAAACCTCAATTGCTGTGTGAATTTTGAACCTGTCTTTTCTATGTTTTAGGATTTATGGCAACGAAAGTGATTGGTGGTTGTAAGCACCTCAATGTATCAAATACCACATGGAAAACTCGAGAGTTTTAAGTGATAAAAAGATGGAGGCATGTAACTAATTAACATGGACTTAAGCATTTTCAGCCGGCTGGAGGCAGGTCCATCAAGGCCTATGGCTCAATGATGTTAACTAGGTAGCAACCTGGTAGCATGCTCAATGTGAAACACCCGGGACATCACAGTGGTGGATGTAGGGATGGTGGACTCTATTATACCAATATCAATCAATCATATGTGTTTGCCAAGTTTGTGATCTCTGGTTCTAGTTCCACAACTCCTCTATTTTGGCATGGAAGCTGTTGCCAAGTTGCATCATTACAACCATTGAATCTGCACTCACTCACTGTGAAGCTTTATTCTAAAGAACATTAAAAAGATATCTTCAAATTTATCTGAATCAAGAGAGGGTAGAATCGAAGATCTGATATTCATATCAGGGGTGGAAATGAGAAGGTGCTCATGCCCAGCGGAGTTATCCATTTGACAAGATGGAAGAATTCTTTCTATAAGCTTTGCTTTGAGAATCAAGATCACACTGGGTGAGCCATACAAATACAAAGCTTCTTCAACCATGCAAACAATCAACAAATATAGAGGAAGTAAAGGATGTTGTAAAAACAATAAAACTCGAGAACAGTGTGGAACCTAATGATATTCCCATTGATATAAGGAGATTGTCGACAGTGAAAGGTAATGCTTGGCTGAACAAACTATTTGATGCCACTTGGCAGAGCAAGATAGACAAATAGAGCAAAGGTACTCTGACACCATTATACAAGAGCAAAGGATATATGACAAGATGTTACATCATTCAAGAAATATATTTGACATTTTTAGAGACAAGGCAAAGGACCTCCCTATATTTCTTATTCATTTGAAAAAGCTTGTGTTCTTGTTCCAAGAGATATTTTATGAAGTATTGAGAAGGGTGCTGATTTTTGTCCTGATATCAATAGGAAAGTAAAATACTGGACAGATGTCTTCAACGTTAACAGCTTTGAACTAAGCATGATATAGGCCGGTTTTTCTTCTTGGAAAATGAAGACTATATAATATAAAATACAAGTTTGGCGATAGCACAGAAGGAAAGAAGGTAAAAAATTAAACAAAACACATTGTTCTCAGGAGGAATATGTTTTCAAATATTTCAATTTGAATAAAATGGAGGAATTAATGATGAAGTCACAAATAAAATCAATGCAACTATTTCTTTTTAAGATGGAGGGATTGATGGAAAAGTTACAGATAAAATCAATGCAGATTGGATTGAAATATGTTGAGCTTCAAGTATACTATGTAACAAGAAGATACACTCAAAAGACAGGCAAGTAATAAAAGCACCAGTTTGGCCTGCCATGTTATACAGGCTAGTCTAGTCATCCTGGTACTACGCAGTCAATCAAAATGCTCAGAGCAGAGATTATAAGATAAATAGATGGTTTTCAAAGAGGGAATGAATTCCATAATGATAGTACCAGAAGCACCAATGGATATAAATGAGCCATTTCAGTTGGTTGGTCATATGCAAGGAAGGTGGGATGATCAGCCTTACAAGAGAGTCGAAGAAGATCAATGGATTATTGAAAGTAAACAATTAAGCATGTTCTTACTTATTTGGAACTATGTGCAGGTTCATGATATAGGATAGGATAAAAAGAGAGGCGGCAAGGAATCAACTTTACCACAAGTGCAAAAAGGATTATTTTTGGCTTTGATTTCGTTGATCTATTTTTCTCCAAAGCACACAATGCAAAAATTGGACTATATGCTCTCTAAATACACCTCATGAGTTTGACCTAATGAACAATGAATGCCACCTCTATCCTTGCCCCACCAAGTAACAGTTCACTGAAACTAGAAAATGATAAACTACCTGATTATAGAACTTCTCAGGATTCTCTTCCCGCAGATTATGGATGTCAAGTGCAACCTTTGCATCACATCCAATTCCTGAGTGTAAATCACCAGGTTAGCATTTCCAATATGCAGTTAGATAGAAAGTAATTTACTTACCTAGATAGTTATTTATGCATTTCACTGATTGTCCGAGCTTTCCTTGGTTTTCAATTGTAACTTTCCATCTATCAAGGATTGTAACTGCTGCATGCTCTATGTGCTGCAAAAGTGCACAAAGCCCACCTTGCCGTTCAACAGTACCAAGGCCCCCTCCCCAGGATAAAACCCTGGCAAGATCATTACCAGTACCAGCTGGAAGAATTGCAACAGGAGGAGGAGATTCAAAATTTTGCTTCTCAATAGCATTGAGAACCCAACCAACAGTGCCGTCACCACCGCAAACAAGTACTCTGAAATGACGAACTCTCCTAAACAAAAACAAACCCATTTCTGGCCCTTGGAAAGAACTCAACTCGAAGATCTACAACAAATAAAAAAGCATTGCCAACTCTCGTCAAAAAAAAAGAAAGAGAAAGAAAAGGCAAAAAATCACTGACAATATCAACAAATGAAGCTACCAATCCTCTAAGGTAATAAACATCATTAAAAAGTAAGGCGGATTTTATAATACTTGAGGATATGCTTTATACTATGGCATAGCATAGGTACTTCAGGCAAGAAAAATGATAGCAGTTAACCAACCAGCTCAGACAATAAGGTCATGCATATCCAGTCTCTACTCTTGCATATTTTACGAAAATATTATATTTTATTCCTTCAAACAAATCCACTTATCTCTTAACTTCAATATTTTATCTTATATCCAGTTTCATGAACACAGCATGGAGTAAACATTGAACGTGTCATGGGCTGATATCGGTGATTTGCAAATGCATCTCACATGGCATGGAGTTCCCATCTCAATCATTATCCAGGTGCCATATAAGTCAGCATTCATTTAATCCTATTTACAGTAGAAGGGGCAACCTGTGACCATCAGCTTTGTCATGCATGAAATGGAGCAGCTGTCTTTAAAGAAAAATATATTCTCTATTTTTTGAGAGGTAAGAGGGAGGCTACTTGAGGCCAGCAATCCCCCACTTTATTAATAAAAGAGCAGGCTTCCATAACAAAGTAGATTGACCCCACTCCAAAGCAAAATTTCCAGCTCGGTCCCTAATGCTGTCTACATATGGTCTCTCTTGATGAAACCAGCATTCCTTTTCTAGCCAAATTTCCTGTAGTACTATCAGAGGTAGAGCCCAAACTTTCTTTGATGTATACTTAGCAGGACTTGGATGACACCCGCCACACCTGAATGCTTTCAGGAACCCATCAAAACAGCCTGCATCAATCCAACTAATGTTTATCTTCGTCCATACCATTGAAATGGAACAATGTTCTAATTAGTGGGAATCCAATAAGATGTGACCCTTGATGAAAGGCTTTGGAGCCATGTTGTGTTTTTAATGACGGATGCGTGGTAACCATGCAGGTATCCCCATCCTTACAAACCCCTTCAAACCAACGCCTTTAGTGCGCAACTCAACCAAGAGCATCAATCAGAGTCTTTCCTTACCATCAGTCTCTCTCTCTTTGATCCACCCTCCAAAATAAAACACACATAAATCATCTCTGTTGTATACTCACCATCAAATAGAGTGCACATTTGTTTAAGGCATTAGCAACATGTCATGGAAACAGTTGCATTAAGATCTTGCTATACAGAGTTATCAACTTTGAGAGGCCCAAAACTATTCTTAAGGACAATGTTATCAAGCATAGTTCGATGACATTTGTGCCATTCATGAGGATGCTCATAATTGCAGTGTCGTTAGGAACTTTTCATGTGGCACTGAACTTTTTTTTTTCTGAAAAGCTCATGTGGCACTGAATTCATTTGGGAAAACATCACATGATATCATTTCCCAATAATCTTAAGAGTGGTTTGTCATGTATTCAAATCTGATTGCAACAAAATCCATTTTCCCAAATGTTTCAAAAGTCAAATGCTTCAATGACTCCCAACATAAGCACCGGCAGAAAAAAAAAAAAAGTGTCCTTCGCCCACAGTGTAAGTAATAAATCCTATTGTAGAGATTTTTGGAAGGTATAAATGATTTCTATTATTGATAAAAGAGAGGTCCTAGCCCTCTTTATATAGAGAGAGGCAAGGGTATACATGGAAACAACTATGACCTAAAAATAGTAAACAATTTAATCAAATAACTAATTTATTTTATTTCCTAACACTCCCCTTCAAGTCGGGACACGGGAGATGATGAAGACTTCGATCCTTAAAGTAGTGAAGATCAACTCTTGTCGACGTACTAGTCCTTTTTGTGTCTTCAACTTGACATCTTGAGGTGACTCATGTCTTCTTGTTGACATGGTAGTCCCTCTTTCGGGTCTTCAACCCTGGATGTCTCTTCTTGTATACCCTCACAAAGCCAATCCACGGTTGGTTTCTCTTGAGATGCGTAAGAGTACTACCCATACTCTTGACATCTTGAGGATACTCTTGTCTTCATTGTTTGTCTTCCACTCAAACATACAAGGACCCAAACAAAATAGACCTAGAACTTGAAAGGGCTACGCACAAAGGCCCTAAAACAAAACACTAAAACATAAACTTGAAACTCAATTGGACCTAACACATAACTGACCCTAAAAAACACCCCTTTCTTTCCCTTTTTTTTTCCTTTTGATCGAAATTAGACATAGAAAGAAGGAGATCCCTCTTTTCTTGTTTTTGCCGACTCCTTCTTCTTATGGCAAGAAGAAGCCACCCCACCGTCATCGAGGGTTCTGTGTCTAAACCCACCGCAACCCCTCTCAAATGGCATCCATCACCTCCTCTGCAAGGTTCATCGCCCGTGCCATTGCGCTCCGCAACACCGCCAGCAACCTCGTCGTGGACACCAACGTCGAAGAGAAGCACGTAGGCCATGGCGGTGCAGTTGCTGGAGGTGTTGGCATCGTGGTGGTGGTTCCACGCACGAAGGCCCATAGGAACTACAACAACATCGACATCGCACATATCGTCCTGGCCTCCTAGACCGACATCACCCCCTTCTCTGCCCCCGCCGTTGTTACGGACTCCACAGCGGTCATGGAAGCGAAGGTTGTTGCCTTTAGCGGCCTAGCGATTGTGGTCCAACGTTGCATATCCTGAGGTTCCCGCCGAACTTCGTGCGGCAATAGTAGCAGTAGTCGATGAGGAACGGAGGAAGGAGAGGAGGAAGAAAAGAAGAGGAAGGAGAGAAGAGGTGTGGGAGAGGAGAAGAAACCATGTTGATCGGTCTAGGGTTTCTTCCTTTCTCTTCTTTTCTCTTTTCCCATGGGATCAAACTTGCTTTAATACCATGTAAAGATTTTTAGGGGGAATAAATGATTTCTATTATTGATAAAAGAGAGGTCCTAACCTTCTTTATATAGAGAGAGACAAGGGCATACATAGAAATAATGATGACCTAAAAATATTAAACAACTTAATCAAATAAATAATTTATTTTATATCCTAACACCTATTTTACTAGAGAAAGAAGATGTTTTAGTGTCATGGGAGAGAGATAATAGGATTTGTAAATGCCCTATTCAAAGTGTTCTGTCTAATCAACTTTTCAATGGTTCTCAGAATAGCAGCCAAGCAAGAACATGAATCTTCAATAGGCAATTTACCATAAAACCAGCTTCCAAACTTTAAGAAATAAATAATTTTCAGTAGGATCACAATTTTTAACCTTCTAGGTTACATCATGCATTTAGAAATCTCCTGAGACCTAAAACAGAGAATTAATGTTGACTTGATGACAAAAGTTTTTTATGAGCTGTACCATATCCATGGAATCCTCCAAATGTTGCTAAAACAAATTCCGGAGAGGATTTTGAGCACCTATGAATAATAGCTGTACCCCAATGTACTTTCATAAAGTTTTGTTCATGAACTGAGTAGTCTTCTAAATTGTCAAGGAGATATCAAAATAGTCAGATACAACTCCCCTACCAAAAATCTAAACCAGCCACCATCCACAGGTTTAGATTTCTCTCACACAATTGTACATTGGAATGCATAGGGATGGATATTGGTTTGGCACCAAGCACACTAGTCTCTGCAGAAAATACATTGCAAACTTTCTCTGAGTTACCACAACACTCTACTTGCTACAAGCAACCTCAACCTCCAGCAAGTATCAAAAAGACCCCAAAGTCCATGATAAAAAAATTCTTGGTTAAGTATTTATTCCCATAACAAATCCTTGAATATCATCCCCAATCACAATGATATCATCCAAATAGGCCTTCCTTAGTCTGCAGATCCTGAAGCACCCACCCCTTGTGACTCAACTATAGGAGGTTGTTGCATGCGAACACCTTCTTGCATATTTTCATAAAGAAAAGCAATATTCACACCCACCCCTTGTGACTCAACTATAGGAGGTTGTTGCATGTGAACACCTTGCATATTTTCATAAAGAAAAGCAATATTCACAAGAAGCCTATAAAGAAGCCAATCATGCTTCACTACAATAGAGAAAGAGAGAAGAGAAAGAACATGGAGACATAAGGCAAGCAACAATGGCAAATGGTATCAAAGGAGTCTACCCTCTATGCTTTAGCATATCCCTTGTTACTAGTCAAGCTTTATATCTTTCCATTATGCCATAAAGGCTATACTTAACTATAAACACCTACTTAAAACCCATCATAGTGATATGTATGAGTCCTTGGATCCACAGGGAGTGTCGCACTGGTTGTGGTAGCCAAAGTGTGTGACGGTGGCACCGTATGATGAGGGTGGAATCCCAACAACCCAAACAAGAGCTATAGAGGGAAATAAATGTGAAAAGGATTCCTGTATACTCCCATTTGTTGGTTACATGCCATATATGTAGAACTTGGACGCAAGAAAAGACAAGACCATGGTTTTAAAAAAAGGAGCCTCAATGCATGCAAGGCACACACCTTAAGGCGAGGCGCAATAATTTTGCACTAAGGCGAAAGCCTTAATCATCTGTAGCAAGGCATGCACCTCTACTTGGCAAGGTGGAGCTAAGGCACTAAGGCTTCGAGGCAAAGGTGAGGCACCGCCTCAATTGATCAGCCACTTAACCCAATCATGTGACTTGCACATGACCAGTCCAAGGACTAAAATGACCCCCATCAACCCTAGCCAACCCCCCACTACCGAAAAAACCCTATAAAAAAAGCCCTGCACCCATCACTGAGCCCAACCGAAGGGTTGAGCACCATCGCCTCCTTATTCTCTGATCTCCAACTTCCAACACTATCATCGAAGGTCCTTGATCCTATTGCCACTCCATCGTCAATCTCTAGCTCTGGTCTCCTCACCCCACAGCATCCCTAGCACTGTCGGACCCCATCTTCTTCGATTCGATCTTCGTCTCTCTCCCTAAGTGTATTTCTACTCTGTATGTGTAATTTTCTCTATTATGTGTAATGTGATTATCTCTCCAATTATATTGATCAGTTCTCTTGTTTAGGTTATATTTAGGTCATTACATTGTTGTTTACGTTATTTAGGTCAATATGTTTTATTTTGGTACTATTTATGATCAACTTATCTTGGGTTTCATGTATTAATTGGGTTTTAAATAAGACCTTGGTATTGTTCCCATGGTTTGAATTATCTATTATTGCTTCTATGGTTTATCTTCTGTCTCATCCATCAATTTTTACTTATACATGTATATAATTTACATGCATGTCTGGTAATTTTTACATTGTTTTTTCATGTGGTAAAATGGCATGAGAGCGTGTTCTTTGCTTTTTTTTCTTTTTCTTTTTTTTTTAATAGGGGAAGGGTAGTTATCATTTAGATACCACCCAAAATTATATTAATCGCATCAATCACTCACAACACATACAAGGCTCACATCACAAAGACAAGCTCCACCCCAAAATAAAAAACAACGCAAACGCAACAATATTCTTCACATACAGGCACTACCTCCTAAAAACAACCCCATTCCTACCCAACCAAACCGCCCAAAACACCGCCATCGGGCGAGCCTGCTCCTTCTTCGAACGAAAAGCATTCTACCCAGCATCGGCTCATCCACATGTGAACGACCTCCAGAAGCTAGTAAATGAATCATGAGCCCACCATCGGTCCTAAATCATATCCCAAACCTGCCTCACCACCAGACAAGCAAAGAACAAGTGGTCAATATCATCCCCTGCCTTCCCACAAAGCAGGCACAACCTCTCCGTGTCCTGAGCCCACCATGCCCTCCACATCCTAGTCATCAATCTGCCTCTAATTAGGAGCCAAGAAAACACCTTGAACTTCAAGGGGCAGGAGGCCTCCCAGAGCTATCTGCAATCTCTAGCCAAGTCGATATCCACCACCGTGGCTGCACCTCCAAGCCTCCGATATGTCTCCTGTACCGAGAACCCTCCTTCCTCCAACCCATAAGAGTCTGCACCAGCCTCCAACTGAAACCCCTGTAAATCCTGTAGCATCTCCTCCACCTCCCCAATCTAACAACCTGCCCGAGAATGTAGGACACCATGCGCCATCCCAGACCTCCACCACCGAGGCCCCTCTGTCAATTGCCAACGCCGCAAGCCGAGGGAACCACTTCACCAGGGCCCCGAGCCCCGTCCAATCATCTGTCCAAAACCTGAAGGTCTCACCCGACCCCAGCACAGGGGTAAAAAATGCTCTGACCTTCGATGCCACCAAAGCTAAGCCTCTAAGGAAGTGGGAGGCTCCTCGGGGAGGCATCGTCAAGAGACCCCAGCCAGGCCGTCCCCCATAGCAAGAACACAAGACCCTCCCTACCAGACCTACCACTCCTCCAAGAAGCCTCGCAATCCACTTCGTCAAAAAGCTGTCATTCACCCTCCCAATCTCCCTGACGCCCAAGCCCCCCTCCCTAGCAAGCTTACACACCTTACTCCATGCAACCAGCTTCACCCCCTTCTCGACCGCACCATAGTTGGTCCAAAAGAAGCTCCTTGTTAGGCTCACAATCCTATCCTTAATCTTTCGCAGTACCTTCACAACTGAAGCAAAGTAAGCTAGCATAGCCAATAGGATTGCCTTGACGAGAACTAACAGCCCCCCTCTTGAAAGCATCCTGGATGCCTAGCCCGCCAGTCATTTTTTTTTTCATTATTAGCACTTAACAAGTAATATTCATGTCATTTTCCCTTATTTTCCATTCAAAGCTTGAGTCATACACCTTGACTGCCTCAAGGCTTATGCCGCACCTCCATGAAGATAAACCACCTAAGTACCACCTTGCATTTTTTTAAACCTTAGGTAAGACCATTTTGCATAGGGAGACATTCCCTGCCAATGACGTGTGCATGCAATGATTGTGCCCCTGTAGCAGTAATGCCCTGCTCACCATTGCAACACTTTGGCCATATTGCCTTAGGGAATTAAAAATATCTTCAACCTACGCGGACCATGCAGACTCATGCAACATAAAAGGGAAAATGAAAAATGTGCAAAGGAGACATGGGACTCAGATTCAATCATGGGCTCAGACTCGTTAATGGACTCATCAGGTTTGGCTGGTGGTCTTTCTTGAATGTTCTTCCAGGTGATACCGCATAGTAGCATCAGAAGGTGAAATCAGTTAGATCACTTCATGGCTGTATGCCATCTCAAATCTAAAAGAGACAGCTCATACAAAACAAAGATAGAGGCTATTGACAAAGCCATAATAAATTATTTGAATCAACAAACAAGGCATGAAAACATGCCACGAAGTAGGGTTCACATACAACTAGACACCTTCTTGAAACTAGGACACGCTTTTTTAGGGCAATAAGCATGTCCAGAACATCATTATCTGTCTAAAATTCCTAAGCATTATGTGTAGAAATCTTATTAGCTTCGTTTCTTGCCACCAAATCACATACTATGTATATCAAGGGCCAAGAATACTTTTCCCTATCAATGCTTACGGTGGGTGCCATTAAGTTGCTCTACATTTCTGAAACATCCAAGGGAAGGGACTTTTTTGCAACCAAAGTGGAATCCATGATAAACCATTAGAAAAATTATATTGAATAATCACTTCCAAAAGAACACCACCATGATCACAAACACCACCATGATCACAAACACCTCCATGATCACAAGCAGCACCATGGACACTTCCTGAACATCGCTTGGGAGTGTTTAATAGAATTGTCCTTAAAAGTAGTTTTGCACCTCCCAGGGTCAATATAACTATTTGCAACAGGATCTCAATGTGATAACCCTCCAGTATATGATGATGATGCCTTTCGATAAGCATGTACTCTTTAGTGTCAAAACAAGGGTTTCTTCTTATGGATGGACAATAATGAGAAAGGGCAAAGCATCATTTTATTTTATGCATGATAAAGCCAATGATCAGGGGGCATCCCTTACATGATGTCATTTGAATAAAGATCGAGGAACTCCCTGCAACGTGAATGCATTTTCACCAAAGGCCCATATCTGCCCATGCAATCCATGTTCATGGAATTGGATTTGAGGAAGAAATATCAAAGACAGAAGAAGATATAATCAAAGGAATAATGTATAAAAGGATTTAAACATCCAACATGAAGAATGAAATTTTCTTTCATGGGGAAGTAATTTGGTCAGAACACAGAATTTAAATTCTATTAATAAGTTCTTTTTTGAAAAATCAAAAGGTAGTTATCGAAGTGATAACCACCCATATTCATTTCATTTCATTCCACAAAAATGAGTTACATCAGCATTACAAAAAGGGTCCCCAAAACTCTACTTGGGAAGAAATGGATGAAACGAAGTTCTCCACATAGGGTCTTTCCCCCCTAAAAAGAATCTCATTTCTTCCAAGTCAAACATCCCACAAGACCGCCAAGACCTTGGCCCTATCCTTCTTGGATCTAAAAGATATGGGTACATCTTGGGCATTTCACCTGCGGAAAGAGGACCAGAAGCTATTCGTGTCTCGAGGGGTAATCCAGCCGATCCCCACCCTTTGCCATATCTGCACCACAAATGAACACTGAAAGAAGAATGCTGGATGCCTTCCTCTGCTCCTCCATAAAGGGGACGGCTCAAATCATCTGTAAGAGCCCATCTCGCCCTCCACCGCTTCGTCATAATCCTCCCCCTCCCCACCAACCAAGCAAAGATCCTCACCTTCAGCTAGCACTCCGCTGCCCACAGCAACCTGCAGTCCCTCAAAAAATCGATGTTCGGGTTAATCACACTGCTACCCAATCTACGGAAAACCTTCGAGATAGTGAGCTCTCTCTCTTCCCAGGAGTACAAGTCACCACCCTCCTCCGGCTCCCATCCTTTTAGTTCCTGCAGCAACCGCTAGAAATCTTCACACCCCTGATCTAAGAGGCCCCCCTAAAAGATCGGGCACCAGGTCCCGATCCAGCAATCCCCCATCGAGGCCGACGAGTCCACCACTCCCCCAAAGAGACGGGAAAATCTGTCACTGAGGATTGAGCCAACCCCCTGCCAGTCATCCTGCCAGAACTGGAAAGCATCTCCTCCTAGCATAGGGGAAAAGAAATCTCGCACCTTCCCTGTCACCGCTGCCAACCCCCTCAGAAAGGAGGCCCCAATAGGAGGGGACTCCAGTGATTTAAATGCCGTCGGCAAGGCCGATTTTGAGAAATAACCATGCCGATATGGTTTCAGTGTCGAAAGACAGGTGTTTCGGCGGCATGCCGACCATACCGGCGACATGCCGTCGTGCCGCCATCGACAAAATGCTCACTCTCCCTCGTCCCCCTCACCTGTACAAGAACTTGGCAGGGCTGTAGGGCGTGCGGTTGCCGGAGAACACCGCGGAGTAGATCGCGTCGAGATCGCACACAACCTTCCCGTCGTCGCCCTCGCCGCCCGCCTTCTTCCTCTGCTGCGGCCTGACAGGACCTCGCAAAGTAGATCGCACACGAGGCACACGAGGTTGTTAAGCCCCCGAAGGCCCCCACGCGACCCCGTGGCCCGACTCGGCGGTGGCGGCGTCGGGGCACCACAGTGGGTTAGAGCAGCAGTCGAGGAGGCGCCACTCCCTGGGGGTGGGGGTCCAGGGGCGGAACTCGACCAGTCACCTCCTCTTGAGGGGTGTGGGGGGAAGGGGGATGGAGGTGGTCCAGTATTGGGAGGCGAGGACGGCGGAGTCGAAGTCGGGGTCGTAGACCTGGTCGCGGCAGGCGAAGAAAAAGAGCTCGGCGCGGTGGACGTCGAGGGCAAGGGCGTGGGGAGGGGAGGAGGGGGACTGGTAGAGGTGGTCGGGGGCATGGAGGGGGCAGGAGAGGGCGGCGCAGGAGAGGCAGAAGTAGAGGCGGGGTGGAGGAGGGGGGGCAGAGGGGACAGCGGTGGGGGAGGTCGAGGTGGAGCTTGGCGCAGCCGAGGGCGGGGGGTTTGGGGCGGAGGAGAAGGTGGAGGGATCGGAAGGGGTTGGGGGAGGAGGAGAGGAAGAGCTGGAGGTGGGGCCATGGGGGCAGGGAGGAGGGATGGAGGGGGAGGAGGATATAGGGAGGAAGGTGGTAGTGGAGCCATAGGGTCGGTGGGCCCCGCGAACATAGAGGGTGGGGAGGAAGGGCGGGGGAGGTGGGAGGGCTATTTGATTTGGGTGTAGTGGGGGCCCCACCTTGTTAAGAGATGCTATGTGCTTGTGCAGATATCCATAGGGTCGGCAAGCACTACCGATGCCGTAGGATGCTTAACATATAGGGACTCCCACCAAGGGCGTGTGCTTGTGCCAATGCCGATGCAGCCCACCTTGTTAAGAAATGCCGATGTCGATGCCGATGCTGTGCTTGCTGCAGATTGCCACTGCCATCTCTTCCGCTCCGCTAATGCCACTGTCATTGCCATCTCTGCCGCTGCTTCAGGCTGTAGCCTGCATTGTTACTTATGGAACTTCTCGCCTTCTTGGTGGTGGACTTGTTGCCTCCGGGGAAGGTGGGGGAGCGTCTCCTTGTAGAGGGTGGCCGCTGCATGTTTAGGATTTCCTCCAATGATGACTCTTTTGGAGGGAAGGGGAAAGGGGACAAAGGTAACGGGAGGTCGTGCGGTGCCAATGCCCGCACTGGCTGGTGGCATGATGCAATGGCCAATGTGAATTGGGTGGGGTGGGAATTAAGGTGTGTGCACTGTGTGGTGGATGGTGGTGGATCTGGTGGTGGAGGAGAATGGGTAAGAAATCCATAAAATATTTATCGACAATTTGCACAGTAGACAACACCGACGAACGTAATCGTAAATTTACGGCAGGTGGCTGTTAAAGTGTTATCACAAACATCATCTGCTAGTGGGTGTGAAAGAAATTGGAGTACATTTAATCTTATCCATTCCAAAAGAAGAAACAAGCTTGGAATTGACAAGCTTAATGACCTTGTGCATATCCACTACAACACAAGGTTACGAATGAGGCACATTCAGGAGGGCTTTGATTTTAAAAACAAGGAAATGGCCGATCCAATTGATCTGGCCTACATTTTCCGAACCGGAGATAATGTGCTAGAAAGTTGGATAAATGACATTGGAGGAGAACCTGTGATGGATGTTAAGGGAAGGCCAGATCTAGAGCTATCAAAGAAAATGGGTGCTGATGTTGAAGGACATATGGTCAGATCTAGTCGCCATACATTTCCTATAAGAGTACTGGATGAAGAGGATGAAGAACGACAGTTATCACAATCTACTTCAACCTCAAAGGATGACTCAGATGATGGCTCAAATGCAGATGCATTTGTAATGGTAGAAGGATCTGGATCAGAAGGATAATCCGACAGAGGGAGACATGGTGGTCAAGTGCAAACTCAGGATGCTACAGAATATGACGAACGACACACCAATATCCATGGCGAACATATTCCAAGTCCAAGTCCACCAGCCATGGATTATGAGGGATATCCAAGTCATGATGCCTACATGGAGGATTTGAGCTCCTCAATTGGTTCCATGAGCATTAGTGATCAATTTTTTGGTTCTTCAGCACCTAGATCTGGATATGACATGGGATCATACGACACAACACGTGAGACGGGATCTTCGTATGCTCAACCATTCTACCCGCAATCATTTGCACCACCACTACCTTCATATAATTATCCATCATATTCATACGCTGAGTCTGAAAATGTTGACACTTCTAGGATTAGGACTGGGAGTGAATATTCTTACCCATATGAGTATGGTATGATCCAAAATTACTTTCCTCAGCAGTTCCAACCCTAAGCTCTCCTTCAAATGCCAACAGGATTCTCACAAACACGTGCAACTAATCGTGCACGTAGGCAGCGTGACAGACCATATACAAATAGTAGATTTCCCCGTCTTGGGATTTTTGTTAGTATGAATGAACATGAATACAGGCAGCACATAATGGATTACCAGACAATGTATTCATATATGTCTTGGAAGGATTACTGTGAATACATTCAAAGTATTCATCGACACAATAGTCAACAATGGTATCAATCAAATGGTGATAGTACCCATGATAAAGATATGCATCCAGCAAGACATTCTTGGTTCTGGTGAAATCTGTCTTTCAAGTTCCAAGTCCTGACTTCCGATATATCATACATCAAGACATTACAGTTTTAACTTTTACTTTGAAACTATACACTTTGATTCTTTCATTCTTAAATTCTTTGTATTCTTCTATTATTAAATTTTCTGTATTCTTAACATGGTAAGAATATTTCATCTCATTATTGAATTTTAACATTGTATGGTCATGTTGTATATGAATATTATGATGTAAAACTCTTATTGTTACATAATCAACATTTGATTTTCTTGAAACTGATATCATTTTGACCACTTCTACCATTTTTGTCGGCATGCATCGGCATGCCCTCGGCGTGCCTCCGAAATGGCATTTTTTCGAGCCATCGAAATCATCGAAAAACAGGCATTTCTCCGTGGTACGGCGTCGAAATCGGCATTTCGAACCTTAGGGGACTCCAAGGGCCCCCAAGAAAGAAAGGGTCCGTTGCAACTCCTCATGACATCACCAAACAGCCCCTGGTCATGGCCCACCCATCTGGCAATTCACTTTGTAAGGAGACTGACATTCATCTTGTCCATATCCCTAACCCCCAAGCCCTCCTGTATCAGCCTACAGACCTCCTCCCAAGCCACCAACCTCACCCCCTTTCCTGCCGTCCCCACATTCAACCAGAAAAAATCCCTCATCAACCCTGAATTTTCTTCTCAACCTATCGCGGCATCCTAAAGACTGAGAGGAAATACGACGGTATGGATGCCAGAACTGCCTTCACCAAAGTTAATCTCCCTCCTCTAGACAATAGTTTAGATGACCACCCTGCCAATCTCTTTTCCATCCTCTCCAGCATAGGAAGCCAATCCTACAACCTTAGACGTTGATCTGAAAGTAGGAGGCCCAAATACAACAGCGGCAAGGAACCCACAGCTGTCCACCTGTCCCTAACGCACCACCCACCATCACCACCTCCTCATCCACCATGTTCATCGGGATAAAAGATGACTATTGGTAATTAATTTGTAGTCCTTATGTTGCGCCAAAAAGCTCTAGCAAGATCCTTATCCTCTTAACCTCCTGACCCGCACCTTCAACCAGAAACAAGATATCATCAGCATACTAAAGGATCGTTGTCTCTCCGTCCACCCCATCAAAAAGCCTCTCACCAGACCTCTGTCACAGACCCTGCGAGTTACCCTCACCAAAGCATCTGCTGCAAGTACAAACAGCATAGGTGCGAGTAAACATCCCTGTTCGACCCTCCTCCTAGGTTGCACCCAACCACCTGTCAGGTTCCCATTAATCATAACCGAAAAGGACGTGGTTGTCACACATCTCTTCATCTAATCAATCCACACTCTGAGAAAGCCCCTCCTCAACAAGAAAGCCCACAGGAAATCCCATGGCACCAAGCCGTCGGCTTTACTGAAATCCACCTTCCACAGGAACGCCTGTTTCTTCTCCCTCTTCTAAGTGGCTAGTGCCTCCATAGTGACTATAAAACTGTCAGGGATTCCCCTTCCCGAGACAAATGCCGTCTAAACATGGGATATCAGGTCATCAAGAAGTCCCCTAAGTCTGTTCGCTAAGACTTTAGCGACTAAGGTAAACAGCATTCGACAGCGCAATCGGACAAAAGTCTTGAATTGCTTCCGCACCTTCCTTCTTAGGCAATAGAAACATGTAAAATCTATTCAGCTTGTCGAAACCTCTGCTCTCGGCTGCGAACTCCATCATCTGCATCACATCCGACTCCACCAAGGACTAGAACTTTCTGAAGAAAAAAACGAGAAATCCATCTGAACCAAGGTACCCCTCCACATTCAACCCCTAAATTGCCTGTTGCACCTCATCCTCTAAGAAGACAGCCGTAAGGTCTTCTGCCTAGTCCTCAGTGATACACTGCACATCGTCACCCCTCCACCTCCAGCAACCCCTGTTGCGCCTCCCTGTGAAAACTCTGAAATAATTTGCCACAACTCGTCCCACCTCCTCCCTGTCGGAGAAAGTCTCCCCGTGAATTAGCATCTTCTCTATTCAATTTCTCCTCCTCCTGGCAGACGTCATTTGGTGAAAGTACTTGGCATTAGAGTCACCTTCCTTCGGCTACCTCTGTCTCGACCTCGTCTTCCACTCTACCTCTGCTTTCCTATCCTCCTCTTGTACCACTCATGTCAACCTCGTCCTATTCTCCCAATCCTCAGGTGAAATAGGGGCCTGATCCTCTTGTCTATCGATCATGTTAATCTCTGCCAATTCCTCCTCCTTTCTGCCCCTCCTGGATGCTCTCAGTTCCTTCCTATACACCTTCAAGTAGTCTCGCAACACACTTAGCTTCTTTGCCAGGGGAAGCGTGGCCGATCCCACCACCTCGATAGATCTCCACTTCTGCTCCACCATACTCCAGAAGTCCTCCATCAACCAGGATCTATCAAATTTGAAATACGTGCCAAAGAGTGCCCCCTCATTTGGATGCCACATAAGTGGTGTGTGGTCAGAGAAAAATCTCTCCAAAGGAGACACATCCGCCAACAGGAACATCTCTGCCAACTCCACGTTGGAGAGAAATCTGTCAATCCTAGACATCTGACCACAATTATTCCTCCAAGTGTATGCACAAGAAGCTGGGACCAAATTCACGAGGCCATGCATGGCAATAAACTCTACAAAACTATCTGATCCGGGATCTTGCCTCCCTCGCCCTCCAGGTCTGTCTTCCGTCTGTAGGATGATGTTAAAATCCCCTCCAAGCAGCAAGGACACCCATGGCACTCCGCGGCCAGGTCGTAAGCTCCTCCCACATCACCCCCCTCGCCTGGGCATCTGAGGGTCCATACACCCCCGTGATCGTCATCCTGGCACCTCCCACCTTTCTCACCAATTTCATCGAGATGATGTGTTCTCCACTGAAACAATTTTCCAATGAGAAAACATCTCTCACCACCCCAGAATCTGCTCCCCCAAACTGCAAACTACTCCAAGGGATCGAAACCCTTCTATCCAAAAGCCCCCAATCTCCCGCCACATCCTAACATCACAGGCTGACAACTTCGTTTCCTACAGCAACACAACGTCTACTCTCCACAGGAAAATGCATTGCCCTAAAGATGGCCTCCTCGATGGGTCATTGAGACCCCTCACATTCCACTTGATCACCTTGTTCATCTAGAACAAGTGGGGGCCTCCCTCATAACCAGTCGAAAGCCACACACCTCCATGGTCCAGCGCACCTCATCATCATTCTGATGCCACAACCATCCACCACCACTCTAGGTCCTCAGCCGATTCCCTGAAATCTCCATCTTCTTCTATATCGGAGAGCGCCACCTCGGCCTCCATTCACCAACCGCGGCCTCCATCCGATTAAGGGGATCCCCACCCGATGACCAGGTGTTAAGGATATCCCCCCCGACCATTGTTGTAGCAAGGCTTCATCAACCTCGACCTTCGGAGATTCCGCCACCATCCGCGAGACCTCAGAGTCCACCCTGACAATCATAGGGCGATCGGTAGCCCCTCCTCCCTCCATAGAGATCGCGTTAACTGCCAGCATCGCCCCTTGAACCTCCACCGACCACTGGGACGATGCCGTGAGGCCCTACAAGCCTCCTGCGTCGACATGCGCCGGGGTTTGCACTCCATCTCCGGCAGCGTCAAGCTTCGGTGCGCCTCCCTCCATTGGCCTCGCATGTGAAACCGAATGGAAGGCACAAAACCTCCTCTCTGAACGAAGGTCCTACCCCATTCAGATCAAGAATGGGGGATTGGCAAGCCCAGCTTACCGAATCCGGAATCGGGTCCATCTCCAAGCCCAAAGCCCCGGGCCTATGACTTAATGGCAGGTCCAGCTAGCTGGTCAACGGGGCCTCTTCGAGAAATAAAGGCGTCGCCAATTGTTGTTCCAAATGCGGCTCTGCAAATCCCTCCTCCGCTCTTTCATCTCACGCAATTAGTGGGCGCGCCCCAATCTCAAGATGTGGCAGGCCATCATACGAGATCCACGCAGATCTGTCGGGAATCGACGCCACGTCAGCAACCGCTCGCCTCCACTCCGTGTGGCGTCACTCCGCCTTCCTCTGCGCCAGAGCAGCAGCACCAACCACCAAAGGGACCACCCGACACAAGCAAGCCACTACCCAAGCCGAACCTCTAAGGCAAAGCAAGATCCTCTCCATCACGTCAACCCCGATCCACAGCTCAACCACCGCCACCAGTGGACCCTCAGACAAGCCCACTGATCTGCACTCCACAAGCTGAGTAAAAGGCGATACAACCGCCTTCACCACCTCCACAGACCTCAGCCACCAAGGGATCCCCTCGATGGACACTTCAATTGACGGCCTCTTCGATGGACGCTTCAAAGAAGCTCCGTCGTGAGGGCAGGGTTGTCGCCATCTCCACCTCCCCATCATCAACTCAACCTCCTTGTAGAGTGCCTCGATCCTCGAAGTGGGGAGACTGAGAACCAGAATCTTCTGTCTGTCAAGGATCAAGACCCTCATCCCCTTGTGCGCAGCGTCTCAACCCAACACCTTCTCCACCTCTGATCGAGTGGTCCATCCCTCCAACATATCTCCCACCAACCCGCTCTCGATCTCCTCTCACAACCCCCTCACCTCAGCCACCCATGGAAAAACGACCTCCACTCGCGGCACCCTCCTTACAGGCAGTGGCGATAGGCCCCCAGCATCGCCACCACGACCACCACGACCCTCCTTATGTCCAAGGCTACCGCACTTCCAACATCTCCATGGTTCTTGACAGTCCCGAGCCTAGTGGTCCTTGCACAAACACTTGAAGCACCTCCCCTTCCTCATCGCGTCATCTCTCCGATCAACTTCTCCCGATGGATCGCCCGAAGCCCCACTTGGCCTCTTCTTCCTCGTTACCACTAACCACCCCAGCGTCCCACTGTCCACACCTTCCCAACGTCTCTCCGCTCCTCCCCCTCCATCCAAACTAGACTCCACCCTCTTCACTCACCTCTCGCACTTCGTCTCCACCACTCTCACACGACCGCTCTCTTGGTCGCTCTCCATCTCCCCTTCTCATCAATTCGACTAATAAGTTAAACCTTGAAGATCGCAAGAAAAGGAGCATAAAACTTAATATGTGAAAGCAACCCCTTCAAACATGTAAAGTACCAATCTCAGAAACAAAAGATAATAATGCCATTACCATTTCTACCAGATCCTTGTAACCGCTGGGGATCATCTGTCACTGTATTTTTGCCTAGCATGGTTAAAAATCTAGAAGAAAAAAGAAATTCACGAGATTGTCCATTCTATTTTTGTGCTTGTGGGTGGAGCATAATGGTACGTGATTTTTTCCTTGAAAAGTGATAATAGTGTAACTTTTAGGGGAGAAAGATCCTATGTGGATGGAGTTGTTTGTAATCTTTGAAACTCTTAGCTCTCCTTTTTAACGAATCGAGGGGGTTAGCATCCTTTATTAACGTCACAAGCACCTGAGATGGAGAAAGCGAGCAAGAAAGTGAGCAAGAAAGGGGGAGAGTGAAGGCAGGGGTAAGAGGGTGTCAGAGGGCGAAGGGGAGACCTTTCGAAGGGGGGAGGGTGCTAGTGGCGTGGCCGGAGGTCGACGCTGGTCGGAGGTGGTGGGTCGAAGCCGGGTGGAGCGAGGCTCGTCGAACCACCGGAGGTCTGTGAGGAATCGGGTGGGTGCGACCAAACGGGGCTGGTGCTTCAAGTGCCTCGGCGGTGATCACTAGATCAAAGACTATCGAGAGCCGTGGCGATGCTGGAGTTGCAGGGGGCTGAGCCATCGAAGCGATGGATGCCGAGGGGGTGTTGTGGGCGTGAGAAAGAGGGGGCTACCGTCGCCCCCGCCAAAGGTGTTGCCGGAGACGGAGGTGGAGGCCCCTTGGTCAGAGGGGGTTAGGGCCTTGAGGAGTCTGGTGGAAGGGAGTCTGGTAGGGGAGGTTGTGGAAGGGAGGGTGGCGAGAGTGGTGGTGGAGGGCTCATTTGGAGAGGCGGCGAGGGTGGTGCAGGTAGTAGAGGGGCTTTCCGTGGCATGCGGGCTCCCTGCGGAGAAGCGAGAGTTGCTGTTCACTGTGTGCGCTACGGGGGGAGGGAGGTGGCACTGGAGGCGCCCGTCGCCGCATGATGGGGCTCTACCGGAGCACCCACCCAAGCGACCGGAGATGGAGCTTGCCAACGTCGGGATTCCGTGGTGGCTGCACCCGGTCGAAGTGGTGGAGGCAATCGTGGCACCGTTCGCGAGGGTCAGGAGCTGCGGAGTGCTCGGGCTAGAGGGACCAATGACGACGCTGGTTGAGCTGAAGGCCGGGGCGAAACCGCTAAGGAAGATCCTGTTGCAACTAGGAGGATCTTCCTGGGTGGTGGAATGCTTGGAGCGAGAAGGATGGCGGCGCGCTGCCGTGACTGCCGGAGCTGTGAGGGCGGCGGTGGGGAAGGGGCAGCGGCGGCCGGAGGTTGCAAAGCGGAGTCAAGGAGTCACTGACGTGGACGCGACCCCCGAGGGGTCTGCGAAGTCTACGAAGGGAAGCCCGACGGTCGCACCGCAGCCGAGGTCTCTTCGCCCGAGAGATCCCTGGAGATCTCGCGAAAGACGACCGGGATTCGAGGGATTTAGAGCTCGTCGGAAGAGGAAAAGTCGGCAGCTGCATCTAGGGAGGGTCGATCAGGCAAGGAGGATGGACTTTTAAACCCAGCTGCATCTGGGGCGCGGAGCTGCAGAGAGGACGCCATTCCAGATCTGGATCCTTCTCCAAGATCCGAAGCTACATTTCGGCCCATGCAGTAGAGATCCGGACCCCGGGAGGTGGACCAGACCGGAGGGCGGCAGGAGCATGGATCCGAAGCTCCAGTTCAGGTGCTCTCCTTCGAACCTGAATCTGGGAGGGCAACTCGCGGATCTTCGCTCAAGCCCGAGTCTGCAGCAGCAACTCGCGATCAGCTTCGGGGCGAAGGCCCTTTTGGTTCCTTGTCACTGCCCCTGGGATCGACACAAGAGGTGGATGGTGCTGGACAGATGGTGTCGGAGAACCGATCCTTGGCGATGCGAGGAGCCGGTGATGAGGAATGGCCCCTGCCTGGGGCAACTCGACCATTGGTGGTATTGAGGGAAGATGGTTGTGGGCTTGCGATGGGCGAGATGAGGCAGCAGCGAGGAGGCAACTCGAAGGTCCCGGAGGTGTACTCGAGACAGCGACCGAATGGGAACCTGAGGAATAACCAGGTGGAGCTTGCCTTGACAGGGTGGACGCCTCACTTGATGAGCAGGGGGCGTGGTGGTGGCCTCCATTATCTGAGGTGGTCGTTTCAGGGCAGGCAGAGACCAAGGGCGATAGTGGACGGATGTGGATGAGATCCTTAGCACCCACAAACAAAAGAGGCATTGAACGGTGACGACGAAGAGGTGCGGAAGACGGCGAAAGTTGGTGGCTTCAGGCAGGCCACACAGGAGAGTACATCTGCTAGATGAACGGAGTGATCACTTGGAACGTGCGAGGCCTCAACAACCCCACGAGGAGGGCGGCTCTGGGGAGATGCATTAGACAGTGGAGGGCAGATGTGCTGCTGCAGGAGACTAAGATGGCAGAATGCGGAGCAGGGTTTGGAGAGAGACTGGAGGGTCGTGGATGGAGGGGTTTCGGGCCCTGGCCGCGAGCGGTAGATTAGGAGGACAAATCCTTGGTTGGAGAGAGGATGTCTTCGCCCTCGAGGATGTCCGATGCGGAGAGCATATCATCTCGGTGTGCTTGGTCAGGAGGATTGGAGGAACCAGATTGAGGGTTACTGGGGTGTACGGTCCCACTAACGCCCAGGCGAGGAGGGTTATGTGGGAGGAGCTTACAGCGGCAGTGGCAGATTACGCTGGAAGTCCTTGGTTGCTGGGGGGGACTTCAATGTAACGTTGAAGGTGGAGGATAGGCCAGGTGGATGGGGGAGGCAGGACCTCGGGTCAGATCTCTTTGTCGATTTTGTTGAGGCTCATGGGCTTGTGGATTGGTCCCCCACGGCCTGCACTTACACTTGAAGGAATAACAGTGGCCAGGTGTCTAGGATTGATAGGTTTCTTTCCAATGTGGAACTGGCTGAGGCTTTCCTGGTGGCGGATGTTTGTGTGTTCGAGAGACCTTTTTCGGACCACACTCCCCTGATGTGGTGACCGAATGAGGGGATACGTTTCGGCACATACTTTAAGTTCGACAGGTCGTGGCTTCTGGAGGAGGGGTTCAGGACCTTTGGTGGAGAGGTGGAAGGCAATGGAGCTGGAGGGCTCGGCAGCCGTGTGTCTAGCGAAGAAACTCTCCATGATGCGCGCTTACCTGAAGCTTGTCAGGAAGGAGATCAGGGCATCAAAGAGGGGAAGGAAGGAGGCGGCACTGCCAGAGATTAGCACAATGGACAGGTAGGAGGACCAGGCTCCTATATCCTCAGAGGATAACGAGCTCAGGGTGAGGATGTTGAGGGTGATCCAGGAGGAGGACAGACGGACAAAGCTGGAATGGAAGGTGAAGTCCAGACAGAAGTGGGTGAGAGAAGGTGATTCCAAGACCAAGTTCTTCCACCAAGTGGCCTCAGCCAGGAGGCGGAAGAATTGGATAGACCAGATGGTGATAGACGGGGACTCTTCCTCCGATAGGGAGGAGGTGGGGAAGGCGACGGCAAAGTTCTTTAGAGAGTTCACTGGGAAGCCGGCAAGGGGAGGATGGAGGTGAAGGGGGGTGGATGTGCAGCGTATTTCGAAGTCTCAAGCGGAGGATCTCACGACGGGTTTCTCAGAGGAGGTAAGGGTGGTGATGTGGGACCTCAATGCGGAAGGGTGCCCCAGCTTCCCTGTCTTCTTTTTCAGAGAGTTCTGGCCCTTGGTGGGCGCGGACGTGATGCAGGTGTTGGAGTTTGCATCGAGCAATAGAGGCTTTGATAGATTAAATAAATACTACTTGTTTCTGCTACCTAAGAAGGAAGGGGCGGAGGACATCTAGGACTTTAGGCCGATTGCCCTGTCCAATGCAGTTTACCTTATTGTGGCCAAAGTCTTGGCGAACAAACTGAGGGGAGTCCTAGGGGATCTGGTCTCACCGGTCTAGATGGCCTTTGTTCCAGGGAGGGGCATACTGGACGGATTTGTGATTGCAATGGAAGCGTTGGCGGCATGGACAAGGGAGAAGAAGCAGGCCTTCTTATGGAAAGTGGACTTCTCCAAGGCATACGACTCGGTTTAATGGGACTTTTTGTAGATGTCCTTGCAGAGGAGGGGTTTCCCTTCGATCTGGATTGATTGAATGAAGCGGTGTGTGACAGCATCCTTTTCAATCCTTATCAACAGGAATCCGGTGGGAGGTTGGGTCCAGCCTAGAAAAGGAGTCAGGCAGGGGTGCCCTCTTGCGCCCATGCTTTTTGTTCTTGTGGCAGATGCGCTGGCACGGGCAGCACACAAGGCTTGCAGCAGGGGACTGTTTAGAGGCTTTGACCTTGGCGGAGGAAGGGAGGTGGTGGTCTTGCAATATGCTGATGATACGCTATTCCTAGTAGAAGGAACGAGGCTGGAGGCAAGAAGACTGAGGATCCTACTTGAGCTTTTTGGGGAGGCATCAGGGTTGCGGATTAGCTACCAGAAGTCAAGGTTTGTTCTGGTTAATCTACCAGCTACGGACACGGAGAGGGTAGGGGCTGCTCTGGAGACAAAGAGGGGCTCGTTGCCATTGGTGTACCTGGGCCTTCCCCTGTCGGGCTGTCGGTTGAGACTGCAGGACTAGCTCCCGTTGCTGGAGAGGATGGAAAGAAGGTTGGCTGGGTGGTCCTCCAGGCTCCTATCTAGAGGTGGGCGATTGACCTTGGTGAAGGCGGTGTTAGCCTCCATGCCGTCTTACTTTTTGTCAGTCTTCCGTTTGCCGCGCCAAGTTGAGAAGAAAGTTTCGAGACTGATGAGAGACTTATTCTGGTCCACCACAGGAGCCACGGGAGGGGGGCGAGGCTGGTAGCGTGGAAGGTGTGTCAGTCGACGCACGAGGGGGGCCTTGGAGTCAGGGAGGTGGACAAAACGAACATCAGCCTCCTCACAAAATGGATTGCAAGGATGGTGGGGCAGGAACAGGGGCTGTTCGAAGCGGTTATGCAGCACTGCTACGGAGATTTCCTGTCGTGGAGACCTCTGTGCTCCCCCTCCCAGGGGCGTCTCCCTTCCACAGGGGCTTGGCAACGATGGCTAGGAGGGTGCGGGGTTTTTTTGACCCGGTGCTTGGTGCGGTGGACTCCTTGCGCTTCTGGCTGGACGACTAGCAGGGGGCTGGATCCACTCTACGGGACAGGTTTCCTCGCCTCGTGAGCAATGTGTTGGATTCTTCGGTGAAAGTCGGAGAGTACTAGGACGGATCTTGGTGTCCTATCTTCCGGGGGGGTCTCTCTGACCAAAGGTGTGAAGAGTTCCAGCGACTGCTGCAGGAGTTGGTGGGTTGGGCGCCAGGTGATGGCTTTGACGGTTTTCATTGGGTGGAAGGTGACTTCTCAGTGGCAAAGGTTTATCGCAGGTTGGGGATGGGAGGGGTGGAGGTAGATGTTGATCTCATGCGGGATTATAGACTGATATGGGCGGCGAAGTGCCCATTGAAGGTAAAGATTTTTACCTGGCTGGTGAGAAGAGAACGGATCATAACAAAGCAGTGGAGAGCGAGATGGGCCAACACCAGCGACTTGGCATGCCCTTTGTGCGGGGGGGCGGTTGAGGATGTGCAGCATCTTTTACTCCAGTGCCTGTTTGTGAAGCAGATTTCACAAAAGATGGAAATAGGATGGATCTTCCACCAGGACGCAGACAGTTTCTGGTCTTCCTTTCGCAAGGGAAATGTGGGGAGCAGTACTTTCACCTTTCGCTCCAAGCATGATCAGGCCAAGATCCTAGCTATTTTGTGGGGGGTGTGGCTGGAGAGGAATGGAGTGGCATTTACGGGGGAGAGACCTTATGTGGAAAACTTTGTATCCGCTTTTTTTTCCTAGAGTGAGGCCTAGAGGTCCATCTTGTAACTCATGATGTAATTGATTTTTGATGAAATGTATGTTTGTGGGTGATTATGTTTCAGATAATCACCCTTCGCTTTTTCAAAAAATAAACATCCTTTATTAACCTCTTTTTTTTCTCCTTCCAAAAAAACCAAAGAGGTAGGAGCTGAAAATCTTCTTCAGGAAACATTCAAAAACCAACTATAAGACAGTGGAAGATGGAATCCAACTAAAAATCTGGCACAAACAGAGAAAAATGCATACACTAATCTGCTATGGTTCAAAAAAGATACTGATATGCTAAGTTGTCTATAAAGATAACCATAGTACATGGTGTATCAGATCATAGTCACTGGGTAAAACTAACCTGAGCAGGATTAAGAAGGACATTCAATCGGCGCTTGAGTGAACTACCACGTTGAGCTCCACTTTTGTTGTTGATGAGAACCAATAAAGGTCTGGCATCAGAAGGCAAATCAATCAGTTCATATTTCTGCTTTGTCTCCAATAATACTCTGGTCTCACTCTCATTTGATGATGGACTTTTCTCTAAGTTAGATCTTGGTTCCACCCTGAATTCACTTTCACCACTTTGATATAAGGTATGAGAATCTTCCATTCCATTACGATTTTCAGTGGCACCATCTGTCTTTTCCATTTGATGAGCATCTGCAGTGCTTTCAAAAGACGAGGCTGCAGTTGCATTACTTTGAGCTGAATCAACAGACTCGCTGCTCCTTTCAGACCTACGGCTTCTACTCCTTAATCGTCCACGAACGGTAGAGGCCAATTCATTAGCTCCATGTGTTATAGAGCTTAAAATACCAGGTGGTGCAGATCTATTTATCACTTTCACAAAAAGAGGTGACAGAATGAGCCGCTTAAAAGGACCCAAATCACATTTATCTCCAGTTTCACTAATCAATCCGGCATGGCAATCCACGTGGACCACTCGTTGACACCACATACAGCACCATATTGGAGATCCATCAAGAAAAGATCCACCACAGGGTTCTTCACAATGGCTGCAACAAGGAGTTTCTTCAGGGCTATCAGTTATTTCAGTCCATGGTACAGCCCACTGGTGAACCACATGCTTGTAACCAGCCATAGAAACACATTTACAATCATTGTGAGCACTGGAGGAACAGGTCAGATGCGAAGCAGCACTACAAATATCACAACGGTGAAAGAAACAGTCCGAGGAGATCATCTGCCCAAGGGTTTGGGAAGGAGAAATAGATTTAAGACATACACAGCAATTCAGACCTTTGGCGAATGAAATAGATTCTATATTCCAACTATGAGCAGCAACCAGAGTCTTTTGCTCTGTTTTTGTATTTTTCTTCAGCCGTGCTATAGCTTTCATCCAACTTAAACTAATACTACGTCTCCATTGAAAGATGGTATATGCTATTGTCAGTATTCCAACGACTGCAGACAAGATACAGGCAACTATGAAGACACGAGACTCTACCATGTCTGTTGAAACATTGTTCCTCCATGGAGGAAAAATGCTATAGTACACTTCACCATTATCCATTTTAAAAAATGGTTTACTTCATCATGAGCATCTCATTAGCCCTGCATCAGTAAAGGGAAGGATTTGGTTATGACATTGAACTCATTGAAGTGGCAGAAAATAGCAAAAAATAACAAGAATATAACCTTTTGCTCACTTTTTTTTTCTTGAGGGGAAAAAGGGTGGTAATCCTTTAGATACCACCCAAAATTGCATTAATCAAATAGAAAAGTACAATGTTCTCATTACCTGCCAGAGCTCCACCCTGAAATAAAAGGCTTCGCAGACCCAACAAAATTCTCCACATATGGGCGATGTCCCCTAAACACAACAGCATTCCTGCCTAGCCAAATAGCCCTCAAAACTGCCTGCGGTCGAGCCCATTTCCTCCTCAATCGAACCACATTGTGCTCAACTTCAGCCCCGCCGCATCTGAAAGATCGCCAAAATCTGGTAGAAGAGTCATGGGCCACCATCGATCCCCCAACCGCTCCTAGATTTGCATCACCACCGGACATGCAAAGAAAAGATGATCGATGTCTTCCTCTGCCTGATCACATAACAGGAAAGACCTCCCCGCATCCGGTACCCATCGAGACTTCTTGGTCATCAGTCTCCCTCTCCTGAGGAGCCAAACGAACACTTTAACCTTCAGTGGGCAAGAAGCCTCCTAGAGTTTCTTGCAATCTCTAATCAAATCAATATCCCCCAGCGTGCCTGAACCACCAAGCCTTCTATAAGCATCATGAATGGAGAAATCACCTCCCTCCCACCCAAAACAGTCCACACCATCTTCTGGCTGAAAACCTTGCAGCTCCTACAACAACACCTATATCTCCCCAAGCCTCTGGTCTGACAAGCTACCCACGAAAGTGGGACATCAAGTGCCATCCCAGACCTCTACCACCAAGGCCCTCTTATCAACCGCTAGTGCTACAAGTCTGAGGAAGCGCTCCGCTAAAACTCCAAGCCCCGTCCAATCATCCGTCCAGAACCCAAAGGCCTCACCCGACCCTAGCATCGAGGTGAAAAAAGGTCGGATCTTCGGCGCTACCAATGACAGACTCCTAACGAAATGGGAAGCTCCTCTAGGAGGTGAAACGAGGACCTCCCAATTCGGCAGTCCCCCATAGCTAGAGCGCAAGACCCTCCCCACTAGACAGACTTCTCCTCCAAGCAACCTAGCAATCCACTTCGACAAGAGGCTATCATTCATTCTCTCTACCTCCCTAACTCCCAGACCCCCATCCCTAACAAGTTTGCACACTTCACTCCAAGCCACCAGCTTCGCCTCCTTCCCTCCCACCCCATAATTGGTCTAAAAGAAACTTCTCATCAGGCTCACAATTTTGTCTTCAATTTTCCGCAACATCTTCACAACCAAAGAAAAGTATGCTGGTATCATCAACAGAACTGCCTTAAGGAGGACTAGCCGCCCTCCTCTCGACAGTAGCTTAGACGCCCACCCAGTCAACCAATCTTCAATCCTCCCAAGCAACGGAGCCCAATCTTATACCGCGATCCTCCTATCTGTCACGGGCAGGCCCAGGTACCAGAGGGGTAGAGCCCCAGCCTCCGTACCCAGGGCCTCCGAACACGCTCCGACCTCTTCATCAGCCATGCTGAACTAGACAAAAGAAGATTTGGAGTAATTGATCTGTATACCCGATGCTTCACAAAATAGTTGTAGAAGGATATGGCATCACCTCGTTTCTACCACCATCCCCTTCATAAAGAAGAGAGTATCATCCACGTACTGCAGCACCGAAATGCCCTCACCTCCCTCCAGAGGGAAGCCCTGTATCAACCCTGTCGCGCACGCCCTATCAGATGCCCTTGCCAAAGCATCTGCCACCAACACAAACAACATAGGTACTAGGGGGCACCACTGTCGTACACGTCTCGGCTGAATGCAACCCACTACCGGGTTCCCGTTGATGAGGACCGAGAACGATGCTGTAGTGGCACATTGCTTCATCCATCTAATCTAGACCGGCGAGAAACCCCTCTTGGCCATAGCCGCCCACAAAAAGGACCACTGCACCGAGTCATAAGCCTTCTTGAAATCAACCTTCCATAAAAAAGCCTTATTTCTTTCACTCCTCCACTGTGCAAGGATCTCCGTTGCTGCAACATATCAGTCCAAAATGCATCTCCCTAGTATAAAAGCTGTCTACAACTCTGACACAACTCTGCCAATCACCCTCCTAAGTCTGTTCGCCAGTATCTTTGCCACAATTAAATATGCCGCATTTGAGAAAGCAATTGATCTATGGTCATCAATCGCCTCTGCCCCTTCATTTGCTTACATTTATGGTCAATCACAGAAAGTCTATCTCTCTTTTTTAAGAAGAAGAGGGGTTAACAAGGGATGTTAATCCCCAAACATAGAAAATCTCTTTTAAGAATGCAACCATCATTCATAGTTGATTTCACCTAGATTTTTCATCAGTGATAGCTTACACCATCTCCGAGTATCAGACCATATGTATCTTCATCCTCGGTGCTCTTGTTTAAATATTTTAGCTTCAATCTCGTTTCTTAACCAGCGGCATGTCAAACAAGAAAGATCACACAGCTTACAGCTGTTGCATTGACATCTAGTGTATGCTGACAGTCTACAAATGTACCACTGGGAATAGTTTCCCAAATCCAACTCCAGAATCTGGCGCAGGTACATCTATACCCATACTACAAACATGAATATGCTAAAATGAAAATGCCACAAACACCCTCCCTCCCCCTCTGCCCCCACCCACATGGCCATTCTGATGTGATGACTGTGTGATAGAAAGCATTATTACATACAAAGAAGAAAAAGTCAGCACCTAAAGAAAATAACAAAATAGCATCTTTGTCCCAAAGCATCAGCAAGATATAACCAGAGCCTGCATGGCAGAAGAATGCCACAATCAACAACTAAAAGCAAATTTCACCTGTGATACATTGCAACTCAACATGATATTTCTTGGCAAACGTGAGATCTCGTCAAATGTGGCAAGAAATTCCCTTACTATCTTTTTTAGTAGTTGGTTTGTAGGCCAAGTAATTAGGTTGCTTAGTTGTCAAGTTTTGATATTTTGCAAAGTCTTTATTAAGTTATATTAAGAATAGGAAAGGATTACTTGCTTCCTAGTTTGTAATGGGATTGGTTCTCTATACAAAGAAACCAATATCTACATTGTTATCTAAATTCTCTCCACTAATAAAAATATAGAGTTCACCATATGTGCTCCTCTCTCTCTATCTCAATGTGTGCGTGAGCTCTTCATTATCATGCTCTCTATTCTTGAGTGCCCCCATCACCATGCTTGTAGAGATCTAGCGTGGGATCTCTCTCTAAATGGAAGAAGGCCTTCCGCATGTTCTCTAAATCTTATTAGGATAGAAGTTGCCTATAGCAACCAAGGTGTTGTCTTGTCACAAAGAAACTACATAATAGATTTCTTACAAGGAATTGGTATGTTCGAGACCAAGCTAGCACCTTGATGAAGACATCAATGGCTTGTTCCCTAGATGAAACATGAATTTTATGTTAAACCCTTCTAAATTAGGTTTTTGTGCAAGGGTAATCTACTTAAACATGTTTAGCCCTCATGGAATATTGGATGGTTGGCAACAAACAAGGCAGTCTTGTTGTCACAATGCATGTCCATGGAGGATGTCACTATTAGGTGAAGAACAATTAAGGACAGAACATATTCACATAAGCTCAGCAATTGTTTGTGCCATGGTGTGGTTCTTGTATTCCACACTCAACCTGGAGATAATGGTCTGCTTTGTACTCCATGTCACTAGATTCCCCTTTACATATCTGCAAAAACCCATAGTAGACTTCTCACTCCTGAGACTCCTTGCATGCCCTGCAAGACAATGCAATACAATGTCCAAGGATGTCCTTTGTTAAGGAGACTCTTTCCTGCCAAGGATATCGAGTACCTTAGAATCATCATGATTGTGTCCATGTGTATATTGGTAGGCTTCTCTATAACTAAACCATCTAATCTTGTTCATTGCACAAGAAATAGCAGGACAGGTAATGATTAAATAGAGTAGTTCCCTGCCAATCCTCAAATTGTAGTGCCATGCCAACTCATTGATGTTATCAAAGTGCACCTTTGGGTCCATGAGAGTACATGCTTCATATAAGGAATAAGCAATTGAACTCTTCACCCAGGTGCTTCCACAGTTTCTTTTTTGCGGTTGCTCCAAGTTGAGCATGTTTGATAGCATACTTTAGCTCAAGGGAGGTGTTTAGGCTTGCGTTTTATTTGTTATCCATGTTTGCTATACTTTGCTTCTTTCTCAAGGGTATGTGTGTAACTTTCCCTTGATCTCTCAATATGCTGAAAGCTAAGGTTTCCTCAAAAAAGAATCAGCTATACTTTTCTAGCTCTATTTGTGATAATGTCTTTTGTCAAATTACCACTCCAGACAACAGTTCTTCCTAGCCTCTATCATAGTATCATGAATACAAAGTTCTCAATGTTACTAACAGGGGTGAAGATGTGAAACCATTAGTCATCATTCTACTGCCTCAAAGGAGTATTGATTCTCTTGATTCTTTACTTCCAACTGTCAGTGCATACAACAATAAACATGTAGAGAATTGCACACATGGAGCATGGAGGCTCCTTTGGCGTGGGAAAAACAGCCCATGTAGGACTGTTCCACGTTGGAACAGGGAAAGGAGCAGCAGCAGCCACCGGCTGCTTGATGATGGTCGACTGATGATGGTGGCCGGTGGCTGTGGTGGCCGGCAGCTGTAGAGGGCGGCCGGCTGCCATGAGAGAAGAGAGAGAAAGGAGTTTTTAGAAAATAGGAAATATTATTGCTTTGACTCAAGAAGAATTACAATAGGAAGGCTCTCTTTTATTGAAGAGAGAATATATCCTCTAAAATAAGAAACAAATCATATCTCCTAAATAAGGAAGAACATATCTCCAAAACAAATGAAATCCTCTAAACAACTTTCCTAAGATCAAACATAACAAATAAACAACTTTGCAATTTAAGCAAATGACCAAAACTAGGACCCTAAAACCTATAAACGGTGGCCCTGATGTGCTGCCACGTGGCCCTCCTTATTCCCAACACTCCCCCTCAAGTCAAGGCTGGGAAGACAATGACTTGGTCTTCAAACTTGTGAAGCTGGATGCCCCACCATTCTTCTTCTTCAAGAGTCATGCTCTCAACCTTGTCTTTAGAAGAAGTGACGGTGTAGCCTCTTGCAACCTCCAAAGTCGTGTCTGTGGCAACCTCAATAGTCGTCGCGACGGCCGTCATTGTCTTCTCAAGATCAACAGACGTAAGAAACCATGCGTGAGGTGTTAGCAGCCCCACGTAGTGGTCTGTACACCTTGTCTGGATCTTTAGGAAAGAAACTTCTTGGATAACCACTAGTCTTTCTGCAACTTGGGAAGTCGTTGCTTCTTTTGGCAACCTCAAAGTCATTGCGTGGATTGTGGTGTCCTCTTCTTGGAGCGATCAACTGATGTGAGACCCCATACATAATATTTGGCATCTTTTCTCCAGGAAAATCTCCTCTTTTGAAGGAGAATAAAAAATCGGATATAAAGTGTCAATTGAAAAGACATGAGGATCGCAAATCGAATAACTTGATAGATCTCTACTTTTTTCTGGGCCTCGAACTCTGCCCTCTTTGTTGACAATGTGGCATCAGTGACCATGGTGGTGGCGTCTGTCATCTTCTATAATCTTTCTTCTCCGCTTAAGGCACCGGATTTGTCAAGGAAGATTTGATGGAAACCAAACGTGTGTGGTCACGAATACGCACACATCGAGGAGCCTAGATCATATGCTCTAATACCATGTAGAGAATTACGCACGTGGAGCGTGGAGGCTCCTTTGGCGTGGGAAAAACAACCCACGTGGGACTGTTCCACGTTGGAACAAGGAAAGGAGTAGCAACCACCAGCTACTTAATGATGGTCGATCGGTGATGGTGGCCGGCGACTATAGAGGGTGGCTGACTGCCTTGAGAGAAGAGAGAGGGAGAGGAATTTTTAGAGAATAGAAAATATTATTGATTTGACTCAAGAAGAATTACAATAGGAAAGCTCTCTTTTATAGAAGAGAGAACATATTCTCTAAAACAAGAAACAAATCATATCTCCTAAATAAAGAACATATCTCCAAAACATCAAATCCTTTAAACAACTTTCCTAAAACCAAACATAACAAATAAACTTTACAATTTAAGCAAATGACCAAAACTAAGACCCTAAAACCTATAGCTAGCGGCCCTAATGTGTTGCCACGTGGCCCTCCTTATTCCCAACAAAACAAATAGAACCTTAATATAAAGGCCTACAATTTATTGGATACTTCAACATTTTGACATCCTTACTACTTTCTAGTCACACTTCCTCACATAAAGCCTTCTTGTTTCCAACCAGTGAACAAACAATATGTGATGCAAATATTTGGAGGATGAGTAAAAAATGTTCCAATACCATGTGAGCACATCCAAAGAAAGCCCAAATGACAGTCTATGAGTGGACAGATTCAGCCATTTATCAACCACTTCCCAGTTTAAACACCCTTTAGATGTAGGACTAATATTCAATAATAATTGTTGGGATTTGGAAATTGACCACATGGCATCTGCCATGTGGCAACCATCAGGCCACGTGGCAGTGCCACGTGATAAGATCTGAAGGCCCAACGTGACTGGTGGTTTGGGTTCCCAAGAACCAAATTTGGGTGCACCAAAATTAGTAGTTCTCCTATTTTTAGTAAAGTCAATTTAGGAATAAAAGTTGTGGGATTTGTTTTAGTTGAGAGATAAGATCTTTCCATATGAGAAAAGATCTTATCTCTAGAAATAGGAATGTTGGTTACTATTTTTAGGAATATGTCCTCTCTTTAAATATAGTCTTCCTAAGTTGTTTTCTTTGAGCAATAAAGCAAATTCTTCCAATCAAGCTCCTCTCCTTTTCCTTCTTCAAACAACGAATCAGCTAAATCAGGGAAGGACCTCTACCCTTCCACGTGCACCAGCAGATCAGGCCACCGACAGACCAACCTCTCCTTCCTCCAACAGACCGGCTGCACACTGCAGGTCAATCTACCAGTTCTTGTAGGCAATCTCTCTACCTCTGCAGGGGTTCTCCTTGGTCTACAAACCTATTTCTTGATTTGCCTCCAGCAGATCAAGGACTCATGCGCCCTTTGCAGGACTTCTCCACACTCCGGATTACACAAATCTCAACATGGTATCAGAGCAGTAATGCTCCGAGCCATTATTGTGAAAAGGTGCAGCGCTGGACCACCAAATTGCGTCAACCTCCACTTAAGGTCGAAGTCTTTCCCGACCTCTAAAAGCCGAAGTCTTTTCCGACCCCCAATCATAATCGAAGTCTTTTCCAATTCAAACTATCTTGGTAGATGATGGCAAATTCAGAAATACAAGTTTTCGATGAAACTAATATGCTCGTGCACGGAACCACAATCAAATTGATCGATTCTTCCAACTATGTTCTCTGGGCACGTGCATTCAAGATCTTTGTTGGTGGACAGGAGAAGCTCAACATCCTTTTTGAAGAAGCACTCGACATAAAAGATACAGCCAAGAAGAAGAAGTAGGAGAAGGAGAATTATCTAGTAATGAACTAGCTCATGAATTATGTTGATCCTAATATTGCTTCTAATATGTTATACAAGGCAACGTCAAAAGACATCTGGGAGACCCTCGAGAGGCGATTTGCAAAGAAGATCGGGTGCGCCAAGCTTGTAGACATCTATTAGCCCATCTGAAATACAAGTCAAGGTGATCTATCCCTTGACGCTTACCATGCAAAGATGGAAAGTCTATTCAAGGAACTCAACATCTACGAGCCAGCATGTTGTGACAAACAATCCAAGTCACAAGCAACATGGCAAGCTTTCAAGCTTCTAGGGGGGACTTTATTCTCAATATCAACCTCTATTCATGACCAAATTTTATCTATGGAGGACATTGACCTCGAGATGATTTATAGTCGCCTCAAGAAATTAGAGATATCAAGTCCAGGCAAGACACCTATTGCAAGCAAATCTGAGTCCATGGCCTTGAGTGCTACCAAGGAAGGATTTGGGCATGGAAGAGGATGTGGACCTAGTCGCATCTTTCCTCCATGCCAGCAATGTGGACGCAACAATCATGATTCAAAAACATGCTAGACCAAATATGGTTATCCTCCTTGGGACAAGGATCCCACTTCCTTCACTACTTCAAATCTTGAGAAAATCCTTGCCTCATTAAAAGAAGAGAAGAAAACCGTGGCTATCGCCACCACATGAGAGGTTGTCGAAGATGAAGCCACCACCTCTAATGTTGCAACAGGTTTTGTTGCGGATTCTAAGATGCCACTTGGAAATTTTGATGATGCGAATGAAGAAGAATGGTAGAGCGTTTAACCTCACCCGTGAAGACCAAGTAGAAGGCCTCCCGACCTTCAAGTTGAGGGGGAGTGTTGGAATTTGGAAATTGACCACGTGGCAGATTTGAAGGCCCAACATGACCGGTGATTTGGGTTCCCAAGAACCAAACTTGGGTGCACCAAAATTGGTGGTTCTCCTATTTTTAGTAAAGTCAATTTAGGAATAAAAGTTGTGGGGTTTTAGTTGAGAGATAAGATCTTTCCATATGAGAAAAGATCTTATCTCTAGAAATAAGAATGTTGGTTACTATTTTTACAGATATGTCCTCTCTTTAAATATAGGGTCTTCCCAAGTTGTTTTCTTTGAGCAATAAAGCAAATTCTTCCAATCAAGCTCCTCTCCTCCTCTTCCTTCTTCAAACAACAGGGTCGGCTAAATCAGGGAAGGACCTCTGCCCTTCCATGTCCACCAGCAGATCAGGCCACCGGTTCAGGCTGGTTCAGGCCCTCCAGACCAGCCTCTCCTTCCTCCAGCAGACCGGCTGCACACTGCAGGCTGGTCTATCAGTTCCTGCAGACAGTCTCTCTGCCTCTGCAGGGGTTGTCCTTGGTCTACAGACCTATTTCTTGCTCTGCCTCCAACAGATCAAGGACTCATACGGCCTTTGCAGGACTTCTCCACACTCCAGATTGCACAAATCTGAACATTAATAAAAGTAGACCACGAAAAAAGTATTTCTATGAGGGGATCTAACATCAAAGAGTTAAAAGACAAGAACAAAGCATGTTCCTTCTTTCAACATTAACGTGAAGAACATCGCCAAAAAATCTTGGGGAACGTTTAACCACATATCTAAGACCTGATACATTAGCAGCATCTAAGAGAGAAAAATAAAAAAAAGCACGTACATACGGTAGCTGACCTGTAACTTTATTGACTAGTGAAAACAAGTTGACAGGATTGAGTAAATACTAATTAATTCTATTTGTGTAATTGTAGCAATAGGCAAGATTTTGATGTTGAAAAACTCAACAAAAAGATTTCCTTTTTTATGAAAGAAGGATAACTGCTAGAGGTAAGCAATCATGCCCAATTCAAGTAGAATCACCACAGTTGTTCCCTCAAAACCTAAGCAAGCCTTGGCAGCATCACTAAATTTTTGACATATAATCTCACGACTCTAGATACAATCGCATTGCACTCTTCCCCGAAGGGGCCAAATTAAAGCCACCATTTTTGCCTACACTGCATGCAACTTTCAAGAGGCCAAATCATATAGGTAGTTCCTAACACAAAAATGCTCCATAAGGCCTCCACTAAGTCATAATTGATCCATCCAATTGCAACCTCCCCCAAGCTTCTTCTACAACTTGGACTGTGAAAAAGAAATGGCGAGTGTCTCCATTGGATGCATGTCAAAAAGGACAATGCATCTGCACCAATCACCCAGGAATCTCTACTCTTTTTTGACAATCCTCTTCTTCTACAAGAGTCAGATAAGTGCATGACCTCTAAGCACAAAGTTCTTCTAAAAGATGGCAGCAACCTACAGCAAAGTTCTTGTAAAATAACCCTAACCTCTTAACAGAACAGTTAGAAAGACCCTATGTCCAACCATCACATAACAGGCTAAAAAGTAAAGCCTTGGCAACATCCATCCAAAAAGACAAAGCTCTTTGAGTAACAAACAAACCTACTAGAGTCCCAGCTAACAACCCAGCAATAACAGACTCAAACACCAGTTTCCAAAGACCACATGCACGTCCTGTCATCTTGAGTACCCATTTTCACAGCAAAGCATTGCTGAAGACCAAAGACAGAATACTCAGTCCACTGTCACTCCTTGGCTTAGACATCTCATCCCAAACTACCAAAGGAATAGCAGAGAAGCATCACTCAGAAGGCAAAAAAAAGAGATTTGAATATGAGCAACAGCGTCAATGTCAAAAATGTGCAAAATATCAAGCCCCACAGGTACCCAAGGTACCATAGACAATTTGCATCAGTTGCATTGAATAGTTTGCGTGTAAATGGCAGTTCCACTTCGATCGTGTAACCTCCAATAGCTGCGTTACTACAAAGTTGCCAGAAAATCCATCCAAGTAAGAGCCATATTCCAAGTTGACTGAAACAACAGAATATACTCTCAATACCATGTGGGCCAAAAGATATCATTTTTTTTTACCCTCTATGTGAAAAACTCACTTCTCGTTGTCCCCACAGAAGTCCTAAGGATTGCCAATTTGCCAAATTGGGTCCTCATACAATACCTTAAACGAGTCACCTATAGCATCAAAATCACATTTTTCAACCTTAAACAAGTAGATGTAGCACCAAAATCACACATTTCACCCACACAGCCGTTATACTCGATACCAATGTTCAAGAAGTCAACTGCCTAGGTCGAGTAGGTGCCCGCATAGGCATCAGCAAACCCCTTCTTGAACCGAATAGTGCCACGCAGTCCTGTAGTCAGGTCTAGCTGAGTAGGCGTTTACTCGACGGCATACTCACCCAATTTTGAGGTAGGCCACCCAATTTGAGTCTTTGAGAGACTTCTCCCTTTTATCTTCTTAGGTATTGTTTGACATGTCCTAATTTTAGGTTTTTGTTCTAGATTTCATTTTAGATTATTGATAATATGCTCTGATTTAGGTTGATTTGAAGTTTTTGATTTAGTTTTCATTTTAGATTCTTGATTTAGATCTATTGTTTATGTTCATTGATAATAAACATGAATATCTTGATTCTAATCTCTACATTTTCTTTTTTCAAGATGTCTAATCTTTTACATTCTAAGTAACATAGTAATTAAAAAGTAGGAGTATTAACTATATTATTTTTATTATACTACTTAAGGTAGTTATATAGTTATAACATTACATATAACATAAATTTTAATAAGTTAACTAATTATTTTATATTTTTTAAAATAAAAAAACGCAAACCTGCATACTCGTCCGCATACTCGTCTGAATACCACATACTCTCTATGCGGTGACCCAACCAACCGCATATTGCATATTGACTTCTTAAACCTTGCTCGATACCATACAATTGATCAAACCACGACATCTTAACAAAAGCACCATCAAGACCAGAACTCTGCAGAAGGTGATCTCGCTTTTCGACATCACACACACACACACACACACAACATAGAGATGAACAAAATTCATATCTTTGTTCCTATTGGAAATTGTAAGACACCCAAAATGATCAATAGTGGCAAAAGGAAAAAGTGGGTACCCAAAAAAGGTCGCAGGTTGTCTGATCAACGACGAATCGTCGAGAGATGGAAGGGCAGATTGAGGGGAGTGGATGGATTGCAGCAGCATCGATTTAGGGAAACCCCAGATGTTATCTCACTTCTGTGCACAATGCGATCAATCACTGGACGAGTGCGAAGTGGGAAAAATGTGCCAAGAAATGTAGATAGATAGATAGATAGATAGAGAGAGAGAGAGAGAGAGAGATTCATTTTCTTGGGGAGTGGAGTAACACATGTCAAGTGGAACATATTTGTGTTGAACCAAGCTTAAATCGGACGGTTTGGACCAACTAGACCTATACAGATGCAGTCAGGTTAGGTGATGGGCTAGGCTAACTAGACCACCTTAGTCTAAGCTCTGTCTAACCTTATCCGTGGACTGACACATGGATCGATGTTTATTTTGTATCTATCAACTAAGTTAACATTTTTTTTATTAGAGTTGCATCCATGTTCCATGGATATAGTCATATTACAAATTGGCAAAGTTGGACTGTATTCCATTTTTTTCTAGGAAAGTTAAGTTGAAATTTGCATCTAAGAATATAATTGGTGAATGGAGAAGGGATTTATTTGGACTTAGATAGCCTTAGAACAAGTGGGGCAAAGATCAAAAGCTTATTTCCTGAGACTAAACCCAGATCATGAATGAACCGAGCAAGCCAAGGCCTGACCTATTTACCATTGCTAGACCCAGCAAGTTTACCAAACATGTTGTGTTCAAGTCTGGTCTACTAGGTCTAATCAGGTCGGGTTAATTTTGAACCCTCTATCATGGACATTTAGGCATCTGCACCAATATTAGGGTTATTGAATGGTTCAGATAGGACTGAAACCAAACTGTCTAGTGTAGATTCATGAACAAACTAGCTGGATGTGTCACATCTTATTAACAAACGAATTTATTGTTAACACCCATGACCTAACCTATTGTGGTGTAATTGGACTTGACTTGATCCAAATACCAGAGATGGGCTCAACATGTTCATGGTTCCACATTCAAGTTCCTTTCCCATGGCTTTTGGCACACATACATATACGATTTGAATCATTGTAGACTCAAGTGAAGAAGTGAGCCAAAAAGGAAGTGAACAGGTCGAACTGCATTGCTGAATTAAGGACGAAACTTCACAACCTTGCTATTTCCCTTGAAGAAACCCCGAATGATCTGGAGTTGCAGATAGTCGTGAAGGACACACGTATCTGGATATTGCAGTTAACAGAGGAAGAATATGCTCACTAGAGGCAACGTAGTTGACTCTGTTGGCTAAATGATGGAGATAAATGCTCTAGATTCTTTGCTATTGCTACACATGTGAGGAAGAATAAAAACTCCATCTCTAAATTATACAAAGCTGATGGTATCTTCATTGACAAAGAGGGTGAGCTTACCTCTAAAGCACTTGCTTTCTATAGCTCCCACTTTTCTACTGAGGGGAGGAACTGCCTGTGGAACACATACGTATTCCATTTCATGCACGGATTATAGATATTTAGAATTCTAATCTTATTGCACCACCCACTGCAGGGGAGATCAAACATGCCCTTTGGAAGATCAAACCCGACCCCCAATCTAGATGGATTTAACAGCCTATTCTTTTCACGCACTTATTATTGGACAGAACCTTATCGATGGGGTGTAATTTTTCTTCTCTAAAAGGGGGGTTATGGTTGAGGAGCTCATCCATACATTCCTAACTTTGGTCCCTAAGGAATCCACTATTTGCTCCCTCAAGGACTATCAGCCAATTGCTTATTGTAATGCTCTGCATAAAATTATTATAAAAATCTTAGCCATCAGACTTAGGCATGTCCTCCCAAGCCTTATTCTTCCATTCCAATGGGCGTTTATGTGTGGAAGGCTTAATTTCCTGTGGAGCAGAGTTGCCCTAGAATTAATTTCATTAATTTGGACCATCTATCCCAATGTAAACTTACACTATTCCGTGCAGGATGGAAATCTTATATTTCGTCAAATTATTCATTGATCAAAACCTAATTTTAGGCAATATTTATTCTACAATATGATATAAAATATGGTTTATAATACTATTCTAATTCATTTTTTCTTAAACAATTATTTGTTTGAATTTACTCTTCAATTCAATCTCAATCCCTTTATAAACAAAAAAAAACTAAGTTATTGCCCTTCTTTATTTCTCTTCTCTTCTTAAATGATATGATAGATGAATGGACCCTCACTACAATGTATAACTATGGTGCCCAAATCCCTATTCTTTATTCTTTTCGGAAACAAAAAGCCCTATCCTCTAATCAGATCATTGTCTCTTCCCAAACGATGATGTAGATGAATGGATCCTTGCTCGTATACAAAACTATCATATCCAAACCTTATGATCCTTTATTTAGACTAGCTACCTTAACATGACCACGAGTACTTCTAAAAACCAACTGGCATGTTGCACAACATAGAAAATAAAATAAACAGCGGGGGAACTAATAGGGATAGTAACAAGATTTAAACATGTTTACAACTATTAGCAATAATGACAATCCATCACAAAAACAACAATATTGTAACAGTTCCACAAAGATACTTAAGGCCACATCAATTAAATATAATCCATAGGTAGTGGTGGAGCCACACTATGCTTAGGGTGGGCATGTGCCCACATTGGTATTGTATAAGTACATGAAACCGATGCCTTGGTTTCTCATTGTAAAGGTACAAGATTCCTCCGCAAGAAGTGGGAGCTGACCTCCAGTTCATGTAGGGTTGGAATTTGTCGTATCAAATTGGTTTCTCAATAATAATAGGGCAATTTGTCCTTTTCAATATAGACAAATCACATGCCATATAATTGATAACTAGTTTGTAGCCCACACTTTGTTGCGGGAGCAAAAATGATGATTAATGGAATTGATTGAATGTATAAATCTAACAAAAAATCAGTGATTAACTGGATACACCCCAAGAAACATCCATCAACAAAATTTGTAAAAAGGCATTTTATTTTCTGAAAGAGGAAGAAAACCAGAAGAACTCTTCTTCGTAGGTCTGGGCTGTTCTGATCCTTAAGATTAAATAGTATGGATCTGCACTTTTGCTTATGAGCACCATTTGAGCAGCCTAGCTTTTCAAACATAAACGATTCCAACATTATAGCCACTCTTATTGGGTCACAAGCCTCAACTTCATCTTTCAGATCTTCACCGACCTCACTGGAAACCTTCGAAAGAGCTTCTGCAAAAAATTCTTGTGCTTTGTCTCTTATTGCAGGAGGAAGAGCTGAAGTAGGTTTCTTCTCTTCCCTGGCAATCTTCTCAACCTTAACACTGTCCACTCTGGAGGCACATTTGACCCTTGCCACAGTATCCAGATCTCTTCCTTCCAGCTTGATAGTCTCTGCTCTTGAGATTGTCTCCTCCAACTCCAACATCGCCATCGTCTCCTTCTTCTTACTTAAAGGGACATTGGTGGTGGTAGTGAATCCCTTCGAAACCCAACATACACATAAAGTGTTTCTTTACTTAAAGGGATATTGGTAGCTACTTCCCATCTTCCTTGTAACACCAATAGCAGCAGCAGCAACAAAACCCAGCATATGATATCAGATTCTTTTTCTCTTGGAGATGATGGATCTCACTGCATCTTCTGTCTGGAAATGAATCTAAGTTTCATGTTGCTATCTCGTATCTTGTCTAGTTTCGTGTTAATAGAAAGTCAGATGTTCTTTTAGTTATATACATGATTTCTTGATTGCTATTCTCTTGAAAGGTCCAGTAGTCCAATTCGGCCGATCTGTGTGTCGCTACAAACAGCCTATGGTCGACAGTTTCTGCTGACGGAGGTTAGTGTTGTGAAAGACCTAATCTGATTTGTTTTTACCAAATAATTGAAAGATCTCAAATCTAATTTCATTGATAAAATGAAAGCCATATATATTTCATATGCTTAATTCGTAAGAGTTGTGCGAACAGGCAGGTACCGACATGCACTAAAAGTATCTCTAAAGATCTTTAAACATCTTGGTGGAATCAGGATCAATGGTGAACTTGGACCTATAGGCTTTCACTGAGATTTCTTCCTTCAATCTAGGATCATTAGGTGCCGTTATGCAATTCCTAAACCAAATTCCATTAATTTTAGCAACGAAAAACCCAGTTCTGTCAACTTATACTTCCTTTGTAAGCTTTAGTGATTGGAGAGGACCCTCCTACCACTATCACCAACACCTTATCCCCTCCATCAAAAGCCAGGCTTTGTGGTTGACCAATTGGTATGTACCCTGCTGTGTATAGGAAGCCACACCACTTTTCCACAAACATCCTCCTTCATGCTTCATCATTGACCAACCGCAGATCAAGTAAAGTGCTTCGTTATTGATATCCAATTCCGACATCGTACGTTCCTCGCTCCATCCCAAGAACACAAAATGCGTGCACGCTAACATTCCAAAATAAGTCACCACCAAGATCAAAAATTTAGATCGATCGTCAACAATCCACAAGCAAATCACAAATGAACACACCCGAGGAAGTAAACCTAGATTGATCTGTGTGTGTGTGTGTGTGTGTGTGTGTGTGTGTGTGTGAAATTTCCCATTTCCCCATCCCCTTTAGAAATAAATAACTCTACCATTAATAAATAACACATGGTAACGATAAAACAGACGTCAAAACGTGCAGGCGGAGCGATTGGTCTCACGGACATTGAATTAATCTTCTCTTTCTCAACTTCTCCTCCTCCTCCTCCTCCTCCCCCTCCTCTCAAGACCTCTGCAACGCTGATGGAGGGTGGAGAAGCCACGGGGTTCTCCTCCGACTACATTGGGTATGAGACCGGAAAAGACGGGGATGGCCGACCGCTACCATCTCCTCAAGACGGGCAACATCTCCGAGAGCCGCTCGGTTGACTGCCCCTCCGCAGCCGATCACGCGAACATCGAGAGGCGTCGGCTCATCGTCGTCTCTCTGCTCCCATGGCATGGGTTGGTTCGGCCATCGGATCGTGCCTCAACGTTCTAAACCTGGAGGGGCCCAAAGTCGAGGGCGAGGCGAGAGGCGAGCGGCGAGGGCAGAGAGAGAGAGAGCGTCGGAGAGAATGATGGGGCGGGAGCGAGAAAGAGCCGCGAGAGGGTGAGGTAGAGAGAGAGAGAGGGCAGGTGGAGCATTGCAATCAGATACGATAAACGTGATATTTACCGATGCTGCCACTGCCAACAGCAAGCAATGAAAACAAGATTAGTAGAAAAATAAATAAAATATTCATAGACATCGTAATGAGAGGTACAAGATTCCTCTGCAAGAGGTGGGAGCTGACCTTCAGGTGATAGGGTTGGAACTTCCCATATCAAATTGGGATTTGAATAATAATAAAAGGGTAATTTATCCTTTTCAATGTAGACAAATCATATACCATATAATTGATAATTAGGACAACCATATGGCTCCCATCTCCACCTAAACGACAACCATACAGCTCTTGGGAAATAGCAAAGAAAAGAGATATGACCGATCTATGATCGTTATTGTCTAGTAACAGAAAAAGCTGATTCACCGTGGCATGGTTGAAAAATAAGGATTTCTTCGAATCTACATCCTCACATTGTTGGAGGATTAGTATACGGGTAAATGTGAATCTATAAATCTAATGAAGTGTCGTAGATTAGACATTGTAGTAAGTACTGTATATTTAGATTGGTGAAGAAAAAAATATCAAAAGTGATGTTGCTTAGAGGGAACTATCAACAAAAAAAAAAAATCTACAATCATTTATAAGATTCATATTTGTTGTGTTGTGGATAAGGAGATGCTGATCAAATTTAAAAAATAAAAATAAAAAACATACTATGTAATTGTAAGATTGTAAATTTATGTTAAGGATATATATAGGATGGTGATTTTTTAAATTATTTTATACACTAAAATGGATACTGAATCCCAATCTCTTTTACCAATAAATGTGTAAGTGTTTCTCAAAAATTTCTCATATATGTAGATATCTCGGACCCACTTCTCCAACTAAAAAGGTATGATCCATCTTAAGATCCACGTCATTTCTTCCTATTGTTTATCTGTTTTGTTAGTCTTTTGTAAATAGAATAGTCAATCTTTTTTTTTCTCTCTTTTTGTTGGGATAGATTTCTTTAGAGAAATTTAAGAGAGTTTAGTAGAATTAATTGTCCAGTATTATTATTATTTTATTTTTATTTTTCTTTTACTTAATTATATCCAAAGAGATGGTTGACGTTGAAGGATACCATGGCAAGAATTAAAAGACCTCGCAACAAAATGTGGACTACCAACTAATTTTTTCGAAACTTGTGCATATGGAATTACGGGTTACCAAAATAAAGAGTGTGCCTTGATGGTAAAAAGTAAACAACATGCATATTTAAAGTATGTCATGGTACATTTACTTGAGAAACATGTTTTTCAAAAATATGGCATCAATTTCATCTTCACCCACCACAAAAAAAGTTTGAAAGATATTATACCTTGTAAATGTGTTGAAAAATGAAAGGAAAGCATGTTAAGCAAGCTTAGCTAGGGGGTGTTGTGCAGTGAGTTGAATATGACAACATAGCTTTCAATTGAAGCACAAGCTCTATCTTGTCATATATATACATGGAAAGGGAAATGAAAGTCCTTCTCTTTTCCTTTATTTGGAACAATTCTATAAAGAAATAAGAAAAAAATGTGCAGTGCGGTGGAGTTGAATTTTCGCTATTGCACTTGAGTGCATATACATGTTTTTGTATAAATTTGATATATCTATAATTTGTCATAATTATGATGAAAATATAAATGGATATTCATATATGATAAAATACATGATTAACAAAATTATTTCACCTATTGCTTGTTATTCCATTTACATTATGGAATCTCAGCTTATTCATATCTTATCCTCTATTCATGTTATAAAGATCCGTTCTAATTTGAGCCTTTTAAGATGTCTGGAGGGTCACTCAGACGTCTGGATCCTTTCCCGGACGTCTGGAAATTGAAAAATCTATACGCACCTTGCGGTCTGCGCGTAGGCGGCGTGCAAACTCTTCTCTCTCTCCTTTCCTTCTTTTTCCCCACCGAACCCTAACCCTTGTCTATATAAGGAAACCCCTTCCACTCCTCTCCACTCCACCACTACCACCATACTCCCCACTCCACCGTTGTGAGCTGAGGCACGCGAGAGAGAGGGAGCGAGAGCGAGGAGGAGGAGCAGGCATGAGAAGGAGAGGGCCGAGGTTGCGAGCTCGTGGAGGCTCTCCAAAGGTCTGCACGACCACCACGGCGCGTGTGGGAGGAGGAGAACGTTGGGGCATCGTCCCCGACATTCTGCACCAGTCGAAGCTGCAGCAGAGTGGAAGGAGCCACGGCGAAGCGCGGCGAGAGAACCAGGAGCGCAGTCTGGTACTGGAGTTTTTCCAGTATCAGACGTCTGGAGTGTCTTCCGGATGACTGGCTGGATGTCTGGCGTTAACACCAGACGTCTAAAAGTAGGTATATTGCAAAGGTACGTCTTCCTCACAGTTACGGCCATGCAGGCCACACCGCAGAGGTGATCTGCTTGGCTAAATATGGTGCGCTACTCTGTCGTGCGTAGGAGCAGCTTTGGGAAGGCGCGTGGCATGCCCTCCCATGCTTTTCGGACATCTGAACAGCTTACCAGACGACCAGAAGCATTCCCAGACAACCGAAGGACTGTTCGGACGTCTGGAACTGAGTCCAGACGGTCGCGGTAGAGTCCTAAATGTCTGAGATCACTGCAGGAGCTTGAGGTGAGTCTCTGTGACTTTTAAGACATCTGGACATGTTTCCAGACGTCTGATTTGGGTCTGCAGACACATTTTTGACCCGTTAAGAATTCGATCGGGATCCATTTTATGCAAACAAAATATCTGTGGTTTGATTGTAAATTCCTCTACATAATAGAAACCTTTATACACTATTCTAAATCTTCCATTGTAATGTGTTCCTTGGTATAGGACTTCAACCTATTGCGTGTCTGGGGCTTGCAGAGGCACGTGGGCCTACAGTTCGAGCCCCTAGTACTCCCGGATTGTCTAGTAGAGTGGTCCACCCATGTTCTACTTATAAAATATGAATGTATCTATGAAAATTAGGTAACTGGAAACCTAGGATGTGGCATAAACTCTAGGACGAAAAATGGTTGAACCGCTTGCTTGTGTGATTGAAATTGTATTTATAAGTGAATAAGCTAAATTGTTAGCAACTGCCTGTTAAGAAATACGAGTTGCCTGAGATAATTAAGCAGTTACCTGTAATATCACTTGTCACATGTGTAAATTGTAAAAATACGAGCTTCATGTGTATAATATGAGAACGGAAATGTGAATGATGAAACTTGGTTTAGAATAATATGGTGAATATGGGCATGAACCCTACGAGGAGTTAAGAGTAGAGCTCCTGTGGATAAATGGAAAGGCCTAGAAATGTGGATGGGAAGTGTGCTGGCCCTTGAGTACACGATACCAAGGAGAGAGACTATCCCCTTTTTAATGTAAAGCGAAGCTAGCCACCCTTGGGTTTGGGTTCCGACGTTAGGATTGGCCACTCTACACCGACTTCTGTTGGCCCTCGCATACACGGTACCAGGGAGAGCTATTAGTATAGAGAGGAAGCTAGCCACCCCACAGGACCCAAGGTTCAGCTAACCATCCTACACCGACTTGTTAGGACCTCTTGGCAAATCGAGGTAGACAACGAGGGTGCGCGGACTGTAGAGGGGCAAGACCCCTGTTTGGTTCTGAGGGACTAGACCCTTGTTTCTGAGAGGGCTAGGCCCTATACTGTTCCGTGCTGTACTTTGGGTGTATTCGCTAGCGGAAACGACTGACTGCGTGTCAGTGTGGGGTAGCTACCCATGCGTTTATCATGCATGCCGTAGTCACCGCTATGTCTAGCTATGACATCGGGGTGGTTGACTGAATGTAGGACTACTACGAGGGACTCTCCCGGCCAACAGAGCACCATGTGTGCCTTCTACTCTTCGAAAAAGACTGCAATCAAGATCGTTCCCACGAGAAACATGCAATATCAAGAAAGAAATCTGAAAGTAAACCAATGGGGTGAAAGGAAATTACTTGTAAAATAAATAATTGAAAAAGATAAATTTACCTGCTAGTTTTTGCTGCTTTATATAGTCTGGTTACCACTCTACTCAGCATTCGCTGACTCCGTTTTTATATAACCCTTTACAGGTCCATGAGTTGAGCAGCCCGAGTTATCGGCTGCAGAGGGTGCTGGGCCCAGTCGAGCCCAGCAGTAGTTTTCGTACTGTTATTGTACTCTCTTTTCTGCTAATGAGTTCAGACTTTTGTTTACTATTTCTGTTACTGTACTTTTGTTCTACTTTTCTGTTGTTGTGGTGGTATGTACTGACTAGTAGCTTTTACTTTCCTTTACTGCTGGTACGCTTTTACTGTTAGTTACATTGCATAGTGAATGTGGTTTATTTTCCTGCTTTTTAGTTATTTCTTATTAGACGACTGGGTCTTGGGATTAGTTGAGTCGAGTTGATCTCGGGTCCTGTAGGTATTCGAGAACCGGGTCATGACAAGATGGTATCAGAGCAAGGTCGTCCCGAGAAATGAACCAACTAGCTTGAGAATAACCATTCACATGCATGTAACTAGGGTAACCACCGCAACGTATCGCTTGACATCTGTTCTGAGTCCCTTTTTGCATAAGTCTATTAGAGTTGACCGCTTTTGTTCTATCTTCCGCGTCTCCTTGCAGGAGATACCTCATCGGGGAGTTCTCGAGGCGGGTCACGAACGCAGCTGTGGACAAGGTCAAAGGGACGGTCATGCCAGGCCCGAGATGCCAGTTGACCCGTCACTTCTCTCGAGCATCCAGGCCCAGGACCTCGCTCAGCTGATCAGGGATATAGTATTAGAGGAGCTTCACCAGCCTCCACAGGCGCCTCTTCCTGAGGACGTGGAGGGGGAGTCCCCGGTGGGATTGCGAGACCGCCGCAACGCTGGACGAGCAAAAGGGGGAGGGGGTGGTCCTCCACCGCCCCCACCACACTCTGACACTTCTAAGCACGAGCCCTCCTTGCCTGGAGGCGTGCCCGTTCCCCCACTGCAGCTGCACCACGAGCTTTTCGGACAGTTCCGGAAGCTGAAGCCCCCCTGCTTCAAGGGGGGATGAGAACCCATCTGAGGCAGAGGACTAGCTAGAGCAGATAGAGAAGGTGTTGACACCCTTCGCCCCCCTGTGGAGTGCTGCGTGGCCTTTGCCACGTACCAGCTAGAGAGTACGGCACACAGGTGGTGGAGAGCAGTTAGAGGCCAGGAGAGGTGAGAGCCGATGTGGGACCAATTCGTGACCCTCTTATGCGCGCAGTATTTCCCGCTACTTGTCAGGACCAGAGGAGGCGGGAGTTCCAACTCTCCGCCAGCGGACGATGATTGTTAGCGTGTATCACACGTGCTTCTTGGAGCTGTCACGTTTTTCTGTGACAGCCGTAGCTACAGAGGAGGAGCGCCTATGGAGGTTCACTGAAGGGCTTCGGCCTGCTATTCGGGGGTATGTCAAACCCCTGAAGCTACCCACCTTCTCAAGAGTGGTAGAGGCAGCCATGACATACGAGGAGACCAACCCGGTCGCGCGAGACACCGACAGCGGATGGAAGAGGCCCTATCAGCCAAAGTACTCACAGGGTCGACGAGAGAGGAGGCACGCGGCACCCGCGGGAGAGCCGTCTCGTTTTGCAGGGCCGTCAGTGACCTTTGGGGGCCCCAGACAGGGGCCAGCTGTCAGCACTAGACCCTCGCCCAACCGTCAGCAGGGACCTACCGTGGGAGGGAGTCGAGTCCCCCTCTGCTACCAATGTGGCCAACCGGGCCACATCAGGAGGGACTGCCCATCTAGGGCTGGAGCATAGTAGATGCTCCACACACCGAGCATTGGAGATCGAGCTGGTGGTCGTAGTCCCCAGGCGCGTGGGGGAGGGCAACAATCACGATGAGGGTACCGACCAGGGGCTGCTCGCCTAACCCAGAGTGTGGCTGCTTCTTCTGCACCGAGAGCTGAGGTGTGTATCAACGCCCTGACACACAAAGACGCCAAGGCATCCAGTTCAGTGGAGGCAGGTATGGTTACTGTTTCCGGTAGATTAGTTTACGTGCTTTTTGATTACGACGCCACACACTCTTTTGTTGCTGTGAGTTTTGCTGTCAGTTTGGGACATGACTGTGTGTTGTTAGAGGATCTGTTTGTGATCAAATGCCTAGGTGGCCAGCTATTTGTAGCTGAGTAGGTCTACACGGATTGTGAGGTCAATATTGGGGGACACAGCGTCACCGCTGACCTGATTGTGATACCGATGAAGGATTTTGGCATGATTCTGGGGATGGATTGGCTGTCTGCCTACCATGCCTTGGTGGACTATTTCAGGGTTGAATTGGCCACTCTACACCGACTTCTATTAGCCCTCGCGTACATGGTACCGGGGAGAGCTACTAGTGTAGAGAGGGAGCTAACCACCCCACGGGGCCCGAGGTTCAGCTAGCTATCCTATACCGACTTGTTAGGCCCTCTTGGCAAACTGGGGTAGACAGACGAGGGTGCGCAGACTGTGGAGGGACAAGACCCCTATTTGGTTATGAGGGGCTAAACCCCTGTTTCGGAGAAAGGTAGGTCCTATACAGTTCCGTGTTGTACTTTAGGCGTACCTGCTAGCAGAAACGACTAACCACGTGCCAGTGCAGGGTAGCTACCCGTGCGCTTATCGCGCATGCCGTAGTCACCGCTATGTCTATCTATGACCTCGGGGTGGTTGACTGGGTGTAGGACTACCACGGGGGACTCTCCCAGCCAGGAGAGCACCACGTGTGCCTTCTACTCTTCGAAAAAGATTGCAATCAAGATCGTTCCCACGAGGAACATGCGAGATCAAAAAAGAAATCTGAAAGTAAACCAATGGGGTGAAAGGAAATTACTTGTAAAATAAATAATTGGAAAAGATAAATTTACCTGCTAGTTTTTACTACTTTATATAGTCTGGTTACCACTCTACTCATCGTTCGCTGACTCCGTTTTTGCATAATCCTTTACAGGTCTAGGAGTTGAGCAACCCGAGTTACCGGCTATAGAGGGTGTTAGGCCCAGTCAAGGCCAGCAGTAGTTTTCATACTGTTATTGTACTCTCTTTTCTGCTAGTGAGTTCAGACTTTTGTTTACTGTTCCTGTTACTATACTTTTGTTCTACTTGCCTATTGTTGTTGTGGTATGTACTTACTAGCAACTTTTACTTTCCTTTACTGCTGGTATGCATTTACTGTTAGTTACATTGCATAGTGAATGTAGTTTATTTTCCTGCTTTTCAGTTATTTCTTGTTGGACGACTGTGTCTTGGGATTAGTCGAATCGAGCCGTTCTCGAGTTCTGTAGGGATTCGGGAACTGAGTTGTAACACTTGTAAACATTCCAACATAATTATCCTAAGTTACACGTAAGCACCAACATAGGATATCCCCTCTTCACAAGTTTTATCCCGTGAAATACATCCTGCAACGTAAACTAGCCCTATTGATCAATTTAAATATGAGATAAAATATTATATGGATAGGTTAGTGTGAACTAAGTGGAGAAAGATATTTATTTGACATGTGGAATAAGTGGTGAGATAGGTGTGCATAAAATGATTGATGTATTAATATGATATTAGTGAATAACTTTGTTTAATATTAAAAGTGTGAGAAGAGGATGAGGTAGTTATTTGTTTAATATAAAAGTGTGAGGAGAGGATATAGTAGTTATTTATTTAATATTAAAAGTGATGTTGAGTATTTTAGTGGATATTTATCTAATATTAAAAATGAAAGTGAAGGTTATTGTGATTCGATAGTAGAAACTTTTAAAAAATCTCCAACAAAAACTCTAAAAGAGAATAATACCCACTAACTTACCTCCAAACGAACCCTAAGGCCTAGTTTAATTGGGGGGTTGACCCCTCAAAAGGGGCGTTAATACATGTTTACTTAACTTCTTAACCCCAATTGGCTAACTTGGGTTTACCTATTTTAACACGGGTTTGTCTAACATCAATTCCGATTGATGTTAGCTAAACCTGTGTTAAAATTATACACCACTTGTATCTCTGTCATCCCTCATATTTTATATACTTAACACTACTATCAAATAAACGTCACAAAGGTTAACACCATAATTTAATATCAATTCAAGTAAATACAAGCTGATGTTAACATCACTCTTTAAATAAATACAATTACAGATTAACACTAATTTTATATTTCTTAACATTACTTTCCTAATACTTCAAGTAAACTAATACTAAAAGTTAATTCGTAAAACCAAAATAATAAGTGGAATGGATTTTTTCTTAGAATTTACTTAACTTAATAAATATAATACATAATATAATACTATACCATATTGTTAATACAATAGACTAATAAATTGATGGGCATTATGGTAATTATATTTCCATCGTGGAAAGGAAAAGGATTCCTTGCTACCCTTCCCATAAACCCATCTCACATAATCCTATTTACTTGAAACGTGGGAACTACCACTTGCAATGAATTCTTATTCCCACCTAAAACCTACTCTCCAAACAGAGGGCAGAAATTAAGAAGGGAATTGGCTTTTCCCTTCCCTCCTTGACGCTAACTAAATACGCAACAAGCCTTAACCTAAGCTTTTCAGTACTTGCTTGTCCTTACTGAAGAAACTTAAGATAAAACTAGCTCAGGAAAATTGGGATACACCATTTCCATTTTTCAATTAAAACAAAACCAAATTTTAATATCTATCTGACCTATATCCATTTTTTGCAAATACACTCCAAGGGACATTGTGTGGTAAATTCCGAAGAAGTGACGGGAGCCAATTTCATATGTCAACCTAATAAATTATATATATATACGATGAAGTTACAGCTTTGTATACGAACTTCGACTAGATCAACGAATTATTTTAATTTCACCGTCAATCTATATCAAGGATCACCCTTAAACACTTAACTTCTTTAGTTGTAGATTAGTTGAAGAAACACTTGGAAGATTAGGTACTATGGTCATGTTTTTTTTGCTAACATTGTGTTAATTAATAAGAGGCTGAGTTACCAAGAACTTGAGGCTGTGGAAACTGAAAGCTTTCAGCTTAATAGAACAATGATCGAGTATATGGAATATGTAATAAGGTAAAAGAGAGGGGATAGATGTGTAAATTAGCACAGAGAGCATTTGGAATAAAAATATTCTTAAATATTTGAGCTGTATTTTTATCCAGAAGTTAAGGGAGGCATTATACATGGTACTAGTGCAAGTTGATTGGAACAAGGTGAGGCACCTAGTATTCATGTGAAGAGAATTCCATTGAAAGTACCATAAGCAACCGTAATGGCGTATAATGTTATATAGTTCTGAGTATTAAGATGGTGACACGGATAAATGATAAAATGGACTCATTTAAGATTTGCACATTTGCATAGAAGCTTAATTAATGCCTTAACCAAGGCGTGAGACCTATTAAGTCTGATTTTGCTTACTAAATTTGCACTTAGAAATGACCCAAAATACATCCAAGTAAGGATAAAAAAATCCATGTAAACAATCTAATAAGTGTAGGAAAAGGCTTTATCGGTGTTATTGTTAATCATTTGACAGAGGATACATCCACCTAAAATGACCCAAAATGAAATAGCAGGCTTAACACCTAAGTGCTGAAATAACTACGAATCGTACCAAATAAGATGTTAGTTGCAAAATTGTAATATTCAAAAGTAGATATGACAATATTGTATATACTATCACCCGATTACCTGAGTGAGTATGGATCCCAACTCAACCATCTTAACATATTCGCAAACTATGGCAGTTACAACTACAGTTTATCCATAAGAATATTACAACTACAGCTCATCTTTTTATAAAATAAATACATCAAAAGAGCACCGAAAATTGTAGAATAAATTAGCAGCAGCATAGCATTATACAGTCGTTGGGGTATAAAATTAAAAACAATTAGTGAATGAGAGAGCAAAATTGTATCTAGTCCCTATGCCAAAATTTGATGGATTGGTCCTCCTCAAAGCTGGTGCATTTCCTCAGATAGCCTCAAGGGAAACAAGGCAATGCCATTTTGTGCAGCTGCAACACGACCCCATCTTCCCAAACGAGGCTCCTGAGACAAAACACATCCTCAAATGCATCAAGCGGGCAAGGTTCCACTTCAGTACAATCAAAATTATCATAGCTACTATCAGCCATAAGAAAATATTCTTAAATCTGATTCAATTTTACAACCCAGTAGTTACTTTATATATAAATAGAATACACTAAAGAGATGAAAGCGTGTTCCCATCTGATAAAAGGCAGGCATCAGTAGGGTAGGGTTGGGCTGCAGGATGGCTAAGAAGGCCATTCCATTAGGACAGGTTCAAAAGGTTGCAAGCAGGCGTCCAAGCCAACCTACCAATGCACAACTATCAACTCAGAACCAAAAGAGAGAATGGTATCAACCGATATTCTCACCCCTTCAATGATTTTTCCATGGAGATCCGACTACTACACTAAAAACAGACCCTGAACCTATGAATCCAGAACCCAAAAGAAATCTTGGGGGCTTGAGGTTTTGACCATTTTGTCAATCTCCACATTCCCTTGACAACGGGTCCTGCAGCCATCTTCACTTTCCTTTCTCAGACATTTATAACAGAAGCATCATCCATATCTTGAATTCGCAATTCTTTTGCTCTTTACATAGCATATACATTCGGGCATTAAGAGGGGACAACAACCAAAAGAGTCCATATCATGGCTCTGCAATAATCCCATTAGGAGATAAGCCCTTCATTATTCATAGCCCCTCTAGTTTCTTATTTACATGTTCTATCAGAGTTTGCAAAGGATTGTCTTCTCTGTTTTTCTAGGTCTAGTTGCAGGCTCTCGCACGGGACTTCCGGACATAATATGCTCCAAACAAAAATTATTTCTTCCCTTTTTCAACAACAGATGGCACACCAACGTCAATACAAGGACCAAGCAAATCTTTTCCGAAATCCTTAGCCATCCTATCAACCAACATTGTGGATCATCACAGGGATTGTTACTCCTTTTCACCATAACTGTCCCTCACAATACTATTTCATGGTAGATAGACCCAGCTATTTTACAAAAGAATAACGAGACAAACCAGCATCATACCCATATCATCTTCAGCTCACCTTTTAAGTGTCAACTAATGTATTGTTCTATAGGCAATACAACCAATCACTATTGCCATGGTCCTGAATAAACTAGGTCAATTGACAGCTATAGGCCTTTAAGCTAACTCAATGTCAATGTTCTTGCAGTATGCAAGAAAAAGCTAATTGGTAGTTGATCCTTGCTAACTTTTTTAAAGACAAGGAAGCAACAAGATCCAAGTTCCTATTATTTTTCATCTTTACTACCAAAAAAGGTAAAATAACCAAGACACTGGAATTATTCTCGCTCTAACTGTAGATCATCTATCATTATATTTTGTTCTTTGATGTTAATTTTTGGTTAAAAATTTATCAATAGTGATATTGTGCTCGGAAATACTTTTCCAGACCACGCTATTATTCTCTTCCCAAAAAATCATAATTATTGTATCATATCCAAGTTGTTGCACCAACTTTTTGGGAAAAAAATAATTGCTGCAGCAACATTATATAAAACATGTAGCCATAATACCAGAGTTTTCTAATGAGCAACCAGCATTATCCTACCCTATTGTTAGTAGCCGCTGTCTTTGGCCTGATACAAGATGTGCAATGCATGCATTCTATTTTTCTCATAAGCATAACAAGGCCAACTTTATGAGCAGTCAAATTTCTGGTCACGGCTTTGTGTTACATTTACAAGAAAATCTAGAATTGCCAAATAGCGGAACAAGCATGGGTTATCATTCTGAAGAATTAGCTATTGTTTGAAGGATTGAAGATTGGTGTGTAAAATGATGTATTTACTAAATGCATAGTGGTGGCAGGAAGTTGAAATACAATTTTTTGGATGACCGCCATCAGGATTTAAAATAACATAAAGCCATGATCGAAGAATATCCAAATTGTCAGATCAAACGTCATATTTGAATATTCAATAAGACAGGTCAACAGATTTATGAGTATATAGGGCATCACATTATCAATAAATACCAGAGAGAAATCTAGCAAACCTGGCCAACACCCGCAAGGAGGAAGCGCCCTGATTTTGCAAAGGCAAGCGAGTTCACAAATCCAACCTAAATTACATCAAGAATGGTAGTGAGGAACAGTACGTTTTTTTTCCTTTTTTAAGTAGGAACTGTACGTTTTGTAATTGCAAAAAGACTGCAAACAAGAAATGGCAACTTTTCCATTATGGGGTCAGCTGATAACTGTAAACAAAAATACAGGGAAAAACCACTGCAGGACACTCACAGACAAACAATGAATTCCTAGGAGCGAGCACCGTGTCCAAAACTTCATATTTATCCGTTCAATCTCCAAATTTAACATTCAAAAGAATAACCACCAAAGAATAGACAAATTCAGGAAGAAGAAAATCTATAAACTCCTAGTACCATTGTCTCATTCTAGATCTACCCATCTCAACAAATCCCCACCTCCACCTGAGCACTCAAGCCCTCTTGATTTGCAGAGACACATCAAAATAGAAATGAATTGGTGATTGTATTTATGTTCTGCACAGAGCTAACACAATAAGTTTTATTTTCTTTCAAATCCATGCATATCTACTTTTATTTTGCAAATTATCTACCATATGAGTGAAAATCGCAGAGGCGAGAAAGTTGATCAGGACACAGTCTTGGCAGTACCCTGATCCATTTAATTAGTAGGAAATAGCATGGTGTTTAGAGAAAAGAAACTGTGGCTCAGAATGTAGTGCTTGATACCAAATACTGTCTGAATTTGGAAGCATACATTGTAATTATTAATTTTTCAATTGGATGATGAACTGGATGGGTAGTGATTGCTGATAATCATCCTTTTTTTGGCTCAAAAGAAATTTTTTCATTTATTTGAATATTCTGTTCCGTCATTAGGAGCACAGGGAAAGACCACACTATGGCTTGATTGTATGCCTTTCTTTCATGTCCATAGATATTTAAGTCTGTCCAGGTACTTTGTCAATATCCTAAAAATATAGGTAAAGGCTAACAACAATAAAGTGTAGGTGACATGCCTCTAAAGGGAGCAAAATCTGTTTCTGAAAGACTTGGATTCCTGATATCAAAGCCCCAATCTTTCCAGAAGATTTCTCAAAAGCAGATTTTGCTTCAGTGAATAACTTAATTGATCAAGAAAGAAGGGTGTGGAAATATAATCTGATTGATAGCATCTTTGATCCTAATATTGCTCCTGAAATCAAAAGAATTCCTTTGAACTCTAATACTGCCTCAGTTGATCAAATTATCTGGGGTCCTCATTAAAACGGTATTTTTTTCTGTCAGATCTGCTTATCATTTTTTGTTGAACTATACATATAATTCCTACCTCCTAGTATAAATCTGATTCATAAATTATGGACAATCAAGATTCCACCTAGAATTTTTTTTTTATCGGAAGTTATTATGAAATGCTCTTCCAACAGGTGAAAACTGTAGTAAATCCATTCAATCATTGAATGGTCGTTGCACTTTCAATCTGAAACTATTGAACATCTATTCTACAAGTGTGACTTTGCACAAGGTGTTTGGTTTTATCTTGGATGGAGAGGTGATGGAGAGTTTAGCAACTTTCCGATATTAATCTTTGAAAATGTTAATGTGGATTCCAATTATGCTCTGGTTTTTATGCTTTGGATGCATTTGGGCTAACCAGATGGAATGTAGTTTTTAATTACACCAGGCTGAAGCTAAACATGTTATTTCCCATGAAAGGTATATGTTTAGATATTACTGAGGCAATGGTACTTCTGTTCGCAAAAATTGCAAGTCCAAGGAATCTCAACCACTATAAATTAGTTCCAATGATAATCTGATGAATGACTCGTTCCATTGTTATGATTATCTAATCTTCACGGCCACAGCAGTAAACAGTGCCTCTACTTGTGGTGCTGCTGTGTTCCTCAAGGATGGATCTATTTTATGGGTGCTGTCCAATTACTCCCATTCAATGCGTGTGATGATGGCCAAAGCTTCCATTATGCTAGAATGAATTAAGAGGTCAGGTTTAATGTGTTCCAGAAGTCCCATTGTCTTCTTATCTGAATCTATGTTTGTTATTAAAGGTATTGGGGGTAATTACTCTAATAATGATTGGAATGTATTTAATATTATAGACAGCTGTCAATTTTATCTCAAATAGGCTGGGTGAAGCTGACTGCAAGTTTGTCTCCAGGTGCTCTAATGTAATTGCTCACAATATTGCCCAGTACTGTAATCATACCGGTTTGTATGGTTTCCGGCTAGAACAGGATGTACCAAATGGACTGTCGAATCTTGTATCATACATTTTCCGTTGGAATGAAGTTGCAGTTTTCCAAAAAAAAAAAGAGACATGGAATTGGAATTTAAACTGCAACCTTTTGAAAATCGTCTCATCCAAATACTTCTCTCTCTATTCTCATCCAGAATAATCCAAGATGCCCAGTGTCTTCGTTTACTCACATCAAACATTCATGGGCTATGAGATAAATGGCAAAGAAGTTTGAATTGGTATTTAGAGGAGTGGCTAGAACCCTAGAAGATATCATCCTCCAGAAGACCATGCTCAAGCTGTCACAAAGATAAATGGACTAGATAGAGAGTAGTTGCTTCAAGAATTTGAGAAATTATTTCAGCTGGAAGATTAGGAGGTTCTTTTTTTTTTGAAAAGTCAAAGTATGGTTAACCAAAAGATAACCACCCAACCTCATTTTATTCCAAAATTCGATTTACATCAGAGTTTACAAGACAGATTTTCAGAACACCACCTGAGAAGAAATGGACGAAACAAAGTTCTCGATATAGGGTCTCTCCCCCCTAAAAGGCACCACATTTCTCCCCAGCCAAACGTCCCATAGGACCGCCAACACCTTGACCCTATCCTTTTTGAATCAAAAGGTGATCCCTCCCCCGTGGGCATTTCCTCTGTGGAATGAAGAGCAGAAACTAACCACATCCCGATGGGCGATTCAATCAATCCCCATCCTCTGCCAAACCTACCTCACAAACGGACATTGAATGAAGAGGTGCTGGATGTCTTTCTCGACTACATCACAAAGGGGACATGTCAAATTGTCCGACTGGGCCCATCTCGCTCTCCATCGCTTCGTCATAATCCTTCTCCTCCTCACCAACCAAGCGAAGATCTTTACATTCAGTGGACACTCCGCCATCTAGAGAAATCTGCAATCCCGCAAGAAATCAATGTCATGGCTGACCATTCCACTCCCCAACCTGTGAAACACCATCGCCACAGAGAAATCTCCCTCCTTCCAAGATAAAGCATCATAACCCTCCTCCAATGCCCAACCCTCCAATTCCTGCAACAACCGTTGGAACTTCTCGCATCTTTAGTCGGAGAGGCCCCCACGAAAGGTTGGACACCAAGCCCTATCCCAACAACTTCCTACCGTTGCCGACAAGTTCCCAACACTCCCAAAAAGGCATGGAAACCTGCCGAGGGTATAGCCAGTTCCTTACCAATCGTCCTGCCAGAAATTGAAAGCATCCCCCTCCCCCAATGTAGGTGAGAAGAAATTGTGCACCTTCACTATCACCACCGCCAAGTCTTTGAGAAAGTGTGAGGCTCCGAGAGGAGGGGAGTCCAACGGCCCCCATGAAAGGAAAGAATCGTAACAACGCCGCATAACATCACCAAAGAACCCCTACTCTCGACCTACCAATCGGGCAATCCACTTCGTGAGAAAGCTGATGTTCACATTGTCCACCTTCCTAACCCCCAGTCTCCCTTCCTGAAACAGTCTACACACCTCCTCCCAGGCCACCAATCTCGCCCCCCTTCGTGGCGACCCTACATTAGCCCAGAAGAAATCCCTCATCAACCCAAAGATCTTCCTCTCAATCTGACACGGTACTCTGAAAACTAAGAGGAAATACGATGGTATGGATGCCAAAATTGCCTTCACAAGGATCAGCCTCCCACTTGTAGATAGTACCCTGGAAGACCACCTCGCCAATCCATTGTTTTAAATGCCGTCGGCAAGGCCATTTTCGAGCAGGGGCCATGCCGACACGGATGAAGTGTCAATTTACAGGGATATCGTCGGCATGCCGTTGGGATGCCTTCGACATGGTCAGCATGCCCTCGGCATGGTCGGCATGTCAGCCAAATAGGTGTCCATGTCAAGGTTGCTACTGATTTTTTTAACTACTTCTGTCAGCATGCATTGGCATGCCCACAGCATGCCCTCGACATGCCCACGAAATACACACTTAGAATTTCATCGACACGGCATCGAAATCAGCATTTCGAACCTTATGCCAATCTTCCCTCCATCCTCTCCAGCAGCGGAATCTAATCCTGTATCCTGAGGCACCGATTTGACAAAGGAAGGCTCAAATACACCAACGACAAAGAGCCTACTTCTGTCCCAAAAAAACCTCCTACCCTATCCACCTCACTAGCCGATAAATTAAAAGGGACGAAAGTTAATTTTTGATAATTAAGTTACAGCTAAGGTTCGAAATGCCGATTTCGATGCCGTGCCGATGAAATTGTAAGTGTGCATTTCGTGGACATGCCGAGGGTATGCCATGGAAATGCCTGTTTTTCAATGGGCATGCCGAGGGGATGCCGATGCATACCGACAAAAATAGCAAAAGTAATTAAAAAAACCAACAGCAACCTTGGCATGGGCACCGATTTCGCCAGCATGCCGATCATGACGAAGGCATGCCAACGGCATGCCGACGATATCCCTGTAAATCGACATTTTATCCATGTTGGCACGACCCTTACTCAGAAATGACCTTGCCGACAGCAAGCCGGCGGCATTTAAATCACAGGTTGCAACCCTGATGCCTCACCAAAAAGCTCCAAAAGGATTCTCATCCTCCTGGTCTCCAGATCTGATCCCTCGACCAAAAATAAGATATCATCAGCATACTGCAGTACCGCTGTCTCCCTGTATTCCCCAACCCTGAAGCCCCTAATCAGTTCCCCAGCACAGGCACTGAGTTGCCCGCGCCAGAGAATCCGCTGAAAGCACAAACAACATAGGTGTAAGCGGACAACCCTATCTGACCCCCCTCCTAGGATGTACCAATCCTCATGTCGGATTCCCATTGATCAGAATTGAGAAAAATGTTGTCACGTACCTCTTCATCCAATCAATCCACACAATGGGAAAACTCCTCAACAAGGAGGCTCATCGAAAATCCCATTGCACTGAATCGTATGCCTTGCTGAAGTCAACCTTCCACAAAGAGGCCTACTTCTTCCTCCAGGCGGCCAACACCTCCATGGCAACCACAAACCATCCAGAATACCCCACCGTGGGATGAAGGCCATCTAAACAGGGGAAACCAGGTCTCCAAGAAGGTCCTTGAGCCTGTTGGCCAAGACTTTAGCAACAATAAGGCACACAACATTTAATAATGCAATCGGTCTGAAATCCTAGATCATTTCAACCCCTTCCTTCTTAGGCAGCAAAAACAAGTAGTATCTATTCAGCTTATTAAAAGCTCTATTCCCGATCGTGAAAAACCATTCAAGCTAGGGCACCCCTCTACATTTAGGCTCCAAACCGCCTGCCTCACCTTGTCCTTCGAAAAGCCAGCAGCGAGTTCCTCCGCCTGTGCCTCTATGATACACCGCACATTCTCCCCTGTCCACCTCCAGCAACCTCTGACGCATCTCCCAGTAAACTCTCTTAAGTAATCTGTCGAAGCTCTTCCCACCTCCTCCCTACCTGAGAAAGTCTCCCCATGTATCAACATCTTCTCTATCCAGTTTCTCCTCTTCCTGGCAAAGGCCATTTGGTGGAAAAACCTAGTATTAGGTCACTTTCCTTTAGCCATCTTTGCCTCGATCTCATCTTCCACTCCACCTCTGCTTTCCTGTCCTCTTCCTGTACTACCTGTGTCATCCTTGTCCTGACCTCCCTATCCTCTATCGAAATAGGGGCTTGTTCCTCCTGCCTGTCAATTCTAGTGATCTCTGCCAATGCCTCTTCCTTCTTGCCCCTCCTAGACGCCTCGATCTCTCTCCTGTACACTCTTAAGTGGTCCCACAACACACTCAGTTTCTTCGCCAAGCAACATGTGCCCGATCCATCCACCTCCATGGAGTTCCACTTCACCATACTCCGAAAACCAACATCCATCAGCCAGGATCTGTCAAAGTTAAAATATGTGCCAAAATGCGTCCCCTCGTTAGGCCTCCACATAAGGGGTGTACGGTCAAAAAAGGGTCTCTCCAAAGTCAACACATCTGCCACAGGGAAAGCCTCTGCCAACTCCACGTTGGAGAGAAATCTGTCAATCCTAGACATCTGATCGCCGTTATTCCTCTAAGTGTATGCACAAGTTGGGGTCCAATCCATAAGGCCATATGTAGCAACAAAATCTACAAAAAGGTCCGACCCGGGATCCTGCCTCCCCCGTCCTCCAGATCTGTCCTCCGTCAATAGGGTGGAGCTGAAATCCCCTCCGAGCAACCAAGGATTTCCATGGCACTCCACAACCACGACCGTAAGTTCCTCCCACATGACTTCACTTTCCTGGGCATCTAATGGACCATACACCCCTGTGACAGTCAACACAGCACCTACCTTTCTAACCAGTCTTGCAGAGATGACATGCTCCACGTAAAAGTAATCTTCCAAGGAGAAAACATCTTCCCGCCATCCAAGGATCTGTCCTCTAGATCGACCATTTGCATCAAGGAATAGAAACCCCTCCATCCAAAAGCTCCCAATCTCTTGCCAGATCCAAACATCACAGCCGATTAGTTTCGTTCCTACAGCAACACAACGTCCGCTCTCCACACACGAATATACTGCCCCAACGACGCCCTTCTTGGAGGGTCATTAAGACACCGCACATTCCACGTAAGCACACAATTCATTTAGAACAATTGGGGGCCTCCATATTCTATCGGAAGCCAGCCACCTCCGCAATCCAATACACCTTCTCATCAGTATGGTTCAACACCATTATCTGTTGTGATGGCTACGGTGTCCTTCCACGACCATCACCACCACCCTTGGTTCGTGACCTCCACGAAATCTCCACCTCCTGTAACGGAGATTGCCCCCACGGCCACCACGCACCATACGCGGTCTCCATCCGGTCAGGGGAGCCTCTGTCCGGTCACCGGCCAACAAAGGAACGTCGCCCAACCGTCACAGCGTTGGTGAACCATCAGGATGAGTCCCTCGAAGGTCGCCCACCCCATGCTGGAGCACAACCTCTGCTTCGTCGGCCGGAGAGAGACTGGAGGCCCTTCCCAATGTCCTCGAAGCCGAGCCCATCGCCGCTGGCTCTGCCCGACCACCTTCCCTCAGTGATGGAGTTGCTGCCAGGAGGGGCCACACCTTCCACACCGAAGGGAGATGAAGGTGCCCTTCTTCCACGTCCTCACCACGCTTCGATACTCCTCCATTCGACCTTGAGAGGGAGGTTGAGAAGGTGGATGTACCCTTCTCCTAGAGGGAGACCCGAATAGGGACACGGACCTCAAGCCCCGCGTCACCCGAGTCCGCGTAAAGGACCTGCTCGGAACTCGCTAGCGCATCCAGGTCCGCAACCTCCCCACCTAGGTGCACCTCTACACGTGTCGCGCGCATGGATGAAATTAAAGCCACCTCCAACCGTTCCTCGGGAGAGAACATTTCATCAATGCCTCCCCTTGCCCCTTCCGCTCCCACGACTTCTGGGGTTGCGCCAATCTCAGGCAGCGCCAACTCCTTAGCGGGATCCATGCGGATCTCTCGAGGTCGAGTCCACGTCACTGACCGATCGTCTCCACATCGTCGCCGGACACTGTCTCGCCTTCCTCCGTGTCGAAATCGTGACTCCAACCATCGGCGAGACACCCCGAGGCCCTCTACGGGGCACACACAAGACCACCCAAGTGGATCCCCCAAGCCGCAACACGATCTTCATCAACGTTGCTCCGATCTTCAACTAGATCAACGCCATCACCGGACCTCTGGACAGTCCAATCGACGAGCAACCTTTAAGCCAAGCAAAAGGGGAGACAATCGCCTCCACCACTTCCACTGACCTCAACCACCACAGAATCCCCACAACAGCCACCTCAAGCGACGGCCACTTCGGAGGGCGCTCTGAGGAAGCACCGTGTGGGGATGGGCATCGCCACCTCCACATTTCCCCCCTGGGAGACAACCTCCAAGAAATAGAGCTTCTCCCTCCTTGAGACGAGGAGGCCGTGGACCAAAAACCTCCCCCCTTCTCTAGATCCCCGCCCAGCGCATCCTCTACCACCACCTAAGATACCAAGCCCTCCAACACCACGCCCACCAGCCCACTCTCAATCTCCCCCCTCAAACTTCTGACTCCCTCCAACCAAGGTGCTTCAACCTTAGCCTGTGGCAACTCAATGGTGGCGGCAGTAGACACCCACCCCACGATCACAACCACCGTGACATCGCATGCTCCTGTGCCCAAGGCCTCCGCACCTCCAACAACACCAAGGTTCGCGACAGTCCCACGCCCAGTGGTCCTGGCCAAAGCACCTGAAACATCTACCCCCTCCCCCCCCCATTCGCACCAACTCCCCAGCGAGCAGCCCTTCGAGGACCAGCCGAGGTCCAACTTGTCCTCCGCCTCTTCACCACTGACCAGCCAAGACCCTCCACCACCTTCTCACCCATCCAACGTTACTCCCCCCTCCCCCCTCACTAACCAAGCGAGATCCCTCATCCTTCTCCCTCCTCAGGTACCCATCCTCCTCTCCCACCTTCTCTCTCACGATCGCCTTCCCAATCGACCTCTCTCTCTCTCGTTCTCCATCATATATGCTGGTATTATTTCCTCTTGGTTTTTGCATAGTGATATTGTCCAAGCTCGATTAGGAGGTTTATTTAAGGCATTGCGAAAGGATGCCTTTGATCTGGAAGCAAGTAAAGCATAAAATTTTAATGTTTTTGTTGGTGAAAGGCAGGGAGCTTTCTTTCTTCTATTTCTTACTTTTCTTTTTTTTGGAAAAGGTGTTTCTTACATTTATGATTCCTTATCCATCTTGAGAAGCAACGCAGAAAGGTTTCAGTTTCTTGTATCATGCATTCAAGATTCCATTCCCACCTTCATGCAAACCTGTGATTTAAATGCCGACAGCATGCCACCGACATGCCATTGGCAAGGTCATTTCCGAGCAAGGGTCGTATCGACATGAATAAAATGTCGATTTACAGGGATATCGTTGACATGCCCTCGGCATGATCGGCATGTTGGCGAAATCGATGCCCATGCCGAAGTTGATTTTTTTAATTACTTTTGCTATTTTTGTCGGTATGCATCGGCATGCCCTCGGCATGCCCACAAAATACACACTTAGAATTTCATCGGTACAGTATCGAAATCGACATTTCGAACCTTAATACAAACAATATTTACTTCTGTTACCATTGTCACCCAATGTTGAAAGATGGAGCCTTTGCCAACCTACCAAAAGGCTGGAGATAATTTTACCCGAAATCTGAAGTGAGAATAAAGGCATTTATCATCCCACAATGTCTCAGCTCTTCTTTTTTTAGAAGTGAAAGGATGATTATCCAAATGATAACCACTCAGATTTTCTATTCATAAAAAAGGTACTAAGCCATATGTTGGAGGCGGAAAATTACACGATCGGAGTTCAATTTGAAAAATCCGTTGTTGAAGTTTAATTTACGAAGCAATCCGTTAACAGATAAAATTTAATCGAAATTCATAAAAAAATTCCAGGTTGAACACAGGGAGGTTACGTCAATCTTAAATCCGCAATTATATTTTTTTTGGAATTTTTATTTGAAAAAGAAATAATTACAATGGAATTAATATTAACACTGAGAGAGAGAACAATCACTTAATATAATAATACTATTTTTACAACTAGAAAGAAGGAAATGATTACAGCTAGAAAGCAGGAAATTCTATTCTAAAAAGCGATAAAAAGAAGGGAGAGATGTTATCCTCCTCGACGACTGCTTGGAGGACGAGCCAGATGGAGCGACTCCTGGAAGACGGAGGACGGAGTAGGAAGGAGGACGAAGCAGGAAGAAGCGGGAACGAGGCAGCACGTCGTCGTCGTCGCAGGATCCACTTCTGGAACAGTGGCAAGAAAACTTTGGATTTGGCTCTAAAGAAGCATCCCAGGTGTAGGACAAGCTTCTGTAGAGCTTTGGAGAGGAAGAGATGTGAAGGAATGAGAATTTCATAGGGTAAGGGTCTCCTTTTATAGTTACAACAATTGGAGGCAATTTAGTCATTACATAGTTAAAACATTAAATGAAGGGGTCTTTAGTGACGGAATTAAGTGTCATTAAAAACCCCACGTCACCGTAGCTTCACGCATGCCTGCCACCTCCTCTCCCGCGCACCTAACGCACGCTCTCGTTCTTGCGCTCTTAGCCATCCGATCAAGAGATCGAATGGCTTAAAGAACTCGAACTCTTCTTCAGCCGTTGAGAGTCGGCACTTGCCTCTGATCCCCCACATCCAACGGCTCAGAATGCATCGCCCCCCCCACGGCGTCTGATCGGGCATTTGCATTTGCGTGAGATCAAGCGTGCGTGAACCGCACGAATCCATTGTGCCACGTCGCCCGCTCCTTGCCCGCACAATCTTCATTTGAAGACCGAAATCAATGCACCCTGCTCCCCGACTGAATTGAGGCGCTCGAAGAGGCTCGAACGCGCGACCCCTGTTTCGCCCTCAGCTGCATGACCATTGCGCTGACGTGCTGGATTGTCACGTTTCTCACCAACCGTACGGATCTGATCAGGGCGACGACTGGAGTTCAACGACTGAGATTAATCGATTTGTTGAGAGAAAGGGCAACGGTGGTTCCATGGGCTGATTGGGCGGCTAGGATGGCATCACATGGAGCCATCTTGGCCGTCCATCTTCTGTGACTTTCATAGGGTGCCACAGATGTCAGATTGGATCGATTTTCGCACCGTTAGGCTGCAATCGTCGATCTGAACCCATCCGTGCGGTCAGATTTGTCGTCTGAAGTGCGAATTGACACCATCTTGGCCCTTGATTTCTGAACTTCCCGGACTATATCTGGTGCTACGGATGTCCGATTGAGGCAATCTTAGAGTTGTTAAACTCCAATCGTCGCCCTGATCAGATCCGTACGGTTGGATCTTTGTCCTAGGCCCTGATTAACAGTCATCCTGTCCCTGGCCATAAAGGAGATAATTACTATACAATTTGCACAATTTGACTTAAATGCATGATTATGCATGTTATGCAATATTTACAATGCATGATGTTAATATAGTACTAAGAACATGCATTAATAGACATTTTTGGCTATTTAGATGTATGCACTTACACCACAATGCTTATCTTTTGCTAGTCCCTAGCAAAAACCACATGTTATTTATAAAAGAATTAAGATTGGATAACTCAGGCAAAAGTTATTTTCAACATTAAGAAATTTTTACATAGGACCTAAACTTCAAAGACACAACAATGCCCAGGTATCTGCCAAAATGCAGACCGCCTCAAGCTCTCGCCTTATTCAAAGGAGGATCTCTTTTTATCTTTTTCTTCTTTTCTAACTTTTTGGATTTTTGAGTTTAGGGTTTTAGAGCGGCTTTCTACGGCCACTCAACCCACCCAAGACTTGATGAGAACCCTAACTTCTAAGCATCTTTTTTAGTGTGATAGATTCGTTGATCGGCAATCAGAATAGACTTCGGATTTCTACGCCCCTAGGTGATGTTAAAAAGAATTCTACCTGAAGGTGTATCTATACGACCGGTAGCTTTCTCTCCACTTTTATGTTTTATGGGGTTAACACAATGGTGAATCCAGTGTATATCTCCCCGACTTATTCTACTTCTCTACTTCTTCCTAAGTGTTTTAAGAATTAAACGTGCATTTCTTGAGCTGGGATCTTTACAACCTACCAATGGGCTGTTATCTACGATAACTTGCCAGCCATACTCATGCGGTGAAGTGTGGCTTATTTCCTTTTGTTTTCCTTTTTTTCTTTTCTCCTTTTCTTTTTCTTTTTCTTTTCTTTTTGGACTCTTTTTTTTTAAGTAGGTGGCTTCCCTGGTCTAAGATTTACCTAAAGGCAGCAGGAAAAGAATGATCCAGTGACTGGGCTCTAGACAACCTACCTATGTGCTGTTACCTACGATAACTTGCCAACCATACCACCCTAGAATATTCATTCGCTACCTAATTTCCATTAAAACCGTCGAACAATGAGTCAGTGCGAATAGTGTGTAGATGCTTAGAAAGTTCCATCAAATCAGAGGGCGGGTTGATAAGTCATGTACTTATCACCCCAACTTATTTAACCAAATTGAAATAGAATTCAAGATGGCGAGGACTTCATAAACAAATCCACATTTTAGTGGATTCTCAAGCTGATTAAGCCCAAAGACCTGAAGGGTCTTAGTGTTTAAATCCTACTGTAATATTTCCTAAGATTGAAAAATCCTAATACCTAAGTATTCTCTCCTAATTCTTTTTCTTTTTAGAAAAACAAGTAAAATTTACAAGAATTCCACAGGGCTGACAAAATGATTCAGAAATGAATCTACCCCCCAATGCTTAGCTAATGCAATGTCTGCATTGAGAATAAAAGACATGAAAGGAAGGGTAGAATGTAGAAGATATCACCTGAATATGATACTCGTTCAGCTCTAAGTCAGACTATACAACTGCTGAGTTTAATGTCATCAGCTAGATGAAGTCTAGCAAAAGAAATCACAATATGATTAGAGCAACCGTGTCTGAGATAGGTTATGGAACAATACCGTCAATAAAAGGCTTTAGACGTTGACCGTTGACTTTAAATGAATTATCCATCTTTGGGTCAGAGATCTAAACAGCCCCATTTGGAAATATCTGATCGATGATGAACGGGCCGTTCCATTTTGACCTAAGTTTGCCGGGAAAGAGCTTAAGTCGAGAATCAAAGAGCTAGACCTTTTGGTTCGGCTCAAAGCTCTTGCGGGATATCAATTGGTCATGAAGAGCTTTGGTCTGAGCCTTATAGATCATGGCATTCTCATACGCGTCATTTCTAAGCTCCTCCAACTCAGATAGTTGGAGTTTTTTTATCTTTCTGACTAAACTCAAATTCAGATTACACTACTTGATTGCCCAGAATGCCCTATGTTCAATTTCTACAAGTAAATGGCACACCTTTCAATACACTAGACGAAATTGTGACATGTCGATAGACGTTTTGTACGTCGTACGGTAAGCCCAAAGAGCATCCTCAAGCTTTTGAGTCCAGTATTTATGATCAAGCCTAACCGTTTTCTAAAGAATATTCTTGATCTCCCGATTTGAGATCTCGACCTGTCCGTTCATCTGGGGGTGGTAAGGTGTGAAGATTCTGTGATTAACCCCATATTTTGCCAGTAAATTACGGAACTGGACATTCGTCAAGTGAGTACCACCATCACTAATGATGGCCCTTGGAATTCCGAACCGACTGAAGATGTTCTTGACGAAATCGATGACCACCTTGTGGTCATTGGTTTGGGTCGGAATAGTCTCGATCCACTTGGAAACATAATTAACAGCGACGAGAATGTACTGATATCCAAGTGAAGGAAGGGTCCCATGAAATCGATTACCCAAACGTCGAAGATTTCGACGGGAAGAATCGGGTTTAGAGACATCATATCTCTCTTGGTTATGCTCCCAGGTGCCTGGCATCGAGAACACGACCTCGAGAATTCCTGGGCATCCTTGAATAAAGATGGCCAATAAAATCCAGATTGCAAAATCTTTGCAGCCGTCTTTTTCCCGGAGAAATGTCCACCACACGCAAATGCATGGCAGAACTCAAGTATACTTTTGAATTCATTCTCCGGAACACATCGGCGAATAATCTGATCAGAACCGATGCAGTATAATTCAGGGTCCTCCCAGAAGTAATATTTAGCCTAAGATTTAAGTCTATCTCGTTATTACTTGGTACAATCCTTAGAGATTTGACCAACAGCCAAATAATTTATAATGTCAGCAAACCACGGGATTTGGACACCTGAAATTGCAAGAAGTCTCGTCCGAAAAAGTATTCGCAATCGGAATATCCGGATGAGAAGAATCACTCAGAAGTCTCAAAAGATGATCTGCCACCACATTCTGTACCCCGGATTTATCTTTGATTTCAAGATCGAATTCTTGAAGCAGAAGAATCCATCGAATAAGCTGGTGTTTGGCATCCTTTTTGGCCAAGAGATGTCTCAAAGCCGAGTGGTCGGTACATACTATGACATGAGACCCTAAGAGATAAGCCCTAAATTTCTCCAAAGCAATATTACAGCTAGCTATTCCTTCACAGTAACAATGTAATTCCTCTAGGCCTCGTCCAAAGTTCTGCCAGTGTAGTAGATGATAGAGGGCTTCCTGTCGATCTTCTGACCCAAAACAGCCCTAACCGCGTAATCAGAAGCGTCGGTCATGATCTCAAATGGGGTTTGTAAAGACCCGTTCTGTTTTGAGCCCTTTAAGGTGTCTGGACTGTCGGTCAAACGTTTGGTTAGACGTCTGGACCCCTTCCGAGACGTATGGAAATTAAAATTTTGGTACGTGACTTCGCGTCTGCGCGCGGGCTGCGCGTAGACAGTACCTCTCCTCTCTCTTTCCCTCTTCTTTCCTCCATCCAAACCCTAACGCACCTTATAAAAGGCCCTCTCCCCCCTTCCTCTCGTCCCCACTTCACCCCAGCCACCTTCTTCCCTTCGTCTCTACCACAGCGAGAGGAGTGAGCGCAAGAGAGAGCACGAGAGCGACGACGAGGAGAGGCGGCGTGAGGAGAGGAGGAAGAGCTTGAGCTCGCGAGCTCGTGGGAGCTCGCCGGAGGGCGCAATACCGGAGCGACGTGTGCGGGAGGAGTGCGTCGAGCGAGCCGTCCCTGACACTTGCTACAGCCGGAGCTGCAACAAGGAGGTGAGGCCGCGATTGTGCGCGGCGAGGGAGAGTAGGAAGTAGTTCTGGTTCTGGGATTTTCCCAGAATCAGACGTCTGGCGTGCCGTCCAGACGACATATTGGACGTCTGGTGACGATACCAGACGACTGAAAGCAGATCTCCGTGAAGGTACGTTCCTCTTGCAGTTACGGCCGTGCAGGCCGCACCGCAGCTACGATTTGCATGGCTAAATATAGGCGATTCGGCTATCGCATGCAGGGATTACTTCGGGAAGGCGTGGGACACATCCTCCCATGCATTTCGGACGTCTAGACAGCTTACCAGACGACCAGAAGCACTCCCAGACGTCCGGAGGAGAGGTCAAACATCTGGAGCTGGGTCCAGACGATCGAGAAGAGGTTCTGGACGTCTGAGGTCGACACAGAACCTAAGGTAAGTTTCTGGTTACTTTTAAGACGTCTGGACCTTGTGCCAGACGTCTGATTTGGGTCTGTAGCCCTATTTTTGACCCATTGAGGGTCCGTTTGAGGTCTGTTTTACGCAAACAAGATATCGGTGTTTTCTTTGTGAGTTCCTCTAGCTGTTAGAAGGCCTTTTATACTGTTCTAAATGTTCCATTGTGGTATGTTCCTTGATATATGACTTCGTTCTGTTGCAGGTTCGGGACTTGCTGAGGCACATGAGCCTGCCGTTTGAGCCCCCAATACTCACGGGTTGTCTGGTAGAGTGGTTTCCCCCTTATTTTAATTATACGACCTGAATGCATATGTGAAATTGGATAACTAGAAACCTAGGATGTGGCATGAATCCTAGGACAAGTACTTGCATTGTTTGTATGCGTGTTTGAAATTGCAGTCTTAAATGAGTAGAAATGTGAACTGCCTGTTATGAAGTGCCTGTGTTAGACAATTACCTGTGACACTACTTGTATATGTTAAATGATGGAAATACGAGCTGCATGTGGATAATCTGAGAATGAAAATGTGAATGATGAAACCTGGTAAGGAATGTCATGTGAAATACGAGCATGAACCCTACGGGGAATTAGGATTAGAGCTCTTGTGAATAAATGAAATGGATCTGGAAATGTAGTGGGAAGTGTGCTGGTCGTTGAGTACGTGGTACCAAGGAGAGCGATGGTCCCCTATTTAGTGTAGAGCAGAGCTAGCCGCCCTTGGGTTGGGACCCGGGGTTAGGATTGGTGACTCTACACCGACTTCTTGACCCTCGCGTACACTGTACCGGGAAGAACTACTAGTGTAGGGAGAGATCTAGCTACCTCACAAGACCCATGGTTTAGCTAACCACACTACACCAACTTGTTAGGCCCACTGGATAAACCAGAGTAGTCAGACCAGGGTGTGCGGACTGTAAAGGGGCGAGACCCCTGTTTGGTTTTGAGGGGCTAGACCCCTGTTACTGAGAGGGCTAGACCCTATACTGTTCCGTGCTGTACTTTGAGCGTACCCGTTAACGGAAACGACTGACCGCGTGCCAGTGCAGGGTAGCTACCCGTGCGTTTATCGTGTGTGCCGTAGTCACCACTACGTCTGTCTGTAACCTTGGGGTGGTTGACTGGGTGTAGGATCACCACGGGGGACTTTCCCGGCCAGGAGAGCACAATGTGTGCCTTTTACTCTTCGGAAAAGACTGCAATCAAAATCGTTTCCACGAGGAACATTCCAGATCAAGAAAGAGATTTGAAAAATAAACTAATGGGTGAAAAGGAATAACTTGTAAAATAAAGTAATTGGAAAAGATAAATTACCTGTTAGCTTGTACTACTTTAGTTAGTTGGTTACCACTCTACTCAGCGTTCGCTGACTCTGTTTACTCATATAACCCTTTTCAGGTCCAGGTGTTTAACAGCCCGAGTCACCGACTGCAGAATATGCTCGGCCCAGTCGAGCCTGGCAGTAGTCTTCCTGTTATACTTTCTTTTGTTAGTGAGTTCAGACTCTTGTTTCCGTTTACATTTCTGTACTTTGCTTCCGCTTTACTGTTGTGGTAGTGATATGTACTATTAGCAGCTTTTATTTCCTTACTACCTATACACTTTTACTGTTAGTTACTTAGTATAGTGAATGTAGTTTACTTTCCTACTTTTTGGTTATTTCTTGTTGGACGACTGGGTCTTGGGATTAGTCGAGTCGAGCCGGTCTCAAGTCCTGTAGGGATTCGGGAACCGGGTCGTAACAGAGTTGTCCAAACTGGTGGTTGCAACACCAAAGCATAAGTGACTGCCGTTTTAAGAAAATCAAATGTCTTACAGCATGATTCGTTGAAATCAAACGGCATATCTTTGGCGAGAAGGTTGCTCAGAGATCGAGCAACCTTAGAGAAGTCCTTAATGAAACTCTTATAGAATCCTACATTATCAAGAAATGATCGAATTTGTTTGACAGATGTAGGAGGAAGTTTAGAGATAGCATCAACCTTAGCTTTCTCACCTTCGATTCCCCGTTCAGAGATTACATAACCCAAGACGATGCCTTGTGTCATGAAATGACCCTTTTCCCAGCTAAGGACAAATCTTGTTTTGATGCATCTTTTAAGGATCGTTTCAAGATTAGCTAGGAAAAAATCAAACGATTCTCCAAAAACAGAGAAATCGTTCATAAAGACTTCCATAAACTCTCTCACCATGTCAGAGAATATGGCTAACATACACCTTTGAAAAGTCGCGGGTGCATTCCATAAGCCGAATAGCATCCTACGGAAAGCAAAGGTTCCGTAAGGACATGTGAAAGTCGTTTTTTCCTGATCCTCGGGATGGATAAGAACTTGATTGTATCCCGAGTAACCGTCTAGGAAACAGAAGTACTTCTGCCCAGCTAGTCTTTCAAGGATTTGATCGATAAAGGGCAAAGGGAAATGATCCTTTTTCGTGACTGTGTTCAGCTTCCTGTAATCAATACAGGCCCTCCAAGAGGAAGATAAACGAGTTGTGACAGATTCTCCTTTCCCATTAATCACAACAGTAATCCGAGCTTTCTTGGGAACAATTTGCACGGGATTTACCCAAAGACTGTCAGAGATCAGATAAATGATTCCTGCATCGAGCCACTTGATAATTTCCTTCTTGACCATTTCTCACATATTAGTATTTAATCTCCTCTGCATTTAGCGAGAAGGGCGGGATCCATCTTCCATGAATATTCTGTGATTGCAGTAAGATGGCTCGATCCCCCTAAGGTCATGAATGGTCCAACCAATTGCCTCTTTATGTTCCTTTAGGACCTTGATCAGTTTAATTTCCTGGTACTTAGTTAATCTAGCACTAATAATCACAGGGAACGCCTTCTGTGGTCCCAAAAAATGATATTTCAGACTCTCAGGCAATGATTTCAGTTCGAGCTGGGGCGGGTTTAAGATTGAAGGTAAGGATGATGCTAATGAAGATTCATCAAGAGGAGAGGTTGAAAGTAAACAAAATCAATAACCTCTTTAGAATGTGACAGGTTTGCCACAGAGGGTTGCGGGTCAGATCCATCACAACAAGAGGAACTTTCAATTGCAGAAACCGCCATACATGTTTCAATATTCAACTTGTCTTCCTTAAGTTCCTCTATAAATCCACAATCCTCGAATTTGTTAATTGCCTTAAAAATATCTAATTTTAATTTTTGATCCCCAAAGGCGATTTCCATGCTACCGCTCTCATAGTTGATATTGGTCTAGCGGTAGCCAAGAATGGATGCCCCAAAATGATGGGCGTGTTCCTTAAATTTTTAGGTACATCCATGTCAAGGACAAGGAAACCTACAGGAAAATAGAAATCCTTAACCTTGACAATAGCATCTTCAGTAACGTCTCGCGGATTTGTGACCGAACGGTTCGCTAACTGCAGCGTTACTGAAGTCGACCGAAGTTCACCTAATCTGAACTTCTCATAAAGAGATGTCGGAATTAGGTTAATAGATGCACCTAGATCCAGAAGTGCCCTATCAAAAGTGTAATCTCCAATGACACAAGAAATCAAAGGAGCACCTAGATCTCTCTTTTTCTGAAGAAGATGATGCAGGATAACAGAATTAGCCTACTCGGAGAGTACCACCTTCTTTAGAACAGATTCCATCAACTTACACTTCTATGTGCATAAATCCTTTAAAAATTTAGTGTAAGCCGGTATGTGTTTGATTGCGTCGAGAAGCGGGATATTAATCTCGACATTCTTGAATATATTCAAAAGCTCCTCATTACTATCAACAGGTTTCTTCCTAGGTTTAATCAAGACCTCATGAAAAGGAACAGGAGTCAGATCTTTGGAATCAAGTTCCTGAGCCGTGATTTCTTCTTCAAAGTTCTCTTTCCTCAAAATCTCCAGGATTTAGTAGATTAGAACAGTGTGGTTGTGGATGCTGAGTTTGTTTTCCACTCCTCAAGGTAACAAATTAGCATATGCATACGAGTTTGGACCTTGGAGAGGGTTAGAAAAGATTGCAAGGGCTTCATTAGCCAGAAACCTTTGATTTGAAGAAGCAAAAGAGGAAGGACCCTGCTCAACCACCTGAGCATGTGCGCGCGAATCCCTCTGATTCACGTACCCTTAGGCTTGATTACCCAAATTCTAGATATTATGCGGGTTGGGTACGAGTAAAATTACGACGACGCCAAAATGTTGGAGGTAGAAAATTACACGATCAGAGTTGGATTTGAAAAATCTGTCGTTGAAGTTCGATTTGCGAAGCAATCTGTCAACAGATAAAATTTAACCAAAATTCATAAAGAAATTCCAGGTCGAACATAGGGAGGCTACGTCAATCTTAAATTCGCGATTATATTTTTTTTGGAATTTTTGTTTGAAAGCGAGATAATTACAATGAAATCAATATTGACACTGAGAGAGAGAACAATCACTTGATATAATACTGTTTTTACAACTAGAAAGCGGGAAATGATTACAACTAGAAAGCGGAAAATTCTATTCTAGAAAACGATTAAAAGGGAGAGAAATGTTATCCTCCTCAACGACTGCTTGGAGGACGAGCTGGACGGAGCGACGCCTGAAAGACGGAGATGAAGCGGGAAGAGGCAGCACATCATCGTCGTCGCGGGATCCACTCCGGAACAAGGGTGAGAAAACTTTGGATTTTGCTCTAAAGGAGCATCTTGGGTGTAGGATAAACTTCTCTAGAGCTTTGGAGAGGAAGAGAGGTGAAGGGATGAGAATTTCGTAGGGTAGGGGTCTCCTTTTATAGTTGCAAGGATTGGGGATAATTTAGTCATTACATAGTTAAAACATTAAATGAGGGAGTCTTTAGTGACGGAATTAAGCGTCACTAAAGACCCCACGTCACCGCAGCTTTGCACGCGCCTATCGCCTCCTCTCCCGCACAGCTAACGCACACCTACATTCTTGCTCTCTCAGCCGCCCGATCAAGAGATCGAATGGCTTAAAGCGCTCGAACTCTTTAGCCGTTGAGAGTCAGCGCTTGCCTCTCCTCAACCGTTGGATCTCGCATCCAACAGCTCAGAATGCATCGCGTCCCCCCACATCTGATCGGGCGTTTGCATCTGCGTGAGATCACACATGTGTGAACCGCACGCATCTGTTGCACCACGTCGCCCACTCCTCGCCCTCACGATCTACATCTGATGGCCAAAATCAACGCGCCTCGCTCCCCGACTGAATTAAGACGCTCGAATGCGTAACCTCGGTCTCGTCCGCAGCTGCATGACCATTGCGCTGTCGTGCTAGATTGTCGCGTTTCTCACCAAGGCGCGCACGCTTGATCCAACGGCCCAGATCCGATCATGAGTGCGATGAGAGAGAGAAGGCACGCGAGGATAGAGAAAGCAGCGTGCGTTGATCTCAATCGTTGGATTAAGATCCAACTGCTGAGATTGATCGATTCATTGAGAGAAAGGGCAACAACGGTTCTTTGGGCTAATTGAGCGGCTAAGATGGCGCCATCTTGGCAGTCCATCTTTTATGACTTCCAAAAGGTGCCACGGATGTCAATTGGACCGATTTTCATGCAGTTAGGCTGTAATCGTCAATCCGAACCCATCCGTGCGGTCGGGTTTGTCGTCTGAAGTGTGGATTGACACTATCTTGGCCCTTGATTTCTGAGCTTCCTCGAACTATATCCGATGCTACGGATGTCCGATCGGGGCAATCTTAGAGTCGTTGAACTCCAGTCGTCGCCCTGATCAGATCCGTACAGTTGGATCCTCGGTCCGATGCCCTGATTAACAGTCGCCCTATCCCTGGCCATAAAAGGAGATAATTAATATACAATTTGTATAATTTGACATAAATGCATGATTATGCATGTTATGCAATATTTACAATGCATGATGCTAATATGGTACTAAGAACATACATTAATAGACATTTTTTGCTATTTAGATGTATGCGCATCACCACATTACAAATTACAACTCCAAAGAAAAATAAATGACAAAGCAGACTCCACAATGTTCTCAACATACGGACACTGCCCCATAAAGACCATTGTATTCCTCCCAAACCAAATGCCCTACAACATTGCAAGAGGCTGTACCCTCTCCTTTTTTGTCTGAAAAGAATTACGTCCCCACTTCTGCTACCACATCTGAAAGACTCCAAATAGCGTCAAGAGTCATGAGTCCACCACCCATTACCAAAGTGCCTCCATATCTACACCACCATAAGATAAGTGAAAAATAGGTGCTCTACATCCTCCTCTACTCCAAGGCAAAGTGGGCATGCCGTATCAACCCCTTGGGCCCACCTGGCTCTCCATACCTTTGTCATGATCCTACCTCTCCTAAACAGCCAAACAAAAATCTTCACCTTCAAAGGACATGCAGCCTCCCAAATTTGTCTGCAGTCTCTGATAAGGTCAATATCCTCCAGCATGGCAAGGCCTCCCACCCTTCTATAAGCACCACGAACAGAAAAGTCTCCTTCCTCCTAACCATAGCATCCACCCACTCATCATGCTGGAAGCCCTCAAAGTCTCACAAAAGTTCTTGCACCTCCACAATCCTCTGATTAGAAAGATTTCCCAAGAGGTTGGGGCACTAGCACCCATCCTACACATCAGCTACCGTAGCTCCTCTGTCAACTACCAGCACCAAGAGTCTGGGAAAGTGATCACACAGTCTCCCATGTCATGTCCAATCATCTATCCAAAATTTGAACTCCCTTCCCGCTCCAAAAACCAATGTAAAGAACCTCCAGATCCTGGGTGCCACCAAAGATAGCCCCCTGAAAAAATGAGAATGCCCCGTGGAGAAGTCATCAGATCCCAATCAAGAGTGCCCCCATAGCGAGATCGCAAGATCCTCCCCACCAAACAATCCTCACTCCCAAGCAATCTCACAAACCACTTGGTCATGAGACTGTCGTTCATCCTTCCCGCATCCCTAACTCCCAGGCACCCCTCCTTGAGAGGTTTACAAACCTCCTTCCACGCCACCAGCTTCACCCTACTCCCATTCATCTCATAATTTGTCCAAAAGAAGTTCCTCATGAGATTCAGAATCTTTTTCTCAATCTGTTGTGGCAACTTCAACACGGCTGCAAAAAAAGAGGGCATCGATGCCAACACAGCATTGAGAATCACCAATCTTCCCCCCTAGGTAGCAACTTTAATGCCCACTCCACCAACCATCTCTCAATCCTCTCCACCAAAGGGGCCCAATCCTGCACAAAGACCCTCGTATCCGTCAAAGGCAAGCTCAAATAGGAGATAGGTAAGATTCCACTTTCTGTCCCCAACACAACACTGCAAGCATTGGCCTCCTCCAACAAATCGAAAGAGATGAACGCTAATTTCAGGTAGTTAATATGCACGCCTGATGCCTCTCCAAATGCTCCAAAAGCACCCGGATCCTCATCGCCTCTATCTCAACCCCCTCAATAAACAAGAGGGTGTCATCTGCATACAAAAGTATCGGAACAATGGTCCCATCATCCACTGAGAACCCCTAAACAGTCCCCTCTCACATGCTCTAACTAAATACCTCATCAGTGCATTTGCAGCCAGAATAAGAGCATAGGTGCCATAGGGCATCCCTGTAGGACTCCCCTCCTCGGTTGTATCCATCAACCTGCCAAGTTCCCATTGATGAGAACCGAGAAAGAAGTCATCGTGACACACTGCTTCATCCATTATATCCAAACTGGTGGGAATCCCCTCTTGATCATGGAAGCCCACAAGAGAGCCTAGTGGGTCGAGTCATAAGCTTTCCTAAAGTCAACCTTCCAAAGGAAGGTCATCCTCCACTCCCTCTCCATAGGGCCAATATCTCTGTGGCTGCCACATAACCATCAAGGATATTCCTTCCAGGTACAAAAGCTGTCTACATCTATGAAACCACCCCACCAATCACCCTCCTCATCTTGTTCGTCAAAACCTTTGCCACTATCAAATAGATTCCATTGGAAAGGGCAATAGGTCTAAAATCATCAATAGCTTCCGCCCCCTTCTTCTTAGGTAGAAGGAACATGAAAAACTTGTTAAGACTATTAAAGTCATGATCCCCCCCCCAAAGTCCTCTATGACCTGCATAACATCCCCTTGGAGCAACGTCAAGAACTCCTTATAAAAATGTATCGGAAAGCCATCCAGCCCTGGGCAACCATCTGCATTAAATCCCCAAACCGCCTTCCACACCTCATCCTCTGTAAACGATACAACCAACCCCACAGCTTGCTCATCTCGAATGGATGGGATACTGACCCCTGCCACCTCCAATTGTTGGTTCACCTCTTCCACGTGAACTCTCTAAAGAAATCCGCAATCGCCTTGCCTATTGCCTCCCTACCAACATTCTTTGTGTCACCCACCAAAAGCTTATCAATCCAGTTCCTCCATCACCTACCAGAAGCCACCTAGTGAAAACATCTAGTATTGGAGTCCCCCTCTTTAATTCACTTTTGTCTGAACCTCGTCCTCCACTCCACCTCAGCCTTCCAATCTACCTGAATGGTCTTCATATGCTCAGCCCTAACCACCCTCTCCTCCGTCGTCAAAAGGCCCAGGTCTTCAACTCTATCCAACCTCCCAACCTCCCAATGTGCCTCCTTCTTCCTAGTTCGTTCTTCTTTTACCTGCCTCCTATATTCCTTAAGGAACAACCTAAGCTCTCGCAGTTTCAACTCCAGCATCATCGTCGTTGAACACTCCAGCTGCATAGACCTCAATTTGTCCTCAACCTTCCCTCTAAGCCCCTCCACCAGCAACCAAGCTCTATCAAATTTAAAATATGTACCACACCTGGTAGCTTCACTGGATGCCCACATCATAAGCATGTGATCTGAGAATGGTCTCTCCATAGGTTGAACCCTTGCCCGGGGAAACACCTCCGCAAGCTCTATCGAGGAAAAAAATTTATCCAGCCTGGACATCAATCCTCCAGAGCTCCTCCAAGTGAAAGCACACGAGTAAGGCAGGTCCACCAGTCCATGCGTAGCAACAAACTCAGAAATCCTCTACACCACGATCCCATCCACCTCTCCCTAATGGTCTATCATCTGCTACCAAAGTGACATTAAAATCCCCACCAATCAACCAAGGGCAGCCCTAAAAGCTCACAACAATCTGGCTAAGATCCTCCCACAGGGCATGCCTATTAGAGTCTTCAATCGGACCGTATACGATGGAAATCATAGTAGTAAAACCATCACTGCGCATCCTAAGCTGGACCGACACTACATAACTCCCTACCACAAAGATGTCTTCCATCTAACAATGATACCCTTGGAACGACCCACGACATCCAAAGCTACAAACTGTTCAAGGGCTTCCCCTAAATCTCCCTCTAAACACTTCGATCACACTGTTGCCGTTTCGACACCTAGAGCAACACAATATCAGATCCCCACTTCTGCAAATAGGACCTAAACGCCATCTGCCTAAATGGATTGTTCAAGCCCCTAACGTTCCACGTTAAGACCTTCATCATTGGGCACGAGCAGAACCTCCCCCTCTGGCACGCCCAAAGCCTGCAGCTGCTGGCAAGTGGTCAATCTCAGGTGATTGAAACCCTCACTCCAACCCATCTCCTCCCTACTCCCCTGCCCAGCTCCAGCCACTGCCTCCACTCCCCTACCAGTCAACATATGGCTTAGGACCCCCCCTCCAACATCGCAGCCTTCCCCAGACCACACCTCCCCTCCCCAACTGCAGATCTGCCCCCATCATCGCTAAGCACCGCCTCATTCGAGTTCGTGAAGCCCCGTGTCGTCGCCCCATCATCCATCGAGGGCCTCCACGCATGGGAGTCCCCCATCGTCGCAACCAAAGCCCTGCTTCCGACCAAGACAAGGAGCTACTTCACCCTTTGTCAATGAAAGCACTCAGCCCCGAGGAGGTGGTCCCCATTGCCCCCGTCAAATGTGCGCGATCTCTGTGCAACCGAGGAGGTCTCCCACGCCGCCTCCCCCATCGTCGAATGACAAGGCACGAAGGACTATTCAGAAGCGAAAATGCCGCCTCTCCCATCTCTGAAAGATGAGGCCCGAGGTTCTTGTCAGAGGCAGAGAACATCATCTCCCCCAGTACAAAAAAGACGAGGTATGGGAGCCTTTTCGAAGTGAAAGTCGTTGAACCCCCCCCCCCCCCCTCCCCCCCCTCAAAGCTATCCGGATTCACACCCAAACCTAAATCCACTTTCGCCTTCACCCTTTTAAATGCATCGGGGTCCCACATGTGAGCCACATCACATTCCACAAGACGTGCCCCCTCTCCCATAAAAGACCACACAAGAAAACTTCCCTCATCTCCACTTCCCGAAACAACATCAATCTCCAACTCACCCACAACATTAACGTTGTGCACTAGCTCGTCACCAGCTGCATGATTCTCGGGCACACTAACCAACCCTACGGAAGTTGTGCCCTCAATCTCACGCCAACTTTTCTCCTTCCAAATATGGCGCATGACCTTCCGACCCTCCTCCACAACACTGCCATTCCTTGCCACCGTCGAGTTATTACGCCCATGAAACCCTCATGGAGCCCCAGTGAGGATCTCCTTTAAGGATCTTGTGCCACCCCTCGCCACACACACCTTAATGACCCATGTGGATCATCCCAACCGCAACACCATCTTCGGAGGAACTACCGCCCAAGGGGTCAACTCCAGCACTGCTCTCATCGTTGCCACATCCAACCTCCATCACCCCCACAGAAGGGAATCTCCTAATAATGGCAAAGGACACCACCGCCTCCTTAGTTCTAAGCCATGCAGGGATCCCCATAATCTCAAGAGACATCTCCACCTTCATTGACGACCACTCTGACAGGGCTCCATCATGTTTCGTCGGCTATCTCTAATGCACTACGGCACCACCAATCACGATCATGTCGAAAACCATCTTGTGAGCCACCTCCTGCCCTAGCCCAAAGATCAAGCACCTCAATGACGGCAACGAAGCTGCCTTCCCATGCAGTGAGGTAGCAAAAGGCCTCACGTGCGTCCACTCCAGAACTCCTTCCACCGCCTCACACACCAGGGCCCCCGTCAAATCCCTCTCAATGGACCTCACCTGCAGTGACCAAGGAGCCTCCACCTTCACAAGAGGGGCACCCAATGGCAGTGGAGGCAAGTTCTCCACCAGCCCCTGTTCCTTCAACCTATCTCAACGAACAACACACATTGCTCTACGATGTCCCAGACCTCCACACTTGAGACATCGAACCGGTTCCCGACATACCATTGCAACGTGACCCGAACCCAAGCACTTAAAGCATCGCATCAAGGGGCCCTTCTCCCTCCTCCGTCTCCTCCTTCCAACCTCCACCCAAGCCTGAAGCTGTATACGCATCCCAATCTCCTCACTTTTCTCCACCAAATGCACCACCACTAATCTCCATCTCCTATCTCGACCAATGTCGAGGGCATTCATCCAAATGCACCATCGATAGAAGGGCTTGCATCTTGGCACAAGTTTCAGCCCTCCTAGTGATATCACTTAACCTCCAAAGGAGCTCCTCCCAATGATGTCACTCAAAGATCTCATGCCTTCAAACTTGGGCTTCTATGACACTACAGCTATAGACGATCTCGGGGTGGAGCTTCTCCGCCCTAGCGCAGTCCATCAGAGACACTTTGCACTCAGAATCCCTTCCACCCAGTTGTTCAAGCAAGCTTCACCTTCATTGAAGCTCCTTGGCCTCTGGCTGATCTTCCATCCAGTCTTCCTTGCAAAGATTCAAGCTCCTTCTAGTCAATAGTTGCAGAACTTGAGCAAGCTTCCAGAAGTGTAGCCACCATTTCCCGATTGTTGCTCAACTCCTATAGCTTCTGCTAGATCTGCCAAAAGATGGAGTGGCGTGCAAGTTCAGTAAATGAAGGGACCCACTAGCTCGAATATGTATTTGTGTTATCTCCCGCTAGTACATGGGTGATGTAATGCATGTTGTTGCCTATCAGTTTGATGTACTAAACACCCATCAATTTCATATTTTGGATGTGGTAGTCCCGTTATATCTAGGATATGATACATTCTAAGTCCGCTTCCAGAGTAGATAATTGCATCAGTCAGACATGGTTTCTGGGATGTAAAAGAACCGCTGCTTTGGCCTGATGGTCAATTTGCATGATACCAACTACATCTTGAGAGGTTTTTAATGGCAATAAAGGGCCATGACAAGGAGCACATACTAAATCACAACCTAGTGATAAAGTTAGTAAGAGTGCCAATGGAAGAAGGATAATGTTCTGGTATGTTGGCAAAAAGGTACATGAAAGAAAGATAATGTTATGGTCCGTTGGAATATAGTTTGGTCTTGGATTACATATTATGTCATTGAGAAAATTGGCACTCAAAGCATGTACTAGAAGATGGCAAAGGAAATTTGGGAGAATCTATCTGATATTCCCATGATAGGCATGCGAACCACATCTTGTTGATCCACATGGGATCCCATATCTAAGATAGTACAGTAGACCTCTCTCCTAATGTTATTCATCCCTAAAGCTTAACTTTGTGGGGTCGAATGCCTATATGCTTGTCCCTGCCCTACAATCATTCACGAACAATGACAAGTCACTTTCTCACTAAGCTTGATCTGGCCTATGATGTTGGTAGATCCTAGATGCTCGCTATGCTGGAGATCCCTAAAGCAAATCCCTTTTTATATTCTATTTCGAGGAAGGGACACTTGTTTTATTTGTTTGCATGGACTTCATTCACCTATTTACTCCCAACAATAGATAACATTGACCCCTTATGCAACCAAATGCATGTTTCATGACTACTTCCCAACCCAGAAAGAGTATGAGGTTATGATCCTATCTAGATGTGACCACTATCAGCAGGCATCACATTTTTTTTGAGTCAATCCCATATGTCATTGGTTGGTCACATATTTCAATGACACCATCAGATAAATGATCTACCAACGTTATCCTCCATTATCCATGGGCTCTCCTTCAAACTTCATCATAGCCTCCTCCTAAAGATGAGGATTTCTCCATGGACAAGGGTATCCTAATGCAAGCGGAACAAGAGAGATGAGCTTTTAGGAAGGATCGGGGTTTCTCCCTCATATGTGCCTTTGGTCATGAGATGGAATCTTGTTCTTTGCATGGCTTGGGCTGATCATGTACAATGACTAGTTGGTGGCACCAGCAGATGAAGCAATGGTGGTTGCCGGCAACTTGCAGGGATAACAGCAGCCTTGAGGTGGCAATTGCCTTCTGATCGAGGAAATCGGCTCTCTGCTTAGTGGGCTGGCTGTGTGAATTTTGTGTATTGCTTTGTAGCACCTACCTACAAATGTACTCTTTGGCTCTATGAGTAAATAAGATTACCTTTTTTGAAGGGGTTAGACAATAATGCTCTTACTCAACGAAAACATTAGTAGTCACCAGAAACTGGATAAATACACCAAATCAAACAAATTTTTTTCTTCCAAAAGTCCCTTTCCCTGAAAAGTGAACCTACTCCACGGTTTCCAAACTGGCCATAGCACTATAAAAGTTCTCTATCCCACCTTTCCTGTCAAGAGGTTCTAAAAAAAGGCTTGTCAACAAGAATTAGAATTATATTAATGCCAAAGATGATGCATTAAAATGTTGTTTTGCAGTATTACCTCTTTCCTTCTCAAAAAAGGGTATTACCTCTCTTAGGTTAGGAAGAATAAAGCCATACTGATCTCACAATAAAGCGTGAACCTACAAACCTACTCAGTATTAATTGCTAAGGAAAATAAAACATGGTTAACCAGCTTTTGATCCTCATCGGTAGAAGAGACACAATGTACATAAAACATACCGAGAAACAAAAGGCGATATTATCCACTATCATTCATGTCACAAGGACTAATAACAATGTTTTACCTAGCAGCTTATATTTTTTGAAGCCTCATCATTTAAGCCAATTAATTCTAAAACAGGCTACTTATACCGCTGCACAACTCCCTTTCAGAAAAAAATGATATACAGCTGTGTAATTGGCAGCATACCAGTGGAAGATCATATAGCAGCTTGATACTTCTTGGATCACTTTCAATTGCCCATAGACGGACAATACCATTACCGGCTCCTGATGCAGCAAGATCACTGCCTTTGCAAACAGTAACTGAGCTAACCCATGATTGTGCAAGAGAAAAGGAGTTCTGGCATCCTAACTCTGCAAAAATATACATGATGTCAGACTTCTAGTGATATTTTCTATTTTTGGAAAGGTGCTCTAAATGTATAAAAGGTTAATCATTGCAAGCCTGTGACCCTTCTAAATTCTCATATATTGTTTCTCACAAAACCAACCATAGGTACTTACGGTGTTTTTTTTCCTGAAAGGCATAAGTATTTACCATGTTAACAGAGACCAGAATGCTTTTAAAAATTTGCTGCATCAAATGAAACCAATAGATATCTTCTGCTTGAAAATTATAAAACGAAATAAATAATTAGCAGGTATTATCCAATTAAACCATGAAAAAAAAATGAAACAACATGAAAAGGGGACTTAAAATTTAAACCACCATGCAGTAGTTGCAGGTTGCAAGTGGGGTCTTTATTTTTCTTTTGAGAAAGGCAAGTGGGTCATTATTGTTTGATATTTACCTAACAGGCTCAAATCTGAGAAACTGAAGGCCAACCTACTCAAGCTTGTGTAGATTTCTTTAACAAATATTCTATAGAAAAGATTATTGCTTGTTTTGATTGTCTGGATGCACTTCCTATGGCAACTTGTTTTCAAAAAACATTTATGCAGCAACCACCCATGTTTGCAATCCAAGGAAAATCTGAGATGTTATGCAGATTCAGTCAGTCTTTATCAGAGACCTGAATCAAAGTCCAAGAGTAGCATGCGGAAACCAACTTGTGGATAGGCATGGATTTCAAACGTTGTGCACATGAATGATACTACATTGAGAGCAAAAAGCATTCATGATATTCAAAATGATAAAAATAACCTTTCAAAAAATAAAAATAAAGTCTATTTTCTTGAACAATGGCTACATGGATTCTCTCAGCTATTTCATGGGCATGAAAATATGCATGGGTCCACTGCTAAGTATTAACCCAAAGTATGGGAATATTGCATTAGAATGGTATGCTCAGTACCAAGCCTGTTTCCATTCCCATGGATCCCAAGAGGCCAACGTTCATGATCGTATAAAACAAGATGATCATAAGAGCTTCAAGCTTGTATAGATAAACCCATGCACATCAATTTTATGCAACTCAAGTTGATTTTCTAAAAGTTGATTGCTATATGGATAAACCAACCAAAACTAAATTGGATGCCCCTCCAGTGGTTTTCTCCATGTAAAAGATCCTTTCATCAAAAGTGTGGAGAATACAGTCTGCCATGTGGACTGTCACGTGGCACATTGAACCACATGGCAGGTTAGTCGGTCAAGAAGGGTGCCAGCCTCTAAAGTTTTCCCCATGTAAAAGATCCTTTCATCAAAAATGTGGAGAATGCAGTCTGCCACGTGGCAGTGCCGCGTGATAGGTTAGCTGATCAAGAGGGGTGCCGACCCTAGTGGTCTAGGTTTAGGTTTGCTTTGGGTCTAAGTTAGCCCATTCTGGTATGTTAGGTATCGAATAAGTAGACTTGTTAGTGGGATATTTGCTTCCTATTTTTAGCCAATTATTAATTTGTTAGTTATTGTTTTTCATATTTAGAGTTAGGAACTTCTCTCTATGCATAAAGAGATCTTATGTTAATTTTGAATGAGTTGAATGCAATATTATTTCCACAATCACAACTCCCACACTCTCTCTCTTTCTTCTCACCATCGCCCACCACGTTCCACACATAGGATCTACCACGTGCCAAGGCTGTCATCCATGAATCTTCACATAGTATCAAAGCCATCGATCTAGGCTACTTTGTTCTTCCACGCGTGGACCTAAGAGTTGCAAGAAGAGATCACACACAAGAACACCCAATCTTGTGTGTAAGTCTTCACGTGCATCAGAGCCTCAATTTTCGAGGCATCTTCGTAGACTTGAGAATTCTCTCAAAGAATTCCTTAAAGGACCTTAGTGCCTTACACAAGGCCCAAGGAAACAAGAAGGGGACTCCAGCAAGTTGCTTTCCTCACACATCCAACAGAATGGTTGAAAACAAGAGTCAGATTAACACCAGAGAAGGAAATGTTATAGATCAAGGCACCACGATCAATCTTCAGGGTAAACTATATCCTATGGATGCGGCCATTCAAAATCTTCGTAGGTGGCTAAGACAAATTGCATGTCCTACGGAAGGAGCCCAAGTCCTAGGACACGACGAAGAAGTGGGAGAAAGAGAATTACATTGTGATGAATTGGCTGATGAACTCAGTCAATTCATCCATCACCTTGAATATGATTATACAAGAAGTCGACGTTCGAGATGTGGGATTCCTTGAAAAAGAGGTACTCCAAGAAGTCCAGCAACGCCTGCATCACCAACATACCCACATCTGGACAGTAAATCAAGGGATCTTTCCCTTAATAAATATTATTCAAAGATGGAGGCGTTATTTGAAGAGCTCGAGATCTATGAGTTTATCTGTTGTGACAAGCAAACTACTACACGTGAAAGGTGGCAAGCTGTGAGATTCCTGTCATGGTTACACCCTTGATATCAACCAGCACATAACCAGATTTTGGCACTGGACGAGAAGATGGATCTTGAGACGATTTATAGTCATCTTGAGAAGTTTGGAGACTAAAAACACTGCATTGGCTACTTTTAACAAAGGTGTAGGACGTGAAAGAAGACGAGGTCGAGGCTCTGGTCAAGTCTATCCACTATGTCAACATTACGGGCACACCAAACATCTGCAAGATCGGTTGGGACAAGTTTAGGAAACTCGCACGTGGAGCTACTAGCACCTCATGCATGGATTCCCTTTACTTCTACGAATCTCGAGGAGATTAGAGCCATATTTCAAGAAGAAAAGGAGAAGACTACGGTGGCCGTCACGACAAATATTGAGGCTACCCAAGCGGCAACAACTTCGAAAGTCGCAAGAGACTACACCATAACTTCTACCAAAGAAAAGATCGAGAGTTTGGAGCTCGAAGAAGATGAAGAATGATAGGAGCTCTAGCCTCACCATGAGTTGAGTAAGTCATCATCCTCCCAACCTCGACTTGAGGGGGAGTGTGGAGAATGTAGCTGGCCACATGGACTATCACGTGGCTCAGTGAGCCACCTGGCAGTGCCACATGGAAGGTTAGTCAGTCAAGAGGGGTATCGACCCTAGTGGTCTAGCTTTAGGTTTGCCTTGAGTCCAAGTTACCCTATTTTGGCATATTATGTGTCTAATAGTTAGAGTTCTTAGTGGAATATTTGCTCATTGTTGTTAGCCAATTATTGATTTGTTAGTTACTATTTTTCATGTTTAGAGTTAGGAATATCGCACTATATGTAGAGAGATCTTATGTTAATTTTGATTGAGTTGAATGAAATATTATTTCCACAATCACAACAACTCCCTCGCTCTTTCTTCTCACCACCAGCCTCTCTCTCTCTCTTCTCACCGTCGGCCTCTCTCCATCGCCCACCACGTTCCATGGGATCTATCACGTACCAAGGCTGTCACGCTTCCACGAATCTTCACAAAAAGTAAGTCACCTTAGACTGTGGGCTATACCCGTGCCAATTTTGCTAAATCTCAAATTTAATAACTCCAGGACTAGCTTCTTTCTTTTGTCAGAGAAGTTACTACTAGCTGTTGCATTATGGGGGAAAACCTAATCACAAGGGGAAGGAAATTATTATTTCAAGTTCCAGTGCTGAGTCAGAAATTTCAGAATATTCAATAGAGTGGTCGTACTAATAGATTCTGACAAAGTATGATTTACCGAGGATTCCATTTCTTGGTGGCATTATCATTAATTGCCAATGGACCGTTGGACCGTTACACACCAGCTATTCAGAATATTGTGCTAGAGCTCAAACTGTTGACCAGTTTTGTGTGAACTCCGTGCTCAAATTTCAAGCATATTCCTGTTTATGACTTTTTTATTTCATTAGTGCACCAAACATATAAAGACAGAGTGTCATGACATTCAAGTTATGGTCAAACTATGTAAATCTCAGCAGAGATCAAGTTGCCATTATCTTACAAAACCTTCACTCCATGCTGCATTTTCCATATGTCAATCCAAGCAAAACACTTAAGCAATACCAATATGTTGGTGTGAGGGAAAGTGGAAAGGGATTTTTATATTTTCTTACATTTATGTTTTTCTTCAAAGGAGAAAGGGGTTAGCAAGGGTTGTTAATCCCTGCTTTCATTAAAACAATAGAGTTAATTGCACAATAAGCACAAAGCATAATAAAGTGGTGAAAAACTCCCTCGATAGTGGGTGTTTCCCTTATTTCTTTTGACCCGTTAGGTAGTTTTCCCATTAGCCTGCAAAATGAGGTTTAGGGTTCTCCGACGAAGATTTTGTTGTTTCATTTTAGTGGTCACTAGTCAATTCTATGTCAAATATTTAGGAAAGTAAATGGGTGCAACGTGCTTTGTTCTGCATGTCTTCTATTTAAACACATAAAGAAAAGCATGCCTTCAAGATCAATATTCCTGTCTAATTTGCACTTCCACAAATTCTGTGTATGAAGGGGGGAAAAAGGCATGTATTGGATATTATTGTTGAGTCCCCAGACAGCAACTGATGACCTTCTGACAAGTGTGATTCTTGCACTGCAAAACTAATAGTAGAAATAATAACAATGTCTGACCTTTATCAATGCCATTGAATATTATGTCTCCCTCTTTATTATGCGGTAGATCTGGAAGCATTGATACAGAGTGTGCATTTTTCACCATATACGAGGGCTTCTTCCGTAAGATGCTCCATAGTTCAACACTTCCATCATCAGATCCTGACAAAAATTCTTCATTGTTGATAAAGCAACAGCACTCTAAGGCAGCACATGGAGCACTATAACGTAATGATACTGCTTCAAGAACCTATTGTGCATAAAAAAGGCTTCTAAGAAACAAGTTGGAACTGGGAAGACAATAGCTTCTTAACAAATTCCCAGCTATAGATGCAAAGAAGCTAAGAGAAATGCACCAAGTAATTTATTTCAGATGTCAAAATCAAGGACCAAAAAGGGGCATCAAGTACGTATAATGAAAAGCGTAGTTAAACATGAACCAAAATAAAAAATAAATAAAGGAATAACACTCCCTGAGGAGCATGATTTAAAAAATTGCATCTCAAGGCACTCAAGGCAAAGCGCAAGAAAATAACCTTGAGGCTATAGCCTCATGGTTGAAGCTTGAGGCATGTGCCTCACTTTGTTGAGTTGGAGCCGAGGTAGTAAGGCACTGAGGCAAAGGCAAGGTGCTACCTCAATAGAGAACCCTAATTCTAATGTCTAAAATTCATCTCTAAACTGCCCAACTCTCTTGTCTAACCTTAAATTGTTATTTTTCTTAGGTTAGAGTTGGATTATTTTTGTTTGTTATATATGCTTTGTTGTGGTACCATTATGCTTTGTTATATGCTTTACTACCGATAATCGTCTCTTGAGTTTTTTCTCTTCATTTGATATTTTCCTAGACATAAGAAGCATATGAGTATGTTTTTTTAGGTTTATTTAGAAGTTTATCTTATCTGAGTTATTAGTTTCTTTTTCTTTTGTGCATTTGTTTCTTTTATTTGTTCTTTACATATCGACGTAGTTATTGTGTAGTTTTTTTTCTATTTTTGAAATGCTGAAGGGTGGTTATCCATGTGATAACCACCCAAATTCAATAATCAAGCAAAATGTACAAAATCACATTACATGGCCAATTCCCAATACACCACATGGGAAGAAATGGAGCAAACAAAATTTTCAATATAAGGTATCTCGCCCCTAAACACAACTCCATTCCTTCCCAACCACACACCCCAGAGGACCACTAGCACCCTTGCCATCTCTTTCCTTGGAACTCCGGGCACCTCTGGTCCGACAGTACTCCTAGGGATGCAAGTTTTGGTAAACCCAACCCGAACCTGATCCGAAAAGAAAAAGTAAAACCCGACCCAAACACAACAAGGTTCGAGAATGGGTATGGGTATGGGTATATATCTATACCCAATTACCTGGCCCAAGCACCCAAATAAAATCTCTATTTACCTGAGATATATAAGTCCCACCCTAAGTCCCTCATTCCCTCAGCTTTACTCTCCCTTATGATTCCCTCCAAAATTGAAGGTTGGGAGTATTTCTAAAGCTTCCATTGAACATTTATTTCTGAGATGAGGATCTTTTATCTAAAATATACTTATATTTTCTCTTTCTTTGTATTTTTTATTTTTGATATATTCCCCTTGAAGATTTTTGTAATAATTTCAATAGGCATCTCTAAAATTGGAGTAGCCTGAATTCATATGTTTTAGGCTTGTTAAAAATAAATAATTAATGAATCGTGTTACAGATTTCTTTTTCTTCTTTAACTCTAATTTGAGTATGATTTGATTGTAAGATCAATTTATAAATAGTACCCGACGGGTAAATGAGTATGAGTATGAGTTTGAATTTGAATTTTTGTACCCGATGAATAAATGGGTAAGGTATGGGTATGAATTTTGTAAATGGATATGAGTATAAGTTTAGCCAAAGCCAACCGAAACCTGACCTGTATCACCAAGTACTCCCAGAAAAGTGGGGCACCACGCCCCATCCCAACAGCTCCCCACCGTGGCCTCTCGGTCCATGGCTCTCAAGAAAAGGCAAGGGTACATGTCACGAAAGCTACTGCCAGTGCCCTGCCAGTCGTTTGTCCCAAACCTCAAGGTGTCCCCCTCCCCCCACGCAGGGTGAAAAGGAGCGCATCTTCGGGGCCACCATTACCCGGCCCCTCAAGAAAGGTGAGGCCCCTAGCAGTGGCATCTCAAGGGGTCCCTCAGAGGAAGGGACCATAACACCTCTACATTACATCCCCAAAGAGGCTCTACTCCCGCCCCACTAACCTGCCAATCCACTTCGTAAGGAGGCTCAAGTTGACCCCCTCCACATCTCTGACCCAAGCCCACCCTCCTACATCGGCTGGCATACCTCCTCCTACGCCACCAGTCTCGTCCCCTTCCCCACCGACCCCACATTGGACCAAAAGAAGTCGCGCATCAAACCTGTAAGCTTCTTCGCCACCTGCCCTGGCACCCTGAAAACAAAGAGAAAATAAGCTGGTATGGATGACAAAACCGCCTTAGCAAGTGTCAACCTACCACCCCTCGAAAGCAACTTGGAGGACCGTCCCGCTAGCCTCCCCTCCATCCTCTCCAGAAGGGGCAACCAATCCTGAATCCTGAGTCGCCAATCAAACAATGGCAACCCCAAGTATGTCAACAGTAGTGCCCCAACACCAGTCCTGAGCACACTAGCAGTAGACTCCACCTCCCTATCTCTAACATGTTAAGCAATATAAAACTTGATTTCCTGCAGTTAATCTACAATCCTGAGGCCTTACCAAAGATCTCCAAAAGTATGCGCATCCCTCTAGCCTCCACCATAGACCACTCCACCAGGAACAACTGCATATTGTAGCACCAAAATCTCCCTGTCAGCACCCACCGTGAAGCCTCTGAGCTAACCCCTCAAACAAGTCATGTGAGTCGCCCTCACCAAGGCATCCACTGCCAAAACAGACAGCATTGGGGCAAGCAAGCAACCCTGTCTGACCTGCCTCCTAGGCTACACCCAACCTCCCGCAAGGTTCCCATTCAACAGAACTAAGAATGACGACATCGTAACACACCTTTTCATCCAATCTATCCAAACCCAAGGGAAGCCCCTCTTGGCCAAAGAGACCCACAGAAAATCCTACTGGATCAACTTTGTTAAAATCAACCTTCCACAGAAATGCAGTCTTCTCCCTCCTTCAGCCAGCCAGAGCCTCCAAAACTATAACGAAACCATCTAAGATGCCTCTCCTCGGGACAAAGGTAGTCTGCACGGGAGAGACCAAGTCTCCCAAAAGTGCACTAAGTCTGTTAGCCAGGACCTTCGCGACAATGAGGTAAACAACATTAGATAAGGCAATCGACCTGAAGTATTCAATGGCCTCCGCTCCCTCTTTCTCAGGAAGGAGGAAGAGATAAATTTTATTAAGCCTATCAAATCCCTTATTCCCTACTGCAAAGTCCTCTAACACCTGCAAAACCTCTTCTTTAACCACCGACTAGAACTCCTTGTAGAAGATTATCAGGAACCCATCCAGACCCAGGCAACCATCCGCATTGAGTCCCCAAACAACTCTCCTTACCTCGTCCTTCGAGAAGTCAATCGTAAGGGTCATCGCCTACTCCTCCGAGATACTCGGTATGCCCGCCCCCTTCCACCTCCAAATTCTCCTCCTGCACCTACCAGTGAACTCCTTAAATAAGTCTGTCACCGCCATCCCCACCTCCTCCTGGCCCGAGTATGGCACCCCACACACCAGCAACCTCTCAATCTGATTCCTCCTCCTCCTAACAAATGCCGCCTAGTGGAAAAATCTGGTTTTAGAGTCCCCCTCCTTCAGCCACTTCTATCTGGATCTCGTCTTCCATTCAACCTCAGCTTTCTTATCCTCCTACATCGGTCGCTTCTACCTCGCCTTGTGCTCTCTATCCTTTACAGTCAACAGTCCTCTGCCCTCTTGCCTATAAATTCTGGTAAAGTCGACTAATGCCTCGGTTTTCCTCCTTAGCCTAGATTCTCTGAGCTCCTTCCTGAACCCCCTCAGGTACTCTCACAGTCCAACCAACTTCCTAACCAGCCGAGCTACGGCTAACCCCTCAACCTCCATGGATCTCCACCTCTCCTCCACTTGATCTTTGAAACCTGTCTCCATCAACCAAGATCTATCAAACTTAAAGTAGGTGCCAAAGAAGATAGCTTCATTCGATGTCCACATCAGGGGTGTGTGGTCGGAGAAGGGTCGCTCCAGTGCAGAGACCTCCGCGAACGAGAAAGCCTCTACCATCTCCACATTGGGGAGGAACCTGTCAATCCTCGACTTTTGACCGCTCGTGCTCCGCCAAGTGTACGCACAGGAGACCGAAACCAAGTCGATCAACCCATGAAGTGCTACAAACTCCACAAAAGCTACTGACCCCGGATCTTGCCTCCCTCGTCCATCGGGCCTATCATTCAGCTGCAACGTAACATTAAAGTCCCCTCCAACCAACCACGGCACCCCTTGAACACCGGCCACCATCGTCGTCAACTCCTCCCACATCACACCTCTCGCATGCACCTTAGATAGGCTGTATACTCCCGTAATCACCATCCTGGCCCTATCTCCCTCCCTTGTAAGCTTGGCGGAGATAATGTGATTACAAACAAAAGCGTCTTCGAGGGAAAAGATGTCCTCTCACCATCCCAAAATCTATCCAGTTGCACGGCTAGCCGCATCGAGGGCCCGAAAACCCTCCATCCAAGAGCCCCCCACCTCCTTCCAAACTCCGCTCTCACAACTGGCCAGCTTTGTCTCCTACAACAACGCATTGCCTACCTTCCACCGCTACAGGTAGCCACCCAAAGCTGCCCTTCTAGAGAGGTCGTTGAGACCCCTAACAATGCACATAAGGATCCCAATCAGTGGGCACACGTGGTAGACCTCGTCTCCACAAGACGAAAATCGGCCGCCTCTACCATTTGGCAAACCACAACATCATCTCGGTCCAGCGCCACTGACACCTGTTGCTATCGTGTGTCCGACCTCACCTCGTGGTCGTCCACCACCTCTCTAGCTCAAGCACCACCACGTCCCCTCCTCAGGAACCTCCACCTCCTATTATACCGAATCCCTCCACTACAACTTCCCCGCACCACACACAGACACCACCTCGCCAAGAGGAGCCCGCCCCGCATGCCACCACTCCAGTCGACCTCCAGCTCCGCGATGGCCCCCTCCAACCAGGTCCGGGTGAGTCGACGACCGAGGAGTAGCCCCCACCTCCTCTGCCTTCGCCTCGAGCTGAGCGGCCTCCACCTTCGCCTCCTCCGCCACGATCTACGTCGTCCTCGCCGCCTCCACCAAACCGGACGGGGGAGACCGCATCTCTGGGAGGCCTCCATCAGGTCTGTTCATCTCCATTTCTACCTCCAAGGAGGCGTAATGGTGCACAAGCCAGACACCATGTAAAAGCTTCGTGTCTACGCAAGTGTGAATCCCAACACCTTCCATTCGGGTCGCACGGTCCGCTCCACACCCAATTGAATCCTAGTCCGACCCGAGAGGGACCCTATCAATGAGTGACTACTCAAGAGGCACCTCCCATAAAGGCAACCCCCCGACCTTTCAGCTTCCCCACATGCCATCTTCACCGGAGACATTGCCGAAACTTTGGCATTCGAAATGCCACCTACCGCAAATGAAACTCCTTAGGGGGGTCTACATCAGCATCGTGACACCTCACCTCCCGTTTAGGCCACCAAACCCTAGCAGCACATTGCAATGTCGCCACTCCACCCTAATCCATGTTAGCACCGCCTGACCCACCGACCACCTCAATGCAAGGTTCGAAATGTCAATTTCAACGCCATACCGATAAAATTCTAAGTGTGTATTTCGTGGGTGTGCAGAGGGCACACCGTGGAAATGCCTGTTTTTCGATGGGCATGCCAATAAGCATGCCGAGGGCACGTCGTGTAAATGCCGAGGGTATGCCGATGCATGCTGATAAAAATGACAAAAGTAATCAGAAAAACCAGCAGCAGCCTCAGCATGACCATTGATTTCGCTGGCATGCCGATCATACCGACAACATGCCGAGGGCATGCCGACGATATCCCTACATTTCGACACATTTACCATGTCGGCATGGGCTTTTCCCAAAAAGGCCTTACCAATGGAGTGCCGACAGCATTTAAATCACTGCCGCAGCGTAGGTGAACTCCTTCGACTCCGATGGTGCCATCGTGGGTGAACAAGTCACAACCCACGATAGGCCGCCATGTCGAAGAAGCACCCTCTCCAACAACAGAGCTCCCACCTTTGACTCCACCACGACCACGAGCAGACTCTCAGAGAGGCCCGCACCTCTACACTCCCTAAGGCACGCGAACGGCGCCACCACCACCTCGACAACCTCCATTGTCCTCAGCCACCACAGAACGCCGTCGATCGTTAGCTCAATCAAAGGCTTCTCCGGCGGATGCTCCCTCAACACACCGTCATGGATGTATGGCCTCCGCCACCTCAGGTGCCCAGTCGTCAGGCAGAGCTCAAAGAAGCACAACCGCTCCCTCCGCGACGAGTGCAACCCCAACACCAAAACCCTACCCTCTCCAAAGGAGAGAACCTCCACCTTCCTTCCTACCAAAAGGTCGCCAAGCGCGGCAGCCACCTCCTCCTGATGCAACCACCCCTCTATCACCTCCCCTACCAAGCCACTGTCACCCACCGCACACAGCGCCTCCACTCCTTGAGACCACGGAGTGTCAACCTCCGTCTGGGGCACCAGAACCACCAATGGGCAGCAAAGCAACCGTCTCACCCTTCTTGCACATGCACACCACACTTATATGTCCTAAGCTACCACACCTCCATGGCCCGCGACACTCCCTCGCCTAGTGGCCAAGACCACAACACTTGAAACACAGCATTCCCCCCTTACGATCACCCTCGTCACGCCTCCCAGTAGGGTCCAGGAAGGCCCACCTTAGCCTCCTTCGCACAACCACCTTCCAACCCTCGCTCCGCTCTTTGACCCCTCCACTCTCTCTCTCTCTCTCTCTCTCTCTCTCTCTCTCATTCATCTCCTGAAGTTTTGGCCATGTAGTATTTTTTATGATTCTTATTTATTTTTTGTTATTGGTACAAATCATTTAGTTACCATTTAGGATATATTTGGTCCCTTTTTTGTGTAGTTACCGTTTATGCATACGTATGTATATTTTGAGTGTTTATGATTACTGTTTACATGTTTATACGTGATATGGTTACTTTTTATAGTGTGGTTTGAATGTTTTGAATGTCTTTTTCATAACGTTTACATTGATAATCACCATTCAATCATCACCTCATCACCGTTTAATTAGTTTTTTATCATTTTCTTATCATTGTTTGGAGGTTAGTCCTTTATTTACATGTCACTTCTTGTCTAATTCAGCTTGCACAAGTTAAAGTTATGTGCAACCAACCTGTCTAGTGTTAGTTTTGCATACTAATAAGTATGTTCTGGCACATAATACATTGTAACCTTCTAATTTAGACTTTGTGAGGACTCCCTCCAAAGCCAAGTTTTTAAGCAAGCAATGCATACCTATTCAATTTAGAACTAGATATAGGTTTCATGATGCCCTTGAAAAGTAGAAATTTTGGTGAACATTTCATTATTACCGAGATTCACCAAACAGATTCTAGAGAACTTTTGTGAAAGGGGAAAGGAACTTGTCTCTCAACTATGCAGCATCGTACGGGAATAACCCTTAAGAAGCTCATTATCTGTGGACCTCCTGTGGGATATGTGGATTGTGTTGCAACCTCTTCTAAGGAACTCTTTGGCATGTAAGTAGAAGAGTTCTAACTTTGTACTTCATCCAAGTATAACTTGAGTAGTCGTTTGCATCCCACTTCCGAAAAAAATATATCCAATAAGAGAGACCATTGTTTCAGTTACAGATCATACCAAGTCAAGATGGCTTTCCCTTCTGAATTCATTCTAGACTTTGTTTGATTCAAGAGTGAAATGCCAATGGGGAATTTCAGTCATTCATTGAGTTCAGAGGCTTCCAATGAAAATGATTTACAACATAAATTTTTGCAGATGCAATATATTTACAATTTTGTGCTGCTGCATTATATGGAACTGATCAGATATCATCTATTACGATTTCAGATTTTCTGTTGACTTGTACAAAATGAATAGAAGAATTACTTAACCTTATTACCTTGAACAACCGCATTGTCCTGTCACGACCAACACTGAGAACCCTTTCTTTCCGAAGGCAATCTATAGCTAATACTTCGCCCTCATGGCCGAATAAATTGTCCAGGTGGGTCCTATCAGCTGCATTCCACCACTTGATCGAATTATCAAAAGAACCAGAGAAGAGTTCTGGAGTGCCCTCCCTGAAAGTCAGACATGATACCGGAGCTTTATGCCCTTTAAAATCCTGTTAAAAATTTCAGCAAAATTAACAAATAAGAAGGAGATCTTGTTCTACATCGGAGGAATTATAAAACTAATTGCATCTATTATTTAAATGTACATTTGTAATAATAACTAAGTACAAGAACCATCATGTCGCAGAGTTCATTCCAACTAACAATATGACACTTCAAAGATTGGACTCTTGGATTCAACCAAAGACAAGCAACTACCTGCAAATGCTCCCGTGTCCGAGTGTCCCACAAATGGACAAGACGGTCTAGGCCCCCAGTTGCCAAATACCTGCCGTCTGAACTAACAGCAAGTGCCAAAACATGCTTACTCTGTTTCTTGCCATTACCATTCACAATCTTGTCATCACGTGGCCACAGATACTTTTCTTTGGTTCCAGCCTCTACATCCCAGTGAATAATAACTCCATCTTTGGAAGCCGAAAATCCTCTGGAATCATCTTCATTCAAGGCTACTGCAGTTACAGGCTGTCTGTGCCTCTGCAAAACCCGGAATTTATCAACAGCTTCAGGCTTTAGGATCCTGACAGTCAAAACAGCATGACCTGTTACATGTCACTACATTGAAGATTTTGAGCAAGACCTAACGGGCTCTTTATCAAAATTTCTAAAACAAGGGAAAAAAAGACACTTTTTGGTGGACAGTATCAAAGAAGGTTGACATTTTATCAGACATGAATTACTTAAGCAGACGCCTTTATCATACTCATACTACCATTAGTGAGACCCATTTATGCTGAAGTAGAGTAATGTGATTCCATGGAAACCTTCCCATGTAATTTCTTTTGGAAAAGGAAACCTTTCCAGGTAACTGGATTCTGAACTCGGTTTGAAAATACACCATTTGTTGGTTACATCTGAAAGTATTCCAATTGTTGTTCACATATTAGCAATTGCAACATGCGAACTGGTGGGTATTTGCATTCAATTGCAATATATTTCCCTTCCGGAATTATCCCTGTTTCATGGGTTGAGATTCCGAGGAAGACCCTTATCCAAAACTTTCGGATTTTCACATGTTCCTCAACTTTCTATTCTGTTTGACCATCCAGTCCATATTCCCTTGATTCCTTATTCAACAGCCCTCATTTTTCCATACTCCGTCTTTCGTAAACATTACACATTCATACATATTATGAGCCTAACTCTGGTTGGCATTGCAGTTCTCCACCATCCTAGATAAACCAATTTCCTACCTATCCATCTACACTTTAAGGTATACTGATGCCATTGTATCCCACATTTTGTTCATCTGGGTTTGATTGTGTCATAACTGGATTAGGTTTATCATGCACAGCTACTCCATGAAGAGCTAATCATCACAATGTAAACATTGCATAGATTCAATATATGGTCATCAGTCGAGTTGTGCCAAAAGGATCAAAACAGCCAGCCAGTTTCCAAACCCCGTAGGGTACCCCATTGTTGATAATGTTTATGAATTTCATATCCTATATTTGACATGATTTTCTCAGCTAATTAACAAGATGAGAGCCTCTCAGCCGGCTAATGAAGCCTATGCAGATTACGCATCAACGTGTACGAGAGATGTCCAATTAGAAAGGTAGCATCTTGTGAGAAGAGGAGACAGTTAAACCACACGGCAATCTGATCTAATTTTGCCAATCCAAAGCGGGGCGACGGAGTGGCGGCATTCGAACCTAGAGGCAAGGAGCCTGCGGGCGCGGCCACTCTTCTCGAGCTGCTCCTTCTGCAGGATATCCGCCACGAGGGCGTCCGTCCTCGCGAGCCGTTTGCCTCCGTCTTCGTCGCCCTCTCCCTCCCTATCTCTCCCCTCTTCCTCCTCCTCCTCTACCTGCATCTTCCTGGTCAATTCTCTGACCTTCTCCAGCTGCGCCTTCGCGATCCTGTACCTCTTCTCCGCGGCGGTCTCCTCCCCTTCCTCTGCGGCCTCTCCTCCGCCCTCGTCGCTTCCTTCACCGACATCCTCCTCGCTCTCGTCGCTGTCGATGACGTCGTCGGAGTCGCGGCGCCTCTTCTTGCCGGGCTCTAGGAAGAAGGTATCGGCGTCGTCGGAGAAGCCCCCTCGCTCCTTCATGTTCCTCCTCCCCCTCCCCTTACCCCTCCTGTTGCCCCTCGAGACCGGCATGGCGGCGGCGGCGGCGGCGGAGGATGGTTGTTGGTGGTGGCGGCGAGGAAGAGAAGGGGGGAACGAAGAAGGCAAGAGGGTTGCGGAGGAAGAGGCGGGAGTTAAGAGTAGACGATGGAGAGATGGTGGCGGGTGCTTCGGTTGGAGAGGGTTTTACATGCTAGGGTTTTTCTCCACCCGCACTCCTCCTGCGTCTTTTTTCCCTTTTTTTTTTATCTCCGATCTCATTTATGCAAACTAGAGATAGATTCTCCATGATCTACGCATCCAATCCTTTAAATCTAAATATGGTCAAAAAAAAAAAAAAAAAAAAAAAAAAAGACTTTTTGCTTTTTGTCGAAGAGATTTAAGTTTGAGTCTCTGCACAGTTAAGAACTATGATAAATCGAACTCAATTTCAATTATCACATTGAATTTGTAAAAAGATTGAATAAATTTCTATTTAGATCATATTTAAACTTTTAGTTAATCATATGACATCTTTACTTTTTCAAAAAAAAAAAAAATCACATGCCATACTCTTAATAATGATTCATTAGATAGCTTCAGAAAGTCTTAGAAAATATAAAATCTATAATTTCTCAATACGTGTATCGCATTTCCTTTCAAAAACAAAAGTATTGGTGATGAGGAGAGAAAAGTTAAGATAGCATAGACAGTCCACAAAGTCAAATAAATTTTGCTAACCCAAAGAATGGGTCAACCTGATGCCAAAGTGAGGGTAAGCCCAAGGCAACAATCCAAAGGATGTGTCCCCACTTAAAATAATAAAGCTGTGCTACCATCATCTTAGGTGATCCGTCAAATTCGACCAAAGCGACCAGTTCACCACTTTCCACTAGAATTGGCCGTGAAGATCGACCTGCCCTCGCTGCCTGACCCACTCGACCCATTCGAAACTCGAGCAACATGGCTCTAACTAAAGGCAAGTTATCATTTAGCTCAACACAAAGTGCCAAGTGGGAGGCAAAGTGACAACCCAAAAGACGAAGCCACATATCAGGAAGTGAAGCAGTGGAATGGAAGACGATGCGATGCAACAAATGATTATGCTCCCCAAAGGGTAAATTATTATGTGTATTAATTACAATCTGAAATCCCCTATAAAAAGGGATCCATGTATACAAGAAAATGGGTAATCACCCTGGTTGTACATAAGTGTCGTCAGCATCTTATCTTGTTGTCGTTGGCATCTTGCGGTGTCATCGGCACCTATCATGTTACCATTAGCATGCACTGGGCTAATGTGGTTAAAGTCTCAAGTGCAACTATAATAGTGTTAGTATCTATTGTTGTGCCAACAACATCATGTTAGTCAATTACTCACATTATACTGCTTATAAGAAATGTGTCTTTAAAGCAGCCTTTGTTGGTATTATAGTATATTTTCACATTACTACTGGTTCTAAGTAATTATTCAATAATGTGCTGTCGACACCACAATAGGTGTAAACAACACCATCATAATTGCACTGTCCTACACCTATGATAGTGCCACTAGTACCTATTATGGTGCCAACAGCACCTATTGGGTTAGTTACTGACTTTGTTAATGTTGTGAGCAATTTAGCTTGAGTATATATTACAACCATCTGTGGTTCCTTACAACCATCTACTACACCCAACGCAATGTAGATGCTAACGGTACCATCATAAATTGATATTATTCACTCTATTAACATGTTGCTCATATCAGAATCTTACACAATAAGAGCTGTTAACACATATTGTGATGCCGTTAACAACAATCATGCTGGCGTCAGCGTGTACTAGGATAATGTCCTTGAAATCTCAAGTGCAGTTATGATAGTGTTGTTACCATCTATTATGGTGTCGACGACACCGTGTTAGTCAATCACTGATATTATTGCTGCTTTAAAGTAATATGCCACAAAAGTAGCATTTTTTGATGTTATAATATATTTTTATATTACTATTGGTTGTAAGTTAAGTTTTTTTTTTTTTTTAGTTACATTTGTGTCATATCACTACATTTGAAGTATTCACGACGGCTATGATAGTGTCGTTAATATCTATTGTAGTGTCGACAGCACCTATTAGAGGTAGAGTTTCTCTTTCCCTATACCAAAATTTGAATTTGAATGTGATAGACACATATGACTCCATGTGACTCTCATTTCTCTTAGCTAAAAATAGTAATAGTACTTTTAACAAAACTTGCATCTCTAGTTATAATGGGCAATACATACATGAAGGTACCAATAACACCAAATCTCTCCTACATCGAGAGGAAAAATATATATAAAGAAGCTCGACAGAGGGGTAGGAGCTTATCAAAGGACGTTGGTGTTGAAGGACAAGGACATCTAGGCCGTGTAGCTCAGGACCAAAGGAGGAGCTCGGCCGAGCTCGAGATTGAAGGAGGAGGAGGCTTACTAGAAGAAATTAATAGAGAGTGTATCTATCGTTGTTATCACTTTTTGTGAACCCAACAACTATAACGACCCGATTCCCGAGTCCCTACGAGACACGAGAACCGGACCGACTCGACTGATTCTAAGACCTAGTCGTCCAACGAGGAAGTAACCAAAAGAGCAGTAAAATAAATCACATTCAGCATGAATATAACTACCAGTAAGAAAATACAGCAGTAAGGAAAGAAACCACTACAGTATATACCACCACAACAGTAGAACAACATTCATAACATATTATGAACTGTAGGTAAAGAAAAGTACAGCAGTAACAAGAACTACTCACTACAGTGAAACCAAAAAGAGGTACAAGAGAACAGTGGTAACTCTACCGGACCCTACTCGGCCCAGCGTCCTCTGCAGCCGCTGACCCTTGCTGCTCAACACCTGGTCTGAAAGGTACGAGTGTAACACGTCAGCAAAACGCTGAGTAGAGGGGCAGCTAAACTAAAGAAACAGTAAAGTGTACAGTAGCTATTTTAATTTTCTTTCTTCCTTTATTTACGTCTTTCTATTATTTCAAAATTTATCTATTTCTCAGATCCTTCACTTGATCTCGAATGTTCCTCGTGAGAACGATCTTGATTGCAGTCTTTTCCAAAAAGTAGAAGTAGCACGTTGTGCTCTCTTGGCCGGGAGAGTCCCCCGTGGTGATCCTACTCTCAATCAACCACCCCAAGGTCACGGACAGGCGTAACAGTGACTACGGCACGCATGATAAACGCACAGGTAGTTAACCCGCCCTGGCATGTGATCAGTCGTTTCCGTTAACGGGTGCGCCCAAAGCACAGCACGGAACCAGCACAGGGCAGAGCCCTCTCAGTAACAGGGGTCGAACCCCTCCACAGTAACCAAACAGGGGCCTTGCCCCTCCACAGTCCGCGCACCCTCGCCTGACTACCCTGGTTTGCCCAGTGAGCCTAACAAGTCGGTGTAGGAGGCTAGCAGAACCCCGGGGCCCGTGGGGTAGCTAGTACCTCCCTACACTAGTAGCTCTCCTCGGTACTACGTACACGAGGGCCGGCAAGTTGGTACAAAGTGGCCAGTCCTAACCCTGGGTCCCTGGGGCGGCTGGCTCCGCTCTGCACTAAACAGGTACAGGTACTTCCCTTGGTACTACGTACCCAAGAGACAGCACACTACCACGTCTTTCTTTCTCAGTTCCATTCCTTTCTCTTTCCAGGAGTTCCACTCCTAATTCCCCGTAGGGTTCCAGTTCTTTTAACTCAGCACATTCAGGTTTCACCTTTCCAGTTTCACGTTCATACATCCCATATTCTCAGACATGCTCATTTATTCATAATAGGCAGCTGTTAAACCAATTTACAGGTAGCTATTATTTCCTTTCCACATTTTCCAAGACTACAGTATTCATATATTCTACTAGTTCTTCCCATCCTAGGATTCATGTCATACCCTAGGATCTATCATACAATCTAGTTTTCCAGCCCTAGGATTCATGCAGCACCCTAGGATCTACCATTCATTCTAGTTTCTCATTCCTAGGATTCATGCAATGTCCTAAGTTCTATTTATGGTTCCATAATTTAACAGATTATACTAATAAACTTAAAAGCCACTCTACCAGTTACAACAGGCATACTGGAGGCGTGGTCGGGAATCCCGCGTGCCTCCGCAAACCCCGAGACTGCAACAGAACGGGGTCCTATCACAAGGATCAAACACAAGGAGTTTCTCAAAACAGTATATAACTACTGTAGACGGGTAGAGGATTAAATTTCGAGAAGCACGCAACTCGAAACGCGGAAAACGAACTCCGAACGGGCCCTAAACGGGTCGAAAACGATGAAACAGTGTAAAATCAGACGTCTGGAACCTCTTCCAGACGTCTTAAAAAGTGGATCAGAGGTTACCTTTGCTCTGCGTGGTCTCTCAGATGTCCAGAAGCCTGCGGGGGCGTCTGGCCTAGTTCCCAGACGTCCGATGGTCACCCTAGACGTCTGGAAGTCGCTCCCTTCGTCTGGCACTGCAGCCAGACGTCTGATTCGCGTTGGATGCGAATCTCAGAACCTGCGCATACCCATCCTCGTTCTCAGTACGGACGGTTAAAGGAAAGGAAGAGGGTACGAAAAAATAACTTACTTACCAGACGTCTGGATAGTCCTCCAGACGTCTTCCCCGTCGTCTGGTTGAAAGCCCAGACGTCTAATTCTGGAAAAATTTCCAGAATCAGGGCGCAACTCACCCTCCGCTCGCGACGCTCGGCCGCACCGCGTCTCATCCACCTACTGCTTAAGCTACAGTAGGCCTCCCGCGTCACTCCGTGTCCGCTGTGCCGGCAGGCTCGAGCCCTCACGGCCAACGCCTCCTCCCTCGCGTAGCACCTCCTCCTGCACTCACCGCGGCTGTCGCCGCCGCCGCTCGCTCGCGCTCGCACTCGCTGGAAGAAGAAGAAGGAGAAGCGGAGGTGGTGAGAGTGAGGGAGAGGGCGAGGCTTTTTAAAGCCTCGCGGGGAGGAGAGAGAGAGCAGGACAGGGGGCAGCGCCTGCGGAGGAGAGGGAAAAAGGGCACCGGCAGGTCTGCGCGCGCAGGCACGCAGACGTGACCGCGCGTGCTGCCGTAACCGAATCCCAGACGTCTGGGAGGGGTTCCAGATGTCTGGTCCGACGTCTAGGCCACCTCCCAGACGTCTTAAAAGACGTCTGAAGCCGCGCGTTCGTAACAACAACCATGTAAATAGATGTTGTCAACATATCTGTACTTGTAAAGTGTTACATGCAGTACATAGAGATGCAGTCAGCATCCAAGGTCAGTATCATTGGCATCAACAATGCAGTTACATGAAGATGCTATCAACATCAAGGTTGGTGCTAATGGCAGCATCATTGGATTTATATATTTGTAAATTGGGATGAATTATAGAGTATAGTACACAAAGATGCTGATATATGTCACTGGTGAAGGAAAGCATATAAATGTCGAGGGCAGGAAAAACCATCGGTAATAGTTTGAATTCAATAAGAGCAACAAAAAGTGTCAACGACAGAGAAGATGATAAAAAAGCACATTGAAAGGGTATTGAAAGTGCATTAAAAGTGTTGACCCTAACCCTGACCCAGACCGAGCTTCATCGGCCGACCTCGACCGAGCTCCTCCTCTTGCCCCATCCCATCCTGACCTTGTGTTACGACCCGGTTCCCGGATCCCTACAGGACCCGAGATCGGCTCGCCTCAACTAATCCCAAGACCTAGTCGTCCAACGAGAAATAACCAAAAGTAGGAAAATAAACCACATTCACACAGGCAATATAACTAAGTAGAATGAAAAATGAAACAGTAAAGGAAAGTAGAGCAACTGTCTCAAAATAGTTGATGAGAACCTTATCATGAACCCTAACTAGCTTATTTTGACCTAAGAAAGTAAACAAAAGCTCCTGCATAACCTAAAGGAAGGCCTAACTCAAGAGACCACTGATATGGAAAGAAAACATGAAACAGAGGGTAAAATTATAATTTTACCATTGCAGTACATCAACGAGATTTCTCAGGGTCTAGACATAAGTCAATTGGACTTAATAAGAGAAAAAGTGGGATGATCCAGTTAGAAAAGGGTTATTGTGAAATTTAACAATTAAATGACATTCTGTAACCCTAAAATAAATCCACTTAATTTCACAAGGTTCCAGTCAGGATAAAAGTCAACTAAACCCTATAAAATTCATGAAAAAATATCTCCTAGGGTTTAGAACCTTAAATTTGGCCTATGGAATCTGTTTTGACCTAGATTGAGGTCCAAGCTCAATATTTGACCTAATTTGGGTTTTCATGCAAAATATCTAGTCAAACGTGGTCAAACCTAAAATCCAACTTCACCGTTGGATTCCTTAGGTCCAAATTAGGTTTGTACCAAAATTTGAACCTAAGGGAAGGCCATCTTGACCTACTTTGCAAAATAGTCCACCTAATTACATTTTGACCCCTAACTTTTGAAAACCGTTGCGAAAACCCCCTCAACTTATTCGTCACCTTTTGCATTCAGGTCCCTCTACCATTGCAGCAGAGGACCCATACCTCCGACGAAGTTTCAAGGAGAATTTCTCCTTGCTTCCCTAGGGAGCTGCTCTCAGATTTGAAAGGGGGCTTCTCTAAGAAGTCCCCTAACGCCTGAGCAGCTCCCCATGTCCTGATTCACACCATACCTCTTGTGTGAACACTCGAGAGGTATGGGTATCATTTTCGGCCATACCTCCGACGAGAGTCTTGTGCTTGGAAGCTCGCCTTTAAATGTTGCCTCAGGTCCAGCCGCATCTTCCAAGCTTGATTTTGCCTGAGAAAACCCCTAAAGTCGTCCTCCCTCGCCTCCGACCAATAGCCTGCAAGCTCTGGCGACCTCTCCTCCCTCATCTCGTTACTCTGCCACCATACTAGTGGCAGGGTTCGCTTTGCCTCATTCCTCCGCGCTGCGCCGCACCAGCGCACGCCTCTCTGACCTCCTCGTCGTCGCCGCCTCTCCATCTTAGGGCCTTCGTCTCCGGCGACGGCAAATACGCGTCGTCCGCCCCTCTGCCTCCCCTTTCGTCCAAACATTCTTAGATAAGACCCCTTGCTCTTCTTTTCATTTTCCCCCTCTTTATTTCCCGAAATAACCCCTCGACTGCCACTGTCCACCCTCATCTTCCTCATCTCCGGCTGACCACCGGCGAAGCCACATCCATCACTCCACGCACCCACACACCTCGTCGCCGACCGTAGAAGCTTCATCATCATCCACTAATCATTACCCACCTCTTCATTGATCGTCATTCGCACCCAACACTGCCCCCGAACAAACCCATACACACGGTCATAGTCTGACCTAGGCACGCACGCCTAGGACATTCTGTGCCACGTCACCCCCCGCCTCAGCTTCGTCGTGCCATGGTGAAGCTACCTGTGTGCTCTAATGGGGTCGAAAGGTCGTGTTCAGTGATTGCAGGTTTCGACCCCCTGCCGCCACTGGAGCAGGAGCAAATCTTGCTTGCAAGCTCGCTCCAAGTCGCCCCGCTCCAGGAGATCGAGTCCCATGTGCGCGGAAGCATTCCACGATTCTTACGCACCTAGTAATCGAAGCCTTCATCGACCGCAGTAGCAGCAATTGAGCAAAGCACCTCCCTGCGGGCGTGCGAAGAAGCGGGTGGGACTTTAATCCTACCTCGGAAGTTTTCAACACAGGTGAGTGGCTTAAATTGATTTTGTGTTTTCTCTTCTTTGCCTCCGAACACGGGGTGAGGTCCCCTCGCCCACTCACCCGCCTCGTCTGCGCTCACTCCTCCGCGGACCTGGCTGACCTGACCCGATAACCCTGCACCCCTCGCGATCACCCACACCGCGTGCGCCTGGACTCGGGTGCGCTCGACCCGACCTATTTACCAGATTGGCTCTGGGAAAGCGAACCGAAGAGAGAAAAGAGAGAGAGAGCATACACGGGGGAGGGTAGGGGTAGGTTTGAGAGTAATAAAATTGTTATTTGTTCATAACGCTTTTACGACTATACTGTAACAAGATTGATTTAAAATACGACAAAGCGTTGCAACAATAGTACATGCCACTACAACAACAACAGTGGAAAGAAAATAGAAAGTAATAGGAATAGTAATTTAAAAGTCCATTACTCACAACTACGGCAGAAACAAAAGAGCTGGAAAGAAAACTACTATGGCTGGGCTCAGCTGGGCCTAGCTCCCTCTGCAGCCGGAAACTTGGGTTGTTCAACTCCTAGTCCTGAATGGGGTTACAAAAAGACAGAGTCAGCGAACGCTGAGTAGAGTGGTGTTTACATTATTTATGGGCAAGTCAAGTAAAAACAACAAGTATGTTTTATTCTCATTTCTATTTATCTCATTTATGCATTTCTGGTTCATCTATTTCACAAAGCATCCAAGTATTTCTTGATCTTGCTTGTTCCTCGTGGGAACGATCTTGATTGCAGCCTTTTCCGTGGAGTAGAAGGTACACGTAGTGCTCTCCTAGCCGGGAGAGTCCCCCACGGTAGTCTTACGCCCAGTCAACCACCCCGAGGTCACTGTCGAGACATAACGGTGACTATGGCACGTGTGATAAGTGCATAGGTAGCTACCTCGTACTGGCACGTGGTCAGTCGTTTCCACTAGTGGGTACGCCTAAGGTACAGCACAGAACAGTATAGGGCCTTGCCTTCTCAGAACAGGGGTCTCGCCTCTCAGAACCAACAGGAGTCTCACCCCTCCACAGTCTGCGTACCCTCGTCCAACTACCCCTGTTTGCCCAGCAGGCCTAACAAAGTCGGTGTAGGGTGACTAGCTTAATCCTGGGCCCCATGAGGTGGCTAGCTTCCTCCTTACACTAGTAGCATGACTCGGTACCACGTATGCGAGGGCCAATAGGAGTCGGTGTAGAGTGGCCAATCCTAACCCCGGGTCTCAACCCAAGGGCGGTTAGCTCCGCTCTGCACTAAAAGGGATAGTTGCTCTCCTTGGTACCATGTACGCAAGGGCAAGCTCACTTCCCGTCTACATTCCAGATTCCTTTCATACACGGGAGTTCTACTCCTAATTCCCTGTAGGGTTTATGCTCATATTCATCTCATTTATCCATATTCAGATCTCATGTTTCATAACTCGTTCATCATCCATATACCGGCAGCTCGTGTTTTCACAATTCAATTCTCAATCATATACAGGCAACTTGTGGTTTCACAGTTTAATTTCTCATTCACATACAGGTGTTGGTGCTAGAGCACCGCGATCGTTTGTTTTGATGATAACAAAATACGTGTCATTTAACATTTGCACTTGGAATCTTAGATTTCAGGTCAATTGCAAAATGGAGACGTGTTTAGACGGAGTTCGAGCTCGCATCCAGGACGGATTGGAGGAGCTTGATGGAGAACAAAGAAGATTCGCAAGGAGCGATAGATTGAAGATGGAATGACAAGAAGAATATGATAGAATTCTGTTTATTTCTTTCATGTACTCTTGTCTTTATTTCCTTGCTCTTTTTGTTCCTTAGAACATCATGTTAAAGAGCCTCAAAGTACCCTAACAGTAGTCCTAGGAACACCAGTACAACCTTAGGATACTTAAGTTTTCTGTAGAAAACTTAGAAAACTAATATAGGGTTCAAACAACTTTTTCAGACATCTAATTCCAAAATCAGACGTCTGATAATGTGTTTTAAGACGTCTGACTGTTGATTCAGACGTTTGATAACATTTAGGCTGGACTGTCTGATGAAATCAGACGTTCAGACCTCTGTCCAGACGTCTTAGAAGACATCTGATGGACTTGCTAGACGTCCAATTAGTGGACCGTTGGCTGGCTTAGCAAATACTGAAGGATATGACCGTTAGAGCCTTATCAGACGACCTTAAGCCTGTCCAGACGTTTAATAGATGACCGTTTTGCCTCGGCTGACCCAAAATCTCTTCTCAGAGATTTTCTAGCCGTTGGAACTCTTGGAAATCCATTCCCACGAAAAAGTAGGTTTCCAGACGTCCAGACATAGTGCCAGACGTTCTATATGTCGTCTGATGGACTTGCATTAGAACTCTGTTTAGATCTGATTCAAGCCAAGAAGAAACCCGCATAAAATCAGACGTCTGACCTTATTTTCAGACGTCTTAAAGTGATCTTCCAGACGTCTGATGCTAAGATCAGACATCTGATAACCCTATCAGTGCAATCATTGTTCCTGATTTCGGCCTAATTCTCTTGGGCTTTGCTCCCAACGGCTATAGAAGCTTTTCAAAGACTTCCAAAGCTTTCCTAAGGCCTCTATAAATAGAGAGGAACCTTTTGCACACCTAGATACACAAGGCACACCTAGTAATACACTTTCACACTCTTTTGTGTCCAAGAAAAGCTCTTGCTCTCCAAGCTCAAGTTCTTCATCTTGAGAGCATCAAGCCTTTGCACACACGCTCTCCCGCCGTAATTCACGAGAGCGACGTTACACCGTCGCGTGGCTTACACACCCGCGTCATCTATTCGACGCACTCCTTGCAAAGGGGAGTTTCCTAATTTCTATAGAAGCTAGGTTTAAATCTTTGTTGGCTCTATAGGACTATATTTGTTATTTTACTTTGTTATTTGGTTGGGTATTCGCTTTGCGAATTCCTGTCTCCTTCGTGGGACAAAATCCTTCTCGTGAAGAGAAGGGGTTGAAGAATGCTACTCTCGCACTTGTAGCATGGTTGTAATTGAGGTTGAATCACCCTCGTTGAAGTGATTCATTTAGTGGATTTGATCAACTTGGTTGATCGGAAAATCCTAACTCAAGAGGGTTAGGTGGTAGTTTTCACTCGATTTGGGTTTCCACCTAAAAATAATTGTGCACATTGTGTGATTGAATTTTTTTTTGAGATTGTTTATATTCTATTCCGCATTTTATTACGTCACCCCCTCCTGGTAAGGAGAAACTACAATAGGCAGTTCGTATTTTAACATATATCTCAAGTAAACAGAGTAGTGCAGCATTAGGCTCATATATTTCTACCATAGGATTCATTCTACATCCTAGAGTTTCAATCAATTTAATCTAAGTAAGCATATTCTTTATTCACATCTTAACAAATGAATTAAACCACTCTACCAGGTATCACGAGAGGAATGGGGGCTTGCACCGCAGATCTCGTCGTCTCTGCAGGCCCCAAACACGCCACCAACTGGTAACTTGTACCAGTGGCTAATTTACATCAGATGAACTCAAAACAGTAGATACTCAACATGAACACGTAGAGGAACTCGAGTGGAAAACAGCGGTATTTCGTTTGTGGAAATCCGATTTTGTTTCGGCCCTAAACGGGCCAAAAACACGGTTACTGTCCAAAATTAGACGTCTGAGACTAGTCCTAGACGTCTTAAAAGGCGTCAGATCTCACCTTGTGTCTCCTGCAGTATCCTCAGACGTCTAGATCCCTCCACGACCGTCTGGGGGCAGCTCCAAACGTCAGACAAAGCCTCCGGTCATCTGGAAATACCTTCGAATGTCTGGCGACGTGATCAGGCGTCCAAAAGTGCCTGGAAAAGCACATCGCGCGCCTTTCCAACGTCCTTCACCTGCGTACGAAAGCCGCAGGCCCATTCTCAGCTCGACATCTCCTGTACTACAATCTGTATGGCGGAAAGTAGCGTAGGAAGATACGTACCTCACGCGATATTATGCTTTTAGACGTTCGACTTCAGCTCCAGACATCTTGGTCCCTCTCCATACGTCCGTTCAATGTTCCAGACGTCTAATATTGAAAAACTTTCAGTACCAGAATCTCCTCCGCGATGCTACTCTCCTCGCAGCACCGCCCGTAGCACACCACAGCAGCTTCAGCAGCTGCAGAGGGTCGGGTGGCCGCCTCCCTGAGCCCCTCCTCCTCGTGCACTCGCCCACCGCCGGCCACGTGAGCTCCGTCAAGCTCCCGAAGGTCCTTCGATCTCTCACGCTCTTCATTCCTCTCTCTCCCTCTCATTCTCCCTCGCTCTCCCTCTCTCTCGTCACTCTTGTTCTCCCTCGCCACGGCTGCACAAGGGGGGACGTTGGAGGTGGTGGTGGCTGGTGGTGAGAAGGGGGTGTTAGGGTTTAGGGGTGTGGAGGAGAGAGAAGCTCTGCGCGCCGCCCACGTGTAGAGCGCAAAGAAACGTACGAAAATTCACACTTTTAGACGTCCAGACCTGTGTCTAGACGTCTGGACAGATATTTGACTGAAACTCTAAATGTCTTATCCGACTAAAAAAAAAGACAATGAGTCATTTCACCTTGACCCCATCCTGACTCCGACCAAGCTCCTCCTTCGACTCCTGCTCCATCGAACTCCTCGAAGCTACTCCTCCAACCCCAAGCTGCAACGAGCTTGTCCTCCTTCAGCCCCTACCTCCTCCTGCAAACTCTTCTTACTCCAGCCCATATATCATATATTGAAGCATATGAGTGAGTCAAGGGTGAAGGGTTTCTATTCAACAAAATCTTTCCTATATCATGAAGCATAAGTTTCATGTTGACAGAAAAAAATAATGACATCATTCATGATTATAGCAATGTTAACTAAACGAGACAAGATACACGACAGAGGAAAATATTTGATATTACTACATTTGTTAAAAAAAATCCACTATCTATAACACATTATTCAAAATACTAATCAATTACAACCAACAATACAATAATTATCGCATACGATCATAATCTGAGCAAAATAACTAATCGAATATAAACTCAAAACTAACATCCATAACACGTCAGACATATATATTTTTAGATTCATCGAAAAAAAATACCTCTCCCATTTTAAACTCACCAAAAATTTCTCCTCTAGAATCCTTTGTCATATTTTTCGAGAAGTAAAGCTAGCAACGGAACCTGGAAGGACCTTTTTTTTTTCTTTGTCGAAAATTACTTGCGTAGGTCAAGTACAGGTCCTGCAAACCTATTTCAATTTTCAACCTCCCCAAAACAGTGTTGTCCTCAAATCAAATTTTTTACTTGACCGTCTATTCCTCTCTTTACGCTTGGATTTTACACTTCTATCCTCGAAACAGTGCAAATCGTAACTCTGCATGCTTTGATAACTTTTGTCTTACGCCCGTCTACCTTTTTTCTTTTTTTGCAATCTAAACTTTTCGTTTAAGGAAAGAATCCAATGCAAAAATCGTACTTCAAAGAAAAAGAAGGGACAAAGAAACTTCATCCACTGCGAGATCTTACACCTCTCTACTTTAAGTGCTAAAATTACACCATCATCTAGCTACTATTGTCACAGGCTTGTAAAAGTTCCGACACGTATGTATGAAAAAAAAAATTGCAGCGATATAAAATTGTTAAAATTGGAGCGATCAAATAATTTAACGCTACACATTGATTCACGAGTAGAACGGAGGTATAGCAAGGAACAAGCAAATGTTTTGTAAAGAATCAACAGAAAAGTGGTTACGTCACCTAATTGTTGTTTTCTAGATTTTTATTTCGTTACCTTATCCCGGGACGAACTTAATCCAGTTAGTTATCAGCCTTCGTCGTAAAGTATAGCGTCTAAAGTTTAGGGACCCTAATATAAAAATACGTAAAAGTTGCGAGTCTCGTGGGATGCAAGACAGTATGCATAAGATGCATAAGGTCACGGACCGCTCAAACTTCAACGAAGAAACAATTAAGTAAAATACTAAAAAAAAGTTTCAGATCTACAGACGAAGATGTTTATCTTAATCGGAGGAGATAAATAATTTATAAATTTATTTTTTTAAAATTAAAAACATGTCATTTTCGTTTAAGTGATATCAACATACTCTCCCACCCAACATATCTCCTCCTACACCCTTCGGATCTCACTCTCGTTAATGATCGGGTATCTCCTTCAACATGCAAGTCAGTTCGTGGCCTGTAGCTGCAGGATGGCTTGTGGTTGGCGACGATTGATGTAGACGATGGATGCAACTTTGATCGTGCTCGGTTGTGGTTTGCTTTGCTTGGCTGTGGTGTCGCTCCAGTCGTGGTGCTGCGGTTTGCAGCAGTGGTTGGAGTTCAGGTGCGGTTGGGGTTTTCTTCGTTGTTTTCTACTACGACAGCTCAGGTGGTGGCTTGCAACGGGTATTTGTAGCCGATGTGAGTGGTGGGTTGGCCAGGATTAGTTGCGGCTGATGGTCGCTTGTTGAAGGTGGGAGATTTGCTTGTTGATAGTGATTTTGTCCATTCTTTTTGTTTCTTTTGTTGTCTTTTTCTCTATTTTTGTGTTATTTTGTTGTGCCAAAGAGTACGTGTGACCCCACGTTTTTTATGATCGAGTTTTCTGACGTGAATAAGAGGTTAAATTCGACCTTTAGGTCGATTTATTTCGACTTTCTCATTAGTGTGTTCTTTGAATTTATCTCGATAACATTTTACCGTATCTATAAACGTAAGATCACACTCCTTCTAAGAGATCATCTAATTCTCAATCTTAGGATACATATTCTTTTTTTCTTTTCCATTTATTTCTTATCCTCCTATTTTCTGTATTTTCACCCAACCCCCTCATTGCTGCGAGACGTTACTTGTGTTCCCTCATGGAGGTGCTAGAATTTTTCTCTCTCTCCCTTACATGGTGTATCCCTTTATATCACGCAGTTTCCCCATTTTTATACATAGTGAATCTCTTCAGAAAAACAAATAAATAAATATCAACGTACTCAACCAACAGACTCAAGAGGTTGTAGATGTGTTCTCCAATATTCAACGGCTCAAACTTTCGGAAAGACCCACGTTAATCGAGGGAGAGTCATGGCGCTGACTTCACTTTACCGAGTGGACCGTTGTAACTTGCGAGTGTGTGCTCGGCGCCTTTCCGTTCCCCCAGGATTTTCCCATTTTCACCGAAAGAACAGAAAAACGGAAAATAGAAAACACAAGCTCTTTTCCACGAAGTAATCTACGTCCCCAATAAAAAAGGGGAGCACAGATTTCATCAATACAAAGGATGTCGGAAGGAAAAAATGGAGGGGGCAGATGCATGACTCGGAAAAAGGCGTGAACATCGGCGTAGGGAAACGAATGCTCAAACAAAAAATATCAACTGCAATGAATGCTCCTCCTAACTGCTCCAATCTCGCATTGATCACCCCAATTTCTTTCTTTCGTTTTCAACCTTTCATTAATCCCATGTAAAAGGACGTTGCTCAATAAAGAAAAGGAGGGAAGAAAAAATTACACTCTCTCACAGAGAGAAGGGAAGGTTACCTAGTAATGGAGGGTGTCCATCGAAATGAAGTCAAATAAAACAACAAAACATAAAAAAAAAATAAAAAATACAAGAAACGACAAAAAAGACATTTTAAGTAGGAGCTTTAGTTACACTCCCCTAAAACTTAAAGCAATATCAACTCCATACTCATAACAATGACAACACCACAAAGATGAAATCTTGACGATATTCTTGATCCATGCTAACGAGAAGTCGATACAGATCGACACCCAACAAGAATTGGGAAGTCTAAGTCATAATAGGCACATGTTCATACGTGATTTTGAAGGAACAAAATAGAGGCTGCATGCCTCCTACGTTGACTTACATACAAGCATCATTAGTTGAAGAAACATACATCACCATCGCCATCCCCGCCATAGCGATCCACTGTGGTAGGTGACAGCGGCCCACAATGTATGCCCATCCACGAGGAAACGCCTCCACGGCGAACAACATGACGTAGCACACGACATCGACCAAAGCTCGATGACCTCAAAACTTGCGAGGGTTGAGGGCAAGTGAAGGGCGAGTAATCAACGATGATGAGGTAGCGATCGAAGATCAAGGAAGGAGGAGGAAGCCGAAAGGAGGGGGAGTGGAGAAGGGGGGGGGGTCAAAGTCCCTACCGTGTTGATTCTGACTTACGACAATTTCTAACCGACGAAATAGATGCATCGACCAAAAAGTGCATAACACATAAATAGTCTCCACAATCATAAACAACTGGTACTCTTTTTTTTTTTTTGAGTAGCCTATCATATTCCTAAAGGGAACAAATGTTCAAATACCACAATAAGGTCAAAATAAATTACAAGAAAAATGACAAACTTCTAATGATATCATTGGACACTACCGGGTGGGGCTTGGGGGCACCACCATAACGCCTTCGTTCCTCTCCTTCCACACACACCAAATAGTGGCTGCAAGAATCCTTCCTATGGTTGAGAGAGGAACGATCCCATTCTCCATGAGTAGTGAGACCTCCTCCAAAGATGATGCCACCCTTGTCGTGGCAATGAAAGAAGCTCAAATCGTGCTCCAGATGGAAGTAGGGAAATGGCAATTGAAGAAAAGATGTCGAGCAAACTCTTCAGCGTGTTATCATATAGGAGGCAACCAGATGTGTTAATCAATCTCCATTTCTTGAGACAATCCCGAGTGAGTAGCCTCCCATTAACGGCAAGCCAGGTGCAACACAACTACTTGGGAACAAAGCCTTTGGACCATACTATCCTTCACACAAGTTTCTCCTCTCCTTTAGATCTGAAGACATCAATCACTTTAGACGCCACGAGTTTCCCATGTGTATCACATGACCACTCCCAGCTGTTCCCCCTCTTGAATTTGTCCACGATATCTTCCCCATGAAGGATCAAGTTCCTCCAAATCGGGGAGTCCGATAGGCGTTGGATATTAATGGTGAAATCCTCATACCGTCTCCTTATCTGTGGCTCCGCAAAGAGTTGGAAGCTTGTGTCAACCTCCACACCCTACATACCGCAACCCTCTTCTCAAGGAGACGTAAAGAGGTGAGGCCAAGTCCATCCTCCACCAACGACAATCATGCTGCATCCCATGCAACTAGGTGGATCGCATCGTACCACAAGAAGTCCACAATCATCCTCCAAATCCTCTCCAAAACAATGTTCTTGACTATCCAAAATTTTAGGATACTCATGATACCCCATTTAATCCAAGCCACTCTTCCCATTCTTGATAGAGATTTCATCTTCCGACCACTTAACATGTCTCTCACCCAATCCTTTAGAAGCTTGATAAGGGAGGTATCCCCTTGACCCCACCCTAATACAATGTCTAAGTATTTACATGCTAACTTCCATTCAAAGATGCCAAAAATTATTAACATCTAAACTCGGAAGCAACTCCTAACTTTCAGGCCTAATTTACTTGGAGGGTTAATCACTCAAAAGAGGGGTTAATCCCCATTTACTTGATTACTTAAACCCTCATTTGCTAACATGGGTTTAACAATTTTAACACGAATTTATCTAATACCAGTTTCAACTGATGTTAATCAAATCCGTGTTAAAATTCTATACCACTTATATCTTTGACATCTTTTATATTTTATATACTTAACACCACTATCAAGTAAATACCATAGAAATTAACACCATAACTTAACATCAATTCAAATAAATAAAAATTGATGTTAACAACACATCGTAATTAAATACAATTACGAGTTAACATCAATCTCACATTTTTTTTAACACTATTTTCCTAACAATTCAAATAAACTAACCCCCATGAACCTATTCCACAGTTCAACTCGCACCCGAACATCTTTGAACAGCATCGCATGTAATCCCCGTTGGCCCCCCTACCACTTGTCGCACACATGTTGCAAACATCTCATCGTTCCAGGCAGGAACAACGTAGCAAAAGGGTAAGCAATAATAATAATACTCATCCTGTTATTTTTACAACACAGTTAACCAACCCAACAATATCCACCATTTATCAATATAACAATTGCAGCACCACACGCCCCCCCGCCCCCCTCCCTCCCACAAAAAAAAATTTCACAAGGTCAAGCCGGAGAGGTATTCCACACCAGTGGAGGGCAGCCAGATGGAGCCAGTGATGAGCTGGGCGACGGTGAACTTACCGGCCTCCTTTTGGTTGCCGATGACTCGGTACCCGGGCCACTTGACCCGGGAGCCGACTGCGGCACCCGGGCCGTAATTCATGTACTCACCGTAATAGAGGGTGTCGAGGGCGAAGTCTCCGCTCCACTCGAGCCAACCGGCGGGGTGCACGTGCGACCCCATGTAGGTCATCATGAAGACCGTCCTCGCGAATTGCTTCCACGGCCTACCAAGGTAGGTCGGATAGGAGGATGCGACGCGGGCGAGGTCCGCGGTGGGGTAGACGCGGGAGGCGTGGACGGAGATGGCGGTGTTCTGGTTGGGGTCCTTGCGGTTCTGAGCGGTGATGGTGTTCTTCTGGTCGGGGAGGGGCTTGCGGGCCCAGATGGAGCAGTTCTGGAGGACGACGGCGGCGTTGCCGAAGATGAAGTCCACGGTGCCGTAGATGTCGCACTCCCGGTAGAATTGCCGCTGGGAGTGGACGTAGAGGGTGTCTTGGTATCCGATGACGTTGCAACGGTAGACGACCGAGTGGTCGGATCCCACGCGGAGGGCCACCGCCTGGTGCTTCTCCGGCCCGGCCCAGTTCTGGAAGGTGATGTCCCGGGCGATGAACCCCTCGCCCGTCACGGCTGCAAGGTTAAGGTAACAAATATAAAAATATTTGTGATAAAAAGGATGGGAGGTTCCAAAAATAGTAAAGATAGATTCTTCCATCCATGTTAGGTCTGCAGGTTCCTTAAGGTTACAGGTCAGGCCACGTTTCATATTCTTAACGGGGAAGGAGAAGGGGGTCGTCCTAACGTGAAATGGCATCGACCGAAGACAAGTCAGGAAAATGGATCTTTGGTTTGGTAGCCCCCTGTGGAGCCTGGAAAAGGAAAGATAGCCTTTTTTTTCCTTCTTTTTTTCTTTTTTCTTCCATCTCTTAGCTAAGGTTGCATTTCGTTGCAGAATAACCTTCATCCCAACATGGAACAAAAGTTAAAAAAAAAAAAAAAAAAAAACAAACGAAACTTATTTAGCAATGCATAAAACGTGAAAACATGCTTTTTAATCAATATATTTTAATTTTTTATAAGTATAAATCACCTTTTTATAAATAAAAAATTATTTTTCAAGTAAAAAATATTTTTTTATAGGTATATTTTTATTTTTAATTAATATATTTTGATATTTAATAAGTAAAATATTATTTTAATGGATATTAATTGAAAGATAAAATATATCGATATATTTTAATTTTAAATTAATATATTTTTATTTTTAACTCATGAAAAATTATTTTTATTTTTAATTAATATAATTAATTTTCAACCATATATTTTAATTTTTAATCAATTTTTTATTTTCAACTGTGTTTTACTTTCCCTTTTAACAGAGACACTCGCTACACAATGCAAAATAAGTTGAAACACTTTGTGATATAATTAATATATATATATATATATATATATATATATATATATAAAAAGATTGCTTGAGGACAAGTTTTTATTTACGTACTATTATGTCCCTGTGCAGGCAATCTAATCGCAAGATAGCCAACGCCCAGGGAGCTCAAAAACAACCGAGAATTCGATTTCATATGCATTGCTCGATAGCACCTTTTGTTTTATTTTCAGCACTTCTTCAACGATCCGACCCAATAAACTTTCTCTGTCTTTTTTTTCAAGATATAATATACACATACGGCCCTAACGACAGGAAAAATCGTGCCCAGTTGACCACATTTTAGTCAAAGTAAGGACTGCAGTTCTTCATAACTATCACCACTCACCTTCAGAAACGAGTTCAAGCACACTTTCTCTTATGTTTTTGCTTTCTTTCCCCCAACACACCCACCCCTGTCCTTTTTTTTTTTAATCCTTACTTATACAGTTATACACATTTCTTTTCAATATTCTTGCAAATAAACTATAAAACCGAAAAATGTAAAAGGAACCCATTTTATTGCAGTTTGAACAGAAAAAAAAAAGGATCAAGAGAAATGGAGAAATCTGGAGCGACAGGAAGCGCGTTTCTTTTTTTAATCTTTCAAGAAAAAGGTAAATTAACTAGAGACGTAAATTAAAAACAAAAAAAGAAGAACCCATTTTCTCTATTTTTTTTTTCTAAAAGAAGAAAAGAAGAGAAATGGCGAGAATGATCTGCAGCAGAGTCGGGTGGGGGGAGTGGTCTGTACCGAAGGTGGCGGTGCGGAAGGTGGTGAAGTTATCGTACACGCTCCTACACCCAGCAATGATCGTGTAGCTCTTCCCATCCCCAACAAACATCAGGTTCGTTCTCGACCTCCCCACCTTTACGTTCTCATCATACCTACACACAGACAAACATGCATATATACCCCCCCTCAAAGATGACATCTTTGAGATCCAAATTAACGACACAACCCACCAACCGCGCACGGCGACCCAAATCGATCACATTGCCCTCACCTGCCAGCCTTGATGTAGATCACGAACCTCCTGGTGCCGTTCTTGGGCGCGTGCTTCACCGCCTGCTGTATGGTGGTGTGCGTCCCGTTCCCGTCCTTGGACACCACGAAGTCCACCTTTATGCTCCCCACCGGCGTCTCCAGCAGCCTCCTCTCCCTCCTCCCCACCCACTCCGGAAACACCAACGACGACCCATCTTCCCCCAACAGCCTCCTCCTCTTCCTCCTATTCTCTATGGGTATCCCATCGAAGTCCCCATTCTTGGCGGCGGTGGAGAAGATAGCCAACGTGTTGCTCACGAGATCCGAGAGGTCCTTGACTCTACCCACGATTTGTTCTTTGACGTTGCCTCCTCCACCCACCTCGTCGAGGCCATCCGTGCAGGTGTCCTGGTTGGTGAGCGCGGCGCTGAGCCACGTGCGCACGTCCTCCGTGGCGACCTGGCGGGGGGCCCCACCGACGGCGGCGCGGGAGCGGGAGAGTTGAGCCACGGAGTCCTCCATGAGCTCGAGGCAGTCCTCGAAGGCGGAGCGGAGCCTCGGCTCCATGGGGAGGTCGGCGATGATGGAGCTGCCGTAGAGGGCCTCCCCCACGCGCTTAAGGGTCATGTCGAGGGACACGTGGACGAGGTCCCGCCTGCCCGAGGCGTTTGCGGCGGAGGGGAAGGAGGAGAGCGAGCTCCTGCAGAGGGACGCGTGGCGCGTGGCGCTGCACGCGCGCGAGATGGCTGCGGTAGGACCCGGTAGGTGGTTTGGGGAGGGGGAGGAGGAGGAGAAGAGGGAGGAGAAGGCGGCGGCGGCGGCGGCGGAGACGAGGAGAAGGGCGGCGGCGGAGGAGAGGAGGAGGACGGCGCGTCGGCGGCGGCGCGCGGGGGCCAGCATCTGCTCCTCGAAGGCGGCGAACTCCTCCTCCGTTATGGTGTAGGGGTGCTCGGAGGTGCGGAGTCTGCCGTACGTAGCCATTGTGGATTAGAATGGGGAAAAACGCTGGAGCTTTGGGTTTTGGAGAGGGGTGTGGGGCGGGGGTGGTGGAGGTGAGGAAGAAGGGGAGGAGGAGGAGGAGGGTATTAGTAGTAGAGTGGTGGGAATGTGGGCAGGGGGAGAGAGGGTGTGGGGATGAATTGAAGGACATTAGCTGTATGACAGGATAGGTCCCATCCGCTTCCATGCATCACCAGTTTACTGCGTATGTGGCAGCGTTGCGGTGTCGACCAGGTAATGAGAGCGAGACCCCGTTTCACCACCCAAGTCTTCGCTTAACCCAACGGCCGACGATGCTGCTGCTGCTGCTGCTGCTGCTGCTGCATGGGGGTGGTCTTTGGGTTAGTGACTTGTTTAATCCCACGTAGTGGCTTTGTTTTTGTTGGTTTAAGAATACCAGGGGACGTGCAAATTAAGGGGGAGACAGGGCATGTGTTTGTTTGTTTGTTTTGGGTAAAGGATGTGGTGATCAGGGGAGTGCGATGATCCACTGGAAGGTGGTGGGGAAGGGGATGCATACGGGGAAAGGTTGAAATTGTGAGCAGTGGGCGGTAGACGGGGGGGAGTTGATGTCACGTGGGGGGGGGGGGGGGGGGGTGTGGTGTTGTCGTGAACTGTTGTTCGTAGTTATCTTTTTTCTCTCTTTCTTTCTTGAGGTCTCGGGTCCTTGTTTTTCCTTTTTCTTTTTAGGCTTTTTTTTTTTTTTTTTTGGAGGGGGTGGGGGTGTGGGGAAGGGGGGGTTGTGTGTGTGGGTTGTGTGTGCGGCGGCGTGGGGATAATGTGAGATGTGAGAGGTCACATGGGCAATTTGGAGGGGTTTGTTGCGAGAAGCTACAGTCCAGCTAGGGTATCTCTGTTTGGTGATGTTTTAAGTGCAACTACCAAGGGGAGGGTGCTGAGCAACCATGGGCTTGGGTTCCTTCCCTTTTGTCTCCTTTTCTTTTCATCCCTTTGGTGGAATCAAAAGTGCATTTGGTTCGTTTTTAAGCCAAAAGTTGCAAGATGCTTGCAGGCTTCAAAATAGTGGTGTGCAGAGGTAGAATAACATGGGTGTCATTCCACAATTTTTTCTTTCTTTTTGAGAGAGAAAGCAGATTTCATTAGCAACCTTAAAGGTTACGGGGGAAGTTTGGCCAATGCCAAGTACCAAACACATTAGAGTTAATACATAATTGTGGTTGTAAGAAATACAATCCCTTGAAACTTTGACTAACAGGATGCTTGGAGTTGCAGCTAAAAGGTCTTGAACCAACAAAGGATGCTGGAAAATGGATGAACACCAATGAAATTCATCTTCCAATAAAGAATCACCTTCATCAAGGAACATCGGAATATCCACTCCTACCACCTCATATGCGAATAATTTAGGTGAAAGTGGTAAAAATCCTTGTTTCCTCTGGTGAAGGTAACCTCAACCATTCAATTGTGTTCTTTCTTTTTTGATTCATTGCATAAAAGATGGTAAAAATGCATGTTACGATCACCATTAACCATCCAATCATGCCTCGATCTTTGGTACCAATGGATTTCTTCTTGCTGAAGGGAATGTTCATACTGCATTTTAAGCTCTTACTAGCGTTGCCACTTTTCTGAGGATGCATGGATCACTTGACTGTAACTTAGCCATTTCACTCTATTTTTTTCTTCTTAACCTTCCAATTTGCTCTTAGGGGCTACTCAAATTAGTTAGATGCTTTGCCAATTCATCACTTTTAGCCCAAATAGGCAAATTCACGTCATTTCTCCCCCAAATGCTTTCAGTTGCAGACCCAAAAGAGGTGCCCAAGTAGCAAGCTACTTCATATCTCCATATGCACTCTTTACTTTTTGGTTTCCTTCTTGTTCTACGCAAAATGGGGCTATGATTGCTCCCTAAGGTTGGAAGATGCAAGATGCTTGCATGAGGATATTGAAGTCGCCAGCTACTTGAGACAAACACCCGATCCAGTCATTCCTTGATCAAATATTTTGGCCTCCTTCCATTAGCCAAGGTGCATGCTTATCCTGTATATCCCAAATCCATCAGCCCCAAAGTATCCACAAAATCTCTCAAGTATTTGAGTTCCCCTCAAGGCACATGCACCCCCACCGAACTTGTCCTTTGATACTAATATTGAATTGAAATCTCCTATACAAATCGAGTTCTCAACATACCTTACCAAAAGCCTAGTTATAGGAGTTCAAAAGGCTTTCTTCTTGCCTTGTTTAGGGAAGCCATAAACACCAAATAAGAACCACTTGGCATGGGAATTACTTGCCCTAACAAGTAAACAAGAGCTCTTTGCATATATCATATCAAGATTACAATCCTTTTGATGCAGCAAACACAAACCACCAAAACAGCCAGATTCTTCAATAAAAAATTTACCAAAATCCTTCAATCTTGCAACAATCCTTGCCATGCTCCTTTCCTGAAGATGCATCTCTGAGATGAAAAACAATGAGGGACTTGTAGCTTGGATGAGACTTATAAATGTCAAATTGCAGAGGGAGTCGCTAGCCCCTTGCAATTCTAGGAAATAATGTTTATGGCGCTTGTAGCAGTTGACAAGGCTCAGTTGCCATAGGCCTAGAAGAAGCTTCCATCTTAAAAGAATCAACTTTGCTTTTCTTGCATCTTGCAACATCAACGCCATTAGGCATCTTAGAAAATTGCCACTTAGAAGAGAGTACTCTAGGCAAAGTACTTCCCCTTCATATATCACTAGACAACTTCCTTATAATTCTTTTGAAGATTTTCCTCCCCCCCTTATTTTTATCTTCAACTTTTACCACCGTTAACAACATATTCTCTTGCTCATGAAGCTCTGAAGGGTTTGCATAGGCCAAATGTTCAGGTGCAAAGGGGAATTAATAGTAAGGGAGAGACACAAGGTGGTAGTGGTTGGGAGATTTTCTGTAGGTTGGGACTCAACCAGCAAGTTACAGTTGAATCTTTTCATATAAAAGATAATAGGCATATTTGGTGCATGTGGCTGAACAAGATCTACTAGCATAGGAGAAGGATTAGGGTTTTCATGCAAGAGAGGAGTCTTTCATGGACTTTTGGGAATGTTGGAAATTTCATATAATGGGCCTAAATGGGTGGATGGTTGAATGGGTTGAGGGTCTTTAATATTAGGTGGAATAGTGAGATTAGAGATGTTATTTTCGTTGGGAGTAGGGATGTTAGAGAGACAGGGGGTTGCAAATAGATCCCTGCAGATTTCTTGATACACAACGTGTTCAGATTGACTTTCACCAACCAAGTATTACAATGCAAGTGTAAAAACCTCAGCTAAGTAGTTAGGTTGAGTTGTACAAAACTATTACAGGTTCTTAGAGTGACTTGTTACAGGTTGTTAGAGGGTTGAGCTCAAGTGAATTATAACCTCGACTAATGTTCTATATAAACACCTCACCTGTAACTATTCAAACAAATAAATATGATTGATATTTCTTTCCGCTAAATCTAAGATGGTATCAGAGCTAATGACCTTGTGGTGAAGGAGAAAATACTTCTAAGATGATTAGAGACCTTCTACGACGAGTGGTTCCCTAATTCTTCACACATATGATCTTTATGAAATTATTAACAGATTCATACCTAGACCTAATCAATTTGTTGTGGATTCTATCTCTAGTAGTCTTGTTCTTGATGATGGAAACAACTCGTGGAAATGTAAAGATCAACTACTCTCAGTTGGTTGATCACTTCAATTTATGAAGAAATTGGAAATCAAATTATGGGCTTGCAAACCTCAAAGGAGGATTGGGATTTTTTATTCAGTTACTTTGCTATTCAATCTAAAGCACGATATCTTTCGTATTGCAATGAGCTCATATCACTCAAGAAAGGGGATATGGCTGTTGTGGAATTTGTTAACAAGGAAAAGGATCTAGCTTCTTGTCTTACTTCATCTAGTAGAGTAATGCCTGATGAAGAATTCCTTCTCACTATTTTGAATGGCTTTGGACCTGAGTATGATTATGTTATTAATCATGTTATTGGAGGATTTGATGCTCTTGTTTATGATAAAGTCATTGGCTTATTATTACCTCAAGAACAACAACATTGCTAAAATCAACCTAAGCTGGAACTCTCTATTAATCAAGTTATTTGAGGAAGTTGTGGCTGCAACAATCATGGTCATGGTTTTAGAGGCAAAGGTGGTTCTTCTTTTGGTTTCATATCAGTATTTGCTCATGGATGAGGCTTTGTTTAGCCTATCAATAATTTCGGAAAATTTTCTTCACAATGATCTTCAATTGCTAGCACTCAATGCTAGATTTGTAGTAGATTCAACCATACTGCACGTAATTATGTGTTGTGACCACTTTATTCTTACTATTACAGGCACCTCTCCTCAAATACAACTTGTTGAAGGACCTCATGTGGATTCCTAATCATGGTTCACTAATTCTGGAGCCACAAGTCACGTCACCAATTCATTGCAAAATCTAAATATAGCTTGACAAAATAAGGATATCTTTGGAAATGGAGAAGGTTTGTCTATAACAATTATTGGCTTAAAAACCTTTTCTTCTTCTTCTTCATGATGTGCTTCATATTCCACGTGTTACCGAGAATCTATTGTCCATATATATATTAACTAATGATAACTCTTGCTATTTTAAAATTTACCTTGAGTACAAACATGGCATGGAAGATTAGGTCATGCTAACATTCCTTTAGTAAAAAAAATCCTATCTAAAGGACAATTGCTTGTTTCATCCAGAATGTATGCTTCTTGTATAACTTATGTGTAAGAAAAACAATGTTGTCTTCCTCTTAAACAATAGCTAATAATTTTTCCATTCCTTTTGAAGGAATTCATCCCGATGGAGTTCTCCTATTTTTTAATCTAATGTAATGAAGTATTTTGTTATGTTCATTGATGAATTCATTCGTTATACTTGGGTGTTCCCCATTAACCAAAAGTAAGATGTCTTCACTATTTTATTCCATTTCATAGTGATGTTTCCACTCAATTTGATGCTAAAATTAAAGCATTACATTCTGATTGAAGTGGAGAATATAAGTCCATTCATAAATGGTTGATAGAGTATAGCATTCGTTATCAAATATTGGTACGACTCAATTCCTGAATCCTTATAGAACTTGAGACCGACTTGCCTCAACTAATCCCAAGACCCAGCCATCCAACAAGAAATAACCAAAAAGTAGAAAGTAAACCACATTCACATTTACAATATAACTAAGCAGAAGAAACGTACAAAGCAGTAAAGGAAAGTAAATCTGCTGTTCCATTACATACCACCACAACAACAAAAACAATAGAAACGGAAGTAAACAGTAGAGACAAACAGTAACTAAAAGTCTAATACATACTACAACAGTAAAGGAAATACAAGGAATTGCTGAAATCTACGGTTGGGCTCCACTAGGCGTAGCACCCTCCGCAGCCGAAAGCTTAGGCTGCTCAACTCCTGATCCTGAATAGTATTATGAAAAGACAGAATCAGCGAATACTGAGTAGAGTGGTATCTATATTATCTAAAACAGTAAAAGCAACGGATTTAATTCTCTTTTTTATTTATCGATTTTATGTGTATTTCCTTTTCACTCATTTTACTCAAACATTCATATATTCTTGATCTTACAAGTTCATCGTGGGAACGATCTTGATTGCAGTATTTTTCATAGAGTAGAAGGTACACGTGGTGCTCTCATAGCCGGGAGAGTCCCCTGTGGTAGTCCTACACTCAGTCAACCACCCCGAGGTCACTATCAAGACGTTGCGGTGACTACGGCACGCGTGATAAGCTCACGGGTAGCTACCTCGCACTGACACGCGGTCAGTCGTTTAAACTAGCGGGTACACCCAAACTACAGCATGGAACAGTATAGGGTCTTGCCTTCTCAAAACAGGGGTCTCGCCCCTCAGAACCAAACCAGGGTCTGTTTGCACAGCAAAAATACACCAGTAAATATGTCATCTTGTGTTATTTCCTAGCATTGCCATTGCATCTTATGTAGCTCTACTTGCATTTGTAAATATACACCTGCATGCATTTATAAAAAGGGGACGAGAGTGAGAATAATTGGCCATCGAATCCACTTCTATTATTAACATTTTATTTAAGTGTGGCATTGCAATTTCACCATTTTTCATTTTTTATTTTCCTTTCTCTTTCGTGCGGCAGGGCATGGCACGCGTGCCTCTCCGCACCTCTCCTCCTGCCAGCAGTAGGACAGGGTGCCCGCACCTCTCCTCGCCATTCCTCTTGCCTGCAGCATGGCGTGCAGGTATGCCCTCCCTCTTTAAAACTCCTTGCTCTCTCCCTTGCTGTGAGAGGCATCCACCTTCAGATCACCCTAACCCTCAGTCAGCCGTTGGCCAACCTCCTCCCCTCTCCCTCTCCATACACAGTTCCTCTTCTCACAAGTTGAGAAGAGGCACACCGTGCGCAGGAGAAAACCCACAGTGGCCTCAGACCACCATTGTGAGTTTCACCACCGCCCAACTCTTTCGTGAGTAGGAGGGCATGGTGGCTTCTCATTTTGTTTCACGTTATTTCATCTCCTCCGCCATTAGTACAGAGCTTCAAGCTCTCAAGCTCTAGCTCACCGCGCGCCTGTCTGCAGCTCCAGCCGGTCACCACGCGCACGCCAGCAGACCGCGCAGGACCTTTTCCTGCGCACGCAGGCGTCCACAGTGTGCTCGCGCATGCAAAACCTGCTCCAGCCTGTCGCCAGACTGCACGCGCACTGTAGCGTGCGGTCTGCGCGACACTGTAGCCACCGGCAAGTTTCTCACTTAACCGATGGCGCGGCGCACTCTCTCCTCGCCCGCAACCCGTGCCAGCCGGTCACCGCACCCCCGCCCGCAGCGCGTTGCGCCTCATTCGCCAGCGCAGCAGTGCGCTACGCTTCACTCGGCCACGCGTGCACACATGAATCCAGTGCCCGTGCACCTCTGCTCCTTCAAACGTCGAGTCAGCGCGGCAGAAGACTTATCTGCTGCGCTCCCCTCCTCCTCCAGCGTACACACAACACTTACACATATACACTTACACACTCACGCTTACACACATATATACACACACATATTCACATACTCCCACCCTTACGTATATTGACATATATATATATATATCCACTTACCCATATCCATCTATACACCTCACAAACACGACCCATATTTCCGTGCACTCGCCCCTTCACCGCGCATCATATCGCGGGAATATTCGCACTAGTTGCTGATATTCCTCGATATCCGCGCAAAGCAAGCGCCTCCACCCTCATTCCCACACATCCACTTTATACTTCACATGGCACTTAGTCTTGTTGGTTGCATCTTACTAGACGTGGACAAACTTAATACCGTGCTACATCCCATTAACATTTCCATCTTCACTCCTATCTATATAACATCTATGTAAATATACATATTATACACACACACACACTAAGCTAAGTATTTCTTTTCACTGCATTATATTTCAATGTCTTTTCTTCCTACTACTAAAAAGAAAAAAGACTAAAAAAATAATATATAAAATAGAAAAGATAAATCTTGATTTGCAGGCACACGGTCTCGCGTGTGGCGAGACAGGACTCGTTGAATGTTGGCATATAGCCAAGGACCTATTTGAGGGTGTGCCCCAAGAACAAGATTATCAGAAGAAAAAATCTAAAAATCAAGAAAACCAAAAACATAATAAGCGCAAGGAAGAGATATGTTTTTGGAAAGACGTAGAAACTTCGCAATTCTCCTAATCCTTGCCTCCCTGAGATCGACCTTGGGCCTAAAAGTGATCAAGCTAAAATCAAGTATGCCAGGTTAAAAAATTTTTGTGAAACTGGTGTAGACTCGATTTAGGTTAACTCACTATACTTACTTTGACATTAGTATCACCATTTTAATAAAGCATAATCGATTAGCACCACGTTTTTTTGGCACCGTTGCCGGAGAAGTGCTATTTGGAGTAAGTTTCTACTCTTGTTCCTTTGATTTTCTCTTCTCACACCCTTCTCTTCACGGGTGTTTTGTTTGCTTGTGTGCAGGTATACCTGTTGCAAGGAGGAGACAAGCAGAGGAGGTCAGAGACGTGGGCAAATCCAAGGTGGGTGCGAGAGCGTGAAGTCGCCGGTGTCACATTGGAGCTTTGCCCACGTTGCTGAGAAGGTAGGTGTCTTCCTTTTAGTAACTTAGGTTATCTTGTCACCTATAAAAAAAAAGAGAAAAGAATATAAAAATTTCAAAAAAACTTAAAAAAAAAGAAAAAAAATACTTTTTGGGAATTTCTTGGGGCAAGTGGACTAAAACCACTAGTTGATTGTTTGCTATCACCCCCACCGCCCCTCGATTTCTCGCAAACTTGGCATAGCGAAAATCCAAGAATCTTGATTCTTGGATCTTTCATTGTGTGAAGTTTTTTTGAGGTAAGATAAAATTGATTGATTGCCATCCTTCCTTGCCTCATTTATTCACATTTCTAGATCACATTTTTGGTGGGGAGACTTGGAATTGAGATGATTCCATCCCCACCACGACTTTTCATTTGCCTTAGATTTGATCCCGAGTATTTCAACCCCAATATTTTAATTTTCTTTACATCATTTGGTGGTTGAGACTTGTGTGGAATATCATTTTGGTGATTGGGAGCACTTGAATTGAAGTGCTTTCGCTCTATTTCACATTGACTTAAAATAGACTCGTGCATCCACACATAGAACTTTCCATCTTGGGAAGCTCGTTGCATTTTTAGCATGCATTAACTAATTTACATTGAAGAAGGGTTTGCTGGGCATAAAAACTTATATTTTTCCTGAAAAAAACCCGGAGATTGGCTGAATTGGTAATTTAGTGGAATCCTAAAATCCATACTACTTAAGGTTGAAATTTTAAAAGCCATTCACCATCTAAAACTTCAATTCGGGGAGATCTCCCTGTTGCATGCTTGATTTAGACACTTTTAAAATCAACTCACTTGAGCATTACCCATATACAACGCCTTTCACATTCCTGGAGCATTTGATCCTAAGCCTCTAAATTAAAACTGGTAGCAAGTTGACCCCTATTAAGGATTGGAGGTCTAACTACCTACGTGTAGCGCCTACATGTTGGTGTGGGTTCCCGTGTGTTATCGGGTGTCTAAGACTAGGACAAATGGCCTTTCAATCTGGCCCAGTGGTTTCGCGGTGCTCTCATTTGATTCCGTCGATAGTGATAGTGGATAACTTAGATCTTTAGGTCTGAGGGCACTTTGTAGAGGTCAGAAAATTGATTACTTTGATTTGTCATCAAGTGTATCATTACGACGTTGTTTCTCTCATCCCCTTTTTCCTTCTCATCTCCCCAATTCTTCCTGCGGTAGTGCATGTTTGGGAGGAGGTCACAAAACCCTGAATTGTTTGAATTGTCTAATAATTATAGAAGGATAGAAACTGAATCGTCATCTTCCTCTACAAACATGGCTGCACGCCCACCCCCAAATCCCGAGGGAGGAAACCGCCCCCTCAAATCCCACCAGGTGGTGGTGAAGCCATAGACCCCATATCCCACCTCCAAGCCCAAATGGAATTGTATAATGAGCAGATTGAAGCCATTAGGGAACCTTGGAGGAAATGCAGAACCCTCCCAAACGGGAGGAGCCTAGATTTCTTAGCTCTTATCAAAATCCCACTGGTACAGAGACCATTGGGCAAATTCAGGTCCCCATGGCCGAGGACGATTTTGAATTAAAACCTAATGTCATTGGCCTGATTAACTTTCACTTCCATGGTCTTGCAAGTGAAGATCCCTTTCTCCATTTGGAAGACTTAACTCGATTAGTTGAAACTGTTAAACCAACAAACATCGGGTTATCAATTGTTCTCTTGAAAATATTCCTATTTTCGTTGCGGGATAAAGCGTCGCAATGGTTGCGCACCCTTGGGAGAACCATCCATTCTTGGGAAGAGATGCGAACAGCATTTCTCAAGAAATTCTTCCCAATCGGGCGAACTAATGCGCTTCGCCGGGCTATAACTTCTTTAATGCGACAAACGGCGAGTAGTTTCATGAGGCATGGGAAAGGTATAATGACCTTCGGAAATGTCCACACCACAGTCTGCCTAGGTGGCATGTAGCCCAGATCTTCTATTATGGGCTAAATGAAACTTTGAAGCATATTGTAGACGCTTCCTGCGGAGGAAATTTTATGAATAAAGACGAGAATGGAGCATTTGAATTATTTGAGAACATGAGTGAAAACTCAATGAACAATGCCTCCATTGTCACCTTTAATTGTACCAGCCTTCCCGCAATGTTCACGAAGTTCACATGAGACCCTCCCATTCATCCACATATCTTTACCTTATTACACAAAAATTGGATGAAGTATCTGTCGTGCACAAGAAGCTGGACGAGCTTTTAGCCAACCCCGCCCACTCCATGGCAAACACCTCCACACCATCACTCCGTCACAACCCTAATCCTTCCAATGACAGGCTTATTCCCAAAAATTATGTAAGATCGTCCTTACCGAGTATCGCGTCAAGCGATTCGGTAAGCAATGTGGACCTGGCTTCTACACGCCAGTATTTCGACACGGAGGACTAAGCCTCCGTGTGCTCGGACGCATATACACATGCAGACTCGTCTTCTAGCTTAGAAGATGCTTGTGCCCTGGGGAACAACATGTTCTCTGCTACTTATAACCCAGGGTGGCGAAATCATCATAACTTCGCATGGTCCAGTAACCCGCAGCGCCAAAACCCCGCGAGTCGACCAATGCGATCGTCCGCACTTGTCATCCCAAGGGCTCAGTATAATCCTGTGGCAAATACGCCATCGAGTCCTTGCGCACCTCAAACAGAACACGCATCAAATCCTATTGATAAATTGATGCGAATGATGACGGAAATGTCTAAGCGCATAAAGAAAACATGACCTCTCTTCAGCACCAATTGGCGCAGCAAAATGCTAAGATCAGTCAACTATGCAAGACAACTCGATCTCAAGGCACTCTCCCGGCCCAACCTGTCCCTAATATGCGAAATTTTTTACCCCGTAGTCCTCAACCACAGGTTCGACCTTCTTAGGGATAGGTTCATCAGATTCTGCAAGCTCCGAGCATTCCACCGGGATTCCAGGCTAATCCCGCAGCAACACATCACCCTTATGTCCCTTTGCAAACCCTCCGCCTTATGATCCCACTGGACCCGCGACGTCCAATGCAATTACTACGAGAAGCGGTAAGCGAATCGTCTATCCTCCTCGACCAGATCCTGGCCCATCTTTTTTATTGCCCTCTCATTTGGGATTCACACCCCATTCTCGTGAGGATGATACACCCAAACTAGTGCCAGAATCAGTCCCATTCCCTGAGGCTCTACTGAGGGAGCCAAAAGGTAAGGAAAAGGATACGCAGGCCTTTGATAACCTGCGTAATTTATTCATGGATGTTGAAATCAAAGTACCCCTGTTAGAGGCTATCGATCATATACCAACTGTCGCCCAATTTTTCAAAGACTATACTACACCCAGGCGATAGTCAAAGAAAACAAAGAATCCGGTGGTCCTCTCACCTCATGCGAGTTGTGCTATACTGTCAAATCTACCACCGAAGTAGAAAGATCCAGGCACACCGCTTATTTCTTGTAGCATCCAAGGCTACAATTTTAACCGTGCTCTACTTGATCTAGGATCTTCCATCAATCTTATACCAACCATCATGCTCAAGAAATTTGCCTTAGGAAATCTGAAACCCACCCCTGTCACGTTGCAGTTGGCAGATCGTTCTATCAAAATACCGAAGGGTGTGGTGGAAGACATGGTGGTTAGGGTCAACAGTCTCTATTTTCCTGTTGACTTTCTTGTTTTGGATATGGAAGTTCCTAGCTCACCTTCTGATTGTCTGATCATCCTTGGTCGACCTTTCTTGGCCACAACCCACGCCCATATTGACTGTGAGTCGGGTTGCATTGAGATCGCCATTGGCTCTGAGAAGCTCAAGCTAAACATCTTCAAGGTCGCCAAGAATTTCGACTGTGATTGCATTGAGGATGACACGTCTGATGAGGACATGGTCGTCAGTGCGTGTATCGGACTAATAGGGACTTATTCTGACTATTGTGGATTACCCCTAAACACAAACCATTGCCTGCCGGGCATATTCTGTGACGTTTCCCCATCCCTCCCCTTACCCTTACATTCTCCTTACCAGACTTTTGACGAGGTTTTTTACGCTTCCCACACCTCGTGGTTTGAGTCATATTTGGGCTGCTCACCTCCGGTCCACCCCCTTGAAGACCGGATTGCCTCTTCTTTCTTGCCAAATCAGGCGGACATGCGACTCCACACTGGGACCTTGAGCCCACATACTGATCACTGGGGCTATCCCTTTTTGGATCCATCAATCCAAGATGCCCCTCTTCTTGGCCAATCTGAGGGCCAACTTCTTCCTCCTGCCCTTGTTTCTTCTGATTTGCTTGGGACACTCTCGTCCCAAGAAATGCCAGATCTTTTTCCATCCACTCCCGAGCTAAAAGAGCTGCCAGACATGCTTAAATATGTTTTCTTGGGACCAAATGAAATGCTCCCCGTAATTATTAGTTCAAAATTGTCCAGGGAGCAAGAGTGCAAACTAACAAAGGTCCTTATGGAACACAAGGTAGCCATCGGATGGTCCTTATATGACTTAACTGGTATTATCCCCTCCTACTGCACTCACCGTATATATACGGAGGAGGAAGCTTGACCTTCCCGCGAAATGCGGCGACGTCTCAACCCTAACATGCGGGAGGTTGTTAAAAAGGAAATCATTAAGTGGCTTGATGCAGGTATAATCTACCCGATCAGCGATAGCCCCTGGGTGAGCCTGATTCATGTTGTGCCCAAAAAGGCGGGACTCACCATCCGTGTCAATGACAAGGGCGAATCCATCCCTACACGCACTCCTACATCTTGGAGAGTGTGTGTAGACTATAGGCAACTGAAAGCTGCAACAAAGAAAGATCACTTTCCGTTACCTTTTATTTACCAAATCCTGGAGCGGTTAGCGGGAAATAAAATTTTCTATTTCCTGGATGGATTCTCTGGATATAACCAGGTGGCTATTGACCCCCGGGACCAAGAAAAGACCACCTTCACCTGCCCCTTTGGCACCTACACATTTAGAAGAATGCCATTAGGATTTTGTAATGCACCAGCAACTTTCCAGAGATGTATGCTGGCGATATTCCATGACATGGTGGGTGACTTTCTTGAGGCCTTCATGGATGACTGTTCGGTCTTCGGACCTTCATTTGATGATTGTCTTGCCAACCTGACCCGTATCCTTCGGAGATGTATTGATGTGGACCTCGTGCTTTCTTGGGAGAAAAGTCATTTTATGGTACACGAGGGAATTGTTCTCGGGCATATCATCTCCGAAAAGGGTATTGAGGTTGATAGAGCTAAGCTTGATGTAATTGCTGATTTACCCATGCCTAGCTCTGTCAAGCAAATCCGCTCTTTCTTAGGACACATCGGTTTTTATAGGAGATTCATCAAAGACTTCTCTAAAATTTCTAGACCTTTAACTCATCTCCTATCAATTGACGTACCCTTTGATATGGGCCCCGACTGTCTGAGACCATTCACGCAACTGTGTGAGGCTATCACCAAGGCCCTGGTTCTCTAGCCACCTGATTGGTCCCTCGACTTTGAACTCATGTGTGACGTTTTCGACCTTGCAGTTGGCACCATCCTGGGACAAAGATGCGATAGACACCCCTTCGTAGTGTACTACGCCAGTAAGACATTGGACGAGACCCGTTGTAATAATACGACTACTGAGAAAGAACTACTGGCGGTCGTCTTTGGGCTGGAAAAATTCCGCTCTTACCTTCTGGGCTCGCATGTTACTGTATTCACTGATCACGATGCCATTCGTCATCTCATGCACAAAAAGGATGCCAAGCATAGACTGATACGTTGGATCCTTTTACTCCAAGAATTTGACCTTGGGATCCGTGATAAGGTCGGAGCCCAGAATGTGGTTGCTGATCATCTCTCGAGACTGGACCCTGACCATGTTGGACTTACCCTACTGATTAATGAGGTTTTTCCCAATGAGCACCTACTGAGAATTAATGTGGCAAGTGGACCTTGGTATTACCTTGCTTCTGGCTCTCTTCCACGAGGCTGGCCCAAGAACCAGCGCAAGTGTCTCATCGCAGAAGCAAAGTATTATTTTTGGGATAATCCACTACTTTTTCGAATAGGTGCTGACCAGATCATCTGTTGCTGTATTCCTGACAGCGAATTCCCCAGTGTGCTATCCTTCTGTCATGATCAGGCCTGCGGAGGCCATTTTTCTGAGAGGAAAACTGCAGCCAAGGTGTTGCAGTGCGGTTTCTTTTGGCCCTCCCTTCACTAGGATGCACACAATTATGCTAAACATTGCACTAGGTGCCAGTCGTTAAGGTCAATGTCACGTCGTAACATGATGCCCTTGCAACCCATCCTAGTTGCTGAAATCTTTGACATTTGGGGAATTGATTTCATAGGTTCCTTTCCTCCTTCCAACGGCTTTGAGTACATCCTCGTTGCTGTTGATTATGTTTCGAAATGGATCGAGGCTATTCTCACATGCCATGTTGACCATGTCATATCTACTCGATTTGTTAGAGACCACATTTTTGTACGCTTTGGGATCCCTCGAGCCATTATCTCTGATAGAGGAAGTCATTTTACCCATGCCTCTTTTTGGGTACTTCTGAGGAAATGTGGAATCCACCATTGTATCGCATCTCCATATCATCCTTAGACGAACGGCTAGGCTGAGGTGTCGAACCGGCAAATCAAGCAAATTCTCCAGAAAACGGTTCGGCCTGACCGTAAGGATTGGTCCGACAAGCTGTTTGACGCACTTTGGGCGTATCGGACCACTTTCAAGGCTCCCCTTGGTATGTCTCATTGTAGAATTGTTTATGGGAAAACTTGTCATTTGTCCGTTGCTTTTGGAACATCGCGCTTATTGGGCGGTTCGCCAATGTAACCTCAACCCAGACCTGTGTGGTCGAGAAAGGAAACTCCAACTCTAGGAGCTGGAAGAACTTCGTCGTGATGCCTATGATTCTGCCTTAACTTTCAAACAATGCACTAAGGCCTTTCACGACAACCGAATTCGGCGGAAGGAATTTGAGCCATCTCTGTAAGTTTAGCTTTACAATGCTTGGCTCAAATTCTTTCCAGGAAAATTGAAGTCCAAATGGACTAGTCCTTACTTAGTCTAAAGGCCATTTCCCAACGGACCCGTCGAAATTGAAGATCCCAAATCTGGGTATAAATTTACGGTCAATGGGCAGCAGTGAAACTGTTACCCTGCTGGAGGGTAATTAACTTCGTGCCTCACTCTGAGTCCAGCTAGGGACGTTAAATTCAACGCTCGTTGGGAGGCACCCTAGCAGTACTCCTCCACTATCGCCTTCACTTTGCTTCACTTTGCACTTCTTCACTTTTCACTTCACCACCCACCCTACCACCCTGTTGTATACCTCGCCCCTAAGCTCTTGTACCATGATCCTTTGACCTTGCTTTACCCTGTATGCATATGAGGACATAGCAGCATTTGGCATGGGGGGTTGAATAGGCATCCATAGGATCTGGGTATTATATGAGTATCATGCAGCTTCTACATCCATTATACATATCCATCTATAAATATGTACATAGCCTAATTAAAAAAAAAGTATTTAGCAATGATCTAAAAGTAGAAACAAAAATACAATAAGTGTTTATGGATATTCAACCGCTGTTTTGAAGACTTTCCAGGCCACACAAGCTTGAGTCGCTCAGGCTTGGCTTAATTTACTTAAGCATTGATAAGATGGATCAAAATCTCTCCTAATCAAGGATGTATTCTTGTTCCTGAGTCACCGGTACAGGATTTGTTGGTTTGCCTCTACTTGAGAGCCTAAGTAATTTTGGTTCACACTACACATATCAAGAAAGATTAGGTGAACATAAGATTCAACCCTAGTGTTCATTAGGGAAGATGGAGTTCTTACCTATGTGCGTAGGTAGACTTTTTATCTCAGTCTTTAGCCTTGTGTTTCGGAGAACTCCTTCCCACTGAAAAAAAAAACTCACCCACCAAATAAGTGAGCTCCTCCAAATAAAGTTGTAAGAGATATACTAACACTTATTATTTTTTTTTTTTAAAAAATGAATAAGTCAGTATATTCTCAAAAAGTTCTCAGGACACATTACAAATACCCTGTTCTGCCATAAATTCTTTGAGCCACAAAGACAGAAACAGTAGGGTTGAGTTATTCCATCATCTTTTTGAGGGTTAATCCGAAGACACGAGGTGAAGCTGGGACCAACCTGTACTTAAAAATTTGTGAAACCCTGGGCTTGAGCCTTAATATTCATCTAGTCAGTCTTGATCCTTCATTATGCAGAAACCATAATCTCTTAGCTCTCGAGTACAGCAAAACCCTCGGAGTCCTAGAAATCGTGCTTAAGGATTAAATATCAAGAGTCCTGGTTAGTCTTGAGATGTTCTATATATCATATAAGACTTGATGTACTGGTAGTCTTTTTTGCAATTAGTTCTCACAATATCCAACGGATAAACACATCCATGTCACTTCAGAAAAAATCTTTAGCTTAAGATCATTTCTAAACACAATACAAAATGTTTTGCTACGGGCTAGCGAAAGATAGGCATGGGGGTATATTTGCACAGCAAAGATACACTAGTAAATATGCCATCTTGTGTTATTTCCTAGCATTGCCATTGCATCTTATGTAGCCCTACTTGCATTTGTAAACATACACCTGCATGCATTTATAAAGCGGGGAAGAGGGTGAGAATAATTGGCCATTCAATCCACTTCTATTATTAACATTTCCTTTAAGTATGGCATTACAATTTCACCATTTTTCATTTTTTATTTTCCTTTCTCTTTCGTGCGGCAGGGCATGGCGCGCGCGCCTCCTCGTGCCTCTCCTCCTGCCAGCAGTAGGGCAGGGTGCCCGCACCTCTCCTCGCCATTCTTCTTGCCTGCAGCATGGTGTTGAGGCATGCCCTCCCTCTTTAAAACTCCTTGCTCTCTCCCTTGCTGTGAGAGGCACCCAACTTCAGATCACCAGTCAGCCGTTGGCCAACCTCCTCCCCTCTCCCTCTCGATACACAGTTCCTCTTCTCATAAGTTGAGAAGAGGCACACTGTGCGCAGGAGTAAACCCACAGTGGCCTCGAACCACCACTGTGAGTTCCACCACCACCCAACTCTTTCATGAGCAGGTGGGCGTGGTGGCTTCTCATTTTGTTTCACGTTATTTCATCTCCTCCGCCATTAGTACAGAGTTTCAAGCTCTCAAGCTTTGAAGCTCCAGCTCGCCGCGCACCTGCCTGCAGCTCCAGTCGGTCACTGCGCGCACACCAGCAGACCGCGCAGGACCTTTTCCTGCGTGCGCAGGTGCTCCACAGCGCGCTCACGCACGAAAAACCTGCTCCAGCCGGTCGCCAGACCGCGCGTGTACTATAGCGTGTAGTCTGCACGACACTATAGCCACCGACAAGTTTCTCACTTAGTTGGTGGTGCGTCGCTTTCTCCTCGCCCGCAACCCGCGCCAGCCCGTCACCGTACCCCCGCCTGCAGCATTGTGCGCTACACTCCGCAGCGCGCTGCGCCTCACCCGCCCGCGCAGCCGTGCGCTGCGCTTCACTCAGCCACGCGTGCGCGCATGACTCCAGCGCTCGCGCACCTCTGTACCTTTAGACGTCGGGTCAGCGCGGCAGACGACTTATCTGTTGCTCTCCCCTCCTCCTCCAGCGTACACACACACTGATGCACACACACACACCCTGACACTTACGCACATACACTCACACACTCACGCATACACACATATATATACATACATATTCACATACTCCCACCCTTACGTATATTTACATATATATATATATATCCACTTACCCATATCCATCTATACACCACACAAACACCACCCATATTTCCGTGCACTCGCCCCTCCGCTGCGAATCATATCTCGGGAATATTCGCACCAGTTGCTGATATTCCCCATTATCCGCACAAAGCAAGCGCCTCCACCCTCACCCCCACACATCCACTCCACACTTCACACGGCACTTAGTCTTGTTGGTTGCGTCTTACTAGATGTGGACCAACTTGACATCGTGTTACATTCCATTAACATTTCCATTTTCACCCCTATCTATATAACATCTATATAAATATACATATTATATATATATACTAAGCTGAATATTTCTTTTCACTGCATTATATTTCAATTTGTCTTTTCTTACTGCTACTAAAAAAAAAAGACTAAAAAAATATATATATAAAATAGAAAATATAAATCTTGATTTGCAGGCACACAGTCTCGCGTGTGGCGAGACAGGACTTGTTAAATGTTGGTATATTGCCAAGGACCTATTTGAGGGTGTGCCTCAAGAACAAGATTATCAGAAAAAAGAAATCTAAAAATTAAGAAAATCAAAAACATAATAAGCGCAAGGAAGAGATACATTTTAGGAAAGGCGTAGAAACTTCGCAATTCTCCTAAGCCCCGCCTCCTTGAGATCGACCTTGGGCCTAGAAGTGATCAAGCTAAAATCAAGTAGGCAAACTGATGTAGACTCGATTTAGGTTAACTCACTATACTCACTTTGACATTAATATTTCCATTTTAATAAAGCCTATTCGAGTACGCACCAGGGTCTCTCCCCTCCATAGTCCGCGCACCCTTTTCTGACTACCCTGGTTTTCTTAGAGGGCCTAACAAATTGGTGTAGGGTAGCTAGCTGAACCCTGGGCCTCGTGGGGTGGCTAGCTCCCTCTTTACACTAGTAGCTTGCCTCGGTACCACGTACACGAGGACCAACTAGAGTCGGTGTAGAGTGGCTAATCCTAACCCCTAGTCTCAACCCAAGGGAGGCTAGCTTCGCTCTACACAAAAGGGGACAGTTGCTCTCCTTAGTACCACGTACTCAAGGGCCATCACACTTCCCGTCTACATTCCAGGTTTCCGTCTATCCACAAGTGTTCTACTCCTAATTCCCCGTAGGTTCATGCTCATGTTTACCATTCACAATTCATTTCTCGTCCATATACAGGCAACTCGTATTTCCACAATTTGATACATGCAACTGGAGATTTCACAGGTAGTTGTTCATAATTTACAGGTAGCTCATAATTATAATGCAGGTAATCCCAAATAGTTTAGCTCAATCATGCATACAAGTATAGCACAAATGGTTTATTCTTTTCTTTATCCTAGGGTTCATGCCACATCCTAGGCTTTCATTGGCTATTTTCATAAGCACATTCTTATTTAAATATCATTAACAAAATTAACCACTCTACTAGGCAATTCGGGAGTAATGGGAGCTCGAAACGCAGACTGAAACACGTAGCAGGCTGAAATCCTATACCCGGGAATACATCACAAAAGGAGGGTTCAGAACAGTGTACAAAGGTCTCTAGTACGTAAAGAAACTCGTAAGGAAAATACAGATACTTCGTTTGCATAAAACAGACCTCGATCGGACCCCAAACGAGCCAAAAACGTGCCTACCGTTCAAAATTAGACTTCTGGGAACAAGTCCAAACGTCTTAAAAGGTATCAGAACCTTACCTTAAGTCCCTGCGGTGTCCTCAGGCATCCAGACCTTCTCTGTGATCGTTTGAAGGCAGTTTCAGACATTGGACAATGCCTTCGGTCGTCTGGACGCACCTCCGAACGTCTGGTGATCTGATCAGACGTCCAAAAGCGTGTGGGAAAGTGTTCTGCGCTCCTTCCCAAGGCTGCTCCTGCATACGACAATCGCAGGCCCCAAATCAGACCAAACATGCATCTGCGGTGAGGCCTGCATGGCCGTAGCCGCGAAAAAGAACATACCTTCACGATAGATGAGCTTTTAGACGTCTAGCCTTAACTTCAAACGTCCAGGTGCTCCGTCAGCCATCTGCACTCCACTCTAGACGTCTAATACTGGAAAACTTCCAGTACCAGAACCTCCTTCTAGCGCCCGCTGCTCTCCGCCTCGCACCGCCGTAGCTCCAGCCGTTGCAGATGGTCGGGAGGCTGCCTCCCCGAGTTCTCTCCTCCCGCACGCACCTGCGGTGGCCGTGCGAGCTTCGCTAAGCTTCCACCGAAGCTCTCCGACCTCAACCTCCTCCTCCCCCGAGCTCTCCTCCTTCCTACTCGCTCTCCCTCGCTCGCCCTCCACTCGCCTCACTGAAGGTTTGAGGGGGGTCGTGTGTGGAGGGGAGGAAGGGGGGAAAGGGGTATACATAGAAGGCATGGGGGGTTTTAGGGTTCGGGGAAGAAAAGGAAAGGAGAGAGAGGAAGAAGGTCCTGTGCGTCGCTCGCGCGAAGGGTGCAGTGTGCGTACAAAAATTTCATTTTCAGACATCTGGGAAAGGGTCCAGACAACTGGACAGACGTCTAACTGAGACTCCAGACGTCTTAAAAGATTAAAAGTGTGACGGGTCTTTACAAATATTAACGCCATATACTCTTGCGCGAAATGGAGTTTCTAAGAGGAAGAATTGTCATTTGATTGAGATGTCTTGTGCGCTTCTTTATCATAGAAAAGGTCCTCTGTGATTTTAGACTCATGCTATATACACATTAACACATATAATCAACTCTTTTCTTGCATCGGTTCTTAATTGGGATTGTCCTCGTGAGAAGTGATGGGATCCTCATCATAAACCATAACTAGTACATTTTAACCTAATAAACTGAATAAAAGCTCCTACATAACCTAAGGGAAGGCCTAATTCAGGAATTGTTAATCTGAGAAGAAAACATGACACAAAGGGGTAAAACTGTAATTTTATCATTGCAGTGCATCCATGGAATTTCTAAGGGTCTAGACATAAGCCAAGTGGACTTAATAAGAGAAAAAGTTGGATGGTTTGGTCTAAAAAGGGTTATGGCAAGATGTAGGAATTAAATGACATTCTGTAACCCTAAAACAGACCTACTTTAATTCACGAAGTTCCAGGTGAGATAAAAATCAACTAAACCCTGTAAAATTTATGCAAAAATATCCCCTAGGATTTGAAACCTTCAATTTGACCTTTGGAACCTATTTTAACCTAGATTAAGGTCTGTACCCAAATTTTGACCTAATTTAGATTTTTATGCAAAATGTCCAGTCAAATGTGGTCAAACCTAAAATCCAATTTCACCACTGGATTCCTTAGGTCCAAATTATGTTTTTGCCAAAATTTAGACCTAAGGGAAGGTCGTCTTGACCCACTTTGCAATTTGGTCCTCAAAATTACTTTCAGATCCACAACTTTTTAAACTCTTGCAAATGCCCCCCTGGCTTTCTCGTCATTTTCTTCACTTAGGTCCTTCTGCCACCTGTAGCAACAGGCTATACCTTTGGCGACTTTGCGTGGGAGATGGCACTGCATTTGCATGGGGAGCTAGCCCCAAATTTGAAATGGGAGCTCCCTTCGTAGCCTCTTACTGCATGGGCCATCCCCGATGCCCTGAAGACTGCCATATCTCTCGTGCGAACGCGCGAGAGGTTTGGGTCTCCGATCTGCCATACCTCCGGTGAGATTTTTCCCGCCACTATCGCGCGCCTCCCGATCGGCCTTCACCTGTTTAAGGAGCGGCACACTCTGTTGTATCCTTCAAGCTCATTTTGGCTCGAGATCCCTCTCTAATTCATCTCCTCCCAACTTCGGCCATTCGCCTAGAGCTTCTGGCAACACTCCCTCTCCTTTCTCATTGCTCTACCACAGTACCAGTGGTAGAGCTACCTCCGCCGCGCCGCGCCGCGCCGCACCAGTGGGTGCCCTCCAACCCCTCTTCCTCGTCGCCATCTCTTCCCCCTGGGCGCCTTCGTCTCTAGGGACGGCAGTACCAGCCACTCGCCATCTCTGCCTCCCCTTCGCTCCAAGCACCACAGATAAGTTCCTCTCCCCCTCCTCTTTATTTCCCCTATCTTTATTACTATCTCCGACCCCTCAACAACCACAGACCACCACGATCTTCTCCACCTCCAGTCGACCACTGACAAAGGCGCATCCATCATTCCACACACTCACACTCCTCACCAACTACTGCAAAAGCATCGCCACCTTCCATTGATCATCTTTCACCTCTCCATCGCCCACCACACACACCACACACTGCCCCCAAACAAACCCATACACACGGTCATAGTCTGACCTAGGCACGCACGCCTAGGTCGTCCTGAGCCACGCCGACCATCACTTCACCTTCACCATGATACGACCAAGGTTTTCCTATTGTTTGACAAGGCCGCAAGGCCGTTCTTGTGTCATGCAGATCCAAGCTTCTATCTGCCATTAACGCGCAAGCAAGCTTGCTTGCTTCTGAGCTCCGGGCCGCGCACTCCGGGCTTCAGGACTCCAGGAAACGCGCGTTGAGTGTGCAAGTGAATCCATCTTGAGAGCGGGCTTTGCAAGGTTCGCAGTTGCTCCAATTGGGTGGAGTTCTCCTCCTGCGGGCGCCAGCAGAAGCGGGTGGGACATTTAGTCCCACCTTGTAAATGCAGGAGCGCTATGGGCGGCATAAATTGTAATTGTGTCATAGGCTCTTCGCCTCCTTACACAGGGTGAGGTCCCCTCGCCCACTCATGCCTTGTCCGTGCCCACACTATGCGGACCTGGCACCCGACTCGATTACCTAGACCTAGCACTCCTCTCACATCACACCCACGCCGGTGCACCTGGACCCAGGCACGCACTTGACCCGATTACCCGGCTTTGGGAGAGCGTACCGAAGAGAGAAATAGAGAGAGAGAGATGCGGGGAGGGTAGGGGTAAGTTTTTGCCTAACCATGCCTGTCCAGGGAAGCTAAAGAAGAAGGAGGAAGGGAAAGTTAAAGAAAAAGAAGAAGGAGAAGGAGCTGAAGAAGAAGAAGGCACAGTGCAAAGGAAGAAAAAGAAGAAGGCAGAAGAAGGAGCTGAAGAGGAAGAAAGAGTCAAAGAAGAAGAAAAGAACAGAGAAGGAGGAAGTTGCCGTAAAGAGAAGACCAAGCAGAAAGGGAAAAGAAGAGAAGAAGAAAAAGCCAAGGAGAAGAAGAAGCAGCTGCTAAAGAGAAAGGAAGATGAAGAAGAACATGTGCACTGTAGCAAGTTACTACTTAAGGCATTTGATTCCCAGAATCAAACGTTTGAAGATAGAAAAAGGTGAGAGAGAAAGCAAGAAGGAGAGAAAAGAAAAAAATAGAGAAGATAAATTCTACTTTTACTCTCTACAATTCCTTTTGTAAAACATTTCAGTATTGTAAATTGTGATCTTTTTGCTTCTAAAATCAAGTTTGCTCCCTGAGTTCGACCTCGTAACATTTTTAATTTCGAGTAATAAACTTAAATCAAACTAGTGATTTCGTCACCAAGAAGCTCTCTCTAAGCCAGTTGATTATTGCTTCTTTTGGATCTTCGGGTGCTCTTGTTATCCTTTGCTGCAACCATATAACTCTCATAAATGGGGGCCAATTTCTAAGATTCAAGTTTTTATCGATGATGAGAAGCTCATCATGGTCTCTAATTACTCCTAATTAAGTAGTCTTCCTAGTTAATTAGCTAGAAATATGTAAATATATGGGTTAATTATTAAATATGGGATAAATAGTAAAGGACCTTAAAATAAGTTAAATAAGGGATAAATAGCCGAAGGTTTGGGTCAGATGCTTAAGCTGTTTGATATGCTGGAAGGGGTCTTCAGAGTTAAGCCCATAGAATTTAGGTATGGCATGAATCATGTTGGGCTTCAATTTGAAATCAGGTCCTCCAATCGAGATTTTGACTCGAGGCTCAATTGCCACTGTAGCGGGATTATAGTGATCTCGCATCATAGGGCGTTGTGGTGGGTTCATGAAGTTTTGGAAGAGATCATTGAGTCGCTAGAGCTAGTGCTCAAGATTATTCTCTTATTCAACAGGCTGAGCCATTGTGGAAGAAGAAGGGGAAGTAGGTTTAGAGTCAGAAGAGAGGTTTATGTGAAGTGGTTGTCGTACAAACAAGGGTACCGAGGCTTAGCCTCGGAGAGAGTGAATTTCTAGAGGAGGCTTTAAGGACCTCTTACCAAACATGCACTGATGGACTAGATGAGTTTAGAACGTGTTGGACCCAATCAAGACACCCAAAATTTGTTGGGTGACTATAGAGGTTCGGGGTGGATGATACCCCTTGATCAGAAGGTCGTCCACCTGAGAATTAACTGGGTAGCCAGAGAAAGTCTGTCCCGTGAAGACACATACACGGTAGAGCGCCCCCACGGGTTACAGATCTTCCCCCACCCGACCTCTCTTGTCACTGAGATTCCAGGTAGACCAGAATGGGGACCTTGACCTCTTAAGTCTACCACTTTTAATTAGGATCAAGGGGCTTATGGTTTCAATTGAACTTTAACCTTTTGTTTGCAAAAAGTGACCTAATTTAAAGGTTGGTTGATCAATGGGATCAACTTCACCTATTAGTTCCTGTGAGAGGTTATTTGGTCCTTTCTTTTATGGTTCAAGTGAATTAAGAGCCGGATTGCTTAGGGTTTCTCTTAATAGGTCTTTTCAAGCAATGGTTTAGACACACATCTTTTGGGAATTTTTAGTTCTTAATTAGAAGATGTGTCTCTAAAACCTAAGCTTTGAATCCTAGGTTGGCTCTAATTGGTCTAGTTAGTTGCCTCAGGGTTGGGTAACTAGGGCTCAAGCAAGAAGGTTTTAGCCCTAGTTACCTTAAGTGGATATGCGGATAAAATGTGTTGAAATTTAAAAGTAGGCAACTTTGTGAATTACTATGTATAGATGACAGGTAACCCTAGATTGATTTTCTTTTTCTTTTTCCTCTTTAGAATTCAAGGAGCTTAAGGGAGAGGATAGAAGATTACCTGCCCATTGGTGTGGTTGTTGTGCGGCTACTTGTTCCTTCTTGCCTTCCTATGCCTTCACAACAGAAGAGAGATCAAGTCAGTAGTTAATCAGAAATTGTGATTTAATAGCTTCTAGAATGCCCATTGCTCCCCGGTAACGGCGTCAAAACTGGTAACGGCTTGGGACTGACCGGTTTGTATTATGTATTTTATTACTCAAAAATAGAAAATCTCCGAGGTCAAACTCAGGGAGCAACACTTGATTCTAGGAGCGTACAAAATCACAATTTACAATATATATGCTGTTTTACAAAAAAGATTAAAGGAAGGAAAATTGATTTTTCTGTTCTTCTCTCTCTTTCTCCTTTTGTCTGCCTCTCTCTTTTTCTTTTTAGACATCTGACTCCAAGGGTCAGACGACTTAAACTCTACTTGCTACAGTGTTTTGCCTCTTCAGCTGCCGCTGCTGCTGGATCTTCTTCTTTTTGGTGGCTTCTTCTTATTTTCCGTTGAGCTGTGCCTCCTCCTTCTTCTTTTTTCTTCCTTTCTTTTTGTCCTGTGCCTCTGCTCTCTCTTTTCTCTTCTTCTTCTCTGCTGCGCCAAGTCCTTCTTTTTCTTTCTTTCTTTGCCTCAGCTTCCTTGCAGCTACTATGTTGCCTTCATCTTCCTCCTTTGCTTCTTTCTCCTTTACTGTGCGAGTCCTTCTTTCCTGACTTCTTCTTCCTTCCTTCTCCTTCTCTTCTTCTCGCTGCTGCACTCCTTCCTCCTCTTGCTTCTTCTTCTCCTGCTTTCCTGCACAGTGCGCGATTAGGCAAAACTTAACCCCTGCCCTCCCCACGTCTCTCTCTCTCTCTCAAATTCACTACAGGGTTCGCTCTCCTAGAGCCTTAACTGGGTATGCGGGTCGGGTGACGCGCCCAGGACCAGGCGCACCGGCGTGGGTGGTGCGCGAGGTGTGCACAGGTAGGGTAGTCGGATCCGGGTGCCAGGTCCGCGGGGGAAGTGTCGCGGACGAGGCGTGGTGGGGGCGAGGGACCTCACCCCAGTGTGTTTCGAGGCGATAAGCCTAAAACACAAATTCAATTTATGCGCGGTAGGGCTCTTGCAAACTAACGAGGTGGGACTAAATGTCCCACCCGCTTCTGCTGGCGCTCGCAGGAGGTAAGCTCCGCAATTGCAGCAGGCGTGGAGTCTCTCGATTCCACTTGGAGTCTGGGTGCGTGCATGCTGCAAACCTGCACCACCTGAGGGCTTCGCCTGGAGCCAAATGAGACCTGGAGCAACTTGAAGCTTGCTTCAAGCTCAGCGATAATGGCGGAGAGCGACCTGACCCTGAAATCAATAGCACGACCTTTTGGCCACGTCAGACCACAGGAAAACCTTTGCTGTATCACGGCGAAGGTGAGGTGGGGTTGGCTGGCCGTAGGGTGACCTAGGCATGCGTGCCTAGGTCGCTCTATGGCTGTGTTTATGGGTGTGTTCGGTGGGTGTTTAGGGAGGTGTTGGCGGTCGATGAAGGGGTGGATGGTGATCAGTGAGTGATGGCGGTCGAGATAGGTGGCGAGGTGTGAGGGGGAGTGGAGCGACGGTTTCGCCTCGCCAGTTGGTCTGCCGGAGGTGGAGAAGGTGATGGTGGTCAGCGTGTGGTAGTGAGTGATTTAGGAAATAGATAAGGGGGAAATATAGAGGGGGAAAAGGGGAATAGTTGTTACCTACTTAGCAGACGAAGGAGGGGGAGGAGGCGGCGAGTGGCTGTGCTGCCGTCGCCGGAGAAGACAGAGCCCAGGAAAGAAGATGGCGACGAGGTAGAGGTGCTGGAGGGTGCCTGCTGGTACGGCTAGGCACTGATGAGAGCCTCATCATAAACCCTAACTAGCACAATCTAACCCAGATATGTGAGAAAAAGCTCCTACATGAACCAAAGAAAGGCTTAACTTAGAGAATTCTGAGTTTAAGAATAAAACAAATCATAAGGGGTAAAACTGCAATTTAACCAATGAAGTTTGCAAACAGGGTAATTAAGGGTCCAAGCACAAGTCAAACAAGCTTAACAATGAGAGAAGTAAGTTGATCTGATCTGAAAAGGGTTATAGCAACTTTTAGGAATTAAATGACATTCTGTAACCCTAAAATAAACCCACTTCAATTCACGAGGTTTGAGGCAGGATAAAAATCAACTAAAGCCTCTGAAAATCATAGAAAAATATTCTCTAGGGTTTAGAACCTTCAATTTGGCCTTGGAAACCTATTTTGACCTAAAAAGAAAACCATGTCCAATTAATAACTTAATTTGGGTTTCTACGCAAATTGGCCGGTCAGACATGGTACAACTTAGAATTAAATTTCACCATTAAAATCCTTAGGTTCAAATTAGTCTTGTATAAAAACTTGAACCTAAGAAGAGACCTCCTTGACCGACTTTACAATTTGGTCCTCTTTATTTACTTTCTGACCCTTATCTTTTGAAATCCGTGCATTTAGGTCCCAAACTTTTCATCATTCTTTGCAGAACGGTCCTCCAAGCGGGGTTCCCTACGACATCCTTCGTCGCAAGGACCCGCCCATGCCCTCTGTCGACCACCATACCTTCCGTGCAAATGCGCGGAAGGTATGGGTGTCCCTTCCGGCCATACTCTGGCGAGGCAGACCCCTCCGCACCTCACCCCTCTCTGCACGCCAAGCCCTTTATAAGGACCGGCAGACCCTACTGGCTCCTTTAAGCTTCCTTTGACAGAGAACTACCCCCCTCTTCATCCCTTCCTCCTCCGTTAGAGGGCCCGAAGCTTTTGGCGAACTCCTCCTCTTCCTCCTCGTCGCTCTGCTGCCCTACCTGCAGTGGGGTTTGCCCTGCTCCGTCGTCCGCGCTAGGCTGTACCCGCTGGGGCCCGCCGCCTGCTTCCTCGTCGTCGAAACCCTCCTCCAGGGCATCTTCGTCTTCAGCTCCGGCAGATACGAGCCGGTTGCTCTGCCCTCCCCCTTCGTCGAGTAATTAGGTGGATAGCTTCCTCTCTCCTTTGCTTGTATTTTCCCCCTTTTAAGCTGTCCTTTCGACCACCCAACCACCACTGTCTAGACCACCTTCTCCACCTCCGATCACCCCCTCCGACGAGACCATCTCACGACAACAGACACTCCCGCACCTCGCCGACCAGCCCAGAAGCTCCCTCACACTCCACTCCACCGATCCCCCCTCTCCATTCACTGCCAAGCACCACCCGACCACCCCCGAACAAACCCACCTTTCCAGCCACAGTCTGACCTAGGTCGGCCTCTCCACGCACTCCCACACCCCGCTGACCACCGCACAAGCTCCGCCTCACTCCGGTGAAGCTTCCTACGTATTCTGACTGGGCCGAGAGGCCGTAGCTGTGATTTCAGGTCCGCGCCCCTCGCCGCCATTGTTGACGAGCTGCAGCAGCTTCACCCGCAGCTGCAGGCACCCTCCAGCCCAGGTGCGCGTCCCAGGTCGCGCGGGCAGGAGTCACGAAGACACTCAGGCCCACAGCTGGGGCGAAGGCCTCACGGGTTGCCTCAATTGGCGGCTGATCGCTCGCCTGCGGATGCCAATTTGGGAGGTGGGACTTTAGTCCCACCTCGGAAGTGCGTGGCCAAGCGCCCGCACTTAAATTGAAAAAGTGCCTACGGCTTATCGCCTTCGAACACAGGGGTTAGGTCCTTCTCTCGCACGTGGCATGCCAGGCGCTCGCTCACCCTCGCCCGCGCTCACGCTTCGCGGGTCTGGGTAAGATCCGATTACCCAAATCGCGCACTCCTCGCCCACCACCGCACGTCGGTGGGCCTGGTCCCGGGTGCAATACCCGCACCCGATTACCCGGCTTTGGGAGAGCAGTCCTAAGAGAGAAATCTGAGAAAGAGAGAGACGCGGGGAAGGGTAGGGGTAGGTTTTGCTCTGACCCTTGTGTGAGCGTGCAGGAGGAAAGGAAGAAGAAGGCAGAAAGGAAAAGAAGAAGAGAGGAGGCCGAAGCCTTAGCTGCTCAGGGCAGCTGAAGAAGAAGAAGACAGGAAGGAAGAAACAGAAGAAGAAAAGAAGAAGGAAGACACTGTAGCAAAGCCACAGATAAGTTGTCTAAACACGGCATCAGACGTCGGAATCACCACAGCTGCAAAAGGCAGAGAAGAAAAGAAGAAAAAAAGAAGGAAGAAGACATTTCCACTAGAAAGAAAGAAAGAAAAGAAAAGAAGAACAGAAGGAGAAGGCGGTAGAAGAAGAAGAAAGCAAGGAAGAACAAAGAAAGAAAGAAGAAGAAGCGAAACGACCTAGGAAGAAGAAGAAAAGAGAAAGAGAAGAAGAAGCCAAGAGATCTCTCTCTCTCTCTCTCTTATTTTTGTAACATAATAGAGATCTTATTTAGTCTTCTAGAAACATAGTTGCTCCCTGAGTTTGACCTCGAAAAAACCTTGTTCCGAGTAAAAAATTTGTAATAGTAATCTGGTAGCTGTTTTATCTTATACTATAACGACTGTACTTAAACTATAATAAACATAAAGATGCAACAAGGCATTCCAGAGCTACCATTTTTTGGCGCCGTTGCCGAGGAGCAACGGCTATTCTAGATGCTATAAAATCTCTATTTGTGAGTTTCTAATAATCTCTTCTTTCTTTTGTGTGCAGGTAAAGGAAAATCAAGAAGCCGCCACACAACAACCACTCCAAGGACAGGTAATTTCTATCCTCTCTCTATTAACCCCTAAATCCTAAAAAGGAAGAAAAAGAAAAGAATAAACAATATAGGTATAACCTATCTTTCATACCTAGTAACAGCTGCATGTTTTCAAAACACTATTCCTGCACACACTATTAAGGGTATTTAAGGGCTAACACCTTCTTGCCTGAGCCCTAATTACCCAACAAGGAGTTAACTGGACCAAGTAGAGCCAACATAGGAATTAACACTAGGGTTTTAGAGACACACTCCTTAATCAAGAATTGAGAAATCCCAAAAGAAGTGTGCCTAAGCCATTGTCTGAAAATACCTATTCAGAAGAACCCTAAGAAATCGGCTCTCTAAAAATACTTGAACCCTAAAAGACAAGACCTAATAAGCTCTCAAAGGAATTAATAGGTGAAGTTGACCCCTTGGTTCATCCAACCTTCAACTCAAGTCACTTTTTGCACTCGAAAAGCCTAAAGTTCAAGTGAAAATCTAAGCACCCTGATCTTAAACTAAAAGTGGTAGACTTAAGAGGTCAAGATCCCCATTCTGGTCTACCTGGAATCTCAGTGACAAGAGAGGTCGGGATGCTCTACCGTGTAGGGGTTTTCACGGGACTCACCCTCTCTAGCTGCCCAGGTAATTCTCAGGTGGACGATCTTTTGATCAAGGAGTCCATCTGCCCCGAACCTCTATAGTCATCCAACATTTTGGTGTCTTGATTGGGTCCAGCACCTGCTAAACTCATCTCTTCCAACAGTGTATGTTTGGTAGGAGGTCCTTGAAACCTCCTTTAGAACTTCACTGCCCTCGAGGTCGAGCCTCAGTGACCTTGTTTGAGAAAATAACACTTCACATCGACCTCTCCTCTGACTCCGAACCCAACTCACCTTCTTCTTCCACAATGGCTCAGCCAGTTGAGGAAGAGAATAATTTGGAGCACCAGCTCCAGCGACTCAATGACCTCTTCCAGAACTTTGTGCACCCACCGCAGCATCCTATGATGCGGGACCATTACAATCCTGCTGCGGTGGCCATTGAGCCTCGAGTCGGAATCCCGACTGGAGGACCTGATTCTGAATTAAAGCCCAATATGATTCATGCCATACCTAATTTTCACGGGCTTAATTCTGAAGACCCCTTCCAGCACATCAAACGGTTAAAGCGTCTGGCCCAAACTTTTAGGTCAGATGAACAAAATCGGGACATTCTCCTCATGAAGATGTTCTCCTTCTCCCTTATGGACAAGGCCGCTCATTGGTACCAAACTCAGACCCGGCCAATCAATAATTGGGAAGAACTTCAGTCCGAGTTCTTGAAGAAGTTCTTTCCCGTTGGTCGGACCAATGCCTTGCGCCATTAGATTACCCAATTCACTCAACAAACGGGAGAACCTCTCCATGAGGCATGGGATCGCTTTCAGGATCTCATGAGAAAGTGCCCCCATCACGGAGTTCCTAAATGGGAACAAGTCCAGTCTTTCTACCAGGGACTCCGTGAGGATATTAGGCTTTTCATCAATGCAACTTGCGGAGGGAATATCATGGGTAAACATGAGGACTCTGAAAGATGAGTGGCAGGCAACTTGTGGTGCTTTGTATTTATTATAGTATAGTCGTTATAGTATAAGCTACGGTTGTCGCCATCATTTTCAATTTTTACTCAGAAAAGGTTTCCCGAGGTCGAATTCAGGGAGCAAACTTATAATTCTAGAAGTACAATGTTTCTGTTACAAAAATAAGAGAGAGAGAGAGAGAGAGGTAGATTGGTCTCTTGGCTCTTTCTTATTCTCTTCTTTCTCTCTTGCAGTATTTCTTCTTCTTCTTCTTCTTCTTCTCTTCTCTTTTGCTTTGATCGTCTTCAGCTCTTCTGTCTTCTTCCTTCTTTTCTTTCTTTCTTTCTCTTCTGTTCTTCTTCTTTTCTTTATTTCCTCTTCTGCGGCACCTGTTCTTCTTTCCTTCTTGTCTTTTTCTTCAGAGCATCGTCTGATTTCTCAATCAGACGACTTAAGTAGCATCTGCTACAGTGCTTCCTTGGTGCTCCCTCTTCTGCTTCTTTCTTCCTCTTCTTTTTGCAGTCCTTCTTCTTATGCTTTGCTTCGAGCAGCCAAGGCTTTGGCTGCTTCTTCCTTCTTTTTCTTCTCCTTCTTCTTCTTCTGCCTGCACACTCACATAGCCTGGTCAGAGCAAAAACCTAACCCTACCCTCCCCTGCGTCTCTCTCTCTTAGATTTCGCTCGTAGGATCACTCTCCCAGAGCCGGGTATTCGGGTACGAGTTCGCACCTGGGACCAGGCCCACCGGCGTGCGGTGGTGGACGAGGAGTGCAGGTCGGGTATACGGGTCGGGCCAGGTCCGCGGGGGGTGGTCGAGGATGAGGCCGGGTGAAGCAGGTGAGAGGGACCTCACCCCGTGGTCAGGAGGCGAAGAGGTTATGTCACTTTTCCAATTTATGCGCGGGCGACGTTTCGAAATCCCACGATGTGGGACTATCTTCTGTGCTCGTTTCACGCGCGCTCGCAGGATGACTCCACCTCGCCCTCTGATCAGCTGCAGCCGATGTCGGAGCCAACTGATGAGGCAGGAGTCTTCGCGTACTTCGCCCCAACCTGCAGTTCCTGGGAACCTGGGGCTGCAGGGTCTGGAGCTCGCCTTGAAGCTGCTTCAGTCGTCGTTAATGGCGGCTGGAGCAGCGACCCTGTCAGGCAGAAACACGGCCCTTCGGTGCGGGGTGTGGCAGGTCGTGGGGCGGCATCTGGCGGCGGGGCTAGGTCGGACAGCGACCGAAAAAATGGGTTTGTTCGGGGGAGTGTGGTGGGGGTGTGGAGCGGTAATGGGTGGGCGGAGGTTGCTCAGTGTGATGAGGCGGAGGTTCTGTGAGGGTCGGCGAGGCATGTGGGGCTGTGGAGCGATGGGGGCATCTCGCCGGAGGGTAGCCGGAGACGAAGGGGGTGACGGTGGACAGGAGTGGTCGAGGGTTTAATTGAGTGAAAAACAGTGAGGAAAAGAAAGAGGGGGAGGTGGGGAGAGGTTCTGACCTAGTTATAAGGACAAACGGGGCCGGAGCAGGGCGGCAGTCGTATCGACTGTTGCCGGAGAAGAAGATGCCCAGAGGGAGAGGGCGGCGGCGAGGAGAGAGTGGGAGGGCGCGCGCTGGGTACGGCACGACGCGGGAAGAGCGGGCAAAGGTGGCTCTGCTGCAGGTATTGCGGTAGAGAGATGAGGAGGAGGAGGAAGAACCGCCAGAGCTGGTGGGCTTCTGCCAGAGTGGGAAGAGAGGGAAAAAGAGGGTGTTTCTCCGTCAGCACCGAGCTGCCCTCTTCTTTAGGCGGAGGTAGCTTTTATAGAGGTGAAAGAGGAGAGGTGGGCGGAGGGAGGCGACGTGCCTCCCTCGCCAGAGGACGGCCAGAGTAGGGATCCATACCTTCTGCGCGTTCGCACGGAAGGTATGGGCTGCTGCAGAGACCATGGAGGTGTCCCTGCGACAGCAGACGTCGCAGGGAACACCCCGTTGAAAGGGCAGAGGTCCTCCCTTACCCTGCGCGGTGCCATGCTCCGCGTAAAGTCGCCGGAGCACGGAGTTGCTCAGGGTTTTGCAAGGAGGACCTAAATGCAAAGAATGATGAAGACTTAGGAGCCAAAATGCGAGGGTTTCAAAAGTTGAGGGTCAAAAAGTAATAGATGAGGACCAAAATGCAAAGTCGGTCAAGAAGGTCTCTTCTTAGGCTCATGTTTTTATACATGACTAAATAGGACCTAAGGATTCTAATGGTGAATTTTATTTCTAGATCAGACCTTGTTTGACTGGTCAATTTACATAAAAACCTAAATTAAATCATTAATTGGGCATGGTTCTCAATGTAGGTCAAAATGGGTTTCCAAGGCTAAATTGAAGGTTCTAAACCCAAGAGATTATTTTTCTATGAATTTTAGAGGGTTTATTCGATTTTTACTTTGCCTCGAACCTCGTGAATTGAAGTTGATTTGTTTTAGGGTTACAGGATGTCATTTAATTCCTTGGAGTTGCTGTTGCCCTTATTAGATCAAATCATCCCACTTTCCTTCTTATTAGGGTAGTTTGACCTATGTTTGGACCTTGAGTTACCCTGTTTACGGATTGTGTTGGTGAAATTGCATTTTTACCCCTTAGCTCCTGTTTTCTTCACAAACTCAGAATTCTCTGAGTTAAGCCTTTCTATAAGTTGTGTAGGAGCTTTTTCTCGTAAATCTAGGTTATATGGTGCTAGTTTAGGGTTTATGACAAGGTCCTCATCAGACTCCGTGTGGAAGATTCTCGAAAACATGTGCGAGAACTCCATCAACAATGACTCCGTGGGATCATTTGACAGGACGAATACCCGCGCATCGACGAACCTTAGGGGAGCACACAAGACGTAGGGCCTGTCCGCATCAGTCGACCTGGAATTGATGGCCAGTCGATTGGACAAGGTCTCTATCATCGAGAAGAAGGTGGACGAGCTGACTTAGCACTTGCAGTGAGCCACCTCTGCGCATAGTTCCTTCGCACAGCTTCCTTCCACACGGGAGACTCTGCAAAACATTCTCCACCGACCTTCTCCTGGGATGGATCCATATCCACCCCCATCTGATTCTCGGATCGGAGGGTCCTCCGATCCTTTCTATACTTGCCCAGGGAATTCCACTTCCCCATTCTCTGATTCTTTGGAGGTTCCTCAGACCTGCAAGGACCTCAACGCCATCCAGAATGATCCGTTCTCCAGCACCTACAATCCTGGATGGCGAAACTATCTCAACTTCCAGTGGGCGGGAAATTCCCAAACTCAGAGACCACCCTTTCAGCCTTGTCCACAACCACCTCGTCCTTACCAGCCGCCTCAGCCTCGGCCCAACCCTCCTTATCCATCAGGGTCAAACCAGGACCAAATGTCCCTTATCCTTCAGACTCTGGCTGACATTCAAAGAACGAATGCGGCTATTCAGAAACAACACAAGGACGAACTTACAGAGGTTCGAAATCAATTGGCCCAGTTGGCAAATTCTCGCCAACCGGGCACACTTCCTTCCCAACCTCTTCCTAACTCTAATAACGTGCCGACCCAGCGGCGCGTTATGAACCCAAACCCGGGCCAAGCACACATGATTTATCAGGCCCCCTCTGTTCCTTCACCCGACGGGATGGAGGCTTCCACTTCTTATGCGGGCTATCAGCAGTAACCCATCCTATCCAACCCTAACCAAAACTAGGCAGGACTAAATTCTGTAACAACCCGTAGTGGTAAGGAGACCCAAGATCCACCGTATCCAAACCACTCCAAGCCTGGTAGTGATCCCAACCCTAGGACAGTAATCCAGGACGTTCCTATCCCCGTCCCAGATCAAAGACCTCGACCTATCCTACAAGAATCAACCAAGGTTCCATTTCCCGAGGCCTTGACCAAGGGAAAGAAGACAACAAAATCCGTGGCACCTGAGGAGGACCTGGTCAAGCTCTTTGAGCAGGTCCAAATAAACATCCCCTTGATGGATGCGATTCGCCACGTACCGGCTTACGCACGATTCTTAAAGAATGTGTGTACTCCTCAGTGTAAGCCGCGAACCAAGAGTGGGAGTCCAATTGTACTGTCAGAGCAAGCCAGCTCTGTAATCCTAAGCAGGCTCCCACCCAAGGCAAAAGATCCTGGTACTCCCCTGATTTCCTGCAAAATAGGTGAAACCCAATTCGACAGAGCATTGCTAGACTTGGGTGCTTCCATAAATCTAATACCCACATCCTTACTTAAACACCTAGAAGAATCTGACCTAAAACCAACTGAGGTGACACTACAATTAGTAGATCGATCTATAAAGTCACCTAAAGGGATTCTCAAGGATGTTATTGTAAGAGTGCGGGATTTTTATTTCCCTGTAGACTTTATAGTCTTGGACATGGACGCACCTGAGAACCCTAGGGATACACCGATCATTCTAGGGAGACCTTTCTTGGCTACTGCTAGAGCCAACATCAGCTGTGAGAAGGGCCAAATAGAGCTCAAATTTGGAAATTAAATCCTCAAAATTGATATCTTTAAGGCCCAACATGGAATCAATTGCGGTGTCATTGAACAGATTTGTGATATCAGGGCTTTGGTTGATGAAACGCATTTTGAGAATGACCTCATTATACCTCATCAACCACAGAAAGATCTTGAACCACAATTAGAGGAGTCAAATCCAGATTTGGACTGACCCATAACTCCTACCCTTGAACCTCACATTTACCCAGAACCACCCGCTGCTGCTGATAACCCCATCCTTGAACTGAAACCCCTTCCCGATCATTTGAAATACATCTTTTGGGTTCTAATTAGACCCTTCCTGTGATAATAAATTCCAAGCTCACTCCTGATCAAGAATCCCGTCTGATTACTGTTCTCCAGCAACATTGCAGAGCCATTGGTTGGACTCTCGATGACTTGACTGGAATATGCCCCTCTTATTGCACACATCATATTTATTCAGAAGAGGGCGCACGACCTTCTAGTGAAATGCAGAGACATTTAAACCCCAATCTGCAGGAGGTCGTGAAAAAGGAGATCATCAAGTGGTTAGATGTAGGGATCATCTACCCGATCTCCGTCAGTCGTTGGGTGAGCCCGATTCAGGTTGTGCTTAAAAAGGCAGGGCTCACCACCATTACGACTGAAATATTAGAAGTCATACCTACCCGATTAGCCAACTCGTGGAGAGTTTGCATAGATTACTGACGACTCAATTCCTCTACGAAGAAGGATCATTTCCCACTACCTTTCATTGATCAGATTCTCGAGAAATTAGCTGAAAATCGATTTTTTTGCTTTTTTGATGGGTACTCCGGTTATAACCAAGTAGCTATTTATCCTGAGGACCAAGAGATGATCACGTTCACCTACCCCTTCGGAACTTACGCATTCCGAAGGATGCCGTTCGGTCTCTGCAATGCACCCGCGACTTTTCAGTGGTGCATGCTTGCTATATTCTCTGATATGGTAGGTGATTATCTAGAAGTCTTCATGGATGACTTTTCAGTTTTCGGGGCATCATTTGATGATTGCCTCTAGCACTTGGTTCATATACTCAGGCATTGTATCGATGTTAATTTGGTTCTTTCTTAGGAAAAGAGCCATTTTATGGTACCTGAGGGGATCGTCCTAGGACATCTGATTTCTGAGAAGGGCATCCAAGTGGATCGAGCCAAGGTTGATCTAATCTCTCGCCTTCCTATGCCTATCTCGACCAGGGACATCCGTTCTTTTCTGGGGCACGTCGATTTTTACCGTCATTTCATTCCCGATTTTTCGAAAATCGCACGCCCCCTGACGACTCTTCTCTCTAAGGATGTACCCTTTGAAATCTCCAAGGAATGCACTCAAGCCTTTGAGAACCTCCGTGACCGAGTCACCCAGGTCCCGATCCTACAATCCCCTGATTGTTCTCAACCCTTTGAGATCATGTGCGATGCGTCTGATTTCGCAGTAGGAGCGGCTCTGGGGCAGAAAGTTGACGGGAAAGCCGTGGTCATCTACTACGCTAGCAAGATACTTGACGAGGCTCAGCGTAACTATACAGTTACGGAGAAAGAGCTGCTAGCCATAGTATTTTCCCTTGAAAAATTTTGATCTTATCTCCTGGGTTCCCACGTCATCATCTACTCGGATCACACAGCTGTGCGGCATCTCCTTGCCAAGAAGGACGCGAAGCCCTGACTAATCCGATAGATCTTTCTGTTGGAAGAATTCGACCTCAAGATTCGCGACAAGGCAGGAAGACAAAATGTGGTAGCTGACCATTTGTCCGGCCTTCCTTCTGAGATCATCAACCCTTCCAGACCCATCACGGAGCATTTTCCTGATGAGCACCTGCTGACTATTGGTACTAAACTTCCATGGTTTGCTGATATGGTAAACTACTTGGCATCTCATCAGATCCCGTCTGATTGGCCAAAGGCCAAGAAAGACAAATTGCACTCTGATGCCAAGTATTACATTTGGGAAGATCCGTACCTCTTCTGCATAGGTGCCGACCAAATCATCCGGAGATGTGTCCCGGAAGATGAAGTCATTGATATTCTCTTCTTCTGCCGTGACCAGGCATGCTGTGGCCATTTCTCTGGGCACAAAACCGCATCGAAAATCCTCCAGTGTGGCTTTTATTGGCCCACTCTGTTCAAAGACGCATACAATCACTGCAAGGCATGCAGTTGTTGCCAAACTTTGGGCAACATGAGCCATCGCGGCATGATGCCTTTGCAGCCGATTCTCCTATGCGAAATCTTTGATGTTTGGGGGATTGATTTTATGGGCCCCTTTCTTATTCCGGATAGTTTCGAATGCATTCTACTGGCTGTGGACTACGTGTCCAAATGGATCGAAGCCATACCGACCCGAACCTGTGATCACAAAATCATTCTCAATTTCATCCGTCACAATATCTTCTCGCGGTTCGGGATTCCTCGTGCTATCATCTCAGATGGGGGGACCCATTTCACGAATGCTCAGTTCAGGTCACTGATGACCAAATACGGGGTGTCTCACCGAATCTCTACTCCTTATCACCCCCAGACTAATGATCTAGCTGAGCTATCAAATCGGGAGATCAGGAAAATCCTTCAGGTCACCATTCGATCTGACAGGAAGGACTGGTTGTCTTGACTTCCGGAAGCCTTGTGGGCCTATAGGACAGCCCACAAAATCCAATTAGGTATGTCTCCCTTTAGAATGGTGTACGGGAAGGCGTGTCACCTTCCCGTCGAACTGGAGCACAAGGCCTATTGGGCAGTATGGAATTATAATCTAGATCTTTCTAAGGCTGGAACCCACAGAAAGCTTCAAATTAGCGAGATCGATGAAGTACGTCTTGATGCATACGAGAACTCGCGAATCTACAAGGAGCGGGTTAAAGCCTTCCATGACAAGCACATCTCTAGAAAGATCTTTCATCCTAGTCAGAAGGTACTACTCTTCGATGCCCGACTCAAACTTTTCCCTGGGAAGTTGCGATCCAAGTGGGTCGGACCATACTTGGTCTGACAGGTTTTTGGAAATAGAGCCGTCGAAATCAGTCCACTCAGCCATGATTTCGAACCATTCTTCGTGAACGGTCAGAGACTCAAACCGTTCATTGATGTAACCTCTACTGATTTGGCTGAATCGTCAATTATCCTCCATTCTCCCTGAGCATATTGCGCCCAGCCGATGGCGTAAAACTCAGCGCTTAACGGGAGGCTGCCCGTCATTCTCTTTGAAAACCTGAAACCTTTTCTAACACCTTTGTGCACTTAAGGCTCACCCTTTAGGACATCCAACTCCACCTTAGGTGCTTGCACCTGAGATTAGAAATCGTCCGCAATAGTTACCCCGACCAATTCACTCATCAAAACATCTGTCCTAATGTATGAACTATGTTGAATAAAAACCCCCTAAGTTACAATGAGGACATTGCAAATCTTAGGCATGGGGGGATATGAAAGTGCAACTTGTAAGAAAATGTTTTAAGCAAAAAAATTCACATATGCCAAAAACACCATAAAAATTAAATTTTTTTTTGAAAAAGAATAATAAAATGTGAGGCGGAAAGAAAATTTTGAGGACACTACAAAGGAGGAGGAGAAGAAAAAGAAACAAAATGAAAAGAAGGAGCACAAAATGAAAGAAAAGTGATAGTCATTAGTAAGAAATTAAGGAATTAACCTAAGTTCTAGACAGCATTCAGGAAAAGAAATGGAAAGTGCACAGTGAGATTAGTAAGAACGCGAACTTTAGGCATTCTTGGATAGACTCTTAGTACCCATTAAGATCTAGACATTCCTCAAGAGGTTGAGGAAAATGAAAGGCTTAAGTATTAGGTTCAAGACTTAGGGAGTATTTGGCCTCGTTAACTAACTTTTGGTTTACGGGACTCAGTAACCTAAACACCCTAACTTCACACACAGCCTGGTTCAGTAAGCATAAAAATCAAAATCACGCAGAAGCGTTGCAAAAAATTCTGTAAATGACACCTAGAATAGGAGCGGCGGATCAACACAAGTTAATTTGGACGAGTTCCTAGTGCAAGGTGGTGGGAAATTCCCCTCGAAGAAGCGTAACAAAATATCATCTCCTCGGTGCTTGTCTCTTAGGATATTTACATATCCTACTGGGGGCATGTTAGCACTCTGCTGGTTCAGATTCCATGGATGGCATTATCACGAAATGTCAATTGTCAGGGTCTGAATTCGGCCACGAAACACTATGGATGGGATTATCTCGAAATCTCAACAGCTAAGGTTCTAGGGGTTACCATGGGCAGTGCTATCTCGAAGCATCGACTGCCAGGAACCCTTGAGGATTGATGATGGGGACAAGGAATCTGATACAGACCGTGTTGAAAAGCAATCCTAAGCTAGAATTAAAAAGAAAAGGAGAGAGAAGACTCTCCAAACAAATAAATCTTCTACCTCTCTTTCTTACAAAACGCACCGCGAATTATGTCAGGGCTAAAATGATCTCAAGCATGGGTGCTTTAACCACAAAGTCCAATAAACCTTAGATTAGTTCTTGTAGGCCTTAAAAACCTTTGTTAAGGACTGAGGCTGAGGCTAGACAGATCTGGATCTTGGTTGGTACTAAAGTACCTTTTAAGCCTATAGTTGGCATTCTGACCTAATCTAGGTTTCAAATAAAATAAGCACTTATCTAAAATCATTAAGAACTTCATGGTCTAGAACAAGGGTTGAAACCTTAAAATTTTGCTAAGGGACTAGCAAAAGCTAGGCATGGGGGTATGATGAGAACCTCATCATAAATCCTAACTAGTACAATCTAACCCAGATATGTGAGAAAAAGCTCCTACATGAACCAAAGAAAGGCTTAACTCAGAGAATTTTGAGTTTAAGAATAAAAGAAATCATAAGGGGTAAAACTGCAATTTCACCAATGAAGTTTGCAAACAGGGTAATTAAGGGTCCAAACGCAGGTCAAATAAGCTTAACATTGAGATAAGTAGGTTGATCTGATCTGAAAAGGGTTATAGCAACTTCTAGTAATTAAATGACATTCTATATCCCTAAAACAAACCCACTTCAATTAACGAGGTTCGAGGTAGGGTAAAAATCAAATAAACCCTCTAAAAATTATAGAAAAATATTCCCTAGGGCTTAGGACCTTCAATTTGGCCTTTGAAACCTATTTTGACCTAAAAAGAGAACCATGCCCAATTAATAACTTAATTTGGATTTTTACGCAAATTGGCCTGTCACACATGGTCCAACCTAGAATTAAATTTCACCATTAAAATCCTTAGGTACAAATTTATCTTGTATAAAAACTTGAGCCTAAGAAGAGACCTCCTTGACCGACTTTACAATTTGGTCCTCTTTATTTACTTTCTGACCCTTATCTTTTGAAACCCTTGCATTTAGGTCCCCAACTTTTCATCATTCTTTGCAGAACGATCCTCCCTGCAACTTCTGCGCAGCGCCATACTCCAGTGACCTTGCGCGAAGCATGGCGCCGCGCAGAGCAGGGTTACCGTCCTCTAGAATAGAAGCAGGGTTCCCTGCAAAGTCCTCCGTCGCAAGGACCCGCCCATGCCCTCTGCCGACCACCATACCTTCCGTGCAAACGCGCGGAAGGTATGGGTGTCCCTTCCGTCCATAGTCCAGCGAGGCAGACCCCTCCGCACCTCGCCCCTCTCTGCGCGCCAAGCCCTTTATAAGGACCGGCAGACCCTGCCGGCTCCTTCAAGCTTCCTTTGACAGAAAACTACCCCCCTCTGCATCCCTTCCTCCTCCGTTGGAGGGCCCGAAGCTTCTTGCGAACTCCTCCTCTTCCTCCTCGTCGCTCTGCTGCCCTACCTGCAGCAGGGTTTGCCCTGCTTCGTCGTCCGCGTGAGGCTGTACCCGCTGGAGCCCGCCGCCTGCTTCCTCGTCGCCGAAACCCTCCTCCAGGGCGTCTTCGTCTCCAGCTCCGGCAGATACGAGTTGGCTGCTCTGCCCTCCCCCTTCGTCAAGTAATTAGGTAGATTGCTTCCTCTCTCCTTCTGTAACGACCCGATTCCCAAGTCCTTACGAGACACGAGCACCGGACCGACTTGACTAAACCCAAGACCTGGTCGTCCAACGAGGAAGTAACCAAAAGAGCAGTAAAATAAACCACATTCAACATGAATATAACTAACAGTAAGAAAATACAGTAGTAAGGAAAGAAACTACTACAGTATGTACCACCACAACAGTAGAACAACACTTATAATATAATATGAACTGCAGGTAAAGAAAAGTACAGTGGAAACAAGAACTACTCACTACAGTGGAACCAAAAAGAGGTACAAGAGAACAGTGGTAACTCTACTGGACCCTACTCGGCCCAGCGTCCTCTGCAGCCGCTGACCCTGGCTGCGCAACACCTGGTCCTGAAAGGTAACGAGTGTAACACTTCAGCAAAACACTGAGTAGAGTGGCAGCTAAACTAAAGAAACAGTAAAGTGTACAGTACCTATTTTAATTTTCTTTCTTCCTTTATTTACGTCTTTCTATTGTTTCACAATTTACCTATTTCTCAGATCCTTCACTTGATCTCGAATGTTCCTCGTGTTAACGATCTTGATTGCAGTCTTTTCCGAACAGTAGAAGCAGCACGTGGTGCTCTCTTGGCCGGGAGAGTCCCCCGTGGTGATCTTACTCTCAGTTAACCACCCCAAGGTCACTGACAGACGTAACGGTGACTACGGCACGCGCGGTAAACACACGGGTAGCTAACCCGCACTGGCACGCGGTCAGTCGTTTCCGTTAACGGGTGCACCCAAAGCACAGCACGAAACCAGTAGTCCTCCTCGGTACTACGTACACGAGGGCCAGCAAGTCGGTACAGAGTGGCCAGTCCTAACCCCGGGTCCCTGGGGCGGCTAGCTCCGCTCTGCACTAAACAGGGGGACAGTCGCTCTCCTTGGTACTCCGTACTCAATGGCTAGCTCACTTCCCCAATTCTATTCCATTCACTTTCCAGGAGTTCTACTCCTAATTCCCCGTAGGGTTCCAGCTCTTTAACTCAGTGCATTCCGGTTTCACCTTTCCAGTTTCACGTTCATACAACTCATATTCTTAATCATGTTCATTTATTCATAACAGGCAGCTGTTAATTCAATTCACAGGCAGCTATTATTTCTTTTCCACATTTTCAAGACTGTAGTGTTCACGTATTCCACTAGTTTTCCCATCCTAGGATTCATGTCACACCCTAGGATCTATAATACAATCTAGTTTTCCAGCCTTAGGATTCATGCAACACCCTAGGATCTACCATTCAATCTATTTCTCATTCCTAGGATTCATGCAATGTCCTAGGTTCTATTTATAGTTTCATAATTTAACAGATTATACTTAAAGCCACTCTACCGGTTACAACAGGCGAACTGGGGGCGTGGTCGGGAATCCCGCGTGCCTCCGCAACCCCCGAGACTACGACGGAATGGGGTCCTATCACAAGGATCAACACAAGGAACTTCTTAAAACAGTATACAACTACTGTAGACATGTAGAGGATTTAATTCCGAAAAGAACGCAACTCTAAACGCGGAAAACGGAATCCGAACGGGCCCTAAACGGGTCGAAGACGACGAAACAGTGCAAAATCAGACGTCTGGAACTTATTCCAGACGTCTTAAAAAGTGGATCAGCGAATTACCTCGCTCTGCGTGGGCTCTCGGACGTCCACAAGCCTGCGGGGGCGTTTGGCCTAGTTCCCGGACGTCCGATGGTCACCCCGGACGTCTGGAAGTCGTTCCCGTTGTCTGTCACTACAGCCAGACGTCTGATTCGCGTTGGATGCGAATCACCGAACCTGCGCGTACCCATCTCTCTCTCTCAGTGCGGTCATTCGAAGAAAAGGAAGAAGACGGAAATAACTCACCTTTCAGACGTCTGGACAGTTTTCGAGACGTCGTGCCCGTCGTCTGGCTATCAGCCCAGACGTCTGATTCTGGAAAAGTTTCCAGAACCAGGGCGCAACTCGCCCTCCGCTCACGACGCCCGGCCGCGCTGCGAGTGCTCCGCCTGCTGCTCGAGCTGAGCAGGCCTCCCGCGTCGCTCCACGCTCGCTGCGGCCCCGCCGACCGGCAACCGCTGCCCCAGCAGGCTCGAGCCCTCACGGCCGACGCCTCCTCCCCCGCGTAGCACCTCCTCCCGCACCCGCCGCGGCTGTCGCTGCCGCCGCTCACTCGCGCTCGCTCTCGCGCACTGGCTGGAAGGAGAAGAGGAATGGGCCGGAGGTGACGGGAGTGAGGGAGAGGGAGTGGCCTTTTAAGGCCACGCAAGGAGGAGAGAGAGCGGATAGCGCTGCGCCTGCGGTCGCAGGAGGAGAGAGGGAAAAAGAGAGAGGAAGACGGTTGCGGGTCTGCGCACGCCTGCGCGCAGACGTAGTCCCGCGTGCCACCGAAAATAGATCCCGGACATCTGGAAGTGGTTCCAGACGTCTTAAAAAAATGTCTTGAGTGTGTTCGTTACACCTTCCCTTGTATTTTCCTCCTTTTAAACTGCCCTTTCGACCACCCAACCGCCGCTGTCCAGACAACCTTCTCCACCTCCAATCACCCCCTCCGACGAGACCACCTCACGACCACAGACACTCCCGCACCTCGCCGACCAGCCCAGAAGCTCCCTCACACTCCACTCCACCGATCCCCCCTCTCCATTCACTGCCAAGCACCACCCGACCACCCCCCGAACAAACCCACCTTTCCGGCCACAGTCTGACCTAGGTCAGCCTCTCCACGCACTCTCGCACCCCGCTGACCATCGCACAAGCTTTGCCTCACTCAGGCGAAGCTTCCTACGTATTCTGACTGGGCCGAGAGGCCGTAGCTGTGATTTCAGGTCCGCGCCCCTCGCCGCCATTGTCGACGAGCTGCAGCTGCTTCACCTGCAGCTGCAGGCACCCTCCAGCCCAGGTGCGCGTCCCAGGTCACGCGGGCAGGAGTCACGAAGACACCCAGGCTCGCAGCTGGGGCGAAGGCCTCACGGGCTGCCTCAATTGGCGGCTAATCGCTCTCCTGCGAATGCCAATTTGGGAGGTGGGACTTTAGTCCCACCTCGGAAGTGCGTGGCTAAGCGCGCGCACTTAAATTGAAAAAGTGCCTACGGCTTATCGCCTTCGAACACAGGGGTCAGGTCCCTCTCCCGCACGCAGCGCGCCACGCGCTCGCTCGCCCTCGCCCGCGTTCACCCCCTGCGGGTCTGGGCAGGATCCGATTACCCAAACCGCGCACTCCTCGCCCACCACCGCACGCCGGTGGGCCTGGTCCCGGGCGCGATACCTGCACCCGATTACCCGGCTCTAGGAGAGCAGTCCTAAGAGAGAAATCTGAGAAAGAGAGAGACGCGGGGAAGGGTAGGGGTAGGTTTTTCTCTGACCCTTGTGTGAGCATGCAGGAAGAAAGGAAGAAGAAGAAGGCAGAAAGGAAAAGAAGAAGAAGAGAGGCGGTCGAAGCCTTAACCGCTCAGGGCAGCTGAAGAAGAAGAAGACAGGAAGGAAGAAACAGAAGAAGAAGAAAAGAAGAAGGAAGGCACTGTAGCAAAGCCACAGATAAGTCGTTTGAACACAGCATCAGACGTCGGAATCAACACAGCTGCAAAAGGCAGAGAAGAAAAGAAGAAAAAAAGAAGGAAGAAGGCATTGCCACCAGAAAGAAAGAAAGAAAAGAAGAACAGAAGGAGAAGGCGACAGAAGAAGAAGAAAGCAAGGAAGAAGAAAGAAGAAAGAACAAAGAAAGAAAGAAGAAGAAGAGAAGAGGAGAAACGGCCAAGGAAGAAGAAGAAGAAGAAGAAGAAGAAGAAGAAAAGAGAAAGAGAAGAAGAAGAAGCCAAGATCTCTCTCTCTCTCTCTCTCTTATTTTTGTAACATAATAGAGATCTTATTTAGTCTTCTAGAAACATAGTTGCTCCCAGAGTTCGACCTCGGAAAAACCTTGTTCCTAGTAAAAAGTTTTTAATGGTAATCTGGTAGCTGTTTTTTCTTATACTATAACGACTGTACTTAAACTATAATAAACATAAAGATACAACAAGGCATTCCAGAGCTACTAGGCACCGTGGATGACGGTGAAGGTAACCCTGCCACTGGTATGGTGGCAGGGTGATGAGAGCAGAGGAGGGTCGCTGGAGCCTGCGGGAGAATGGCCGGAGGAGACGAATTTTGAGGGATTTCCTTGGCCAAGACAAGCTCGAAGGAAGCGGTAGGGGCTGCCGCTTCTTAAATAGGTGCTGGTCGAGGGGGAAACGCGAGGAGGAGACGTGGTCTCCTCGCCGGAGGCATGATCAGAAAAAGACCCATACCTCCCAAGCATTCGCACGAGAGGTATGGTGGCCGGCATGGCATTGGAGCCGACCCATGCAAAAGAGGACAACATTAGGAATCCTCCTTTCAAATCTGGGGTTGGCTCCCCAGGTCTGTGCAGTGCCATCTACCGCACAAAGTCATCAGAGGTATGGCCTGTGCAGTGCGGGGACAGAGAGACCTATCTGAAGAAAGAGACGAGAAAGGTAGGGGGGTATCTGCAAGATTCCAAAAGTTAAGGGTCAAAAAGTAATTATTGAGGACCATTTTGTAAAGTGGGTTAAGGAGACCTTTTATTAGGTCCAAATTTTGGTATAAGCCTAATTTAGACCTAAGGAATCCAATGGTAAGGTTGAATTTTAGGTTTTACCAATTTTGACTGGATATTTTGCGTAAAAACCCAAATTAGGTTAAAAATTGGGTATGGTTCTCAATCTAGGTCAAGAAAGGTTCTAATGGCCAAATTAAAGGTTCTAAACCATAGGGGATATTTTTTCATGAATTTTAGAGGGTTTAATTTCTTTTTATATTGCTTTGAACTTTTTGAATTAAAGTGGGTTTGTTTTAGGGTTATAAAATGTCATTTAATTCCCAGATTTTGTCATAACCCTTCCTTGATCGAATCATCCCACTTTTTCTCTTATTAAGCCCATTTGACCTGTGTCTAGACCCTTAGAAATCTGTTTTATGTACTGCAATGGTAAAATTACAGTTTTACCCCTTGTGAATTATTTTATACTCAGATTTGCAATTCCCTGCTTTAGGCTTTTCCTTAGGTTTTGTAGGAGCTTTTGTACAATTAATTAGGTCAAAATATGCTATTTATGGTTCATGATGAGGTTTTCATCATTACTCCACTCCTAGCCTCTTCTCTGTCCAGATACACCCTCCGTCTCAGCCGCCGCCACCTAGAAATACCCCTCCACACCCTCGACTTTGACCAAGTTGGCTCCCTTCCCTCTTCTTCACTGAAGCTACTTCGATAGGCTATTCTCTCCAAACTTCGGTGAACTTCCTCCACCTCATCCGACTTCCTCCATCCATCTTTGATAGCTCTGGACCTCCGCCGAAGTTAGCCTAGTCTTCTGACTCATTGCTGACTAGGAGCTCTCCTCTTCTTCACCTCACAACCGCCTGCTGGAGATCTTTTGACAATCCTCTGATTTCCTCCTTTGTCATGAGCCTTCGATGGAGATCTTCTATCCCCTTCATCCAGGTAACAGTAGATTGGGTAGGTAGATTAGTTAGGTTAGTTAGTTAGGTAGATTAGGTAGTGTAATGTTAAATTTCACACTTGTCTTCCTCAACTCCGGCGAGCTCCTTGAGCTTGTTAGAAGCAATTATTTTGTCTTTTTAAGTCACCGTTCACCTTCTTTAACCTCTCATGAACATTTCTATTATCTTTAATTACTAAATAGATCATTTAATTGCCTAAACCACCTCCACCTCCACCAACTACTCCTGCTGTCCATGGCTGGAGCAGTTGAGCTAATTCCACCATCACTGGGTCATCCACCATCTATTCATCACCTAAGGACCCTAATTCTCATTGTAATGCAAGTAATTACCACCTATAACCTAAACGCTTAATTTTAATTAAGCTCCTGAGCTCGTTGTCAATGGCAGCTCAGGAGTAATTCAAATCATTAATTATATATATATAATCACAAATATCTGTTGACTTGTTTCCTCCACTCAATTGAGTGGGAAAGCAAGTCCTGACCTAATCCAACTCAGATTTTATATAAAATGAATTCACTGTTAAATCTTTACTCTAATGAACAATTGACAGAATTAATTTGTTCCTGAGGTTCCTTGTGACCTCAGGAAGCTTTTTAAATCTTTAATGGCATAATTTCACATTTCTGTACACATTTCACCTTTTTTCTGGACTCACCGGAGCTCCGGCGAGCCAAAACAAGTTCTTCAGCCTATTAAGTTTAGTGTGAAGCTCTAGAACTATAATTTGAGGTTCACTAATTATGCTGAGACATTTTCTTTGAGATTTAAGAGTCTGGAGTTGCCGATAGGTCTTCATCTTCTACAACTTCGGCAGAGTTGGAGAAGTCTGATAGATAGGTTTTTGTCTTGTTTAAGGGGTCTGGAAGCTTCAATGCTACACCCTGAGTTCATTTATATGCTTAAACCACTGTAACAAACCTTGGTTTTTTTTGATGAACAAACACCTTTAGAAGCTCAGGCGACGAGCTTGAAACCCTAGGAAACTTAATTAAAACATCAATTTAAGGGTCTGAACTTGTTTCTGTGATTAAAGAGAAGATGTGTAAGGCTCTAATTCCCTATGAAATAGCCAAACTTAGAAAGGCAAAATTCGAGGCTTTGTAGTCAACCCTGAGTCTGATCCTTGGATTTTGGATTCAGACAGACAAATTGAAGAGTTTAATCTGTTGCTGAGATGTTTGTAAATGATTCAAATGAGATTTGGATGAGTTCTGATTGAATTTATGGTGGAAATTGAATTCTGTTCAGTTTGGGTACTGACGACAGTGAATTTTTTATGAGATTTAATTGGATATTCTGGCCATATGGATTCTTGACAACCTCTAGAGGTTGCTTGAATTGATTAACTAGGTTTGTAGCTGTCTGTTAGGACCTTTCAAAGTTTGAATCACAGTTCTCAAGCTCCCTGAGAAGCTTTTAGCTTCTGCACCTTTCCTGAAGCTCCTGAGAGTTAATACCTCCATCAATAGCCACGGAATCATCCCTTGAACCTAATCAACACTTCATCTGGAAGTCAAAGTCCAATCTGTGGACTTTAGAGCTGAAAATTCACTTTGCAGGCCAATATAGATGTAGTGAACCCGGGTCCTTCGCCCTTTAAATTGAAGAGCTTAACTTCCCCTTAGTATCGAATTGATACTCCAATTGTGTAGAACAACTTAAGAGCTTTCTAGCAAGCTTTTATTTGCTTGGAACGGAGCTTTGAGCTGGCTGGAATCAACATTTGAAGTTCAAACTGGGAGGGGGAAACTTAGTCCCACCTCGGTAGAACCAGAGCGGCCGCATGAGTATAAAACTTATTTGTGTTTAAGGCATATCAGTCGACAACGCACGACGCAAGGAAGCGAACTGAGCATTGGGTGTGTGTGTGGGCGCGTGCAGTGCGCGTGCGTGGGTGTGTGTGCGCCTGTAGGCGTGCGAGTGTGGGCCCGTGAGGCCGTGTGCATGGGCCAGGGAGGCCATGAGCCGGATGGGCTTGAGACTATGAACTGGAAATAAACCGAAGCTAAATAAACCAGGCTTGGACCTAGTTGGGTCTGGTCCCACCCTGAGAGGGGTGCTGTGTATCCCCGACCGATCCAAGCCGCCCATTAAAAATCCAATTTTTGGTTTAAATAGATAAATCGGTTCGGTTCAGAAAGAAGGTCTGTAAGAGTTCTGAAGGATGCCGAGGGCTCAGAAGGAAGAAATGCTAAGGAGAAGAAGCAAAGGAAAGGAAGAGAAGGAGAAGGAAGAGAGAACTCGTAGAGAGAAAGGAAGGTTGAATGGGCAAGGGTTAAAGAGAAAAGACAGAGAAGAAAGAAAAGAAAGAGAAAATGATTAAGAAGAAGATTAAAAAATGATAAAAGAAGAGAAAGAAAGAGGCTGAAGACAAAGAGAAGAGAAGGAAATGATTCAATTTCTTGCATTATTTTTAATTCTTTTTTGAGTTTAATGTTGTAATAAGGCATATTTCCATTAGTAATACTTTCTATTGCCTTAATCACTTGAAATAAAAAGAAATAAACATGTTTACTTGTTGTTAAATAAGATCATTTGTGTGAATGTATTTTCTTATGGAATTTTGCACATTCTTTTAATTTGAAATCATTAAGCAAAATTCATGTTCTTAAAATAAATCTAATTATACTTTCTATAAGTGGCTTAGGCTTAATGGTGAATTCTAATTAAGATTATACCTCCTAGCAAACAACCTGGACTCAACCAGTTAAAAGAAATAAAATCTAAAATGTTAGGTTAACTTGACCCTATACTACTTAATCGACACAAATTCAAGTTGACCTAAGTTATTTTCTTCTGCACATAATTAAGCACAATTAACTTAATTAACCGTGTTGAGAAAGATTACCATCAATCAACTACAACTAATTTCATAAGGCATGTAAATATATCAATCTAGAAACAAGTAAAATCGTTATTGCATGCTATGTCCTATTCGATGAATCTCAATTTTCCTTTACAATCTCATCCTCCATTATTATCAAAACATGCATTCAACATTTCTATCAACACTATTAATGTTCCCACCCACATTTTTAGTAACAGTTTCGCTCCATTTGTGCCTCTTGCTTCTATTAACCTAACACCACCTTCCACTTAAAATCCTTCTTTATCCATATAACTAGAAATTCCTACTTCCACCATTTCTCCACCCACAAATCCTTCTCCACAAGAAAATCTAGGTATAATTCCTCCTATCTATATTTGTACTCATTTAGCGACAACTAGGTCTCAACATGGTATTTTCAAAAGGAAATTACATCACACTACTAAAGATATGGCTTCTCTTGAACCATCCTATTATACTCAAGCCAAGAAGTCTTCATGCTGGATTTAGGCCACGACCAATGAATTCACAATGCTAAAAAAAAAAAAAAATCTTGGAAACATGTTCCAAAACCGTCCAATGTTAATATTATTAGGTGTAAATGGATTTACCATATCAAGCAACATTCTAATGACACAATTGAACGATATAGAGTAGGGTTGCAATATACACAACATTGTAAGTACGCTTTCCTTAGTCTCTAGTTTAGTTTGAATTGTTGCAATTAGTTAGTTAAAAAAATTAAAAATACAAAAATGTATACTTTCTAACTAGCAGCAGCATGTTATAGGCATACACTCTTAGGAGTGCATTTACCTGCTCGTAACCTTATGATCTAACTCGAGAAAATTTCTATTATTTTTCTCGCATCAGCGGGAAAACACGCGAGAAAAAAATTGCGTAGATCCCTGTCCTGGAGATAATATCAAGACCACATATTCTTTGTTGAAAATACTTAAAAAGCGGTCACTTTACTTCTTTCTATTATATTTTTGAAAAGATTAAGTAAAAAAAGAGGATAATAAAAATTGTGACTTAAATTTGTTTGCAGAATGCATGCGGGTTTTATCGCTATCGTTTGTTGCATGCTATCGTGCACACAACGCGATCACTAGAGTCACACGAGTCTGAATTTTCTATCTCTCCTCTTTGCACCTCTTAGGGCTTTGGTCGAAGATCAACAAGTCTATCTCACTACTAGAGCCCCGGGGAGCCAGTAGTGAGCGATCTTGATCCTAGACCTTAGGCCTTTGAGCTTTAAGGATACACACTTGCGTAGACACGAGTTTAGGACACGTATTTTGATACTGATACTATACTTGTTTGCGTCCAAAGTATTTTGCGTATTCTAGGACTCTATTCTTTCCTTTGAAAGAAGAGAAAAATTTGCTTTTTTGCGTTGTTTTGCGGGTTTTGTTGCCGCTGTTTTTGGTGGTGTGAGTGTGCCTTTGCACATTCTTTTCGTTTTATGCACGGGAGGCAATCGTTGAATTTGCCTCTTGTAACTCTGCTGACAGGTGCTCCTAAGCCGATTACAGTTAAGTAACCAAATAAATTTCCCGTCTGATTCATCTGTTTCTATGGATTAATTGCAAAATTAGAATTCCGAGATCTCTTCTTCTGGTGAGGGGGAGATATCGCCTTTTGATATTCATGAGGCGCTCCTGAACTAGAATCTTGGAATGCTTGAACAAAATCGCCAAATAAATCTTTTAACTACTGCTTTAAATAATTTACAGAATCTTCAAACCCGTCTTCCACCTCAACCTGAGGCAGGTTTTGGCCTTCCTGATTTACGGATCCCTCGTCCTAGGCCTCTACTTCGAGACTGTTATAATCCATCTAATGCACAAGTAGAGCCTAATGTTAGGATTCCCATTGGGGAAAATGACCCAGAATTGAAGCTAAACATTATAGGTCTAATATCACCTTTTCACGGATTTGCATCCGAGGATCCATTCCAACATATCAAAGATCTTAAAAATCTATCTCAAACTCTTGGACCTCGAAATCAAAATAGGGAAATCCTACTTATGAAAATATTCTCTTTTAGCCTTAAAGATAAAGCCGCATATTGGTATAGAACTATTGCAAGACCAATCTCAACTTGAGCTGAACTTGAATTTGCATTCTTGAAGAAATTCTTTCCTATCGGTCGCACGAATGCTTTAAGGCGAGCAATCACAACTTTCAATCAAAATCAAGGAGAACCAATTCATGAAGCGTGGGAACGCTTTCATGAATTACAAAGGAAATGCCCACATCATGACATCCCTCGTTGGCAACTAATGCATATCTTCTATTATGGATTGCAAGAAGGCATTCGCAATTTAGTCGATGCCTCTTGTGAAGGGAACTTTCTCAATCGCGACGCAGAATCTGCTTCAGAATTATTTGAAGGGATGGCAGAGAACTTGATCAACAATGCATCCTTGTCGCAATTTACATGGGGCATGAATACATCACATTAAAATCCGCATAAGGGCATTCACGAGATCGGTAATCCGTCTAGTTCATAGGATTTGGAAATTATTGCAGAAAAACTGGACAAAGTCGACATCGTAGCAAAGCATCTTGATGAGGTCCGAAATATTATGAAAACTCTTACACCTCTACTTGCTATGCAAATTCCCGCGCATTCACCTGTTTTGCAAATTCCCATGGGAAGGTAATTTGTGAATAATCTGGATTCTAGAGATCCATCTTCCTTGGATTTTCTATCTACTCCTGCATCAACCCAAGGAGGGACCTTTGTCCCACAATCTTTCCCACCCTTTTCCTCACCCTTTTCTATTGCAAAAAACATGCCATATCTTTTTGGTTTACATGCCATCCAGGAAAACACGCCATATCTTTTTGGTTTACACGTTATATCTTTTTAGTTTACTCATCCAAAGTATCCCAATCATGTTTTCCTCTTAACTAATTAAGTCTTTATATGGTCTCATATAGGCACCATGTGTCTGTTTTGACAAACTTAGCGTGTTTCTCTTAGACCATGAATTTCATGGTTCTAAGATTGATTTTTCTCTGTTCATCAAGCACACTTCAGAAGGCTCCTTATATATTCTCATTTGTGTCGATGACATCTTGCTCGTTGAGTCTTCTATAACTTTGCTTAACAATTTCTTATTTTCTCTGAAGGTTTCCTTTCTTGTTCGAGACTTGTGTTTTCCAACATATTTCTTAGGCATTGAACTTCTCAAAACTTTCAATGGAATTTACTTGTCATGACAATGTTATATCATGAACTTATTACAAGATGCACATATATATGGATGGTTTCAAGCCAGTTCCCACTTCTATGACGCTTGTTATCGCCTCTATTTTAATTTTTCTAGAAATTTAGGAATGCCATTGTCTGCTCCTAATTTGTACAGATAATTACTTGGTATATTACAATACCTCTTATTTACTTGTCTAGATAATACATTTGTTGTGGACAAACTTTCTCAAGCCATAAATTGCCCAATTGATGAACACTATGAATGCAACCGCTCACGTTTGCATAGAATTTTTTTTTTCTAAAGCATTTGTATTTATCGTTTCATGCAATATGGAACGTTACATGCAAAAACTTAATAATAGCCAAAAGTAAAGTTCCAGTGAGTGCAAATTTAGACAAAGATCACATACCCCTATTTGCATAGTTGAGCTAGTACATCATAGAAAAAAATCAAAATCCTACAAGGAGCCTACGGTGCCCGATTCCGTATATTAAGACCTGTGCTGTTAAAACACTTTAAGACGTCTAAGATTTGGGTCAGACGTCTGGATGCCTTCCCAGACGTCTGGAAAGCAAATTTTTTCATGTACGTCCCCGCGTTTGCGTGCGTGTTGCATGCAGACAGTACACAGCCGCATTTCCTTCTCTCTCCTCTGGCCGATGAAACCCTAACCCTGCGCCTACTTAAATCCCCCTCCTCTCCCTCGTTCACCTCAACTTCAGCCACCCTTCTTCTTCCCTAGCGAGAGCGAGAGTAGCAGGCAGCGAGTAGCAAGCGTGAGCGACGTGGGAGGAGAGGAGCAGCGAGGGGAAGAGAGGAGAGCGCGCGAGCTCGTGAGGGAGTTCGCCGAAGAGCTCACGGCCGGTCGGGCATGCGCAAGGCGGAGGGGTGCATCGGGGAGGTCGTCCCTGACACTGCTGCAGCTGGAGAAGCGGTAGAGCGGGCGTGGCGTGGCCACGCGCGGCGCGACAAGGAGAATGCAGTCTTTGGTTCTGGGATTTTTCTAGAATCAGACGTCTGGATCTACATCCAGAAGACGTAGATGACGTCTGGAGAAGGCTCTAGACGACTGAGAGATAAATCCCGCGACGTACACCTCCCTTTGCAGATACGGCCATGCAGGCCGTTCCACCAAGGCACTGTTCCGTGCCATATTGAGGAGATTTGCGTCACGCGTGCAGGATTCGCTTCGGGAAGGCGCGGGACACGCCCTCCCACGCAGTTCAGACGTCTAGGTGAGGCACTAGATGGCGGGAAGCGTCTCCAGATGTTCGAAAAGGTGGTCGGACGTCTGGAACTTGGTCAAGACGGTTCAACAGAGTCCCTGGACGTCTGAGGAGTAGCGTAGAGTTGTGGTATGGTTCTGGACTTTTTAAGACGTCTGGAAGGTGTTCCAGACGTCTGATATGAATTAGAGTTACTGTTTTGACCCTTTTAGGGTCCGTTTGAGATCCGATTTCCACAATTAAGATTCCGTTGTTCTCTATTTAAGTTCCTCTACTTGTTGGAATACTTTTTATACTGTTCTGAGTGGTTTCTTGTGATTAATCCTTTTGATAGGACCTCGTTCCATTGCGAATTTGGGATTTGCTGAGGCACGTGGACCTGCCGACCAGGCCCCCATTACTCCTGGGTTTACTGGTAGAGTGGCTGGCCCTAGTTTAATTACCAACATGAATGCATATTTGGAATGAATGTTATTTCCTAGGGTATGGCATGAATCCTAGGATTAGAAACACTGGAATAGCTATATGGAATGTATGAATTGCAGTCTTGGATGAGAAAATGGAATAATAACAATTGCCTGTGAATGGATAACAGCTGCCTGTGAAATGTAAAGTACTGTTGTTAGCAACTGTTATATGTAAATTCCTGTTGTTTACAATTAAATACGAGCTGCCTGTATATGAATTGGAAATGGAAGATTGAATGTTGGAAACACGAGCTACCTGCAAATAAACCTGGAATGTGAATTGTAAATTTGCATGCTACATGTGTAGAACATGAGAAATGGAAATAGAAATGATGAAATCTAATATTGCTTAGCCTGAGAAACATGAGCATGAACCCTACGGGGAATTAGGAGTAGACCTCCTAGAATTGTGAATGGCGAAGTGAGCTGGCCCTTGAGTACGGAGTACCAAGGAGAGCGACTGTCCCCCTGCTTAGTGCAGAGCAGAGCTACCTGCCCTAGGGTTGGGACCCAGAGTTAGGATTGGCCACTTTGTACCGACTTTCTGGCCCTCGCGTACACAGTACTGGGGAGAGCTACTAGTGTAGGGAGAGAGTTAGCCACCCCACGGGGCCTGGGGTTCAGCTAGCCACCCTACACCGACTTGTTAGGCCCACTGGGCAAACCAAGGTAGCCAGGCGAGGGTGCGCGGACTATGGAGGGGTCAGACCCCTGTTTGGTTCTTAGGAGCTAGACCCCTGTTACTGAGAGGGCCCTATACTGGTTCCGTGCTGTGCTTTGGGCGCACCTGTTAACGGAAACGACTGACCGCGTGCCAGTGCGGGGTAGCTACCCGTGCGTTTATCGCGCGTGCCGTAGTCACCGTTACGTCTGTCAGTGACATTGGGGTGGTTGACTGAGTGTAAGACCACCATGGGGGACTCTCCTTGCCAGGAGAGCACCTCGTGCTACTTCTACTCTTCGGAAAAGTCTGCAATTAAGATCATTCCCACGAGGAACATTCGAGATCGAGAAAAAGACATGATAAATAAACCAAGTAATGAAAGAAAGAATAATTAGTTAAAGAAAGAAAGAAATTGAAAAGCAACAGCTACCTGTCCACCTTTACTGTTTAGTTAGCTGGTTGCCACTCTATTCAGCGTTTGCTGACGTTTTATACTCGTAACCTTTTTCAGGTCCAGGTGTTGAGCACCCAAAGCTTACGGCAGCAGAGGGTGCTGGGCCCAGAAGAGCCCAGTAGTGGTAGTTTTCTGTTGTACTCCGTTCCTGTTGTAGTAAGTAGTTGTTACACTTCTGTACTCGTTGATTGTAAACTTTGTATTCATGTACCTGTTTAAATTTTTCTACTATTGTGGTCGTGTGTACTGTAGTAGTTTACTTCTTTATTACTGTACTTTTGTTACTGTTAGTTGCTTGCATGGTTGTTAAGACCCGAGGCACCAAGACCACTTTAAGACGTCTGGGAGTTGGCCTAGACATCTGATCAGATGTTTGGACACCTTCCCAGACGTCAGGAAATTAATTTTGCGTGCGTACGAGAGCGAATCTGAGCGCATGCACGCGCAAACTGATTCCCAGCCGCCCTCTTCTCTTTCTTTCTTCCCCCGCCGACTTGCAGAGCCCCCTCGTGCCTACATATACCCCTCCTCTCACTCACGCCACCCCACTCCCTTCCACCCGTCTTCTCCTTCTCCCTGCCAGCGAGAGCACGAGCGAGCGAGAGCGGCAGAGCGGTTGCTGCGAGTGTGTGGGGAGAGAAGCTGCTGCAAGAGGAAGAAGAAGCTCGACCGTGAGGGTGTGAGCTTGCCGGGGCAGCTAGAGCCGGCCGGTGGGAGAGCAGCGAGCGTGGGGTGTCGCGGAAGAGTTGCTGCAGCTCGGGCAGCAGGCGGGCGCGGCCGTACGTCGCGGGCCGAGAGTGACAAGGTCCTGATTCTGGGAAAATTTCCCAGAATCGGACGTCTGGACCTTCGTCCAGACGACGCAGAAGACGTCTGGAGGAAGACCCGGACGTCTGACGGGTACCATATTTTCCTTCCTTTTTCTTTTTACACGGGTACGGCCATGCAGCCGTATGCCGCGTCCCTCTGCGCCTTTCCACACGTGTGCGCAGGTGTTGTTCGGGAGGGCGCGAGGGCTCGCCTTTCCACACGAATCAGACGTCTGGCCACAATACCAGACGACGGATAGTAATTCCAGACGTCTGGAAACTACGGCCAGACGATCCAACGAGCTTTTGGACGTCTGAAGGACTGCGTAGACTGAGGTACGACATGATCCACCTTTTAAGATGTTTGGAAGAGGTTCCAGACGTCTGATTTTGGACAGATTCATCATTTTTGACTCGTTTAGGGCCCGTTCGGAGTCCGTTTTCTACGTTTCGAGTTGCGTTCTTTCCAGATTTATTTTCTCTACCTGTTTACAGTAATTGTGCACTGTTCTGAGAAACTACTTGTGTTGATCCTTGTGTTAGGTCCCCGTTCCGTTGCGGCTCTGGGGCTTACGGAGGAGCGCGGGATTACCGACCATGCCCCCAGTACTCCCGGTTTCACAGGTAGAGTGGCCCGTTTAATTTATTTAACAAAATTTGTACAATTATGAAACAATTAATAGAGTCTAGGGCATTGCATGAACCCTAAGACTGAGAAATTTGATTGAATGATAGATCCTAGGGCATTGCATGAATCCTAGGACTGGAAAACTAGATTGAATGATAGATCCTAGGGCATTGCATGAATCTTAGGACTGGAAAACTAGTTGACTATACAAACATTGCAGTCTTGGAAAAGTAGAAAGGAAATGATAACTGCCTGTAAATTGGTTAACAACTGCCTGTTATGAATGAATAAATATGCTTGAAAACATGGGTTGTATGAACGTAAAGCCGGAACGGTGAAACCTAAATTGGCTGGGTTAAAAGAGCTTGAACCCTACGGGGAATTAGGAATAGAACTCCTGGAAAGGAAATGGAATAGAATTGGGGAAGTGAGCTGGCCCTTGAGTACGGAGTACCAAGGAGAGCGACTGTCTCTCTGTTTAGTGCAAAGCGGAGCTAGCTGCCCCAAGGACCCAGGGTTAGGTCTGGCCACTTTGTACCGACTTTTGGTCTTCGCGTACATAGTACCGAGGGGAGCTATTAGTGTAGGGAGAGTACTAGCTACCCCACGGGCCTCGGGGTTCTGCTAGCTCACCTACACGACTTGTTAGGCCCACTGGGCAAACCAGGGTAGTCAGGCGAGGGTGCGCGGACTGTGGAGGGGCAAGACCCCTGTTTGGTTACTATGGAGGGGCTGGGCCCCTGTTACTGAGAGGGCTCTGCCCTATACTGGTTCCATGCTGTGCTTTGGGCGCACCCGTTAACGGAAACGACTGACCGCGTGCCAGTGCGGGGTAGCTACCCGTGCGTTTATCGCGCGTGCCGTAGTCACTGTTACGTCTGTCAGCGACCTTGGGGTTTTTGACTGAGGGTAGCACCACCACGGGGGACTCTCCCGACCAGGAGAGCACCACGAGTTACTTCTACCTTTCGGGAAAGACTGCAATCAAGATCGTTCCTAAGAGGAACATTTCTAGATCAAGAGAAGGATCTGAGAAATAATCAACAGTGAATAAATGGAAATTATAAGGAAAGAAAGTAAAAATATAACAACTACTGTATACTCTAATGCTTCTTTTAGCTTTTAGTTGCTACTCTCCTCAGCGTTACGCTGACGTGTCACCCTTGTTGCCTTTTCAGGACCAGGTGTTGAGCAGCCAGAGTCAGCAGCTGCAGAGGGCGCTGGGCCTAGTAGGGTCCAGTAGGGTTACCTGTAGTACTTACTGCACTTTTCTTTCTGCTGTAGTGAGTAGTTTTCTGTTACTCCTTGCACTCTCTTTAATGTAAGCTTCATGTTATGTACATGTTTATTTTTCTACTGTTGTGGTGGTGTATGCTATAGTATTTCCTTTCTTTACTACTGTATTTTGTTACTGCTAGTTATATACATGGTGAATGTGGTTTATTTTACTGCTCTTTTGGTTACTTTCTCGTTGGACGACTGGGTCTTGGGATTAATCGAGTCGGTCCAATTTTCGTGTCTCGTAGGGATTCGGGAATCGGGTTGTTACAATGGTGAATGTGGTTTATTTTACTGCTTTTTAGGTACTTCCTCGTTGGACGACTGGGTCTTGGGATCAGTCGAGTCGGTCCGGTCTCGTATCCTGTAGGGATTCGGGAACCGGGTCGTAATACCGTAGAGTTTCAAATGAAATCTATGAGTTGTGAATCTCAGTAATCATAAGGACTAACATTAAAATAAACAATTAATAATCCAAAACCTTTAACATAATTAAATAACTTGATAATATAATTCTAATAGATATCTTAGTATATCCAATTGTACATTATCAAAAATAATGACCATCTCTCTTTCGAACTTAATTTCTATTACAAAAAAGGCACAAGTCATAATGGTGCTTTACATTAATTTTATTCCCGTTTTTTTCTATTGTGTATTATTGTCTTAAACTTTTATGAAGCAAAAGATAACACATAGCACAGGAAGGACATTATTTCACAAATAATTCCTTTATAATAACACAAGTAATAAGTCACCATTAATGTCATAATTCATGTAATCGTTCAATTATTTAATACTATAAACTTATACCCTTTAAAAGTTTACTTAAGTATAACAAATTCATAATTTTTCCCTTACAGAAATTTGAGTAACTATATTTTATTTTCAATACAAACAATGCTCCAATGACCATGTTGCATGCATAAAAATATTTCATAACCTTAACCATGATTTTACGATCACATTCAAAGGAAATTCATCCCACAATACATGCCATGACATTTCTATGCCAGTATTCGTTTTGAATAATTTATTGCATGATGTTCAATAACAATTTCGTGGCAATGGCTTACTTTATTAAATCATTTTACATATAGACATTTGCTTTAGTGTACATATTACATTTCATAAGAAATTCATGGCAATGGCTTACTTTATTAAACCATTTTTCATATAGACATTTGCTTTAGTGCACATATCATTAGGTGGCTTTGATGGTTTAATCGCCGACACAAGCGGTCTATGAAACAATAACATGCATGCCAGTGTGGCTACAACTGAGGTGGGCTTACCTTTTGCCACCGTGGTTCATAGAACCATATGCCCCGAGAAGGCGTTGCCCCTCTTAGGGCTCATGAGACTCATTTGAGTTAGTGCCTTAACATATTCACCAATCCTGAGTTCATACACATTTAATATTGAATAAGAGTATACTTTTTATGTTAATCATTGATCTTAACACATTCCACAATAATATTAAGATAACTTCATCATTTATATGCTTGAATCGTAGTTTAATATAAATGGATAACAAAACTGCCTTACGTAAATAAGGATCTTAACATCCATATACATTTTTAAAGGATGCAATCATAATTAGTTAAAGTGCTTATGTGTATAAGTCAGCACTCAATAGTAATGACTTATTAGGTTTTCTCTTAATAATTAAATAAATTAGCACCACACCTTGATCTAATTTACACACCAGTGCAATATTTACACTTTATTCCATTTAGTCATCCACTTGTTCCATTACTATACTTATAGCCTTTACTAATGGCATTATAAAGACAGGCCACACTAGCAATTAATCCAAGAAGGAAGTTTTCCAATAAGCATTAAATACATTAATAGCAAGCATGGAAACATATATCCAGTTCATTCTATTTAATTATACAATTAAACTACCATCTCGTATACGTGAAAAGAGAAAAAGTTGATTATGATGTTCCTGAAACAACGATACCCATGTACATAACTAATGGTGTAATTATGCGGCTTATCATCTTACTTATAAACATCAAGGATATATGAGATACTCTACTATCGATCTCATTTTTTTATCCAATAGCAATGAAGTCGTGCATGCCATCAAGAATGGAGCGAAACATAAAATTCACTGATTGAGACTTATAATAACAAATCTTTTATAATTTGTAAGAAAACTATAGAAGGTAAATCATGTAACTTTATCACATGTAATCTATATATCAAAAGAAATTGTGTTGTCCATGCATCCTTGCTAGGGATGTGTATATGATGAGAACTTCATCATGAACCCTAACTAGCATATTTTGACCTAATAAAGTGAACAAAAGCTTCTACATAACCAAAAGGAAGGCCTAATTCAAGGGATCACTAATACGAGAAGAGAACATGAAACAAAGGGTAAAATCGTAATTTTACCAGTGCAGTTCATCAATGGGATTTTACAGGGTCTAGACATAGGTCAATTAGACTTAATAAGAGAAAAAGTAGGATGGTTCAGTCAGATAAGGGTTATTGTGAAATTTAAGAATTAAATGACATTTTATAACCCTAAAACAAATCCACTTAAATTCACAAGGTTTCAGGAAGGATAAAAATCAACTAAATCCACTAAAATTCATGAAAAAATATCTCCTAGGGTTCAGGACCTTTAATTTGGCCTTTGGAACATGTTTTGACCTAGATTGGGGTCTAAGCCCAATTTTGACCTAATTTGGATTTTTATGCAAAATATCCAGTCAAACGTGGTCAAACCTAAAATCCAACTTAACCATTGGATTCCTTAGGTCGAAATTAGGTTTGTACCAAAATTTGGACCTAAGGGAAGGCCATCTTGACCTACTTTGCAAAATAGTCCACCCAATAACATTCTGGCTCCTAACTTTTGGAAATCCTTGCAGAAATCCCATCAACTTTTCGTCACTTTATTCATTTTGGTCCCTCTACCATTGCAGCAGGGACCCATACCTCCGGCAAGGTTTCAAGGTGGTTTTCTCCTCGTTTCCCCAGGGAGCTGCTCCCAGATTTGAAAGGGGAGCTCTCTACGAAACCCCTATCGCATGAGCAGCTCCCCTTGCCCTAAATCGCCGCATACCTCTCGTGCGAACGCTTGAGAGGTATGGGTATCACCTTCGGCCATACTTCTGGCGAAGACTTTCGGCCACAACCTTGCGCCTGACTTTCTACCCAAGCCTTTATAAACAAGCCCAGATCCCTCCGCATCGAGCAAGCTTGATTTGGCCGAAGAATTCCCCAGAATTCCTCGTTTCCCTCTTCGGCCAAGTAGCCCACAAGCTCCGGTAACTCTCCCTCCCTCTTCTCGTTGCTCTGCTATCGTACTAGTGGCAGAGTCCTCTCCGCCTCGTTCCTCCACGTTGCGCCTCACCGGCGCACGTCTCTTCGACCTCCTTGTCATCGTCGCCTCTCTCTCTAGGTCTTCGTCTCCACCGACGACACATAAAGCCGTCCTCCTCCACTCCCCCTTCGTCTATCCACTTGCAGATAAGTCATCTTTCTGCCCTCTTCATTTTCCTTTTATCAATTTCTACTATCACGCACCGACCACCAAAAACCACCATCACCTTCTCCACCTCCGGTAGGTCACCGGCGAGGCGAAACCATCGCTCCACTCCTCCGCACGCTTCGCCACCTACCTCAGAACCTCCTCCTTCACCCACTGATCATCATCCACCCCTCCACTGACCGCCAACACCTCCATACTCGCCCACGACCTAACTCACCTTCAGGGCCACAGAGCGACCTAGGCACGCACTCCTAGGCCGCCCCGCGGCCTACCACCCACCGTTTCACCTTCACCAAGACATGGCAAAGCTCCTTGTGTGTTTTAATGGGGCAGCAAGGCTGTATTCAGTGATTTCAGGTTTAGCCCTCGGCCGCCATTGGCAATCGCAAGCAAGCTTGCTTACTTCAGAGCTCCAGGCTGCGCACTCCAGGCTTCAGGACATCAGGCTACGCGGGTTGAGTGTGCACGTACATCCAGCCTGAGAGCAGCTATTGGGAGGCCCTCAACTGCTCTAATTGGGTGGAGTTCTCCTCCTGCGGGCACCAGTGAGGTGGGTGGGACTTTTAGTCCCACCTCGGAAAGCCAGGAGTGCACAGAGTGAGTTAAATTGAATTTGTGATTCTTTCTCTTCGCCTCAGAACACAGGGGTGAGGTCCCTCGCCCTCACTCACTTACGCCTCATCCACGACCTGCCCCCGTGGATCTGGCACCCGACCCGATTACCTCTCCCACGCACTCCTCGCCCACCACACACGCCGGTGGGCCTGGACTCGGGTGCGCTTGACCCGACCCGATTACTCGGCTCTGGGAGAGCATTCCTAAGAGCGAAATAGAGAGAGATAGAGAGATGCAGGGGAGGGTAGGGGATAGGTTTTGCTCTCTATGCTGTGCAGGGACAGAAGGAGAAGGAAGATATAGTTGTTGAAGAAGAACTTGTGAAGGAGAAGGTGCAGTTGAAGGCAAAAGGTAGAAGAAGAAGGAAGGAGAACTCAAGGTAGAGGAGCGGCAGAGGAAGAGAAGAAAAAGACTGCCGAGGCCAAGTGAAGAAGAAGGAGGAGGCACAGCAGAGAAAAGAAGAAGATAGAGAAAGACTAAGAAGAAGAGAAGAAGAAGCTAAGGAGAAAACTGCAGCAGCTGAAGACAGAGGAAGAAGACAGGAAGGAGGAAAGCTAAGTGAAGAAGAAAAGAAGACAGAAGAGAAGTGAGTACTATAGCATTTGCCAGTTAAGACGTCTGATTCACAGAATCAGACGTCTGAGAAAGGAAAGACAGAGAAAGAAAGAAGGAGAAGGTGCAGCCAAGCAGAAGAAAGAAAAAGGAAAAGAAAGAGAGAAGATAAGAAGGAAGAAAAGAGAAAAAGAATCTATTTCTTTTTATATTTTCCTCTTTAGCATTTTATTTACATTGCATTATTATTGAACATCATCTTTCAAGTAAAATTTGAGATTGTGATTTTTTGTTTCTAAAATACCAATTTGCTCCCTCAGTTCGACATCGAAATATTTTGACTTTCGAGTGAATAAAATTGTTATTTGTTCATACGCTTTTTCGACTATACTACAACGAGGTTGATTTAAAATACGAGAAAGCAATACGAATAGTATATCTAAAATCATTCAATGAATCTATATGCATGTTTAATATATTTTGGATGTCCGTACACAATTCATCATGAATAAACAAGTGCAAAATCAAGTTATCTATTAATAGGACAATGATGCACATCTTGACATAGAATTTTATTTAATTAATTAGAATTTATAACTATATATCAAATGCTTATAAAAAAAGCAACACTGATTTGAGGTTCTCAAACTTTCATGATTACTAAATATGTATAATCTAACTTGCTTGACATGTTATAAAATTTAGTAATATTTTTAAACGATTCAAACTTAATAGAATATTGACGTTGATAAGAATATGAAAAGATGGTCTTGCCAAGGGCTTCGATGGTGCTTGTAGAAAGGCAATGCCATTGTGATGTAGGAGTACAAGTTAACAACTAACGACATTTCAAGTCCAAGAGGGTAACCGAGATGTCATTAAAGGTTGCAAAAGAATTAAGAGATCCTGAAATTTGGGGGTAGTACTTCGGTATTATGGAGTGGCAACATACCTCATTGAGTTCTAAGAATCATGTAGGGGAGAAACCCCAGGAAAATCATTGGAGAAGGATGCGACTTTCTTATATGTGCAAGGTGAAGGCCATATATGTTTATGAGGGTTGTGTGAATGGTTATGTGGTATATATAAAATATAATAAGAAGTGTAAAATAAAGGTGCATGTCAATGTTGGAATAAAGTATAATTTGGAAAGAATGATGTGTGATAGGTGGAATAGATAATCTCCACCAAATATGACCTCACTTAATGTTTATTAGAATTTATGAGGGGAATAATTCATTCATTTTTGACAAGTAAATTATTAAACAATTAAACAAATCACTAAATGAGAGAGAGTGTGTAATAATTGGGAGTGATATAAATTTCGAAAATCAGTTATGAAAATTAGAAGAAAAGGAAATCCATCTATTTAAAGCATGTTAACATAAACATCATGAAAGGAGAGTAAATGCACATAAAAAATTCCTTGGAGAGAGGTAGAAAACAATCTTAGAGACAGATAATTCAAATAAAGAAATGAAAGGTGACTTAATGATCCAACTTAACATTTTTACTTGATTTTATTTGGATAGATATCCTTTCAAGGATCCTTTTCTTCTTACCTCTCTATTTTTTTTTTCTATTTAGACCTGAATTACAAGTGTGTTCATGTAATCTTTTAAAAATTATAATCTTAATGTTTCATTTATAAAGATATCTACTACAACATATACCTATCTCTAATATAACTCTTGCTTTATTATTTTATATTTTATTTGTTAAATTATATACATGGAAAGTAAATCGAATATGTTACAATGAATTTTTAAAGATGATTTTGCATTATCTACAAATAACTTGTTCATTTTTAGGTTCAATTCCACTATTACACTTCATGTTTATTCAAATGTCGATTGGGTCACAAATTTGGATGATCGCAAGTCCACCACCGATTATACTATTTTCCTTGGCAATTCCTTAATCTCACGGGCTTCTAAGAAACAGTAAATAGTTGCTCGATCTACTATTGATGCAGAATATAGGGCATTAGCAAACGTCACCTTCGAAGTCACCTGAGTGCATACTCTTCTTAAAGAACTTGGTGTTTGTCATCCTTCTCCATCAACATCATATTGTGACAACTTGGGAGCTCTATATATATCTCACAGCTAATCCAATTTTTCATACCTGAAATAAACATACCGAGATCGATTTTCACTTCGTTCAAGACAAAGTTACTCATAAAGACCCTCAAGTTGCATTTCTACAATCAAAGTTGGAGCTTGCTAACTTATTAACCAAACCTCTTGTCGAGGATCCATTTCTCTATCTCAAAGGCAAATTGAAGCTTTGTGCTAGGCCTTCAATTTGAAGGGGGGTATTACAATATAAGCATGACCAACTTCAACGAAATAGTTAAGCTGGGTTGTACAAAACTGCCATGGGTTGTTGAGAGTGGTGAGCTCAAGTGAATTGTAACCTCAGCTGATGGTCTATATAAACACCTTAGCTATAACCATTTGAACAGATGAATATGATTGGCATTTCTTTTCATTGAATCCAAGACCAAGGAAGTACAATGAATGACTTACTTGAGAGGAGGGGGGTCCTTTCGACCCGCAGAAGTTTCCTCCTTCACATAAACCTTCCTTTTTGGAACAATATTAGATTGACCCAAATGGTCTCCTTTCCCAAACGAGGAAGATACATATATATGGTAGCTCGACGTCCCTGTCATCAACTCAACCACTAGGGCTCCGACAAGAAATTCTCATCGATCCATCGTCTTCCTCTTCTGATGGGTCAGGCATACTTGTATTTGATTTCCTCTGCAAGCAGTTGCTATCTTTCAATGGTCATTGCCTAGTTCAGTCTTTGCCTGAAGCTTATACTGCAACCCCTTGACTTCACGACCCAATTTGCCACAATGATGGCAGTAACGAGGTCGAGCTTCATGCAACAGGGAGAAGCTCATTTTTGCCCCCTGTGGAGGAGGTGGCTTCAACCTCTCACGTTAACCACATCAACAATTACTTACTGCACGTATTTCAGTATTATAAGCTAAATGGTCATGAAGAAAAATTTTGAGGAGTCAATGGGCTGGCTAAAGTGGCATTTATTTTGGGAACATCGACGTCGAGATGTTTATTTAGTAAAAACGAGATAAGTTGATCATTGGCTGACATTATTTTAATTTTGACGTTTAGCTTGGGTTGTTTATAACGACGTCTGTGTTTTGTTGGTGGTGGCATTTCTAAATTTCCACCATGTGAAAGATGATGGTAACCCAACGGCGCTATACGTTTCAGTAACTAAATGAATATATGTGGACTGAAAAATATTCTTTCAGATGCTGCGATCTTATGGATCACATGCATTCTGGTTAATTATATTAAGCTGGATGATATTTAAGACAAATTTTTGTTGTGACGTGGCTGTTATCAATCCTGGCCAGAATCATGCATGTATGCACATTCGAGGTCTGATACCTAAATTATCCATTATTCTGGAAAAAAGATTTGATCTCGAAATTTCTTTCCTGGCTAAACATTTGAATTTGAAGGGGCAAAGAAAATAATTAACAAAAAGACAAGGTGCCGACACTTTTGTTTCTTTTGTTGGTCTTTTACGGGAGGCCTTCAAAGTCATCTTACCAAGGGCTCAATCAGCGGTTGAGGGCCCTCATTTCATTTGGATTTTAGTTTGGATTATTAGTCTTAGTTAGAAGTTTATATGCACGAATAAAGCTAGAGAGAACTAATTTTGACCGTTAATTTACTCGTAAAGCACCTTTATTTTCACGGTGCACATGATATATATGTATTTGTGTGTGTGGGCGCACGCATATTCTTACAATCCATCCGATTTATCAATCAAATAAAATCGTTCACAGATAATTGGGATCTACCACATATCGAGGGTCACGAATCACAAAGGATACACATGTCCGGAACTGTAGAGCGATAGTATTCGTCCTTGATGGGTAACTCAGGATGACACTAATTAAGGATGTGTCGTTGGATCCAAGTCCCTTTGTATTCCACAAGTATTTTAGGATTAGTTTATTTGAGTGGTTAGTAAATTAATGTTAAGAAATATAAAATTATTGTTAATTTATAATTGTATTTACTTGAAGATTATTATTAACATTCATTTGTACTTACTTGAATTTATGTTAAATTGTGGTGTTAACCTTTGTAATGTTTATTGGATAATGATGTTAGGAATATAAAGTATGAGGGATGTCAGAAATACAGGTGATGTGCTATTTTAATACGAGTTTAGTTAACATTAGTTGAAATTGTTGTTAGACAAATTTGTGTTAATCCAGATTAGCAAATGAGTGGTTAAATAATGAAGTAAATGAGGTTAACCCCTCAAAGGGTGGTTAACTCTCGATAAGAAAAGAATCAATATTTCGAGTATGATCTCCTTTACATGGAAATGAGAACATTTGTGAAGAAATAGTAGTGATAATTTCATCTCACAATGAACTCTTGAGCTATTCTAAAGACAACTCTTTCCTCTTATTAAAAGGAATCTAGCTAGCTCTGGTAATATCGGCCACAACGTATTGGGTATCAAGTATCAATCCAATAGACTCATAACAACCATCTCAATTCTACAATTTGAAGTTATCGCATATCAGTTCCCTATCTTTTATAATCTACTACTACTTAGGTTCTTAGTTCATAATGTGAAACTATTTTTAAAGTGTTATGTAGTATGATCGATTTTAAAGATTCATATTCCAAATTAAATCGGATGGTACAATTATTTGAGCCTTTCCTACTCAGAACCAGCAAATCTCGTTCAATCATTTCCTATCAACTTATTAATGGATCCATAAATCTCCCTCTGAGCAAGGTCACTATCTCCTTGCCAGCAATGGCAAGTAATCTTCGCTTTCCATTGGCAATGTCAAAGCTTATACATTAACATTGTCAATGGCCACGGCCACTGTAGCTATCATATCACCACAGTACATCCGTCCCTACCTCTATTTGGCAATCACAAAGCTTATCCATCATCTCAAGAGGCTCCTAATCAATTTTGAAATGGTCTTGACCATGCATATAAAGGACAAGGGGATCTAATACTACTAAGGTTATTAGCCAAAAATTGACCTCGATATACTTATTCAAGAGAACCATTTAAGTGCTCAGTAGGTTTCTATATAAGTAAGAAAACTGTTGAAACTATCATTGTTGTGCAGATTTGCAGACTACGAAAGCGATTTTACTACGTGTCGTTTGTCATTTTCAAAGAAGAAATTACCATGAAAGAAAACAAAAGGAATTGGTGACAAGAGCCTCCGTATTTGCAGGGTAAGAAGCACCAAAGAAGGAAAGGACCGATTCACTTTAACAAAAATAGCATTGAGTTATTCTCTAAGTTATTTTTTATTTTGAGAAATTAATTTTGTAAGTGCTGCGATCGTAGGATGACGTTTTTGTGTTTGAAAGAAGTATAGGTTAAATCAGGAGGTGTTCAAGAGAATAACTCGCGGTGTTCTCTCACAGGAAGGTGAATTATCTAATTTCAAAAAGAAAGGATGGCATGGGATAATCTTAGGATTTCTCTTCCTGTCTTGAGATGGGATAATCCCAAAATAAAGTTCACCGAATAAAAAACTATTGTCCCAATCCATTAAAATAAACATTGGCTAAAGGACAGGAGGTGTTTCGTTCTTTGTTTTTTTTTTTTCCCTTCCTAGTGATTTAGGTTGGGTAATTGATTGCTTAACTTGTTTCAGCATTTTACTTTTGAGGGATAAGTGAATTCTTACGTGGAGGAAAAATATCATTATTAAATGCATATATATATATATATATATATATATATATATATATGAATACGAAGGAAAATTTACTGGAAAAGATATGCACTATCATTTCAAATCACATGAAAAAAAAAGTAGATTCATCAATTTATCGAGTTTATATATGATATTTATATTTAATTTATTTATTTAAATTGAACTTTTTATTATTTTTTTATCAAATCAAATACTTTTTATCAAATTTATCAAATTTTTTATTCACAAGAGAGAGGATAAGCGGGAGTGTTAGGGGTGGGATGAACTTTATCCTCTCTCTTATAAGATAACACCCTCGTTTATCCTTTCAAATATCCTATGATTAGATGCATACTCCACCCCCCCCCCCCCCCCCCCCCCCCACATATTAAAATTGTATAATCTTATGTCTATCCTATAATTTTACTACTTATAAAATTAATCTTTAAGAATGAATCCTTCAAAATGAACAATGAATTAACTTATTATCTATTTGTGTGATAAGGGATAAATATTTATCTTAATATGACGTAGAGAGAGGAGGGATAGAATTTATTCTGACTCCTTGAAGGAATAAGTTGATGGGATAAGTGGGGGTGATTATCCCACGATTTGGAAAGTGAGCGATAAGAAAGTCTTCGGGTTAGGGGTGTTCAGAATAAATATGTGCGTGCCGGAACTATCTGGGGGGGGGGGGGAGGATACATGGGGAGTTATCTCGAGATTTAGCTAACGGTATACAGGTCTGTTGGACATAGACCATGTGTTTGGTCGATTATGCCACCTTTGTCCAGTCCACGAAACCGCGTATGTGGATAGCGAAGGACAGGACGAGGACCAACTCCATCCGGAGGGACCTCAGTCAACAAATGCAAGCGTTCACTCTCGTGTACCAAACCTCACCCACCGACCACCATTATTTTTGGACCCCTCACATGTTTGCTTGGTAGAATCGATTGCTAAATTCCCATGAACCATGTACATTGAGAATAGTTGACCTTACTTTACTTGTTCTGGTTGGAAGCTGCATCCGTTTAATACCTTCAAAAATAAATTAACCACATTTGAATTAAACTCACAAAGGAAAAAACAAAAGAGTTGTGACCATGGTGTGAGTCCAACAAGCTAGCTATTAGGGCCAATCTTTTTCAATTAGAGTTGGGGATTTAGGCAAGGGTTCTGTTTCTTGGTTTCAAACCCAGTTTTTGTGAACATGATCAAGGCATTTGGAGAGTTTGTGTTCGATGAAAGGCAAACACCTTGATTTTAGGAATCGAATTTGGAGGCCAAGAATCATACGATTAAGGTACAAGTAGAATATCCAGTAACTATTACATAATATATATAGATGATAGAAATGTATGTAATCATACATTATATGATAATTTCACTTTAGTTTGCCATATATATATGGTTTTTGAAATTTATGGCATCATTTCATTCTCATAAATTAAGTAGGTAACCGATAGAGGGGCCCTGTTTTATGCGATGGAGAATGCATGGCAATTAAAGAATTTCTCACATGGAGCCCATCGATGTTGGGATTTAAGTTAAAATTAAAATAAATCTTACTTGATTGATTTAGTAATGAGCGGTCAAAATTACGAATAAGCAAATCATAATTAATTACTACCATAATATTCATGGTAATCTTTAATGTGAAAAAATCTAGTAAAGGATAAAGGTAAAAAATCATAAGATCCACAAGATCTAAAATCAATTCATTAAAATCAGAGAAAAAATATTCTCCCATAGAAAGTTACACAAACCTAATCCTCTATCAAAAACAAATAAAAACAAAGGCAACCATTAAGTCTAAAAGATAAATAGAATAATATATCCGCGATGATGCGACCTTAACAAAACACCTCAATGTTTGCTCAATATAAATTATCTTTGTTTCTTTGCTTTTCTCTACCTTGAGCAACGAACACCTCTTATTTGCACATCTCTACGTTGTATTATGTCACACCGATCTCCTCTCCAATACTTTTATATATAATATTACAAAACCAACCAAGCATCGTGAATGACCTCCCCAAATTTCTCCTGGTTATCAATCAGTGAAGCTAGAAACAAAAAGGGAATATTATAATCCCAAAAATAGAGAAAGAAGAGATGTTGCCTTGTTAATAAAAAGATAACAACAAAAAATTGTTAAATCATAGATTATTTGCATCCAAGCCCATGGAGAAGTTTCAACGGGAAATCATTTAGATTTTATATGTTATAATTGGATCCTTAAAAAAAAATCCAAAAATATGGGCTAAGTTCCCACATGAAGGAGAAGCTACCCAACATATCTCCCCCTTACGGACAATGTGGGAACCGCTCCAATCCAACGATAGAGTAGTAAGCCTCGAACTTTCCAAGTGATAATACTTTTGTCATAATATCAGCACCATTATTAATTGTGTGGATCTTTGCAAGTTCAAGTTGCTTTGCTTCAAGCACACGTATCCAATGATACCTCACATTTATGTGCTTCAGCCTTGCAAGAAAGGTGGAGTTCTTGCCAAGGTCAATGGCACTTTGATTGTCACAATATAAAATGTACTTGTCCTAGGAAACCCCAAGTTCCTGCATGAACTTCTGATGGTAACGCCATCATTCGTCCTAACTAACTTGAATTAGTCGGAATTAAGAAACAAATGCTCCTAAATGATCGCCTAAGGACCATAATTCCACTCTGATTTGTTTTGAGAAGAAAACAATAAAAAATGGTTAATTCTGTAGTTCTAACAAGTATGCCACAAATACAGATTAACCACGGGGTCACACAGGGGGTCAATTAAAGGTCAAATGAGCATAAAAGACCAAAAGGTGGGTCAATACTAATAGAAACAGGGTTTCATGCATTTCGAATGCAAAAATGAGACTAAAAACCCTAATTATCAGCCAGGCTTAAATTAGAAAGGTTTTGGTCAGGATAAAATCAATCTAAACCTCCTAAAATTCATATAAAAATATTTTAAGAGGTTTAGTTTCCTTGGTTTGACCATCTGAACCCATTTTGACCTAGCATAGAGATTCAGACGGGAAATTGCCTAATTTGGGCTTTTGTGCAATTTGCCAAGTCAAACATGGTCAAAACTCAAATACAACTTCACCATTAGATTCCTTGGGTCCAAAGTAAGTTAACACAAAAATTTGGGCCCAATTAGAGTCCATCTTAACTTAGTTTGCAATTCAATTCCTAAGATCTCTATTTCTCACAATCAGACCCCTAACTTTCAAAGTTCCTTACAGATACCTCCCTGTCTTTCTCATCATCTTCACATTTATACCCTTGCCGCCATTGACGGGTCAAAACACAGCACTAACCTTTGACTGACTCCAAGCTTCATCAAATCAACACAAAATCCCACCAAATTCGGTAGGATTGGTGTTCAGATGGTGGAGAACCATCTAATCAAGATCTTAGACCCTGATTTGGAGCAAAAAGATCACGCAAATTCAAACAAAGCATGGGTTCTCTTTTGATTTCAACTCCTACTCCCATGGCTCAAATCTCCCAAATTAAGCTCGCAAACTACTCTATAAAAGCTCCACGAAGTCCAGCGACCCATTTGAGCCAAGAAACGATTTGATTATCTCTATCTTCGCCTTCTCTGGCCACCGTTTCCGCAGCTTCGACGAGCTTCCCCAACTCCTTCATCGAGCCAACCAACGGTCAAATCGATCGTCTCACCGTCCTCTCTTCTTCACGACTGCGACTAGCCAAAGTCTAACCTCTCTCCGCCTCTCCTTCCTCGCAGACACCTCATCGTCTTTCTCATCTTCTTCGACTCTAGCCCACCAATGCCGGACGTCTCCTCCACTGTCTCACCTCCTAAGTGCCCCAAAACCTTCTCTCTCCCTCTCTAGAACATTCCTACCCCCTTAGTCTCAAAGATCGACATCTGTATCGCATCAACACCCTTCGTCTTCCCCGTCATCGGCACGAGCTCCAGGGAGCTCGCACCGGCACCAAAGACCACCAAACTCTACGCCATAACCTCCATTAGCTTCCTCTCATCTCCCTCATCAAAACCTGTTACGAACGCAGCTTCAAAACGTCTTTTAAGACGTCTGGGAGCTGGCCCAGACATCTGACCAGACGTCTGGAACCCCTTCCAGACGTCTGGGATTTAATTTTCTGCGGCAGGGTGATTTTCGTCTGCGCGCCTGCGCGCGTAGGCCTGCGATGCCCTCTTTTTCCCTCTCACCTCCGCAGGCGTTGCTCTCTCTCTCTCCCCGCGCAGCTTTAAAAAGCCTCGCCCTCTCCCTCACTCTCATCACCTCCGCTCCTCCTTCTTCTTCCAGCGAGTGCTAGCGCGAGCGAGCGGCGGCGGCGGCAGCCATGGCGAGTGAGGGAGGAGGTGTTGCACGAGGGAGGAGGCGCTCGGCCGTGAGGGTTCGAGCTTGCCGAGGCTGCTAGAGCCGGATGTGGGGGCGCAGTGGGCACAGAGTGACGCGGAAGGTCTGCTGCAGAAAGAGCAGCAGGCGGACGAGACGTGGCGTGGCCGTGTGTCGCGGGCGGAGGGCAAGTCGCGCTCTAATTCTGGAAATTTTTACAGAATCAGACGTCTGGGTTTCCAATCAGACGACAGGGAAGACGTCTGAAAGGTAAGTTATTTTCGTACTTCCTCCTTCTCTTCGACCGTCCGTACTGAGAGCGAGGAATGGGTACGCGCAGGTTCTGAGATTCGCATTCAACGCGAATCAGACGTCTGGCAGCGGTGCCAGACAACTGGAGGGACTTCCAGACGTCCGGGGTGACCATCGGACGTCTGGGAACTAGGCCAGATGCCCCCGCAAGCTTCTGGACGTCTGAGAGACTATACAGAGCAAAGGTACCATCTGACCCTCATTTTAAGATGTCTGGAAGAGGTTCTAGACATCTGATTTTGTACTGTTTCGTCGTTTTCAACCCGTTTAGGGCCCGTTCGGAGTCCGTTTTCCGCATTTCAAGTTGCGTTCTCTTCGGAATTAAATCCTCTACCCGTCTACAGTAATTATATACTGTTTTGAGAAACTCCTTGTGTATGATCCTTGTGATAGGATCCCGTTCCATTGCAGTCTCGGGGGTTGCGGAGGCACGCGGGATTCCCGACCACGCCCCCAGTACTCCCGTTGTAACTGGTAGAGTGGCTTTTAAGTTTAGTAGTATAATCTGTTAAATTATGGAACCATAAATAGAACCTAGGACATTGCATGAATCCTAGGAATGAGAAACTAGAATGAATGGTAGATCCTAGGGTGTTGCATAAATCCTAGGGCTGGAAAACTAGATTGTATGATAGATCCTAGGGTATGGCATGAATCCTAGGATGGGAAAACTAGTGGAATATACGAATACTGCAGTCTTGGAAAAATGGAAAGGGACAAATAGCTGCCTGTAAATTGGTTTAACAGCTGCCTGTTATGAATAAATGAACATGATTGAGAATATGGGATGTATGAACGTGAAACTGGAAAGGTGAAACCTGAATGTGCTGAGTTAAAAGAGCTGGAACCCTACGGGAAATTAAGAGTAGAACTCCTGGAAAGTGAATGGAATAGAATTGGGGAAGCGAGCTGGCCCTTGAGTACGGAGTACCAAGGAGAGCGACTGTCCCTCCTGTTTAGTGCAGAGAGGAGCTAGCCGCCCCAGGGACCCGGGGTTAGGTCTGGCCACATTGTACCGACTTGCTGGCCCTCGTGTACGCAGTACCGAGGAGAGCTTCTAGTGTAGGGCGAGTACTAGCTACCCCACGGGCCCCGGGGTTCTGCTAGCTCACCTACACCGACTTGTTAGGCCCACAGGGCAAACCAGGGTAGTCAGGCGAGTGTGCGCGGACTGTGGAGGGGCAAGGCCCCTGTTTGGTTACTGTGGAGGGGTTGGACCCCTGTTACTGAGTGGGCTCTGCCCTATACTGGTTCCGTGCTGTGCTTTGGGTGCACCCGTTAACGAAAATGACTGACCTCGTGCCAGTGCGGGTTTGCTACCTGTGCGTTTATCGCACGTGCCGTAGTCACCGTTACGTCTGTCCGTGACATTGGGGTAGTTGACTGAGAGTAGGATCACCTCGGGGGACTCTCCCGGCCAGGAGAGCACCACGTACTACTTCTACTGTTCGGAAAAGACTGCAATCAAGATTGTTCCCACGAGGAGCATTTGAGATCAAGTGAAGGATCTAAGAAATAGATAAATTATGAAAAAGAAAAATAGAAAGACGTAAATAAAGGAAGAAAGAAAATAAAACAGCTACTGTACACTTTACTATTTCTTTAGTTTAGCTGCCACTCTACTCAGCGTTTCGCTGACGTGTTACACTCATTACTTTTCAGGACCAGGTGTTGAGCAGCCAGGGTCAGCAGCTGCAGAGGACGCTGGGCCGAGTAGGGTCCAGTAGAGTTACCACTGTTCTTTTGTACCCCTTTTGTTTCCACTGTAGTGAGTAGTTTTTGTTACTTTCTGTACTTTTCTTTACTCGTAGTTCTTGTTATGTTAAATGTTGTTCTACTGTTGTGGTGTTACATGCTGTAGTAGTTCTTTTTCTTACTGCTGTATTTTGTTACTGCTAGTTATACTTCATGTTGAATGCGGTTTATTTTACTGCTCTTTTGGTTACCTCCTCATTGGACGACTAGGTCTTGGGATTAGTCGAGTCGGTCCAGTTCTCGTGTCTCGTATGGACTCGGGAATCGGGTCATTACAAAAACCCTCAACTAATTTCACAAAATCACCACTCCACCATCCCATCGAACACCACCTCCGCACACACTCTCCAACTTCGCTACCTTGCGACACACACCTTCACACGCAATTTCGACCACTACTGCACTATCCGGACACCGGTGAAGCTTTTGAGCTTGTTTGACAGGTCCGCAAGGTTGTATTCCTGATCTTAGGTAATAGCCGGAGCGCTGTCACCGCCTTCATCTTCCTCGACATTGACCGCTAGTCTCCAGCCTTCACTCGACCTGCTACTACCTTCAGTTGAAGCGGATTCGACTACTGCAGGCGTCTGTAGTGCCAACTACGCAAAGCAGCAGTAGCTTTGCCCCAATTCCTTGAGATATTCAGCTGAAGTTGTGATCGTACAATTCTCAACACAATTAATTAAGGTTATTAGGCTTAATTAATTACATAAAGAATGGGCTTAGGTTAACTTGAATTTACTAAATTGTTGGTGTTGATTAGAGTATTGGGTTAAGCTAACCTAACATTTTAAATTTTATTATTTTTAATTGGTTGAGTCCAGATTGTTCACTAAGAGATATAAATGTAATTTAATTTACCATTTTTAGTCTAATGCATAATTTACAAATAAATTGATTAATTAAGTCTATAATTAAGTAATATGTTAAGCACATGAACCATTGCACATATAATTAAAACTTTAAAGCATGACAATTATATCATTAATAGGAGACAAGTACATGAATGACTACATCATTGAATAGTAAAGCGAAATGATTATTACAAGTGTTTACAAAATATAAGGTATAAAAAGAAATGTTTAAATTAATACAAATGCCTTGTTACAATAAAGCTCATAAATACTTCATCTCTCTTCTAATTTAGCCCAGCTTTCCCACGTCTTTTTTCAATATTAGATGACTTAAATTTAGAAATTAGACTTCGAATTAATTTATCAAACATCTCACTCTCTTTCTTCAACTCTTCTTTCTTCTCTCATTTAACTCACTTTCCCTCTTTATTGTTTAACTCCTCCCAAGCCTTCTTGTATTTTCTCTTAATTCTCAACACTTAAACTCTCAGCCAACTCTTCTTAATCTTCAGTTCTCATGTATTTAACCTTCTCTCTCTCCTTTTATTCTTCTTCATTCTCTCTTCTTTCTCACTCTTTTAGTTCTTTAATCTCTACTGTGTACTCATATCCACACTTAGTCGATTTTCAAACTCTAAACCCACATTTTTCACTTAAAAAAAAATTTGGTTAATTGGCGACCCGACTCTTTTGACGATACACAGCACCTAATAGGGGTAGGACCAGACCCTACTCAAGCTGGTCCCAATTCATTAGTGTGGGTTTTAGCTTATTAGATTTCACAATATTGTGCCCAACCAGGCCAACATCACATGCTCACACTCACCCGGGTCCGCACACACAAGTGCACACACACATGCATGCATGTGCACGCACGCGCTCAGAGTATTAAAATGGTCAGATGGTATTTGGCGATGAAAAACGTGTAAAGGTAAGTTGATCGTTGTAGTGTGAGTTTACGACATCAATTTTAAAAGAATCGAACATGAGTATGAGTGTCGAACACGAGGAGGCGTGAAAATAGATCTGTTAGTCGCTTAATGTCACAAGTTACTTTACTCCGTTTGCTTGGAAAAAGAGAAGAGAGAGAGTATAGGATTAGAAAATGATTCACAGTAGAGTGCACACATCGTGCGTTCCGGAGCTGCCTCGTCGCCCTTATCCTCGCCGTTCGCTTCAGCATCAACGGCTGAATTTCACCCGCGCAAGTGAGAGCGGATTAATTCTGCGTGCGGGGTTTAAGCCTTGCGTCTGGCGTGCATAAGTTGAAGCGCTAGCTACTACACTATCCCCACAGATTGTTGCGTGGATGGCTTTGGGCCACTGACGTGCATTCGTCCATGTGTGTTTAGAAGTGTCGTTATAGTTCGCACTTGAAACGCCGGTTTTAAAGTAAAGAAACGGATGCGAGTCCGAGTGCCGGTCTCAGGGAGGCGTGAAAATCAGATTTTTCTTGTCACTTATTGTCATGAAAATCGCGTAGTTTTGCTTGCGAAAAGGTGCGGGTGAAAAGCGAGAGAGAGAGAGAGATTAGGATTAGAATCATTTCATTCTTAACATGCAACTTGAATAGGAAATGGAGTAGGCAACTGAATGGAAAACAACTTCATTAATCATGCTGCTTTAGTTCACAAATTACAACGTTAGATACATGCTTAAACATAAGTAAAGTAAAGCTTAAAAGAAAGGAAGAAAGAGAGAGAGAGGGAGGGCGGCGAGGAAGTCACGGTGGTGGAGAAGGCTCCGTCGGCGACTCGTCTCCAGCGATTACAAGAGGGCCTAAAGGTAGCTAAGAGAGGGGTAGAGTAGTTGCAAGTGGAGTGAATGCCTTGAATGGGTGGTTGGAAGGGGTTTAAATAGGGAGAAGGGCCTTCCAAATGAAGAAGGGGTTTTAGTGACGTCCGGGACGTCGCTAAACCCTTCCCAAAACATCAGTGAAGCCCCTTGCCCACCGGTCGCTCACCCGCAGCCGTTCTTCTTCGCGCCCGATCCGTGGGCGTGGCATGAGAGTCGTCCGATCGAAGATCAAACGACTGAGGTCTTCACACAGGCGTGCTTGGATCGTGCCTTGAGTGCGCGTGCATGCGGGCGTTGTCTACCGGCGTGTGCGCACGCGTGGCTGATCGCCACCTGGGGACGCGCCGCGTGGCACTATCTCGGCCGTCCGCTGCTGATCGAGCGACCCAATTTCGCCCGCGCGCGAAGTCATCTTCGAATTTCAGCACCGCGCGGCTCGAACCCGCATCATGTAGGCGCGAGCGTGTGCTTCAACCGCTGCACTACGTCCGCTGCTTTGTCGCAGCGATAGCGAGCGTGCGCACGGTTCTCAGCCGTTCGATCGGAGATCGACGACTGAGATCTGCTCTCTGGGTGCAGGGGGAAGTGGGCGCGCGGTGAGCGGGGGCCACGTGGCGCACCGTGGGCCGTTGATCATCAGATCAATAGTCAAAACTTCCTGGGCCCATTGTGGGAGCTCCGGATGTCGAATTTGGTCGATTTTATGTCTGTTGGACTCCGTTCGTCGTTCTGAATCTATCCGTGTGGTTCGATTGCTCATCTGAGGCTTGCTTTGACAAGTGCTCATACAAATGGTCATTAATACTATTTTATGAGCAATCTTGACATATAATGCATGCAATGCTCTCATTCTACTTTTGTTGTGTTATCTGTGCCTTTTATTCTTAATATGGACCCTATTTAACAGAATTATCACCCCCAGGTGCAATGTTATCATACTCCCATGCTTACTCCTTGCTAGTCCCCAGTAAGGTTTATTCTAGCCTTTATTTTCTGTCAGAATTTAAGAAGTAATTACTTAGACACTTCGTCACTTGTCAATAGAAGGAAATATACTAAGATCTTAATCTATAAAGGCTAAGCAGCGCCCGGGTGTCTGCCAAAATACGAATCGCCTAATGTATGTAAATATACATATGTATGTATATATATATATATTTTAGATTTTTTTTGGAATTCAGAATGGGTTGGTAACTTTTTACGGCTACCCAACCCACCCAAAACTTGGTCAAAACCCTAAGTGCTAAGCATCTTGGTGTGAAGATCGTGATAGACTCACTCAACGGTAATTCAGACAGACTTCGGGTTTCTACGCCCCTAGGTGATCGGAGGAGGAAGTATTTTTCCTAAATGTGTATTTGTTCTATTGGTAGCTTTCTCACTACATTTATTTCAATTGGGGTCAACACAAGGATTTTTCCAGTGTATATCTCCCCGACTTGTACTACTTCCCCACTTCTTCATTAAGTGTTTTGGTTCTTTTTGTGCAATTACTGAGCTTGTCTCTGGACAACCGACCAATGGACTGTTACCTACGATCACTTACCAGCCATACTCGTGCGGTGAAGTGTGGTTTGTTTTGTTTTCTTCTCTCTCTGTTTTTTTCTTTTTTGTAGGTGGCTTCCCTAATCTCAAATGTACCTAGAGGCAATGAAGAGGAAATGGTCCCGTGGCTGGGCTCTGGATAACCTGCCAATGGGCTGTTACCCACGACAACTTACCAACCATACTACCCTAGAGAGTTCATTAGCTACCCAATTTCTATCAAAATCTCCGAGGAGTGAGTCTGTGCAAAAATGTGTGCAGATGCTTAGAGTCAAAGTTCTTCTGAGTTAGAGGGTGAGTTGATAAGTCGTATACTTATCACCTTATTTAGTAGGTTGATTAGAGTAGCTTAAGGTTGCAAGGATTCGAAGCTAAATCCATATTTTAACGGACACCAGGGCTGATTAAGCCTGAAGGCCTGAAAAGTCTAAGTGTTCATGTTCTTTTTGTATTATTTCCCACTATTGACAGGTTTCTAATGCCTAAGTTTCTTCCTAAATTCATTTTTTTTTTAATTTTATTTTATTCAGACTGATTAAATGAGCTCATGATCGTGCAATTTATCGGCCCCCCCATGCTTAAGTTGGACAATGTTCTCATTGGCAAATATATGGATGCAACAAGGGTTAAAAAGATATTACTTGAGTGACACAAAATGCCGGATCAGTCTGAATCCTCTGGGTTGCCTCTCAGGAAGCGCTGAGTTTAATGCCTCCAGCTGGGCGGTGCTTCGTGTCATCCCTCAATGAGGGTGACACTCTCCTTTGGGGGAACCTGGGCTAGGAAGTGTTTTAATCTTTGACCATTAACTGTAAAAGTGTGCCCAGTGTTCGGATCAGCAATTTCAACTACCCCATTAGAGTAAGGCTTAACCACCCGAAATGGTCCTGTCCATTTGGACCTAAGTTTCCCCGGAAAGAGCTTGAGGCAGGCATCAAACAGTTAGACTTGCTGGTTAGGCTCAAAGGTCTTCCTATGGATGAGTCGGTCGTGGACAGCTTTCATTTTCTCCTTATGCAGTCGACTATTCTCAAAGGCATCCCGATGAATTTCTTCAAGCTCAGATAGTTGGAGCGTCCTCTATTGCTTGACAACCCAATAAGCCCGGTGTTCCAATTCGACAGGAAGATGGCAGGCTTTGCCAAAGACCAGGCGATAAGGCGACATGCCTATCGGGGTCTTAAAAGCGGTCCTGTATGCCTACAGGGCATCATCTAGTCGTGTGGACCAGTCTTTCCCGTCAAGTCTCACAGTCTTTTGTAAAATGTTCTTGATTTGTCTATTTGAGACCTCGGTCTGCCCATTTGTTTGCGGATGATACGGGGTAGCAATGCGGTGGTTAACCCCGTATTTTCTAAGTAGGGCATGGAATTGGGAGTGAATAAAATGACTTCCACCATCACTGATCATGGCCTTTGGTATTCCAAACTGGGAAAAGATGTTCTGCTTAACAAAGTCCATGATAATCCTGTGATCGCATCGGCGGGTGGCGACGGCTTCAATCCATTTAGAAACATAGTCTACTGAGACTAGGATGTACTCGAAGCTGTTGGATGGTGGAAAGGGGTCCATAAAATCGGTACCCCAAACGTCGAAGATTTCGACAATCAAAATGGGCTAGAGGGGCATCATATCTTTCTTGGTCACGGTCCCCAACGTTTGGCAACGTGAGCAAGTCTTGGCAAAGTTGTGTGCATCCTTAAATAGGGAAGGCCAGTAAAATCCAGACTGCAGAACCTTCGCAGCCGTTTTCTTTCCAGAGAAGTTGCCACCACAAGCCTGGTCATGACAGAAAGAAAGCACACTCTAAACTTCGTTCTCGGGGATACACCTCCTGATGATTTGGTTGGCACAGAGGCGAAACAGCATGGGATCATCCTAGAAATAGTGCTTGACCTCAGCCAAGAACCTCTCCCGTTGCTGTCTGGACCAGCTGTGCGGAGTCTGTCGTACAACTAGGTAGTAGACATAGTCGGCATACCAAGGCAGTCTCTTGTCTTGCACGGCCAGAATGTGTTCATCGGGGAAGGTGTCAGATAAATGCAGGGAGGGTCCAATGTGGTTTGGGTGAAGTCTAGACAAGTGGTCAGCCATCACATTCTTTGATCCGGCCTTGTCGCGGATTTCCAGGTCAAATTCCTGCAAGAGCAGGATCCATCTGATGAGCCTGGGCTTTGCGTCCTTCTTAGCCAACAGGTGCCGGATGGTTGAATGGTCAGTATAGATGGTCATGTGGGATCCTAGCAAGTACGATCGGAACTTCTCAAGTCCGAAGACTACAGCGAGCAACTCTTTCTCTGTGATCGTATAATTTCGTTGGGCCTCGTCCAACGTTTTGCTCGCGTAGTAGATCACCACGAGTTTCTTGTCTTATCTTTGTCCCAAGATAGCGCTTATGGCAAAATCTGATGCATTACACATAATCTCAAAGTCCGGGGACCAATCCGGGGGCTGAAGTACAAGGGCTGTGGAGATTAAGTCCTGGAGGGTGTGATAAGCCTGGATGCAATCAGAGGACATGTGGAATATGGCATTGTTGGCCAGAAGGTCAGTTAAGGGTTTGGAAAGCTTGGAGAAGTCTTTAATGAACCTTTGGTAGAAGCCAACGTGCCCCAGGAATGAGCGAATCTGTCGGACCGAGCTAGGCGGAGGGAGTTTGGAAATCAAATCAACCTTAGCCTGATCCACCTCAATGTCCCTATGCGATACGATGTGACTGAGGATAATTCCTTCTTGAACCATAAAATGGCTCTTTTCCCAACTTAACACTAGATTAACCTCGATACATCGTTTCAGGATTTTCTCCAAGTTACTCAAACAATGGTCGAATGAATTCCCAAATATAGAGAAATCGTCCATAAAGACCTCTAAGTATTCACCCACCATTTCTGAAAAAATGGCTATCATGCAACGCTGGAAGGTAGTAGGTGCGTTGCATAACCCGAACGGCATTCGACGGAATGCAAACGTGCCGTACGGGCAAGTGGATGTGGTCTTTTCTTGATCTTCCGAAGCAATCGCGACTTGGTTATATCTTGAATATCCATCCAGGAAGCAAAAATACTTTTGCTCGGCCAATCTTTGAAGGATTTGGTCAATGAATGGCAAGGGGAAATGATCCTTCTTAGTGGATTGATTGAGCTTCTTATAATCAATACACACCCGCCATGCGGTGGTGGTGCGGGTGGGGATGGATTCGCCATGATCATTGGTGACAACGGTGAGCCCAACTTTCTTTGGAACACTTGAGTGGGGCTCACCCAGGGGTTATCGGAGATATGATAGATGATGTCGGCGTAAAATCACTTGATAATTTCTTTCTTAACGACCTCCCGCATGTTTGGGTTTAATCGTCTCTGCATCTGGCGGGAGGGTCGTACCCCGTCTTCCAAATAAATCTTATGGGTGCAATAGGTGGGGCTAATTCCTCTTAAGTCAGAAATGGTCCAACCAATGGCGGCCCGATGTTCTGCAAGGGTCGCGGTCAACCTGAGTTCCTGATCCTTGGTTAGATGAGAATTAATAATCACAAGGAAGGTCTGGTCAGGTCCCAGGAAGACATACTTGAGAATCTCGGGAAGTGGCTTAAGTTTGGGTGGGGGTGGAACAATGGTTGACGGAAAAGGGAAAGGCGGGAGTTGATCAACATCGATCTCCTCAAATGGTGTTGTTTGATCAACCTTACAGAGGTCCACGGGTAGCAATGGTGACGGGTCAGAATAGTCGTTACAGGCTTGGTGGTCTGAGACAGAACTAAGGGTGAGGCATTCCTCGACCAGAGTTTCCACGGGATCATGTTCCTCAACACAATCGCAATCAAAAGTCTTTGTCGCTTGATGATATCCAATTGCATTTTCCTGTCTTCGAAAGTGATTTTCATACATCCCATGTCACAATCAATGTTTGCCTTAGCCGTAGCTAAGAAAGGTTTGCCTAAGATTATGGGTGCGTTATATAATTTTTCAGGGACTTCCATATCGAGTACCAAGAAGTCGACAGGGAAATAGAAGTCCTTGACCCGCACAATCACGCCCTCGACAACCCCCTTCGGGGTCTTTACAGATCTATCAGCCAACTGGATGGTGACAAGTGTGGGTGTCAACCCTCCGAAACCAAATTGGTGGTACAGGGTTGTTGAAATCAGATTGATAGAAGCACCTAAGTCCAAAAGCGCTCTATCAAATGTCATGTCCTCGATATTGCAGGAAATCAGGGGTGCTCCTAAGTCAGTTCGCTTGAGCGGAAGGTTGCTTGATATTACGAAACTTGCTTGTTCGGAGTGCACAACCTTCCTAGGTGCTTGAGGTCTTGGCTTACGCTTCGGTGTACAGGTATCCTTTAAAAACTTGGCGTAAGTCGGGATGTGCTTAACGGCTTAGAGGAGCATAATATTAATCTGTATTTGCTTAAAGATCACCAAAAGCTCCTCAGTTTCCTCAACATTTTTCTTTTTCTTGATTGTCTCCAAGGCCTCAGGGTAGGGTGTCTGAACGTGGATCAGATCTATTTCTGGGTCCTTGGGTTTTTCTGATGCCTCTTTTGAGCCAGGTATTTCAGCGAGTGACGTCTAGGGGAGAGTCGGCCATTTGGGATCCTGGGTTTTGGTGCCACTTCTCAAGGTTACCGCATTCGCAAAGGCATTGGGACCATGGGATGATCCTTGAGAAGGCGAGGACGAAGAAGAACCAAACCCAGGGGGTGTTTGTGGGGCTGGCTGGACCATGTGAGCCTGCCCGGGATTGCCTTGGAACCCTTGCGAGTTGGGGCCTCTGTTAATTATGTTTCACTGGTTTGGTTGTGGCTGGGAAGGTAGGGATCCTTGTTGTTTACAGTCCAAAAGTTGGCTTAACTGTCCCTTTACTATGGCCATTTCCTCCTGATGTTTCTGGTTCATTTCAGCCATCATCTTTATTAGGGTGTCCATTTGGGTTTATGGGGGAGGGGTCGCCCTATTTTGATTATATGGGGATCTAACTGGCGGTCCTTGCTGATAGGGGGGCAAGTGTGGCTGCTGGTTTGGCCTGGGCTGATTTTGGAATTGCGGTGGTTTCTGGTTTGTCCAACCAAAGTTGGGGTGATTACGCCAACTAGTGCTGTAAGTGTTGGAGAAAGGGTCGGGTTTAGCATAACCTTGGACAGCTTGCACATCTTCAAGGATTGCAGATGTCGATAGGGAGGGAAGAGAGTAATCAAGGGTTGAGGGAGCAAAGGTCCCTCCCTGGAACGTGGTCAGGGGTTGTTCCAGGTTCAGTTGGCTTAAAGGCTGAACCAGGTCAACATTATGTGTTCTCTTTACTAGGGAGATGGTCTGTAACGGGTTCCTGGTCTGGTTCAGTAGCTCATCAATCTTTTTGTCCACCAATTCCACTCAATCTAGTTTCTTGGCAATGATGTCCATGTCAACCATTCCAGAATTTGCTTGTACCTCATAAATCCCACCACGAGGTTGACTGGACCTGTTAAACTGGGTCATGAGGCATTGTTGAGAGAATTTTCACTCATGGACCCAAAGAGCTCAAACGCGCTCTCCTCGTCCTTGTTCAGGAAGTTTCCCCCGCATGAGGCATCGACGAAGTTCCGTAGGTTGCTATCCAGACCGTGGTAGAAAATCTGGGCCAATTACCACCTTGGTACTTCGTGGTGTGGGCATTTCCTCAAGAGTTCATTAAATCTTTCCCACGCCTCATGGAACTGTTCCCCACCCTGGAGTGTGAAGGTAGTAATAGCTCTTCTGAGGGCATTGGTCTTTCCTATGAGGAAGAATTTCTTTAGAAATGCATGCCTCAGTTCTTCCAAGGTGGTGGTGGGTCTACCTAGGGTTCTAAGCCAGTGAAAAGCCTTGTCTCTCAACGAGAAGGGGAACATCTTAATTAGAACAATGTCAAGGCTAATGTTCCTAGGTTTCACAATTCGTGCTATTCGGTCAAGATCCTCTAGGTGCTGGAAGGGGTCCTCATTTGAGCTTCCATGGAAGTGGCTCTGGATCAGACTTAAGACATTTGGTTTTAGCTCAAAATCATCTCCCCCTTCGGGGATCCTAAGGTGTGGCTTGACTCTAATAGCTTAAGGATTATAGAAATCGTGGAGGGGCCTCGGTTGATCCTAAAATGGTGGTTCATCGAGTGGTGGTTGCCCTTGTGGGCCTTGGAAAGGTGGTGGTGGTTGCCCTTGTGGGTTCTGTAACTGGTGTATGGCTTGCATGATGGTGTGGATCTGTTGTTGTTAAAGTCGGTGGTTTGCATTAATCTGGGCTTGGATGATGGCCATTGTGTCTGGTAGGGGTTGATCCTCAGCCTCATCTACCCTAGGTTCAGCCATGTTTCTGGCATAATCAAGTCGCCTGGATTCCCGTCCCAAAACAAACAACTCGGGATGCAGTAAGCGTCTCCCGTGCATACACTAGAGAAGAGCAGGAGGGGATGCGGAGAGTGACAGATGTGAGAAGTGTGTTCAACCAAGCAAACAAACCTAGTCCTTATGGTGTATTCCTTAGGAGACCTAGAAATCTCAAAAAGGGTGATAAGTCCGTAAGCACTGGACTCCCCTTCCCAAGGCTAATCTGGCCAGATTGATTACGAGGGGATTGCAGGGAAGGTTCTTCGTTTGGCTTGCGCCGCCGGTTCCGTAGACCCCACAACCGCGGTCGTTTGATACTGCCCCGCAGCCTAGTCACCAAATTCTAGCAAGGGAATGAAAGCCAAGTGCCCAGCGAACAAAACCTCGCCTTTTGAGACTTAACTCAGTCCTGCCTAGGGCACGTTTACTCAGTTTTAAAAGGGCTAGGATAGTGCTTGTGCTAGGGTTATGTGATGAGGCGTTGATTGGGGTGGTGCCTCTTAATTTTCCACTTTCAAAGTGTGTGCTTCTATCAGAGCATGGTTTTCAAGCAAGGATTTTTTCAAGATGTGGTGTCTTTTAGTGTTTCATCCTTTAGTGTCTTTTAGGGTTGACGTGTCTTAATATTTTCAGACAAGTTTCAGTGAGCACGTTAAGTTTTGCACACAATTTAGAGAAAGTAGATTTCCTTTTATTGTGTAGAGGCTCTAAAACCCTAATGTACTCATCCTAATGATCATGCAGCTTCTATTAGATGAGTCATTTTTAGGGTTGAGTGGTGCAGCCCACGTCAATCCAAGGTGGCTTCGCAAACACCACTCAAAAAGAGAAAAGAACACTCCAAGAATTTATTCAGAATGTTAGAGTGTACATTTTTTGCTGGGTGATGTGTTAAGGATGTGGGTCAGGTAATCATACACCACGACAATTTTTTTTTCAATTTTACAATTTTTTTAATTTTTCAAGCAAGCAAATAGTCATGAGTGAAGAATTACTCACTACCAGTCCTTGTTGCGCCTACTCCTTTGTTACCATCATGGGTTACGCTGCTTCACCATCCAAGCGCCGAATTCCTGCAACCATCAAGTAAAAGGAGACAAGGCGTTAGACGATATGAGAATGGATGTAAAATGGAAGTGACAAAACAAATTCGTTGCCTCCCCGACAACGATGCCAAAAAGTGTCGTTATAGTTCGCACTTGCAACATCGGTTTTAAAGTAAAGAAACGAATGTGAGTCCGAGTGTCGGTCTCAGGGAGGCGTGAAAACTGGATTTTTCTTGTCACTTATTATCACGAAAATCGTGGAGTTTTGCTTGCGAAAAGGCGCGGGTGAAAAGCGAGAGAGAGAGAGATTAGGGTTGGAATCATTTCATTCTTAACATGCAACTTGAATAGGAAATAGAGTAGGCAACTGAATGGAAAACAACTTCATTAATCATGCAGCTTTAGTTCACAAATTACAACGTTAGATACATGCTTAAATATAAGTAAAGTAAAGCTTAAAAGAAAGGAAGAAAGAGAGAGAGAGGGAGGGCGGCGAGGAAGCCACGGTGGTGGAGAAGGTTCCATCAGCGGCTCGTCGTTTCCGGCGATTACAAGAGAGCCTAAAGGTAGCTAAGATAGGGGTAGAGTAGTTGCAAGTGGAGTGAATGCCTTGAATGGGTGGTTGGAAGGGGTTTAAATAGGGAGAAGGGCTTTCCAAATGAAGAAGGGGTTTTAGCGACGTCTGGGATGTCGCTAAAACCCTTCCCAAAATGTCGGTGAAGCCCTCAGCCCGTCAGTCGCTCGCCCGCAGCTGTTCTTCTTCGCGTTCGATCCGTGGGCGCGGCATGAGAGCCGTCCGATCTTCGCATGGGCGTGCTTGGATCGCGCCTTGAGTGCGCGTGAGCGCAGGTGTTATCTACCGACGTGTGCGCGTGCATGGCTGATCGCCGCCTGAGGACGCGCCGCGTGGCGCTATCTCGACTGTCCGCTGCTGATCGGGTGGCCCAATTTCGCTCGCGCGCGAAGTCATCTTCGAATTTCAGCATCGCGCGGCTCGAACTCGCGTCACGTGGGCGCAGGCGTGCGCTTCAACCGCTGCACTACGCTCGCTGCTTTGTCGTGGCGACCGCGGGCGTGCGCGCGGTTCTCAACCGTTCGATCAGAGATTGACGGCTGAGATCTGCTCTCCGAGTGCAGGGGGAAGTGGGTGCGCGGTGAGCGAGCGCCACGTGTCGTACCGTGGGCCATTGATCATCAAATCAACGGTCAGAACTTCCTGGGCCCATTGTGGGAGCTCCGAATGTCGGATTTGGCCGATTTTGAGTCCGTTGGACTCTATTCGTCGTTTTGAATCTATTCGTGCGGTCCGATTGCTCATCTGAGATCTGCTTTGACAAGTGCTCATACAAATGGCCATTAATACTGTTTTATAAGCAATCTTGACATATAATGCAGGCAATGCTCCCATTCTACTTATGTTGTGTTATCTGTGCCTTTTATTCTTAATATGGGCTCTATTAAACAGAATTATCATCCCCAAATGCAGTGTTATTAGCCCCTGCGACGTTGGCTGTTGGATGGAGATTTAATGATCAATATCTCACATAGGCCTTTCATCAGATCTTGAGGTGCGCGGTAAGGGGGCGACGTGGCCGTTTTCCAGCCGTTGAATGGATATCCAACAGCTAGAATCGACGTTGGGCACAATGGAGGCTTGGGTGGCTGCCACGTGTCACATTTTGGGTTGTTGATCAGTAGATCAACGGTTAGAACTTCCCAGACTTGTTATGAGAGTTACGGAGGTCTGATTGAGGTGATTTTGAGTCCGTTAGATTCCGTTCGTTGATCTCGATCCATCTGTACCGTTTGATCGCTCATCTGTGATCTGTTTCAATATGCACTTGTACACAAGGTAATTACACATTAATTATAAGCAATTTTAATACAATATGCATGCAATGCCCCCAAGCCTACTATAACATGACATTAATGCACATGTGCCCTCGAAATTAACTCTAATTGATATAATTGACACTAATAATTGTACATTCATCAACATTGTGCGCCCAACGCCTGACGACTGAAGCGTTGGGTTCACAATAACCTTATATATGTGTGCAACGCATCATATCCTCACGATGTGGGACAAAGGCAATTGCTTCTTCTCAACGCAGCGTTGTCGACCACTAGTCTTTGAACGAAGATTCCCAATGACCAAGTGTACCAAATCGAGCATACAGTAGCTCGATCGAAAACTATTATCTCAATTACATGATTTTAACACAAATTTGGTGTTTGGATCATATTTGATCCACGGTTTCGAGAATTAAACATGGCATTGCTGCCATGTCCTGTAGAGAGGACATGGCACTGTGCTTCAGAGAGTAAACCCAGGTCTTTTGACCTGCAGAGAGGAGATATTTCTCAATTGAGAGTCTCGAAATGCTTCAGAGTGCATTTCACGTCGATTGGGAGTGAGAATGACGTAGCGAAATGCTTCAGAAGCTCCAGATGCTTCGAAGCTACTCATTAAAGGTACAGAGTTCTAATTTCAAGTACTAATCAGTCTAACAGAGAGATCTAAACATAACAAAGAGGTCTAAGTTGACTCAACAGGCTGTAAACAATTGATCTGGGCAAGATTTAACATTAAAACTCAACGAAGAAGCTCTGAAATGTTTTGGGTTCCAGTTGAACCCAAACATATCATAGAATGAATTCCACTAAATTCCTCAATAAATTATGTCCAAATCTATTCAATTAACATCCTAAACATCACAGAAACTTAGTACAATCTTTAAATCAGAGATTCAAACTTTAAAACCTCATATTCGAGTTAGAGTTGACCTTCAAGGGCTCAAAAGTTGACTTTCATAATTTAAGCTTATTAGATTCAGCAAAACTACTCAGTTTGACTAAAATCCCCTAAAGAATCTATTTATCCACTCAAATTTATGTTTTGAGCACTCCAACAATGCTTACAGACCCCGCCGCTTGAACTCTAGATAATGTGTTTGATAGAAGAGACTAGAGGTTTTCAGGCTTAATTGAATACTAGAATAGATTATACATGGTTCACTCTTGCTTTTGGATCTATTATCAGACTCTACACCTCATCGAATGGACCTCCTCAGCTCTGCCGAAACTGAGGAAGACAATGCTCAATAGATATGATCATTCAACAAAACCTAAATCACAGTATCTGAATTTGATCCTCACAGCATGAAGAAGTGATCTGGAACTTCTCACCCTATTCTGAAGGTTGTGGTTCAACTTGAGTTCACTAGAGCTTGTCGGAGCTCCAGTAAGTACCTATTTAGGTCGTTGGAGACCAAGTCTCCAGGAAACACTTCAAAGAGGGTCTTAATCGATTCTTGAGGTCGCAAGGAATCTCAATGTTACAACCCGGTTCCCGAATCCCTATAGGACCTGAGACCAGTTCGCTCAACTAATCCCAAGACCTAGTCGTCCAATGAGAAATAACCAAAAGCAAGAAACTAAACCACATTCACACATGCAATATAACTAAGCAGAGGGAAAGAACGAAGCAGTAAAGGAAGTATAACAATTATCTCAAAATATAGTACATGCCACAACAACAACAGAAAATGGAAAGTAGAGAGTACAGAAATTTAAAGTCCAATACTTACAACTACAGCAGTAACAAAGGCTGGAAAGAAAACTACTACGGCTGGGCCCAGCTCCCTCTGCAGCTGGAAACTCAGGCTGCTCAACTCCTAGTCCTGAACCGGGTTACGAAAAGACGGAGTCAGTGAACGCTGAGTAGAGTGGTGTTTATATTATTAATGTGCAAGTAAAGTAAAAATAACAAGCAGGTTTTATTCTCATTTCTATTTATCTCATTTTTGTGTTTATGGTTCATCCATTTATCAAAGTATCCAAGTATTTCTTGATCTTACTTGTTCATCGTGGGAACGATCTTGATTGCAGTCTTTTCCATGGAGTAGAAGGTACACGTGATGCTCTCATGGTCGGGAGAGTCTCTCACGATAGTCCTACACCCAGTCAACCACCCTGAGGTCACTGTCGAGACGTAGTGGTGACTACGACACGCGTGATAAGTGCACAGGTAACTACCCCGCACTGGCACGCGGTCAGTCTTTTCCACTAGCAGGTACGCCCAAAGTACAACACAAAACAATATAGGGCCTTGCCCTCTCAGAACAGGGGTCTCGCTCCTCCACAGTTCGCATACCCAGTTTGCCAAGCGGGCCTAACAAAGTCGATGTAGGGTGGCTAGCTTAACCCCAGGCCCCGTGGGGTGGCTAGCTCCCTCCATACACTAGTAGCATGCCTCGGTACCACGTACGTGTGGGCTAACAAGAGTCAGTGTAGAGTAGCCAATCCTAACCTTGGGTCTCAACCCAAGGGTGGCTAGCTCCGCTTTACACTAAAAAGGGACAGTTGCTCTCCTTGGTACCGCGTACACAAGGGCCAACACACTTCCCATCTACATTCCAGATTCCTTTCATATGCAGGAGTTCTACTCCTAATTTCCCGTAGGGTTCATGCCCGTTATTCGTCTCATTTATCCACATTCAGATCTCATGTTTCATAACTTGTTCCTCATCCATATACAAGCAGCTCATGTTTTCACAATTTAATTCTCAATCATTTACATGCAACTTGTGGTTTCACCGTTCACTTTCTCATTTACATACAGGCAACTCGTATTCTAATATGCATCACATAATTCATTCACATACTGGAAACTCGTATTCTAACATGCATCTCATAATTACACTAATACCATTTGCTAGCAATTTATTTTAAACATGCATCAAGTAAACAGTACAACTCAAGACAGGCTCATACATTTCTACCCTAAGGTCCATTCCACATCTTAGAGTTTGATCCGATTATTCCAAATAAGTACATTCTTATTTAAATATTGACAACTGAATTAAACCACTCTACCGGGTATCACGGGAGGAATGGAGGCCTGTGCCGCAGATCTAATATTCTTATCGGGCCCCGAACACGCCATCGGCTGACAACCTGTACCAACGACTAATTTACACCAGACGAGCTCAAAACAGTAGATACTCAACACGAACATGTAGAGAAACTTGAGTGGAACACAGTGATACTTAATTTGCGGAAATCCGATTCCGTTTGTGCCCTAGACGGGCCAGAAACGCAGTTACTAACCAAAATCAGACGTCTGGGACAAGTCCTAAATGTCTTAAAAGATGTTAGATCTCACCTTACACTTCTTGCGGTTGCTTCAGACGTCCAAGCTCCCTCTGCGACCGTCTGGGGGCAGCTCCAGACGTTGGACAAGGCCTGCAGTCATCTAGACGTACCTCCGAAAATCTGGCGACGTGATCAAACATCCAAAAGTACCTGGGAAAGCACACCGTGCGCCTTTCCAAAGCCCTTCACCTACGTATGAAAGCCGCAGGTCCAAAATCAGCTCGACATCCCTATGCTACGTCTGCATGGCGGAAAGTAGCGTAGGAAGCACGTACCTCGGGCGATATTGTGCTTTCAGACGTCCGGCTTCAGCTCCGGACATCCTAATGCCTTGCCAAGCGTCTGGTCGACCCTCCAGACATCTGATACTGGAAAACTTCTAGTACAAGAACTCTGCGCAGCTCGCTCTGCTCACGCCTCTGCTCTCAAACGATGCAGCGGCAACTCCAGTAGCTGTAAGAGCTTGAGAAGCTCCCCGCCGACGCCCTCTACTCTCCAACGACTCCTCCTTGAGCTCCACTGAGCTCCTGTGGCCGTCGTCCTCCTCCCATGCTCTCACTTCCTTACACTCTCTCACTCTTGCTCCTCCCCGTTTTCCCTCGCTGGCTCCTCTCCTTCCTCGCCGCGATTGCAGCAGAGACGGGAGGGGGCGTGGTCATCTCAAGAAGGTAGAGGTGGCTTGAGTGGCATGAGGGGGTGATAAGAAGACAAGGGGGGGTTTATATAGAGTGGTTGCTAGGGTTTAGGAGTAGGGGTGCGGAGGAGATAGAAGCCTTTACATGTCGCCCACGCATAGAGCGCAAAGGAACGTGCGAAATTTTCCACTTTCAGACGTCCGGGCATGTGTCGAGATGTCTGAACAGACGTCTGACTAAAACCCTAGATATCTTATCCGTCTAAAAAAGCAACAGGTCATTTCACTTAAGAACATCTCAATTACATCAATTTCTGAGCCACAGTACGGATTCATCAAGAAATGCTATAAATCACATTCTCGAGTTCTTCTGAACTCAAGAGTTGCCCTCTTACTCAATTGAGTGAAGAAAATGACTTAGAGAAGTAAGGCGATGGTGTGTGTATGGTTAATTAGGTGAAACCACCCCTCTGAGCTCGCCCTTAACAGTAGCTCAGAGGATGAGGTGGAATTTGGGTGTTTTTAATATAAATGATTATTTATTTAATTAAGAGTGAGATTGGGGCCCTAATGTGATGGATTAGTGATGGAGGACCCCTAATGACTATGATTAAGGTCCTGAGACCTCCACCATGGACAACGGAGGTGTTTGGTGAAGGTGATGGGGATTAGGCGAGTAGATAATCAAATTAAGTGAAAAGAAGGTGGATTATGATCATGGAAGAGTTAAGAGGGTGATTGGCTGGCTAAAAGCACGAATCGAAGTCCTGTGAGGCCGGATTTGGCCACACCGGAAGTGGGGAAGATGAAGTTGTAACTAGGTTTACACTACTCTAATTAACTACCTAACTAGCTAAATCTAATCTAAACTAAAAACTAAGCTATATACGGGTTATCTGGATGAAGGAGATAAGGAGAACTCCATCGATAGTGCGTAACGGAGGAGGAACTCCGATGAAGTTGGAGCAAACTCCGGTGAGGTTTGAAGAGGAGTAGAGAGGGAGATGGGGTGCACAAGAGCCCTGTCATGACTCTTGAGAGGAAGAGAAGATGAGAGATGCAAGCTCCTCCAGTGGAGGTGCTTCAAAGAGGGGGAAGTGAGTCTTCGACAAGAGGAATAGCCTATCATTGACCGCAGGTTGGGGAAGAGGGTAGGGGATCGACGATGGAAATCGGAGGTGGTGAGGGCTATTTATGGATGTGGATTAAGGTGGAAGGGGAAGTATCTGGATGGGGAATGGGCTAGACGCATCCTAACCATCAGCGTCGTCTCCGACGCTGGTGAGCTTAAATGCCTAAGCTAAATATGATTCAGGGATGATCCAATCCGTTTGATAGATTGCTGGAGGAGAGCGTATCAATGGCGGCGAGTGTGGAGGCTTTCTGACACCAGATGGAAGGTCATCGGAAGATATGGAAACCAGTCAACGTAAGCCATCCGCGGTGAAGAAGAGATGAAGAAGACGATGCTATGCTCACAAGGGCATAAATGAAAATATTGAAGGACCTGACTGAATAAAAAGGGCTTGATTATAATAGAAATTAAGAACTTAACGTAAACAGTGACTTTTTAGGCTTATTTTAATTTATTTCTTTTTAATACTTTTTATATATTACTATAAATTAGTTAAATATTATATTATGCCTTGAAATTACATTTTTTCCCTTTCTAGCTATATTTATTTAAATGATATAATTAAATAAGTTAATTACATACTTAGGTCATAATATTAATTTAGTTTAAATACTAAATATCTGATGCGAAATTTGGCGTGATTTGTAAAAGCGAGTTTTTAAAGTCGTTGTAACACGCCAAATCTCATACGCTTTCAAAATTCGTAGCCTAGGTAGTGGGGTATCTAGTATCGTCCAAGGAGGCAATATGTTTGCAAAATTCACATCTCTTGCTTGGAAGTAGAAATCACCTTTCTTTTTGGTCTTTTTCAATAATGGGTACGAAAAGTAACGGTTATGTTTGCAAAATAACGTCTTTTTAGGGTTTTGAAATAACGGGAACACGCGAGTTTTGCTGATAACGAGAAAACAACTAATACCTATTTTAATAAAGCTAACCTTAAGGTGACAGGTAGAGCCTCTCCCCAAGCTCACCCTAGGCACGTGGAGGCCTAAAGTAATTAGGGAGAAGGTGTGAAACAAATGCTAGGCAAAACTTGTAGAAACTATGCAACAAAAAATTAAGAGAAGGAAACTTGATTTAATGAAAATTGTCTACACAAAACCTATAGAGGAATGCTTCTACTCTATTTGAAATACAAGAAAAATAAAACACAAATCCTTTAGATAAAATGGCGAAGAAGAGGGCTTCTTGCTCCAAGCCAAGTAGCTCCTTGACTTGAAAAGACAACTCCTTCTCCTTCCTTGAGGTGCTCCTCCAAATGATGTCCTCCAAGGTGGAAGCTACCACCTTCAATGATCTCCTTCAAGGGTGGGCGTGCACCACTCTTGCTCCTCCTTTCCTGGCCGTCCTCCTAGTAGGGGAGTGCTCCTCCTCCTTGGTGTGGCACAAGGGAGTAGGAAAAGGGGAAGAAGGCACCAAGGGGGCAGGTAGGATGCCTCCTTAATCTTCTTCTCTTCTTCTTCATTGGCCGTGGGTATGGTGGTTGTAGGGTGGAATTATACTAAAGGGAGGATGAAGAAAATGGTGGTAGGTGATGGGTTTTTATAGAGGTGGATGGGGGTGGTTGGCGTGGCCTTTAATGGAGGGCTAGGATAGGCTTTTGGGTGGTGGTTAGATATATAGGGCTAGGAATAAATGGTGCCAACCCAAGGGTCATCTAGGGGTGGTAGTTATGGTGGTGTTGGTGGCTTTTGGTGGTAGAGAGACACAACCATTTTGGCACCAACCTAGGGTCTTCTAGAAGGGGGTTAGGTGGATGGTGGAGATGGATTTAAGGGGAGATATGTGGTGGAGATGAAGGGAATTTTGGAGAGAAAAGTGGTGCCAAAATGGAGGTGGTTATGGTGGTTTTTGGCGCCAAAATGGTGGAGTCTTTTCATGGTGGAGTGTGGTGGAAGGGTGCCTATGGTTGGCGCCAAGAGTAAGGTTGACTAGGTAGCTAAAGTGGACTTAGGGTTAGGGTTAATTGGTGGAGCTAGTTAGGTGGGGTTTTAAGGTGGTAAATGCCAAGGGATCTGGAGCGTAGCTAAGCTAAGTAAGCTAAGCTAGCTTAGCTAGTAGTGGAGTAGAGGAGTAGGCAATGGGAGCTAGGGTTTGAGGAGAGGAGCTGAGGAGGAGAAGTCTGGAGCTTGAGCTGGAGTTGGCAACTGCTGAAGAGGGTGGCATGGAGCTACTCTAGATGCTAAAGTGAGCTGGCTTCTACCATAATGAGCTGAGGTGAGCTAGGTCTGGTGCTCCCGAGGAGGATTAAACTGGTTGGGGTGGCTAAGGTAGCTTATCTCAACTGAGTTGAGCTAAACTGAATCCCTGGGAGCTAAACTTGAGCTTCCTGAGCGAAAATGAAGTCATCTTTAGCTGGCTGGAGTTGAGTGGAGCTGGATGTAGCTGGACCTTAACTGGGGTGAACTCCAGTCAACTCAGCTGAGCTAGTTAGAGCTCCCTGTGGACTAATAGGAGCTGAGATGAGCTAGACTCAACTAAGTTGAGCTGGATCTGAGCTGGCCTAAGCTAGGGTGAGCTAAGATGAGCTCTTTAGAGCTACCATTCAGTTGAGATGAGCTGAATGGAGCTAGGATGAGCTAACCCTAGTTTAGGTGAGCTGAATTCCAGCTATGGTGAGCTGGATTAAGCTAAGTTCCAGCTGGTGAAAGCTTCTCCTTCACTAGTTGCCTTCCTGAGTTCTAGGACTCTAGGGATCTGGCAATCTGTATATCACTAACACTCACAAAACACATTAAAAAGGCAATAAAAAGTGCAATGCATGCCTAACCTAATTGATGCCTAAATGCAGCCCAAAAACTCATTTGCGGAGTAAAATCCTAAGAACTAGGTTTGTTTTAATGTATAAGAATGATAATAAACTGGCGTTTATCAATATCTAACTAAATGGTTATTAATTGAGTCTAAATTATTAATTAAATTATTATTTTGATTAATTGATATTTAATTTTATGTTTTTAACTTATTTTGCAGGTCCTTGGTGTTTTATCCCCTATAGTATAATTAACCTTATAATTAATGTATTCTTAGTTAATTAACTAGGGAAACAAGCAAATTAGTGATAATTAGGAGCTATGATGAGTCTCTCATCAATTTGCATGCGAAGGATGCAACCGAAGATAGTCCCACATCATGTGGGACAGAACCAGCGCAGCAGATAAAAGGAAATTGTGCACTCAGCTCTTCGCCCAAGTTATGGAGGTCGGGTCCCCTCTCACAAGCCCTGATGAGATGTGACTCATCATAGCTAAAATGTCCAAGTTAAGCTAGAACTAGGTTAAACACTACATAATTAAGACAAGAAATAGGTTAAGTGTGAGAATTAACAGAAATGGCCTAAAACAGCAAATCATTGTTAAACATGCACAACTAGGTCATAAAATGAGATATTCTATTTAAAAATATAATTTGATGTTTCAATTGCAAATTGAACACATTTTTGAGTTCAAAAGTTCAAATCAAGAGTGAAATCATGTTCTAAAAAGTTCAATTAAGCTATCATAAAAACTTGGTTGCATTTGAACATCATTAGGACCCTGCATTCAGTAGATTACAATTAGGTCCTTCATCATATACATTTAATTAAGCTCAAAAGTCTCAAGGACCTCTTTGATAACCGACAGGGACCTATTTATATAACCTCGGGACCGCTCTGCATCAATTCTTCACTTATGGGCTTGCGTGCAATCTTTCTACCATTTCACCTTTGCAGTGCCCAGATCTCGTGCACACCTATATAGGCATGATCACTGACCTCCCATGCGAGCATCGACTTGCTCCGACATTCTTTAGTTGAGCACATTCATCCTCTCCAGCTCCCTCTCCTTATACATCATTGTTTCGCTACCCTGGTGGTGGAGCACCACCTTCCTTCGACTTCTCCTCCCTGCTAAGGACCACATTGCACCTAAGGGCGACCCAAAACTCCACTAGAGAGTTTTCACTCTGCTGGAGATCCTTCCTCCTCCATTTCTTCCTCCTTAGCCGCCGGCTTTGGATCCACAGGTCCTGTTTTTCCCTTTAGCTTAGGATTTCTTATTTTCTAAAGTTGTTTTGATTAGCAACTAGAGTACTATAGAGTAGCTAGATGTAGTGTAGATGATGAATTGGATGAATGTGTTAGCTTAGATTAGAATTAGAGTAGTTTAAAGTAATCACGCCCTCTTTGATCAATCCAAATCAAAGAGGTGTTTTCACCTCATTTCGCACGATTCATGCAGCTCCCCCTTCACTCCATGATCACAATTCATGTTCACTCTTTTCCCTCATTATTTTAATCGCAAGTCACCTAATCCACTTGAGTCATTCTAGATATGAAGTTTCTCAGCTTCCAGATCTAGAATGTGCTTAAATTTCATAAGGCAGGATCACCCATTCATCTCATTTGTTCACAAAGGTCCTCCACTCGTGCTGAATTTGAACTGATTTGGTCGTTTAATTCTAATTTGATTTAAGAGACCAATCGAAGAATTATTTAAACCACGTATCTTCATTAAGTTTTAATCGACTAAATTCAGTTTACATTGATGTTTTTGGATCGATGTGATATGGTGAAACTGTGTTACTTTGATTGAAATTATGTTGATTAATTCGTACATGGCTAATTTGAAGCTCAGTTCCTAATGTTGTGCTTGAATAGATAGCAGTAGTGAATGAGAATCAAATCTTGCTGGTTTGAAGCCATTGCAATGATCAAAGTCTTTATATATTGATTTCCCAGGATTCCTATGCACTAAATGATAGTGTGCAGGTTTCCCAAGATGATCAGATCATATGGTGATCATATATCAAAAGCTCGAATTCAGGGGTTACATGGATTCTTATTTCAATTGATTTCATTCTAACTTTTAGTGAATCACATGACGTTTCAAGGTTTTAATGAAGATCTGAATATGATTTAAGATGATTTTTACATCTAGATTGATTTTTCTCTTTATATTGTCTATAATGTAGAGTGGAAATCATATTAGATACTTTTAAGAATTGTAAGGTTGATTTGGTTTTAATGTTCAGAATCTTCATAATATTGATTGTGGATAAGAATCTTTTTCTTTGGATCAGATCTTATTGGATTTGATTTGAAGCTGTTTTAGTAATAGTACCCGCAGCTAATAGCTACTAAATTTGAGCTACAAATCCGTGAACTGAATATTGAATTTAGTCACTAATGTCAACTGATCTTTCATAGAACAGCAAGAACAGAAACCACAGTTGTTGGGTTTGGTATCAAGAACAACTGATGTAGCTGTTGAATTAGTAGTCCTTGGCTGTGAAATGAAGGTAGCAACAGTAGCTGCATCACTATCTGAATAGGCAGCAACTGGATTGATTGGACTAAATGAGAGAGTTCTGAGCTGGCTTTCGAGGAATTCATTGAGCTAACATGTTGTGTATATTGTTAAAACATATGTGCAAGAATTCATGTACTTGTATTTAATTTAAATTCATTTTGAATGACTTGTAAACCATGGTCTCATCATTGTCAGCTAGTTTTCATGATGTATAACTATCTGCATGTGAATTTAATGTCAATCATGATGAAATTCATGTTTAAATGTTTGAATATCCTCTATGTGCAATGTTGAAGGCCTATGAATGCTTAACTAGCTTTCCAGCCCCTTAAGATCAATTTTGGAGACTTAGGTTCCACTTCAAAACATTCATTAAGGCCATATTTTGGATTAGTTTGTAAATATATAAAAAATATAAAAAATCCTAAAAATAATAAAATAAACCTATCTTAGGTAAGATTAGATATTTTTCTAGGTGTGTGCTAGTCAGGAGATTTCGCTTTGCAGAATGATGCATTAGAAAATTAACATCGTCGTAGTACAAATTGCGTGGTGAAAAAATCTCGAACAAAAATATTTATCAGTAAAACTAACAATGAAAGGTCAGGTCGTATCCACAGGAAGGAACAGGACAATAAGATCACAGGTATGTAGCAATCATGTTCGCAGAAATATTCGTCAAATCTATCAATGCATATGTTGCTCTGACTGTGAAGCCTAATCTATAGAGAAGTTAAGGGTCGTTTACGCAATTTTCACGTAAGAAATCCAAGCTCCAAAATATGTGAATAGTGCATGTGCAGTGGCATGGATGGTAATTTTCAATTGCATGCACATGTGCAGTGGCATGAATAGTGCATCTGAATCCAAATGTGGTGCACATTGAGATGAATCATAAGAGTTGAACAAATACACAGAAGAATAAGTGTAAGGCCGCATTTTCACCATAATTTATTAATTCAAGAAAATCAGAAAAATGAATTTTGGCATGGATGGTAATTTTTAATATGAACTGAAACATTGGATTCTTTGCCTTTGGTCATGTGCGAAGAGGAGGCCGTGGTCGGGCGTGCGGAGCTCGGTGGAGGCTGGCCATGATGAGGGCTTCTTGATGATGGTGGTGGTGTGTCGAACAGTTGTCAACGACAGTCATCGGAGAGGATGAGGCTGTCGGTGATGGCGATGGTCGTGGCGTCGACGGCGACTACGGTTAGCTTGTCTGGTGGCATGGAGATGCTCGTGATGGCGAGGAGAGCTCGATGGAGTTGATGGACCGAAGAACGAAGGGCAGAGGACGAGGCGAGCTCGACGGAGATCGGCGGGTTTGGGTTCCTCTCTGTCGACAGTGAAGAAGAGGAGGGGGAGGTCGGGCATACGTAATTTGTGGTGGCGCAAGGGCGAGGGCGCGTACGGCCATAAGCGTGCGAGGGGATGCTGCGAACACATGAGGGGCAGCTACAGTTGGCATGCGAAGGCGGTGGTGCATCCTGCGCACAATGGACAGTGGCGGCCGTGTGGAGGATGCACCTGTGGGCAGTAAGCGCTGGTGGGTGTGTGAGGGGGTGCGCTGCTGCGGGCATCGGTGGCTGCTGTGCGTGATGAGTGCGGGCAGTGTTGGCGCACATGGTGGGGAGGTGGTTCATTGGCCTGGCAACGCAGAGGAGAGTGGTTGAGTAAGCGCACAGTACAGCTGCCCGTGTGGGAGAGGGGAGGTGCGGATGGGTGGCTATTCTGTTGGGTTGTTGTTCATGGTGTGGGAACGTCGAGCACGATAGTGAAACACGGTCATGATCAAAGAAGACGATAAAGCGCAGTGATGAACTCGCGGTGAGGAGAGTGAAGTCGCATTAAGGAGCTGGAGCGCGGTGACGGTGTCGGCGCTGTCACCACCGACCACGGTGGCAGTGTCGCGGTGTGGCGCAGTCGAGGTGTCGAGGCGAAGGCTCACGGTGGTGTTTGTTGGGGAGTGGACGTGAAGAGGGGGGCCTCCTCCTCGTGGAGGAAGATAATGATGGCGAGGGGAGGTCTCCTCGTGAGGAGGGAGAGATGATCCTCTGCCGTCTCCATGTCCCTGTATATAAGAGATAGACAAGAGAATAAGACGGAGAGATTATGGGGAGTGACAGAGATAGGAGGAAAAATAAATTGTGCTCTCTTTTTCTTTCTTTCCTTTTCTTTTTGCTCTTCCCTGTGTGTGTTAGCGTGGGGATTAAAAAATGGCAAGTGGTGGATTTTGTTTGATTTTGAGGGAAAAAAATTCCAGGGAGAGAATATGCTAGGATTTCTTTCTCTCTTTCCTTTGATGCATCAGCCACCACTTTCCTACAAAGGTAAGCCCACTTGCTTCCTTTTGTTAAAATGTTTGGAAAAATAAGATGACAAGATGACAATTCTCAATTGGCCCTTCAATCAATCCCTTTAGGAGAAAATAATATGTCAATAGACGAAATATCCATTAATGTATGCCTATAATGTGGAAAATGCTGGAACATCCAAGACACAAGCTTAACTGATTTCTCAGTGAAACACATGCCTTAAATCGAAGTCTTAATCCAACAATAATAAGCTTATCATGTGCCAAGTTTCAAGGTAATCTGAACCTCCGATTTGATAGAACATACTAGCCGATGATTTGGTATACCTTGGAATTCAATAAAAGATCTAATTTGAAAGATGAAAAAGAAACTTCCTCTCTCTTATCTCACCCTTTCTCTCTTATCCCCTACCTCCATTATACATATAAAAACTATAAAAATTAGAAAAAATCATTAAAAATACCTTATATATTATGTATATACTTGTAAATATCAACTAAACCTAAGTTATATGTATATAGTGTACAATATGTAAATAATGTGTATAAATAACTTATATATGTTTTTCATATATTAAATTAAATATTTAGAATATTTATTGTATATGTAACTTTATTGTATAATTATATATTAATTTATATAAACTAAATGTATATTAACTTAAGTAATTATACAAACCTATATGTATGTACATAATTATATCTAATTCTGTATATACATATTTAACTAAGTATTATATATTTTACCGTACCTGTAATTTAATTTAATTATGTAATTATAGTACGTAATTAAGTTATGAAGTTAATTAAGTAAATTATTAACTTAAAATAAAATAAATTAGTAATTTAAGTTAACACTAAAATAATTTATAATGTATATGTCAATAGTATTATGTTAAGTATTTTCAACTTATTTATACCATATTTATAGTGTATTACAGTATTTATAAATTATTTATGTACGTATTTACCTAAAACATCTATTTAAATGTAAATAAATTGAAAGAAATTCCATAAAATATGTTAAAAATGTGTAATAAATAATTTATTATATAACTTAACACTGCATAAAGTCAATTTTGTGATTAAGACACCAATTTGTACTCTAATTAACAATTTAACCCCTAAATTAACATGTACAAATCTCTAACTTTAACTAATTTTAGTATATATGTAAATAATTAAATTTCGTAAATAAATTATATAATCATGTAGCTTTATATTAGGGCTTTCCAAAAATACAATTTATTCTAAAATTGAACCTTAATTGGGCCCTAAAATCGAGGGCCAAAATCCTCAAATCAAAATGCACAGCAGTGCCAATTGGCGCTGAAATAGCCTCGTGGGTTTGTGCCACATCGTGGCCGTGTGGAGCTCTGAAGAAGTATATTACACATTTGCGCTGTAACCTCAAGCGTTGGGCGCAACTAATGAGCATACAGGATTGTCATCGGAATGCATGTCTTGTGTGCTTGCGGGTGTGCGTGGGTGTATGCATGAGCACGTGTAGTCACTTGTGGGCTTGGTGGGCCTATTGGGCTTAAAATGAACGAAAATATATCTAAATAAAACTAGGGTTGCCTCACTAGTAGAGATTTGGTCCCACCTCTCTAAGGTGTTATGTATCCCTCGAAAATGGGTCGGCCCACCCATTAAAAATCAAATTTTTGGGTTGAGGAATAGTGAACCGATTTGGGTGTGAGAGAGAGCCCCTACCTGAATTCCACTAATTTGGAGGAGAGAAGATAAGAAGAGTTAGACAAAATGCTAAGTGTTGAATGAGAAGAAGAGATAAGAGAGTGAGTGTAAAAAGTTAAGTGTTGAATACTACTGCGCTTGTGAGTGCGTATGTAACATATGTATATGTGTAATAATATGTACACTATAAGTATAATAGTAAATATAAATAGCATATAGATGTACATAAATTATATATACTTAGTGTATAGTATATTTGTATATGAGTATAAGTAGAGTAAGCAACTGTTTGAGCTTCTTTTGTATATAAAAAATATTGAGCTTTAGTGATAGTTATAATCGTTAGTGTACATATGTAAATATGTTAAAATAGATATCTCTTTTTGCCTTATGTATATACTAAGGCTACCCTGATGTATATAAATGTTATTGTGTATAAAATATATGTTACTAAAGATATTAGTATATTAACATAACTTAGTATAGTAGATATTTATAGCTATTTTTGTACTTATATTTAGGTATTACTTAGGGTAACTATATATAACTAACTTAGCGTGGTTTCTAGCTGGTTTTTGATGCCTGTTATTTGAAAATTTGTTCAAGGCATTGTAGGTAGAAATAATTGATTCTTTTGTATATAATTAATCAATTCTTTCATTAATAGATTCATTGATTTATTTTGTAAATAAATTTAACATTTTTTGAATAAAAGAACATATTTAGACTTTGAGAGTGATGTATATCAATAACTGTCTCTCAGTGAATGACCTGGAAACTAACCAGTAAAAATTGTAATTAAATAAAATGACGCGACCTTTGTTTGCATTATGACAACTATAGTAGAATGACGACAACATAAAGCACTATTTTTATCGCAGATAGTTCATCGTCGATCATGCCGGCGCACTCCTTGCTCATGATCACTGCCTGCGGGTCTGGACCTCCGTATACCCGACCCATTTACCCAGTATTATTCATCCAGGTTTGAAATTGAGATTAACAGACAGATCTAAGGAGGGAGGGGGGTTTTGCACTATATAGCATTGAGATCCGTGCTCCCCCTCTCGCTCTACACTTTTTCGCTACTGCGCCTTGTCTCTCGTGCTGAACTTAAGCTGAGGCTTTGTGCTTCTAAGGATAAGGCATCTGAGGCCCTAGTCTTGACTTGATTCTATCTGAGATCACTATGGATTCATTGAGCCTCGCGTGGATATTTGGCTCTAATACTATTTGGTATTTAATTATGATACTATTGGGATATTTGATTCTGATTAAGTGCTTAAATCTAGGGTTAATTTGGTGGTTTCAACCACCATTTTTAGCTCTTTCTTTTCACACTTTTATCCCTGACATTGAGATACAATATTGCTTTATTATTGAATATCATTTTGAATATTGATTTCACCTGCATCATTACTCTTGATTACTGTGATTAGTGAACTGATTTGCTATATTTGCTCCTTGCGAACAACCTCGGACTCACGTTTTTTGAGATTATAAATTTAAATGTCAATTCGCTTTTGTTGATGTTTTCAAGCGAATTCGAGGCGCTTGTTTAAGAGATGCGTCATAGTATAGGACAAAATTGGTCAAAAATAACTCGAAAAAAAAATAAAATTTATACTCGAATGAAAGTCCAAGGTCGTTCGCTGGGAGCAGATATGGAATTCAATCGATAATCTCAACAAATAAAGTAAATGAGCACAAAATATTACTTAAAAACTAATGTGTAATATATGGCATGAGTATATGAATAGATCGAACAATATTCAAAAATAATCAATATGATGGAGCATATGATCAGACATCTGATTTTGCAATCAGATGTCTTAAAAGATGTTTCTATGGTGCTCCTATTATTCTTCTTCTGCAACTATTCTTCTTCTTCTCTGTGTGCCTCTTCTGCCTTGGCTTCTCTTTTCTTCTCTTCTTCCTCTACGGTTGCCTTGCCTCTTTAGGTCTTCTCCTCTACTTCTTTGGCCCTTCTAATGCACAGCGGGACACTTACGAAATTGGCTAAGTGTTATCCAATCCACAACAGAGCAAAACCCCCCACCCCCACACTCTCTCTCTCTCTCTTTCTTTCTCTTGTCTCTCCTCTTTCACACCCTCCCAAGGCCATGCACAGTACCAGGTAGTCAGGTTTCGAATCTAAGCGCACCGGGGACCAGGGTTGCCGACGTGGGGTAGCAGCCGAGGTGTGCACGGGTTAGGCAGATCGGGTCGGAGCCAAGTCCGCGTGCACAGTGTCATGGGTGAGGCGCGTGTGTGGGTGCGGCAGGGGACCACACCCCCCTTTGTGTCGAGGCGAATAGCCACATGCACAAATTCCTCTTATGTGGTGCTGGATGCTCAATGGTTTCCAAGGTGGGACTAAATGTCCCACCTTCCTCACGCACACTGCTGCAGTGGATGATGCATCCAATTGAGGGGGCTGCTGATGGTAGAGCTTCCAATAGAAGTCGTGGATCGCATCCTGGGATCCTTCCATGCAACCTGGAGCTCAAATTTGGGAAGAATCACGGCCGGAGAACTAAGAACAACGGCGGAGATTGTGGTGGCGGCGACTACTATCCGACGACACCTGAAATAGATGAACATGGGCTAGGAGCCCACATTAAAAGGTTATGGAGCATTGACGTGATTCATGGAATGTGGTGGTGATGGTTTCGTAGCGTGTGGATGCGTGTGGTGGTCGGACGAAGTCAGGGATGGAAGCCGGTGATGGGTGTGTTTGGGGGAAGTGTTGGGTGCGTAAATGGAGAGATAATGAGAGGGCTTTTGTGCGGGAAGTCAAGGTGAAGCTTATGGGAGTTTCGGCGAGGCAGATGGAAGGGTGTAGCGGCGGGGATGCCTCGCCGGAGTGGTCGCCAGAGATGGAGAAGACGGAGGTGATTCGCGATGTCGAGGGGTTGAAACTGAGGTTTAAGGAGGGGAAACTAATCTATGTTGCTAAAAAAACCTAACTAACTACGCTAGTGGACCAAAGGGGAAGGGATACGACGCCGGTGTGATTGCTGGCATCGTGGAACATGAAACCTCCTTAGATGGACAGTGGCAAAGAACGGGGAAGATGGCCCTGGCTTTGGCACACCAGGCGCGGACGAAGGTGAGGAAGGTCGTGGCCTGGCCAATTTGGCCGTTGGCTAGCAGTTGGACGATGGGGAAGAGGTCCGCTGGAGCTAAGTCGAAGGAGGGTCGATGGTGGAGTTTCGAAGAGATTTGTGGCCCTAAAACTAGCTGAGGAGAACGAGCAGGCCCTGGGGTTTCTTTTATAGGCCTCAGTGAGCAGTTAGAGCTTGGGAAGGCTCGCCGGTGTTGGAAACCTAAAGATACCCAAATCTCTCATGCGTTCGCATGAGAGATTAGGAAGGTTGTAGGGTTCAAGGATGGGTGCATTGGAAAGAGGACTCCTCAAGGAATCTGCCTTCCAATTTTGGAAGGGATTGAGCGAGAAATCAGGGAGATCTTCCCATTTCAAGGTCACCGGAGCTTTAGGATTAGGTGTTGAGGGCGGTAGGGACCTATTTGAAGAAGAACATGGCAAAGCTTGGGGGCTATTTGTAAGAAATTCAAAAGTTAGGAGCATGAGTGTGAGATAAAAGAGTTAGAAAGACCAAATTGCAAACTGGGTCAAGCTGATCTCAGATTGGGTTCAAATTTTGGTAAAAATATAATTTGAACCTAAGGAATCCAATGGTGAAGTTAGATTAGGTTTTGACCCGGTTTAACTAGAGAAATTGCATACTTGCCCAAATTAGGGCAGAAGTCTATATGAGACTGTTTTGGGTCAAGACAAGTTCCAATGGTCAAATCAAGAATTCCAAACCTTAGAGAATATTTTTTCTATGAATTTTAGAGGGTTTAGGTGAATTTTATCCTGATCATAACCTCAGGAGATTAAGCGGGTCTGTTTTTAGGGTTTCGGAAGTCATTTAATTCTCAAAACACGCGAAAACTCTTTTCTGTCTGTACTAACCCACTTGTTAGACTTCTTAAGATCATTTGACCCTTAATTAATCCCTAAGAAAACTTGTGATTGTTTTGCAATTGAGATGTGCTGTTAAAACTGTAGTTTTACCCCTATTTTACTGTTATTCTCTCAGAATGATTATGCAATGAATTACGTCTCTCTGGCGGTTTTGTAGGAGCATTTAGTCCTTGATTATGACTAATTAAAGCTAGATATGGCTGATGACGACGTTATCATCAGTTGACTATACTATGATGCATATTTTAAACTTGACGAAAGTGCGTCAGCAACTTCTTCATACACAACAACCCCTTACTAGCCTCTGTGACTGCAATAAACTCTACTTCTGCAGTAGACAAAGCCAGGCATTTTTGAAGTTTTGACTATGTCATTAAATAACCAGATATGGATATTCTCCTATCCATGTCACCTGCCGTGTCTGAATCTGTGTACTAAGAAGAACTAATTTTTCTGCTCCAAAACAAAGACACAAGTTGCTAATCCCACGAAGATATCTGATGAGTTGTGACTCATCATAGCTAAATCGCCTAAGTTAAGCTAATGACTAGGTTAAACACTATGAAATTAACACATAAAAAGGGTTAACTGTGAGAAATAATATAAAAGACCTAAAACATCAATTTTATGCTATTGATAAATATAAAATGTTGATCTTATTGCAAATTGAACACACTTATGAGCTCAAAATTCCAAATTAAAAGTTAAATTAACTTCTAATATGTTTAATTGAGCTTCAATAAAAACTTAGTTGTATTTGGACATCTTTAGGGCCTTACAATTATAGATTTACATTCAAGTCCTTCATATAACACATTTTATGCATTAGAAATCCTCCTTTTTTAAAACTACAGGGACCTATTTGCAATCCTATAGGGACTGCTTTGTCACCATTCCTTATCACTTGTGGGCCTCCCTACAAATTTCATACCCCTTCGCGCAAGGGCTTCTAGCACAATTTTTCCAACACAACCGGCTGCACCTGATGCTCACACGGTCACTGTTCACCGCGATGAACACGGGCCATCTTGGCCATCCATCCTTTGATTCGCTCGATCTGTGGCTTGATTTGATTTGAACGTTCACGTAACTTGGTGCGTGTGGTCACCTCTCCTCCCATATATGATACTATGGTCCACTTTTGGTCTAGGATTACGTGCGCTCCTCTCCTCAAATCATCATTTCCTGCACCCTAATCGCCTATCCTCACCTCTGCGGTGAGAGGATTCACTCTTGATTCTACTTAAGGAGCTCCCCTTATCGCGTGCATGCCCATCGACTCCCCCTCCATGAGCCGATCCCTTTGTCCACACCTGCAGCTGAAATTTCGGCCCTACCCGGAGGGGTGACGTAATAAAATGTGGAAATAAATATAAACAATATCACAGAATAGAAAACCACACAAGTACACAAGAATTTTTAGGTGGAAACCCAAACCGGGTGAAAACCACCACCTAACCCTCTCGAGTTAGGATTTTCCGATCAACCAAGTTGATCAAAATCCACTAAACTGAATCACTTTAAAACGAGGGTGATTCAACCTCAATACAACCATGCTACAAGTACGAGGGTAGCGTTCCTCAGCCCCTTCTCTCCACGAGAAGGATTTTGTCCCACGAAGGAGACGGGAATTCGCAAAGCGAATACCCAACTAAATAACAAAGATAAAATAAACAACAATCCTATAAAGCCAACAAAATAATTATAAACCTAGCTTCTATAGGAATTAGGAAACTCCCCTTTGCAAGGAGTGCGTCGAGTTGATGACGCGGTGCGTGTGCCACGCGACGGCGCAACGTCGCTCTCGTAGACAACGGCGGGAGAGCGGGTGTGCAAAGCTTGATGCTCTCAAGAGAATGGAGCTTGAGCTTGGAGAGCAAGAGCTAGCTAGGACACAAGAGAGTGGAACTATGTTGCTTAAGTGTGTCTTGTGTTTCTCTTAGTGTGTCTATGTATGTAAAGGATCCCCTCTATTTATAAAGGCCTTAGGAAGGCTTTGGAAGGCTTAGAAAAGCTTCCATAGCCGTTGGGTACAAAGTCCAAGTGAATCAGCGAGAAATCAGGAACAATCATTGCTCTGACAGGCTAATCAGACGTCTAATTCTGGCATCAGATGTCTGGAACTTCACTTTAAGACGTCTGATTTTGGGCGGGTCTCTCCCTGACTTCAATCTGGTCTAAACAGGGTTCTAGCGCAAGTCCATCAGACGACATATAGGACGTCTGGCACTATGTCTGAACGTCTGGAATCCTACTTTTTCGTGGGAATGGATTTTCCAAACGTTGCAACGGCTAGAAAATCTCTGAGAAGAGATTTTGGGTCAGCCGAGGCAAAACGGTCAATTATCAGACGTCTGGTAAGTCCTATGGACGTCTGATAAGGCTCTAACGGTCATAATCTGCAGTGCCTGCTAAGCTAGCCAACGGTCCACTATCTGGACGTCTGGCAAGTCCATCAGACGACATATAGGACGTCTGACACTATGTCTGGTCGTTTGGAAACCTACTTTTACTGTGGGAATGGATTTTCCAAACGTTGCAACAGCTAGAAAATCTCTAAGAAGAGATTTTGGGTCAGTCGAGGCAAAACGGTCATTTATCAGACGTCTGGAAAGGCCTTAGGACGTCTGATAAGGCTCTAACGGTCATATTCTTGAGTGTCTGCTATGCCAGCCAACGGTCCACTAATTGGACGTCTGGCAAAGTCATCAGACGTCTCCTAAGACGTCTGGTCTAAGGTCTGGACGTCTGATTTCATCAGACAGAACTACCTATGTCCAGCTGGTGGCGACCTTCCTCTATAGTTTTATTATTTCGTCGTAGTATAGTATAGAGAGGTGATTACCAGTTTAATACAATTTGTTACTCGGAAATAAAGAGTTCCCGAGGTCGAACTCAGGGAGCAAACTATATTCTAGAGATACAAATTCTTATTACAAAAATAAAGAGAGAGAGAGAATTTGTTGGCTTTTCTTCTTTTCTCTTTGCTTCTCCTCTTCTTCCTTCTCAGATCTTCTGCTCTCTTCCTTTGTTCTTCTTCTTTATCTGCAGTGGTGATGTTCTTCTTCTTCTTTCAGCTGTTTCTGCTCGTCTCTTCTTTTTTCTTCTGCAGAGCGGTCCTGTTCTTCTTCTTCTTCTTTCTTTCTTCTTTTCCTTTCTTCAGATCTTCTTCTCGTGCTCTTCTTCTTCTGCAGAGTCTTCACTTGGCCTCTCTGTGTTCCTCCTCTACCTCGCCTTCCTTCTCCTTCTTTGCCTTCAGGACGTCGTCTGATTTTCCAATCAGACGACTTAAACCGCCGCTGCTACAGTGCCGCTCGGTGCTCCTCCTTCCTTCAGCCTTCGTCTTCTTCCACGGTTCTTCTTCACCTGTGCCTGCACACTTACACAGCTTGATCAGAGGGGCAAAACCTAACTCTACCCTCCCCCGCGTCTCTCTCTCACAGAAGCCGCTCTTAGGAAAGCTCTCCCAGAGCTACCGGGTTGCCGGGTACGGGTCGCGCCCGGGTCCAGGCCCACCGGCGTGCGTGGTGGGCGAGGAGTGCAGGTCAGTCTAAGTCGGGTCGGGCCAGGTCCGCGGGGCGTGAGCGCGGACGAGACCGGGTAACCGGGCGAGTGAAGGGGACCTCACCCCGTGTGCTGAGGAAATAAGCCTCCAGCACTTTTTCTCTTTATACCGCTGTGCCGCTTCGGAGTCTTCCGAGGTGGGACTAAATGTCCCACCCCAATTTGGCGCCTGCGCGGAGGAAGCAGCTGGTAATCGCAGCTTTACGCGAGGCCTTCGCGTGAGGGATTCGCCTCAACTGCAGCCTAACGCTTTGCCGAAATGCCCCCGCACAGCCTGGGAGCGTGACCTGGGCGCGGCGCACCTGGAACAGCAGGTCGAAGCTGCTTCGCTTCAACAATGGCGGCGACGAGCGCAGGTACCTGCCCACAGAGAAACGGCCTCTCGGCCCAATCAGAAACGCGGAGGACCTTCGCCGTGGCACGGCGAAGGTGGTCGGGGGGTGTGCAGGCGGCGGGGCGGAGCCTAAGGGCTGCCCTAGGTCGGACTGTGGGTCGGGAGATGGGTTTGTTCGGTGGAGTTGCAGAGGGTGATTTGGGGGAATTGGAAGGGCGGAGGTTGATCAGGGTGAGGAGGCGGAGGTTCTGCGGTGGTCGGCGAGCCGTGTGGGTTGCTGGAGTGATGGGAGCGGCTCGCCGGAGGATGGCCGGAGGCGGAGAAGGTGAGGGTGATTAGGCGCGGTCGAGGGGTAATTAGATAAAAATAGCAGGGGGAAAAGAGAGAGAGAATAGAGGGAAGTAGTTCTAACCTAACTAAAGTGACGAAGGGGGCGAGGAGGCGGACGGCTGTACCTGCTGTCGCCGGAGAAGAAGGTGCCCAGTGGGGGAGGACGGCGGTGACGACGAGGCAGAGGCATCACGCGCCGGTATTGCGCGACGCGGGAAGAGCAGGGGAAGAAGTCTCTGCTGCTTGTATTGCAGTAGAGCGAAGAGGAGGAAGAGGAAGAACCGCCGGAGCTGGTGGGCGTCTGCCGGAGTGAGAAGAGAGGAAAGTTGGGGGTTTTCTCCGTCAGATCCGAGCTGGGAAGAACGGTGGAGAGACGGGGGTATTTATAGGGGCCGAATCAGAGAGGAAGGCGGAGGGAGACGACGTGTCTCCCTCGCCGGAGGATGCCGGAGATGGAAACCCATACCGTCCGTGCGTTCGCACGGCCGGTATGGTGGGTTGCAGCGACCAGGGGGGTGTTCCTGCGACGGCTGACGACGCAGGGCACCCCCGGTTGTCTTGCCAGACCCTCCCCCTTACCCTGCGCGGCGCCATGCTCCGCGCAAGGTCGCCGGAGCATGGTGCTGGTCAGGTTTTGGCAGGAGGGACCTGAATGCAAAGAACGAAGGAGAGTTAGGGGCATAAATGCGAGGGTTCAAAAGTTGAGGGCCAAAAAGTAAATATATGAGGACAAAAGTGTAAAGTTGGTCAAGAAGGTTTCTTCTTAGGCTCAAGTTTTTATACATGACTAATTAGGACCTAAGGAATCTGATGGTGAATTTTATTTCTAGATTAAACCTTGTTTGACTGGTCAATTTACGCAAAAACCCAAATTAAGTTATTAATTGGGTATGGTTCTCAATGTAGGTCAAAATGGGTTCTGAAGGCCAAATTGAAGGTTCTAAACCCTAGAGATTATTTTTCTATAAATTTTAGAGGGTTTATTCTATTTTTACTTTACCTCGAACCTCGTGAATTGAAGTTGGTTTGCTTTAGGGTTACAGATTATCATTTAGTTCCTTGGAATTGCTGTAGCCATTATCAGATCATCCCACTTTCCTTCTTATTCGGTTTGTTTGACCTATGTTTGGACCCTGAATTACCCTGTATGCAGATTATACTGGCAAAATTGCATTTTTACCCCTTATGACTTGTTTTCTCCTTAAACTCAGAATTCTCTGAGTTAAGCCTTTCCTTGAGTTATGTAGGAGCTTTTATCCTTTCTATTGGGTCAAAATGAGCTAGTTATGGCTCATGATGAGGTTCTCATCATACCCCCATGCCTAGCTTTTGCTAGTCCCTTAGCAAAAACTTAAGGTTTCAACCCTTGTTCTAGACCATGAAGTTCTTAATAGCTTCAGATAAGTACTTTTTCATTTGAGCTTAGATTAGGTTAGAATGATGACCATAGGCCTAAAAGGTACTCTAGTACCAATCAAGATCCAAATCTGTCTGGCCTTAGCCTCAGTCTTTAGCAAAGGTTTTTGAGGCCCACAAGAACTAACCTAAGGTTTATTGGACTTTGTGGTTAAAGCACCCGTGCTTGAAATGATTTTAGCCCTGGTTCAGTTCGCAGTGCGTTTTATAAGAGAGAGATAGAAAATTTTTCTGTTTGGAGAGTTTTCTCTCTCTTTTTCTTTTTAGTTCTAGCCTAGGATTGGCTTTTCAACACGGTCTGTATCAGATTCCTTGCTCCCATCATCAATCCTCAAGGGTTCCTGGCGATCGATGCTTCGAGATAGCACCGCCCATGGCAACCCCCGGAACCCTAGCTATTGAGATTTCGAGATAATCCCATCCATGGTGTTCCCTGGCCGAATCCAGACCCTGGCAATTGAGATTTCAAGATAATCCCATCCATGGTGTCTGAACCAGCAGAGTGCTTACATGCCCCCAGTATGATATGTGAATATCCTAAGAGACAAGCACCGGGGAGATGATATTTTGTTACGCATCTTCGAGGGGATTTCCCGCCTCTCCGCGCTGGGAACTCGTCCAAATCAACTTGCGTTGGTCGGCCGCTCCTACTCTAGGTGTTCTTTTCAGAATTTTGCGACGCTTCTGCGTGATTTTGATTTTTACGCCTACTGATCCAGGCTGTGTGTGAGGTTAGGGTGCTTAGGTTACTAAGTCCCGTAAACCAAAAATTAGTTAACGAGGCCAAATACTCCCTAAGCCTTGGACCTAGTACTTAAGCTTTTCATTTTCCTCAACCTCTTGAGGATTGTCTGGATCTTAATGGGTACTAAGAGTCTATTCAAGAATGCCTAAGGTTTGCATTCTTACTAATCTCATTATGCACTTTTCAGTTATTTTCTTGAATGAGGTCTAGAACTTAGGTTAATTCCTTAGTTCCTTACTAATGACTATCACCTTTTCTCATAATTTTGTGTTCATTTTTCATTTTGTTTCTTTTCTCCTTCTCCTTCACAAAATTTCCTTCTCCTCTTTTCCTCTTATTCTTTTTCGAAAATTTTTAATTTTTATGGTGTTTTTGGCATATGTGAATTTTTTTTGTTTGAAACCTTTTCTTACAAGTTTTGCACTTTCATACCCCCCCATGCCTAAGATTTGCAATGTCCTCATTGTAACCTAGGGGTTTTTATTCAACTAAGTTCATACATTAGGACAGATGTTTTGATGAGTGAATGGGTCACGGTGGTTGTTGTAAACGATTTCTAATCTCAGATGCAAGCACCTGAGGTGGAGTCGGCTGTCCTAAAGTGTGAACTTCAAGTGCAAAAAGGTGTCAGAACAAGTTTCAGGTTTTCAAAGAGAATGACGGGCTGCCTCCCGTTGAGCGCTAAATTTGATGCCTTCAGCCAAGCGGGAAATGCGATGGAGTGGGGATGGTCAAATCAGCGGAGTTTTGTAAGACAAGCACCTTGATTAAGAGCCTGGTTGGTCCAACCAGGTGCTTGTTCAGATCAACAGGCTGATGATGCAGCCCAAACCCCATCAATCTGGTGGGTTGATAGATGTGGATAAAAAAGTGTGGAACCCACCATATACTATGAAGCTCAGATGGATGAGGAAGTGAAAACGCAGGGTTTGGCTGAGTCGAATCAGCCTGGTCTGAGTAGGGACCCGTAGAATAATCAGTGATTGATGCAGGAACCCTACAGGGGTGATCAGAGAATGATAGAGCATGGTATGTAGTCTGATCAATGTTCGAAACCTGATGTGGAAATGCAATCGGCTCGGTGAGAGGTGAATCTGAATAGAAATTGAGTCCAGTTGCGGGTCGGGGTTTGGAAGAGGTTTTGATCCGTTCTGTGTGTGCGGACGAGGTGGCCATTGTGTACGAGGGCTCTTCTAGAAATGGATGATAGGTGGTTTTCTGTAGAGAGTCCTCTGGGTAACTATCAAATGCCGGAAGAGTGTCTGTAGGATGAAAGGAATCGGATTCGAGAAAAAATTTGGATTCTTGGTTGTAATCACTCTTGGCATTTTCTGTTTTTGGTTCCTGAGGATCAAAAAGGAATGATTCTGTGTTATCAGTGATCTCAGGAATCAGGACCTCAGAGTCGGAGTCCGAGTCATGTGAACTGAGGTCGTAGATGGGCCTGGCGTGTTCAGGAAGGGGAATCTCTCCGCAATTATAGTCAGATTTGAAATTGTCGGAAAGTTGGTGAAAATGAGATTCATGATCATGAATTCCACCACAGCAAAAATCCTCAGATGTGGAATTAGCAGCCTGACTGGGTTCTAGCCTATATGTCAATTCTGGGCTCAAAAAGATGTTCTGTTCAAGCTCGAAGCTGGTAGGATAGACCCAATTGAAATTCAACTCGTCCAACTCCTCAGTCTCTGTATCATAAATTGGCATGACTTTCGAAAAATCGATCAGATTTTCTGAAGATGTTGGAGAGGGATATTCATCAAATAGAGGCCCAGAATCATATTCTGCAAAAATTTGATCTTTCTCAAAAGGGGCCTCATAATCTTCCCAATAAGTTTCAGATCTAGGTTCTAGGCTTAGGATGTGGGTAGAATTATTAGAACCTAAGTCCGAATAACCTTCGAGGGCCACCTTATCAAGATAAGGGGTGGAATTTATACCCTCAAAAGGTTCAGTTCTGATCTCATTATTGCAGGAGTTTTGGAATTCTAGGCTTGGCAATTCATGGTCTAAGTTTGGCTCATCATTGTGTTCTCCTGCAATATCCCAACCTAATTCAACATTGTCTTCTATCTGGGTTGGGATTTCACAACCACTTTGTGCCTCAGTCCCGAGATCTGGGAAACTGGATTGTTTCTTAATACTGTTCCAAGATGGTTCATCCTCTATTTCTGGTATATACGGGTATTTCTGGTTGATAATTTGTTCTACTGATTTCATCATTTCTACCCGTTTCATAAGGGCATCTTGGTGTTGTTCCCAAAGTACAGGATTTGTCAAGCATTGAAGGTATTCAGATTGGTGCAATTTTTCTATCTCAATGTATCCTGTCATGAGCATATCTCGGGTTGATCCTTTTGTAACTTCTGTCAAAAGAATTTGGGTACAGTTTATAATGAAAGCTGTGGTTGTTGAGACATCAACCTGAATGTTTTCTATTGGTGTTGAGGGTTTATATTTGATTTCATAGAATTCAAAGGCATCCTCAATCATCTTATCTTTCATGGATCTCAGATATTCAGGTTTTTTATATGGTAGTCTTGCTAGGTAATTAGGCTGCATCTTCGAATCAGGTGGTGGAATAGAATCAGAAGTTTGAATTAATGGAAGAAGGGGACTTTGTTCAGAATCAGAGGAAAGAGGGGCTATGTGAATGATTTCTGCAAAAACAAGGGAGCCGAGGCTTAGCCTCGGAGAGAGTGAATTTCTATAGGAGGTTTCAAGGACCTCCTGCAAAATACTGAAGGACTGGATGAGATAAGCTGGTGCTGGACCCAATCAAGACACCCAAAAATGTTGGGTGACTATAGAGGTTCGGGGCAGATGGACCCCTTGATCAGAAAGATCGTCCACCTGAGAATTACCTGGGCAGCCAGAGAGGGAGAGTCCCGCGAAGACCCCTACACGGTAGAGCGTCCCCACGGGTTACAGGGTTTCCCCCACCCGACCTCTCTTGTCACTGAGATTCCAGGTAGACCAGAATGGGGATCTTGACCTCTTAAGTCTACAAATTTTTATTTTAAGATCAGGGTGCTTAAGGTTTCACTTGAACTTTAGTCTTTTAAGTGCAAAGAGTGACCTAATTTAAGGTTGGTTGACCCAAGGGGTCAACTTTACCTCTTGTTTTCTTTGAGAGCTTTTAGGTCTTGTCTTTTAGGGTTCAAGTGTTTAGAGAGCCAATTGTTTTAGGTTTTCTTTGAATAGGTATTTTCAGACAAGGGCTTGGGCACACTTCATTTGGTTTTCTCAATTCTTGCTTAAGGAGTGTGTCTCTAAATCCCTAGTGTTGGATCCTAGGTTGGCTCTACTTGGTCCAGTTAATTCTTTGTTGGGTAATTAGGGCTCAAGCAAGAATGTGTTAGCCCTTAAATACCCTTAATAGTGTGCAGGAGTAATGAGTTGAAAACATGCAACTTTTTATGGTTACTAAGTATGGAAGACAGGTTAGCCCTATATTGCTTGTTCTTTTCTTTTCTTCCTCTTTAGAGTTTAGGGGTTAATAGCGAGAGGAAAAAATTTTACCTGTCCTCGGAGTGGTTGTCGTGCGGTTGCTTGTCTTCTTGATTTTCTGTAGCTGCACAAAAGAGAGGAGATTATCAGAAACTAAAAAGAAACAGGAATGTTTACCTCTAGAATAGCCGTTGCTCCCCGGCAACGGCGCCAAAAACTGGTGGCGACCTTCCTCTATAGTTTTATTATTTCGTCGTAGTATAGTATAGAGAGGTGATTACCAGTTTAATACAATTTGTTACTCGGAAATAAAGAGTTCCCGAGGTCGAACTCAGGGAGCAAACTGTATTCTAGAGATACAAATTCTTATTACAAAAATAAAGAGAGAGAGAGAATTTGTTGGCTTTTCTTCATTTCTCTTTGCTTCTCCTCTTCTTCCTTCTCAGATCTTCTGCTCTCTTCCTTTGTTCTTCTTCTTTATCTGCAGTGGTGATGTTCTTCTTCTTCTTTCAGCTGTTTCTGCTCGTCTCTTCTTTTTTCTTTTGCAGAGCGGTCCTGTTCTTCTTCTTTCTTTCTTCTTTTCCTTTCTTCAGATCTTCTTCTCGTGCTCTTCTTCTTCTGCAGAGTCTTCACTTGGCCTCTCTGTGTTCCTCCTCTGCCTCGCCTTCCTTCTCCTTCTTTGCCTTCAGGACGTCGTCTGATTTTCCAATCAGACGACTTAAACCGCCGCTGCTACAGTGCCGCTCGGTGCTCCTCCTTCCTTCAGCCTTCGTCTTCTTCCACGGTTCTTCTTCACCTGTGCCTGCACACTTACACAGCTTGATCAGAGGGGCAAAACCTAACTCTACCCTCCCCCGCGTCTCTCTCTCACAGAAGCCGCTCTTAGGAAAGCTCTCCCAGAGCTACCGGGTTGCCGGGTACGGGTCGCGCCCGGGTCCAGGCCCACCGGCGTGCGTGGTGGGCGAGGAGTGCAGGTCAGTCTAAGTCGGGTCGGGCCAGGTCCGCGGGGCGTGAGCGCGGACGAGACCGGGTAACCGGGCGGGTGAAGGGGACCTCACCCCGTGTGCTGAGGCAATAAGCCTCCAGCACTTTTTCTCTTTATACCGCTGTGCCGCTTCGGAGTCTTCCGAGGTGGGACTAAATGTCCCACCCCAATTTGGCGCCTGCGCGGAGGAAGCAGCTGGTAATCGCAGCTTTACGCGAGGCCTTCGCGTGAGGGATTCGCCTCAACTGCAGCCTAACGCTTTGCCGAAATGCCCCCGCACAGCCTGGGAGCGTGACCTGGGCGCGGCGCACCTGGAACAGCAGGTCGAAGCTGCTTCGCTTCAACAATGGCGGCGACGAGCGCAGGTACCTGCCCACAGAGAAACGGCCTCTCGGCCCAATCAGAAACGCGGAGGACCTTCGCCGTGGCACGGCGAAGGTGGTCGGGGGGTGTGCAGGCGGCGGGGCGGAGCCTAAGGGCTGCCCTAGGTCGGACTGTGGGTCGGGAGATGGGTTTGTTCGGTGGAGTTGCAGAGGGTGATTTGGGGGAAGTGGAAGGGCGGAGGTTGATCAGGGTGAGGAGGCAGAGGTTCTGCGGTGGTCGGCGAGCCGTGTGGGTTGCTGGAGTGATGGGAGCGGCTCGCCGGAGGATGGCCGGAGGCGGAGAAGGTGAGGGTGATTAGGCGCGGTCGAGGGGTAATTAGATAAAAATAGCAGGGGGAAAAGAGAGAGAGAATAGAGGGAAGTAGTTCTAACCTAACTAAAGTGACGAAGGGGGCGAGGAGGCGGACGGTTGTACCTGCTGTCGCCGGAGAAGAAGGTGCCCAGTGGGGGAGGACGGCGGTGACGACGGGGCAGAGGCAGCGCGCGCCGGTATTGCGCGACGCGGGAAGAGCAGGGGAAGAAGTCTCTGCTGCTGGTATTGCAGCAGAGCGAAGAGGAGGAAGAGGAAGAACCGCCGGAGCTGGTGGGCGTCTGCCGGAGTGAGAAGAGAGGAAAGTTGGGGGTTTTCTCCGTCAGATCCGAGCTGGGAAGAACGGTGGAGAGACGGGGGTATTTATAGGGGCCGAATCAGAGAGGAAGGCGGAGGGAGACGACGTGTCTCCCTCGCCGGAGGACGCCGGAGATGGAAACCCATACCGTACGTGTGTTCGCACGGCCGGTATGGTGGGTTGCAGCGACCAGGGGGGTGTTCCTGCGACGGCTGACGACGCAGGGCACCCCCGGTTATCTTGCCAGACCCTCCCCCTTACCCCGCGCAGCGCCATGCTCCGCGCAAGGTCGCCGGAGCATGGTGCTGGTCAGGTTTTGGCAGGAGGGACCTGAATGCAAAGAGCGAAGGAGAGTTAGGGGCATAAATGCGAGGGTTCAAAAGTTGAGGGCCAAAAAGTAAATATATGAGGACCAAAGTGTAAAGTTGGTCAAGAAGGTTTCTTCTTAGGCTCAAGTTTTTATACATGACTAATTAGGACCTAACGAATCTGATGGTGAATTTTATTTCTAGATTAAACCTTGTTTAACTGGTCAATTTACGTAAAAACCCAAATTAAGTTATTAATTGGGTATGGTTCTCAATGTAGGTCAAAATGGGTTCTGAAGGCCAAATTGATGGTTCTAAACCCTAGAGATTATTTTTCTATGAATTTTAGAGGGTTTATTCTATTTTTAATTTGCCTCGAACCTCGTGAATTGAAGTGGGTTTTCTTTAGGGTTACTGATTATCATTTAGTTCCTTGGAATTACTGTAGCCCTTATCAAATCATCCCACTTTCCTTCTTATTCGATTTGTTTGACCTATGTTTGGACCCTGAATTACCCTGTATGCAGATTATACTGGTAAAATTACATTTTTACCCCTTATGACTTGTTTTCTCCTTAAACTCAGAATTCTCTGAGTTAAGCCTTTCCTTGAGTTATGTAGGAGCTTTTATCCTTTGTATTGGGTCAAAATGAGCTAGTTATGGCTCATGATGAGGTTCTCATCACCAGCCTAACAGTTATCAGACGTCTGAAACAACAGTCAGACGTCTTAAAAAACTTTATCAGACGTCTGATTTGATAATTAGACGTCTGGAAGTGCTGTTTGAATCCTATATTAGTTTTCTAAGTGTTCTACAGAAAACCTTAGTATCCTAGGGTTGTGCAGGTGTTCTTATGACTAATGTTAGGGTACTTTGAGGCTCTTTACCATAATATTCTAAGAAAAATAAAAAGAGCAAGAAAATAAAGACAAGAGATACAAGAAAGGATTAAAAAGAATCTATCCTATTCTTCTTGTCTTCTATCTTCAATCTGTCGCTCCACGCGAACCTCCTCTGTTTTCCGTCAAGCTCCTCCAATCCGTCCTGGATGCGAGCTCGAACTCCGTTTAAGCACGTCTACATTTGCAATTGACCTGAAATCTAGGACTCAAATTGCAAATGTTTAATAACACATTTTTTTTTATCATCAAAACAAATGATCATGGTGCTCTAGCACCAACAGCAGCTTCCTCTCATCCCAAGTTCGTCTGCCAGCAGTGACAGCACAGGCATTGCGTCCTCCTTTCAATCACCGCCAGCCAACCGGGTGGTGGACCTTAGACAACTTCGTCAGTTGCTGGTCTCCTCCCCTTTCGTCGTCACCAGCCGACCAGCGGGTGACCTTAGACAACTTCATCCGATAGATAGATTTCCCGCTTTTCTTAGTATAGTTTTAATGCTTTCTAGACAAATTGTAGTGTTAGGTTAGCTCAGGAGTTGGGTAATTTAGATCCGATTTGTGTCTCTCTGATCAATTCAGATCAAAGAGACTTTCATGTTCAACATCATCATTAATCTCCCCTTACATTCCATTTGATCCCTTTCTTCTTTCCTCGCCTTTGATTTCGCAAATCACCCATACATTTAAGGTCTAATTTCAGACCTGAGAACCTTGGTTCTCAAATCCGAAATTAGCACCAAAAACCACTTGAGGGGTCTCCCACTCATTTTGCAAAGCCACAATGACCCCCCGATCTTGTTTTATAATCTCGAATCGCTCGATCATGTTTAAAATGATTTTTAATGTCCAATTCGGTGTGTTGGAATGCATTTTGAGCTTCATGGATTTGATTGAGCTTTTTGAGATTTTAAGTGCTTGACTAGATATATGCAAGGAATCCAATGGTTCTGAGTTTTGTTTTGATTATATGGATGAGCATGTATCTAATTTAAGTCTTATGCAAGGACCCACCGGATCCTGATCATATCACAAAATCACCTTGATCACCCATCAATGGTGTTCAAGAAGATTGAGTGATTAAATTAGTAGAAGATCCCAAGCAAAAGCCCAATTTGGGGCAACATTTCACCCTCCATATAACTAATTTTATGATTTAATATTGGAGGCTTAACCAAGGTTTGAAAGGATGTTTTAAGATGATTCCAAATGATTTTTAAGGGGAATGAAAGTGCATTTTATAAGCAGGGATTTAAGGAATTTTTCCTTTGATCTCAAAATGGTTTTAACGAAAATCACCTTCTGAATTTGGGCATATTTCCTCCCTAATCAGACTTTCTTAAAATCTGATTGGGGAGAGTTGATCACTGAAATTCCCTATCAGATCCATTGAAATTGAGATTAAATTGCTACAGCACTTTTGAAATTGGTCTTAAGACGTCTGAATTCAATTCAGATGATCTGAATTGGGTTGCTGCAGCAACTGCTGAACACATGGCTGCCATTTCAACAGCTTCAGCTGCTACGGTTATTATTGTTCCTGATATTGCTGTAGACCTCTGGAATCAGTTTAGGACGTCTGATCTACATTTGTAAGGTATGATATGGGATACAACAGTAGCAGCAGATCCTATAGCTGTTGTTTCAGCAGCTGTAGGATTTGTTCTTACTGCTGCTGCAGCTTGCAGCAGTGACTTCCAAAGGCTGAATTAGATGGGGCAGTGGAAGAGATTTAGGTTATTTTGAGATGCTGACTTGTTATATATGTCTATTTCACTTGTACAAGCCTTCATGTACTATTAGTGTCTTTAAATTCAATTTGATTAGCTTGTAATTCCTTAAATAAATTCCTTTGTCAGCTAAAATATGTGAATAACTATCCCACGATGGAAATTGGATGAAATTAAGTGGAAAATCATGACTATCTATGGGAACACCTCTTATATAATCTGTAAATGCTTTTGAGGCATTCTACTGCATATTCAACCATACATTAGCTTTCTAGAGCCTTAGGTTCTAATTGAAAAACTCCTATAGGCCTAAAATTGTACTACCTTTGTAAATAAATAAAAATAATTTAAAAAATATAAAAAATAAAATAAACCTGTCTTGGTGAAGATTAGGTATATTTTTAAGTACATGTCAAGTTTCAAGGCATTCTGAATCCTCAATTTGGTAGAACATATAAGCCAACGATTCAGTCTACGTTAAAACTTAATAAAAGACCTCAACTATTAAAAATCCCAAAAACACTCTATTCTTCTCATCCATTTCCTTCTTTCTCACCTCCTACCTCTATAAAACACATAAAACACATGAAAAGAAGAAAAACTCCAAAAATTTACAAAAACACTTTGTATACTATGTATATACATGTAAATATAAGGTATATATTAAGCTACCTATGCAAATAATGTAAAATATGTACATAATGTGTATATATAACTTATGTATGTGTTATATAATGTAACTTAAGTATTTAAGATAACTTATTATGTATATAACTTATCTGTATAATTAGGTATTAATTTAATTAACTTACATGTACTATAAGCTACATAATTATAGAAATCCTAATAAATTAACTTATTTATAAGTAATACTGTACATATGTAATTATATATATATATATATATATATATATATATATTGTACATTAATATTCCTGTAACATAATTTAATTAAATATATATAATAAATAATGAATCTATCAAGTTTCTACCTAAGTTACTAAATTAAATCAAAATAAATTAGTAGATTAAGTTATAACTGAGAAATTTATATTGTACATTTGCAATATTATATTTTAAGTAAATTAAGCTAATTTAACTATATTTATAATATATTATGCTATTTATAACTTAAATTATATTTATACACCCTGAATTCACCTATTTAAATGTAAATAAACCAAAATAAATCGTGTAAAATACAATAAAAATATGTATTAAATACTTTATTATATGTATTAACTCTGTACAGGGTCAATTAGATCATTAATTAACTAATTTATACATTAATTAAGAAATAAACTTAAAAATCAGTACATGTAAAGTGTAAACTTTAGGTAATTTATTTATAAAGTAAACATAATTAATTTTGTAAATAAATTATATAATTAAGTAGACCTATGTAAGCACTTTAAAACCCTATATTTTATTTTTAATTTATATAAATTAATGGCCCTCAAATCGAGGGCCAAAATCGAACAATCCAAACACAACAGCATTGGCTGTAGCGCTTGGAGTGGTGCCCAATTAGTCCCACATCGTGCGAAGTAAAGGACCCACATGCGCATATATGTTTTTTTTGCATTGGAATGGCCAGTTGTCAAGCACTGGGCACGAAACCAATACCCCCTCCCTTCAAGCATATATTGTGACTTTGACCATGGTTTATGATGAGATTAATGTATGCAGTGTGAGCTGGGAGCCTAGCACTTTGCATGGGCCTGTGTGGGCCTAATATTGAGAATAAAATGAGAGTAATGGGTTAATTAATTAATTAGGGTGACTCTAGTAAAGGTTTGGTCCCGACCCTTGAGGATACTGTGTATCCTTCAAAATGGTCGCCCGCCAATTAAAAATTTTAACTTTTCTTAAAATGAATAGTAATCATGGCTTAATCACCTAAGGGAAAGGAAGAAAGAACCTTAAAATTAACTAAGTGTGAGTGTGAGGAACAAAGAGAAGAAGAACAGAAGAGAAAGAAGAAGAGAATAACTGTATATATGTATATATATACATAATAAGTATATATATATGTATACTGTAAATAAATATATACGTATACATTGTATAGAATGTTTGAGCTATATATGTACATAAATAACATAATAGATTTAGTGACAGATAAGTATGTCACTGTATATAGAATAAACATTAGTATAGATCCTATTTTTACCTTAGCTTATATATATACCTTTTCCTAAGGTTTAGCAACATTTATAGAAGTCGTTGTATATACAATATATGTTACTATAGGTGTTAATATATTAAGTTAACTTAGTATAGTCTATATTATAGCATATTATTGTATAAATATGTAAGTATTAGTATTATAAGATGTAAATAGATAGTATATAGTATTTAATTAAAGTGTTTGATGCTTGTTTGTAAATAGATGTTTGCAAGCATTTTAGTTTATTTTTTTGTACATAAATTGTTTCATTCTTTCATTCATATTTGTACATAAAACCAATCTTTTTGGAATTAAAGAATAATATTGGATTTAGAGAGTGATGTATACTAATAAGTGCCTCCTAGTGAACGACCTGAAATAAACTAGTAAAAATTATGTAATTAAATAAAATTGACGCGACAATGGTTTGTATTTATGACATATACTATAATAACGACATATTTTTATACGAACCGTGGTCGATCGCATCATATTTTTGGCACCATTGTCGGGGATTAAAACTCGACAACAGTGCTTTATTGTGATTGTTTAACTAGACGTCGCAGAAAGTCGATTAATATCCCAAGATCCATTTAACTGCTTCCCTGTGTTCCTTTCCTGGATTTGAGACAATCCTGCTAACAACAACAAAATGAGCAATATTAGTCTTATACATACCATTGCATACATTAGACTACCTGTGGCTAAGGCCTAGGAAATTCTTTCCATATCCTTCTTCTCCTCTTCTATTCTTAGGCTCTACGTGGTGCTCAACTTGAAATATGCTCCTAGGGGGGTACTCATGAGCTTGGCTTTGTTCATGTTAAATCTTTGTAGTAACTTCTCAATATACTTCTCTTGAGATAACCACAGCTTTCTTGATTTCCTATCAAGTGTGATTTTCATGGCCCAATATTTAACTTGTAGGTTCTAAGTCCTTCATAGCAAAGGACTTGCTTAACTCCTTCTTCAAGCATGAAATTCTCGTAGTGATGCTGTCAACAATAAGCATGTCATCAACATAAATCAACAAAATGACAAAATCATCACCTATGAATTTCTTCATGAAAAGGCAATGATCAGAAGTAGTCTTGGTGTATCCATGCTCCCCCATAAAAGATTCAAACTTCTTATACCATTGCCTAGGAGCTTACTTTAGCCCATACAAGCTCTTCCTCGACCTAAAAACATGGTTTTCTTTGTCTTCGACCTCAAAGCCTTCAGGCTGCATCATGTAAATTTCCTCTTCAAGATCATCATGAAGAAAGGCGATTTTCACATCCATCTGCTTAATTTCCAAGTCAAGGCTAGCAGCCAAACTGAGAACAACTCTGATAGATGACATCTTCACCACAGGTGAGAATATTTACTCAAAATCAACTCCCTTTCTTTGACCAAAGCCCTTCACAACTAACCTAGCTTTGTATCTTGGGTTAGAAGAGTTTTCATCATGCTTCACTCTAAAAATCCATTTGTTTCTCAATGCCCTCTTCCCTTGGGAAAATTTCACAAGCTCAATGGTATGGTTGTCATATAGAGACTGCATCTTGTCTTTCATGGCCTCAATCCATTTTTTATTTGGTATATCCTGCATAGCCTCTTCATAGCATTCAGGCTCACCATTATCTGTCAACAAAATATACTCATGTGCAGGACATCTCATAGAGGGACGCCTCTCCCTTGTAGATCTGCGATGTGGATCTGCATTAGATGTGGAACCATCCACATGTTCATCATCATCAGGAGTGGGAACATTTGACATGTTGATCTCTTCTTCTGAATTAGGCACCTGTATAGGAGTATGATCTACCACTCATCTGGTACATGTTACAAGGGAATAGGCTCTACATCAATTGGCTTATGGAGTCCTTAAATGCTTTCCGTATGTCTTCTATGGTTTGGTTCTCTACAAAGAACATGTCTCGACTCCTGATAATCTTCTTGTCAATTGGATCATACAACCTGTAACCAAACTCATCTTGTCCATATCCTAGAAACACGCATTGTCTAGTCTTTGCTTCCAACTTAGATCTCTCATCTTTTGGAATATGCACTAAGGCCTTGCATCCAAAAACTCGTAAGTGATCATAAGATACATCTTCGCCATATCAGACTTTGTCGGGTATATCACCATCCAAGGATACATGTGGGGACAAGTTAATAACAAGAATAGTAGTATACAAGGCCTTACACTAAAAGAAGCTAGGTAGCTTAGCCTCAAATAAGAGGCATCTGACTCTCTCAATAAGAGTCATGTTCATCCTTTCTGCTACTCCATTCAATTGAGGAGTCTTCGGTGGAGTCTTTTGGTGCCTAATCCCATAAGACCTATAATACTTACCAAATGGACCTATATATTTACCGCCATTGTCACTGCAAATGCACTTCAATTTCCTTCTCGTTTGTCTCTCAACAAATGCATGAAAGTCCTTGAAGATACTAAGACCTTGATCCTTCTTTTTCAAGGCATAGACCCACAACTTTCTGGGATAGTCATCAATAAAAGTGACAAAATAAAGAGCACCGCCAATAGAACTACCTTCAAGGGGTCACACACATCAGTGTGTACTAACTCCGACACCTCTATCTTCCTAGTTGGTGAATGACTTTTGAAAGAAACCCTTGTCTGCTTGCCGACCAAGCAATGAGGCATCTACCCAATTTCTCTTTCTTCACACTTGTCAAGAGATTCTTTCTAATCAGTGTTGATATATTGTATTTTTTGATAATGACAAATAAGTTATTGCTTGGAAGAGACTAACATGATGCAGGAAGGGCTTAACGAAAAGAATCAAGGAAAAGGATGCTTAGAAGATACTAACATAATGCAAGAAGGGTTTAACGAAAATAATCAAGGAAAAGGAACGACAAAAGCTTTGTTTTATTTCTTATTTAGTTCATTTTATTAGAGTGTAAAAGCCTTGAATTTTCCTTAGAATGTCTCTAGCTTTTCTTCTAATTCTGTCGGATTTTTCAGACGTCTTTCTTTTCTTGCAGACGTCTCAAGATGATTTTTAAGATGTCTAATTATATTTCCAGATGTTTAGGATCTCATCCAAAACATATTCTCTTCACTGGATCTTGAACCTTTTGTCATTTGATTTTTTCAGACGTCTACTACTTAGATCAGACGTCTGTTTTAGTGTTTCGGACGCCTCCTTGATTTTCATAAGCCATCTTGAGTTTTTAAGCAACGGTCTTTTTTTTTTTACGTCATTCAGACGTCCGACTCTGCCTTCAGACGTCTGTATCCCTCCAACATTCATTTTCTCCCAATGTTCACTTTGACCCCAATTAAAGTGCTTCTGTTTCACTTTAATGTTTTTTTTTAAACGTTGAAGGCCTTCAGACGTCCTTAACTTGTTTCAAACATCTTTTGGTCTCTTTTAAGACGTCTGACCACATTTGTCTAGATCCTTGTTTGGGTCTAATCTCATTCCAGTAACAAGCATTTTTTTCCTGTTATCTTTTCAGACATCCCATTTTATAATCAGACGTCTGATCCTTTATGATCAGATTACTATTTCTTTTTTCAAACATCCCTGTATTTTGTCCAGTTACCACTTGATTTATTCTGGAGACTTGATAGACATCCTGTTTTATTCTCAGACGTCTGAAATAGTCTTTTCGGACTTCTGTCATTATTCTTCGGACGTCTGATATGAACAGAATTTGAGTTAATGCTTTATAGCCATTCTTACTCAATTCAATTCAATCCAATTCAAACTCGAACGATCTGACCTCCTATACCTATATATACTCCCATAGAGTTTGCCTTATATTTTTACACACTCACAAAAACAATACAAAGGAAATATACAAAGCTCTTGATCTTGTTGTACTCTTTTTGCTCTCTTGCTCCTTTGTGCTATTGTTCAGTTGAGAGCCAATCTCCCAACTGCTTATAGGTTTGATAAGGGAGTATTCTGATCAGTTTTTAAGGCTTATTGCTTTTTGATAGTTTATTTGGATACCCGATTTGTGGGTTTCCCCTTTCCTCTTAGTAAAGGGGTAAAACTTTTCTTGGGGTTTGTCTAGGAAGAGGGAAATTGTAATATTACTTGCTATTAGTAATTCCTACTTGGGTAGGGGCAAAATCCTAGATTGAGAAATCTAGGTAGAGGTTTTTCCCACAAGGGTTTCCTCTCTAAATACTTGTGTGTTGTTACGATTATTTTGAATTTTTGTTTGCACAATTCAACCCCTCTTCTTGTGCCACTAACATTAGACACTGTTTTTTTAGTCCTTTTTTGCTCATGTGATTCACCTCTTGTGCCATAGCTCAATGGATATATCATCCTATGCTGCATGAATTGCATCTCTAGAAACTGATGCCTGCATGATGTAAAGATTATTGCTACACTTCTTGCCTCTAGCCACAACCATAGATCCCTTGATTAGCTTCCACTTGCCATCACCAAAAGTGTTGTAGTATCCTTCATCATCAAGCTTTCCTATAGAGATGAGATTCAGGTGCATAGCTAGAGCATGCCTAACATCCTTGAGCCTCTGTATGGTCCCATTATCACTCTACAAAACAACATTACCTGTGCCAACAACATGAGATAAAGAGCCATTACCCATTCTTAAAATACCAAAATCTCCAAGAGTGTAAAAAGAGAAAAATTCCCTGTTGGAGCTAACATGAAGAGTAGAATCGCTATCAACTAGCCAACATGTCTCGTCTTCTGTGCCATTTACCATCTCAACATCAGAAACAATAAGGAGATCGTGTTGAGCAACGGCAGCAACATTATCATCCTTGTCATTTTTCTTTTCCTGTCTATCACCATTTTTGTTTTCTCTCTTCAACTGAAAACAATACTTCTTGATATGCCATTTCTTTCCGCAATGGTGGCATTCCATGTTTTTATATCTAGGCCTAGATCTACTTCTGCTTTTATCTCTACCACTATCATTTTTGAATTTGCTCCTCCCCTTGTTCTCCGTGACGAGGACCTCGAACTGTGAGGAGCAGCCTTGGGATTTTCTCCTCATTTCTTCATTGAGAATACCTGACTTGACAGTCTCTAAAGAAACAATCCCATTAGGTGCAGAGTTAGTAAGTGAGATTCTAAATTTCTCCCAGGTATCTGGTAAAGTAGCAAGTAACAGTAAACCCAATATCAATCTTCAAATTTAACCCCCTTGCCAAACAGTTGACTGATGATTCCTTGAAACTCATTTAAAAAATCAGGCACAAAACTAGCTTCTTTAAATCTGAAGTTCATCAGTCTTCGGAGCAAAAATAATTTGTTTCTATCCATCTCGGAAGCATACAAATTTTCTAATTTGATCTATAGAGTCTATGTATGATTTTCATTTTGAATGTGATTGTAAACTTTCTCATCAAGTGTCGAATAAAACCACAAACCTACTCATGTTCGAACTCCATTCTTCATCAGTTTTGTTTTCAGGCTTCTGTGTGGCAAAAATCGGAAGGTGCATAGTTTTCATAGATAAAAGATCTTTCATTTTATTTTTCCACATATTATAATTAATCTCATTTAGACTAATCATTTGGCTTGTACTAAAATCCATCTTTTCAACTATAGTGTTTTGATACCAGATGTTGGGATTTACATTGGAATTAAAATAAATCCCACTCGAAATATTTAGTAATGAGCCATTAAAACTACGAATAAGCAAACCACAATCAATCACTACCACAATATGCTCATTAATTTTTAAGGTGGAAAATTCCCTTGAAAAATGAGGGTAAAAAATCACGACGTCTACACGACCCAAAACCAACTCACTATGGTCAGAGAAAAATATTCTCCAGCGATGGGCTACACAAAGCCAACCCTCTATCGAGAACAAATCACAACAAAGGCAACCACTAAATCTAGAAGATAAATGGAATAATACCATCGGGATAGATGCGGCCTCGACAAAACTCCTCAATCTTTGCCCAATCGAAGTTGCCTTTGTTTTCTTACTTTTCTCTACCTTGAGCAACGAGCATCTCTTGCCTGCACTTCTCTACCTTGTGTAATATTACACCATCCATGAATGACCTCCCTAAAATATCTTCTGAGAGTCAATAGGTGAAGCTAAACACAAAAGGAAAATATTATAATATCAAAAATAGAGAAAGAAGAGATGCTCCTTCCCCACCGTCAACAAAAAGATAACAACAAAAAATTATTAAATCATAGATTATTTGCATCCAAGTTCATGGAAAAGTTGCAAAAGAAAATCATTTGAATTTTCTATATTATGATCAGACCATTGAAAAAAATCTAAAAATATAGGTTAAGTTCCCACGCCAAGGAAACCTACCCAACAATCGATTGAGAGGGGTGTCGAGGGACCACCAATGCTGTAGTAGTGCCCTTCGTTTCAAATTTGATGGTCCTTGTTTAGTGTGAGAAGGGTTTACGATTAAATATTTGCAAAGTAGCTTAGTATTAAGGTCATGGACATATATATATATATATATATATATATAGACACATACACCCCCACATCTTAGAAGAGCACATGTGATAGTTACAATTGTCGATCGGTCTACATGCATGCGTCCATGTGTATACAAAGAAAGTCTTGAAAATTCTTTTGAACTCAAGTACGTGCATGCTGATGCTGTGAGGAACTAACCCACAATTAGTGTCTAATTACCAGGTGAAACCTCCATCATTTAGCTAATGCTGCTCGCCTTGCACGTACGGGTGGATGCCTCTATCAAAATTAATGTACACACACTCTTTAATTTGCCCTTCAATGAGAGAGAAGAATTGTTACCTAACTCCTCTCCCCCACACCACACAGTATGCCCCCTCTCCTCTTTCCCTTCACGTTATCAGAAAGAATGGGTATAGTGATACATATGTTCTAAAAAACACCTTTAACAATATATGGCAGAGATTGTCTCTAATTATGGTTATAATAAAGGGATAAGCCCTTTATGCCAAACTCCTACCCCTTTCCGTAGAACTTGCATGTGCCCTGCAACTAGTTCAAGAACTTCAAGGATAGGACATCTAGAGAAAATTTTGGAAGGTAACATGGGTAGATTTGGAATTTAGTGACATTAGGCACAGTGACACATCCACGGAGAGTGTTATACCTATAGATATAGATAGATTAGAAATTTTCCTTTATGATGTTTAGAAGATTTAAAGTTGAAGGAAATGCTATATATAATAGATGCCAAAATAAGAATCAGCTGAAGGAATTGTTTTCTCTCTGATGGTTAAGTACTTTAATAAGCTGATAAATGAAGCTCTTCTTAGAAAGCTTCAAATTACATATTTACTTAAACTTTCTAACAAAATAAGATGTGAAATAGTCTATCATAAAAGAAAAATATCAATTGGTTATTGGGTTTAGGTAAAAGAATCAAAGCAACCTCTCAAAATGCTTTAGCTAAACCTACTAGAAGTAATTCTTAATCATTTATAACTCACCATTCATTTTCATGAATTTCCCATGCTCAACTATTTCTAATGTATTACAACTTCCCTAAGTTTGCAACATCCTTTTCTGACTTTATCAAGATACTCCTGGAGGCAATTTCACATCATAGAATTCTCTTTGGCTATTGCAATGGCAAATCTTTACCTCTACTAAAAAGAATTTGGCTTTAATACAATATACCCAAATAAAGAGAAACTACCTTGTTAGATTTAGGTCAAAGACTCAAGTAAATACTCAAAATGTTTAAAACCAAATTATCAAGTATTATTTTTCAATCTTTTACAACCAATTATTTATTGAGATATTTACATCCATGCCCCTCAAATCATACTAAATTACATATATACTCTTGTGAATTTCATCTATACATTTATACTGTTACAAACTTACATCATTTGTCACATATGCCCTTCCGTTAGTGTTTAATAGTACAATACATTAACCATGGTTAAGATCTAGGGATATTTATATCCATACCCCTAAAATCATACTAAATTACATCTACACTCCTATAAACTTTATATAGCAAAGTTACATTTAAAAAATAGAAAATAAAAACCCACCTCCTCCTCCCTACAACCACCACCCTTGCAACCATGATCCCCTCCCCCGCACCCGCCACAACCTCCTCCAACCACCTCCCCATACCCACCACCTCCTTCCTTGATCCTCCTCCCCTACACCCATCACCACCTCCTCCACTCATCTCTCATTAACCACCTCCTCCCCTAAAACTCCTCCCCATCACCCACCACCACCTCCTCCACCCTCACTACAACCACCACATCCGACCACCACCTCTAGCAAGGTCTCTATATATATAGCCAAGCGAGGGTCAAAAAATGGCCAACAAGGTCATGGTGATTGGAGGCAAAGATCTTTTGAGTTGCCGAATCCAAAATGTGAAAAAGAAGAATAATAATAAAGAAGGAAAGGCATTTGCATGACGAGGTGCAGCATCGACATAACCAGTGGAGGTTAGCTAGGGGTTAGAAGCTAACCGTTATATGGTTAATGGTGGCCATTGCCTCACTCCCTTGGACCAGCTACAGAAGGACTGGAGGGGGAATCGAAGGGGGTGGGGGTGACGAATCGAAGGGGGATGAAGTTTACAGGGGTATATATGTAATTCCACTACAAGGAAGAACGATTTTCGTGACCGTTGAAAACCATTGTATTCTGTCATCGTGAAAGTGTGTGTCGCGTCAATGTATACACGACGATTTTTATTTAAAACCATCATATTTTAGACGATGGTTTTAGGAACCATCGTCTCGTTTATTGACAACAGTTCTTATACAAACTGTCGGCAATAAGCTGTAAACGACAATTTGGATCACCGTCATCTACAGTATATGTAAACCATAGACGACGATTTTTCAACCGTCATATAGTTGTATAAATGACGGATCTATGAGAACCGTCGTCTATATAAACACAACGGTTATTCTTAGAACCGTTGTATATATATGTATGTTTTTTTTTAATATAATGTTTAGGGTTATAAGATTCTATAATCTTATAATCTTATAACACTTTAAAACATATATAACATACAAAACACACAAAATATAAGAATTCATACGACATGGAACATAAAACATTCAATAAATATATATATAAACCTAATGATAAAAGTATGTCATACTGACAAAATACAAAACCAAACAAAACAAAAGATAAATAATATAAAGCTATGCCTCAGCTCCTACCTCCTGTCCTGCTCCACCGCCTCCGAGGTCGTCGTCGTCCCTGCGAGGCGGGTAGTGATATGAATTGTAATCCTCACTACTACCCTGTAATAACGCCATCATTTCTCTCATCTGCGCTCTCTGCTGCTCCATCTCCTTCCTCTGCTCCTCCATGAATTTCTTGGCATCTTGCCAAGCTTGAGTTTGCTGGTGAAACTGTGAGGTAACATCATGGAACTTTGAGTTGACATCATGGAGCTGTGTCTACATCTGCAGGACGATGGCTGCTGTTGCTGATCCCTTCCGCCCATACCAGCTGGAAATCATTTGACTTCTCCCCCCACTACGAACGAAGCCTCCATGCTCCGGAGGCATGGTGCTCCTAAAAACCTCCTCAAGTGTCATAGGAGGGTGCTGCTGAGTGCTAGAAGCGGCGTCTATAAAGGGGTTGATTAAGTTCATTATTTCTCCCTACAAATTACAAGTTTCCCCACTAGTTGAATCTTCAACCCTCACTCTCATCTCATCAAGCATTTCATCGATGTCATCAGCATCAATGTCAACAGCTGTCTCATTTAAATCTATCGGAGATCGTCTATCTTCCTTTGTCTAATCCTCTCCATGAGCAATCTGGTTAATATAATGCCGCCACCAACCGTTGCAAATCGTGTGCTCGTATACAGTGTTCCTATTGTGTGAATATCCATTCAAGCACCTCCTACAAGGGCAAAATATACTGTCGAACTTGTCTCCTCGTCTGAATGACTTCCTATCGTCATGAAATGCACAATCAAGGAGCTCTCTCACTCCATTCTTGTATTGAGAGTAATCCGAATTCCTCAAACTAATCCAAGACTTATCCATGATAATCTACAAAAATGAAATAAAATCACCCAATAATTATAATTAATCTGATTTCATAACAATATTTGTATTTTGATTAAGATTTTCACTTAATAGTTCATCCTTGAAGATTTGATTACAATGTTACTTGTTACATGTAACCGGTGTCTGGAGAAATTTCGGAAACATCTCCTCGCACTTCTCCAGTATACCCCCCAAGACTAACCTTAAATACATTCACAATAACTCCCATTTAATTGTGTATTAGGAACGTAGATACAATCAGTTGATATATTGGAGAAGAGCGAAAAGATATTACCGAAATTCCTCCAGACATCGGTTCCATGTAACAAGTAACCCTAAGTTGTGATCAAATCTTCAAGGACCCTTTGTTCAAAACTTCTCTGAACAAAGGACGACGACTCTTATGGCATGCTATAAAGACAAAGCTTCGTGAATGTAAGGTATACAAACACTTCACATTGTCCGTATAACATGATCATAAGTGTTGACGGACAAGTATTTTGACTCAATTATCCCCTCCCAAAACCTGTAACCTAGGAGTTAAAATAGTTATTATTTGGCCTCAAGTACATCTAGATTCGTGCAAGTGTGTATATCTATGAATTCATTAAAATAATAAAATTTACAATAAAAATAAATAATTATATACAAAATAAAAATAGATTCTTCCTTTTTTTCCCTCCTGTATCTTCTCTCCATTCTCTCCTATCTCCCTATCTTACCACTTCCTTTCTACTCTCTTTCTCTCTTCTCCCTACCCATCCTTCCCTTCCTTTATATTCTTCTCTATGCATCTCTCTCCCTCTTCTTCATCTCCTGTCTATTTATTTATCTTCTCTTTCCTCATTTCTCCCTATCCTTCCTCTCCTCCTTCCCTTTAATTCATATTCTTCTTTATTCATCTCTTTCCCTCCTTTTCCTCTCCTACTCCATCTCCTTTCACTTTCCCTCTTCTCTCATTACTTCTTCCAAACTTCTTAAATTCATAAAAAATTTCACATAAGAAATACAATCATAATAAGCATTCAGAAATAAGTATCAAGTGAGCACATCCCACATTCATAAAAATATTCACACATCATAATATCATCAAGTGAGTACACCCCACTTTCTAAACCTAAGTGGATATACCCCACATTCATTCACAAATGAATTAAGATAATTTAATTTTATACCTAAATAAAGCACGTGAATCATAGAGAAGGTGTTCGATGACACGAGATACCTAAATCAAATTACAAATATTTATAAGTAAATAACTAAAATAAATTTAAAAAATTAATCAAATTTACCATTTACTTAATATAAAATATTTCGTAATTAGGGGGAGCAATAAGAGGATGAGGAGGCGGGGCCTACGGATGGGATGAGGAGGAGGAGGGGCTGATCGAGGATGGGGATGAGGAGGAGGAGGAGGGGGGACCTCGGATGGGAGGAGGAGGGGCTGGCTGGGTTTGGGGATGAGGAGGAGGAGAGGCTACGGCTGCTAGAAGGAGGAGGAGGAGGGTCTGCGGATGGGATTGAGGAGGAGGCGGCGGGCGGCGGCGGCATTGCTGGAAGGAGGAGGACGCGACGGCTGCTGAAAGGAGCAAGGGAAGGATCTAAGGCTGCGTGCAGATGGGTGGAGGAGGAACGGCGGCGCATGAGGAGGGGGGGCTGGGGCTGCGTGCGCGCAGTTGGGAGGAGGACGGCCGGCTGCGCGATGGTGGCAGGATGAGTAGGAGTAGGAGCGCACGAAGGTGAGATCTCTAAGGAGGAGGAGAGCCTTACGAGGAGGAGAGGTTGACGGAGGAGGAGAGCTCTGTCAAGAGGAGCGCGCGTGAGAAAGATGACCAGCGCATAGGGGCTCGAGCATTGGTTTTAGGGCACAGGAACTTTAGATGACAGCTTTTGTAAGAACCGTTGTTTAAACTCGGGTAGGACACGAAAAAATGTCACCCGACCAAAATTTGCAATCAATATAGACGACGGTTACAAGATAGAACCATCTTCTATAATACGACGATTTTTATACAAACCGTCATGTAAATATACGTGAGTCCACCACTCTTATTACATGGAATTCACGGTAAATATATATGACAGTTGTAATTCCAACCGTCGTATATATGAAGAATAAAATGATTTTCAAAGCATCATCTAGGAACTCTACTATATACGACAGTTTTTGTTAAAACTGTCGCTATAAAAGTGTCGTGAAAGCCTATTTTTCTATCAGTGTTCAGTAAGATTTCAGGAACATTAATGTGAAAATCCCTTTTTAAAATGGCAAAAAAATATCATAGGAATATAGATGTAATTTTTAGGCTTTATGCCATTACTTTTAATGGCGTTAGAGGAATATTGTGCAAAATATAACCTAGGGGTATAATCATGTCAGGTAGCATGTTTACAGGGGTATAGATGTATATATGACATTTATAGGGGTATAGTTGTAATTCAGTAAGATTTTTGGAACACGAGTGTAAATATCCCTTAGTTATTTTAAGAACTAATTTTAAAAGAAAAATGAGGGACCCATATCCTTTCCCACGGAAAGTCATCGTCACCCTTAACTTTCTCTCATCAGTAATGGCTTCCATGTGTGAATGTGTACTACCCGTTTTTATATGGAAGGCATGAAAAAGAATATGAGAATGGACTTGAAATTATTATTTTTCTCTTCAGAGTGTAACAATACCCAACTGCTTTCGTATCAAAATGTCATGCTTTTGCTTCCCATCAACCAGAACCTTGAAACTCCATCGTCAAGTGAAGCAATCGAGATTTCTTGCTAAATGTTCTCGTTAACTTTTGAAAAGAAAAAAGAAACGAATGGATCAAGGAATAAGTCGTCATCGTCCTTCACAATCAAATCACCTTCGTTTTTTTTTTTTACCAATATTGGTTAGAATGGTAACAAGAATCTGCTTAAATGAATTTTCCTTTCGTTAATGACAAATGAAACAGTAAAAGGACTTTTTACATAAATAACATAAAATTTTTACATTTTACTTAATTATTACAAGAAAATCTATATTCATTTAAATACCATTAAAAAAAATAAATCTATTTCGTGAATGTCAATTCCACTGCCATAGCAAGATAAAATCTAGACTATGTTAATCATTAGATCTCATCTTTATTCACATTACGATAAGCATTTGTATAGAAATTTACGTAAAAGACAACGTGTACCTATAAATGTCGTCTTTTTCTATTTTTCATATAAAAATAATGTTGACATGGGGGTTGAGATTAATTACCATTAAAATTAATAAGAAATTATATTTTAGAGGTAAGTGATTGTATAAAATTATTATGTATTTTTAAAAAAAATTTATATAGATGTAAAATAAGATTGTATCAGTGTAATTTTATTTTGAACTATTTTACATCGATACAATATTATTTTACATGAGTGTAAAGTAAGATTATATATTACTTTGAACTACTTTACATAAGTATAATATTTTTTTGTATTGGTGTAATATTTTTTTACCTCGGTGCAAAGTAAGATTACATCTTACTTTGAAATACTTTACACCAGTATAATATTTTTTCGCACCTATGAGATATTTTTTTGTACGGGTGTAAGATTAAATTCCAAGTGTTTCTTCACGTATGACAAGTGATTTTATACTTGAGAGTTAATTTTTCACCTTATTGTTTAAGGTTTAATCTTTAGTATTTTTGCCAAATCCTAAATTCTAAATCGTAGACCCTAAATCCTAAGGTGAAAATTCACTTCTTATACATGAAATCACTTTCCATAAACCTAAATGTTAAACCCTAAACTTATAAGTCAAAATCACTTTGGACAGGTGTAAAATCACTTTGGATAGGTGAAACTACCCTTGGAATAATTTATCACCGGTGCAAAGTAGTTTATTACCGGAGTAAAATTTTTTATCACATATACATTTTTTAAGTTAAAGTAGTGCGGTAATTTTTTTAAATGTGGTAGGAACTAGCACGTAACAAATCTTAGATTCTTTTATTTATTTACATTAAATATCAATTATCAAGTAGATCAACATTACATAAAATACAAAAATAATATTTACGTCACATTTTTATGTCACAGTTTACATTTTCCTACTTCTTAGCTTATATAGATAGGGTAAAATTTTTTATAATATTTATATAAATATGAATTTTTTTATGACATTTAAATAAGTTAAAAAATTATTGATAGCATTTAGGTAAAAATCCAATAATCTTACGTATCATACCTTTAGTCTTGTTGAAAAGTAAATAAGTATAATCTGTATCGTATCGACAAGTTTGGAATGAGGTCGTCCTGCCTTCTGCTTGTTATGAGTATATTCCAATTAAAATAAAAGTGTCAATTGTTGGTCAGATTTAACCTTAGAGTACATATCCATCCAAATGCAAGTTCTTTTTGCCATAGTCCATCCAAACATAGGTTGAAGGGGTTAATTGCTCCAAGCCTCTTTAGACCTGTGAAAAAGAAGGAATATGGGTTCCATATTTTGCTTATAGATAGAAGATGGATATGTTTATGATCGTTACATATACATGCAAGGAAAGATTGTGTTGACCTATATGTACATAGACGACAGCCATTTTCAGACCACTCTGGTGTGACCAGAAGGTGCCATTTTTTCAAATGGATTCGAAGTAATCAAGCCCTTTCATTCTGTAAACCATGGTCAACAGTTCAGATTTCTCACTTTTGGGTAATATAGTTTATTCGGCTCAGTAAACAACACCTAACAAATTTCATAACTGGATCCTGACAAGGTACACACGATATGTATTTATGTAAGTATATATGTAAATTACAGATAGATCAATCAACGTGCACATTGCAACATACAGCATCTCTGGTGCACATCATGTCCTTTTCACGAGGCAAGGGTTAGCATTCGATTGAGTTGGATGGATTTGAATTATTTAATTTAAATTATTTTGAATTCAAGTCGATAAAATGATCAGTCACCACTCAATCGAATTTGATCGGTTGAAATTATCCAGGTCACTAGTTTTTTACATATGTTTGTTAACAGAATTAACATGTTATATTTTATAACTTCTTTGGCATTGATTGGTTGAAACAAATCAGATAATAACTAATGTCACTTATAAGTAATAATTATATTTTAAAAATAAAATTGAAGGTAAAAAATAATGACATAACTAAAATTTATTTAAGGAAAATCATTTTGTCTAAGTCCAACTCATTGGACCTGATAGTAAGCTCCAAATATCCTAACAAGGTCCAATAAATAATGTCAGGTAATATGTGCAAACCTACAGACTCGTCTAGCCATAGACAAACGAATGAAGCTCAACTGGTTATGATTTAGCATCCACCCGCAAGAGTTTGGCAAATGTATTTAATCAGGTAGGTTATTCGACAAAAATAAGCCAAGCCTACCCGACAGGTCAAGCGGATCCTTCATCAATAGATGTAAGCTTAGCCTGCTTGACAAACCAGGCAAATTCCTAAGCAGAGTGACCCCAAGTAGCCTTGAAAGTTAGATGGAGTGTACTCCCCTCTTGCCTCACTGACAAGTGAGACTTTTCCTCAAGGTGCTCACTGACAAAGTAAGACCTTACATAAGGTCACGTGGAATGTGAGATGTATAACTCATAAATATGAGGAACCTCAAAGAAAAAGGGGCACACACACCTAAAGCGTGAGGAGAGACAAAAAGGATGTTACTATATTTTGTACCTCAATGCACAACGAATTTTAAGAATATTGCTACACTCTCCATATTTACAACATTTCCGGTGACATTGGATAACCAACTCTCTCTTTTCTTCTTGTGTGTTGGCTCGATTGATCAGACCAATCTCTATTCCAAACCTAAATAGAACCCATTCCGGTAAACCCCCATAAAAACATTGGGGGTGGGTCTAATTCACCGGTCACTTGCGGTGAAATTTCGAAATATCTGGATGAAAGTCTTAACCTATATATCGATCCAATACCCATATTGATCTAACGATTTCAATCTTATCCGATACGTAATCCAAATGACACAAATGAAATGATGAATTTTCAATGATTTGGATAGGTCGTTTGGCTTCGTCCGAACTACGCCTGCCCCTACTCGTGACGTCTCAATGCAACCACCACTCTAAATCAATGATTCTCTCAATGATACGACGGACCACTTTTGACTTTTGGGCAATCTATATGCCCTTTTAACAAAGGCAATCGTTTTGCTTCTAACAATTGTAAATTTTGATCTGTCATCTTTGGCGCATTTCGATAGAAAGAATCTGACCCTCGAGACCCAAATTCTTTACTCTCTCTCTCTCTCTCTGGAGTGTCGATGCACCAGAGGTGACCAGACGAAAACGTACGAGTCTCGAGGGGGGCAAATAGACTGGAGAAGAGTCAAAAAGGTATTAATATTTAAATGCCTCGTATCTCAATTCCGAATGTTCCTGTAGTAGAGTCTAAATTAATTGTCTCCGCTGGGAGAGTCGAAATTATTAATTGCCCAATTACTGTCGTGGCAGATTTCTTAACGTTCTTCACTGAACTAGTCATTGAGCTCCAATTGGGTAGATACCGGGCTAAATTTACTGGCAGGCTTCCTCTGAGTCATCCAGGCGAGATTTATTCACCCGAAGTAAATAGAAATAAAGAAAAAGAAACCATTTTCTTCATTTTCCCTCAATTTCCCATAAACATATAAATCAATTTCCCTGGCATACGTAAGGAATGGAATTTTGGATAAAGGAAATTTGGGTTCCCTTGTATTTCTCTTTGCACGCACACACAAGAAAGTTGGTCAAGGATAATTTAGCTTTTCCTTAATTTTATTTTCTTTGCTTTCCTGTTTGACCGTAAAAGTCACCTCCCTTCAATTTTCAGTGCACAAACAATTATATCTAGACTATGAAATCAGGAAATTAATTGTGCCACCTTTTGATTGCCGAGCAAACTAGAATTTTCAGGAGGAAATGCACAATGGAATTTCCCTAGTAAAATTCCGTGTAAATGTGACTTAAGTAGATTTTAAACCATGTTACATTAGTAAAACTGCTTGCTAGAGTACCGTGGACTTCGTCATGCCTTTGGCTTAGATTTTAAATATTTAGACATGGTTAACTGGCAGAACTCAAGGCATGGATATGCTCATATATTGCTTCAGGTTGTTGCTGCCACGATAGCCTCTTCTCAATTTGGTCTTAACTTGGAGTGATTAAGTCGCTAATGGCAGGGAGCATTGCTCCTCAGCCAACATTTTCCTAAATCTTTATTTCATGGTCTGCAATCCGATTAGATTGAATTGAATTAGATTTTTCATGATTATGAGTTTGATTAGATTAAATAAAAATTTTTCAATCCATTTTTTTTGAATAAGATAGAATTAAAAACTTGATCAATTTGATCCAATTCGTTATCCAAAAAATTTATACTATATAATCAATATAACGTATGTTCATATATATATATATATATATATATGATTGTGTGTATATATATATAAGACAAAAGGAATAAATCTTAATACATAAGGACGTCTAAAATAAAAGTTTCAAAATATTTCCTCCACTCTCAATTTTCCTCTCCCCCACTCTCCCCATTCTTCTTTTTTTATATTCTTAAAATTTTTTGACAATATCTACGATCCCCCTACCATCGCAAGTCCTACTCTACATCTTAATTAAAACCCCAACCTTAAATCTCCCACCTCTCCTTTCCATCATAAAAATAAAGTTTAAATTGCCAATTTGAAATCTTAATCTTTAAAATTTTACATTAGTTAATAGAGAATCATGTACAATTATAAAAGAAAAAAAAACATACAAATCCAAACTAATCCAAAATTTTATAAATTGGTTTAGACTTTAAAGTAAATTGGATTGGATGGTAAAATTCTCAATTCAAAAAGAGCAAATTGGATTATAAATTTGTTAAAATCCGATTCAATCCGATCGGTGTGCGTCCCTACGTCGTATGGTACATGCCTTTTGTGGATGTTTTTTTATTTTTCATCGGCTATCTTTATGTATACACCTCGTACAAATCCTAGAATTTACATACCATACATATATAGCCTAAGGCTTTCTTTTTGACATTTATGTAGTTACCTTCACAGAGTGGTTAACCTTTATGCAATATACGTACGCTTGAGTCAAGATGCCTCTAGAGAGGCCGGTTGAAGTTGACACAAAACGTCAAAACTTTAGATCTTCTTTTGCCACCATTTTAATGAATTTGACATGTCAATTGGCAAGAGATTCCAAAAAGTGCATGAAAGCGTACTTAGCTGACCGAGTGCACCCACACCCACTTCACCCACCTCCATCCCATGCATGGCCCTAAGCGTCGGTGCTCCACCACCAAACCCAACAATTACGTTGATAATCGCCACCACCTTTCATCCAAGACCATGCAAACTTTCATTATCACACACCCCAACATGATCACGTCAGCCCTCCTTCTGCAATAACACCTTCGATCATCCGAAAGGCTTACGTAGTTTGTTACATCAGCTCAAAATTATTGACTTTTTAATTTTTTTAAGAATTATATAACGCAATCTATAGTCCTTGTTGAATATCTCATCCCTCACCTTTCAATAAAACCGCTGCATATGTTTCCATTAATAAACACAATCCTTTTTAACTTGGATCCTCTTAACATAAATGCCTAGTTGGCTGATCTATGCCTGCTTGTACACAGCTAAGGTATTCATCGTCTGTCCCCACCTTCAAAACTAACTCTCCAACCCATCGTACGTAAGCATACACCACTTGGGGTCACCTTCAATCCTCAGCCAAACCCACATTAATTTTGCCAACCTAAAATCCGGCGGACGTGCACAAAGTAAAGCAACTTAATTTCCGAGAGTAATCGTTATAAATGCCATATTTTCCAGGATATGTATGTACATTCAGGTCATAGAGATACGTGAAATCCCTTTCTTTTATAGGTAGGAAAGATGCAATCAAACATGGAGAATCGGCAATGTTTCCTTCGATCTGATGGGTCACGTTGGAACCTGAGCCTGATACGATCAGACACTAACCAATGTTAATATATTAATTTTTCTTATTCCACGTAAATCATTGATCTAATTTGATGACGTGAATCGTCGTCCAAACGTGAAGTTGCAAAAATAAAATACGTCGTGCACCTGTGAATACATGTTTCTATATTTTGTTACCTTCTGGGCAGGTGTTACTTCGAGGTGTGAGCCAAAAAAAAAAGAAAAGAAAAGAAAAACATCGAGAATGGGCGATTTCACACCGTAGAGCACTGACATATTATTTATTAACGAAGTATCATGAGGTCACGTGTCGTTAACTAGTTGACGTAACGTACCAACTACCAAAAAAAGAATGAATTGAAGGGAACCAAACTCGATGCCACGTTTGGAAAGACTAGGATGTCACCAAACATGATGTACAATATTAATTTAGAAGTGATCGTCATCTGCCCCTGTGTTTTGATAACAACGATCAACCTACTCCCCAAATCGGCCACATGTGTCATGTGTCCCATGTCCATCATGCACTCGCCCACGCATGCATCTATTCAAGTCCAGCAGTAGTTTGACTTGTGAGGCCCATGCCACTCGTTGCCAGCTACCTCCGCATGCTTACCATGGGTGGAGCGAGAGAAAATAATTTTAATCGATATATTTTAATATTTTATTAGTAAAAAAATATTTTTTATAGATAAAAATTTATTTTTTATAGGTATATTTTTTATTTTTAACTAATATTTTAATTTTCAACTAATTATTTTAAATATATATTAATTGAGAGTTAAAATATATCGGTATATCTTTATTTTCAATTAGTTAAAATTTATTTTTAATTGATCAATTTATTTTAATAATTTTTACTTTCAACCAATATACGAATCAGTTAATTTTTTAAATGAAGACATAAGTGAGAATGACATATTGTAAAATACATTATAACATGTATTTTCATAGTTGGATCCTATAGAAAATTAACGAGTGTCACACTTTGGCTACCATTTGGCAAAGAGGTAAACTTATTTTGGGATAAAATAATGTTGATATAAAGTACTCGATGATATTGATATATTATTAATAAATATTTATTTAATATTAAGATAAGTATATGAATAAGATTGATATGATATTATAAATATATTATATTAAAATAGATATTATTTAATATATCTTGATAATGATGTGATACTATAAAATGATACGTTGGGTTAAAGTAATCTGCTATTATCCTTTCCCTTATTTCGTTGGCAAACTGATGCCTTAGATTGTGAAAGATCTCTCGGGAAGTTTGCCTTGATATGAAGAATATCGGGAATCCCTATAAATTATTCCATTTTCGTAAGTTCAGAGATTCACGAGGGAAGGTTAAACTAATTAAGAAGTTTTGCATGCATGTCATTAAGAACCTTCAAATTTATATACTTGGATGCTATAAGAAAGTCTCTCTTTACAAAAGCATCATATAAAAAAGTCAACTCCCTTTACGTAAATGAGAAATCTCATGCCATTCACCGTGTCAACCAAGGTGAAATCTAGATCATGCTTATTCCTACGTCAATGTGAATTTGAGAGCGTATACGAATGGTTTGGATATGGGAAATGAACATTTAAAAATGGAGTGGATTTTTTTAGGATATTTATATAAATATAGATTTTTTTATAATATTTAATTAATTTTAAAAGTTCTTTACGCATTTACGTAAAAAACTTCACGTTTAAGGTTGAACCTCCATGCTTGTAGATGTGCTTCTTTACGCAACTCCTAATGACGTCTGACGTCCGTAAGAACTCGACGAGTATGTGTAAACAGATTTATCGCACAAGTCAAATCCTTTCGAGCTTATCTTGTGTCAAAGCTGATCGATTTGCACTGACAGTTTGGAGACTCAGTGCCCACTTCTAAGCTTATCATGTGATCGATCAACTTCTGAGACAGGCTTTACGAAAGGGCGGTGGAAGCAGCTGGTTCCGTCCGTTGGTAATGGGGTGGGGGTGTACACTTTTGTTAGGGAAGTGATAAGGAAATATTACCTTGTACGTCAAATTATATACATATATTCGTACGAACATATGACATGTAATGAGTTACGTGATTAATTAAAAAATATAAATAATAAATTTGATGTTTTGAGATATTCAGTATCAAAGCAAATATGATTCCCAATTTGATATATTTCTTCACACACACACATATATATATATATATATATATTCTTTATATTATAATGACGTTATAATTCAAAACAGGAGTTGTCATCCTAATCCGCAAGTACTAAAATTCTCAAGAGAATACGATACCATGCGCGTGCATTATTTGATTCCCACTAAAGGTTAACTTGACACGTTCTCGATGCAAAGAACTAAAAAACAAAGGAAAGCAAGAAATGATGGCTTCTTTGATCACAATCGCTGTGGGGACAAGATACTGTACTTTTATAATAAAAGCAAGACAAAAATAATAGATCGATCATTGACTGCATTTGATAATTTCCATCATCAAAGCTACGCTTGATCATTACATTTTATAATTTTGGTTAAGAAGCCCAACTTCAACTTATGTAGAATAACGCAAAAAACGTTAAATGCCGAATAGAAAAAGGATTTCTAAAAGAGTCACAATATAAACTTCTTTATTATATAATTACTAATAATTTTTCTATTTACATGCATACGACTACAAACTCGATTACCTTCACCAAAATGCCACTCGGCTCCTTGAAAATGAATACATTATCTTTGATAAAAATCTCAAAGTGGTTCTTGCTCCTACATTATATCTTATCTTTCAACTAACGCCATTGTCCCTTCACCCTCCTTCCTACATGCCACAACGGATGCCTGCTGTGTTGCCATCCTCTTTGACTCGAAATCATGCAAACAACCTTACTCAATAGGATAGCCTTTTTTATCTTAACTAATCAAATATGATTACTGTGTAACCTAACACTAACAATATAACATTTTTGCAGACACAATCGCGTTTGCAATGTTGTGAATATAAATAAATTCGTTATGACATTTATGTAACATCAAATTTATCCAATAGCATTACGAGAAAACCCTCAATAAGAAACATAGGATCAAACCAATCAGATACGGTTAGTCTTACCTAAGAAGAGATCCCAAGTACAACCACCATAGCAGTGATCTGATTCTAAACTAAGACAATCTTCTCAAATAAGAAATAACCTTTCAAGTTAGCACAGCTCAGGTTTCAAATAGCTAGGGTTGCAAATGATTTCTTGTCCATGCTCACAATTTAGGGGTCAAAAATAAATAATCCAATTGGTTGGTTGATACCATGAGGCCTTACGTAGAGGCATAAGCTGCCATTATAATTAAATTAAAACGGCCAGCATACAATTGATACAAAATGCCAAAAACCCTTTTGTGAATAGGGAAGACCAAAAAAATATTGCAAGAAAGCAGCAGACATGCTCACCTGCCTTGCCAGAACAAACAGCAGAGACATTCTACAGGACGAAAAAATTGGAAAGGGAAAATTAATTTTTAGCAGTGTGACTGCTGGCTTCTGCAGCAGCAAGTTTCCTTCTCTGCTGGTGCTCTGCAACCTTATAATCAACCACCTCACGAAACAGTATCGGGTCCAATACGCAATCCTTGCTTCCGTATACGGCTGCTTGCACACTAGCCATCAGTTTCGCAATTTCTCTTCCCGAGAATCCTTCAGTCTTGGCAGCAGCCTCTCGAATAAGATCATCTGAGAGATTCTTTATCTCAATTTTCTGCTGCTTTCGGCCTAGCAAACTGAGCCAACCAGACTTGCGATCTCCTGTCCTTGCAATGTATTTATCTAAATAGAGCTTCAGTAATTTGAATCTTTCATCTTCCCCGGGTAGAGGGAACTCGAGGACTTCATCAATACGGTCAGCAACGGCAGAATCAAGATCACCAGGACGATTTGTGGCAAGGGCAAGGACTATGTCTTTTGATTGATCACCTGTGCGGAAGAGGAGAGCGTTGAGTGCACTACGTTGTGCTTCACTCATATATGTCTTATTTCGCCTGCAAATAAAGAAGAATTAATGTCAGTTATGGAAAGATCTGTGCATCTAGTTTGGAAAAGATTTGGATTGTGTTCGGAGATGTAATAAATGACACGGACAGAAATTAGGCAAAAGACCTCAGACCATCCAACATGATCCTAGTCCTAGGTCAACAACATAAGTAACCTTTCATAAGGTCTGGTACATCCATTCTCACCCTGATTGAGAGTGGAATCGTAAGCAAGCATACTGGGGCTACCAGGTTTCTGACGAATACCTCGTATTGTAGAACAATGGCCACCATGTGAGACGTAAAACCCTCACCGAGACCATTAATACAGATAAAGAAAGCTAGTAGACCATTCCTTATATGTAGCAAAGTAATCCTTTACTCGGGAAGGAAAAATAACACTGGCATACATTGCTCATCTAACTATATATTAAACCCCAAATGGCCCATCAATTTGTGACAAGTACCAAGAACTACAATTTAATTGGTCAACTTTAATATGGGGTTGATGGAAAGCTCATGTCCACCCATTAGGCCCATACATTGTTAGCCCAGAAAGTGGGCATTTACATACATGCCACTATAGAATTTTTTATACTAAGTATATGGAAAAGCAAAGTTTGTATTTTCATATATGCCACTACAAACAGTTTTCGTCAGGAAAACTATCATTCTGTCAGTGCGACATCAGAGGATAACCACATGTGATGTCAACATATGTTGGGTTACTGCACATGTTGAAGAAATTCAACAGTGAAAATCCTATCAAACTTAAACAGAAAAAACCTACCCCCACCTCCCGCACCATTGCTACCCATTGAAGAAGTAGCAATGGTGGTGGAAGCAAAGGATGAGGTCAGGAAAAGGGAGAAAAGATGGCAAAGGCACCACGGAGCTCCCCACCAGCACCTAAGAGGTCATAGAATCACATCTCATGCTCACTATATTTTTCTCAAAAACAGAAAGGAAAAAGAAACGATGGCAAAGGAGATTGGCAACCAAGAAGGAAGTTGATGAGGCAAGCAGGTGGCATCCACGAGGGTTGGGACAACATTCGAGGACAGATGCAGAATGGTCAAGTGCAGGGAGAGGGTAGCTGTTGGGAGATCGGGACCCCACTCGAGGGATCGGGAGACGAATGAGTCAATCCCCAGACCCCCATGGGATCGTGAAAGCGTAAAAATCGATCGTTTAAAATTTTTCTTCAAATTAAAACTCAAATCAATGTCTAAAATCCGAAAAACAAAATTTAAGAACGACAACATAAATAACCAAAATCATATGAGAAGAATTAATTTCTTCTAATTCCGAGATCCCCACTAGTAATGAAATTACCTCCATAGTGGTGTAATACAGCACCCCACAAGTTTTTTTTTTTAAAGGTAAAAGGGTGATTAGCCAAGAGATAACCACCCACATTCATTCAATCTCAAAACAGAATTACATCAGAAGCTATAAGATAGATCTCCATAATCCCATCTAGGAGGAGATGGAAGAAACAAAGTTCTCCACATAAGGTCTCTCTCCCCTAAACAACACCTCATTCCTTCCCAACCAAACCCCCCACAAGACAACCAGGACCTTTGCCCGATCATATTTGGAGCGAAAGGTGAATACTCCACCATCAGCATTTCCCCTGCGAAAAGAGGACCAATAGGTAACCAAGTCCCTGCGGGAAATCCAATCGATCCCCATCTCTTGCCAAACCTGCACTACAAACAGGCACTGGAAAAGGTGTTGTATATCCTCATCAGCACCCCCACAAAGGGGACACACTAGGTCATCTGTCTGGGCCCATCTTGCTCTCCACTGTTTTGTCATGATCCTTCCTCTTCTCACCAACCAGGCAAAGATCTTCACCTTCAACGGGCATTTCGCCATCCATACCAGTCTGCAATCCTGTAACAAATCAACATCCAAACCAACTGCTCCACTACCCAACCTGCGGTATACCTTTGCCACCAAGTCTCCTTCCTCTCAGAAAAAACCATCACACCCTTCGTCTGGCGCCCAACTGACCAACTCCTGCAACAGCCGCTAGAGGTCCTCATATCTATGATCGAAGACAACCCCCTGGAAAATGGGGCATCATGACCCATCCCAGTAATCCCCAACCTCGGCCGATGGGTCCACCAAACTTCCAAGAGGCAAGGGAACCTCTCATCTAAGGTAGATCCAACCCCCTGTCAGTCATCCTGTTAGAAGCGAAACAAGTCCCCCACACCAAGTACCAGTTCAAAGAAGGCCCGTACTTTCACTACCACCACCGCCAAGCCCCTAAGGAAGTGTGACGCTCCAGGAGGAGAGAAACGATCCCCATGACAGAAAGTCGCCATGGCAACGCCACATAACATCACCAAGAAGCCCTTGCTCTTGCCCCTCCAAGCTCGCGATCGACTTCGTAAGAAGACTGATGTTCGTTTTGTCCACATCTCTAACCCCAAGGCCCCCCTCCTGGATAGGCCTACACACCTCCTCCCAGGCCACTGGCAAACCTGCAGTAGACCAAAAGAAGGCCCTCATCAACCCCGATACCTTCTCAATCTGACACGACAACCTGAAGACCAAAAGGGAGTACGATGGCATAGAAGCCAGAACTGCCTTCACCAAGGTCAGCTGCTTACCTCTAGATAAGAGCCTGGAGGACCACCCTGTCAATCTACCCTCCATCCTTTCTAGTAATGGGATCCAATCCTATACTATGAGGCGACAAGCGGTCAAAGGAAGGCCCAAGTACACCAACGGCAAGGAGCCCACCTCTGTCTCCAAAGCAGAAGTCACCCTCTCTGTCTTCGTGGCAGACAAATTGAAAGGGACAAAAGTGGACTTCTGATAGTTGATCTACAATCCGGATGCGTCACCAAAGAGCTCCAGGAGGATCCTCATCCTCATCGCCTCCAACCTTGTTCCCTCTATCAGGAAGAGTGTATCATCAGCATACTGCAAGACCGCTATCTCCCTACCACCACCAAACCCAAAGCCCCTAAACAGGTCCCTACCACACGCCCTATGCGCCGCCCGTGCAAGAGCATCTGCTACAAGGACAAAAAGCATAGGCGCAAGAGGGCAACCATGTCTGACCCCTCTTCTAGGCTGGACCAAACCTCCCGCCAGGTTTCCATTGATAAGGACTGAGAACAATATCGTCGTCACACACCTCTTCATCCAATCAATCCAGACCGCAGGGAAACCTCTCCTCAGCAAGGAAGCCCATAAGAAGTCCCATTGAACCGAGTCACACGCCTTGCTAGAATTCACCTTCCACAAAAAAGCCTACTTCTCCCTCCTCCACGCGGCCAAAGCTTCCAACACAATCACAAAACCATCCAAAATTCCTCTCCCAGGAACAAAAGTTGTCTGAACAAGGGAGATCAACTCTCCCAGAAGGCCCCCAAGTCTGTTAACCAATACCTTAGCTACAATAAGGTATACCGCATTAAACAGAGTAATCGATCTAAAATCTTGAATCGCCTCCGCTCCTTCCTTCTTAGGCAACAAAAACATATAGCATCTATTCAGTCTATCAAAACCTATGTTTCCAGCAGCAAACTCCTCCATCATTCGCATCACATTTGCCCCTACCAAGGGCCAGAATTCCCTGAAAAAGAAAATAGGGAAACCGTCCGAGCTAGGGCATCCCTCCGCATTCAGCCCCCAAACTACCTGTCTCACCTCGTCCTCTGAGAAGCTAGTCGTAAGACCCTCTGCCTAAGACTCCGTGATACGCTGCACATCCTCCCCCCTCCACCTCCATCCTCCCCTGGATCTCCTCCCAGTGAACTCTCTAAAATAATCTGTCGCCGCTTGCCCCACCTCCTCCCTGCCCGAGAAAGACTCCCCACCAATCACCAACTTTTTTATCCAGTTCCTTCTCCTCCTGGCAAAAGCCATTTGGTGGAAGAACCTGGTATTGGAGTCGCATTCCTTCAACCATCTCTATCTCAATTTCACCTTCCATTCTATCTCTGTCCTCCTCCTAGACCACCCTTGACATCCTCGCCCGGACCTCCCTATCCTCTGAGAAGATAGGGGCTTGGTCCTCCTACCTGTCAATCCTACTGATCTCTGCCAGAGCCTCATCCCTCCTGCCCCTACTAGACGTCTTAATCTCCCTCCTGACAACCTTCAAGTGGTCATGCAGTAAAGAGAGCTTCTTCGCCAAACACAAAGCTGTCGAACCCTCCACCTCCATCGAGCTCCACTTCTCCTCCACCATACTCTTGAAACCCTCCTCCAGCAACTAGGACCTGTCAAATTTGAAATACGTGCTAAAATGTGCAATCTCATTCGACAGCCACATCAGGGGTGTATGATCCGAGAAAGGCCTCTCCAACGCACAGACATTAGCCACAAGGAAAGCCTCAACCAACTCCACGTTGGAAAGAAACCTGTCAATCCTGGACATCTGACCATTGTTATTCCTCCAAGTGTATGCGCAGGATGCAGGAGACCAATCCACAAGACCATGAGTCACAACAAAGCCCACAAACAACTCTGACCCGGAGTCTAGCCTCCCCCGTCCACCTAGTCTGTCCTCCACCTTCAACGTGACATTGAAGTCACCTCCAAGTAACCACGGGCTCCCATTGCATTCCACCGCCACAGCCATGAGCTCCTCCCACATGACCTTCCTCACCTGAGCATCCGAAGGACCATACACCCCTGTAACCGTCATTCCGACGCCGCCCATCTTCCTGACTAATTTCGCCAAGATGATATGCTCTCCACAATGGAAATCCTCCAAAGAGAAGACACACTCCTTCCATCCAAGGATTTGCCCTCCTGACCTGCCATTCGCAGCAAGAGAACAGAACCCCTCCATCCAAGAACCTCAAATCTCCTTCCAGACCCGACCCTCGCATTCAGACATCTGTCTCTTGCAACAGCAAAATGTCTGCTCTCCAACTCCTAATGTACCTCCCCAAAATCACCCTCCTCGATCGGTCATTGAGACCCCGCACATTCCAAGTGATCACTCCATTCATCTACACAAGGTGGTCTCCTTTGTGGCCTGTTTGAAACCATCGGCTTCTGCCATCTTACGTACCTCTTTATCATCACCATCAAGCACCACTTTCAACTGTGAGATCTGTGGAAGCTTCCCTCGACCATCCACCACCACCCTCAGTGCCTGATTCCCACAGAAAGACCACCTCCTTCAATAGCGGAGACCGCCACCACGCCCTTGGCGCACCAAGCGTGGTGTCCATCCTGCTAAGGAAATCTCAACCCAGTCACCCCCCAGCGACGAGGCCCCAGCTGATCACTACTACTGCAAGGATGTCGCCTGCCGATCCAGGGGCCTTCGTCGTCAACGAACCTCCTCATCGGTCGCAGCCAAGGCAGCGCCTTCCCCCATCATCATCACCGAAGGGGATTCCTTCAACAAGTGAGGGGTCCCCCCATCCTCTCCACGCAACGTAGGGGCCTCCTCCCCATCCTCGCCACGCATCGTAGGGGACCGACCATCCTCCTTCCCAACAGTCGGTTCCTCCTCCATGACACTCAAGGGCAGCGCCAAGCCTACGGAGGGACTTTTGTTCTAGAAAAGAGCCTCGGGGCTCGGGCGCTCCAAGTCGTGCGAACCGGATCCTGAGTGCGGATCCGGGTCCAGGTTTGCACTAGCCTCCTTGCCACGTTCCGCAACATGTGCTCCCGAGCGTGGATCCAGGTTCGGGTCCGCACCAACCACCCCGCCAAGCTCCACGGCACGTGCTCTGCACGTGTTAGGGTTTAAAGAACCTTCACCTCCATCCTTGGGGCGCCGCACTCTTGAAGATGCGCCACCTGCCTCTTCCGCTTCCGAGACATCCGCAATAGCGCGATCTTCGTGCACCTCCCGCGAGATTCACGCAGATCTCTTGGAGACCAAGTCCACATCATCAGTCGATCATCTTCTCCACACCGTTCGCTTCCCCTTACGTCGGATCCACAGCCCCAGCCACCATAGACACGTCGCTGCCTTCCAAGAGGCGCGCACTCCACCACCCAGGATGAGCCTCAACACAATCTTGCTCATCAGTTTTGCTCCAATCTTCACCTCGATGTGCGCCAACATCGAACCCTCCGCAAGCCCAAGCGACCTGCAGCTCCTGACCCGAGCGAACGGCGACACGATCGCCTCCACCACCTCAACCGAGTGCAGCCACCACGGAATCCCCATAATGGCCACCTCCAACATCGGGCGCTCGGGTGGTCGCTCCAGGGAGGCCCCATCATGCGGCGAAGGGGGTCTCCACCGCCACCTCCCTCTCCCAGAGCCGCACACCGAGAAGAGCAACTCCTTTCGCCTCTCTACCGGTAGGCCACTGACCACAAATAAGCTTGCCACCACCTCCAAAACCCTAACCCCTCTCCTCTCCACATCCGCACCCAAGGCCTCCTTCACCATCACCTACATCACCCTTCCCTCCAAAACCTCCCCCACGAGGCTCTCCTCAACCTTCCTCCTCAACGACCGAACACCCTCCGACCAGGGGGCCTCAACCTCCGCCTCCGGAACCCCCTTCGACGGTGGCAGTGGCAACCACCCTCTTCCTCCACCCGCATTGCCCTTGCGACAACCACCACTCTTGTGACTAAACCCACCACATCTCCAGCACCACCAGGGGTCGCAGCAGTCCTTGACCCAGTGATTGCCGCCAAGGCATTTGAAGCATTTCTACGCCCGCTCTCACCGCCCGCACTCCACGCAGGCCCCCGCTGAGCCACCACACCGCGCCTCGCCTACCCTCGTCCTACCACCACCAACCAACGCGAGACCCTAGCCACCCCGTCAACCCCCTCGTCCCTCCGAAGGCTCTTCACAGCGCCCTCGGTCCCTCTTTTACTCTCCCCATTGCCTCCCCTCTCTCTCGCTTTCTCCATCTCCAATATTCTCCAATTCTTATCGAGTGTGAAAAGGGGCTCCCTTTTTCTTGGTAAGCAGATGAGACCCTTCGCGTCAAGAACACTTAATTGTCGACGTGTAAAATGTGACCTCTTTGCACCTCGCAAACTCCTTCGTGATTCCTGAAGTAACCCTCACCTCGAATTCTTCAAGAATAGTCTCTATTGTGGGTTCAAGAATCCACACAAGGTTATGATTGGACATCCCCTGGTCTTCTTGGGTTGGCCAAATGCTTAGACATCCAACTGATGAAGGAGGATGCCGACCATAAGATATGTTGGTTGACTCTCTAGTTCTTGTCGCCCCTTGCAGATGCTAAGGCTTGAGGATTGAAAAAGAAGCAACTGTGGGCTCTTCTCCTCTCTTGTTTGGTGGAGGGGTTTACACACAATCGGTGAAGAGATCAATAGGGTTTCGCATTAGGTTTAGGTAGATATTTATAGGGATTTCTAAATCTAATCCTAATATGATGGAAATTCTTGGATCTCCATCCAAGCATTAAGATTTAATCCTACTTGATTTTCATGTGATTGACCCAAAACTGATTTTGAGATCTTAGGATGTAGTAGCCAAACATTAATTAATTGCAATCTAACCCTTGGATTTTCAATCTAATCAAATTAGGTGCAATTAATTATCAAATTAAATGTAATTTAATTCCTTAAATCACATTTAATTATCGAACTGGTAGAAACTGTCAAAATTATTTTTGATTTTATCATGCCAATAATTAGTGGACTTATGCTGCCATGTCTCACTCAAGTATTCCAAATAACTGTGAATTCATCACATTGGAAGATATATGTAACCTTAGGATTAAACCCAAGATTCACTATCCATCTTATCATGATTTACATATCTTTCATGTTCTCCTTGTATGGATCTTTTCCCAAATGATTGTCTTCTCTTTCATGTATGGATCAAACTTGGATCCGTATTACCATGTATGAAATTTCCCATTTCCCAATATACGCAAAATGAGTCCAAGTCTTTAGATCTACTGCATACACTTACGTTAGCATATATGTGTGATCTCTTCGAGAGATCACATCTCCTATACCCTCATATGCACATCAACACTCCAATTTCAATACCAAGGTGGGTGCATTAAATATCGATCCACCAAATTTGTATATTCAAATATAGAGACACATATCTCAGGTCAAAGGATACGTCCTTTTCATGACAGTGATAAGAGGACTTTCACATCTCCATCTCATCAAGTCAACTCTTTCATTTAACTTGCATGACAACCTTTAATCTCTATTCCCATGCATAGGATGTGCATTAAAGGCATCAGTCCGGCAATAATCTGTATAAAAGATTGACATCTCTTTTCAAACTGGAACGACAGTTGTACATCATGATGGTTATTGATGACTTATCTCGATCCAAACTGTTAGGATCCTTCGATACTTGCCATCAATGTACTCAGCATGATGCAGTACATTCACCCAATTGTATTGAGGGACTCATCTAACACACAGATCAATGTGTCCACGTGATCTAACACACAAATCTGAATCATTGATCAAGTAATTCAACTCAAGTTGATTTGCTCAAGGCACATAATTCCAACAATAGTAGCCAACAAGAAAGTGAAGGGGGTTCAGGAGGAAGGAGATTGACAAAGGGCTTAGGTGAGGAAAGGAGCAATGGATAGGGAAGAAGTGTCAATTGAGGTGGTTAGGAGAAGTAGGGGAATAGGTAAGAAGTACAAGTTTGTGGTGGTTGGGAAGGAAAGAAGGGGAGGGGGGTGATGGGTCTAGAGCTTCAAGAGAGCTAGAAAGATGCAAGAGTGAAGAGAGATTGGTAGGTGGAGTGCTTGGGAAGAAGGGTGAGAGCTTAGAGAAGAGGGTAAAGTAAGGTTTAGAGGAAGTCATAGTGGGGTTTCGAGGAGTAGAATGGTATAGGGACAAAAAAAGGTCATTCTTAACTTTAGTTGAGTATCATGGAACTTCTAGCCACCTTCTACAAGAGCTTCATTCTAATGGTATTTTTTGAAAATGGAGATAAGATTGAGAACCGATGGCTTTTAACACAAAATCTGGAGTGGCATTTATGTAATGTGACATTAACATCTCAACATAACTATATGTAAATCCAATCCCAAACAAATGAAAGATACTTTCACAACATGGAAATTTTTAACATTCTGCTTCTTGATTGCTAGTACCACAAAAAATACCAAACATAGATGTACAGTTACCCTCCATTTATCAAAATCACGGTGAATTTTGTCAGCCCCTGTGGCAAAATAAGACTTTGAAGTAGATAAATATCTAAGCATTGTTCTATTTGACTGGAGTAAGCTCAACTTTTTTTTTTTTTGAAGAAAGTAAGCTCAACTTTTGACAGGTCAAAGTCCTGAATTCCATCCAATGTGCCAATTGGGCTAGGATGGGTAGCCACGAGCCGGTCGGTATACCCAGCCCAATGCAAATTATCTAACACAATAATCAATTCACCAGCCTAGGCATAAATTACATGAACGCAAAAATCCTGGGAATTTAAAAAACTTAAGTGTCAGTATAACCAGGCTCTTTGAAAAATATATCACTTACTCACACAAGAAGGCATCTGCTTCATCAATGAATAGTAACAATCCCCTCTTTGATTTCTTAGCCCAATCGAATAGCTGATGTATCTTGGTGACAGCTTGGGATCCCAAGGGCGCAACATCTCCTCCCGTCATCAATGCATAATCTAATCCCTGAAAAACAAAATCATAAATAGTCAGACCCCTTGTTGCTTTACTCAGGCATTATATATATACATAATAATCTTGAACATACAGATTTGCGAGATAGTTCTCTTGCAGCCATAGTCTTCCCAGTCCCTGGTGGTCCATAGAAGAGCATGTTGCGGAATGGTGCTTGATGAGATCTTGTGTTTGCAGTTGCATTAGCCAAATGTTCAATCCTTTTCTGAAGGGAAGGATGCAATATCACATCACCAAATCCACTTCCATTGTTCCCAGGATTCCCGCCACTGGCCTTACTTGGTAACGATGACATTGCACGAGCAAAAAGACCAGACCAAGGGTATTTTCCCCGAGAAGACTCTCTAATCAAAGATGGTTGACCTAATATTCGATCAACATAGCCCCAGACCACCCGAGCACCTTCTCTGCAATGGAATGGAGAAAGTATAAACAATTTATGAAACTTCACAATAAATAATCAACAAAAATACCGTCACTCAGATTAAAAGATGAAAACCACGGCAAAAACGGTAACCAATTGAAGTTCAAAATCATCCAAGTTAAGAATAAGCAACCTAATAATAGGGCCAAACTGCTGACAAGTTGAAGCTACAGCAAGGCATAGCCTTTGGCTCTATTGAGGAAGTCCTAACATATTATAAACAAAATATTAGCTATTTAAAAACCTAATAACATAAGAAAGCAAACAAACTTCCATTGCCTGTCAAATCATTGGGTAATCCATAATGACATCTAATTCAGACCAGGTTGTAAGTCCATCCATTTATCTTCCATATCCCCTAGAAAAATGTTTTTAATTGGAAAATTTTCCTTCCTGAAACAACAATTCTTTATTTTTGTCCCAGCGTAAATTTAGACAAACAAGCCCAGACATTCCTCTCCTATCAACTGGACAAGGATGTTAATTTGAACACCAATACACTTATTAAAGAAAGATGATCATTGATCAATAAAAAACAAGAAAAAAAACTTTTTTTAACAAGGGAATCCACCTGTCAACAAGGAGAGCGGTTTTGTCCTATTAGACTTAGTTGTTTTTTTTGAAAGAGACAAGGATGTCTACTGGAGGTCAGATTAGCCTTAGTCATGTAACCGACTTCCTTCGCATATTTTCAAAAAATCTTTCGAAAAGTATTTTGCAGTGGAAATTTTTTCTTCCAGCAAGAAGATTTCTTATTGTTATCTCAATATAAATTTAGATAAACAAGCCCAAGCACCCTCTCTTATCAACTGGATAAGGTGTTAATTTGAACATTGATGCATTTATTAAAGACAGATTATCATTGATCAATAAAAAAAATCTGTTGTAAGAAGGGAATCCACCTGTCAACAAGGTTAAGGGTTTGGCTTATTAGCCTAAGTCATGTAGCCCACTTCCTCCACATATTTTCAACCAATCTTTCATGCTCTTTTTCCCCATTTCTTCTAAAAGATCCTAACAAAATTCTACCTTTTCCTCTTGGCACTCAAACCTGAAGATAAGTGCTTGACCTGATCTCAAGCACCAGTCTCACTTTTTTAAAATCTTCAATGGTCACCTAAACATGTCTAAAATTGGAAAAATCATGTTATTTTCCTATTGTTACAAGCTGAGTCTGAAACTGGGAGTCCGCTAAGGTTTCACAGGGAGCTTTCTTTTGCAAGAGGCTCTCAGCAATTTTGCTGCCAAGGATCAACACTCTCTTTCATTGTTGTGTGGTAGACTCTGACTCATCCTTCTGAAGGAATGAATGGCTTTCGCAAGTGAGCTTTTTTTTTGGCTGGGCAAGGGGTGGGTGGAGATGTTTTCCCTCTCTATTTGCTATTGCTTCATATCAGGGAGATTCAATTGCAAGTCACTGGTCTAGCTAGATGATCTAAGCAGTTCTGTCAAAGGTGCTTCAGGCTCACACTTAAGCACCAAGACTTGGTGTGAAGCAAGACCTGGCATCTGGTCCAGCCTCGAGCAGGGCATTTTTAGACAAGCATCACCCACGTAAGTGCCTGGACCAGGTGCCAGGTATCCCAGGCTTGACTGCACTATTTTGGTTTTTAAAATGCCCCTCTACTTAACCATTGGCTTCTCTCTCTATTAGTCATCTACATGTACACAGATACACGTATAACATATGCATATGCAAATATATTCATGCACATATCTATGCATGTTTAAGGTATTAAATTTTGATATCAACGACATATTTACAAGTCAAAAAGGGGCATGTCTGAAATATATTGCTGAAATCCTTAAATCAACTAAAAAGGTCTCAGAAGTTTCAAATTTCACAAAATTATGACTCACACGATTAGTACATGCATAAGGAAGGCAAAAACCATAAATTTTGATTAACTTATAAGAGAAATAAACTAACAAGTTATAAGAAATCAAACCGCATAGGAACACATACATACTCACATTCTATTGAAAAAAAGATCCACGAGAAAAACAATAGATAAGATCATAGCTTGTAACATAAGATGGGAAATAAATTCACAACTCATTACAGACACATATGAAGTATTACTAGGTTACTAACTCATTCACATAAGTTAAAAAGGACTTCCTTCAAGGCATATATCAAAAGAAAATTGAAGGATTGCCAGATTATAAGAAAAGCAAAAGAAATGCAAAGCCAGCTGTCAATACCGCAAAGGAAAAGGCTTGGGAAAATCTCAGCATAAAGCTTGACATAAAAGGGGAAAGAGATATATTCAAGCTAGCCAAAGTAAGCATCAAAGAACAAAGCATCTTACCTATGTCAAGTGTCTCGAGAATGAAGAAGAGAGGGTGCTTGTTGATGGTAAAGATGTTCAAGAAGGTAAGAACTTTTTTTGAAAGAAGTAAAAATGTTATTTTACTTCAATTTTATTTTTATATCCTAGCAGGGCAAGTTGATTGAAGTGTGGAGGAGTTTCATGTGTTATAAGACATGAAAAATCTTTTGAAAGTTACAGAATAATACCACAAAGCAACAATAAGACATGCCATCCCATACAGAATTAAATATGGTGTTATCGATTGTTGGCACATGAAAGAGATGTATGTGACAAAAATGAAGCCCTCGAGGTGGATGTGTGGCCACACAATAAAATATCAAAGCCAACATGAGACCATCTTTAAAAAAAAAAAAGACCATCTGAACAAATAAAGGATAAAAGAGATGGGCCTAGTTATGGTGGTTTATTCACTGAGAAAGAAGACCTTTTGTTTCACGACCCTAAAGCATGAAAAGCTAATAAGCTAAATGCTGTGCCTCAGAAGAGGGATTAGGGAAAATTGGAGAGAAGTGACTAAGGAGATTATGAGCATCGACATCTGCTATTTGGATACAGGTTTTGGGATGAATAAACACTACATGTAGTTGACAATGTAGGAAAAGATTAGGGTTATTATGGTTGCTGATGTAACTTCTCATAGATTTTTAAGAGCCAAAAGGCTCTAATTGTTTCGTTCAGCGTGGCATTGCCTATGCTTAGGAAAAGAGCTTCAGGAGGTTTTTCCCATGTGAATAATTTACCTATTTGAGGGGCTCTCCTATTTCAGATGATGCTTTGACTGCTCAGGCACCCCCTCAAAGTATTGCCTTTCACGTGCCTACTATAGATAAAGAAATTCATGTAAACTTTTGGCAAAGCTACAGAGAAGGCAATCCTTAGCACATCATTATTCACATAAGCTGCAGGCATTCTGAGAGTTGCTCCAATTGGCCTTGTGGAATATACGGCTCTGAAGGAATTTATTGGCTACGAATTCTTGAATTTTTGCGCATGCTGCTTTGTTTCTTGGTATCGTTACATAGATACACCTGCAAACTTTACTGATCATAAAGCAACCTCTGCAAAAGTTGTGATCACATGAGAAACCTTGCAAAACCTCATGATACTTCCTTGTAAAGCGACAGAAGAGTATTTGTGTTAACATTTTTGCAACTGGCATTAACTTTGTAGGGCTTTAATGTAATTGGCAAAGTTCACAAAGAAACCTCTGTAAAAACCCGTTTTTCCTTCATACATCTTGGTTAAGTATGCTTTTGCAGAGCCAGAGGATGTTATGAACAGATGTCAACTATTTTTTCTTCAGAACATGCCCTATTCATGAGGTGTAAAAGTAAATATCTCAAGCAACCACTTTTTGAAACATAATTTCCATAGATTCACGTAACTACATCAACAGTTGCACTAAAGCACTTTATTAAGCAATCTAACCTAAATCTGAAAGTTTGGTAAAATATTATTTTGTAAGTAATAAAATAACATCCTAGTGCATCCAAATCATATAACAACCAATTTGAGCATTTAATGATGAAAATTATAGGTATTGAGCACTAGGGTAAATGGGGAAAAAAGATGCAGGTGGATTCTCCTGCTTCATTTCCGCAACATTTTACCCTGTGCTTTTCAAAAAAAAAATTACCTCTGGATGGAGTAGGCAACAGAAAAACAAAATTCACTCATTTCTTCATCAAGCAAGTACTGACTAACGCACTAATAGGATATTCATTTTTAATCCCTTAAAATTTTCTCTGAATCAAAAAAGCCCAATTCTCATACTTCGCCCCTTCATAGAAAACCACAAATCAACAGACAATTGACTCAACTTTCTCACAAGCGAAGTCATCCTTCACATCAACTTTCTCAACAGACAAAGACAGCCTTTAGAAGTTTTTTCTCACTCATCTAAGCACCTCAAGTTGTGTACTCCAATATAGAAAGTAACAACCTGTGAGAGATAAGTTGAAGATACCTACTATGGTTTCTATGAAATTTCATCAAAGTGGCAACTGATTTCATAGACAGCTAAGATACACAAGGATGAGGCCATTTTTGCAAAGAAAATCTAACCAAGAAGTTACCTAGTTGTGTAAATCCCTGCTGCTAGAGCTGTTACACCACCAACTGCTACTACAAGTTTATTCTGATCAGTTAGGATAGCTTGCAAGCCACCTGAAAAGAAACAACAATAAACAAACAAAAAAATTGAAGAGTTGACCAATTTCTCTTAAATGGTAAAAGTTAGGAATGACAACAAAGAAACAAGTATATATATCATGTAGCACACAACTAATCCACCCTGGAAATGAGAATTGTATCGGTTGCTGAGAAAAGTATGTCCCAGAAATCACTTTCTTAAAGGTTTTCCTTTTTTCAGAAATACACTGTTTTCAATTAAATGCAAAGTTCTCTAATTAAGTGTTAATAACTATTTTTCAGGGGGGAAAACTGCCAACGTGAACTACCAGATGAAATAACTAGAGGATCATTCTCTCCTTTCACCTAAAATCCTAGAAGTCATAGCAGGTGTAGCACACCAAAGCCCCGACTGGCTTAGACTGAGAAAGAAGGTTCTAGTTTGTGTCGCACTGACGTGCAGAAATTTCCAAGCTTGATTTGAATTCCATTTGATTATAAACAAGCAAACTTGAACATGAGCTCAGGCTTCTTAGAATAGACAAACTGAACCTGAGCAAAGAAGTCACTGAATATTGTCATGTTAAGTGTAGTATGTGGATTTGTGTTTAGTAGGTGATGCAGCCCAATATTCAACTAACAAAGTGTTCAAGTTCTAGTCACAATTTTTTTTCATTATTTAATTGCTGGAAGGGGTGCCTATGTAATTTTTCTAGTGTACATTCACTAAGGGATGCCTTGGCTCAAATTGATGCCATCAAGAGGAGTAACTTTTATTTTTTATTTATTCTATTTTGGTTATGTAACCCCACATAAAGGGGGCAAGATGTATCGATTGAGATCCTCATGGAATAGTCAATTGAATTTTCTTATTTTTGTAAACTCGTCACCTTCCCATCCTTTGTTATCTTCTATCTCTCTCTCTCTCTCTCTCTCTCTCTCTCTCTCTCTCTCATCTATTTTCCTCCAATGGCCACCACTTCTCCCCTCCCACCTTTCATTGAATCCTTCTCTTCTTGACTCCCTTCCCACTGAAAACACCAGCCCCCATCCAAATTCCAGTCCATATCAATTGGTATCAGAGTGCAGCTTTTGAACTGTCTTACAATTCAAACAATCCACATTGACACGATGACTGATGAAGAATTCCTTGGGTCAGTTCTCTACTACAAGAACCTATTAAACGTCACCAACATCATCTGCTCCGCCTCCTCTGTGAGACCCCACTTCTCCAGCACCCTCACTCTCCACCTCATCACCACCCTTACCCCTGCAACAGCAACTCCATTGCCATCCAACCTCCTCGCATGGCCACCTACCACATGCCACAACCCCTATCACTTCGCAAGCATGCCTATCCTTCTCCAATGACCCACCAGCAACCCCTACCTCCAACCTCCTACAAACCAATACCACAGTCACCAACTCCTCCAATAGCAATAACCCTCAATCACAAGTCCATGTGCGTGCAGTTCCTAATTCTGCCTGGCCATCCATGGGGCCTCCATCCCACCATCAAGCCAATCCTCAATATATCCACCACCAGCCACCCTCCATCGATGAGTAGCCATTAACATTGTCTCTAGTGGCAACTGCAAGGCCACCACCAATACCTTCCCCTTTGTTTTTTGTTAACCCATCAATATTGCCACCTCTATCTTGAAGAAGTGTCTTACGTGCATCCATCGAGAAGAGATTTGCAAAGATGCCCATTTCAAGTAAGAAATACAAGTATTTTTCAGAGAATGCCAAAGATATCACTATGAATCTTTTGAGCTATGAGTTCCTTCAAGACAAACAACTCATTCAGGGAAGATTTCCGAGAGGGAGAGAAATGATGCAGCCCATTATTCAATTAACAAAGAGTTCAAAAGTGCTGGTCACAATTTTTTCCATTATTTAATTGCTAGAAGGGTGTCTATGTAAGTTTTCTAGTATCTATTCATCAAGGGATTCCTAAGTTCAAATTGATGCCATCAAGAGGTGTGACTTTTTATTTTTATTAGTTAGGTAACCCCATATAAAGGGGGCAAGATGTATGGATTTAGATCATCATGGAATAGTTAATTGATTTTTTTTTTCTTGAAAACTCACATATTTTCTCATCTTCTAATACCTTCTCTCTATTTTGAAAGAAAAAAGGAAGATTACCGGTCGAACATCATCCAAGGGATTTCATTAAAGCAAATGGAACGGACTAACAAATTTTGGAGGAAGAAATCAGAGAGAGAAATAGCATCCCTCACATCATTCTCTACCCATGTCTGTTCCCTTTTGAAGATGCCAGCATTGCGCTGTAACCAAATACACCAAATGACCACCATAGCTGTGACCCACTCCATAGTAGTGGCGTGATTGGTTCTCCTAAAAGAGCTCTAGAAGCCAACAAAAGAGGAAGCATCCACCCCCGGACCCTGCACCCCACTCCAAACCATCTTCGCAAACTGGTAAGAAAAGAAAGATGCCTTACATCTTCAGCATCATCAGCGCACAAAGGACAAGAGACATCAAAGCCCTCAGGCCATCTGGATCTGATAAACCTTATAACCAACTTCTCCCTCCTAAGCAACCAAGCAAACATCTTGACCTTCGGCAGCAAAGGGAGCTTCCAAATGAGAGAGCAGTCCATAGATAAATCAGATGCTGGACCCACCTACATTACCAGTTTCTTATAAAACTTCCCAACCTTAAACCGGCCTTCCAACCACACCAAACCATCCAACCTGCTTGTGCTGGGTTTAAACTCCTGCAACAAACCCAGCATATTCTGGAACTCCAAGATAGAGGCCTCTGAAAGTCCCAGTTGGAGAAGAGGTGACCAAGCTTGAGACTCTCCATCCCATGCCTCCAACACCCCGATGTCCTTATCACCGACATAACCAAAAAGTGTCAAGTAGCAGGCAGAGAATGCTCCACTCCCAGTCCAATCATCTCTCTAGAAGCGAAAGAAAGCATCATTCCTCAACTCCGAACAGAACCAAGAAGATTGCACACCCCCTTTCTAACACCGACATGATGCAACTCTAGAAAGCTGATTTACTTACATGCCCAGATCGGCCACAAGCAAAATTTACACTAGAGTGTTAGCATATGCACCTTTTTGTATGAGGGGTCTTTCGCTATTTTATTTCTTGTACTGGTGTTGCACTGCAACTTTTCCACATCTTCATTATATAATGAGAGGCAAGGCTCAATAATAGATTTATCTCATTTCCTCCAATTTGATATCAAAGCAGCAATCCTAAACCGAAACTCTAGGTATCCCACCCCCAAAGCCTCCAAACCCTAACCACCACCAAACCTCTCTCTCTCTCTCTCTCTCTCTCTCTCTCTCTCTCTCTCTCTCTCTCTCTCTGTGTGTGTGTGTGCGCGCCGATGCACTAGTCTCCCAGCGACGTCGAGCAGGCAGTCCAGTGACGTTGCAACAAGGGCCTAGCAACGCGGCAGCGAAGCAAGCGCGCCACAGCGCAGCGATGGCGACGCCGATTTAGGCTCAACGTGCACGCACAGCGGTGCGGCAATGAAGCATAGCGCAACGAGCCCGGCCAATGAGAAATGGCAGCGCCAATCTAGGCACAACGTGCACATGCAACAACGATGGCGGCTGTAAGGGGTTTGTTGCCCTGTTCTAGGGCTGCATCCTTTGTACTCGCACAAAGAGAGAGCTCTAGGTTTCCTTGGAGTCGTCCAAGGGGCTTTTCCCCGCACCCGTGGTAGGCCAACGCCCGTCCAAGGGGACTTTCCAATGAAGATGCAGATCTGAAACCAAACCATTTCAGATCTACCATTGTTTCTTTGATGTCGGAAGATTGACTGAGGCTCATGGATTGCGAAGATGGCTTCTTCATATTAGCCCAATCAGTCCAAGGTGACATCGGGCTCTCTTTTGAACACCGGGAGTCCCACCATCAAACTAGATGAGACCAACTACCTACGGTGGTTTTAGACTTTTCTTGTGACTGTAAGGGGTCATGGGAAAAATCACATTCTTATGGATCCAGAGGCTACAGACAAGACTGGCATACATGCCAATTAGGATAGAGATAGCACCATGGTTTGTGCATAGCTTATGCAGACTGTCATTCCCTAGATAGGGGATGAGATCATGTACTATTCGACAGTGCAGGAGATGTGGGAGTCTTTGCGTGAGTCATACTTACACGCCAAGAACTTCGCACATGTTTTTCAAGTCTTTCACGACTTCTTTCACTTGTGTCAGGAGGGATGCATGCCGTCACAGTATTACTCCCTCATGAAGGAAATGCTAGAAAGGCATCACTCTTACCTACTGAGGTGTGCCTGTGACTCCTAGAGGAGCTTTCAAAGACAGCTGGCAATCTCTCTTTACTTGTCAGGCCTTGGACCTAAGTATGTAGTAGCCAGAGATCAAATCATCACCACTCCTAAGCTTCCCACTCTGGAGGAAGCCTACAGCACACTTAGTAGAGTAGCAATGCACACTTCCACTCCTGACTCTGGTGCTCAGACATCCGCACTGGTTGCGACCCCTGGACGTGGCAGGGGTACTCCCCTCCCTGCATGTGGTCATGAACGTGGACGCTTTTCTAGTGCACATGTTTGGTCTCCGTGCACCTACTGTGGCAGGATGGGCCACTCTGAGGCTACATGCTGACAAAAGTATGGTAGGCCACCTATGGCCAATCAGGTAGCCGAGGTCACTGATGGAGCCCCCCTGAGTCCTGATGTCAGATCCCTCAGTGTAGAGATTGAGACTCTACAGCAACAGATCACCCAGTTAGCCCAGGCATCCCCTTCTCAACCTCCAGACAATGCAGCCATTGCCTCCTCTTCTGAGACACCTGCGACTGATATGTCCTTTATCTCCTAACGATTGGTTGATTGACTCTAATGCGTCCAAGCACCTATGTGGCGATAGGAGATCCTTTTATCAATTAGCACCAATTACCCTAGCCAAGACTGTACACGTGGCAGATGAGAGACACTCGTCACTTGTTAACAAGGGAAATATGTCTTTATCTCCAACCTTGCGACTGACAGATATTTTCTATGTTCCTGATTTTCTATTGAGTTTATTGTCTGTTAGCAGTATTACCAAATATCTGAACTGCTGAGCTATAATTGATACGTCGTTTTGTGTCTTTCAGGATAAGCTCACTAGGAAGACAATTGGTGGAGGGCATGAGGAACGAGGTGTATACCCTATGAGCCATAATGTTGTTGCTGCTTCTGCTACCCAGGGCCTTGGTTCTGCTGGGTCTCCTCTCCAGTGGCATCACCGTCTTGGTCACCTACCCATTGATCGTCTCAGACGAGTTCTACCAGACATATCCTCCACTACTGCTCTCACCTATGATGCATGTCAGTTGAGCAAGCATCACAGGGCTAATTTTTCCACTTTCATTTTTGTTGCCTCTGTTGTGTTTGATTTGATTCATATAGATGTTTGGGGTCCCAGTCGTATTCTTGATTAGCTTGGGAACAGATATTACTTAGTGCTAGCGGATGATTTTTCTCGTCTTTCCTAATTATTTCTTTTGAAAAATAAGTCTGATGTGGGACATATTGTTGAAAATTTTGTCAAAGAAATAAAAACTCAGCATTCATGTTCTATGAAACGTTTTCGGTCTGATAATGCCTTATAATTTTGTACCACTCGGTTGCATAATTTCTTTTCCAGTTGTGGCATTATTCATGAAACCACTTGCCCTCATTACTCTCAGCAGAATGGTGCTGAGAGGAAACACCGCCACTTACTTGACATTGCTTGTACCTTGTTGATTCACCACTTGGTCCCTTCTCTTTACTGGTGTGACATTGTTTTGACGACTCATTTTCTGATCAATTGGATGCCTAACACTACTTTACTCGAGCAGATTCCTTTGCAGTTTATGTATCTCGATAGACCCTCATTTCACGTCACATAGAGCAATATGAGTCCCAAAGCAGCCTCTCCACCAAACTATCACCACTAGCAAGAAACCTTACTGCCCACTTCATCAGCAACGCTTTATTGAAAACAACAATAGACCTAACACCCAAGCCACCACCGAACTTAGGCTTGCAAACCTTCTTCCAAGGAACCAACTAGAAGAAGTGACCCACATGATCAGGCCCTTTCCAGAAGAACCTCTTCCTAGTCATCTCAATCTTAACCACCACCTTTTTTGGAGGTTTAAACAACGATAAGAAAAAGACTAAAATGGCATTTAGCACTACACTTGTCAAAACTAGCCTCTGCTCCAGGAAAGAAGCCTACCACTCCAACCAACCAGCTTCTTTTGTATTTTATCAACTACCGAATTCCACTCAGTAGCAACCAATCGTTTCCCCTTCGTGGAAGTCCCAGATAGATGATGGGCAAGTGAATCACCAGCATATAAAGAATAGAAGATGTCTGCTCCACCTTAACTGCATCCATGTGAAATGGCATGAACAACAACTTCCTCCCATTGATCGACAAACCAGAAATACCTTTAAAGATTTTTACCAAAGACACTACATTTTCTGCTTATGTAATACCTCCTTGAATGAAGAAAACAGTTTCATCCGCATATTGCACCAAAGGTGAAAGAGTCAATCCATCACCCTGCAAGGTGAAACCAAAAAAGGCCCCCATCACAAGCCTTAAAAGCAAGGCAAGACAGGGTGTCCATCGCAATGTTAAAAAGCAAGGGTGCTAATGAGCAACCTTGCCCGACTCCCTGCTGCAATTGGGTCCAAGCTCCACAAGGCTTCCTATTCACCAGAATTGAGAAAGTTGTCGTCGTAATACACCTCTTCATGAGTTGCATCCACATCTCCATAAAACCCCTTCTCATGATCTCATATTAGTCCATGTAACAGAGTCATAAGCCTTGGAAAATTCCACTTTCCACAAAAAAGACTTCACCCAAAATCTTCTCCATGCTACTACCATGCCTTCTACCATAACATAAGAATCGATTTGCCAAAAATAAAAGCCAATTGTACTGGTGAAATCAAACCTGGTAAGACCATCTGTAGTCTATTAGCCAGCACTTTTAGCCACAATGAGGTGCACCAGGTTCGACGAGAATATAGGTCTATAATCATCAATGGCCTCTGCCCCCAACTTCTTTAGGAGTAAAAATAAGTAGAACCTATTAAGCCTTTCAAACCCACAATTACCTTCAAAGAATTCACACACCATGGCCATGAATCCTATCCAACAATGTACCAAAGCTCCCTATAAAAAGAGCCTGCAAACCATTAGGACCCGAAGCACCCTCAACTTTGAGCCCATACGACACCGCAAGAACCTCATCCTCCAAGACCATCCAGGTTAAATCCACCTGCGCCCGACCATCAATCATGGTCATGTCAAAGTATCAAGCCTTCAATCCCCCATGTAACTCTTCTCCTAGTGAACTCACAAAAATGGTCACGAACAATGTCAAAGATTTGTGCATTTTGATCCAACACCTGATCGCCAACTCATAAGGATGCAATCAAAGTTGAACTTCCTCCTAAAACTAGCTGCCAGATGGAAGAACCCAGTGTTAGAGTCCCCCTCTTTGAGCCATAGTTGCCTCAATTTCTATCTCCAATCTATCTCTCGCTTTAGGTCCTCCTCCCTAACCTCGGCTTTCATCATGGATCTCGCCTGCAAATCATCATGCCCTAACAGCCCCCCGCATTCTTTTCTATCCAACTCTACAATGGCCTCCAATGTTGCCTTCCTATTTTGATCTTGATTCCTCATTATCTCCTGTTTTATACTTAATCAAAGCAACTTTGATGGCCTTGATCTTTTCCACCAACGTGCACATCGCAGAAGTAGAACTTGGAACCACCTACCACTTTGAGCAAATTCACAAAACCTCAGTTCCATCAGCAAAGACTTCTGAAAATTGAAGTACGAGGAATAAGAGGCACCGTCACCACTATCCCAAAACAAGGGGGTATGATCTGAAAAAGGCCTTTCTAATGCCAAAATTGCTGCCCCCTGAAATGTCTCCACCATCTACACATTATAAAACACACAATCAATTCTAGAGGCAGCACTGACACTGTTTTGCCAAGTATAGGTAGTGCCAGCAAATCCAGCAACTCCAATTCATCCACCACAAGCCTGAAATCACTGGATGAGCTATCCAATCTACTATCCAATCTATCCAGCACGGAGAGAGTAACGTTGAAATCTCCACCTGCCAACCATGGTCTGCCATCAGCCAATGCCGCCACCCGTCAAAGCTCTTCCAAAAGCATAGCACTAAGGGTCCCATCACACAGACAATAAAGCCCTTAGATGATCCAAATTATCCCATTAGTGGACCTGTTAAAGACCCCAGATAGGATTCTAAAGGTAAACAAGGAGGATGAGATCTGGAATGCATCATTGTTCCATAAGATGATCTAGCTGCCCAACCTTCATATTCCAACACCAACATCTCAAAAAATTGGTCACCACCAATACTTTTTTGCATCTGAAGATCAACCTTCTCCAGGTGTGTCTCCTGCAGTAGCGCAAAATCCACCAACCACTCCTGAAGGTACGTCATCAATATTGACCTACGTGTGGTGTTTCATAGGCCCTGCACGTTCCATGTGAAAGCTTTAACCATGGGGACCCGAGGGAACCTGCGAGCCAATCCCACCAACCACCTTCTTCACCTTAGGAACCTCTGCCACTCAGAGGTCCATAACATTAGTGTCCCGACGACGACTTGGGTTAAAGCAAGAACTCGACAACTTCTTCCCCAACATCTTCCTCTTGCAAAAATAACGAACCACAAGTTCGTGTAATTGCTATGCAGAACGACCAAAACTAGATTCCTTATTGGATAAGGAGCGCAACCTACCACCGGATTGATGTTGGTGCAACACCATCTACCCAGCAACAGCAACAACGATCATCGTTGCTCCCCCACCTTCAGCATCAACGATGGGGTCACTACGACTAGTAGTAGACCGCATGTGGTTGCTCCCAGTAGCTATAGCTTCATGCCTATAGAGCTGCCACAATCCCTGTCGCAGACACTCAACTCTGCCACAACACTAACAGTGTCCTCAGGCTCCATCGTCTCCGCTTCATCGCATGAATCCAAGGCATCACCAACTGATAAAGAACCCAAGGGGTGAAGCTGCAAATTTGCATAACTAGAGAGGCCAACAGGACAAGAGAAAAGCTAAATCGAGTAATCAGGTGCAAAAAGGATCTGATGCAAAGGGAGTGAAGATCGTAAATCACCAACTCTAGATCCATTAACAAATTCAGAATCCACCTATGCCTTGCCATAACTATTGACTTACTCCAACATTAGCATCCATCCCCACTGAATCAGCCTCAAATCACGCTTTGCCTCACCATTCGGAAAAGGCATGTCAAGGCACTTACTCCTATCTGGTTCATCCCCAAAAGGAAGGTGTGGTGCCTTTCTAGCTTCCACGAAATTAGCAACTACCAACTGAGGTCGCTTCTCTATTTCGAAATTCAAATTAGGAGGAACAACAACAACAACAACCAAGTATTTTCCCACATTAAGTGGAGTCGGCTATATGAATTCTTTTCCTCCACACAGATCGATTTTCAGCCATTTCAGGACTTAAATTAAAGTAATTAAGGTCATACTTAATAGTTTCTTTCCAACACTTATTTGGTCTTCCTCGCTCCCTTTTAGTGGATTCAACCTCCAACTTCTCGCATCTCCTAACTGGAGCATCTAGTGGCCTTCTTTGTAAATGTCCAAACCATCTTAGACTTACCTCTCTCATTTCATCCTCTATCGGTGCCACCCTAACCCTTTTTCTAATAAACTCCTTTGAAATACGGTCCTTTATTGTATGACCATACATCCATCTTAACATCTCCATTTCTACCACAAACATCTTCTGTACATGCCTATAGTTTATAACCCAACATTCAGAACCGTACAACATGGTTGGTCTTATCACAGCTCAATAGTATTTTCCTTTGACTTTTAAAGGAACCCTTTTATCACAGAGAACACCAGAAGCACACCTCCATTTCAACCATCCTACATTAATTCTATGTGTAACATCTCCATCAATTCCACCATCATGTTGGAAAATGGATCCCAAGTACTTAAAAATATCTTTCATTGGAATGCACTCTTCTCCAATTTTTACATCAATCCCTTCATTGTTCCCTCTACTACTAAACTTGCATTCCATATATTCAGTCTTCGTCCTACTTATGCGTAATCCTTTATCTTCCAGGGCTTCTCTCCAAAGCTCAAGTTTTCTATTCACTCAATCTCTTGTCTCATCAACCAACACAATGTCATCAGCAAAAAGTATATACCAAGGCACCTCAACTTAGATATGCTTCTTCAACTCATCCATGACCAAGGCAAAAAGATACGGACTTAAAGTCGAACCTTGATGCAGACCAATGGTGATATCAAAGTAGTCTGTTAAATCATCCTTAGTCTTTACACAAGCTGCTACTCCATAGTACATATCCTTTATGAGGTTGATATATATAACTGGCACTTGTCTCTTCTCCAAAATTCTCCACAAGATATCTCTTAGGACATAATCATAGGCCTTCTCCAAATCAATAAAAATCATATGTAAATCATTTTTCTTCACTTTGTATGTCTCCATCATACGTCTCAAGAGATGTATTGCTTCAATATTAGACCTACCTAGCATAAAGCCAAACTGATTTTCAGTTACCATAGAGACTTACCTTACCCTTATTTCAATTATTATTTCCCAAAGTTTCATCGTATAACTCATCAACTTAATACCTCTATAATTGGAACAATCTTGTATGCCACCCTTGTTCTTGTATAAAGGTACCACAAAACTTTTCCTCCATTCCTCTGACATCTTCTAGCGTCTCCACACAATATTAAATAACTTTGTGAGCCAAGTTATATCCCGTTCTCCCATCATTCTCCAAACGTCTATAGGAATATCATCAGGCCCAACAACCCTCCCACTTTTTATCATCTTCAAAGCCTCCTCTACTTCTTTCTTTTGTATCATTCGATAACATGCCCGATTCACATACTCTTCTGAGTTAGCTAACTCCCCTAAGATGATATCATTCCTTTATTTTTTATTAAATAGCTTATGAAAATATATTTTCCATCTTGTCTTTATATTCTCACTAGCTACAAGCACCCTCCCTTCTTCATCCTTGATGTATCTTACATGTGTAAGGTCCTTTGCTTTCCGCTCCCTTGCTTTAGCTAACTTGAAAATATTTTTTTCACCTTCTTTAGAATCAAGTTTCTTATAAAAATGCTCCCAAGCTTTTGTTTTTGCTTCACTAACTATTTTTTTTGCTTCTTTCTTTACTCTTTTGTAGTTTTCCATATTTTCATCGGTCTTATCGCGATATAAGGCTTTAAAGCAGGCTCTTTTAATTTTAAGTTTCTCCTGCACTTCCTCACTCCACCACCAAGCCTCCTTTTGTCCTGGACACCTCCTTTAGACACGCCTAACACCTCCTTTGCCACCTTCCTAATACAATTTGCCATATTTAACCACATTTCATCAGCACTACCATCAAGATCCCAAGTCTTTTGTTGCATCATCTTCTCTTTAAATCTCACTTGCTCTTTCTTAAGATTTCATCATTTAATTCTCAAATTCTTAGACACTAATTTTCTCTTCTTTGCCTTCTTCAATGAACATCCAACACCAAAAGACAATGTTGAGCAGTTAAACTCTTCCCTGGAATAATCTTACAATCTTTACAAAATAAACGATCCATTCTTCTCAAAGTAAAGTAATCGATCTACGTTCTTGTTAAACCACTTTTATAGGTAATCAAATGCTCTTCCCATTTTTTGAAGAACGTATTTGCTATGAAAAGATCATAAGCCAAAGCAAAATCAAGAAACATCTTCCCTTCTTCATTCCTAACACCAAAATCATGATTTCCATGCACTCCTGCATACTCTAAAGCATCTTTTCTCACATGCCCATTTAAATCTCCACCCAAGAAAATCATCTCTCTGTAGGATTCCTTGAATTATCATATCAAGCTCTTCCCAAAATTTGTTCTTTATTCTTTCCTCCAGACCAACTTGAGGTGCATAAACTGAAATGACATTCAAGATCTCTTCTTCTAAGATTAATTTTATCAAAATAATTCGATCACCCAATCTCTTAACCTCAACCACACTCTCCTTCAAATCCTTATGAATTATAATGCTCACGCCGTTTCTACCTTTATCTCTTCCTAAATATCATAGTTTGAAACATGTTCTCTCGATTTCCTTTGCTTTTTCTCCAACCCACTTAGTCTCTTGAAAGTAAAGAATTTAAATCATTCTCCTTACCATTGTATCTACAATCTCTATAAGCTTGCTGGTCAAAATACCAATATTCCAACTACCGAATCTCAGCATTCTTTGTGACATACTTCGATGGCGAATTGGTGGAACTAGCTTCTTTACTCGCATGCATTCCTCATGCGAGAACCCTTGCTCATTTTGGACTACATCCAGGCGGCGATGTAGCGGAACTAACTTCTTTACTCGCATACGTTCCTCATGCGAGAACCCTTGCTCATTTATCACTACACCCGGGCATCGATGTAGCGCGTCGCAAGTAGGGAACGCCCCAACGAAATCTGAGTGTTTGCTAGAATCCATGTTTAAAGATCCGACAAATTTTACGATGGTTGTCGGCTACCTAACGCAACCCTCCTTTACCCAGGCTTGGGACCGGCAATGAAAAGGCACACGCACCTCAACATAGGCGGAGTTAGGAAAATCAACCTTAATGATTGGCTTCCAAATTTGCTTGATGACCTTCTCCGACAACCTCATCGAACCTCTACTGCACACCACCTCCACGTACGATCGACAAGAGAGAGGGTGTGACACCACCAACAAACTCAAACTTGATGATCTATAAAGAACCACCAAGCTTAAGAGATGCATTTGATGGCAATTCACAACCCATAGCCGCTTCTGGTCTTCGTTCCGCAGAGGAAATGCCTGTAACGGAGGGATCACCTTTAAATCCAAGAAAGATAGGGCCAAGATTTTGGCGGTACTGTGGGGTGTTTGGCTGGAGAGGAATGAGGTGCTTTTTAGGGGAGAGACCCTATGTTGAGAATTTTGTTTCTTTCATTTCTTCCCAGGTGAAGTTCTGGGGATCTATTTTATGAACTCTGATGTAAATCGGTTATTTGGAATGGAATGATTTTAGGTGGTTATCATTTGGATAACCGTCCTTTGGCTTTTTCAAAAAAATTCACAACCCACAAAACTCTCCAAACACCTCAGCATAAGAGATATCACCCTCCTCCAAGCCAATCCCCACGCACTTCTTAATTCTAGCAAAGCTAGCACACTCCACTAATGACTTTCAAGGTACACAGCCGCAAGGGGATGCCCCCTATCCAAAAATCAACCTCCAACCTCACAAGTTGGTTGTCTTCAAACACTCCATAATGAACAAAAGGAGATCTCCAGTGGATCATAGCTTCACCGATCTTCATCTCCTTGAACCTCAACATTGGAATGTCCTCAACGAGCCCAAACAAAAGAAATCTATTTGGCGCAAAAGTAGCAATCTTCCAATCCTTGTATACAAGTCCAGGGCTCAAAAGAGCCATCCTGGTTCCTACTAAAGAGAGATCACCTTGAAGGAGATCCCCCACTAGTGAAAGCTTTAATGTGGACTCAAGGTAGCCAACCATAGGAGACCACGATGCCTCCACTTCCATAGAAGGTGAAGCCGAAGGAGGTGGAGGGGCCTAAAGGGTCCCAAACCTCACCTTCTTGCACGAGACCTTCGTATGGCCGACAACCCTGCAAGCCAAACAAACAACCAAATCCCGACACACCATCGCAACATGGTCGTATGCTCTACATCTGTAACACAACCTTACGACGAACCTTCCCCAGGGCAAGTGGACCATTGGAACCCACCCCCACCCCCTCGCCCCTACATGCACTTCACCACTCATTCTTTCCACACCATTTTGTTGAGATGTTTTACACATGCTCTTTGATGCCATCTTCCGTCACCTTCTCTCTCTCATCTCTTCTCACCTCCCTTCACACGAAAGACATCATCCCCACCCCCCTTCTTCGGTCTACATCAGTAGGTTACATTTGTAGAGCATGCACACATATAAGAAAACTAGTAATTGCACAGAAAGACTATCATAGTATGACACTGCTTGGCATATCCTATCACCAGCTTTCCCTTTTTCCCGCCTACACAGCACCTCCCTTTCCCCACCCACAAATAAGAGTATAGATGTAAAAAAAATCTCATTTTCCTGATTTACTCAGGTTTGATCCATTAAAAGCTTCATATGGGTTCAGATAAAAAATGGAGGTGCCAAACTTGAACCTGATTTGAAGCTTGTTTAGGTAAATGAACCAAATGTGAGCACGGTAGATTCAGTATTTGCTTAACACTTATTTCCCAAATTTCGATGTACAAAAAAAGAGAACTACAAGTATCTGAACATCCATGCCTGTATTGATCAATGACGCCTTGCTTGTTTAACAACTTTCAAGGGTTTCCAGACTAAAAATGAGTCACGGTTAGATTGTTGCATGCTTAAGCAATCAGTACATGATTTAGATAGAAAATTAATGGTTAGATCTTGAAGTAAATTTTAGCATATCCACAATAGGGAAAAATGCAATAAACACAGATGTCAATGACCAAGAAAGTGCCGCTTCTGGTGTGAGAAAGCAAACTCTCAACTTCTGTGTACAAGCTGTTATCACAACAAATAATGTAATAAATTTTATATGCAATGAAATGCTCAGATCAAATTCAAACTCTTATGATCCAGTGCAGTCAAGACTCAAGTAAAAGCATCCCCCAACAATTATACCATAGAAAACATAATGGGAAAAGTGCAAAAAAAGTAACCCTGCCTTAGAAATTACACAGGTATATGAATAGGACAGATGTGCATGTATGAACAAATAAGAGCTCTATCCATCCAAGTTGTGGGATTCGCAAGGAAACGTAAAAGAAACTCAAATATGATGTGTTGACAATGATATACCTCCTATATGATCAAAAGCTGTGTTTATTGCAGCAACCCACTTCTCTCTTTCAGAATTGGCTCGTTCTATCAACATCCGTCTATTCACCTCCTCAGCAAGTTTTGCTTCATGAGCTCTTCCTTCAGCTTCCGCCAAAGCCTTTACTCTGATTGTTTCCCGCTCAATTTCTGCCCTTTCCCTCTCAGTTCGCCTACGTTGTGCTTGAATCTCTTCTTCAGTAGCACGTCGAGCTTGTTCCAGTCTAATTGATGATTCTTCTTGCATTCTCACAAGTTCCTGATTTCGAGCTCTTTGATTTTCGTTTTCTGCCTAGTAAAACAGAACAAATAAACATCATAAAAAAATAACAAAAAGTATGGTAAAAAGGTAATATATAGATAAACAATAAAGTATGCCTGCATTCTCTTCCGTGCAAGCTCATCTTCATAACGAGCCATTTGAGCCTTTGTCTGTGCTTGCTGCTGAACTAGCTTTTTCTGTTCGTCATAAATGACACGCTGCCTATCCTGTAAGCAAAAAGAGTATCAACTTGAATATGAATGTTGGTTGTGGAAACCAACTCCATAGGATAAATGGAATAATGATTTATTTTAACTGCTCAAGAAATTGATAAGCAGACTGAGAAAAATAAAACTAGCAGCAGAAAGAGAGTAATGAGGAGTGGGAAAATTAATGAGCCAAGAAACATAAATTTATAAGCCAAAAAAACCAAAACAAAATAAACTCGGTGATCAAAATGAACGAACTAGAACAAGATAAAAGTATGTATGGATTTAGGAATATGACTTTCATTTTTCAATGTATTTATCGAAAAAAGGACAAAAGAATGACACATGACAACAGTCTCCATACCTAACTGAAATATGGATTGAGAATATCCCTCTTCATACCCTAGGGCCTAAAGTTCCAAAAACCTATAAGCAGCCTTGCAGATCACACAAGAAACATGCCTCCAGAGTGGCAAGCAAATGTGGTCATGGAATCAAGCAAACATCAAGTGATCAGCCTAAAAAGGTAATGAATGACACCTCAAATGCAAGACATACAACCCACAATAAGATGATGCAAAATGCTTGTAAGACTTTTGAAATATAATCAGGATTCATCAATTAAACAAAAAAAATATTAGTTCACGTTGATACGTGCTGGATCATTGGTTAAATTTGTAAATTAATGGAATCATGGAATGATGAAGCAAATGCATGATGCTAGAATGACTACTAATCTTCAATAGTCATCCTCTCCTCTTATCTAAAAGAGGGCAGTGGGGTGTTCAGGAAGAATTGTAAGTTCAGTACTTAGAAGGAAATTTGGTAACACTTTTACTTCTACACGTGGATGCATAGTATAGAAATGTTATTGGAATAAACATCAAACAGATATCTTAACTTGGATGGTCAGCTGAAATACGCACGGAATGACTCGCATCCAATAACAAAGCCACCATGCTATGTTATTTGATATATTATCCACAATCACAATGCTCAACATCTGTTTCTTGAAGTGAAGTTTTTTTACATGCCCACCCATTATAGAACTAGATCATTTTGAATGCTAAGAAAAAAATGCCAGTGCTCATGAACTCCTAAATCTCTTTCCCAGTAGAGAGTCCATGTCAAAAACAAAAGCTGTTATTCAAATGTTTTACATCTTCAAAATAACATATCAATCATTGACATTGTTGAAGCAAATCTGACAATTACGACACAATAATTTTACATGGATATTCTTAAAAAGAACTCCACCAAGAAGAAGTCAAGCATAAACTCACAGCATATATCCGATTTGAATAATCAGAAGGGGCAGCCTGCCTCTTGCCTTGTCAAGAGTCCAAGTCCATTAATAATCATAAGCAACAATAGAATATCTGGTGAGTATATGATATCCAGAGCATGTTTGGATCCAATTGTCATATCAAACTATTATTTCTAGAACAAGATGGAGTCATACTAATGTCATTTACATAAATGTATCAGATCTAATGATCCAATTAACCATAATGCCCTGCAAGGCTGCAACATGTCTGATTGGGTGATCCAAGTATTCATAGAGTTCTATAACCTGTTTATCCTTACCATCCTATTGTTTCAACAGCATAACCATAGCCACAGCAGCCACTCAATAGCAGCTTGGCCATGAGAATAAGCTGTGGCCGCAGTTGTAATGATAACAGGTGTTTGGCTACTGTTTACAGGTTTAAACAAACACCTGTCTATGTGGTTGCATCTTGGAGCCATTGTGATGCATCTCATATGTGCAAACAAGCAGGCTGTAAATATTTGGGAATGGGAGGTGGTGGGGTGAAGGGTTTCTTTTTTTTGGATCCCTTGATCTGGCCCATTACAGGAAGCTCCAGCTGACTGGATAGCTATATCCAACCCATTTGCATAAAGGATCCTTACAAGGCATGCCATCATCTGTTTCTCCTTTAACTCTGAGGAACTAGACTACCAAAATGGTTCTAAATGGCATTCCCACATAAAAACATCTTATATTTACTAAATCAGCTGCCAATTTCAATCAAGGTTTTAAAAAATGTGAGACGGTACTGAGATAATTTGCCTTCATCGAGATAAGGCATAAGCCTCGAGACGCTCAAGGCGTAAGCCTCAATTTTTAGATGGAAAATAAGAAAAAATGACACAAATATATACTTCTAAGTGCTAATAATGAAAGAACAATACAAAAATGCAGTTTCATACTATTTCTCCTCTATCACAACATTTAAATGTCCATTACTAAATATTATTACCACAACAGTGCACACACAATATTCACATAAAAACTAATATAACAATATTTAAATATACATAAGTACCACACAACATGTAGATTCTTTAAAAAATCAAAATACTAATCACATGATAGTACTAAAAAAATCAAAACAATAATAAAAAAAATTTTTTGAGGGAATAATAATAAAACATGTAACAAGATTTAAGTCAAAAATTACCACATAGCCTCTTCAAAAAATACCAATTCAGTAATCACATAACATGTAAACTAACTACATAAAACATTCAAACATACTCTAATATCACTAAACAGTAAAATAAAGGTATAAATAACAAGAAAAATGTAATGTGTAACTCACAAGAGGTCGAGACCAATAACAGCAACAAGTGAGGTTGGGGAAGGGGGCAACAATGGCCAATGGAGAGGGGACAAACAGGTAAAGGGTGGTACGTGGAGGAGGCGACTGACAATTAGTGATGCAGCAACAGCCATCGGCAATGATAATGGAGTAGTCCAAAGATGGAGAATAACTTGCAACAGCTAAAGGTGATGGATTTTTTAAGGCTTGAGAGGTTAGGGCCATTGTTCGGGGTCAAGAATTTTAGAAAAGGATTTTATTTCCTTTATTAAGTCATACGTAACTCACATGACCTTTAAATGTGAACTTTCGACTGAGGCTATAGCCTCGGTTTCACCTCGCCACTTCACCCCCTCAGCTCCGCCTCAACAAATCAAGGAGCACACCTCACACTATAACCCCAAGGCTATAGCCTCAGGGTGATGTTCTTTGACCACACCTCGAGGCTAGTTTTTTAAAATCATAATCAAGAGAAAAACATTCCTGAATAGGGAGCTTGCAAACAAGCCACAATTAAGGCGTAGAAAATTGAATACACAACATTTCACTCCACTCCAGTTTCTGACACCAGTGCCCGTGAATCTAGTTGGATCCACGAAAATTAAGAACAAATCCTTCCTACTCCAAGGCTGCATCTAATAGAGTGTACCCAATCATTTAAAAGGGATTGGGTGAGAGATGGTGAACAGTGTACAGGGTGTCAGGGACTAAAGAGAAGTAGTTAGGCAACGAGGTTCCCAAAATAACAAAACTTCAATTAAAAAGAATAAAATAAAATAAACCACTTCTCTTGTCTATCTACTTAAAATGTACCAACCCACAACATCCACTAACAACAAAAATAACAGCCAACCCAACTTAATATTAAATAGAAAACAATCAAATCAATTCATTTATCACATATAAAACACACAATACTTACACTACCTTTGAATCAAACAGTCCTTCAGTCTAGCACTTCCTGAAAATCAACCTGTGCTAAATCATAACACCCTACCAAATGCAACCATAAGATCTTCACCTAGAGATGAAATAGGATCGGATAGGTATCAGATATAACTATTTCCCTATCCATATTTGTTTTCCTAAAGTCAAATATGGATTCGGATTCAAATGTAGATCGGATATAATTTTTTCTTACCATATCCTAAGAAAATCGGATATGAATTCAGTTTGGATAAAAATTAGATTCAAATATAAGTTGAATATTCACATAAGATATAATTGATATAGATAAATATTAGAGAAAAGTGGGAGTATGTTAGAAGTTTCAATCTGTCATAAATACATTTAGGGGTTATTAAGTTTAAATATACAATAATCCAAGTTAAAGCATGTGCAAATTGTTAAAAAGTACAAACAATTTGACTCTTACAATGTCTAAAAGAATTTCCAAAAAAAAAAGTACATAAAAGCAATTAAAAATATACAACATATAAGTATAATCAGTTGGATATCTGAATTTGTATCCGAAAAAATTCTGAATTTGTTATCCCAATCCAACAAATATCTGAATTCGACAAATATCCGAATTCGAAAATCCAAATCCGACCATATTTGAATATGACAGTTGAATATCCAAATCCATATCTGATCCGTTTTCATCCCTATCTCAAATAAATTTCCTCCAATTATACCAATCTATGAAACAGTAGCAAGCATGAGAACAGGAAGTAGACAGTTACAGTTTCGTGCTGAGCCTGCATCGCCTGGAACTCGACCTTCTTCGCCGACAGCTCTGCCTGCCTTGTCTCCTCCTGCTTCTTCATCAACTCAAACACCTAAAAGGAGGCGGGAAAGGAACAAACAAAAAAAGACACGACTATGCATAAGAAACACGATCAACCCACATAATTCGAAGCACTTTCTCCATCACCACCGCCACTACCAGAGGCCTCACCTTCTTGGCCTGCGAAGAGGAGCTGATCTCCCTTAGGGCCTTCGCCCCGCGCTCCAGGGCCTCGGGGTCGAAGCCCGCCGCCGTCGTCCTCGGGTTGTCGTTCCTTGGCTTCGCCTCCCCCTCCGGCGCTTTCGGTGGCTCCGCTTGCTGAGGCGGCGGCGGCTGCTGCTGCTGCTGCGGCGGCGGCGGTGCAGAGGAGAAGGGGTTGAGGCGGAAGGGGCCGTCGGCGGCGGCGCGGTCGAGGGGGAAAGCCGCCGCGGCGGAGAGGAGGGCGGCGGCGGCGGAGCGAGCGGTAGCCATGAGGAAACCCTAGAGTGGGAGGGAGGGAATGTGATGGAGTTTGGTAGTAGTAGTAGTGGTGACGGTAGTGACAGTGGTGATTGGTGGCGTTGTTGCTTGGCGAGCAAGAAGTAGACCTGATTGACGGTAGGGTTTTGCAGCGGAGGGAAGAGGTTTAGGCGGGATACGAGGTGGGATTAAGCGTAAGAGGTCGGATGCGATAGAAATAGTATGGGTTTTAAGAAATTTATTTTTTTTATATTATTTTTATGTGTCACATTAAAATTTATTAATTTTTTTTTTTACATATGATTTAAAAAATATTATTTAATAATTAAAATCTATTACATTAAAATCCACTAACTTTTACTCTTCTCTTACAAAATTAACATATCAATCATTAGTAATTTCACTAATCATTGTAATTCCACAAACTAAATACCTTCTATATTTATTCCACTCTTATTCTATCCTATTATAGTACTATCCCTCTACAAATGCAACCTTAGGTGATGGCATTGTAGGCGAGCCAAGTTCAAGGTGTTTTTTTTTTTTTCTTCTATCGTTTATATTCATCCACTTTCAAACACCATTTAGCATCACATAAGGGAACAAATGATGCTCTTGTATCGTTAATTATATTTCACCAAGAGATAGGGATGAGTTTTTCTTTTCCTCTATGCATAACATCAAATCCTATCCCTCCAAATTATCTTTTATCAAACCAAATCAAGAATAAAAGTAATTTTTTTGTATTTTGAATGAGAAATTTGGAAAAAGATATTTAACAAAAATGAGGGTTTATTAGAGAACTTGTCATTATTTTTTATTTGATTGCATGATGTAGTTATGATATGTTGAGTGACATCACAAGACACCTATATTTAATTTTTATCTTTTATGAGGATTAATGACAGAGTTAAATTTACTCTACCTCAAGGGTTGAATGATTAAAATAGAGGTATTGTTAAATAACATTGTCCAAACAAGATAGAAGGAGTCTTATTTCTCGTTTAGATGTTGCTAGAATATGGGGTAAAGGTTCAAATTGGTCAGGTTAAGTTGTGTTGGGACTTAATTTAAACCCAACCCATGATTTATGAGTTGAGATTTATTTCAACCTAACCCAACACATGCAGCAAGATCAGATTGGTTTAGGTTAAGTAGGTTATTAATTAGTCAAAATTTATATTTATTTCATCCATGTTTCTTATATATTTCCTATTTATCCACCAAAAAGTTTAAACTCATAACCAACTTATAACTTGCAAAGTAAAAATTAAAAATAATTTCAAAGAAATAAATAAAAATATAATCTAAAAATAATGCACTCAACCAACATTAAAATAAATATTTTACACAGTTGATGAAGTGTGAAGGAGGGTAGTAAGGGGGTCAAGGAAGGGGTGGTGGGTCAAGGGTGGGGTGGAGCAAGGTGGCTGATATGGCTAGAGGGCTTCAACGTGGGATAGAGTGAGGTGGCAGGAGCTTGGGTAGGGAAGGAGGGAATGACAAGGTGTTGACGATACTAACGAGGAGCGAATGAGACGATGGTGTCATAGGTGATGAGGTTGGGGGGGGGGGGGGGGGGGTTGTTGGTGAGGAGAAGGTAAAGTTTTGTTTTGTTTGGTCAAAGAGAGAGAAGGTAGGGTTAGGAGGAAGAGGGATTAGGAGTGAAATTTTTATTTTGGGAAGAAAATTTGATATGAATGAGAGAGAAAAAAAATTTAATTCAACTCTTTTTTACGTCTTACCCCCAACCACAAATATTGTATATGTAACATAAATAAATGTGTATGTAAAATTGTATTGGATTGCAAATTAAGTCAGGTTGATTAAATTTAAATCTAATCCAACTTATTTTCTATTAAATTGAAAAAATACCAAGGCAACCTAACCAATTATAATTATTACCCCTTGTACACACCATATAACATATTTCTTGTAAGTTTCATCAAAGTTAACACATGATAAAAAGTAATTCCACTTGATGATTGGAATAAAAAACATCCTTATTTGTTTCTTAATGAGATATTAATTATATTTTTTATTGTGAGATATAAAGCACGGTCAATCCAATCACAATTGCATTTTATTTCTAATGAACAATTCTATGTTGTATTATTCTTTCGTTTGACTACTATTTCACAAAATGAAAGAGATTGCCCGTCCTTCACTTTTTATCACACCTCGTTTATAACACATCTTCCTATTTTTCCAACCAAAAGGTGCCTTATTATATCACAAGAATTACAATGTCATGGAACTTGAAACCTAGTTGACTAATCTACCTCATAATTGATTGTTCCCATGAATAATAGGTGAATATGTAGGGTGTAGATACCGATCAAAAAGGTAATGTTGAAGATAGAATAAATTCATAAGGAATGATAGTATATTTCATTAAATCAAATTTATGAATCAAATACCTAATTTTAACAATACTTGAATTTATTAACATTTTACTTGTTCCTCTATTGCTTTTATCATTCATGGGGAAGATGGGTCGGTGGACCTACCTACATGTGACGTTGAAACATATGTTTTGAGACTTCATCTTTCATTCTTCATTTTTCATAGTTTTATCCGTTTTATACAGGTGATAACTTTTGCAACCAGTGGAACTGGAACTTGCAAGTTTTAACACACTACTAAGTAGAATGTCGCACTAAATGATATCTAGTTTTAGAGGAAGTTGCATCCATTTGGTGAACAAATAACTCTTTTTTTGATAAGTGATAAAGTTACTCTTAAAATTTATATCTTGGTATGTTTGGACTTAACAATTAGTAAAGTCTTATTTATTTTGACCATTAAATATGACCTTGAGTTTTGTCAATGAAATATATTTTTCAAAAAAGTTGGGATCATCAATAGGCTAAGTAAGAGTAGCATATGTAATTTTAACATATATAAGATGAAATGCATGCTTGTTGCGACAAGTTATAATAGAATTAGTAATTTCTTGTGCAATAAAAAGCATCGATCAAATAGAATTTTAAGTCTTAGTTATAGCATATGTGTTTTGGAAAAGGTGTGTTATTAGTACTCTTAAGCCTAGTCGGTTGAGCTTGAGCTTAAGCGTTGCTAGCATTATCAAGCCTGATTCGATTCGTGGGGCTCAATAGATGGCCCTACTTATTACATTCTTTGATTGTCTAAAATTAAAGGTCTACATAGACATACCTATTACTAATGATTACACATATTGGAGGTTTTGCTTGCTGAGAATATTTTTTCAACGAATATTAGTTCTTTCAAAGTCAATCTTTTGATTTTTTAAAAAACATTTAAAACCAATCTAACATAATGCTCGTAGACTTCGTTATTTGGCTTGTTTTAGATCTTTAACTGGTAAATTGCTACCCATGAAAAGTTGAATTCGAAACTGAGTAATATAATATTTCTAAAATAAAATTGGTACTCATGTCAAGAAACATAGCTTTCGGTCTCCTTCTTGAACCAAATAATGCAATAAACCAATTTCCCTTGAGCCTATCACGTTGAATTATACGAAAATGGGGATACCTCAAATCGTAAGAAACAGAACAAACTATGATTCCAAGTTCTAAGAGGAGGCATCACGAAGGTTTCATGCATAGAAGTGCATGAACTACAATGATGTTACTATACGTTGTTAGCGTTAAATGTTTTTTCTCTTACCTAGTAAGTATATCCGTATCTAGAGCAGAAAAGTACACTCAACATTTTTGAGTAGAAAACTAAAAATGATTTTGTCAAGTGCAATGACCAACTTACTTCAGTAGAGAGCAACGATAGGCAGTTTACTCTCGGTTGATGACCCATCAATGAAAAAAAGTGGAGTAACGGAAAAGAATCTATGACTGCATGTGGGCTAATTCTCATATGAAATTATTAGTGAACCAAAATGACAGGAAAGTAAGCATGAGAAGGTATCTTTGGTTCACCATGAATGGGAGAGAATGAAACACATGTATATGCAACTATTGGATACATTATGTGTAGCAAGCACAAAGAAGAGGGGTTGGAAAAAAAGATTCCAAGTGATCAAATGAACTTAAGAAAATGCAAAACAAGACAACTTAATGTTTAATTTATTAATATTCTCTAGTAAGGATTGAATTGAGTCTTAGTAGAAAGAATTAAAAATGTGATTTATTATATAGGTGACAAATAAATCATAGAAACAAATAGAATTAATGCATTTAAACATAGCTAAAACTAATTTAAATCTATGAAAGACAATCTTGAAAATATAATCATGCAGTTTAAAGTTGTAAGTGAGCTCTGCATCCTTAGATGATTTCCTCTGCAATAGCTATGTATGCATACATACATACATGCAAAAACAAGACAGTATTTTGATTTTCCCACGTATTGTCCCCATCATCTCACGAGAATCTCTTTCAACACCCCCCACCCCCCGCCTCCCTCCTTCACTCTTTCCCTTCTTTCCTTGCCCAGCACTGAATCCATCGGCACCCGTAGGAGATGTTTGGGTAGTGGAATTAAGAATGCCGAATGAACTAATGACTCAGGAAAAAGCAGAATAAATAGGTAAATTTAGGAGTTTTGGTGTTTGATTGACCTAGATGGCTCGTCAAGGAATTGATGAATTTATTCCATTTCTATAGTTTTGTTAGTGGAATAAAGTAGTTTCTTTATTTAAAAAATGGTAAATAGTTGATTTAGTGGAAGAAACAACGGATTAATGCGATTCCACCACGAGAGAGGAATTATCCTATTTTGGCATTGAAGCACCAATTTTGAAATTGCATTGTTTCAAAATTGAGAGCCCAAAATGTAGAATCAAATCTACTATTCTGTTTGAAGAGTGCCTAGTCCCCACCACTAGTCTCCCCCATCAGAGTCTTAGGGATGCAGATCAAGCATCCTCATAGCCTATGCACACTTTAGGTCAAGTTCCTAGGTCAAACGAACCAACGGCATGAAACATCGATTCCGCAATCACTTGTTAGAGGAATTGGGCTAGTTTGGCATGAAACCTCAATTCCACAATCTCTTGCTAAAATACAATGGCATGGGAATGCAATTTCCTTGAAATATGCGTCTAGACAATACTTATATTATAGTGGCACCCCCAGTAATGTTAGATAGATCGATGGGTGCATTGCTAAGGTGGTAACCTTCAACATGAATTATGTTATCACCATGTCTATAAATATCATAGGTGTGAGGTGTCTCTATAGTGAGCCTCATCCATTTCTCTTTATCTGATATATTCTCCATCTCTTATTTCCTTGAATCTAGTTTGGTATCAAAGTCATGACCTTCTTGCTCAAGCTCACCTCAGCGCACTAATGTCAAAGCTACTCGATTCGAGGAACTTTACCATGAAGGGTCTACTGTCCATTCCTTTACCTACCAATTTTTTGAATATTATCTCCACAAAACCCACTACCCAAAATTTTTTTCTATGGCATGCTCAACTTATACCTCTTTGTCATGTGTATAACTTGACTGGCCTTGTTGATAGAATATTTAGGAATGCTAAAGGTCAGGAGATTCCTAATGATGATTATACATTGTGGCTTTATAGGGAGCAACTCGTTTTGAGTTGGATCCTTACCTTAGTAAGTGAAGAAATCTCCTCCCAGGTTGCTTATCTTACCTCCTCTCGCAATGTGTGGCTCTTCTTAGAAAAATACTTTGCAATATATGCAATCAAAAGAAAAGATATTCCATTATAAGTCAGAACTTACTCTCTTTCAATAAATTCTCTAAAGATAATTCAGGTTATTTTAAATTGACCTATGATGATATTCTTATTAAGGACCAACATGTTATCATCGAGAAGACATATCCTTTGATCAAAGACAAATACGTGTTAGTACCGTTCATGAACACATGCATTTGGTGGATCAATAGTAGATACACCCACTTTGTTGCTAATACTGGAAAACTGATGTATGTGGAAAGTGACAAGAGGTATATAATTTCTCAAAGGAATCCCACAAATCTGTTACATAGGTATATGTGACAGATTGGAGGAATAAGCTTTGCTTTGTGCATATATATTGGGAAACAACAAATCCACATATGGCGTAGAGTCCTAATTAGACTCAATGCAAAAAAAAGAAGATAGATCTTTGGAAAAGGGTTTAGTATTTTATCTCATCCTAATGATACAAAGAAATGTCAAAATAATATTATCTAAGGAGAATGACAATGGTATAATGGGATTAGACTGCAGGATAATATTATCCTCAAAGTGTGAAAGATCTACGAGTATTTGGAATACTTCAGGGAGTATAATGTCAATTTTCATGAATATCAAAGCTTTTGATGAAACTAATAATGATTTTGATAGGTTATTACTTAAATAATAAATCAATTGAAATTTAAAGAGTTAAATGCACTTGGTTTAGTGATTAATTGCACAATTTAATTAGGTGTAAAATTCAAGGGTTGGATTGCAATTAATTTATGTTTGAACACTATATATAAACATCACATAATTTGTCATGGGTTAATTATGCAAAAAAATCAAGTAGGACTTGATTTCCACCATTAGATGGAGATCCAATGGATCTCATCAAATTAGAATTAAGATTGGAATCCCTATAAATATCTCTCAAGTGTAAACCCTAATTCCAATCATTAAATCACAATTACTTGATTTCCATTCAACCACATCAACTTTGGAGAGCCATAGTCTCAAAAGAAGAAGAAGAGGCACTCTAGGGCCTCTCCTTTCAGTGGCGTTGTCCAACCATGTTACAACCCGGTTCCCGCATCTCTACAGGACATGAGAATCGGACCGACTCGACTGATCCCAAGACCCAATCGTCCAACTAGAAAGTAACTAAAAAATAGTAAAATAAACAACACTCATTATGCAAGTAACTAACAGTAACAAAAGTATAGTAGTAAGGAAAAAAACTATTACAGTACATACCATCACAACAGTAGAGAATTAAAAACAGGTACAGAAATATGAAGTTTGCAATAAAAGAGTACAAGGTGAAACAGAAATACTCACTACTACAGAAAAATTGTACAACAAAAGTACAACTACTGGGCTCTACTAGGCCCAGCACCCTCTGCAGCCGCAGGCTTTGGCTGCTCAACACTTGGTCTTGAAAAAGGTGACAAATATGACACGTCAGCGAAACGCTGAGTAGAGTGGCAACCAGCTAGCTAAGAAAACAGTAAAGGTGGACAAGTAGCTGTTGTTTTTTTATTTCTTTCTTTATTTTCTTCTATTTACTCTTTCTTGAATTATTTCTCAGATCTTTCTCTTGATCTCGAATGTTCCTCGTGGAAACTATCTTGATTGCAGTCTTTTCTGAAAAGTAGAAGTAGCACGTGGTGCTCTCCTGACCGGGAGAGTCCCCTGTGGTGGTTCTACCCTCAGTCAACCACCCCAAGGTCATTGACAGACGTAACGGTGACTACGGCACGCGCGATAAACGCACGGGTAGCTACCCCGCACTGGCACGCGATCAGTCATTTCCGTTAACGGGTGCACCCAAAGCACAGCACGGAACCGATATAGGGCAGAGCCCTCTCAGTAACAGGGGTCCAGCCCCTCCACAGTAACCAAACAGGGGTCTTGCCCCTCCACAGTCCGCACACCCTCACCTAACTAACCTGATTTGCCCAGTGGGCCTAACAAGTCGGTGTAGGACGGCTAGCAGAACCCCAGGGTCCGTGGGGTGGTTAGCGCTCTCCCTACACTAGTAGCTCTCCTCAGTATTGTGTACGCGAGGGCCAAAAGTCGGTACAAAATAGCCAGACCTAACCCGAGGTCCCTGGGATGACAAGCTTCGCTCTGCACTAAACAGGGGGACAGTCACTTTCCTTAGTACTCCGTACTCAAGGGTCAACTCACTTCCCCATCCACTTTCCTAGTTCCATTCTATTTATCTTCCAGGAGCTCTACTCCTAATTCCCTGTAGGGTTCATACTCATATTTCTCAGGCCAAGCCATACTAGGTTTCATCATTTCAGTTTCATTCGCATATAGCCCGTGTTTTCAACATTTAATATCCATTTATATACAAGCAGCTCAAATTTAGTTTCCAATAACAGGAATTACATGTAGCAGTTACTAGCAACAGTATTCTACATTTCACAGGCAGCTGTTATCCAATTACATGCAATTATCATTATTCTATCTACTTATCCAAGACTGCAATTCAGGTATTCAAGACATTCGTTTCAGAGTTTCTATTCCTAGGATTCATGCCACACCCTAGGATCTATCATTCAATCTAGTTTTCAAGTCCTAGGATTCATGCCATACCCTAGGATCTATCATTCAAACTAGTTTTCAGGTCCTAGGATTCATGTCATACCCTAAGATCTATCATTCATTCCAGAGATGCATTAATGTTTGTAAATAACTAAGGGGAGTCACTCTACTCGCAAAATCGGGAATAATGGGGACGTGATCGGCAGGACCACGTGCCTCCACAACCCCTAAAGCCGCAACAGAACGAGGTCCTAACACAAGGATCAATCATAAGGAATCACTTAGAATAGGATACAAGCATTTTAACAAGTAGAGGAACTAATTCTGAGAAGAACGAAATCTTAAATGCGGAAATCGGACCTCGAACGGACCCTAAATGGGTCAAAAACGACAATTCTGACTCAAATCAGACGTCTGGAACATCTTCCAGACGTCTTAAAAAGTGGTCCAAGTCATACCTCACTCTGCGCTGCTCCTCAGACATCCAAGGATCCTGCTGAATCGTCTGGACCCAGTTCCAGACGTCCGACCACCTCTCCAGACGTCTGGAGACGCTCTCCGCCATCTAGTGCTGTGCCCAGATGTTTGAACTGCGTGGGAGGGCGTGTCCCCGCACCTTCCCGAAACGAAACCTGCACATGCGACGAAAGCCTCCTCAACACGACACGTCTCAGTAATTTGGCAGAACGACCTGCATGGCCGTATCTGCAAAAGGAGGTAGAGGAGAAATTTCATACCTCTCAGACGTCTGGAGCTCCCTCCAGACGTCGCCTGCGTCGTCTGGACGTAGGTCCAAACGTCTGATTCTGGGAAAAATTCCCAGAATCAGAACCTCCTCGCATTCTTCCCGATGTGCACGAGCTCGCCACGCAGCCGCTCGTCCACTGCTCGAGCAGCAGTACCAGGGGAGATCTCCCCAACATGACGCCCCTCCACACGCACACTGGCCGGCCTCGACTGCTCCAGCGGGCTCTCTCTCTTCCCCCCGCGCTCTCCCTCTTCTTCCTCTCGCTGCACCTCTTCCTCTCCGCGATACACCCGGCAGCAGCTATTGCCCTCGCTCGCTCTCTCTCTCTCTCTCTCTCTCTCTCTCTCTCTCTCTCTCACGCTCACGCTGGAGGAAGAAGGATACGGTGGGGTGGTGAACGAGGGAGAGGGGAGGGGTATTTGAAGGCGTGGGGGAAGTGTTTGCAGGGCGGCAAGGGAAGAGAGAGAAAGAAGGGGGCGACAGGTTGCAGTCTGCACGCGGCACAAGCGTAGACTCGCGATCGTACGCACGCCAAAATTTATTTCCAAATGCCTGGGAAGGCGTCCAGACGTCTAAACCAACTCCTAGACGTCTTAAAGTGTGTTTCATGTATTGGTCTTAACAACATAACAAACTCAAAGTTTCGTCCCCGAAACTTGCGCTAACTAGGGTGTGGAAAAAGAACAATATACGCATAACAAACTCAAAGAGGACCGAAGCCAGTCCGAAAAGACATACCCTCAAAGAGCTCCGGGTACCACTCCCGCATCGACGCCTCAGGCTCCCAGGTAGTCTCCTCATACCGCTGGCTCCTCCACAAAACCTTCACCAGGGGTACTTGCTTCTGTCTCAGACTCCGGACGGCTCTGTCGAGAATTTGCATTCGCTGCTCGGGGTAGGTCAGGTTGTCACTCACCTCGGTGCTCTCGTGGCTCAGGATGTGATTGGGATTAGCGACGTACTTCCTGAGGTTGGACACGTGAAACACGTCGTGCACACTAAAAAGCTGGGGAGAAAGGGCAAGCCTGTAAGCAACGTGTCCAACCCGCTCTAGGACCTCAAAGGGTCCCACGAACCTCGACGCGAGCTTCCCTCTCATCCCAAACCGCTGCAGGCCCTTCATGGGTGAAACACGAAGGAAGACGTGGTCCCCAACCTCAAACTGCATCTCTCTGCGTTTCCGATCTGCATAGTTCTTCTGTCTGCTCTTAACAGTGCGGAGTCGCCTGTGAATTTGCTCGATCACTTCCTGACTCTGTCGGATCAGCTTGGGGCCAACCTCCCACTTGGTCCCCACCTCAACCCAACTCAAGGGTGCCGTACACCTCCGACCGTACAAAGCCTCGTAGGGTGCCATGCCGATACTCTAGTGATAACTGTTATTATATGCAAACTCCGCCAGGGGCAAGTGCTCCTCCCAAGAGCCCCTGCAGTCTAGTACACAAGCACGCAAAAGGTCCTCAAGTGTCTGTATCATGCACTCAGACTGTCCGTCCATCTGGGGGTGGTATGCTGTACTGAACTTCAACAGTGTCCCCAGGGCCTGCTGAAACTCAGCCCAAAACTGGGACGTAAAACGGGTATCCCGGTCGGATGCAATCTCCCGCGGAACTCCGTGTAGACGTACCACGTCGCGGATATACCTCTCTGCCAACTGTGCTGGTCCCCAGGTGACTCGGATCGGCAAGAAACGTGTCGTCTTTGTCAATCTGTCAACGATCACCCAGACTGCGTCATGTCTTCGTTGGGTAACGAGCAAGCCCACCACCAAGTCCATGGTGATGCTCTCCCACTTCCACTCTGGCACTGGAAGTGGTTGCAACGGCCCTGCAGGCCTCTGATGCCCAACTTTCACTTGCTGGCACACTAAACACTGCTGTACGAATTCACCTACATCCCGCTTCATTCCCCTCCACCAAAAGTCGCATCTAAAATCATGGTGCATCTTTGTGTTTCCGAGATGTATGGTGAACCTGGAACCGTGTGCCTCAGTCAAGAGCTCTCTCAACAGCTCCTCGTCCCTGAGAATGCACAAACGTCCCCTCATGCACAGTACTGGTCTATAAAAGAGAAGTCCCCAGGGTCTCCTGTCAGCACTCTGTCATGCAATGACTATAAGTACGGGTCGGCCATCTGTCCAGTGATGATGCTGTCTATCAGCTCTGGCCTCGTCTGTCATGTCACTGTCACTGCCCCACAGTGCCTCAGTAACTTTAGGGGCCACCAACTGCCCATCTCCTCCACTAGGCTCCAACTCTGCTCCTGTAAACTGGCCAAGTGGGCGGGTGCCTTCTAGCTCAAGGCGTCAGCCACCACGTTGGCCTTTCCCGGGTGGTAGGAAATGCTACACTCATAGTCCTTCAGGAGCTCCAACCAACGTCTCTGTCTCATGTTGAGCTCCTTTTGATCAAACAAGTATCTGAAGCTCTCATGATCTGTGAAAATCTCAAAGGTCTCATCGTACAAGTAGTGTCTTTAAGTCTTCAGCGCGAAGATGATAGCTGCCAGCTCCAGGTCGTGGGTAGGGTAGCTATGCTCATGGGGCTTTAGTTGCCGCAAAGCGTAAGCGACAACGTGACCCCTCTGCATGAGCACATCCCTTAACCCCTGCAAAGAGGCGTCCGTGTACACAACGAACCTGCCACTACTATCTGGGATGGTGAGCACGGGAGTCGAAGTCAGCCTCTCCTTCAGCTCCTGAAAACACGCCTCACAAGTGTCTATCCAAGTAAAGGGCACGTCCTTCCGGGTCAGCTGTGTCATAAGACGTGCAATCTGCGAGAAGCCCCTGATAAACCACCGGTAGTAGCCTGCCGATCCCAAGAAACTGCAGATCTCAGTAACCGTACGCGGTCTCTCCCACCTGAGCACTACCTCAACCTTGGCTTGGTCCACAGCCAAGCCATCCCCGGAGATCACATGACCCAAGAAGGTCACCTCCCTCAACCAGAACTCGCACTTGCTGTATTTGACGTACAGCCTATGTCGTCTCAGTGTGTCCAAAACCATCCACAAGTGCTGTCCGTGATGCATTTGATCTCGAGAATAGATGAGCACATCATCAATAAATACCACCACAAACTGGTCCAAGTATGGTTTGAACACTAGGTTCATCAAATCAATGAAGGCAGCGGGGGCATTGGTTAGCCCAAACGGCATGACCAGAAACTCGTAGTGTCTGTACCGAGTGCGGAAAGCTGTCTTGGAGACGTCCGCCTCCTTGATCCTCAACTGGTGGTATCCAGACCTCAAGTCTATCTTGGAGAATACCGTGGTACCTAGCAGCTGGTCAAACAAGTCATCAATCCTTGGCAGCGAATACCTGTTCTTGATGGTAACCCTATTCAGCTGTCTGTAGTCCACACAAAGGCGTAGGGTATCATCCTTCTTCTTTACGAACAATACCGGGGCTCCCCACGGGGACGCACTGGACCTCACAAAGCCCTTCTCCAGAAGATCCTACAACTGAGACTTGAGCTCTCGCAGCTCAAGTGGTGTCATCCTGTACGGTGCTGTGGAGATGGGGCAAGTCCCCAGTACCAGTGAGATCTCAAACTCGATCTCACACTCGGGCGGTAGTCCTGGCAACTCATTTAGGAACACATCGGGGTACTCTCTGACCACCAGGATACTCTGGAAGTCTGTCACAGGGTTGGGCTCCACCACCACACAAGCTAGGAAGCCCTCACACCCCTTGCCCAAAAGTCTCGCCTCCCGAAGTGCAGAAATGCACCTGAAGCCTCCGTCCACTGGCTGCCTATGGAACTCGAAAGAAGGCAACTCTGGTATGGAGAAGACAATCTTCCTCTCAAAGCATTCCACTAAAGCGTGGTAAGCGGACAGCCACTCCATCCCCAGAATTACGTCAAAGTCCTCCATCTGTATCATAATTTGGTCAGTGGGAAGGCTGTGCCCCCCAACACTGACCTCACAACTTGTGTACACCTCTTCAGCTACAAACAGCTGACCACTCAGACCTCTGATCACGAACGGATACTCTAACAACATACAGTCCTGCTCTAAGCTAACAGCAAAATTGGCAGCAACAAATGAGTGCGTAGCGTCGGAATCGAAAAGTGTGTAAACAAGTCTGCCGAAAACTGAAACCATACCTGCCACCACTGATCTTGAAGCTCTGGCATCCCTGTGTGTCAGGGAGTTGATACGCCCCTCAGCCCTGGTGCGGACGAAGCAGCCACACTCTGCGTCGGACGGGTAGCTGCTGGCCGGTACCCTTCCCGCGACTGCTGTCCTCCTCCTCGTGCCTGGAACCCGCGACCTCCTGCTCGCACTCCAGTGCTCGGCGCGGGAAGCAATTGCTAACCTCCAGTCCTAGACGGGCAGTCCCTCCCGATGTGGCCCGGCTGGCCACACTGGTAGCAAAAGGGGACTCGACTCCTGCCCTCAGTGGGTCCCTGCTGACGGCTGGGCGGGGGTCCGGTGTTAGCAGCTGGCCTTAGTCGGGGGCCCCCAAACGCCACTGATGGCCCCGCAAAGCGTGACAGCTCTCCTGCGGGTGCCATGTGCCTCCTCTCTCGTAGGTCCTGTGAGAAGTCTGGCTGGTAGAGCTGCTTCCGCTCGCTACGTGCGGACGGGTTGGTTTCTTCATATGTCATAGCTGCCTCCACCACCCTCGAGAACGTAGGCAGCTTCAGGGGTTTGACATACCCTCGGATAGCAGGCTGGAGCCCCTTGGTGAACCTCCAAAGGCGCTCCTCCTCAGTAGCCATGGCTGTCGCTGCGAAATGAGAGCTCCAGGAAACGCGTACGGTACGTGCTCACGGTCATCGTCCCCTAGCAGAGTGTGGAACTCCCACCTCCTCTGGTTCTGCCACATCTGGGGGAAGTACTGCTCGCAGAAAAGGGTGACGAACTGGTCCCAAGTTGGCTCATCCCTCTCCTGACCCCTGACCGCCCTCCACCACTTGTGTGCCGCGCTCTCCAGCTGGTACGTGGCAAAGGCCACGCGGCACTCCACAGGGGGGCGAAGGGTGTCAAAAACCTTCTCGATCTGCTCGAGCCAGTCCTCCGCCTCGGTCGGGTCCTCATCCCCCTTGAAAGAGGGGGGCTTCAGCTTCCGGAACTATCCGAAAAGCTCAAAGTGGCGCTGAAGTGGAGAAGTTGGTGCGCCTCCAGGTAAAGATGCCTCGTGCTCGGAAGTGCCGGAGGAAGGTGGGGGTGGTGGAGGCCCACCCTCTCGCTTGCGCCCAGCGCCGTGTCCGTCTCGTGGTCCCACAGAGGACTCCCCCTCCGCAACCCCAGGGAGAGGCGCTCGTGGAGGCGGGTGAAGCTCCTCTCGCACGATGTCTCGTATCAGTTGGGCGAGGTCCTGGACCTAAATGCCTGGAAGCAATGGCTGGTCCACTGAGGCGTCGGGCTCAACGCGCCCCCCCCTCCGACCTCGTCCTCGGCCGCGTCCGCGGCCCACCTCGCTACCTCCTCGTCGAGGCATCTCCTGCAAGGAGACGTGAACAAGGAATAGAAAAGACGTAACCTTGAAACAGATGTCAAAAGGTACGTTGTGGTGGCTACTCTTGTTACAAGAACGTGAATTAGTTATTTTCTAGCTAGTTAGTTCACTTCTCGGGACGACCTTTCTCTGATACCATCTTGCTATGACCCGGTTCCTGAATCCCTACAAGACACAGGAATCGGACCGACTCGATTGATTCCAAGACCCAGTCGTCCAACGAGAAAGTAACCAAAAGCAGTAAAATAAACCACACTCACCATGCAAGTAACTAACAGTAACAAAAGTACATCAGTAAGGAAAAGAACTACTACAGTACATACCACCACAACAGTAGAGAATTAAAAACAGGTACAGAAATATGAAGTTTGCAATAAAAGAGTACAAGGTGAAACAGAAATACTCACTATTACAGAAAAACGATACAATAAAAATACAACTATTGAGCTCTACTAGGCCCAGCACCCTCCGCAGCCGTAGGCTCTGGCTGCTCAACCTGGTCCTAAAAAAGGTGACAATATGACATGTCAGCGAAACGCTGAGTAGAGTGGCAACCAGCTAGCTAAGAAAATAGTAAAGGTGGATAAGTAGCTATTGTTTTTTTATTTCTTTCTTTATTTCTTCTATTTACTCTTTCTTGAATTATTTCTCAGATCTTTCTCTTGATCTCGAATGTTCCTGGTGGGAACGATCTTGATTGCAGTCTTTTTCGAAAAGTAGAAGTAGCACGTTGTGCTCTCTTAGCCGGGAGAGTCCCCCGTGGTGGTTCTACCCTCAATCAACTACCCCAAGGTCACTGACATACGTAATGGTGACTACGGCATGCGCGATAAACGCACGGGTACCCCTCACTGGCACACGGTCAGTCATTTCCGTTAACTGGTGCACCCAAAGTACAGCACGGAACCAGTATAGGGCAGAGCCCTCTCAGTAACAGGGGTCTAGCCCCTCCACAGTAACCAAACAGGGGTCTTGCCCCTCCACAGTCTGCGCACCCTCACCTGACTACCCTGGTTTGCCCAGTGGGCCTAACAAGTCGGTGTAGGATGGCTAGTAGAACCCTAGGGCCCGTGGGGTGGCTAGCGCTCTCCCTACACTAGTAGCTCTCTGTAACGACCCGATTCCCGAGTCCCTACGAGACACGAGAACCGGACCGACTCGACTAATCCCAAGACCTGGTCGTCCAACGAGGAAGTAACCAAAAGAGCAGTAAAATAAACCACATTCAGCATGAATATAACTAACAGTAAGAAAATACAGCAGTAAGGAAAGAAACCACTACAGTATATACCACCACAACAGTAGAACAACATTCATAACATAATAAGAACTGCAGGTAAAGAAAAGTACAGTGGTAACAAGAACTGCTCACTACAATGGAATAAAAAGAGGTACAAGAGAACAGTGGTAACTCTACTGGATCCTACTCGGGCCAGCGTACTCTGCAGCTGCTGACCCTGGCTGCTCAACACCTGGTCCTGAAAGGTAACGAGTGTAACACGTCAGCAAAACGCTGTGTAAAGTGGCAACTAAAACTAAAGAAACAGTAGAGTGTACAGTAGCTGTTATGTTCTGTTACTTTCTTTATTTACGTCTTTCAATTGTCTCACGATTTCATTTATTTCTTAGATCCTTTACTTGATCTCGAATGTTCCTCGTGGGAACGATCTTGATTGCAGTCTTTTCCAAAAAGTAGAAGTAGCACGTGGTGCTCTCCTAGCCGGGAGAGTCCCCCGTGGTGATCCTCCTCTCAGTCAACCACCCCAAGGTCACGGACAGGCGTAACGGTGACTACGGCACGCGCGATAAACGCACAGGTAGCTAACCCGCACTGGCACGCGATCAGTCGTTTCCGTTAACGGGTGCGCCCAAAGCACAGCACGGAACCAGTACAGGGTAGAGCCCACTCAGTAACAGGGGGTCCAACCCCTCCACAGTAACCAAACAGGGGCCTTGCCCCTCCACAGTCCGCGTACCCTCGCCTGACTACCCTGGTTTGCCCAGTGGGCCTAACAAGTCGGTGTAGGTGAGCTAGCAGAACCCCGGGGCCCGTGGGGTAGCTAGTACTCGCCCTACACTAGCAGCTCTCCTCGGTACTGCGTACACGAGGGCCAGCAAGTCGGTACAAAGTGGCCAGACCTAACCTCGGGTCCCTGGGGCGGCTAGCTCCGCTCTGCACTAAACAGGGGGACAGTCGCTCTCCTTGGTACGGAGTACCAACGGCCAGCTCACTTCCCCAATTCTATTCCATTCACCTTTCAGGAGTTCTACTCTTAATTCCCCGTAGGGTTCCAGCTCTTTTAACTCAGCACATTCAGGTTTCACCTTTCCAGTTTCACGTTCATACATCCCATATTCTCAATCATACTCATTTATTCATAACAGGCAGCTGTTAAACCAATTTACAGGTAGCTATTATTTCCTTTCCACATTTTCCAAGACTGCAGTATTCATATATTCCACTAGTTTTTCCCATCCTAGGATTCATGCCATACCCTAGGATCTATCATACAATCTAGTTTTCCAGCCCTAGGATTCATGCAACACCCTAGGATCTACCATTCATTCTAGTTTCTCATTCCTAGGATTCATGCAATGTCCTAGGTTCTATTTATGGTTCCATAATTTAACAGATTATACTAATAAACTTAAAAGCCACTCTACCAGTTACAATAGGAGTACTGGGGGCGTGGTCGGGAATCCCACGTGCCTCCGCAGCCCCCGAGACTGCAATGGAACGGGGTCCTATCATAAGGATCAAACACAAGGAGTTTCTCAAAACAGTGTCTAATCACTGTAGACGGGTAGAGGATTTAATTCCAAAAAGAACGCAACTCGAAACGCGGAAAATGGACTCCGAACGGGCCCTAAACGGGTCGAAAACGACGAAACAGTGCAAAATCAGACGTCTGGAACTTCTTCCAGATGTCTTAAAAATGGATATCAAATGGTACCTTGTCCTGTGTGGTTTCTCAGATGTTCAGAAGCCTACGGGGGCGTCTGGCCTAGTTCCCAGACGTTCGATGGTCACCTCGTACGTCTGGAAGTCCCTCCAGTCGTCTGGCACCACTGCCAGACGTTTGATTCGCGTTGGATGCGAATCTCATAACCTGCGCGTACAAATCCTCGTGCTCAGTACGGACGGTCGAAGGAAAGGAAGAAGGTACGAAAAATAACTTACTTACCAGACGTCTTCCCCGTCGTCTGGTTGGAATCCCAGACGTCTGATTCTGGAAAAACTTCCAGAATCAGAGCGCGACTCGCCCTCCACCCGCGACGCACGGCCGCGCCGCACCTCGCTCGCTTGCTGCTCGAGCTGCAGCAGGCCTCCCGCGTCACCCCGCATCTGCTGCTCCCCCGCCGGCCGGCTCTAGCAGCCCCGGCAAGCTCTCCCTTACGGCCGAGCGCCTCCTCCCTCGCGTAGCACCTCCTCCCGCACTCACTGCGGCTGCCGCCGCCGCCACTCGCTCGCGCTCGCACTCGCTGGAAGAAGAAGAAGGAGGAGCGGAGGTGATGAGAGTGAGGGAGAGGGCGAGGCTTTTTAAAGCCGCGCGGGGAGAGAGAGAGAGAGCAGCGCCTGCAGAGGTGAGAGGGTGAAAGAGGTATCTGCAGGTTTGCACGCGCAGGGGCGCAGACGAAATCCGTCCTGCTGCAGAAAACAAATCCCAGACGTCTGAAAGGGGTTCCAGACGTCTGGGCCACCTCCAAGATGTCTTAAAAGATGTTTTGAAACTGCGGTCGTAACAATAAAAACTCGTAGTGTCCGTACCGGGTGCGGAAAGCTGTCTTGGAGACGTCTGCCTCCCTGATCCTCAACTGGTGGTATCCAGACCTCAAGTCGATCTTGGAGAACACCGTGGCACCCCGCAACTGGTCAAACAAGTCGTCGATCCTCGGCAGCGGATATCTGTTCTTGATGGTGACCCTATTCAGCTGTCGATAGTCCACACAAAGGCGTAGGGTACCATCCTTCTTCTTCACAAACAGGACCGGGGCTCCCCAGGGAGACGCACTGGGCCTCACGAAACCTTTCTCCAAAAGGTCCTGCAACTGGGACTTGAGCTCTTGTAGCTCAAGCGGTGCCATCCTGTATGGCGTGGTGGAGATGGGGCTGGTCCTTGGTACTAGCGAGATCTGAAACTCGACCTCGTGCTCGGGCGGTAGTCCTGGTAACTCGTTTGGAAACACGTCAGGGTACTCTCTGACCACCGGGACGCTCTGGAAGTCTGCCACAGGGCTGGGCTTTGCCACCACACAAGCTAGGAAGCCCTCACACCCCTAGCTCAAAAGTCTCGCCGCCCGAAGTGCCGAAATGCACCTGAAGCCTCCGTCCACTGGCTGTCCGTGAAACTCGAAAGAAGGCAACTCCGGCATGGAGAAGACAATCTTCCTCTCAAAACAGTCGACCAAGGCGTGGTAAGCGGACAGCCAGTCCATCCCAAGATTATGCCAAAGTCCTCCATCTGTATCATAATCAGGTCAGCTGGCAAGCTATGTCCCCCGACGCTGACCTCGCAATCCGTGTACACCTCTTCAGCTACAAACAGCTGACCACTCGGACCTCGGATTACGAACGAATTCTCTAACAGTGTATAATCCTGGTCCAAACTAACTGCGAAATTGGCCGCGACAAACGAGTGCGTAGCGCTATGCCAAACCCCTGAAGCTGCCTACGTTTTCTAGGGTGGTAGAGGCAGCTATGACTTACAAGGAGACCAACCCGTCCGTACGAGACACTGAAGGCGGGCGGAAGAGGCCCTTCCAGCCAGACTTTTCACAGGGTTGGCGAGAGAGGAGACACGTGGCGTCCGCAGGAGAGCCGTCACGTTTTGCAGGGCCATCAGTGGCCTTTGGGGGCCCTCGACAGGGGCCAGTCGCCAGCACCGGACCCCCGCCCAGCCGACAGCAGGGACCCACTGAGGGCGGGAGTCGAGTTCCCCTCTGTTACCAGTGTGGCCAGCCGGGCCACATTAGGAGGGACTACCCGTCTAGGGCAAGAGGTCAGCAGATACTTCCCGCGCAGAGCATTGGAGGGTGCGCAGGAGGCCGCGGTTCCCAGGCGCGAGGAGGAGGACAGCAGCCACGAGGGACTGGTGAGGCGGGCCGCGGGCGCGGCCAAGGACGACGTCGGCGAGGTGGGCGTGTCGTTGCCGACGCCTCAGTGGACCAGCCACTACTCCCGGGCGTCCGGGCCTAGGACCTCACCCAGCTTATACGGGATATTGTGCGAGAGGAACTCCACCCACCGCCCCGAGCGCCTCCCCCTGGGGCTGCGGAGGGGGAGTCCTCTGTGGGACTACCCGACGGACGCGGCGCTGGACACGGGGGAGGGGATGGGCCGCCGTTGCCCCCACCTTCCTTCGACACTTCTGTGCACGAGGCACCTTTGCCTGGAGGTGCACCAGCATCCCCACTGCAGCGCCACTCCGAGCTCTTTGGGCAGTTCCGGAAGCTGAAGCCCCCCTCCTTCAAGGGTGATGAGGACCCGACCGAGGCAGAGGACTGGCTCGAGCAGCTGGAGAGGATTTTCGACACCCTTCGCCCCTCGGTGGAGTGCCCCGTGGCCTTTGCCACGTACCAGCTGGAGAGTGCGGCACACAGGTGGTGGAGGGCGGTCCGGGGACAAGAGAGGGACGAGCCGACCTGGGATCGGTTCGTCACCCTCTTCTGCGAGCAGTACTTTCCCCAGACGTGGCAGGACCAGAGGAGGCAGGAGTTCCACACTCTCCGCCAAGGGACTCGGGAATCGGGTTGTTACACTCTCCTCAGTACTGTGTACGCGAGGGCCAAAAGTCGGTACAAAATAGCCAGACCTAACCCCAGGTCCCTGGGACGGCTAGCTCCGCTCTGCACTAAACAAGGGGACAGTCACTCTCTTTGGTATTCCGTACTCAAGGGCCAGCTCACTTCCCCATCCACTTTCCCAATTCCATTCTATTTATCTTCCAGGAGCTCTACTCCTAATTCTTTGTGAGGTTCATGTTCACATTTCTCAGGCCAAGCCATCTAGGTTTCATCATTTCAGTTTCATTCGCATATAGCTCGTGTTTCCAACATTTAATATCCATTTATATACAAGCAGCTCAAATTTAGTTTCCAATAACAGGAATTACATGTAGCAGTTACTAGCAACAATATTCTACATTTCACAGGCAGCTGTTATCCAATTACAAGCTATTATCATTATTCTATCCACTTATCCAAGACTGCAATTCAGGTATTCAAGACATTTGTTTCAGAGTTTCTGTTCCTAGGATTCATGCCACACACTAGGATCTATCATTCAATCTAGTTTTCAAGTCCTAGGATTCATGCCATACCCTAGGATCTATCATTCAAACTAGTTTTCAGGTCCTAGGATTCATGCCATACCCTAGGATCTATCATTCATTCCAGAGATGCATTAATGTTTGTAAATAACTAAGGGGAGTCACTCTACCCGCAAAATCGGAAGTAATGGGGGTGTGATCGGCGGGTCCACGTGCCTCCGCAACCCCCAAAGCCGCAACAGAATAAGATCCTAACACAAGGATCAATCACAAGAAATCACTTAGAACAGGATACAAGTATTTTAACAAGTAGAGGAACTAATTCTGAGAAGAACGAAATCTTAAATGCGGAAATTGGACCTCGAACGGACCCTAAACAGGTCAAAAATGACAATTCTTACTTAAATCAAACGTCTGGAACATCTTCCAGACATCTTAGACGTCTGATTCTTGGAAAAATTCCCAGAATCAGAACCACCTCGCCTTCTTCCCGCTGCGCGTGAGCTCACCATGCAGCCGCTCATCCACTGCTCGAGCTGCAGTAGTACCAGGGGAGATCTCCCCAGCACGACGCCCCTCCGCACGCACGTCGGCTGACCTCGAGCTGCTCCGGCGGGCTCTCTCTCTTCCTCGCGCGCTCTCCCTCTTCTTCCCTCTCACTGCACCTCTTCCTCTCCGCGATACACCCGACAGCAGCTACTGCCCTCGCTCTCTCTCTCACGCTCACGCTGGAGTAAGAAGGATACGGTGGGGTGGTGAACGAGGGAGAGGGGAGGGGTATTTGAAGGCGTGGGGGAAGTGTCTGCAGGGCGGCAAGGGAAGAGAGAGAAAGAAGGGGCGGCGGGTTGCAGTCTACGCGCGGCACGGGCGCAGAATTTTGTTCTAGTATTTACTAGAACATTTGATCTTTTTTCCTTTTTTCTATAATGGAGATAGTCGCACGTAATGACAGATGACGGCCATATTATTCAAAGCTTGTGGTAAGAAGGGGTTTCGTTCTAGTGCCCGAAAATAATATTCTAAAGCCTTTGTATGTTCTCCGTTGCTTGTGTGTATAAGTCCTATGTTATAGAGTATATAACTTCGATCATAGGGATCAATTTTGAGTCGCGTAGCTTCATAATAATTATGTAAAGCTTCCGTATAATTTCCTTCGGATTGAGCTACGCATGCTAAAATTTATTTCCAGACGTATGGACCAACTCCCAAACGTCTTAAAGTGTGTTTGATGTCTCGATCTTAACAAACCAGGTAGTTGGGTGATCGGGTCAATTGTACCTGGCCGTCCAATTTCATTATTGGATGATCAACTTCTGAAGGCCGCTTCTAAAGGGGATTATTTGCTCGTCAAGCCTATCGATCAACCCATCTTGGTGGTCAATTTACCAATATAGGGTTGTGTGTCCATGGTTGAGTTGGTGGCCTTCTCGTTGTGCATCCGTGGTTCTGAGGCAATGGCCGCTTTGGATTTGCGAAGAGTTCATGGACCTCATTCGTGATTGGATCTCCTTGGCACGAAGGGTCTCATGCACTCGTTAAAGAGTTTGGGTTTGCCATGACTTATTGTAGGAGGCACTGCATTTGGAGTGTTGTAGTACACCACCCGCGAAGGTATAAGCCTCTTATACTCATGGGATCTCAGAATAGGAGAAATTAGTTTCTCTCATGTGGTTTCAATTTAGGGCATTCATCATTTTGTTTCTTGATCAAGTTTCGACATTGATTTGATCTCGATTTTGAAAATTTTTAAATGCTAGTTTTTCACACTTCTGTGATGCCACTGGTCAATTCGACTGATCCCTTAACAAGAAACAAAGTGGGTTCTACTTCAGGCAAAGCTAAGAATGGTCTTTGTTAGTTTTGGCTCCCTTTAAAGAAGAGTTCAATTGTTATTCAAGACAATTTTGACATATGTGATATATGCTAGTAGGCCAAATCACATCATTCATCTTTACATCTATCCACTTCTATTAGCAAGGAATCACTTGATATTGTTTTTATTGTCATATGGATGTCTCCTATACACGTCTTCTAGACATAAATATGTAACTAAATTCATTGATGATTGCACCAAATTTATTTAGATTTAACCCCTACAAAAAAATATAGGCCTTAGTATATTTCTCCAATTTCATGCCATGCTAGAGAACCAATTTCATCATAACATTAAAGCTATCCACTCTTATTGGGGTGGTGAATTTCATAAGCTTCATGTATAGTTTAAACAATAAGGCATTCAACATAGAATATCCACACCATATACACTATAACAAAACGGGGTGGTTGAACGAAAGAACAAACATATTCTTGAACTAGCTTGAACCATTTAATTTTAGTGTAGTACCTCTCTTCGGTACTGATTCTATGCATTAGAAATTGCTGTTTACCTCATTAACATTCTTTCCTCCACATCACTTTGTGGAAAAATCCATTTCAATTGCTATTAAACAAGGCTTCAAACCATGTTTCAAAAAAAAAACAAGACTTCAAACCATAATTTTTTTTGTGTTCTTGGCTACAAGTGTTATCCTTTGTTGTCCACAGCTCCTTTTAGACAAACTCCACCCAAAATCCACCCTTCATGTCTTTCTTGGCAATAGTCCACATCTCTTAATCTACCGACAAATAAAATTTTCCTCTTTAGATTAGTTGTTTATGGTGAAACTCTTTTTTTTTTGAAAAAGCATAACATTCCATTAGAAAAAGGAAAGTACCTGATACAAAAGACGCATCCCATAGGGTAGGAGAGAGAAAGAAAATCCTAACGTCCTCAGAAAGGGGAAGTTACTCCTCGTTGAAATGGGGGAAAGTCAAAACGTAGAGAATAAGACTACAATAAATAAAAGAAAAAGAAAAAGAAGCATCTCGAAATTAGGAATCGAATAACCTCCCAGAGGGAGATCAACACCACGCTCGTAGATATAGCAAAGAGAAGTCGACAAAATTGACCACTGACTTGTATTAAAAACTTGATCGTAAAAAATACGGGGTCATACGTGGTCCCAACAAAATTAAAACGATACTATAAAAAAAGGAAAAATCTAAACACTCCAATAGCATGAAACAACCCCCGCAACAACCATTGAGCCGCCCGCGACAACTAAGCCACGGCCACCATCACTGAGCAACCGCCACCGTCGTCCATCGATGCCACCGACAAGCCATCGGCAGCCACCGACTGCACGTCGACGAGGGACAATGACCACAACTTCCTAAAACGTCGTCGATGAGACCATCATGATTGCATAGACGCTACGACCCCCACACGAGCGACCGACATCCGAGACGACCAAAGATCACCACCTCCGTCGCCAAGACAAGCCGCCTTGCCGCCACGACAAGCACGGCCTCGAACGGCCACCACGAGGCACCTACGGCCATGCTTGTCGAGAAGGGAGTCCACCCACCGGAGAGGAAGATCTGAGGGAGAGGGGAGGAGCAACCGGAGATGGGAGGGGCTCCGATTGATCGTCAAACTCTGTGCCTGCTCTCTCTCTCTCTCTCTCTCTCTCTCTCTCTCTCTCTATACCCCTTCCAACAACACACCCACAACCCACAAGAAAACCTCTTACTACTAATTCCACCTACCCTATTACCTTCACTTCCCACCACTCAACCACCATCCCACACCCCCTAATGTCTCCCTCCAACCCATCCTCCACCTCACTTCCCCTATACAACATACTTCTCCTTCCAACCTAGAACCACCTCCCTCTCCGACTCACCAAACTACCACTCCAACACCTGCAAGCCCTGCAATTCCACTCACTCATTCTATAATAACCCATGTTATGCATGGAATCCACAAGAAGAAAATATATGCCACTACTCGACACCTTTTATCAATCCATTTACAAAGCTTATACGATGACACCGAACCCACATGTTATTCTCAAGTAACTAAACATCCTCATTGGTAACAACAATAATAAAAGAATTCCATGCTCTTCTTTAAAACAAAACATGGTTATTGGTATCACAAATACCCCACATGAATGTTGTTGGCACAAAGTGCGGTTTATAAAATCAGGAGAAATCTTGCTGGCTTGATCTCTCACTACAAAGCTCAATTGGTGGCAAAAAGACTTCATAAACTTGAAGGTGTGGACTACTTGGAAACATTTAGCCCCATAATAAAAAAGTATTGTTCGTGTGCTATTAGCTCTTGTAGTTGCAAAATCATGGTCGAGAAAACAATTGGACGTCCATAATGTCTTCCTCCATGGTTTGTGCATCGGGACCTTCCCACTCATGCATGCAAACTTCAAAAAATCTATATATGGCCTTAAATAGGTCTCTTGAGCCTGGTTTAACATATTATCCACATCTGTACGGTCCCTTGGTTTTCATGGTTCAATACTTATCTCTTTAGTAAAAAAGAAGGGCAATAGTGTCTCTACTTCCTAATCTATGTGGATGACATTTTACCTATTGGCTTTAATACATGCTCAGTTCAGCAAACATATGATCAACTACGTAATGTCTTTCTAATTAGAGATCTAGGCTACCCATCTTACTTCTTTGGTATTGAAATTTCTTCCACCAAGATCGAGTTATTTCTTTCTTAATAATGCTACATTGCCAATCTTTTAATCAAGTCCACATTGGATGGTTTAAAGCTTGTGGCAACTCCAATAGCTACTTATTCTATCCAAAAGGATGATGAGAAACTCCTTTCAGACCCAACACCCTTTTGTAAACTAATAGGGAGCCTACAATACTTATTATTTACAAGGCCGATGTTGCTTTTGCCATCAATAGACCTAGCCATTTCATGCAAAAGCCTACTGCTTTATGAAGCCTTTAAGAGAATATTAAGATATCTCAAAGGCACACTTGACTATGGACTACATTATTCTTGCCACCGTAGCCTCACTCTTCTTGCCTACTCTAACCTAGATTGGTCATCTTGTTAGGACAACTACAAATCAACTTTTGGTTTAATTATCTTTATAGGCAATGCTCCTATTTATTGGCCAAGCAAAAAGCAATCAACAGTGGTGCGCTTTATGATTGAGGTAGAATACAAGTCTCTTGCCAATGCCTCTACTAGGCTCATATGGCTTCTTTCTAGTTTTAGTGAATTGGGGCTTCACGTAACGCAATCATTTGCACTATTATGTGACAATATAGGAGCAACCTATATGCCTGTAAATCCCAAATTCCACACTCAAATCAAACACATCATCAAACACCTTGAAGTCGATTTCCATTTTGTTCGGTACCATGTTGTTAAGAAGGACTTCATTGTGCGCTATGTTCCCTTCATAGCTCAAATTGTAGATATCCTCACCAAGCCTCTAAATGCATCATGATTCAGATTTCTCTAAAGCAAACCTCAACTTTCCAAGGAAGCTCAAGTTTGAGGGGTGGTGTAAGTGTTGAAATAAATGCATATAGGAAATAAATAAATAAAAACATATGCATTTCCAACGTTTTCACGTAGATAAAAAATATTAAATCAAGCAAGTCCAATATGATTTGGCAAGATCCAGAATAAAATATAGAACAAATAACATGTAATAGCATAAATAAACGAAACGAGAAAGGATTAGATTTTACTTCGAACGAAGCCCCCATTAAGGACTTCCCTTATAGAAGGTATTGCCCCCCACAATATAGGTGTGTCGGGGTCTGACGAACTCTTCCCAGGATACGACGATCCACCTCCAAGATTCGGCGCACTCCAATCTTGGACGTCCTTGAAAATCACCTCAGGAAAACGAAACCAATGTAATTTGGTTTCCAACCAAATTCCCGATTGATTTACCAACTGAATGGTTTGATCAACCAAAAACTTCTCGTGGATGTCTCAATCTCCTTATGCAAGATCAACAAAAGTGATTGGAGATTTTTCTACCAATCTCACGTCGAGCGAACACATTAAGAAAAAGAGACAAGAATGAGAGAGAGAAGAACGAGTGGAGAAAGCTTTTCTGCTTTTGTTGTGTATCAAATGAGAGAACCCTCGTGGTTCTTATATAGAGCCCACGATCAGGCGTTTAAGGAAATTCCCGCCTTATGGAAACACGGTAATTGATTGGCCAAAATAATTTTGTTGATCAAACTTCACTAATTGGTCGACTAAACCAATTGATCGACTAAACTAAATTCATTGATTGACCAAAATAATTTGGTAGATCAAACTTCACTAATTTGTAGACCAATTTTATATCTTGACTAACCAATTCAGGTCAAAATCGTGAGATTAAATATCAGTAGCAAAAGGAGTCCAAGTTCCAAGTTCCAAATTGATTCTCACTCGAGCGGGAGCCGGGCGAGCGCGTGTGCAGGCGTGGTCCCTAGCCCCACCTCTCACTCTTTGCTACATAAGCCATGGGTGGCAGAAGCCTTTTATACCCACTAAGAGGTTTGTCCACTTCCAGTACGGGACTAAAAGCCTTTCCTAAATCTCACTAATTTCAACATGAATTCTCACGTCACCATATAACAATTTCATCCCAATTGATGCAATTAGACTCTCAAATTCAACAATCCCCAACAAATTCATTGTTGAAATTTGATGATAAATTCCTCGGCAACCACACTCTACTTTCAGTAAAAGTGCCTTCCTTACCTGAGCTATTCACTTTCACCACCACAGGAATAAAGTGAAATTAGTCTTGAACTCTAGACCTTTGACGTGGGGTGTATAGTGGTGACAACAGAGTGAAGTTCTTGGTGATAATCTTCAGGATTGGTGCTCTTAAAGGCCATGCACCCTTTCCTGTTTCATGAGTGTAATCGGGAAAGACCCTATTCCCTTACTTGTGGCCTACAGTAATACTTACATAGGTGGCATTCTACAAGGATGCACCACTCGCATCCTACCATAATGGCTTGAACCCATTCAAAGCCTTTGCTCTGCCTAAATTTGCAGCTTAAGGCACTCAAGCTTCCAGGGATTGGACTCAGATGCAAAAGCATCTAACAATGAGTGCCAACCAATTCCCCATACAACTTGTTGTTACCACATTGAACCTACTTTGTGGGATCTCCACTCAGTTAGGTTGGGTTGCTACTGCGAGTGAACTCCCAATGGGTCTCAGTCCCATTCCAAGCCTAAACTTAAGGATTAAAGATCTATCAAGTCCTTTAGTAAACGGATTTGCTGTGTTATCCTTGGATCCTATAAATTCCATGGCAATCACTCCTTGAGACACAAAATCCCTTATAGACTTGAGTCTGATTTGGATGTCTCCTTTTCTGATTAAACTTTGAACTCTTAATATTTACTATAGTAGTCATGCTATCACAATGTAAAGATATCGCAGGAATTGGCTTGCCCACCATAAGGAATTATGTAAGAAGTCCCTTTAGCCATTCAACCTCAATTTCAGTGGTGTTCAAAGCCCATAGCTCAGCCTCAAAGGTAGACTGGGCTAAAATGGTCTGTTTTGCAGACCGCCAGGAGACTACACCACCTCCAAGGGTAAAGACATACCTTGTAACACCATTACTCCCGGAATCCTTCATTTGACCGATCTAACTTACATCACTATATCCTTCCAAAACTGAAGGATATTTACCATAATGCAAATTAAGGGAAACAATTCCCTTTAAGTACCTAAGTACTCGATCTAAGGTATCCTATTGAGTATGGTCAGGACAACTTATGTATCTACTCAACTTAGACACAAAAAAAGAAATACCCGGTCTAATGTAATTAGCCAAATACATCAAGCTTCCTATAATCTCTGAATATCTTAGTTGTGAAAGAGGCATTCCACTTTTGTTCTTATAGAGTTTTTGATTAATCAAAAGGAGTGCTTACAGCCTTGCAATCTTTATAACCAAATTTCTCAAGAACCTTCACAACATAATGAGATTGAGAAATAGGTATCCCTGATGGAAACACCATCATGAGACTTAACTAGGTCAATTTGATCTGATAAAGTTGATAAAAGCTCCTACATAACCATCAGGGGGTCCCAAGTGCTTAATATTCTATTTTGAGAAGAGAAGTTGAAAACATGGTTATTTTTACAATTTTACCATCTTATCACAAATACAGAATAACCACAGGGTATTTCAGGGTTTATTAAAGGTCATATGGTCATTAATGTCTAATAAGTGGGTCAATGCAAACAGAAACGAGTTTTCACGCGTTTTGAGAATTAAATGACATTTGAAATCCTAAAAACAGACCCGCTTAATTCACTAGGGTTCTGGTCAGGATAAAATTCACCTAAACCCTCTAAAAATTATAGAAAAATATTCTCTAAGGTTTTTCATTGATTTGACCATCTGAACCCATTTTGACCTAAAATAGAGTCTTAGACAAATAGTTGCCATAATTTGGGTTTCTACGTAATTTACCCAGTCAACTTTGTCAAAATTTAAATCCGACTTCATCATTAGATTCCTTGGGTCTAAATTAGGTTTTTACCAAAATTTAGGCCCAATCAGAGATCATCTTGACCAAGTTTACATTTTGGTCCAGTCTGACTCTTTTCTCTCACACACATGCCCCTAACTTTTCAATTCTTTGCAAATTACCTCCTAACTTGTTCATCTTCTTTGCAGAATGGTCCTTGCCTCCATTGGAGGTCAACCGACCTCTAGACGAGCTTTGACCAAATCAAATCCTACTCTAATGGCAATCAAATCCCACCAAATTTGGTGGGATTGATGTTCACACCTAGACAAACCTATTGGGATAGATCCTAACCCCTAAAATCCATTGATTCGTCTATGCAAACGCATTGAATCAATGGGTGTTTCTTGATTCCTAAAAGAGCACATCCGAGCTCTTTCTTGATCTAGAGCCCTCTTTGGAGCTTTATTTAAACCCTAGAACCCTTGCATTACCTTCTTAGCAAATTTTGGTCAGAGAAAACCTTCTCTCTTCCCTCTTCGACCACCTCCATAGTTTGCTCTGGCAACACCCTCCGTCCTACTCTGCACCTCCAACCATCAAATTGGAGGTGCCACCGTCTTCCTTTCTTCTTCGCGCACCTTTCCGGTCAAAGGGAGGGCGTTCCTCTACCTCAATTGCCGTCGCCGCTTCGCCGTCCCTACCATCTTCTCCGGCTCCGCTCAACCACAACCGAAGCCCTCCGCCCATCTCCTCCCCTCTAAGATCCCTTATTCCTTCCTCTCTCTACATCACTTCCCCCTCACATACACTCCCAATCGACCACGCAACACACCCTGACACCTTCATCTTCATCTGCTCCAGCAACGCTCCGGCGAAGCCTCCCCGTCGCACCACCGCACGAAACTCGCCGCTACCACCCTCATAAGCTTTGCTGCGACTTCCTCAATAAAAGCCCTCTATCAATTAGGGCATCCACCCTCTCTACCGCTCCACCAACCAACCCACCTCTGCAGCGTCTTCTCCGTCACAGACAGCCATTCTCCGGCCATAATACATCCTCCACTCACCTGAAGAGGGCACATGACCTTATTGCACACATCGCATCTATATTGAAGAGGGCACACGACCTTCCCGTGAAATGCAGAGACGTCTGAATCCTAATCTGCAGGAGGTCGTGAAAAAGGAGATCAAGTGGTTAGATGCTGGGATCATCTACCCGATCTCCGACAGTCGGTGGGTGAGTCCAATCCAGGTTGTGCCTAAAAATGCATGACTCACCATGATCACGACTGAAATCGGAGAAATCATACCGACTCGTGTGGTGAATTCGTGAAGAGTTTGCATTGATTATAGAAGACAGAATACCTCCACAAAGAAGGATCATTTCCCACTACCGTTTATTGATCAGATCCTCGAGAAACTAGCGGGAAATAGGTTCTTCTGCTTTTTGGATGGGTACTCCGGTAATAATCAAGTGGCAATCCATCATGAGGATCAAGAAAAGACCACTTTCACTTGCCCCTTCAGGACGTACGCGTTCCGAAGGATGTCGTTTGGTCTCTGCAATGCTCCCGCTACTTTTCAACGGTGCATGCTTGTCATATTCTCAGATATGGTAGGTGATTATTTGGAAGTCTTCATTGATGATTTTTCAGTGTTTGGCGAATCATTTGATGATTGCCTCCTGCACTTGGTCTAGATCCTCAGGTGGTGCATGGACGTGAATCTGGTTCCTTCCTGGGACAAGAGCCATTTCATGGTGCCTGAAGAAATTGTCCTGGGACATCTCATATCAGAAAATGGCATCCAAGTCGATCGAGCCAAGGTGAATTTGATTTCCAAACTTCCTATGCCTAGCTCGATCAAGGACATCCGATCTTTTTTGGGGCACATCGATTTTTACCGTCGATTCATTCCTGATTTCTCAAAGATCGTGAGCCCCCTGACTACTCTACTATCTAAGGATGTTTCTTTTAAAATCTCCAAGGAATGCACTCAAGCATCTGAGATCCTCCATGATCGAGTTACCCAAGCTCCGATCCTACAATCCCCTGATTGGTCTCAACCCTTTGAGATCATGTGCTATGCATCTGATTTCGTTGTAGGAGCGGTACTCGGGTAGAAAATTGACGGGAAACCCGTGGTCATCTACTACGCTAGCAAGACACTTGACGAGGCTTAGCGTAACTACACAGTTACTGAGAAAGAGCTGCTAGCCGTAGTATTTGCCCTGGAAAAGTTCAAATCATATCTTTTGGGTTCCTGTGTTATCATTTACTTTGATTACACAACTATGAGGCATCTCCTTGCGAAGAAGGATGCAAAACCTCGACTAATCCACTGGATCTTGCTGTTGCAAGAATTTGACCTCGAGATTCGCAACAAGGCGGGAAAACAGAACGTGGTAGCTGATCACTTGTCCCACCTTCCTTCTGACATTATCGACCCTATCCCATCCGATTGGCCGAAGGCCAAGAAGGACAAATTGCTTTCCGATGTCAAGTATTACTTTTGGGAAGACTTGTATCTCTTCCGCATCGGTGTTGATTAAATCATTGGACGATGTGTCTCGGAAGCAGAAATTTAGGACATATTGTCTTTCTGCCATGACCAGACTTGCGGTGGACACTTCTCTGGTCATAAAATCGCAGCGAAAGTCCTCCAGTGCGACTTCTATTAGCCCACGATGTTCAAAGACGTATACAATCACTGTAGGACATGTACTCGTTGCCAGACTTTAGGCAACATGAGCCACTGTGATTCGATGCCCTTGCAGCCGATTCTCGTATGCGAAATCTTCGACGTCTGGGGGATTGATTTTATGGGACTCTTTCCTGTTTCGGACGGTGTCGAGTACATTCTACTCACTGTTGACTACATGTCTAAATGGATCGAAGCCATTCCGACCTGAACCAATGATCATAAGGTGGTCATCAAATTCATTCATCAGAACATCTTTTCGCGGTTTAGGATTCCACGTGCTATAACTCTGATGGAGGGACCTATTTCACTAATGCTCAGTTCAGGTCACTGATGACCAAATACGGGGTGTTACACCGAATCTCTACTCCTTATCACCCCCAAACTAATGGTCTAGTTAAGCTATCAAATCGGGAGATTAAAAAAATCCTCTAGGTCGCTGTTCTACCCGATAGGAAAGACTGGTCATCTCGACTTCCGGAAGCTTTGTGAGCTTATAGGACCGCCCATAAAACCTCATTAGGTATGTTTCCCTTCGGATTGGTGTACGAGAAGGCATGTCACCTCCCCGTCAAATTGGAGCACAAAGCCTATTGGACAGTACGAAGCTGCAATCTAGATCTTTCTAAGGCAGGAACCCATAGAAAGCTTCAAATGAGCGAGATCGATGAATTACGTCACGACGCGTATGAGAACTCGCGAATTTACAAAGAGCAGATTAAGGCCTTTCACGACAAGCACATATCCAGAAAGATCTTTCACCCTTATCAAAAAAGTCATACTCTTTGATGCCAAGCTCAAACTGTTCCTAGGAAAACTAAGATCAAAATGGATCAGACCTTACCTCGTCCAACGAATCTTTGGAAATGGAGCCATCGAGATCAGTCCACTCAGCCACGTTTCAGAACCTTTTATCGTGAATGGTCAGAGACTCAAACCGTACATTGACTTTACCGATACAAATTTGGCCGAGACATCCTTTACCCTCCATTCTCCCTGAGCTTATTGCGCCCAGTCGATGGCGTAAAACTCAACGCTTAACGGGAGGCAATCTGTCATTGTTGAAAAACTCGAAACCTTTCTTGACATTCCTATGCTGAATTCATATTGCACTTTAGGGTTCGTCCATTAGAACAGCCGACCCCACCTCAGGTACCCATACCCGAGCTTGAAATCGTCTGCAACAGTCACCTCGACCCATTCGCCCACCCAGAACCTGTTCTAATGAATGATCTAAGCTGAACTCGAACCCACCTAATTTACAATGGGGACATTGCAAATAGTAAGCATGGGGGGTATGAAAGTGCAAAACGCCGTGAAAATCATCTCACAAGAAAAGGTTTCATCAAAAAAATCACATATTCCAAAAATACCAAAAAATTGAAAAAATTATTGAAAAAGAACAAAAAAATGGGAGGAGCGAAAATTTTGAGGGTATATCAATTTTGAGGAGAAAAAGGGGAAAAGTGAAAACTGTCAAGAAGGAACACAAGTTGAAAAGAAAAAGAAAAGAGATAGTCATTAGTAAGAAATTAAGGAATTAACTGAGTTCTAAATCATATCAGGAAAAAGAAAATGAAAGACAAAAAGTGCTAACGAAACACAGAAGAGATTAGTATGAACACTTATTTTAGGCCTCTTGGGCTATACTCCTAGGCTTAAAAATTCAAGTGTTCGCTAAGATTTGGATAGTCCTCAAGAGATTGGGAAAAATGCGAAGCTTAAGTATTAGGTCTAAGGCTCAGGGAGTATTCGGCCTCGTTAACTGACCTCTGGTTTACGGGACTCGGTAACCTAAGCACCCCAATCCACACACAGTTCGGTTGAGTGCAGACAAGTATCAAAAATCACGTAAATGTGTTTAAATCATTCTTAAAAAGTCGCCTAGATCAGGAGCGGCTGATCAACGCAAGTTGATTTGGACGAGTTCCCAGCGTGGAGAGGTAGGAAATTCCCCTTGAAGATGCACAATAACATATCATCTCCTTAGTACTTATCTCCTAGGATATCTACATATCCTACCGGGGGCATGTAAGCACCCTATGCTGGTTCAGATGCCATGGGCGGCATTATCACGAAATGTCGGTTGCCAGGGTCTGGATTTAGCTATAGAATGCCATGGACGGGATTATCTCGAAATCTTGAAAGCCAGGGTTCTGGGGGTTGCCATGGGCGGTGCTATCTCGAAGCATCAATTGTCAGGGACCCTTTGAGGATTGATGATGGGGACTAGGAATCCGATATAGACCATATTAAAAAGCTAATCCGAACCTATAAATAACAAGAAAAGAGAGAGAAAACTCTCCAAAAAGAAAATTCCTCTGTCTCTCTCTTACAAAAAAAATGCACTGCAAATTTAGCCGAGGCTAAAATATGTTATAAGCACGGGTGCTTTAACCACAGAGTTCAACGAATCTTTGGATAGTTCTTGTGGGCCTTAAAACCTTCGCAGCAGACTGAGGCTAGAGCTGGTTAGGTCCAGATCTTGGTTGGTACTTGAGTACCTTTAGGCCTACTATCGGCATTCTAACCTAATCTACATAAGAAAGCACACATCACAATTTTGAGCATCAAAAAGATTACATGGTTTTGAATCAAAGTTAAAACCTTAAAGTTTTGCTAAGGGACTAGCAAAAACTATGCATGGGGGTATGATGGGAATACCATCATGAGCTGTAACTAGCTCATTTTGACCCAATTGAGAGAATAAATGCTCCTACATAACCAACTGAAGGTCCTAATTCACTACATAACCTTTCTGAGAGTGAAACAAGAAACTAGGGATAAAACTGTAATTTTACCAATGCAGTACAACAAAAGTTTTCTCAAGGGCTAAACAAAAGCCAAAGGGTCTTAATAAGATAATAAGTGGGTTGGATCAGACAGAAAAGGGTTTGTGTGTATCCTGTGAATTAAATGACTTCTTGAAACACTAAAACAGACCTACTTGATTAACCAAGGCCCTGGTTAAGATAAAATTCACATAAACCCTCTAAAAATCATAGAAAAATATTCTCTAGGGTTTAGAACCTTTAATCTGGCAATTAAAACCCATCTTGACCTAGAGTGGGGTCTCAGACAGATATTTACCCTAAATTTGGTTTTTGCATAAATTTCACAGTCAAACGTGGTCAAACCCAAAATACAACTTCACCATTGGATTGCTTAGGTCCAAATTAGGTTTGTTCCAAAATTTGGACCTAAGGGGAACACATCTTGACCTAATTTGCAAATAGGTCCAACCTGATTACACTCTACCCTACCTTCCAAAAACCCTTGCAAATAGCCCCTTGGCTTCTTAATCATTTTTTCAATTAGGTCCCTCTACCATTATAGCGGAGGAATCCTACTCCGGCCAGCTTTGGAAGGAGAGTTTTCCCTGATTACTCAGAGAATCTCTTCCAAAATTGGAAGGGAGATTCTCTGAGAAATTCTTTCTCATTTGAACCCATCTTTGATCCTAGATTCTTTCCCAATCTCTCATGCGAACGCATGAGAGACATGGGTATCCTTATGGCTTCCAACTCCGATGACCCTGCTTTGCTTGGAATCTTGGTTTCCAAGCACAAATCCATCTCCAAATGACCCATAAAAGGAGCCCTAGATCCAACCGCATTCTCTAAGCTTGAAATTGGGTCGGTTCTCCCTATATTCCTCTCTCCCTCGCCGGCCACAATCTCTGCAAGGTCCGGTGGTTTCTCCCTCACTCACTCGTCACCCAACCACAATACTGGTGGTCTAGTTGTCTTCCTCTCCATCCTCCGCGTCGCGCGACCCCGGCCAACGTCGCCTCTGCCCTGTCTTCGTCGCTGCCTCATCTACGGAGCTTCGTCTTCCCTACGGTCGGCAGCCATACTAGCGTGGATCTCCTGTCCCTTTCGTCCCTTAGAAGTAGGTTTTTAGATTCTCTCTCTCTCACACATTTTCTTTCCCCCTCTTTATTTCCCAAAACAACCCACCGACACCACTGACCACAGTCACCTTCTCCACCTCCGGTGATACCTCCGGCGAGGTGCTCCCATCGCTCCGCACCTCCATCCACCTAACCAACCACCCTATGACCTCCGCCTTGACTCCCTGATCACATCCCCTCACTCCAATCTCTCCATCGATCACCCAAGCACCCCACCGAACACACCCACTCACACTCCCATAGTAAGCCCTAGGCACACTGGCACAAGCATCCCCACGCCACGCCAACCACCCCAGCATCTTCGTCGTGCTCCGGCGATCCCTTATGAACATTTTGACGTGGCCGCGAGGCCGTGCTATTGATTTCAGGTTCAGAACGCCTTCCGCCATTGTTGCTGAGCTTGAAGCAAGCTTCGAGCTGCTCCAGGCTTCGCTCTGCTCCAGGAGATCACCCCAGGCTGTGCGGAATCCTCTCGCGCACGTGTCCAAGCCCTTGCGCGAAGACTCCAGCAGCTACAGCCCTTCAATATGGCCAAGTATGCTCTGCGGCAGATGCGAGAAGGGAGGTGGGACATTTAGTCCCAACTCAGAAGTGGAAAAGAGCCCGCGTGTGCATAAAAGGAAAAAGTGTTAGAGGCTCTTCGCCTACAACACTGAGGGTGAGGTCCTCCTCCCCCCTCTCACGGACTCGTCCGCGATATAGCCCACGGACCTGACCACGACCCGATTACCTGACTTATTCACTCCTCGCCACCACACACGCCGATGAGCTTGAACCCGGGTCTCCGTTAGGTTCGATTACCTAACCGGTTAAAGGCTCCGGGAGAGCGTCTCTAAAATAGAAAAGAGAGGAAGAGAGAAGAGAGATACGCAGGGGAAGGGGAGTTTTGCTCTGAGGAGTTTACCTTCGGCACTTAGTCGAATTCAGAGAAAGAGCAGGGCTGAAGGAAGAAGCTGAAGGAGAGAAGCTTAGCACCGCAAGGCTTAAGGCAAGGCAAAGAAGAGAAAGAGAAGGAAGAAGAAGAGAAGACCAGCACAGCTCAAGGCCAAGGCAGAAGAAAGAAGAAGAAGCAAAGGCAGAGAGAGATAGAGAAGAGAAAGAGAGGGATCAAAATTCAGGCAGAAAGCCAAAGAAAGAAGGAGAAGACAGAGGCAGAGAAAGAGAAAAGCAATCAGACATTTAAGTCATCTGATTAATGAATCAGACAACATATTTTAGCCTCATTGCATATTTTTACATTGAATCATTTGGTGATATTGTAGGAGTATTTGGTGATCTATATTACCATTTTACTCCCATATTTTTGCACTCTGATACAGCTATTATTGTAATTTCTTTCAGTATAAATTGTAATCTTGATTTCGAATACAAATTTGCTCCATGTGTTCGACCTCGGAAATCTTTTCGAGTAATAAAATTATATTGTTTTGAATGCTTTTTCGGCTGTACTACAACGCAATACTTTTAAAACTCGATTCAGCGCGACGAACATTTTGGCGCCGTTGCCAGGGAGCCACGTGAGATTGTATCCGACAGGGATACTCATTTTACTTCCCAGTTTTTGGTTGAGTTTCAGCAAGCCTTGGGGACATGTTTGAGGTTCAATGCCGCCAACCACCCCCAGACGGACGGGCAGTCAGAGCGCTCCATACAGACACTTGAGGACCTTCTGCGCGCTTGTGTACTAGACTGGAGAGGCTCCTGGGAGGAGCATTTACCCCTGGCAGAGTTTGCATACAATAACGTTACCACGAGAGCATCGAGGTGGGTGACGACCTGACCTATCCCGAGAGGCCAGTACAGATACTAGACAGAGCCGTCTGGAGTCTGAGACGGAAGCAGGTACCACTGGTGATGGCTCTTTGGAGAAGCTAGCGGTACAAGGAGGCGACCCAGGAGCCTGAGGCGGTGATGCGAGAGCAGTACCTGGAGCTTTTTGAGGGTATGTCTTTCGGACCTACTTTGATCTTCTTTAAGTTTGTTATGTGTTTTTACGTTCCTTTTTCCGCACCCTATCTTGCTCAAGTTTCGAGGATGAAACTTCTTTTAAGTTTGTTATGATGAAATGACCCGTTGCTTTTTTAGTCGGATAAGACGTCTGGAGTTTTAATTAGACGTTTGTCCAGATGTCTGGACACATGCCTGGACGTCTGAAAGTGAGATTTGCGTACGTCCCTTTTGCACTCTACTCATGGGCGATGCGTAGAGGCTTCTCTCTCCTCCACACCCCCACCACTAAACCCTAACACCCCTTGATTTAAACCCCCCTTCTCTTCTTCTCAACCCCCTCACCACTCAAGCCACCGCCACCTCCACCTTCTCCTTGCGATGGCCGTGCCCTCCAGCCTCCCATCTCTGCTGTTGTAGTTGCGGCAAGGAAGAGAGGATCCGGCAAGGGAGAACAGGGAAGAGCGAGAGTGTGAAAGTGCGAGGGAGTGAGAGCGGGGGAGGAGGGCGACGGCCACGGGAGCTCGATGGAGCTTGAGGAGGACGCCGGCGAGGAGCTTCTCAAGCTCCTGCAGCTGCTAGAGTTGCCGCTACGGGGGGAGGTGTGAGCAGGGTGAGCTGTGTGGAGGAGTTCTGATACTGGAAGTTTCCAGTATCAGACGTCTGGAGAATTGACCAGACGTTTGGCGAGGCATTAGGATGTCCGGAGCTGAAGTCGGACGTCTGAAAGCACATATCACGCGAGGTATGTATCTTCCTGCGCTACTTTCCGCCATGCATATCGTTGCAGCAGGGGATGTCGGGCTGATTTTTTGCCTGCATGTTCGTACGCAGGTGAAGGCTTTGAGAAGGTTCACGGTGCGCTTTTCCAAGTACTTTTGGACGTCTGATCACATCGTCAGACTTCTGGAGGTACTTTTAGACGACCGGAGGCCTTGTTCGACGTCTGGAGCTGCCCCCATACGGTCGTAGAGAGAGTTTGGACGTCTGAAGCAGCCACAGAAAGTGTAAGGTGAGTTCTGACATCTTTTAAGACATTTGGGATTAATCACAGATGTTTGATTTTGGTCAGTAACCGCATTTTTTGCCCGTTTAGGGCCCAAATGGAATCGGATTTCTGCAAATGAAGTACTGCTGTGTTCCACTCGAGTTTCTCTATGTGTTTGTGTTAAGTATCTACTATTTTGAGCTCGTCTGATGTAAATTAGTCGCTAGTACAGGTTATCAGCCAGTGGCGTGTTCGGGGCCCGCGGAGATGACGAGATCTGCGGCACGGGCCCTCATTCCTCCCGTGATACTCGGTAGCGTGGTTTAATTCAGTTGTTAATATTTAAATAAGAATGTACTTGTTTGGAATAATCGGATCGAACTCTAGGATGTGGAATGAACCATAGGGTAGAACTGTATGAGCCTGTTTTGAGTTGTACTATTTACTTGATGCATGTTTAAAATAAATTGCTAGCAAATGGTATTGGTGTAATTATGAGATGCATGTTAGAATACGAGTTGCCTGTATTTGAATGAATTATGAGATGCATGTTAGAATACGAGTTTCGTGTATGTAAATGAGAAAGTGAACGGTGAAACCACAAGTTGCATGTAAATGATTGAGAATTAAATTTTGAAAACACGAGCTGCCTTTATGTGGATGAGGAATGAGTTATGAAACATGAAAGCTGAATGTGGATAAATGAGATGAATAATGAGCATGAACCCTATGGAGAATTAGGAGAACTGTGTATGAAAGGAATCTGGAATGTAGACGGGAAGTGAGCTGGCCCTTGTGTACACGGTACCAAGGAGAGCCACTGTCCCTTTTAGTGTAGAGCGGAGCTAGCTGCCCTTGGGTTGAGACCCGGGGTTAGGATTGGCCACTCTACACCGACTCCTGTTGGCCCTTGGTCGCGGTGTATAACCGACCGGTTTGATTTGATTTTATTACTCGAATACAAAAATTCTCCGAGGTTGAACTCAGGAAGCAAGCTTGATTCTAGAAGCGTAGAAAATCACAATTTACAATTTATTATTTTATAAAAAGATTAAAGAAAGGAAATAAAAATTTGTCTCTTCTCTTTTCTTCTCTCTTTCTTCTTTTGTCCTCCTTTCTCTCTATCTTCAGACGTCTGACTCCATGGATCAGACGCCTTAGCCACTTGCTACAGTGCTTGTGCTCTCCTTCTTCTTTCTTTCAGTTGCTGCTGCTGCTGCTTATTCTTCTTCTTGGCTTCTTTTTCTCTTCTTTCAGCTACTTGGCCTTCCACTCTGCGGCAGCTTCTTCTTCCCTTCCTCAGGTGGCTTCTCCCCTTCCTCTTCTTTTGCTTTAGCTTCTGTCTTCATCTTTCTCTTCCTTTTCTCCTTCTGCTCCTGAGCCTTCTTCTCTTCTCTCTGCTCGTAGCTGCTTTCACGGCTAAGTCTTCAGCCGCTCCTTCCTTGCTTCTTCTCCTGTTCCCTGCATAGGCATATGGTTAGGCAAAACCTAACCCCTACCCTCCCCATGTCTCTCTCTCTCTCTGTTCCACTCCAGGGTTCGCTCTCCCAGAGCCTATTCAGGTATGCGGGTCGGGTGACGTGCCCGGGACCAAGCCCACTGGCGTGTGGTGGTGGGTGAGGTGTGCACAGGTTGGGTAATTGGGTCGGGCCAGGTCCGCGAGGAGTGGTCGCGAACGAGGCCGGGTGAGCGGGTGAGAGGGACCTCACCCCGTGTGACTAGGGCAATAAGCCTCAATCACTTTTGCAATTTATGCGTTGCGGGGCGCTTGAAAACGCTCGAGGTGGGACTATCTGTGCCCCACCTCTCTTGCACTCCCGCAACAGGGAGTGCGAGCAAAATTCGCCCTAGCCGAGGTCTTCACTGCCAATTGAAGACTTGGAGTTGTGTGCGGAAGACTTCCGTGCAACCTGGGCGTGCCTCTTGGAGCTGGAAGAGCCTGGAGCTGCTTGCAAGCTTGCTCCAAGCTCGGCGCTAATGGCGGTGGAGGCCGGAGACCTGAAATAAGCAAAACGGCCTCTCGACCACGTCAGGACGCTTGGTAGGCTTCGCCAGAGCACGGCGAAGTTACTGTGGGGGTCAGCGTGGCTCAGAATGGCCTGGGCGTGAGTGCCCAGGTCGATCTGAGTCTGTGTGAGTGGGTCTGTTCGGGGGGAGGCAACAGTGAGTGGCGCGGTCAGTGGGGGGTCGCAGGGTAATCAGTGGGTGGAGGTGATGCTTAGGGACCGGTTGACAAGGGGTGGAGCTGTCTGTGGTGGTGGAATGGCCTCGGCGGAGTTGGTTGTCGGAGGTGGAGATGGTGAAGGTGGATAGTGGTGTAGAGGGGTTGAAATAACAAATTGACAGAGGGGAATTAAAGAGAAGGGTAAGAGGGACTTAGCTGGTCGGTCAGGAGTGAACAGAGGAGGTGGAGGTGGCGAGCGGCTGATACTGCCATCTCCGGAGACGAAGGCGCCTAGGGGAAGAGACGGCAACGACGAAGAGGGGCTGGAGGGCGCCTGCTAGTACGGCAAGGCACAGTGGAAGACGGTAGAGGTAACCCTACCATTGGTATGGTGGCAGGGTGACGAGAGAGGAGGAGGAGAGTCGCCGGAGCATGCGGGCAAATGGTCGGAGGAGGTGGTGACGAAATTGGGGGTTATCTCTGGCTAAAATAGGCCTAAAGGATGCGGCAGAGGGTGTCGCTCCTTAAATAGGCATCGGCCGGTCGCGAAGCACGCAAAAGAGGAGGGAAAAACCCCACCGGAGACGTGGGCAGATAGAGACCCATACCTCTCGCGCGTTCGCACGAGAGGTATGGCGGCCGACAGGGCATGGGAGCCGACCCATGCGGTAGGGGGCTTCGCAGGGAGCTCCCCTTTCAAATATGGGGCCGACTCCCCATGCATGCGCGGCGTCGTCCTCCGCGCAAAGTCGTCGGAGGTATGGCTTGTGCATGCGGGTGGCAGAGGGACCCGATTGAAGAAGACGACGGGAAAGATAGGGGGGTCTTTGCAAGGTTTCAAAAAGTTAAGGGTCAAAAAGTAATTATTGAGGATCATTTTGTAAAGTGGGTCAAGACGACTTTCCCTTAGGTCCAAATTTTGGTATAAACCTAATTTAGAATCCAATGGTGAAGTTGGATTTTAGGTTTGACCATGTTTGACCGAACATTTTGCACAACCCAAATTAGGTCAAAAATTGGGTATGGTTCTCAATCTAGGTAAAGATAGGTTTAAACGACCAAATTGATGGTTCTAAACCCTAGGGGATATTTTTTCATGAATTTTAGAGGGTTTAATTTATTTTTATCTTTCCTGGAACTTTGTGAATTAAAGTGGGTTTGTTTTAGGGTTATAGAATGTCATTTAGTCCCCAGATTTTATCATAACCCTTTTTTGACCAAACCATCCCACTTTTTCTCTTATCAAGTCCACTTGACTTGTCTCTAGACCCTAGAAATCCCGTTCATGTACTGCAATGGTAAAATTACAGTTTTTCCCCTTGTATAATGTTTTATTTTCTACTCAATAATTCCCTGATTTAGGCCTTCCCTTAGGTTTTGTAAGAGCTTTTGTTCAATTTATTAGGTCGAAATGTGATAGTTAGGGTTCATGATGAGGTTCTCATCAACCCTCGTGTAAGTGGTACCGAGGCGTGCTACTAGTGTAGAGAGGGAGCTAGCCACCCTACGGGGCTCGGGGTTAAGCTAGCCACCCTACACCGACTTTGTTAGGCTCACTGGACAAATCGGGGTTGTCGGATGAGGGTACGTGCACTGTGGAGGGGCGAGACCCTTGTTTGGTTCTGAGGGGCAAGACCCCTGTTTTGAGAGGGCAATGCCCTATACTGTTCTGTGTTGTACTTTGGACGTACCCGCTAGCGGAAATGACTGACCGCGTGTCAGTGTATGGTAGCTACCTGTGCGCTTATCATGCGTGCCGTAGTCACCGCTACGTCTTGACAGTGACCTCAGGGTGGTTGACAGGGTGTAGGACTACCACGTGGGATTCTCCCGGCCAGGAGAGCACCTCGTATACCTTCTACTCCATGGAAAAGACTGCAACCAAGATTGTTCCCATGAGGAACATGCAAGATCAAGAAATACTTGGATACTTTATGAAATACATAAACCATAAATACTTAAATGAGATAAATAGAAAAGAGAATAAAACCTGCTTGTTGTTTTTACTTTACTTACTCATAAATAATGTAAACACCACTCTACTCAGCGTTCGTGAACTCTGTCTTTTCGTAACCCTGTTCAGGATCAGAAGTTGAGCAGCCCGAGTTTCCGGCTGCAAAGGGAGCTGGGCCTAGCCGAGCCCAGTCATAGTAGTTTTCTTTCCAGCTCCTTTGTTTCTACTGTAGTTGTGAGTACTGGACTTTAAATTACTGTTCTCATTACCTTATGTTCTGCTGTTGTTTTGATGGTATGTAATATTTTTGAGACAGTTGTTCTACTTTCCTTTATTGCTTTGTTCTTTCCTTCTTCTTAGTTATATTGCATGTGTGAATGTGATTTATTTTTCTACTTTTGGTTATTTCTTGTTGGACGACTAGGTCTTGGGATTAGTCGAGGCAAGCCACTCTCGGGTCCTGTAGGGATTCGGGAGCCGGGTCGTAATAAGATGTTCGTCCTGAGAAATGAACCAATTGGTCCGAGAATAACCACTCACATGCATATAACTAGGATAACCACCACAATGTACCACTTTGATATTCGTTTCTGAGTCTTTTTCTCAATATAATCCTGTATCGTTGACGACTCTTGACCTATCTCTTGCGTCTCCTTGCAGGAGATGCCTCGTCGGGGAGTTCCCGAGGCAGGCTGTGGTTGTGGCCGTGGACGAGGTCGAAGGGGCGGATGTGCCGGACTTGAGGCACCAATTGACCCACCTCTCCTTCTGGGCGTTCAGGCCCAGGATCTCGCCTAACTGATCAGAGACATCGTGCAAGAGGAGCTCCAGCAGCCTCCTCGGGCACCTCTCCCAGAGGACTTGGAGGGGGAGTCCTTGGTAAGACAGAGAGACCGCTGCAGCGCCGGACGATCGGGAGGGGGATGGGGTGATCCTCTACCACCCCTACCACACTCTGACACTTCCGAGCACGAGCCCTCCTTGCATGGAGGCATGCCCGTTCCCCCACTGCAGCTACACCACGAGCTTTTCGGACAATTCCGAAAGCTGAAGCCCCCCTCCTTCAAGGGGGATGAGGACCCGTCTAAGGCAGAGGACTGACTAGAGCAGATAGAGAAGGTGTTTAACACCTTTCGCCCTCCTGAGGAGTGCCCATCAATTTTTGCACATTGATATTTGAATCTTGATATATCATTTTTGAATTAATTCTAATTGCAATTGTTTATATCTCTAGAATTTTGATCTTGAGATTGATTGACTGATTGCTCCTTGCGTTTGACCTCAAACTTTTCTGAATTATAAATTTAAGTGTTTAATGCGACTTTGTCCTACACTATAACTGTTACAACCCGGCTCCCGGATCCCTACAGGACCCGAGACGGCTCGCCTCAACTAATCCCAAGACCCAATCGTCCAACAAGAAATAACCAAAAAGCAGGAAAGTAAACCACATCCACATATGCAATATAACTAAGCAGTAAAAATGCACAAAGCAGTACAGGAAAGTAAAACTATTGTTCCATTACATACCACCACAATAACAAAAGTAAACATAGAGACAATAGTAACTAAACATCTGATACTTACTATAATAGTAAGGGTACAACAAGAAAGTGCTGAAAACTACGGCTGGGCTCGACTAGGCCCAGCACCCTCCGCAGCCGGAAGTTCGAGCTGCTCAACTCCTGGTCTTGAACAGTGTTATTGAAAGACAGAGTCAGCAAACGCTGAGTAGAGTGGTATCTATACTATCTAAAATAGTAAAAGCAGCATATTTAATTCTCTTTTCTATTTATTTGTTTTATGTGTATTTCCTTTTTCACCCATTTTTCTCAAACATCCGGATATTCTTGATTTATCATGTTCCTCGTGGGAACGATCTTGATTGCAATATTTTTCAAAGAGTAGTAGGTACACGTGGTGCTCTCCTAGCCAGGAGGGTCCCCCGTGGTAGTCCTACACCCAGTCAACCACCCCATGTCACTATCGAGGCGTAGCGGTGACTAAGGCACGTGTGATAAGTGCACGGGTAGCTACTCCGCACTGACACGTGGTCAGTTGTTTCCGCTAGCGGGTACGCTCAAAGTACAGCACGGAACAGTATAGGGCCTTGTCCTCTTAAAACAGGGGTCTCGCCCCTAAGAACCAAAGAGTGGTCTCGCCCCTCCACACTCCGCACACCCTCGTCTGACAACCCCGGTTTGCCTAGAGGGCCTAACAAGTCGGTAGAGGGTGGCTAGTTGAACCCCGGGCCCCGTGGGGTGGCTTGCTCTCCCCTACACTAGTAGCTCGCCTTGGTACCGCGTACATGAGGGCCAACAGGAGTCGGTGTAGAGTGACAAATCCTAACCCTGGGTCTCAACCCAAGGGTGGCTAGGTCCGCTCTACACGAAAAGGGTACAGTTTCTCTCCTTGGTGCCACGTACTCAAGGGCCAGCACACTTCCCGTCTACTTTCCAGGTTTCCGTCTAACCACAGGAGTTCTACTCCTAATTCCCCGTAGGGTTCATGCTCATATTCACCATTCACAATTCATTTCTCGTCCATAAATAGGTAGCTCATGTTTCCATAATTTGATATATGCAACTGGTGATTTCACAAGTAATTGTTCATAAATTACAGGTAACTCATATTTATAATACAGGCAATGCGAGTACATCATACAGCACAAACGATTCATCATTCCTCTATCCTAGGGTTCATGCCACATCCTAGGGTTCCATTCAACTATTTCCACAAGCACATTCTTATTAAATATGATTAATAGAATTAAAACCACTTTACTAGACAATTCGGGAGTAATGGGGGCTCGAACCGTAGACCCAAGCATCTCTGTGAGCCCCAAACACGTAACAGGCTGAAACCCTACACTAGGGAATACATCACAAAAGGAGGGTTCAGAAGAGTGTACAAAGGTCTCTAGTACGTAGAGAAATTTGCAAGGAAACTACAGGTACTTCGTTTGCGTAAAACGGACCCTGATTAAATCCCAAACGGGTCAAAAATGTGCTTACTGTCCAAAATCAGACATCTGGGAATAAGTCCAGATGTCTTAAAAGGTACCAGAACCTTACCTTAAGTCCCTGTGGTGTCCTCAGACATCCAGGCCTCCTCTGTGATCTCCTGAAGGCAGTTCCAGACGTCGGATCAGGCCTCCGATCGTCTGGGAGCACCTCCGGACGTCTGGTGTAAAGACCCATGCCACTTTTAGCCTTTTAAGACGTATGGAGTCTCAATCAGATGTCTATCGAGACGTCTGGACCCCTTCCCTAACGTCTGAAAATGAAATTTTTGTACGCGCTCTACGCTCTACGCGCGGGCAGCGCGCAGAACTCCTTTTCTCTCTCTCCTTCCTCCTCTCCTTGTCGAACCCTAAACCCACAACCTCTATAAAACGCCACCCTCCCCTCCTCTCCTCTCCTCTCCACTCCACACATCACCACCTCTACCTTCAGAGCATGCGGGAGCGACGAGAGGAGGCGAGCGAGGGAGCATGTGAGAGCGAGGAGAGTACGGGAGGAGGAGGAGGCCGAGGTCGGGAGCTTCGGTGGAAGCTCGTCGGAGCTCACACAGCCACCGCGGGTGCGTGCCAGAGGAAGAGAGAGTCCGGAGTGGCATCCTCGACAACCTGCAGCAGCTGGAACTGTGGTGGAGTGGGGAAAAGCACGGAGGAGAGCGCTGGGAGTGAGTTCTAATACTGGAAATTTTCTAGTATCAGACGTCTGGAGCAAGGTCCGGACGACTGGCGGAGCACCTGGACGTCTGGAGTCAGGACCAGACATCTGAAAGCTCCTTCATTGCGAAGGTACGTTCTCTTCGCGGTTACGGCCATGCAGGCCGCACCACAGAAGATATGTCTGCCTGATTTTGGGTGGCTGCACTGTCGTACGTAGTAGTATCTTTGGGAAGGAGCGCGGAACACCCTCCCATGCACTTTCAGACATTTGATCAACTCACCAGACGACCGAAGGTGCTTCCAGACGACCGGAGGAGTGGTCCGACATCTAGAACCACCTCCAGACAATCGCAGGGGAGTCTTGGATGTCTGAGGACACCGTAGGAACTTGAGGTGAGGATCTGTATCTTTTAAGACGTCTGGACTTGTTCCCAGACGTCTGATTTTGGTCTGTAGACACGTTTTTGACCCGTTTGGGGTCCGATCGGGATCCGTTTTACGCAAACGAAGTATCTGTAGTTTCCATGCAAATTTCTCTACGTACTAGAAACCTTTGTACACTGTTCTGAACCTTCCTTTTGTGATGTATTCTCGGGTATAGGGTTTCGACCTGCTGTGTGTTTGGGGCTCGCAGAGACGCCTAGGTCTGTGGTTCAAGCCCCCATTACTCCCAAATTATCTGGTAGAGTGGTCTACTTCTGTTAATTATATTAAATAAGAATGTGCTTGTGAAATTAGCCAACTGGAACGCCTAGGATGTGGCATGAACTCTAGGACAGAGAAATGAATGAACCCGTTGTACTGCATGATTGTATTTGTATACATGATTAAGTAAACTGCTAGCAATTGCCTGTGATATAGTTGTGAGTTGTGTTTACATGGAGAAGTCGTGTTTTAAAAGATACGTTGCAGTATAGTTGAAATCGCCATGAAAACAAATAAGAATTTTTTTACTTGAAAATCTGGGTGTCCATGGTTGAACTCAGGGAGCAAAGTGGTATTTTATAAACTAAAATCATGATCTCAAATTACTGAACTGATAATGTTCAACAATAATATCAATGCAATGAAAGCTAAAAGGATGCAAAAAGAATGTTCTCTCTTCTCCGATGTCGTCTTTCCTTGTGAACAAGACGTCTAATTTTGTGAATCAAACGTCTTAAACTTGCATTGCTACAGTACTTTTCTGATTTTTTTCTTCTTTCTTCCTTTACTGATCTCTGACTCCTTTTCTTCTTTAGCCTCTACTGCGGCTAAGTCCTTCTTGGCTTCCTCTTCTTCTGTTCTTCCCTCCTCCTGGGCTTCTTCTTCCTTGGCTTTTGCAGTCTTTTTCTTCTTTTTCTCACACTTGGCTTTCCTCAGCTCCTACCTTCTCTTCTTTTCTGCGGTTAGCTTCTTCTTCTTGTCTTCTTCAGCCGTGCTTCCTTCTTGGCTTGTTCTTCTTCTTCTTCTTTCTTCACTTCGGCTACAGTGCTTCTTCCTCCTTGGCCTTGTTCTCTGCCTTCGAGTCCTTCTCCTGCCTCTGTCCTTCGAGAATTCCCAAAAGAAGTGTGTCCAAGCCATTGTTTGAAAGCACCTATTTAGAGAAACCCTAAGAAATTTGGCTCTTAAAAACACTTGAACCCTAAAAGACAAAGACCTAATAAGCTCTCAAAGGAACCAACCTTAAACTTAGGTCACTCTTTGCACTCAAAAGGCTAAAGTTCAAGTGAAAACCTAAGCACCTTGATCCTAACTAAAAGTGGTAGACTTAAGAGGTCAAGGTCCCCATTCTGGTCTACCTGGAATCTCAGTGACAAGAGAGGTCGGGTGGGGGAAACCCTGTAACCCGTGGGGGCACTCTATCGTGTAGGGGTCTTCGTGGGACTCACCCTCTCTGGCTACCCAGGTAATTCTCAGGTGGACGATCATTTGATCAAGGGGTCCATCCGCCCTGAACCTCTATAGTCACCCAATATTCGGGGTGTCTTGATTGGGTCCAGTACCTGCTAAACTCATCCTCTCCATCAGTGTATGTTTGGTAGGAGGTCCTTGAAACCTCCTTTAGAAATTCACTCTCCTCGAGGCCGAGCCTCGGTACCCTTGCGTGTGCAACCAACCCTTCACATAGCCCTTTTCCTCTGATTCTGAACCAAGTTCCCCTTCTTCCATCTTGGCACAACTTGAGTCTACATTGAAATTCTGATTCTACATCTTGATTTCACCGCCTGATCCAAATATGCAGCCTAATTACTTAGCATCACCCTTCAAGAAACCTGAATCACAAAGATCCATGAGAGATAGGATGATTGAGGATGCTCTTGAATTATATGAAATCAAATATAAACCCTCAACACCAATAGAAAACATTCAGGTTGATATCCCAACAACCACAGCCTTCATCATAAACTGTGCCCAAATTCTGTTGACAGAAGCCATAAAAGGATCAACCCGAGAAATGCTCCTAACAGGATACATTGAGATAGAAAAATTACACAAATCTGAATACCTTCAATGCTTGACAAATCCTGTACTTTGGGAACAACACCAAGATGCTCTTGAAAAACGGGTAGAAATGATGAGATCACTAGGACAAACTATCAACCAGAAATACCCGTATATACCAGAAACAGAGGATAAACCATCTTGGAACATTATTAAGGATCAATTCGGTTTCCTAGACCTCGGGACTGAGGCACAGGGTGGTTGTGGATTCCCAACCCAGATAGAAGACAACATTGAATTAGGTTGGGAAGTTGCAGGAGAACACAATGATGAGCCAACCCTAGACCATGAATTGCCAAGCTTAGAATTCCAAGACTCCTGCAATAATGAGATCAGAACTGAACCTCTTGAGGGTATAAATTCCACCCCTTATTTTGATAAGGTGGCCCTCGAAGGTTATTCGGACTTAGATTCTAGTAATTCTACCCACATCCTAAACCTAGAATCTCGATCTGAAATTTATTAGGAAGATTATGAGGCCCCATGTGATAAAGAATATGATTCCGGGAAATATCCCTCTTCAACATCTTCAGGAAATCTGATCGATTTTCCAGAAGACATGCCAATTTACGATACAGAAATAGAGGAGTTGGATGAGTGGGGTTTCAATTGGGTCTATCCTACCAGCTTGGAACTTGAGCCTAGACAGAACACCTTTTTAAGCCCAGAATTGACATTTAGGCTAGACCCCAGTCAAGCTGTTGAATCCACATCATGTGATTTATGCTACGGTGGAATTCATGATCGTGAATCACATTTAGAACTGGATTTTCGCAAACTCCTTGACAACTTCGGATCTGACTATAATTGCGGAGAGACTCCTTGCTGAACACACCAAGCCCATCTACGACCTCAGTTCACATGACTCATTCTCTAACTCCGACTCTGAGGTCCTGGTTCCCGAGATCACTGATAACATAGAATCATTCCTTTTCGATCTTCAGAAACCAAAACCACAAAATGCCAAGAGTGATTGCAACCCAGAATTCAAATCTTTTCTCAATTCAGATTTCCTTCATGCTATAAACACTCTTCAAGCATTTGGTAGTTACCCAGAGGACTCTCTATAGGAGACCACCTGTCATTCATTTCTAGAAGAGCCCTCATACACAGTTCTCATTGAAGCCACCTCTTCCACACACACAAAACTACTCAAAACCTCTTCTCAACCCCGACCCGTAACCGGACTCAATTTCTATTCAAATTCACCTCTCACCGAGCCGACTGCAATTCCACATCGGGTTGCGAACACTGATCAGACAAAAGACCATTCTCCATCATTCTCTGATCATCCTTGTAGGGTTTTCGCGTCATTCATTGATTATTTTACGGGTCCCTACTCTGACCAGGCTAATTCGACTCAGCCAAACCCCGCATTCACATTTCCACATCCATCTGAGCTTCATAGTATATGGTGGGTTCCACACCTTTTGATCTACGTCTATCGACCCACCAGATTGATTGGGTTTGGGCTGCATCATTAGCCTGTTGATTTGAACAAGCACCTGGTTGGACCAACCAGGCTCTTGATCAAGGTGCTTGTTATACTAAACTCTGCTGATTTGACCATTCTCTCTACATCCCATTTCTCGCTTGGCTGAAGGCGACAAATTTAGCGCTCAACGGGAGGCAGCCCGTCATTCTCTTTTGAAAAACCCGAAACCTTTTCTGACACCTCTTTACACTTAAGGTTCACCCTTTAGGACTGCCGACTCCACCTCAGGTGCTTGCATCTGAGATTAGAAATCGTCCACAACAGTCACCCCGACCCATTCACTCATCAAAACATCTGTCCTAATGTATGAACTAAGTTAAATAAAAACCCTCCTAAGTTACAATGAGGACATTGCAAATCTTAGGCATGGGGGGGTATGAAAGTGCAAAATTCACAAGAAAAGGTTTAAACAAAAAAATTCACATATGCCAAAAACACCATGAAAAGAAAATGAAAATGATGAGAGGAGGAAAGAAATTTTGTGGACTCTACAAAAGAGGAGGAGAAAAAGAACAAAATGATCAAAAGGAGCACAAAATGAAAGAAAAGGTATAATCATTAGTAAGAAATTAAGGAGTTAACCTAAGTTCTAGACCTCATTCAGTAAAAGAAATGGAAAGTGTACAGTAAGATTAGTAAGAACGCAAACCTTAGGCATTCTTGGATAGACTCTTAGTACCCATTAAGATCTAGACATTCCTCAAGAGGTTGAGGAAAATGAAAAGCTTAAGTATTAGGTCCAAGGCTTAGGGAGTATTTGGCCTTGTTAACTAACTTTTGGTTTACGAGACTCAGTAACCTAAGCACCCTAACTTCACACACAGCCTGGTTCAGTAAGCATAAAAATCAAAATCACGCAGAAGCGTTGCAAAAATTCTGAAAATGATACCTAGAGTAGGAGCAGCCGATCAACACAAGTTGATTTGGACGAGTTCCCAGCGCGGAGAGGTGGGAAATTCCCCTCAAAGATGCGTAACAAAATATCATCTCCTCGGTGCTTGTCTCTTAGGATATTTACATATCCTACTGGGGGCATGTAAGTACTCTGCTGGTTCAGATTCCATGGATGGCATTATCACGAAGTGTCAATTGCCAGGGTCTGAATTCGGCCACGGAACACCATGGATGGGATTATCTTGAAATCTCAAAAGCCAGGGTTCTGGGGGTTACCATGGGTGGTGCTATCTCAAAGCATCGACTGCCAGGAACCCTTGAGGATTGATGATGGGGACAAGGAATCTGATACAGACCGCGTTGAGAAGCCAATCCTATGCTAGAATTAAAAAGAAAAAGAGAGAGAAAACTCTCCAAACATATAAATCTTCTACCTCTCTTTCTTACAAAACGCACTGCGAACTGAACCAGGGCCAAAATTATCTCAAGCATGGGTGCTTTAACCACAAAGTCCAATAAGCCTTAGGTTAGCTCTTTTAGGCCTTAAAAACCTTTGCTATGGACTGAGGCTAAGGCTAGACAGATCTGGATCTTGGTTGGTATTAGAGTTCCTTTTAGGCCTATGGTTGGAATTCTGACCTAATTAAGGTTACGAAAGAAAAAGCACTTATCTAAACTCATTAAGAACTTCATGGTCCAGAACAAGGGTTGAAACCTTAAAATTTTTGCTAAGGGACTAGCAAAAGCTAGGCATGGGGGTATGATGAGAACCTCATCATAAACCCTAACTAGCACAATTTAATCTAAATAAGTGTGAAGAAGCTCCTATAAAACCTAAAGAGAGGCTTAACTCAAAGAATTCTGAATTAAAGAATAAGACAAATCATAAGGGGTAAAACTGTAATTTTACCAATGCAGTGCGCAAACAGGATAATTAAGGGTCTAAACGAAGGTCAAATGAGCTTGATAAGGAGGGAAGTGGGATGATCTGATCTGAAAAGGGTTATAGTAACTTTTAGGAATTAAATGACATTCTGTAACCCTAAAACAAATCCACTTTAATTCAAGAGATTCGAGGCAGAATAAAAATCAACTAAGCCCTCTAAAATTTATGGAAAAATATTACCTATGGTTTGGAACCTTCAATTTGGCCTTTGCAACCTATTTTGACATAAAATGAGAACCATGCCCAATTTATGGCCTAATTTGGGTTTTTGTGCAAATTGAACGGTCAAGCATGGTCCAACCTAAAATCAAATTTTACCATTAAAATCCTTAGGTTCAAATTAGGCTGGTATAAAAATTTAGGCCTAAGAAAAGACCATCTTGACTGACTTTACAAATTTATTCTCTTAAATTACTTTTTGACCCTTATCTTTTGAAACCCTTGCAAATGGCCCGCTATCTTTCTTGTCGTTCTTTGCAGAATGGTCCTCCCTGCCATTTCTGAGCAGCGTCATACCTCCAGCAACCTTGCGTGGAGGATGGCGCCGCGCAGGGCATGTCGCATGTTCTCAGGAACGAACGGGAGGTTCCCTGCATCGTCCTCTGTCGCAGGGACCCTCCTATGACCCCTGCAACCGGCCATGCCTCTCGTGTGAACGCACGAAAGGCATGGGTGTCCATTTTCGGCCGTCTCCGGCGAGCACGGCACGTCGCCTCCTCGGTCCCCTCTCCTCGCCAATGCCTTTATAATGAGCGGTAGGGTCCGTCGTCTCCTTCAAGCTACTTCTGGTGGAGAAAAACCCTAGATTTCGTTTCTCCCCTCTCCGGTCAGAGAGCCCTAGCTTCCGGTGATCCTCCCACCTCCTCCTTGTCGCTCTACTGCCATACCTGCAGCAGAGCCCACTCTGCCCCATCGTCCCACACTAGGTCGCACCAGCTGGCGTCCTCAGATCTCCTCCTCGTTGCCGATAACCCCCTCCTGGGCACCTTCGTCCCCAGCTCCGGCAGGCACGAGCTGGACGTCTTCCTCTCCCTCTTCATCAACTAAGTAGGTAGGAATCTTCCTCTCTCTCTCTCCCTTATATTTTCCCCTTCTTAATTTACCATTTTGACTCACCGACCGCCACTGTCCATCACCACCTTCCCCATCTCCGGTTGCCACCTCCGGCGAGGTCGCTCCACCTCCACAGACCATTCCACCCCTCACCGACAAGCCCAGAAGCTCCCCCTCACTCCACTCAAACATTTTCCCCGCGCCATTCACCGCCCTTCACTGCCCGACCACCCCCCGAACACACCCATTTCCGCGCACACAGTCTGCCCTAGGCGCACCTCCACAGGCACACTCGCGCCTCACCGACCCTCGCATTGCCTTCTCCACACTCCGACGAGGCTCCCTGCGTTGTTTGATGTGGCCATGAGGTTGTCCTTGTGATTTCAGGTCTCCACCTCCTCGCTGCCATTGACGAGCTGCTGAAGCTTCTTCGCAAGTAGCTTCAGGACCCCTCCAGCCCAGGCGTGAGCTCTAGGCAATGCGGGTTGCTTCCTCGAGTACCCCCAGGTTCGCTATTGGGGTCGCGAGCCCTCGTTGCTGCCCCAATTGGTAGTGCCCTCTCGCCTGCGGGCACCCAGAGTAGAGGTGGGACTTTAGTCTCACCTAGTAAGTGTGTGGCCTCGCGCCCACACTTAAATTGATTTTTTGAATTAAGCTGTTCGCCTTCGATACACAGGGGTCAGGTCCCTCACCCACGCACGCAGCGCGCCACGTGCTCGCACCCGCCCTCACCCGGGCTCATGCCCCGCGGGTCTGGGCCGAATCCAACTACCCGGCCAAGCACTCCTCTCTCACCCCTGCACGCCGGTGGGCCTGGTCCCGGGCGCGCAGCTCGAACCCGATTACCCGGCTCTGGGAGAGCTTTCCCAAAGAGAGATTTAGAGAGAGAGAGAGATGCGGGGAAGGGGTAGGAGTAGGTTTTGCATTGATAGTTGTGTGTGCGCGCAGGGAAGAAGAAAAAAAGAAGGAAGAAGTAGGCGAAGGAAGAAGAAGAGAGGAGGAGAAGCGGCTGAAGACTTAGCCGCACTGAGTAGCTGCTGAAGAAGAAAGGAAGGAGAGGAGCTGAAGGAGAAGAAAAGGAGCCGCACTGTAGCAAACGCACAGTTAAGCCGTCTGAGCACCGAGTCAGACGTCGGAAGGTCAGCAGCCAGAGCAGAAGGAGAAAGAAAAGAAAGAAGTGGAACGGCCCGAGAAGAAGAAAAAGAGGAAAAGAAGGAAGAAGAAAGGAAGACTTAGCAGCCGAAGGAAATCAAAGAGAAGGCAGAAGCCTCTGCAACCGCAAGGAAGAAGAGAAGAGAATCAGAGAGGAAGAAAGGAGAAAGAGAAAGGGTCACCACAGCCGCAGCAGAGAAAAGAAGAAAGAAGAAGGCAGATTGAAGAACCAGCTGAAAGAGAAGAGGAAGAGAGAAGAATAAGCCAAAAAAGAGAACTTTTGCTCCCTCTCTCTCTCTCTCTCTTCATTTTTGTAAAACCTTGTATATTGTGAACTTATGTGCTTCTAGAATTATAGTTGCTCCCTGAGTTCGACCTCAGGAAACTTGTCATTCCGAGTAAAAAATTTGTATTCAACTGGTAAATGTTTTGTCATATACCACAACGACTATAATAACCATAAAGATAGAGCACGGCAACTGATGTAAACACATTTACATTACTTAAAATGTCTATTTATGCATGTTCTTAAGCATAGGATTGCATTTCATGATATAAATATTGCATTACATGCATCATCTTGCATTTAGAGTAGTTTGAATAAAATGGAGGTTAATTGTCTCCTTTTATGTGCTTGGACAGGGCAAATATTTTATCGGGGCCTCGGATCAAAGATCTAACCGTATGGATATGATCAGGGCGACGATTGGAGTTCAACGACTCCAAGATCGCCCTAATCAGGCATCCGTAGCATCAGATAGAGACCGGGGAACCCTAGAAGATCAAGGGCCAGGATGGTGTAAATCCGCACTTCAGATGGAAAATCCGACCACACGGATGAATTCGGATCGACGATCGCAGCCGAACGACACAAAAATCGAGTCAATCCGACATCCGTGGCACCATATACAACTTCCAGAAGATGGACGGCCAAGATAGCGCCACGTGGCGCCATCCCAGCCGCCCAATCGGCCGCAGGAGTCCTGTGAAGACTGCGCACCGTCTCCTCTCCGCCGTTGGATCTCGATCCAACGGCTGCGGTCGCGCGCGTTTAAAAACGTCCGCGCGACCATTTCGCCCGCGTAGCGCAGCGGCGACGCAGCTGCGGGCGAAGCGGAGGTCGCGGGTTCGAGCCGCGGAGAGGGGGTCGAAGGCGCGGGCGAGCGGGCGCGCACGAGCGTCGGATGAAGATCCAACGGCCGCGCGCGCCCGATAGCGCCGACGCGCAATTGGACGCTCTGGTGGGCGCGCGATCGCACGGGGGCGGCGCGCTACGCAGCGGGCGCGGACGCGATCTAAGCCGTCCGATCTCGCGATCGGACGGCTGAGACGACGCGGACGTGCGTCTGCGTTACGCGCGCAGGCCAGCCGAGCGGGCGCGCGTGGGTGCGGCGGCGACGGCGGGGCTTTAGCGACGGTTTTATCCGTCACTAAAGACCCCTTATTTATTATTTTGAAGATGTAATGTCCATTTTGCCCCCACTCCTTGCAACTATAAAAGGAGACCCCCTCCATACGAAATTTTCATCCCTTCCTTCTCCTCTCTACCTCTCCAAAGCTCAAGAGAAGCTTGTCCCACACCCGGGATGCTTCTCGCGAGATAAAGTCCAAATTTTCGTCCCCCTTCGGAAGTGGATATCGCGACGACGACGGCGTGCTGCTTCGTTCCCGTTCTTCTGCTTCGTCCTCCTTCGTCCCGCTTCGTTCTCCTTCGTCCAGGCGTCGTCCCGTCCGGCTCGTCCTCCAAGCGACCGTCGAGGAGGATTTCTCTCTCCCTATTCTTTTTACTGCTTTCTAGTATAGATTTACTGCTTTCTAGAGTAGTCTATTCGTCCTCCGAGCGATCGTCGAGGAGGACATTTCTCCCTCCATTCTTTTAATGCTTTCTAGAGTAATTGTTTTATATTTTCTAGTTATAACGAATGAACTCTTTTATGATAAATTCCTTGTCTATTCTACATCTCATTTTGATTTCCATGTATAGTATTCTTTCTCTCTCTCTCTTACTCCCTCTGTCTCTTTTATTTGTTGTAGATAGTTTAAATTGAATTTCTTCGTGACAAAATAAAAAGAAACGCGAAGTTTTTAAATCAAACGTTCGCCTCCCTGTGTTCGACCCAGAATTCTTATTTCGGTATAAATTTTATTTGTTGAACTCGAATCCTTCGCTTTCGAACTACAACGACAGGTTTTCCAAAACCAAACACGTTAGCGTAGATTCTCGCTCAACATTTTGGCGCCGTTGCCGGGGAGGCAACGCTCTTTGATTTCTCTTCGCGTTTTGTAACTTACAAATCATTTACCTCACTTTTCTCCTTTCTTATTGTAATTGCAGGTACTCTTTTGAGGCAAGCAAAAGCGGTAGATTGGAGTAAAGTGCTGTGAAGGGTTTTGTAAGTTATCACCCATTCTTTCCCCCTCCATAGATTTCATTCGCCACATTGAATCCAAATTCTAATTAACCTAGGTGTTTGCATAAATCCTAGGAATAGTTTGGTTGTTTGGATTCTCACTCACATTCATTCCACCTTCATTTATATAAAAAAAAGTAAAAAGATAATTTTGTGGGGTAATTTTCAACAAATACACAATGTACACCCACATTTAAAGGCACTTAACCAAATTGATTTGTTTCTACTCAACTGGGTTTTGATCTGTGGGACCAGTACACATAAAGCAACACATAAAAGAGTAGAAATCATTCTAAGTTAACCATCTTTGTGTGCCTAACTTAGTGGTGCATTTGAGGCCAATTGTTTGAGTTGATTGGGCCGCACCACTTCAAATAAAATCAACTCATCAAGTAGCTGCCAATTAGGTTCAACTCTTAGGGATCTACCAGGCACTCCACATTCCTTTTAAACTTTAAAGGAAAATATCTTCACCTGTGCTTGCAAAATCTGGTGTGCCAATGAAACTTGATTGAAAACACTTAAAGTTGAATCCTAAAAGCTACTAAGCAAGATTTGAACCTTAAAATTCACCACATCAAAAATAATCTTGCTTGAAAACCACTGGTTGTGCACGCACACACAAAGCAATCAATCATTAAGGGAACAACCCATTTAAAGGGCCCATCACATTCCAAAGCACATTCAAACCTAGCCCTAAATAAAACAGAGTAGACGTTGGCCTTAAGGATTGGACTCGGTCTTCAGAACTCAGAACGAGATTATTTTCGATTAGTCTGTTTCTACTGTTCAATCTGATGTCTAGCTACGGGAGCAGAGTCAAACGATCGCGGCTGGGGGGTACACTAGGAACCGGAGGCGCAAGCCGAAGGAAGAACCTTCTCCCCAGTCCCTCCTTCTAACTGGTTGGATTGAACAAACAGAAGTAGATCAAATCGTTCCTTTATCTCAAGACAGGTTTTGGGAGTCTGTAGGTCTGTAGGCTAACCCATTTAAGGACAGGTTTGATTGTTTGTATTGCAGGGCACCTTTCTTCCTCCAGTGTCTCATGAATCCTTCCACATATTTCACGCATTCCCGCTCTTTCCCTCCTGTTGTAAATTATCCTCAACATGATGATTATCCCAGCTCGTATTGTAATCGACCATCAGTTAGTTGGGATAATTCGGATTGGGGATACAATTCCGGACCCCCGTGTTTAGGGTCTAACCCTGAACACTTTGATTCTCAATTCTATCCTTCTCAGAGTTGCATCGATTATAGATCGTCCTCCTTTCATGAACAACCTAATGCGATCTACAATCAAGAAGGATACACTGATCCTTACCCATCCTCTGATTTCACTGCCTTTAGGTCATCTCCATCTTTTGAACAATCTGAAATGACCTATTATCAGGATGGGTATAACGAATCTCAATTCGTTAATTCCTCTACATTGATGTCAAACCCGCCCAACCCTGAACCAACTCATTTGGTTCAGGTTAATCAGGTTCAAGATAAGGTTCTGGCTAACTTGAGGAATATCATTTAATCTTTAGAAGTTCAGCCAATACCTTGCATTGAGAGATTGGAGCCCCTGATTGAAATGATTGATGATTTAAACAAGTCTTTGTTGTATTGGCTCCAGGATGTTAAGGATAAGAACCCGGGTGAGTTTCTACTTGGGAAATTAGCGAAATTGAGGATGAGATTCGTGGTTGCTTTGATTCAATCTTGGAATAATTCCCAGGATGAACTCTCTTCAGGAAAGCCAATGACAGAACCCGCTCAGGCACCTGTTGGGGGGGACATGTGTTACGAAGCTGACCAGATTGAATTAAAACAACCAATTAAGGATGATTTGATTTCTTCACCTGAAATCCCTGAGCCGGGTTACGAGAAAACGTATGTCTCCTTGGAACGCAAAGTGACAAATGATTTTGGGACATACATTGATACGGATCCTGATGGTGAAGATTCAAGTTGCGAAGTCTCACACGAGTTTTCAGATCACGATTTTTGTGAGACGATTGGGCCTGAGGAATCTGATAGATCATTTGATAGCCCAATAACTGAGGAAACTGATCTTATTAGGGCACACGATACAGATCCAGAATCGCATTTTCTGGAGGAATTAATTCAATGCCCTGATTATCAGTTACACCCTGTTGAGCTTATTGATGATTCTAATTCTGAGATAATTAGACCCAAGTCAATTTTGATTTTGCCACATCATCTAGACTTGGAGATTTCAGACGGGGTGATGAATATACAAGAGGTCATGGAATTTGATATGCCGAATGAGGAGGATAGGAGCTGGGAAATTCTGATTTGGGAAGTCAATTTTGGAGGAAATGGAAGATTGAGTCGAAGGGTTCCTTTTAAACTGAAACCATCAAATCAGAACCCTTACGACATTTGTTTCGAGGATGTCAAACTCAAGCACACATTTAACGATTATCCTTTTGAGCTTCAATTCTCTGTAACCCGACATTTTGGCCTTGGGTTGCATCCTCACAAATCGCAGGCCCGACCCCGCTTGCATTCTGATTTTAGGTTTTGGGTAATTTTTATCCAGAACCTAAGATATTCTCGATTATGGGGTGTGGGTCTGCACCACAATCTGGTCCACATCTGTGGACCTCTGCTGACAGGTCAGAGGATTCTTCTGTTTATTCTAATTCTGACCTGCTCATGTGAATTCTTCATTTCTTTTCTTTGTATAGTGTGCCTAGCTGAAGGCATTAAACTCAGCACATATACAGTTCTTTTTCATTTTCATCTCGGAGCGGACCCGATATCCACGCAATTCAGGTACTTTCTACGCTTTTCCACTCTGTTTTATGTCTTTTTAATACAATGAGGACATTGCATTAGATAGGCATGGGGGGATGGATATTTATCTTTGAATTCATTCGTCAGCTCCGTAGATTTGTTTTATTATTAAAAAAAAAAAAAATCGAAATTAGGAAAGAGAATTTGGGTTTAAGAAAATTTTCGATCTTAAGAAATACTATATTATGGTTTGAACACAAAGACCCTTCAGGTCTTTGGACTTAATCAGCTTATGTATCCACTAAAATGTGGATTTGTTTTTCGAGTTCTCGCCAACCTGAATTTTATTATAATTGGAATAAATAAGTTTGGGTGATAAGTACACGACTTGTCAACCCGCCCTCTGATTTAAGGGAATTTTGAGTTTTAAGCATCTACACACTTTCTTTGCACTGACTCGTTGTTTGGCGATTTTAACGGAAATTGGGTAGCTAATGAACCTTCTAGGGTGATATGACTGGCAAGTTATCGTGGGTAACAGCCCATAGGTAGGTTGTCCAGAGCCCAGTCACTGGACCTTTCTCTTTTTGCTGCCTTTAGGTAAATCTTAGACCAGGGAAGCCACCTACTTAAAAAAAAAAAAAATCAAAATGGAGAAAAGAACAAAAAGAAATAAGCCACACTTCGCCGCACGAGTATGGCTGGCAAGTTGTCGGTGGTAACAGCTCATCGACCGGTTGTCCAGAACCCAGCTCAGAAAATGCACTAAAAATTCCCAAAACACTTAGGAAGAAGCGGAGAAGTAGAATAAACCGGGGAGATATACACTGGATTCACCCTTGTGTTGACCCCGTTAAAAAAATAATAATAAAAATAAAAAAAAATAAAAGTAGGGAGAAAGCTACCGGTTGTAAAGATACACCTTTAGGCAGAATTCTTTTTGAGGTCACCTAGAGGCGTAGAAATCCGAAGTCCGTTTTAATTGCCGGTCAACGAGTCTATCACAATCACAATAAGATGCTTGAAACTTAGGGTTCTCATCAAATCTTGGGTGAGTTGAATGGCCGTAGAAAGCCACTCTTAAACCCTAAAATTTGAAAATCAAAAAAAAAAAAAAAAAAAAAGTAAAAACAGAAAAAGAAATTTTTCTTTGAATAAGGCGAGGCTTGAGGCGGTCTGCATTTTGGCTGATACCCGGGCACTGTTGTGTCTTTGAAAGTTCAGTTCTTAAGTAGACAATTTCTTAATGATTGAAAATAACTCAGGTCCAAATAATCCAACCTAATTCTTTTATAAATAGCATATAGTTTTTGCTAGGGACTAGCAAAAGATAGGCATGGGGGTATGATGTAAACACATTTACACTACTTAAAATGTCTATTTATGCATGTTCTTAAGCATAGGATTGCATTTCATGATATAAATATTGCATTACATGCATCATCTTGCATTTAGAGTAGTTTGAATAAAATGGAGGTTAATTGTCTCCTTTTATGTGCTTGGACAGGGCAAATATTTTATCGGGGCCTCGGATCAAAGATCTAACCGTATGGATATGATCAGGGCGACGATTGGAGTTCAACGACTCCAAGATCGCCCTAATCAGGCATCCGTAGCATCAGATAGAGACCGGGGAACCCTAGAAGATCAAGGGCCAGGATGGTGTAAATCCGCACTTCAGATGGAAAATCCGACCACACGGATGAATTCGGATCGACGATCGCAGCCGAACGACACAAAAATCGAGTCAATCCGACATCCGTGGCACCATATACAACTTCCAGAAGATGGACGGCCAAGATAGCGCCACGTGGCGCCATCCCAGCCGCCCAATCGGCCGCAGGAGTCCTGTGAAGACTGCGCACCGTCTCCTCTCCGCCGTTGGATCTCGATCCAACGGCTGCGGTTGCGCGCGTTTAAAAACGTCCGCGCGACCATTTCGCCCGCGTAGCGCAGCGGCGACGCAGCTGCGGGCGAAGCGGAGGTCGCGGGTTCGAGCCGCGGAGAGGGGGTCGAAGGCGCGGGCGAGCGGGCGCGCACGAGCGTCGGATGAAGATCCAACGGCCGCGCGCGCCCGATAGCGCCGACGCGCAATTGGACGCTCTGGTGGGCGCGCGATCGCACGCGGGCGGCGTGCTACGCAGCGGGCGCGGACGCGATCTAAGCCGTCCGATCTCGCGATCGGACGGCTGAGACGACGCGGACGTGCGTCTGCGTTACGCGCGCAGGCCAGCCGAGCGGGCGCGCGTGGGTGCGGCGGCGACGGCGGGGCTTTAGCGACGGTTTTATCCGTCACTAAAGACCCCTTATTTATTATTTTGAAGATGTAATGTCCATTTTGCCCCCACTCCTTGCAACTATAAAAGGAGACCCCCTCCATACGAAATTTTCATCCCTTCCTTCTCCTCTCTACCTCTCCAAAGCTCAAGAGAAGCTTGTCCCACACCCGGGATGCTTCTCGCGAGATAAAGTCCAAATTTTCGTCCCCCTTCGGAAGTGGATATCGCGACGACGACGGCGTGCTGCTTCGTTCCCGTTCTTCTGCTTCGTCCTCCTTCGTCCCGCTTCGTTCTCCTTCGTCCAGGCGTCGTCCCGTCCGGCTCGTCCTCCAAGCGACCGTCGAGGAGGATTTCTCTCTCCCTATTCTTTTTACTGCTTTCTAGTATAGATTTACTGCTTTCTAGAGTAGTCTATTCGTCCTCCGAGCGATCGTCGAGGAGGACATTTCTCCCTCCATTCTTTTAATGCTTTCTAGAGTAATTGTTTTATATTTTCTAGTTATAACGAATGAACTCTTTTATGATAAATTCCTTGTCTATTCTACATCTCATTTTGATTTCCATGTATAGTATTCTTTCTCTCTCTCTCTTACTCCCTCTGTCTCTTTTATTTGTTGTAGATAGTTTAAATTGAATTTCTTCGTGACAAAATAAAAAGAAACGCGAAGTTTTTAAATCAAACGTTCGCCTCCCTGTGTTCGACCCGGAATTCTTATTTCGGTATAAATTTTATTTGTTGAACTCGAATCCTTCGCTTTCGAACTACAACGACAGGTTTTCCAAAACCAAACACGTTAGCGTAGATTCTCGCTCAACAGCAACCAAGGGGACCGCACCCTGTGTCTTGAGGCGAAGAGAAGAAAAAATAAATTCAATAAAAACGTCTCACCGCGCTCCTGAGTTTCCGAGGTGGGACTAAAATGTCCCACCCACTTCTTCGCGCTCGCAGGTGAGGTTTGCCTTCAATTGCTGTAGCGGCAGTCATTAAAGCCTCTAAGTGCCAGGTGCGAAAGTCTCGTGGACTAATTCCGCACACCTGGGATGCCTTAGCCTGGAGCGGTGTGGTCTGGAGCTCGCGAACAAGCTCCTTTACGCCTTCGCTAATGGCGGCAGAGGGGTGAAACCTGAAATGCACGAATATGGCCTCGTGGCCCTATCAAATGCCTTGGGAAGCTTCGTCGTGTCATGGCGAAGGTGAGACAGGGGTTGGTTGGTCGCGGAATGACCTAGGTGTGTGTCCCTAGGTTGAATTGTGGTCGTGGTTATGGGTGAGTTCGGTGGGTGTTTAGGGAGGTGATGGCGGTCGGTGGAAGGGCGGCATGTGCTCAGTGGGTGATGGCGAAGGTTCTGAGGTGGGTGGCGAGGCGCATGGATGGGTGGAGCGATGGATTCGCCTTCGTCTGTGGTCTGCCGGAGATGTGGGACGAAGGTGGTCTGTGGCTGTCGAGGGTGATTTTGTGCAATAAAGAAGGGGAAAGTGAAAGGTAGGGAGAGAGAAACTTAACTGAGGGTATCTGGACGAAGGGGGGAGGCAGAGGGCGAGCGACACGTATTTGCCGTTGCCGGAGACGAAAACCCTAAGGTGAGGATGGCAGCGACGAGGAAAGGGTCGGAGAGGTGTTGATAACACAGTATCTTGGGGTGATAATTCTGTTAAATAGGGCACATCCTAAGTATAAAAAGGCACAGATAACACAATATAAGTAGAATGGGAGCATTGCATGCATCATACGTCAAGATTGCTTATAAAACAGTATTAATGGCCATTTGTATGAGCTCTTGTCAAAGCAGGCCTTAGATGAGCAATCGGATCACGCGGATGGATTCAGAGCGACGAATGGAGTCCAACGGACTCCAAATCGGCTAAATCCGACATCTGGAGCTCCTACAATGGGCCCAAGAAGTTCTAATCGTTGATCTGATGATCAACGACCCATGGCGCGCCACGTGGCGCCCGCTCATGCATCTAGATCGCGCCTGCTGCCACCTTCACCCGGAGAACAAATCTCAGTCGTCGATCTTCGATCGAACGGCTGAGAACTGCGCGCACACCCGCACTCGCCGCGACAAAGCAGCCGGCGTAGCGCAGCGGTTGGAGCGCACGGCCGCGCTCACGCGACATGAGTTCGAGTCTCGCGGAGAGGAAATGCAAAGACGACGACGTGCGCAAGCGAAATTGGGCCCCCCGATTAGCAGCGGACGGCAAAGATCGCGAGACGTGGCGCTCGCAGATGCGCCCTGGCGATACGCACGTAATGACGCGGGTGCAAGGGCGCGATCCAGGCGAGCGCTTTGCGCGAGATCCCAGCCGTCCGATCTTTGATCTGATGGCTTGTGGCGTGCGCACACGAATTTGGAGCAAGGAAGAACGGCTGCGGGCGAGTGACCGGCGAGTTGGGGTCTTCACCAACATTTTGGGAAGGGTTTTAGCGATGTCCCGGACGTCGCTAAAACCCCTTCTTCATTTGGAAATCCCTTCTCCCTATTTAAACCCCTTCCAACCACCCATTCAAGGCATTCACTCCATTTGCAACTACTCTACCCCCTTCCTAGCTACCTTTAAGCCCTTTTGTAATCGTCGGAGATGAGGAGCCGGCAACGGAGCCCTCTCCACCACCGTGGTTGCCTCGCCGCCCTCCCTCTCTCTCTCTCTCTTTCTTCCCTTCTTTTACGCTTTACTTATGTTTAAGCATGTATCTAATGTTGTAATTTATGAATTAAAGCTGCATGATTAATGAAGTTATTTTCTATTCAGTTGCTTGCTCTATTTTTTATTCAAGCTGCATGTTATGAATGGAACGATTTTAACCCTAATCTCTCTCTCTCTCTCACTTTTCACCCGCGCCTTTTTGCAAGCAAAATTCCGCGATTTTCGTGATAATAAGTGACAAGAAAAATCCGGCTTTTACGCCTCCCTGAGACTGACACTCGGACTCACATCCATTTCTTTACTTTAAAACCGATGTTGCAAGTGTAAACTATAACGACACTTCTAAAACACACCGCGCATGCGCACGTCAATTTTTGGCGCCGTTGCCGGGGAGGCAACGGATTTGTTTTGTCACTTCCATTTTACATCTATTCTCACATCGTCTAACGCCTTGTCTCCTTTTACTTGATGGTTGCAGGAATTCGGCGCTTGGACGGTGAAGCAGCGCAACCCATGATGGTAACAAGGGAGTAGGCGCAACAAGGACCGGTAGTGAGTAGTTCTTCACTCATGATTATTTGCTTGCTTGAAAAATTAAAAAAAATTGTAAAATTGAAAAGAATTGGCGTGGTGTATGATTACCTAACCCACATCCTAAACACATCACTCAACAAAAAAAATGTACACTCTAACATTCTGAATAAATTCTTGGAGTGTTCTTTTCTCTTTTTGAGTGGTGTTTGCGAAGGCACCTTGGATTGACTTGGGCCGCACCACTCAACCCTAAAAACGACTCATCTAATAGAAGTTGCATGATCATTAGGATGAATACATTAGGGTTTTAGAGCTTCTACACAATAAAGGGAAATCTACTTTCACCAAATTGTGTGCAAAACTTGACATGCTCACTGAAACTTGTCTGAAAACATTAAGACACGTCAACCTTAAAAGACACTAAAGTAAGGATGAAACACTAAAAGACACCACATCTTGAAAAAATCCTTACTTGAAAATCATGTTTTGATAGAAGCACACACACTAAAAGTGGAAAACTAAGAGGCACCACCCCAATCAACGCCTCATCACATAACCCTAGCACAAGCACTATCCTAGCCCTTTTAAAATTGAGTAGACGTCCCCTAGACAGGACTAAGTTAAGTCTTGAGAGGCGAGGTTTTGTTCGCTGGGCAGTTGACTTTCATTCCCTTGGTACAATCTGGTGACTAGGCTGCAGGGTAGTGTCAAAGGACCGCGGTTGTAGGGTCTATGGAACTGGCGGTGCAAGCCAAAGGAAGAACCTTCCTTGCGATCCCCTCGTAATCAACCTGGCCAGATGAGCTTTGGGAAGGGGAGTCCAGTGCTTACAGACTTAATCACCCTTTTTGAGATTTCTAGGTCTCCTAAGGAATACACCATAAGAACTAGGCTTGTTTACTTGATTGAACACACACTTCTCGCATCTATCGCTCTCCGCATCCCCTCCTGTGTCTTCTCTAGTGTATGCACGGGCGACGCTCACTGCATCCCGAGTTGTTTGTGTTGGGACGGGAATCCAAGCAACTTGATTCTGTTAGAAACATGGCTGAACCTAGGGTAGATGAGGTTGAAGACCAACCCCCACCATACACAATGGCCATCATCCAAGCCCAGATTAATGCAAACCACCGGCTTCAACAACAACAGATCCACACCATCATGCAAGCCATACACCGGTTACAGAACCCACAAGAGCAACCACCACCACCTTTCCAAAGCCCACAAGGGCAACCGCCACCTGATTTACCACCATTCCAGGATCAACTGAGGCCCCTCCGCGATTTCTACAATCCCTCCACTATTAGAGTCGAGCTACACCTTAGAATTCCCAAAGGGGAGATGATTTTGAGCTAAAATCAAATGTCTTAAGTCTGATCCAGAGCTACTTCCATGGAAGCTCAAATGAAGACCCCTTCCAACACCTAGAGGATCTTGACCAGATAGCGCGAGCTGTGAAACCTAGGAACATTAGCCTTGACATTATTCTAATTAAGATGTTCCCCTTCTCATTGAGCGACAAGGCTTCTCACTGGCTTAGAACCCTAGGTAGACCCATCACCACCTGAGAAGAACTGAGGCATGCATTTCTAAAGAAATTCTTCCCCATAGGAAAGACCAATGCCCTCAGAAGAGCTACTACTACCTTCACACTCTAGGGTGGAGAACAATTCCATGAGGTGTGGGAAAGATTTAATGAACTCTTGAGGAAATGCCCACACCACGAAGTACCAAGGTGGCAATTGGCCCAGCTTTTTTACCATGGTTTGGATAGCAACCTACGGAACTTCGTCGATGCCTCATGCGGGGGGAACTTCCTGAACAAAGACAAGGAGAGCGCGTTTGAACTCTTTGAGTCCATGAGCGAAAATTCGCTCAACAATGCCTCCACGACCCAGTTTAACCGATCCAGTCAACCCCGTGGTGGAATTTATGAGGTACAAGCAAATTCTGGAAAGGTTGACATGGACAACATTGCCAAGAAACTAGATCGAGTGGAATTGGTGGACAAAAAGATTGATGAGCTATTGAACTAAACCAGGAATCCGTTACAGACCTTCTCCTTAGCAAAGGGAGCACATAATGTTGACCTGGTCCAGCCCTTAAGCCAACTGAACCTGGAACAACCCTTGACCACGTTCCAAGGAGGGACCTTTGCTCCCTCAACCCTTGATTACTCTCTTCCCTCCCCATCGACATCGGCTATCCTTGAAGATGTGCAAGCTGTCCAAGGTTATGCTAAACCTGACTCTTTCTCCAACACTTACAACATTGGCTGGCGTAGTCACCCTAACTTTGGTTGGACGAACCAGAAACCACCTCAATTCCAAAACCAGCCCAGGCCAAATCAGCAGCCGAACTTGCCCCCCTATCAGCAAGGACCGCCAGTTAGACCCCCATATAATCAAAATAGGGCAGCCCCTCTCCCAAAAAATCAAATGGACACCTTAATAAAGATGATGGCTGAAATGAACCATAAACCTCAGGAGGAAATGGCCTTAGTGAAAGGACAGTTAAGCCAACTCTTCGACTGTAAACAACAAAGATCCCTACCTTCCCAGCCACAACCGAACCCGCGAAACATAATTAACAGAGGCCCCAATTCACAAGGGTTCCAAGGCAATCCTGGGCAGGCTCACATGGTCCAGTCAGCCCCACAAACACCCCTTGGGTTCGGTGCTTCTTCGTCCTCGTCTTCTCAAGGATCATCTTATGGTCCCAATGCCTCTGCGAATGCGGTAACCTTGAGAAGCGGCACCAAAACCCAGGATCCCAAATGGCTGACTCTCCCCGAGACTTCACCCACTAAAATACCCGGCTCAGAAGAGGCACCAAAAAAACCCAAGGACCCAGGAATAGACCCGATCCATGTTCAGACACCTTACCCTGAGGACTTGGAGACAATCGAGAAGAAGAAAAATGTTGTGGAAACTGATGAGCTTTTGTAGATCTTTAAGAAAGTACAGATTAATATTCCGCTCCTCGAAGCCGTTAAGCACATCCTGGCTTACGCCAAGTTTTTAAAGGATGCCTGTACACCCAAACGTAAGCCAAGACCTCAAGCACCTAGGAAGGTTGTGCTCTCCGAACAAGCAAGTTCCGTAATATCAAGCAACCTTCTGCTCAAGTGAACTGACCCAGGAGCTCCCTTGATTTCCTGCAATATCGGGGACATGACAATTGATAGAGTGCTCCTGGACTTAAGTGCTTCTATCAATCTGATTCCAACAACCCTGTACCACCAATTTGGTTTCGGAGAGTTGACACTCACACCTGTCACCATCCAGCTGGCTGATAGATATGTGAAGACCCCGAAGGGGGTTGTCGAGGACGTGATTGTGCAGGTCAAGGACTTCTATTTCCCGGTCGACTTCTTGGTGCTCGACATGGAAGTCCCTGAAAAATTACAGAATGCACCCTTAATCTTAGGCAGACCTTTCTTAGCTACGGTTAAGGCGGGATGTATGGAAATCGCCTTTGGAGATAGGAAAATGCAGTTGGATATCTTCTGGGCGACAAAGTCTTTTGATTGCGATTGTGTTGAGGAACATGATCCCGTGGAAACTCTGGTCGAGGAATGCCTCACCCTTGGTTCTGTCTCAGACCAGCAAGCCTGTAACGACTATTCTGACCTGTCACCATCGCAATTTATGAGGAGATCGATGTTGATCAACTCTCGCCTTCCCCTTTTCCGTTGTTTGTTATTCCACCCACACCCAAACTTAAGCCACTACCTGAGAACCTCAAGTATGTCTTCCTAGGACCTGACCAGACCTTCCCTGTGATTATTAATTCTCATTTAACCAAGGATCAGGAACTCAGGTTGACCGCGACCCTTTTAGAACATCGGGCTGCCATTGGTTGGACCATTTCGGACTTGAGAGGAATTAGCCCCGCCTATTGCACTCATAAGATTTACTTGGAAGACGGGGCACGACCCTCCCGCCAGATGCAGAGATGATTAAACCCAAACATGCGGGAGGTCGTTAAGAAAGAAATTATCAAGTGGCTTGACGCCGACATCATCTATCCTATCTTTGATAGCCCCTTGGTGAGCCCCACTCAAGTGGTTCCAAAGAAAGCCGACCTCACTGTTGTCACCAATGAGCATGGCGAATCCATCCCCACCCGCACCACCACAGCATGGCGGGTGTGTATTGATTACAGGAAACTCAATGAAGCCACTAAGAAGGATCATTTCCCCATGGCATTCATTGACCAGATCCTTGAAAGATTGGCAGGGCAAAATAATTTCTGCTTCCTGGATGGATATTCAGGATATAACCAAGTCGCAATTGCTCCGGGAGATCAAGAAAAGACCACATTCACTTGCCCAAACAGCACGTTTGCATTTCTTCGAATGCCGTTCGGGTTTTGCAACGCACCTGCTACCTTCCAGCGTTGCATGCTAGCCATTTTTTCAGAAATGGTGGGTGAATACTTAGAGGTCTTTATGGATGATTTCTCTGTATCTGGGAATTCATTCGACCATTGTCTAGGCAACTTGGAGAAAATCCTGAAATGATGTATCGAGGTTAATCTGGTGTTAAGTTGGGAAAAGAGCCATTTTATGGTTCAAGAAGGAATCGTCCTCGGTCACATCGTATCGCATAGGCCATTGAGGTGGATCGGGCTAAGGTTGATTTGATTTCCAAACTTCCTCCGCCTAGCTCGGTCCGACAGATTTGTTTATTCCTGGGACACGTTGGCTTCTACCGAAGGTTCATTAAAGACTTCTCCAAGCTTTCCAAACCCTTAACCAACCTTATGGCCAACAACGCTATATTCCACATGTCCTCTGATTGCACCCAGGCTTATCACACCCTTCGGGACTTAGTCTTCACAGCACCTGTACTTCAGCCCCCGGATTGGTCCCAGGACTTTGAGATTATGTGTGATGCATCAGATTTTTCCATAGGCGCTATCTTGGGACAAAGACAAGACAAGAAACCCGTGGTGATCTACTACGCGAGCAAAACGTTGGACGAGGCCCAACGAAATTATACGGTCATAGAGAAAGAATTGCTCGTTGTAGTCTTCGGGCTTGAGAAGTTTCGACCTTACCTGCTGGGATCCCACGTGACCATCTATACTGACCACTCAGCCATTCGGCACCTGTTGGTTAAAAAGGATGCAAAACCCAGGCTCATCAGATGGATCCTGCTCTTGCAGGAATTTGACTTGGAAATCCGCGATAAAGTTGGATCAAAGAATGTGGTGGATGACCACTTGTCTAGACTTCACCCAGACCACATTGGACCCTCCTTGCCTTTATCTGAAACCTTCCTCGATGAACACATTTTGGCTGTGCAAGACAAGAAACTGCCTTGTTATGCTGACTATGTTAACTACCTAGTTGTAGGATAGACCCTGCACAACTGGTCTAAACAGCAACGGGACAGGTTCTTGGATGAGGCCAAGCACTATTTTTGGAATGATCCCATGTTGTTTTGCCTCTGTACCGACCAGATCATCAGGAGGTGTATCTCCAAGAACGAAGTTCAGAGTGTGCTATCCTTCTGTCATGACCAAGCTTGTGGTGGCCACTTCTTTGGAAAAAAAACGGCATGAAGGTTCTGTAGTCTGGATTTTACTGGCCTTCCCTATTTAAGGATGCACACAACTTTGCCAAGACTTGCTCACGCTGCCAAACGCTGGGGACCATGACCAGGAAAGAGATGATGCCCCTCCAGCCCATTTTGATTGTCGAAATCTTCGACGTTTGAGGTATCGATTTTATGGGCCCCTTTCCACCATCCAACGGCTTTGAGTACATCCTAATCTCAGTAGACTATGTTTCTAAATAGATTGAAGCCATCGCCACCCGTCGATGCGATCACAGGATTGTCGTGGACTTTGTTAAACAGAACATCTTTTCCCGGTTTGGAATACCAAAAGCCATAATCAGTGATGGTGGAAGCCATTTTATTCACTCCCAATTCCGTGCCCTACTTAGAAAATACGGGGTTAACCACCGCATTGCTACCCCGTATCATCCGCAAATAAATGGGCAGACCGAGGTCTCAAATAGACAAATCAAGAACATTTTACAAAATACTGTGAGACCTGATAGGAAAGACTGGTCCACACGACTAGATGATGCCCTGTGGGCGTACAGGACCACTTTCAAGACCCTGATAGGCATGTCGCCTTATCGCCTGGTCTTTGGCAAAGCCTGCCACCTTCCTGTCGAATTGAAACACCGGGCCTACTGGGCTGTCAAGCAATGTAACATGGATTTCCAGTTAGCCGGTACGCAGAGGACGTTCCAACTCTCTGAGCTCGAAGAAATTCGTTGGGATGCCTTTGAGAATAGTCGACTGTATAAGGAGAAAATGAAAGCCTTCCACGACCAACTCATCCATAGAAAGACCTTTGAGCCTAACCAGCAAGTCTGGCTGTTCGATGCTCGCCTAAAACTCTTTTCGGGGAAACTCAGGTCCAAATGGATAGGACCATTTTGGGTGGTTAAGCCTCACTCTAATGGGGCGGTTGAAATCGCTGATCCAAACATTGGGCACACTTTTACAGTTAATGGTCAAAGATTGAAACACTTCCTAGCCCAGGTTCCCCCAAAGGAGAGTGTCACCCTCATTGAGGGATGACACGAAGCACTGTCCAGCTGGAGGCGTTAAACTCAGCGCTTCCTGGGAGGCAACCTAGAGGATTCAGACTAATCCGGTAGTTTACGTCACTCAGGTAATATCTTTTTGAACCCCTGCTGCATCCATGTATTTGCCAATGAGGACATTGTCCAACTTAAGCATGGGGGAGGGTGGTAAATTGCACGATCCTGAGCTCATTTAATCAGTCTGAATAAAATAAAAAAAAATTGAATTTAGGAAGAAACTTAGGCATTAGAAACTTGTCAATAGTGGGAAATAATACAAAAAGAACTTGAACACTTAGACTTTTCAGGCCTTCAGGCTTAATCAGCCCTGGTGTCCGTTAAAATATGGATTTAGCTTCAAATCCTTGCAACCTTAAGCTACTCTAATCCACCTACTAAATAAGGTGATAAGTATACGACTTATCAACTCACCCTCTAACTCAGAAGGACTTTGAGTTTGAGCATCTGCACATATTTTTGCACAAACTTACTCTTCGGAGATTTTGACAGAAATTGGGTAGCTAATGAACTCTCTAGGTTGGTATGGCTGGCAAGTTGTCGTGGGTAACAGCCCATTGGCAGGTTGTCCAGAGCCCAGACACAGGGCCACTTCTTCTTCATTGCCTCTAGGTACATTTGAGATCAGGGAAGCCACCTACAAAACAAAAAGAGAGAAGAGAAGAAAACAAAATAAACCACACTTCACCGCACGAGTATGGCTGGCAAGTGATCATGGGTAACAGCCCATTGTTCGGCTGTCCAAAGCCCATCTCAATAATTGCACAAAAAGAACCAAAACACTTAAGGAAGAAGCGAGGAAGTAGTACAAGCTGGGGAGATATACACTGAAAAAATCCTTGTGTTGACGCCAATTAAAACAAACGTCGGGAGAAAGCTACCAATCGAACAAATACACCTTCAAGCAAAATACTTTCTCTTCGGGTCACCTAGGGGCGTAAAAACCCGGAGTCTATCTGAATTACCATTGAGTGAGTCTATCACGATCTTCATACCAAGATGCATAACACTTAGAGTTTTGTCCGAGTTTTGGGTGGATTGGGTTGCTGTAAAAAGTTACCAACCCACTCTGAATTCCAAAAAACATCTAAAATATATACATATGTATATTTACAGACATTAAAGCAAGGATTCAGGTGATTTGTATTTTGGCAGACACCCGGGCGCCGCTTAGTATTTGTAGATTAAGATCTTAGTATATTTCTTCCTATTGACAAGTGACGAAGTGTCTAAGTAATTACTTCTTAAATTCTAACAGAAAATAAAGACTGGAATAAACCTTGCTAGGGACTAGCAAGGAGTAAGCATGAGGATATGATAACACTGCATCTTGGGGTGATAATTATGTTAAATAGGGCCCATCCTAAGAATAAAAGGCACAGATAACACAACATAAGTAGAATGGGAGCACTGCATGCATCATGCGTCAAGATTGCTTATAAAACAGTATCAATGGCCATTTATATGAGCACTTGTCAAAGCAGGCCTCAGATGAGCAATCGGACTGCGTGGATGGATTCAGAGCGATGAACGGAGTCTAACAGACTCGAAATTGGCCAAATCCGACATCCGGAGCTCCTACTATGGGCCCAAGAAGTTTTGACCATTGATCTGATGATCAACGGCCCACGGCGCGCCACGTGGCGCCCGCTCACGTGTCTAGATCGTGCCCGCTTCCACCTTCACCCGAAGAACAAATCTAGATCGAACGGCTGAGAACCGCGTGCACACCCACACTCGCCGCGACAAAGCAGCGGGCGTAGCGCAGCAATTGGAGCGCACGCCCACGCTCATGCGATGCGAGTTTGAGTCTCGCAGAGAAGAAATGCAAAGACGACGATGCGCACAGGCGAAATTAGGCCACCTGATCAGCAACGGATGACAGAGATTGCGAGACGTGGCGCCCGCAGATGCACCCTGGCCAGACGCACACGATGACGCGGGCGCAAGGGCGTGATCCAGGCGAGCGTCTCGTGCGAGATCCCAGCCGTCTAATCTTTGATTGGACGGCTTGTGGTGCGCGCATACGGATCGAGCGCGAGGAAGAACGGCTGCGGGTGAGCGACCGACGGTCTAAGTTCTTCACTGACATTTTGGGAAGGGTTTTAGCGACGTCCCGGACGTCGCTAAAACCCCTTCTTCATTTGGAAAGCCCTTCTCCCTATTTAAACCCCTTCCAACCACCCATTCAAGGCATTCACTCCACTTGCAACTACTCTATCCCCTTCCTAGCTACCTTTAAGCCATTTTGTAATCGCCGGAGACGACGAGCAGTCGATGGAGCCCTCTCCACCACCGTGGCTACCTCACCGCCCTCCCTCTCTCTCTCTCTCTTTTTCCTTCTTTTAAGCTTTACTTTACTTATGTTTAAGCATGTATCTAATGTTGTAATTTATGAACTAAAGCTGCATGATTAATGAAGTTATTTTCTATTCAATTGCTTGCTCTTATTTATATTCAAGTTGCATGTTATGAATGAAACGATTCTAACCCTAATCTCTCTCTCTCTCACTTTTCACCTGCGCCTTTTCACAAGCAAAACTCCACGATTTTCGTGACAATAAGTGACAAGAAATATCCGATTTTTACGCCTCCCTTAACCGACACTCGAACTCACATCCGTTTCTTTACTTTAAAATCGACGTTGCAAGTGTAAATTATAACGACACTTCTAAAACACACCGCGCATGCGCACGTCAGGCGTGCGCGGGTATGGCGCGATGCGGAGGAGCAAGGCGGAGATGACTCTGCCACTGGTATGGTGGCAGAGTGATGAGAGGAGGGAGGAGAGGTCGCCGGAGCTTGCAGGCAGATGGCCGAAGACGAGGGAGGACGGAATTCAGGGGAATTCTCAGGCCAAAACAAGCTTGGAAGAAGCGGTTGGACCTGGAGTTTCTTTTATAGGCATAGGCAGAGGACCTTGTGCTTGGAAGGTGAGCTTCCAAGCGCAAGACTCTCACCAGAGGTTGTCGCAGGTACGATACCCATGGCTCTCAAGTGTTCGCACGAGAGGCATGGTGTGAATCAGGGCATGGGAAGCTGCTCAGATGGTAGGGGATTTCTCAGAGGACCCCTCTTTCAAATCTAAGAGCAGCTCCCTGGGGAAGCGAGGAGAAATCCTCCTAAAAACTTCACCGGAGGTATGGGTCCTCTGCTGCAATGGAAGAGGGACCGGAATGCAAAAAGTGACAAGTAAGTTGAGGGGGTTTGCGCAAGGGTTTTCAAAAGTTAGGAGCCAGAATGTAATTAGGTGGACTACTTTGCAAAGTAGGTCAAGATGACCTTCCCTTAGGTCCAAATTTTGGTAAAAAACTAATTTAGACCTAAGGAATCCAATGGTGAAGTTAGGTTTTAGGTTTGACCATGTTTGACTGGATATTTTACACAAAAACCTAAATTAGGTCAAATATTGAGCTATGACCTTAATCTAGGTCAAAATTGGTTCCAAAGGCCAAATTGAAGGTTATAAACCCTAGGGGATATTTTTCCATGAATTTTAGAGGGTTTAGTTGATTTTTATCCTGGCCAGAACCCTGTGAAATTAAGTGGGTTTGTTTTAGGGTTACAGAATGTTATTTAATTCTTAAATTTCACAATAACCCTTTTCTGACTGAACCATCCCACTTTTTCTCTTATTAAGTCCAATTGACCGGTGTCTAGACCCTGAGAAATCCCGTTGATGTACTGCAATGGTAAAATTACAATTTTACCCTTTATTTCATGTTTTATTTCTAGATCAGTAATCTCTTGAGTTAGGCATTCCTTTAGGATATGTAGTAGCTTTTGTTCACTTTCTTTGGTCAAAATGAGCTAGTTAGGGCTCATGATGAGGTTCTCATCAAGCTGCCAGTTAGAGCATGAGTTGCCAGAGATAAGAGAACAATTACATGTGAAATTATCAGTTGCATGTATTGAATTATGGAAACACGAGCTACTTGTATATAAATGAGAACTGAATTGTGAATAATGGAATCCAGATCAGAATAATGTGGTGAACATGGGCATGAACCCTACGGGGAGTTAGGAGTAGAGCTCCTGTGGTCAGATGGAAATCTGGAATGTAGACGGGAAGTGTGTTGGCCCTTGAGTATGTGGTACCAAGGAGAGCGACTGTCCCCTTTTTGTGTAAAGCGGAGCTAGCTGCCCTTGGGTTGGGACCCGGGGTTAGGATTGGCCACTCTACATCGACTTCTGTTGGCCCTCGTGTACACGGTACCGAGGCGAGCTTTTAGTGTAGGGCGGGAGCTAACCACCCCACGGGGCCCGGGGTTCAGCTAGCCACCCTACACCGACTTGTTAGGCCCTCTGGGCAAATCGGGGGTAGTCAGATGAGGGTGCGCGGACTGTGGAGGGGCGAGACCCATGTTTGGTTTTGAAGGGCGAGACTCCTATTTCTGAGAGGGTTATGCCTTATACTGTTCCGTGTTGTACTTTGAGCATCCCTACTAGCGGAAACGACTGACCGCGATTTAGTGCGGGGTAGCTACCCGTGCGCTTATCGAGCGTGCCGTAGTCACCGCTACATCTTGACAGTGACCTCGGGGTAGTTGACTGGGTGTAGGACTACCACAGAGGACTCTCCCGGTCAGGAGGCACCACGTGTACCTTCTACTCTTCAGAAAAGACTGCAATCAAGATCGTTCCCACGAGGAACATGCAAGATCGAGAGAATCTGAAAGTTTGAGGAAAATGGGTGGAAAATAAAAAGGAAATACATATAAAATAAAATAACTAGAAAGAGAATTAAACCTGTTACTTTTACTGCTTTATATAGTATAGATTCCAATCTACTTAGCGTTCGCTGACTCTGTATTTTTCATATCACTGTTTGGGTCCAGGAGTTGAGTAGCCCGAGCTTCCGGCTACGGAGGGTGCTGGGACCAGTGGAGCCCAGCCATAGTTTTTCTACACTTCTTTGTTGTACCCCCTTACTATTGTAGCGAGTTTCAGAATTTTAGCTACTATTGTTGCTACTGTTACTTTTGCTTCTGTTGTTGTGGTAGTATGTAATGGAACAACAATTTTACTTTCCTTTACTACTTTGTACGTTTTTACTAGTTAGTTATATTGCATGTGTGAATGTGGTTTACTTTCCTACTTTTTGGTTATTTCTTGTTGGATGACTGGGTCTTGGGATTTGTCGAGGTGAGCCGGTCTCGGGTCCTGTAGGGATCCGGGAACTAGGTCGTAACATCTGGTGATCTGATCAAACGTCCAAAAGTGAGTGGGAGAGCTTTCCGCGCTACTTCCCAAGGATGCTCTTGCGTATGACACCCGTAGCCCCCAAATCAGACCCGACATTCGTCTGTGGTGAGGCCTACATGGCTGTAACCGCGAAAAGGAATGTACCTTCGCAATAAATGAGCTTTCAGACGTCTGGCCTTAACTCCAGACGTCCAGGTGCTCCGTCAGCCGTCTGGACTCCACTGCAGACGTCTGATACTGGAAAATTTTTCATTACCAGAACCTACTCCCAGCACTCTTCGCCGCGCTCCTCCTCGCACTACCGCAGCTCCAGCCGTTGTAGATGGTCGAGGCTGCCTCCCTGGGATCTCTCCTCCTACACACGCCTACGGTGGTCGTGTGAGCTCCGCCGAGCTTCCACCAAAGCTCTCCAACCTCGGCCTCCTCCTCCTCCCGCACTCTCCTCCTTTCCCTCTCGCTTATAGATGGCGTGGGGGTTTAGGATTCGAGGAAGGGAGGAAGGGAGAGAGAGAAGTAGAACATTCTGCGCGCCGCCCGCACACAGAGCGCGTAAAAAAATGTCATTTTCAGATGTCCGAGAAAGGGTTCAGACGTCTGGACAGACGTCTGACTGAGACTCCAGACGTCTTAAAAGGCTAAAAGTGTGACAGGTCTTTACATCATAACAAACTTAAAGAAAGTTTCGTCCCGGAAACTTGAACTAGATAGGGTGCGGAAAAAAGAACATAAAACTCATAAAAAACTTAAAGAGGACCGAAGTAGGTCCGAAAAGACATACCCTTAAAAAGCTCCGGGTACTGCTTTCGCATCACCGCCTTAGGCTCCCAGGTAGCCTCCTCATACCGCTGGCTTCTCCATAGGACCTTCATCAGTGGTACCTGCTTTTGTCTCAGACTCCGAACGGCTTTGTCTAGTATCTGCATTGGTCTCTTGGGGTAGGTCAGGTCGTCACCCACATCGACGCTCTCGTGGCTTAGAACATGACTGGGATTAGCGACATATTTCCTGAGGTTGGACACGTGGAACACGTCGTGCACTCCAGAAAGCTGGGGAGGAAGGGCAAGACAATAAGTAACGGGTCCTACCCGCTCGAGGACCTCAAAGGGCCCCACAAACCTCAACGCAAGCTTCCATTTCACCCCAAAACTCTGCATGCTCTTCATGGGTGAAACATGAAGGATGTGATCCCCAACCTCGAACTGCACCTCTCTGCGTTTTTGGTCAGCATAACTCTTCTGCCTACTCCTGACTGTGCGGAGTCGTCTGTGAATCTACTCTATCACCTCCTGACTCTGCCGGATCAGCTTGGGGCCAACCTCCCACTTAGTCCCCACCTCGACCCAACTCAAGGGTGCAGTACACCTCCGTCCGTACAGAGCCTCGTAAGGTGCCATGCCGATGCTCGAGTAGTAACTGGTATTATATGCAAACTCTGCTAGGGGTAAATGCTCCTCCCAAGAGCCTCTCCAGTCTAGTACATGAGCCTCTTCAGTCTAATACACAGGCGCGTAAAAGGTCCTCAAGTGTCTGTATGGTGCACTCTGACTGTCCGTCCGTCTGGGGGTGGTACGCAATGCTGAACCTCAACCATGTCCCCAAAGCCTGCTAAAACTCGGCCCAAAATTGTGAAGTAAAACTGGTATCCCTATCGGATACAATCTCACGCGGAACTCCGTGCAGGCGTATCATATCGCGAATGAACCTCTCTGCCAACTGTGTTGGTCCCAAGGTGACTCGAATCGGTAGGAAACTCATCGTCTTCATCAACCTGTCTACTATCACCTAGACTGCATCATGTCCTCGCTGGGTAACAGGTAGACCCACCACCAAGTCCATGGTGATGCACTCCCTCTTCAACTCTGGCACAGGAAGTGGCTGCAACAGCCCATCAAGCCTCTGGTGCTCGGCCTTCACTTGCTGGCATACTAAACACTGTTGTACAAACTCACCAACATCCCGCTTCATCCCTCTCCACCAAAAGTCGTGTCTCAGGTCATGATACATCTTTGTATTCCCGGGATGTATGGTGAACCTAGATCCGTGCGCCTCAGCCAAGAGGTCTCTCAACAACTCGTCATCCTTGGGAACGCACAAGCGTCCCCCCATGCACAGCACCTCGTCTGTAAAGGAAAAGTCTCCTGGGTCTCCTGACAGCACTCTGTTTTGCAGCGTCTGTAAGTACGGATATGTCATCTGCCCTGCAATTATGCAATCTATCAGCTCTGGTTGCGTCTGCCGCGTCATTGTCACTGTCCCACAATACTCCTGTGACTCCCAGGGTTGCCAACTGCCCAACACCTCTATAAGTCTCCAACTCTGCGCTTGTAGATTGGCCAAGTGGATGAGTATCTTCCGGCTCAAGGTGTCAGTCACCACATTGGCCTTCCCTGAATGGTAGGAGATGCTGCAGTCGTAGTTCTTCAGGAGCTCTAGCCAACGCCTTTGTCTCATGTTAAGATCCTTTTGGTCAAACAAGCACCCGAGCTCTTATGATCCATGAAAATCTCAAAAGTCTCACCGTAAAGTTAGTGCCTTCATGTCTTCAGTGCGAAAACAATAGCTACCAGCTCTAAGTAGTGGGTAGGGTAGCTATGCTCATGGGACTTCAGTTGCTGTGGAGCGTAAGCAACAACGTGACCCCGCTGCATGGGCACACCCCCTAACCCCTGCAACGAAGCGTCTGTGTAGACCACAAAACTGCCACTACTGTTCGGGATGGTAAGCACAGGAGCTGAAGTCAATCTCTCCTTTAACTCCTGAAAACATGCCTCACACTCATCTGTCCAGGCAAAGGGCACGTCCTTTCAAGTCAGTTGGGTCATAGGACATGCAATATGAGAGAATCCCCTGATAAACTGCTGATAGTAATCTGCCAGTCCCAAAAAGCTGCGTATCTCTGTCACTGTACGTGGCCTCTCCCATCTGAGTACGGCCTCAACCATGGCTGGGTCCACAGCCAAACCATCCCTTGAGATCACGTGGCCCAAGAAAGTCACCTGCCTCAACCAAAACTCACTTGTTGTACTTGGCATACAGCCTGTGTCGCCTTAAAGTGTCCAGAATCATTCACAGATGCTGTCCGTGTTGCACCTGATCCCGCGAGTAAACGAGTACGTCATCGATGAATACCACCGCAAGCTGGTCCAAGTACAGTATGAAAACCCAGTTCATCAAATCAATAAAAGCAGCAGGGGCGTTGGTTAGCCCAAATGGCATGACCAAGAACTCGTAGTGCCCATATCGGGTATGGAAAGCTGTCTTGGAGACATCAGTCTCCCTGATCCTCAACTGGTGGTAGCCTAACCTCAGATCTATCTTGGAGAACACTATGGCATCTCGCAACTAGTCAAAAAGGTCGTTAATCCTCAGCAGCGGATACTTGTTCTTGATGGTTGATGAGTGACTACTCATCATAGTTAAAAAGCTGAAGTTAAGCTAGACACTGGGTTAAACAACATCAAGTTAACAGATAAAAAGGGTTAAGTGTGGGAATAAAAAAAAAGACCTAAAACCTTGATTCTGTGTTAAAATTGCATAATTAGTTCATAAAATGAGATATTCTGAAGATAAAGGTCAAATGGTGATCCAAGCGTTAATTGAACACATAAACAAGTTTAAAAATCCAAATCAAAAGTATAATTAATTTCTTAAATGTTCAATTGAGCACATATAAAAATTTGAAGTCATTTGGACATCATTAAGGCCTTGAAATATAGAGTTTACACTTAGCTCCTTCATGCATCACGTTCTCTTCTCTAGAAATCCCTTTTGGACCTATTTGCAACCTGCAGGGACCCCTTTGAAAGCCCTCAGGGTTCGTCCTATTACAATTTCCTCCACTTATGGGCCTGCGTACAATTTTTCTATCCCTTCGTGAAGGGGTTCTCCCTGCAATTTTTCCAACATTTCGCTGCCACCTGCTGTTCTTCGCATGCACTGTATCGCGCGAAGAACATGGTAGATCTTGGTCGTTCGCGCTCTCGTGATCTTGATCTGCAGCTCGATTTGAATCGAAGCTTCGCACGAAGCGACGCGTGCGCTCACCCTTCTCCCCAGATCCCATCCGACGGTCAGTTTTTGAGTTGGCAAACCACGCGCCCCTCTCCTCTCATCCTTGCCGCTGGTTGCTTCATCTATTATTTTCACCCGCGCGATGATCTGAGCCACTGAGTTTGCTACTTAAGCACCTTAGTGGTCGCGCGCTCGCGGGATCGCTCTCTCCTAGATCTCTTAGAGATCATTCGTCCACTCCAGCCTCTCCTCCCCATCAATTCCTTGATTTCATAGCCACCGACTGTGAAACCATCGACTTCTATTCGACCTCCTCGTCGCTAAGGACCACGTAGCACCTAAGGACGACCCAGAAGCTTCACTAGCAGGCTTTTCCCTCCGTTGGAGTCATCTCCTTCTCTTAGCGGCTAAGGACCCATAGGTCCCATTCTTCCTTTTAGAGTAGATTTAATATTTGTAGTTTAGTTGTAATTGTAGTTAAGTAGATTAGCAGTAGAATTAGAGTAATTGTAGTGTTTAATTCAATTGTTCTGTTAGATTAGCTGTAGCAGTAGAAGTAGCATAGAGTCACCCCCCTCACCTCCTCTGATCATTCCATATCAGAGGGGATGGTTCACACAGCCATTTTTCATAAGATTTCTCCCTCTTCATATTTTCCATATCGCTTCTGATTCCCGCAATTTATTTCTCGCAATTCACCCACTCATCTGACCTAATTTCAGATCTGATTATCTTCTGATATCAGATCTGAAATTGGCATCAAAAACCATGTTAGGGGTTTCTCACTCATCTCATGTTTTGTCATAAAGTCCACTGGTCTGAGCATAGTAACTCGTAATTAAGCGGCCTAATGAGAAATTAGGGCGCACTTAGTAGAGGTTTGGTCCCACCCTCTGGGTGATGTGTATCCCTCGAAAAGCATGCCCGCAAATTGAACAAATTTTTTATTAAGTTAGGGCCTTAAGGACACTGTCAGAACACTTAAGTGTTAAATGCCTAAGTATCACCGAGAACATAGGAAGAGTGAAATTACAAGAAGAATAAAAAGAGAGAAGTATGTATATGTATAGTATATATAGAGACTGTATAAATAGCATTTGTAATTAAATATGTATAAGATAACTAAAGTGTATATATATACACGTATGATGAGAGCTTCATCATGAACCCTAATTAGCACAATTTAATCTAAATAAGTGTGAAGAAGCTCCTACAAAACCTAAAGAGAAGCTTAACTCAGAGAATTCTGAATTAACGAATAAGACAAATCATAAGGGGTAAAACTGTAATTTTACCAATGCAGTACGCAAATAGGGTAATTAAGGGTCTAAACACAGGTCAAATAAGCTTAATAAGAAAGGAAGTGGGATGATCTGATCTGAAAAGGGTTATAGCAACTTCTAGGAATTAAATGACATTCTGTAATCCTAAAACAAACCCACTTTAATTCACGGGGTTCGAGGCAGGATAAAAATCAACTAAACCCTTTAAAATTCATGGAAAAATATTCCCTAGGGTTTAGAACCTTTAATTTGGCCTTTACAACCTATTTTGACCTAAAATGAGAAACCATGGCCAATTTATGACCTAAGTTGGATTTTTGCACAAATTGACTGGTCAAACATGGTCAAACCTAAAATCAAATTTCACCATTAAAATGCTTAGGTTCAAATTAGGCTGGTATAAAAATTTACGCCTAAGAAAAGACCATCTTGACCGACTTTACAAATTGGTCCTCTTGAATTACTTTTTGACCCTTATCTTTTGAAACCCTTACACATTACCCCCTATCTTTCTCGTCGTTCTTTGCAGAACAGTCCTCCCTGCCATTCTGAGCAGCGCCATACCTCCGGCGACCTTGCGCGGAGGATGGCGCCGCGTAGGGCATGGCGCTCGTTCTCAGGAACGAATGGGAGGTTCCCTGCGTCGTCCTCTGTCGCAAGGACCCTCCCCTGTGTCTTGCAATCGCCCATGCCTCTCGTGCGAACGCATGAAAGGCATGGGTCTCCTTCTCCGGCCATCTCTGGCGTGCTCTGCACGTCGTTCCCTCGGGCCACTCTCCTCGCCAGCGCCCTTATAAGGAGCAGCAGGGGCTACTGTCCAAGGCAAGCTACTTCTGGTGGAGAAAACCCTCTATTTCGTCTCCCCTCTCTCCGGTCAGAGTGCCATAGCTTCCGACGAACTCTCCTCCTCCTCGTCGCTCTGCTGCCATACTTGCAGTAGAGCCCACTCTGCCTCTTCGACCCACTCCAGGCCACACCAGCTGGCGTCCTCAGACCTCTTCCTCGTCACCGTCACTCCTCCCCTGGGCACCTTCATCCTCAGCTCCGGCAGGCACGCGCCGAGCAGTTCCCCTCTCCCTCTTCGTCGACTAAGTAGGTGGGAATTTTCTCCTTACTCTCCTCTCACTTTTCCCTTCTTGAATTAGTCTTTTAAACCCCTCGACTGCCACGACCACCTTCATATGCTCCGTCTCCGGCCACCATCTCCGGCGAGATCATCCCACTTCCACAGACCTTTCCACCCCTCTCCAATAAGCCCTTAAGCTCCGCACCACCTCATTGACACCGAATTCGCCCTCCATTCACCACTTAGCACCTCCAGACCACCCCTCGAACACACCCACTCTCACGTACGCAGAATGCCCTAGGCGCACATCCACAGGCACTCTAGCGCCTCGCCGACCCCCGCACTGCACTTTCCGCGCTCTAGCGAACCTCCCTGGACCTTTTTGACGTGGCCGCGAGGCCGTTTGCGTGTTTCAGGTTTCGCCCTCCTCGCCGCCATTAACGAGCAGCAGGAGCTTCTCCGCAAGCAGCTCCAGGTTTCCTTCGCTCTAGGCGTGCGCTCCAGGTGACGCGGAAAGAAGTCACGCCCGCGCCCAGGTTCTCAATTGGGAGCGCGAAGCCTTCGCTGCTGCCCAATTGACAACTGCTTCTCACCTGCGGGCGAGTGGAGCGGAGGTGGGACTTTAGTCCCACCTCGGAAGTGTATGGGCGCAAGCCCATACATAAATTGAAAAAATGCTATCAGTTGGTTGCCTCCGATAGCACTAGGGTGAGGTCCTTCACCTATCACTGGGTCTCGTCCACAGCTCACCCACGCGGATCTGACCTAACCCGACTTACCACTCCTGTGCACTCCTCGCGCACCACCCACGCCGGTGCACCTGGACTCGAGCACGCGACCCGACCCGATTACCCGGCTCTGGGAGAGCTTCCTAAAGAGAGATCCAGAGAGAGAGAGACGCGGGGAAGTGGTAGGGTAGGTTTTGCACTGATGTTTGCGTGTGTGCACAGGAAAGAAGGAAGAAGAAGGAAGAAGCAGGCGAAGGAAGAAGAAAGGAAGGAAAGAAGCTGAAGGAAAAGAAGAGGAGCTGCACTGTAGCAACCGAGTAGTTAATTCGTCTGAGCACTGAATCAAACGTCAGCGAGAAAGGAGAGTCAGTAGCAAGAGAGGAAAGAAGAAGAAGGAGGGCCAGAGCAAATGAAAACAGGGAGAAGAGAAAGAAGACAAGAAGAAGAAGAAAGAAGAAGAAGAGAAAGAAAGAAGAAGAAAGAGGAACCGCTGCAGAAGAGAAAGAAAGAAGACAAGAAGAAGAAGAAAGAAGAAGAAGAAGAAGCAGAGAAGAAGAAAGAAAGAAGAAGAAGAAGAAGCAGAGAAGAGTAGCTGAAGAAAGAGAAGAAGAAAAAGCCAATTACCCTCTTTCTCTTTCTTTCTCTCTCTCTCTCTCTTAATTTTTGTAAAACCTTATATATATTGTGAATTTACAGGCTTCTAGAATTTTGGTTTGCTTTCTGAGTTCGACCTCGGGAAACTCTTCATTCCGAGTACTAAATTGTATTAGACTGGTAACCGTTTTGTTATATACCACAACGACTATAATTATTATAAAGACGAACAAAGAGGTACACCAACGTAGTACAGCTATTTACATTTATATATAACTTCATACCTTTACTAACAAAATAAAATGTCGCTGTATGTGAAATAACCGTCGCTACAGACCTTGGTTTCCCTCTTTTAGTTTGTATATAGTTTTCTAGGGTTCAGCGACGTTTGCATCCGTCACTATAGCTATTTATGTCAGCATAGTAAGTTAATTTAGTATGCTATGTAATATGAGTTGGTAGTGTATATTTATGTAAGTATGAGTAATATAACTTATAAATAGATAGTATAGAATATACCTATGTATTGTTTGATGCTTGTTTGTAATTAATTTTTGCAAGCATTTTAATTAATTCTTTGTACATAATTAAACGAAGCATTTATTTATTCATTCTTAGTTGGACATAATAGTTATTTTTTGGAATTAAAGAATGATTTTTGACCTAGAGAGTGATGTAAATCAATAACTGCCTCCCAGTGAACAACCTGGAATAAACCAGTAAAAAAAAAAACTAAAAGAAAAATTTTTAGTTAATTAAATAATAATGGTTGTAATGATGGTTTGCATTTCCTACAATTCACTACAACGACAACTATGATATTTTCTTCCTATACCATCATCATTATCATCCAGAACCATCATAACTATTACCGAACAATGGTGACCCTATTTAGCTGTCAGTAATCGACACAAAGTCGAAGGGTACCATCCTTCTTCTTCACAAACAACACAGGGGCTCCCTACGGGGACACACTGGGCCTCACAAAGCCCTTCTCCATCAGGTTCTGTAGCTGTGACTTGAGCTCTCACAGCTCAAGTGGGGCCATCCGGTACAGTGCAGTAGAAATGGAGCTGGTCCCCGGTACTAGTGAGATCTTAAACTCGACCTCACACTCGGGTGGTAGTCCTGGCAGCTCCTCTAGAAACACGTCGGGGTACTCACAAACCATCAGAATACTTTGAAAGTCAACCATGGAGCTAGGCTCTGCCACTACACAAGCTAAAATGCCCTCACACCCTTGGCTCAAAAGCCTCGCTACCCGAAGCACAGAGATGCATCTGAAACCTCCGTCCATCGGCTATCCGTGAAACTCAAAGGGAGGCAAGTTCAATATGGAGAAGACGATCCTCCTACCGAAATAGTCATCCAGGGCGTGATAGGTAGACAGCCAGTCCATCCCTAGAATCATGCCAAAATCCTCCATCAGTATCACAATCAGGTCAACGGGAAGGCTGTGTTCCCCTATACTGACCTCGCAGTCGTGTAGACCTCCTCAGCTACAAACAACTGGCCACCTAGGTCTCTGATCACAAACGGATCCTCTAACAGTACACTGTCCTGCCCCAAACTGACGACAAAACTCGCAGCAATAAAAGAGTGTGTGGTGCTGGAATAAAAAAGTACGTACATTAATATGGCAGAAATGGTAACCATACTTGCCACCACTTAACCGGAAGCCTTGGCGTCTCTGTGTGTCAGGGCGTTGATACACCCCTCAGTCCTCGGTGCAGACGAACCAGCTACACTCTAGGTCGGGCGAGCAACCGCTAGTCGGTACCCTCCTCGTGACTGTTGCCCTCCCCCACGCGCCTAAGGACCACGACCACCAGCTCGACCTCTAGCGTTTGGTGTGGGGAGCATCTTTTGTGCTCCGCCCCGAGATGGGCAGTCCCCCCTGATGTGGCCTGGCAGAACGGTGGCAGCAACTAGCTTTTCTTAAGTCGTTGTAGTACAGATAGTTATTGCCATCATTTGCTAATATTTGTTACTCGGAAAATACAGTTCTCCCGAGGTCGAACTCAGGGAGCAAGTCGTATTCTAGAGATATACATGTTCTATTACAAAAATAAAGAGAGAGAGATGAAAGTTTGGCTCTTCTTCTTTTCTTCTTTCTTCCTCTGTCTTCTCTCCTCTTTGGCTTTTGTTCTTCGTGTTCTTCCTCTATTTCTTGGTTGGACGATCCTGTCTTTTTCCTCTTTTTATTTTCTTTGTTTCTTCTTTTCTTACCTCAGATCTTCCTCCCGTGCTCTTCTTCTTTTCTTCTTGCTTCTCTTCTTCTTCTACTTTCTGTTTCTGCACTTGGCGGCTCTGCGTTCCTCTCTTTCCTCTGCTTCGCCTTCCTTCTTCTTCTTTGCCTTCACCTGTCTTCAGGACGTCGTCTGATTTCTAAATCAGATGACTTGAACCGCTTGTTGCTACAGTGTCTCCCTTAGCTTCCTTCTTCACCTGTGCCTGCACGCTCAAGAATTCAGAGTCAGAGGGAAAAACCTACTCTACCCCCCTCCCCCGCGCGTCTCTTTCTCTCTAAGTTCGCTCTTAGGACAGCTCTCCCAGAGCAACCGGGTAATCGGGTACGAGTCGCGCCCGGGTCCAGGCCCACCGGCGTGCGGTGGTGGGCGAGGAGTGCAGGTCGGGTTAATCGGGTCGGGCCAGGTCCGTGGATCGTGATCACGGACGAGGAAGGGTCGGGTGAGAGGGACCTCACCCCGTGGTCAGGAGGCAGACAGCATAAGGCACTTTTTGCCTTTATGCGCCCGTGCGTCTCTGAAAGGTTCCGAGGTGGGACTAAATGTCCCACCTCAATTGAGCGCCCGTCGCGGAGGGAGCAGCGGGCGATCGTGGCTTCACGCGCGGCCTTCGCCCCAACTGCGAACCTGGGACGTTTTCGCAGAGACGCCCCGCGCAACCTGGGAGTCGAACCTGGGCGAAGGTGTGCCTACACCTGCAGGCGAAGGAGCTCTACCTGCTTAGTAATGGCGACGGCGGGCGAGTCACCTGGTCACAGAAGAACGGCCTTTCGGCCAAATCAGACAGGCGGGGGACCTTCGCCGTGGCACGGCGAAGGTGGTCAGAGGGTCTGCAGGGGGCGTGGTGGAGCAAATAGATCGCCCTAGGTCAAACTGCGGGCGAAGAAGTGGGTGTGTTCGGTGGGTCTGCAAAGGGCGTTTGGTGGGCAGTGGAAGGGCGGAGGAGGATCAGGGTGAGGAGGCGGAGGTTATGCACCAGTTGGCGAGCCGTGTGGGGTGCTGGAGCGATGGGAGTGGTTCGCCGGAGTTTGGCCGGAGGTGGAGAAGATGAGGGTGATCGGTGGGAGATAGGTGGCGACAGTAAGGGTTTTCAGTATAGAAAAGAAAGAGGGGAGGAAGAGGAGAAGTTCTACCTGCTAAGCTGGAAGAGGAGGGGTTGGCGCAGGCGACAGTCGTATCGACTGTCGCCGGAGAAGAAATTGCCCAGAGGAAGGAGCGGCGGCGAGGAAGGGACCGGAGAGGCGCCAGCTGGGTACGGCGTGATGCGGAAAGATCGAGGGAAGGTAACCCTACTGCTGGTAGTGCGGCAGGGCGACGAGGAGGAGGAGAGGCCACCGGAGCAAGGGGGCGTCTGTCGGAGTGGGAAGGGAGGAATTTAGGGGGGTGTCTCCGTCAGATCCGAGCTACCGAAAGCGGCAGACAGTGGTGGCTTTTATAGAGGCGAAATTAGAGAGGAGGGCGGAGGGAGACGACGTGCCTCCCTTGCCGGAGAATGGCCGGATCGCGACCCATACCTTCCGCGCGTTCGCACGGAAGGTGTGGGCGATGCAGAGATCGTGGAGGTGTCCCTGTGACAGCAGACGTCGCAGGGAACACCCCGTTGTCTTGGCAGGGGGTCGCCCTCACCCTGCGCGGCGCCATGCCTCGCCGGAGTATGGCACTGTGCAGGGTTTTGCAGGGAGGACCAAAATGCAAAAAATGATGAAGAATTAGGGGCTAAAATGCGAGGGTTTCAAAAGTTGAGGGTCAAAAAGTAATGGATGAGGACCAAAATGAAAAGTTGGTCAAGAAGGTTTCTTCTTAGGCCCAAGTTTTTATACATGACTAATTAGGACCTAAGGATTCTGATGGTGAATTTTATTTCTAGATTAAACCTTGTTTGACCGGTCAATTTACGCAAAAACCCAAATTGAGTTGTTAATTGGGCATGGTTCTCAATGTAGGTCAAAATGGGTTCCTAAGGCCAAATTGAAAGTCCTAAACCCTAGAGATTATTTTTATATGAATTTTAGAGGGTTTATTTTATTTTTACCTTGCCTTGAACCACGTGAATTGAAGTGGGTTTGTTTTTAGGGTTACAGGCTGTTATTTAATTCCTTGGAGTTGCTGTAGCCCTTATTGAGTCATTTCATCCCACTTTTCTTCTTATTAGGTTGTTTTGACCTATGTTTGGACCCTGAGTTACCCTATTTTCAGATCAGATTGGTGAAATTGCATTTTTACCCCTCAGTTTATGTTTTCTTTGCAAACTCAGAATCTCTCTGAGCCAAGCCTTTCTAAGGTTATGTAGGAGCTTTTATTCTCTGTATTAGGTCAAAATGAGCTAGTTATGGCTCATGATGAGGTTCTCATCATGGCCCGACTAGCCACACTGGAAGCAGAGGGGAACACGACCTCCTTCCTCAGTAGGTCCCTGCTGACAGCTGAGCGGGGGTCCGGTACTGGCAGCTTGCCCCTGTTTGGGGTACCCAAAGGCTACTGACGACCCTGCAAAACAAGATGGCTCTCTTGCGGGTGCCGCATGCCTCCTCTCCTAACGACCCTAAGAGTACTCTGGCTGGTAGGGCCTCTTTCGTCTGTTGTCAGTGTTTCGTGCAGCCGGGTTGGTCTCCTCATAGGTCATGGTTGCCTCAACCACTTGTGAGAAGGTGGGCAACTTCAGGGGTTTAACATACCCCCGAATAGTAGGACGAAGCCCCTCAGTAAACCTCCACAGGCGCTCCTCCTCCGTAGCCACGGCTGTCGAGGCAAAACGTGACAGCTCCAAGAAGCGCGTGCGATACGCGCTAATAGTCATCGTCCCCTGGCAGAGAGTGTGGAACTCTCGCCTCCTTTGGTCCTGCCAGGTCTGCGGAATGTACTGCTCGCAGAAGAGGGTCACGAACTGGTCTCACATCAGCTCTCCCCTGTCCTGGTCTCTGACTGCCCTCTACCACCTGTGTGCCGCGCTCTCTAGTTGGTACGTCGCAAAGGCCATGCGGTACTCTGTTGGAGGGTGAAGAATGTCGAACACCTTCTCTATCTGCTCTAGCCAGCCCTCTGCCTTAGACGAGTCCTCATCCCCCTTGAAGGAGGGGGGCTTCAGCTTCTGAAAGTGTCCGAAAAGCTCGTGGTGCAGCTGCAGTGGGGGAACAGGCACACCTCCAGGTAAGGAGGGCTTGTGCTCGGAAGTGTCAGAGTATGGTGGGGGCGGTGGAGGACCACCCCTCCCCCTCTTGCTCGTCCAGCGCTGCGGCGGTCTCTCTATCCCACTGAGGACTCCCCCTCCACGTCCTCAAGGAGAGGTGCCCGTGGAGGTTGGTGGAGCTCCTCTCGCATAATATCTCTGATCAGCTGGACGAGATCCTGGGCCTGAACACCCGGGAGAAGAGGTGGGTCAGCTGGTACCTCTAATCTCACCCACGGTCGCGACCACGGCCTGCCTCGAGAACTCCCCGATGAGGCATCTCTTGCAAGGAGATGCGAAAGACAGAACAAAAGGGTCAACGATACTGAATTTCTTCAAGAAAAGACTCGGAACGAACATCAAGGTGATATGTTGTGGTGGCTACCCTAGTTACATGCACGTGAACGATTATTCTCAAGCCAATTGGTTCATTTCTCGGGACGACCTTGCTCTGATACCATCTTGTTACGACCCGATTTCCGGATCCCTATAGGACCCGAGATCGGCTCGTCTCGACTAATCCCAAGACCCAGTCATCCAACAAGAAATAACCAAAAAGCAGGAAAGTAAACCACATCCACATATGCAATATAACTAAGCTGTAAAAACACACAAAGCAGTAAAGGAGAGTACAACTGTTGTTCCATTACATACCACCACAACAACAGAACAACGGAAACGAAAGTAAACAGTGGAGACAACAATAACTAAAAGTCTAATACTTACTACAACAGTAAGGGTATAACAAGAAAGTGTTGAAAACTACGGCTGGGCTTGACTGGGCCCAGCACCCTCCGCAGCCGGAAGCTCGGGCTGCTCAACTGTTGGTCCTGAACAGTGTTATGAAAAGACAGAGTCAGTGAACGCTGAGTAGAGTGGTATCTATACTATCCAAAATAGTAAAAGCAATATGTTTAATTCTCTTTTCTATTTATTTGTCTTATGTGTATTTCCTTTTTCACCCATTTTTCTCAAACATCTAGATATTCTTGATCTAGCATGTTCCTTGTGGGAACGATCTTGATTGCAGTCTTTTTCGAAGAGTAGAAGGTACACGTGGTGCTCTCCTGCCCGGGAGAGTCCCCCGTGGTAGTCCTACACCCAGTCAACCACCCCGAGGTCACTGTCGAGACTTAGCGACGACTACAGCACGCATGATAAGCGCACGAGGAGCTACCCTGCACTGACAAGCGGTCAATCGTTTCCGCTAGCAGGTACACCCAAAGTATAGCACGAAACAGTATGGGACCTTACCCTCTCAGAACAGGGTTCTCGCCCCTCCACAGTCAGCACACCCTCGTCTGACTACCCCGGTTTGCCCAGAGGGTCTAACAAGTTAGTGTAGGGTGGCTAGCTGAACCCCAGGCAACAAGCGATATCACAGGTAATAGTTTAATTATCTCAGGCAGCTCATATTCTAACAGGCATCTCATATTCATTAATAGGCAGTTGTTAACAATTCAGCTCATTCAATTATAAATATATTCTCAATCACGCACACAAACAGTGCAACTATTTCTCGTCCTCGGATTCATGCCACATCCTACGTTTCCAGTTGTCTAATTATCATAGATGCATTCATGTTTTATAAATAGAACAGGGGGGAAACCACTCTACCAGATAATTCGGGAGTACTGGGGGCTCGAACTGCAGGCCTACGTGCCTCTGCAAGCCCTAGACATGCAACAAATCGAAGTCCTATACCAAGGAACACATCACAACAGAACGTTCATAACAATATATAAAGGTTTCTAATATGTAGAGGAACTCACAAGGAACCCACAGATATCTCGTTTGCGTAAAATGGATCCCAATCGGACCGTAAACGGGTCAAAAACATGTCTGCAGACCCAAATCAGACGTCTAGAACCAAGTCCAGACATCTTAAAAGTCATTAGAGACTCACCTTAGGTTTCTGTGACGACCTCAAACGTCCAAGACTCCTCCGCGATCGTCTGGACTTAGTTCCAGACGTCCGACCTGTCCTCCGGTCGTCTGGGAATGCCTCTGGTCGTCTGGTAAGCTGTCCAGAAGTTCGAAAAGCGTGGGAGGGTGTGCCATGCACCTTCCCAAAGTTGCTCCTGCGCACAACAGAGCAGCACACCCCTTTTTAGCAAAGCAAATCGCCTTTGCGGTGCTGCCTGCATGGTCGTATCCATGAGGAAGGCGTACTTGCACGAATACCTGCTTGCAGACATCCGATGTCGTCGCCAGACGTCCAGTTCGTCGTCCGAAAGGCACTTCGGACATCTGATACCGGAAAAACTCCAGTATCAAACCGCGCTCCGCCGCGGCTCCTACTTCTCTTATACAGCTCCAACTGTTGCAGGAAGTCAGGGACGATGCCCCAACGCTCTCCTCCTCCCGCACGCACCGTGGTGGCCGTGCAACCCTCCGACGAGCTCCCACGAAGCTCGCGAGCTCGACCCGCTCCTTCTCTTCACTCCCTATCCTCCTCGCTCTCGCTCCCTCTCTCTCTCATGCCTCATGGCAGTGGAGTGGGGAGAAAAGTGGTGGTGGTGGAGTGGAGAGGAAGGGGGTGCTTCTTATAGGCGAGGGGTTTAGGGTTCGGCGGGGGGGGGGGAAGAAGAAGAAGAGAGAGAAGGAAAAGGTCTGCGTGCTGGCTACACGCAGAACCAACATTGCATATAGATTTTTTAATTTCCAGACGTCTGGAAAGGGGTCCAGACGTCTAGACAGACGTCTGACTGACAATCCAGATGTCTTAAAAGGCTCAAATCAGAACGGATCTTTACACTAGTGATGAGTGGCTACACATCATAGCTAAAAAGCTGAAGTTAAGCTAGACATTGGGTTAAACAACATCAAATTAATAGATAAAAAGGCTTAAGTGTGGGAATCAAAGAAAAAGACCTAAAACCTTTATTCTGTGTTAAAATTGCATAATTAGGTCATAAAATGAGATATTCTGAAGGTAAAGGACAAATGGTGATCCATGCATTAATTGAACACAAATAAGTTTAAAAGGCCAAGTCAAAAGTACAATTAATTTCTTAAATGTTCAATTGAGCACATATAAAAATTTGAAGGCATTTGGACATCATTTAGGTCTTGTAATATAGAGTTTACACTTAGGTCCTTCATGCATCACATTCTCGTCTTTAGAAATCCTTTTTGGACCTGTTACAATTCTCTTCACTTATAGGCCTGCACACAATTTTTCTACGCCTTCGTGAAGGGGTTTTCCCTGCAATTTTTCCACCATTACGAGATCCACCTGCTGTTCTTCGCACGCATTGTAGCGTGCGAAGAACACGGCAGATCTCGGCCGTATGTTCTCTCACAATTTTGATCTGCGGCTTGATCTGAACCGAAGCTTCGCGCGAAGCGGTGCGTGCGCTCACCCTTCTCCCCAGATCTCATCTGACGGTCAGTTTTTGAGTTGGCTCGCCGCGCCCCCCTCTCCTCTCATCCTTGCCGTCGGTTGCTTCATCGACTATCCTCACCCGCGTGGTGATCTGAGCCACTAAGTTTGCTACTTAAGCACCTCAGTGGTCGCGCGCGCAAGGGATCGCTCTCTCCTACATCTCTTAGCAATCATTCGTCCACTCCAGTCTCTCCTCCCCACCAATTCTCTGATTTCACAGCCATCGACTGTGAAATCACCGACTTCTTCTCGACCTCCTCGTCGCTAAGGACCATGTAGCACTTGAGGACGACCATGGAGCCTCACTAGCAGACTCTTCCCTCCACTGGATTCATCTCCCTCTGTAACGACCCAATTCCTGAATCCCTACGAGACACGAGAATCGGACCGACTCGACTGATCCCAAGACCAGTCGTCCAACGAAAAAGTAACCAAAAGAGTAGTAAAGTAACCCACATTCACCATGTATATAACTAGCAGTAACAAAATACAGTAGTAAAGAAAGAAATACTACAGTATACACCACCACAACAGTAAAGAAAATAAACATGTACATAAATATGAAGCTTACAAAAAAAAAAAGAGTACAGGGGTAACAAAACTACTCATTACAACGGAAAGAAAAGTACAGTGGGTACTACACAAGTAACACTACTGGGCTCTACTAGGCCCAGCGCCCTCTGCAGCCGCCGACTCTGGTTGCTCAACACCTGGTCCTGAAAAAGTAACAAAGGTGACACCTCAGCGAAACGCTGAGTAGAGTGGCAACTAAAAGCTAAGAAATAGTAAAGTGGACAATATCTGTTATATTTTTAATTTCTTTCTTTATATTTTCCGTTTACTTGTTATCGAATTATCCCTCAGATTCTTCTTTTGATCTTGAATGTTCCTTGTGGGAACGAACTTGATTGCAGTCTTTTCTGAAAAGTAGAAGTAGCACATGGTGCTCTCCTGGTCGGGAGAGTCCCCCGTGGTGGTCCTACCCTCAGTCAACCACCCCAAGGTCGTTGACAGGCGTAACGGTGACTACGGCACGCGCGATAAACGCACGGGTAGCTGCCCCGCACTGGCACGCGGTCAGTCGTTTCCGTTAATGGGTGCACCCAAAGCACAGCATGGAACCAGTATAGGGCAAAGCCCTCTCAGTAACAGGGGTCCAGCCCCTCCACAGTAACCAAACAGGGGTCTTGCCCCTCCACAGTTCGCGCACCCTCACCTGACTACCCTGGTTTGCCCAGTGGGCCTAACAAGTCGGTGTATGAGGGCTAGCAGAACCCCGGGGCCTGTGGGGTCGCTAGTGCTCTCCCTACACTAGTAGCTCTCCTCGGTACTATGTACATGAGGGCCAAAAGTCGGTACAAAGTGGCCAGACCTAACCCTGGGTCCCTGGGGCGGCTAGCTCCGCTCTGCACTAAACAGGGGGACAGTTGCTCTCCTTGGAACTCCGTACTCAAGGGCCAGCTCACTTCCCCAATTTTATTCCATTCACTTTCCAGGAGTTCTACTCTTAATTCCCTGTAGGGTTCATGCTCTTTTAACTCAGCCAATTTAGGTTTCACCGTTCCATCTTTATATCCATATAACCCATGTTCTCAACAGTAATTATTCATTCATAAACAGGCAGCTGTTAACCAATTTTACAAGCAGTTATCGTTTCCTTTCTACTTTTCCAAGACTGCAACGTATAGATATTCAATCTAATTTTCCAGTCCTAGGATTCATGCAATACCCTAGGATCTATCATTCAATCTAGTTTTTCAATCCTAGGGTTCATGCAATACCATAAACTCTATTAATTATTTCACAATTGCATAATTTTTGATAAATAATTGAAAGGGCCACTCTACCCGCGAAACTGGGAGTACTGGGGCCATAATCGGCAAGCCGTGCACCTCCGCAAACCCTAGAGCCGCAACGGAACGGGGTCCTAACATAAGGATCAACACAAGAAGTTACTCAGAACAGTATACAATTACTGTAAACAGGTAGAGGAACTAAATCTGGGAAGAACGAAACTTGGAACACGGAAAATGGACTCCGAACGGACCCTAAACGGTAAAAAACAACTAGTCTGTCCAAAATCGGATGTCTGGAACTTCTTCCAGACATCTTAAAAGGTAGCTCAGGTCTTACCTTGGTCTGTGCAATCCTTCAGACATCCAAAAGCCCGCGGGACCGTTTGGACTTAGTTTCCAGACGTCCTATTGTCACCTCGGACGTCTGGAGGCCCTCTCTGTCATCTGGTGCTCTGCCCAGACGTCTGATCTATGTGGGATGGCGAGCCTTTGCGCCTTCCCGAACAAGTCCTGCACCCACACACACCCGCTCTCATCACGAAAAGGTGCAGAAGACCTCGGCAGAACGGCTGTAAGGCCGTATACGCGAAAGAAGATAAAAGTAACGTACATGTCAGACGTCTGGACCTTCCTCCAGACGTCTTCTGCGTCGTCTGGATGTAAGTCCAGACGTCTAATTCTGGAAAATTTTCCAGAATCAGGATCCTTTCGCTCTCCGCCCGCAACGCACCGCCGTGCCTCGCCGCGTCCGCCTGCTGCCTAAGCTGCAGCAGCTCCTCCGCGGCACCATACGCTCGCTGCTCTCCCGCCGGCCGACTCTAGCTCCCTCGGCAAGCTCGCACCCTCACGGTCGAGTTCCTTCTTCCTCTCGCAACAGCTCTTCCCCCCTTCACACTCGCAGCAGTCGCGACTGCCACTCTCGCCCACTCGCTCTCTCGCTGACAGGGAGACGAAGAAGAAGAAGGCGGTGGAGTGAGGGTGAGGGAGAGGCGTATTTGAAGGCAGCTGCGGGGAGAAAGAGAAAAGCTACGTTTGCAGGGAGGGAGAGGAAAGAGAAGAAGGAGGGCGGGGGGTTCAGTCTGCCCGTGCATGCGCGCAGATGCGAACCCGTACGCCGAAAAAATTTAATTCCAGACGTCTGGGAAGGCTTCCAGACATCTGACCAGACGTCTGGGAAGCGTCCCAGACGTCTTAAACGACGCTTGATGCCCGGTTATAACACCCTCCCTTTGTCCTCCTTAGCCACCGGCTAAGGACCCATAGGTCCCATTCTTCCTGTTAGAGTAGATTTACCATTCTGCAATTTAGTTGTAGCTGTAGTTAAGTAGGTTAGAAGTAGAATTAAAGTAATTTGTAGTGTTTACTTTCACTGTTCTAATAGTGTAGCTGTAGTAGTAGATTTAGACTAGAATTCCCCCCTTACCTCCTCTGATCATTCCAGATCAGAGGGAATGGTTTCACACAGTCCATGATCATGAATTTTCTCCCTTTCCATGTTTTCCCTATTCGCTTCTGATTCCCACGATTTGTTTCTCGCAATTCACCCATTCATTTAGACTTAATTTCAGATCTGATTGGTTTCTAACCTCAGATCTGAAATTGGCGTCAAAAATCACATTAGGGGCATCCCATTCACCCCATTTTGCTCACAAAAGCCCCTAATCTGAGCTAAAAAGTGATCAGTTTGTCGGATTTTTCATTAACTCAGATTTCAAAGATTTTTACTCAATTGGGTTTTGACTGTTTTGATCTTACAAACTGAAGAATTTTGATTCTTATTCATTGATTGGCAAGGAATCTGAGATGTTTCTGATGTCAGAATTCATCTCAGAAGAGCCATAATCTGATGAGTTTTTATGAGGATTTTAATGCATTGAATGCATGATAGAGCTAAGGAAAATCACTGTGGTGATTTGAGATTCTATCTTGTATTCATGAGTTTGTGTTTGTTAAAAGCAATGATGATTTTTAACCTAAGGAGTTCTCAATACTCCTTAAGGTTCCATAATCTGGGATTTGAATTGGGGATTTAAGTTGATTGATTTAACTCCTTCTACATGCTGTTTATAGCATTAGGAAGAGTTAGATCAGTTTTTTTGCTGATTTAATTTGATGAGATTTTATTGACAAGGGTTCTTGCATTTGAGTTGGAATATTGAGTGTTTTTTATGAGAAGTGAAACCCTTGTCAGATGGGGTTGAGGGAATTTCTAAGTTAGGATTTATGTGTTTTAATCCTAGAGTCATAGCAAGTTGCTGCAATTGCAGCTACATTTCCTTTCTTGCTACAAACTTGATTTCATTCCAGATGGACTAACTGCAGCAGCAGTTAAGCCATCTGGAATCAGGTCTGGCTTGCTGCAGGGTTGGTGCTTAGAGGCTCTTACTGCTGCTGTTTCTGTTGTCTTCATGTTGTAGCAGAAATTTCTGATCTAAAAACCCTGTAGACTATGGTATGAAAATAGCTGACATGTAGTCATGTTGTATTCCTGGTATACAAGCTTTCCTGTATAGTAATTGAATTTCAATTCTTTGAATGCTTGTTATCTTTCTTCTAAACGTTTGTCAGCTAGTTAATTTTAAGTCTAACTGTCCAAGTACATGTATTACATGAGATCTAAACTGAAGAACGTGCTAAAATGGGTAAATCCTTTCCATATTTCATAGTAAATGTATTTAAGGCAGTCAATGCCTTTTTAGATCCCTTTAAGTTCCATCCTAAGCCTTTAGGACTCCTTAGAAATCTTTTGAAAGGCTTAGGATGGATGAGATTGGGAATTCAATAAAAATCAGTAAAAAATTCTAAAAAAATAAAATAAAACTGTCTGATTGAAGATCAGAGAGTTTTCTAACTACATACCAAGTTGCATGGTATGTAGAACCCCCGACTTGGTATAATTTGCCAGTCGATGGATCTGTATACCATGGAACTTAATAATAAAGGTTACACCTAAAAACACCAAAAACATCTCTTTCTCCTCATTTAATTCTTTCCCTCTCATCTCTTATCTCTATAACATGTATAAAAATCATAAAGTGAAAAGCTCCAAAAATACCCAAAAGTACTTTGTGTATTAAGTATATTCTTGTAAATATAAGCTTTATACTAAGTTATATATGTAAATAAGTAACATGTGTATATAAACTGTACAAATAACTTATGTATATATTGTATACTGTAAATTGGGTATTTAAGTTAGATTATACTGTATATATATTAATTATATAACTATTTATTAATTAAACTAACTTATATGCACTCTTAGACTATATAAATCAATAAATAGTATAAATAACAATATTAAGCTATAATATTGTATATACATATTTATATGTAGATTATAAACAAATTAAACCTTGTACTTTAATTCAATTCTTTATACACAATAAATAATTAATTTATTAAGTTAATAGCTAAGTTATTAGATTAAATTAAATAAATTAGTAATTTAGAGTTAGAATTAAGTTAACTGATTCTGTATATTTAGACTAATGTACTTTAAATAATTTAAGCTAATTGAAGTATATTTATATCTTATTATATTATTTAAACTTAATTTATAAATAAAATAGTTTAAAATCTACTATTTAAATGTAAATAGAATGGAAATCAAATATGTAAAATACAATAAAAATGTTTATAAAATAATTATACATGTATACTAACTCGGTATAAGGTCAATTAGACCATATAATAACTAATATATATATAATTAAAGAATTAAATATCAAAATCAGTATGTATAAACTGTATACTTCAGTTAATTTACTTATATAGTAAATATAATTAAAATTTCAAATCAAGTGTACAATTGTATAGTATTATACAAATACTTTATTTTTCCATAATCTATTTTTATTTTAAAATAAATTATGGACCTCGAATTGAGGGCCAAAATTCCCTATGTCGTGCAGCCGCAGCTCAATTTCAGCGTAGATGCGGCGCTTGAATAGCGTCACATCGTCCGCTGAAGAGCGTGCGCTGCACTTTATATTGTTTTTGTTAACTTAAGGCGCAGTCGTCGAAACAATTGAACCTTATATATGATCTGAGCATGAGCATTGGTGTGGGACCGGGGGCCATGGGGTGTGTGTGCGTGCGGGCTGTGAGGCCCACTGATCTGAGCATGACATTATATAATTAAGCGGCCTAATGAAAAATTAGGTCGCGCTTAGTAGAGGTCTGGTCCCACCCTCTAGGTACTATGTATCCCTCGAAAAGCGTGCCCGCAAATTAAACAAATTTTTGATTAATTAAGAGGGGTAATTACAGCGGTTAATCACCTATTATGCCGTAGTGTCGCTAAGACTTAACGCAAAATAAGACTAAGAAGAAGAAGAAAGACAGAAGAGGAGTAACGTGGAAAGAGAGAGAGTGAATGTATAAATACGTATAGTGAAGAAAGAGAGAGTGAGAATACAGATACAAAGTAAAGACAGATTGAAACTGTATAAAATAATGATAATATCTATATATATATATACATAGTACAACCATTTACTTATACATATATATATAACTTCATACCTTTACTAACAGAATAAGATGTCGTTGTATGTGAAATAACTGTCGCTACTGACCTTGGTTTCCCTCTTTTAGCTTGTATATAGTTTTTTCTGGGGTCCAGCGATGTTTGCATCTGTCACTATAGCTATTATATGTGTTACTGTATATGTCAACATAGTAAGTTAAATTAGTATGCTATGTAATCTTAGTTGGTAGTGTATATTTATGTAAGTATTAGTAATATAACTTGTAAAGAGATAGTTTAGAGTATAGTGATGAAGTGTTTGGTGCTTGTTTATAATTAATTTTTGCAAGCATTTTAATTGATTCTTTGTATACAATTAAACCAAGTATTCATTCATTCATTCTTTGTTAGACATAAAACTTCTTTTTGGAATTAAAGGATAATTTTGGACTTAGAGAGTGATGTAAATCAATAACTGCCTCCCAGTGAACGACCTGGAATAAAACCAGTAAAAATTAGTTAATTAAATAATAATGGTCGTAATGATGGTTGGTATTTCCTACAATTCACTACAACGACACTTATGATATTTTCATTACCATAACCAATCCATAAAAACATACTCCATCATACTCCATCATCATCATTACTCTGGAACCAACATTAACTAGCTGAACCTCAGGCCTCGTGGTGTGGTTAGCTCTCTCCCTACACTAGTAGCTCACCTCGGTACCGCGTACACGTGGGCCAATAGGAGTCTGTGTAGAGTGGCTAATTCTAACCCCGGGTCTCAACCCAAGGGCGGCTAGCTCTGCTCTACACGAAAAGGGGACAGTTGCTCTCTTTAGTACCACGTACTCAAGGGCCAGCACACTTCCCGTCTACTTTCTAGGTTTCCGTCTAACCACAGGAGTTCTACTCCTAATTCCCCATAGGGTTTATGCTCATATTCACCATTCACAATTCATTTCTCGTCCATAAACAGGCAGCTCGTGTTTCCATAATTCGATACATGCAACTGGTGATTTCACAGGTAATTGTTCATAAATTACAGGTAGCTCATATTTATAATACAGGCAATTGCTAACAGTTTAGCTAAATCATGCATGCGAGTACATCATACATCACAAACGATTCATTCATTCCTCTATCCTAGGATTCATGCCACATCTTAGGGTTCCATTCGGCTATTTCCACAAGCACATTCTTATTAAATATGATTAACAGAATTAAAACCATTCTGCCAGACAATTCGAGAGTAATGGGGGCTTGAACCGCAGACCCAGGCGTCTCTGCGAGCCCCAAACACGCAACAGGCTGAAACCTTACACCAGGGAATACATCACAAAAGGAGGATTCAAAACAGTGTACAAAGGTCTTTTTTAGGTAGAGAAACTCGCAAGGAAACTACACATACTTCGTTTGCGTAAAACGGACCCTGATCATGCCCCAAACAGGTCAAAAACGTGTCTACTGTCCAAAATCAGACATCTGGGAATAAGTCCAGACGTCTTAAAAGGTACCAGAACCTTACCTTAAGTCCCTGCGGTGTCCTCAGACGTCCAGGCCTCCTCTGCTATCGTCTGAAGGCAGTTCCAGAAGTCAGACCACGCCTCCGGTCGTTTGGGAGCACCTCTGGACATCTGGTGATCTGATCAGACGTTCAAAAGTGCATGGGAGAGTGTTCTGTGCTCCTTCCTAAGGCTGCTCCTGCGTACGACACCCGCAGCCCCCAAATCAGACCTGACATTCGTCTGTGGTGAGGCCTGCATGGCCGTAACCGCGAAAAAGAACGTACCTTCGCGATAAATGTGCTTTCAGATATTTGGCCTTAACTCCAGATGTCTAGGTGCTTCGTCAGCCGTCTGGACTCCACTCCAGACGTCTAATACTGGAAAATTTCTAGTACAAGAACCTGCTCCCAGCGTTCTCCGCCACGCTCCTCCTCGTGTTGCCGCAGCTCCAGCCGCTGTAGATGGTCGAGGCTGCCTCCTCGGGATCTCTCGTCTTCCCGCACGCGCCCGCAATGGCCGTGCAAGCTCCGCCGAGCTTCCACCGAAGCTCTCCAACCTTGGCCTCCTCCTCCTCCTCCCGCACTCTCCTCCTTCTCTCCCTCTCTCTCTCCCTCGCTCGCCTCCTCTCGCCACTCCCGTAAGCTTTGAAGGTGGTGGTGGTGGTGGTGTGTGGAGTGGAGTGGAGAGGAGAGGAGGGGAGGGAGGCTTTTATAGATGGCGTGGGGGTTTAGGGTTAGGGGAAGGGAGGAAGGGAGAGAGAGAAGAAGAACATTCTGCGCACTGCCCACACGCAGAGCGCGTACAAAAATTTCATTTTTAGACGTCTGGGAGAGGGTCCAGACGTCTGGACAGACGTCTAATTGAGACTCTAGACGTTTTAAAAGGCTAAAAGTGTGACGGATCTTTACAATAACACATTTCTTAAACATCGACGATTTCGCACAAACAATCCCCTCTAGTGATTGAATGAGTTTGAGGCCTAGGATCACATTTGCAACACCCATATCTTTCATCTCAAACTTACTACTCAATAATAACTTAGTTTCATTCACAATCCTAATGACTGATCCAAATAATAATATATCATCTACATATAGGCATAGGACAATACACATATCACCCTTAATCATAGAATAGACACTTATTAGATTTGTTACCTACAAAGCCATAAGATTGTATAGACTTATCAAACTTTTCATGCCATTACTTGGGTGCTTGTTTCAAACCATAAAGAGATTTAACAAGCTTGCAAACCTTTTTCTCATTCCCAGGAGTGACAAATCCCTCAGGTTGGTCCATATAGATCTCCTCCTCAAGATCGCCATGAAGAAAGGTGGTCTTCACATCCATTTGGTGGATAGTAAGATCATAAATAGAAGCCAATGCAATAAGCATCCGAATAATAGTTATCCTAGTTACTGAAGAATTAGTATCGAAATAATCGATTCCTTACATTTGCTTGAACCTCTTGGCAATAAGTCTAGCTTTATATTTTTCAATAGATCCGTCAGGCTTGAGTTTTTTCTTAAACACCCACTTGCACCCAATAGTAAAACACCCTGGAGGTAAATCAACAAACTCCCAAGTCCCATTAGAAATGATTGAGTCCATCTCATTCTTAACGGCATCTTTCCAGTGCTTAGCTTCAGAAGAAGCCATAGCATCATGATAAGTGGGGGATTGCCCTCAATTTGGTAAGTAATAAAATCACTTCTCAAATCCTTAGCAATTCTTGGTCTTTTACTTCTCCTAGGTTCAGACTCTTATACTTGATTGGGTTCAGAACGAGAAGAGCTAGCCCCCACATTAGACATCCTTTCCACTTGTTCAGGAATAGAGCAGATGTGGTGGCTAGGTCATCTGAAGTCACATTTTGAGGTAATCCAGTCTTCATAGGGAAATCATCCTCAAAAAATTAAACATCGCGAAGCTCAACAATAGTGTTGACATCTATGCCTAAAATATCAGATTTTATAACAAAAAATCTATAGGCATGGCTATTATCAATGTAACCTAGAAAAATCTCATGAACTTTCTTAGGTTCAAGCTTCTTCCTTTTGTGTTTTGGGACAATCACTTTTACAAAGCAGCTTCACAATTTAAGGTATTTCAAACTTGGTTTCCTGTTTATCCAAATCTCAAATGGACTACTTTCCATATGCTTGAGGGGAACTTTATTCAGAATATGGCATGTTGTATTCAAAGCTTCCTCCCACATGTAAGTAGGTAATCTTGAGCTTTGCAAGAGAGAGTCGACCATGTCAATTAGGGTCTTATTCTTTCGCTCTGCTATCTCATTAGATTGAGGGGAATATAGGGCTGCTACTTTATGAACTATACCAAAAGCTTGGCACTGTTCATCAAATAAATTGGATGTATATTCCCCTCCTCTGTCTGACCTCAGTCTTTTAAGAGTTTTCTCAGTTTGTGTTCCTGCTTCTTTCTTAAAGACGAAGAATTTACTTAATGCTTAATCCTTAGACTTAAGCAAATACACATAGCAGTATCTGCTACTGTCATCTATAAAGGTGATAAAATACTTTTTATTGTCCTTAGTCAATATGCCGTTAAGCTCGCAGATATCTATGTGCACCAGTCAACATGTCGTTAAGCTCGCAGATATCTATGTGCACCAAATCTAGAACCTCAGTATCTCTAGTAATAGAGTGAAAAGACTTCCTAGTTTATTTAACGTGCACACAAATTTCGTATTTCTTAGTTTTATTTATGGTGTGTTCAGGAATCATATTTAATTTCATCATTCTTTTTAAAGAATTGAAATTTACATGACCCAATCTACCATGTCATATATCACAAGATTTAATATTACTGCAAACAGATTGAATCGAATGAAAACTAACATTCTTTAAAGTATTTCTAGATGATACATCCACATCACATCTCACTCTAAATAATAGATCAAAATCTGCCAAATACCCCTTTCCACAAAATATTCCATGTCTCAACATAACAACTTTATTATATTTAAAGTTTAACTCAAAACCCTCTGTAACTAACAAGGAACCAGAAAGAAAATTCTTTTTCACAGTAGGATCGTGCAACACCCTGCGTAGTGTCCAGACTTGCCCCAAGGAAAACCTCAAGTCCACATGTTCGAATCCCAGCACCTTGGCAGTAGAGTCATTCCCCATCTTCACAGTCCTGCCACTGCAAGTCTGATAGGAAGAAAATAACGATCTATCAATACAAATATGTACATTGGCTCCAGTATCCACGAGCCATTCTTTATGATTGTGAATAACATAGAGTTTGGATTTTATTGAGACATACCCATTGCTAGCCTCGGCCTCCTTAGTGATCACATTCACTTGAAGATTCATATTTGTGGTCTTTTGCTGAGCTTTATTAGAAGGACAATCCTTATTTCAATGCCTAACCTACCCATAGTGCCAGCATGGTTTATTCTTGGATTTCTTTTGGATCTTGGATTTGGCTTTCGTTTTATTTTTATTGTTCTAATTTTTATTCTCCTTGCCCTTAAATGTCATGACATTCACCTTTGACTCCACAAGCATTACAGGTGTCTATTTTCTATGCTCTTCCTTAATAGTAATGGCTATCATTAAGTCATCAAGAGAAATATTTCCATTCCTATGCTTGAAAGTCATCCCGAAGTCCTCCAAAGAGTTAGGGAATTTCTTAATGATAGACATAACTTGAAACCTTTTAGGAAGCTTCATTTCAGCCTCTGCTAAACCATGGAGTAATAACATAAATTCGTGTGCCTGCTCTAATCCAATTTACCCCCAGCTATTTAGAATTTAAGGAATTTTGCAACAGAGTATTTTTCAATATCAAAGTCCTCAGTATTCTACTTGTCTAACTCCTTCCATAGCCTCTTCGCAGTGGACGTGGATGTGCTGTACACATCAAACAGCACATTGGACAATGTCAATAAGATGCAACCATGACAAATGCGGTTGGACTCATTTCACACATCCACCGCCTTTTAGCTTTCAGGAGTAGGTTTTTCCTTATCCAAAATTAGGCAATCGATTTCCAACACCAAGATCAAACCAATGGTGGTCAACCAAATTTCATGCGTTATTGCAACGCTTGAAATTTTGCCCACCAAATTTCTCGGGCATACCAAATAAGTCTACAAGTGATTTAAAAGTCATTTCTGACATCCTAAATATTTTAGATCTAAGCGATACGTTCTCTAAGATTGTTGAAATAAATACATATAGGAAATAAATAAATAAAAACATATGCATTTCCAACATTTTCGCATAAATAAAAAATATTAAATCAAGCAAGTTAAACATGATTTGACAAGATTTAGAATAAAATAAAGAATAAATAATATGTAATAGTACAAATAAACAAAATAAGAAGTGATTAGATTTTACTCCAATCGAAGCGTCCATTAAGGACTTCCCTTGGAGAAGGTATCACCCCCCACAATATTGGTGAGTCGAGGTCTGATGAACTCCTCCTGAGATACGACGATCCACCTCCAAGATTTGGTGCACTCTGATCTTGGACGTCCTTGAAAATCACCTCAGGAGAATGAAGCCGAGACAGTTTGGTTTCCAACTAAATTCCCGATTGATCTACCAACTGAATGGTTTGATCAACCAAAAGCTTTTCATGGATTTCTCAATCTTTTCGTGCAAGATCGACAAAAGTGATTGGGGATTTCTCTACCAATCTCACATTGAATGAACACACCAAGAAAGAGACATAAGAAGGAGAGAGAGAGAGGGAGAGAGTGGAGAGAGCTTTTATACTTTTGTTGTGTATCAAATAAGAGCCCCCTCATGGCCCTTATATAGAGCCCACGATCAGACGTTTAAGGAAATTTTAATTTTATGGAAACACGGCAATTGATCGACCAATTAAGTTCATACTTTGGTCGATCAAACTTCACTAACTGGTCAACAAAGCAATTGATCGACCAAACTAAATTCATTGATCGACCAAAATAATTTGGTCGATTAAACTTCATTAATTTGTTGACTAATTTTACATTTTAATCGACCAATTCAAGTCAAAATAGTGAGATTAAAAATCTGTAGCAAAAGAAGTCGAAGTTCCAAATTGATTCTCACTTGTGCCTGAGCCCGAGCCGGAGTTGGGGTGTGGCATAGCGTGTGTGCGTGGTCCCCAGCCTCACCTCTCACTCTGCTACGTAAGCCAGGAGAGGCAGAAACCTTTTACACTCACCAAGATGTTTGTCCACTTACAGTATGAGACTAAAAACCTCTCCCAAATCTCACTGATTTCAAAATGAATTCCCACGTCACCTTATAACAATTACATCTCAATTGATGTAATTAAACTCTCAAATCCAACAATAGAAATACCATGACATGATAATACAATTTCCTTCATATCTATGTCCAAACAATACTTGTATTACAATGGCATCATCCCTAATAATATTAGATAGATCAATAGGTGTACTGCTGATGTGGTTAATTACCTTCAATGTGAATTTTGCCATCGCCATGTGTATAAATATCACAGGTGCAACGTATCTTTGTAGGGAGCCTTATCCATTTCTCTTCACCTACCATGTTCTCCATCTCTCATTCCCTTGAAGGTAAAACTCCAAGGAGATTGGGAAGATGACCCCACGGTCCATGGGTGGTTGCGGTTCGATGGAGATTGTAAGTGGAGACGCAAAGGATCACCATATTTTAGCTCCTTTTAAAAAGCCAATCCACTTGCTTGGTTGGCAATCATCTAAGTAAATGAATCGGAGAAATAGGGATGATGGGTATGGATAACAATTTTTAGTATGGATCCATACCTTCATTTTAATCAATTTCATTTTAATCAACTTAGTAGAAGGCATCTAAGATAATAAAATCACAAAATTGCATTACACTTAAGAGTGTCATTAACTGAAATATTAAACCTCCCAATTAATTCCATATGAAAAATTGGTGCTCGATCATCGACGAACTCTAGATGCTGCAGGAGACTTTGGGATGCAGGATTATGGTTTCTTCCAAATACAAATGCATGATGCTTGTTCTTTGGCTCAAAACCAAATGCTTGGTTTCTCATTGATATTTGAGGTCAATAAAACCATCATAACTTATAAGTTACCATTAAAAAACCATCTGACCGTTACGAAACACATCAATGTCCTGCGAAGCTCAATATAAAATATTTTTCCACGTTACTCGAACGAGTAGTATCCGGAGATGATCAATTTCTTCTGAATTTATCTAAATAAATTTTTAAGGTAGAAAAGAAATTTCCTGTCATACATTCGTTTTAAGCTACGCTTATACGGTTGGAAAGTTCACGTGGAACCTTCCTGTCGTCTACTTGGCGTGTAGCCATACACGAGAACCATATCCATTAACGTATAAGAACTATAACCAGTCGATCTCCATTCTCCGTACCGTAATCCCAAAGAAAAAAAAGATTCCAACGACCTGTACTGGTGGTAGTTACCAGTAAATTTGCACATAATTTGCAGGAAACAAACTTTACCACACCACGTGCATGCCTTTGTAAATTAGACTTCGTGGAGGGGGTCGCTTGCAATATCGTACCTGAATTTAAAATTTGAAACTGCTTAACGCGCCAATTGAAGGGCTTTTGAGCGAATTTTCCCCCGTGATCGGGCACATCGACGAACGCTAGTGGGAGCCCCACCTCTTTTAATATATTGCTTTGCTTTACTGTGAGCGCAACTCCCGGTCTTCCACCCTACCAATTGCCAGACGAAAGCCCCTTCCCGTCTTCCATCCGCAATTGGCACGAAAGGACAACATTAATGGAGCTCCAAAGTGAGGTGGGATCGGAAGGCAAAGCAGCAATGAAACCAATCAAAACAAGGGGAGGGAGAGAGGAGAGGGCAACCGAGGAGGAGGAAGGGGAGCCTCTCAGCCCCTTGTCAAGGGTCTTTCTAGAACCCGACTTCAATTGCCACATCATTTGCATCATGGGCAGCGGGAAGACCATCGACGTTGACGTCGTGAAGGCCGGCCTCGCTAAGACGCTCCTCCGCCACCCTCGCTTCTCGAGCCGCCAGGTACCTATGTATATAATTTTTTTGATGACCTGAAATCCTTTGTGGGCAAATCGGCGGAGGCACCAACGCCTCCAGATAAAGCAAGCACCAATGTAGCGCCACAAACGCAGGACTTGGCCCTGGCGGGTCTTGGGCATGTATGGTTTCATCTCCTACGAACCCTATCCGTCGCTAATTCACTGAGTCCTTTCTTTCCTTGGTTGCTTTTTTTTTTTTTTTTTTCGATCCAAAAATAAAATTAAATTTGTTAATAGTAGTCCTTTTCTGGTGATTATAACGATATACCTTTTGTACCTTTCGTCTTTGGGGATCGGGTAATCTGATCTTATCCTCGTGGAAAACGTACGTCCGTCCATTTCTCTTCGAGGAGGAAATGAGCTTATTTTTGAAGCCACCGCTTGGGGCCATGGGGCATTGGTCCCTATGGAGATTAGGGCAAATTAGAAACGAGTCCACTTTTCGTAGATTGATTTCTATTAGTTGACCTGTCGAGGCTTGCCTGACTTGGGTGGTGGGTACCTTAGGTTCGAGTCCTGCAATTATCCAGGAATCATGTAAGCGGGAGATATGTCTTTCCCAATCTGCTAGCAAAGGATTATGGGTCTTCAAACAAAAAAAAAAAAAAAAAAAAAAAAAAAAATTCCATGAGTTGGAACTTGGAAGTTAGAAAGTCCCGTTGTTAAGTATTACAGTCCAGTTTGATTACGTGCGCTCAATTTCCTTTTAAGGCAGAAAACAAGGATATTGTGGTTCAGTTGGTAGTCGAGTGGTAGGGTTGAGTTGCTTCTAGTGGAGATCTTGCTTTCAACCACTGCCAAGGTCGTTGGCAATCCCTTTTTTTGGAAAATATTCTAGTGTCAACTTACATAAATGTTTTTCAATTTTGTTAAATGGTTATTCATGTCTTTTTGATATTAATTCATTATGCATTTAGTTCAGCTATTGCAGTGTTAAGTAAAATTATAAAAACTGATGTTCCTAGTTTATAATTTGAGAGCGACAAGCCAATAGATAGATAGACCTGCTTTTGAAGTTTTTTCGATTCACCTTGATTTTGGATTGAATGTTATATAATAGGGCTGCTGTTGATGATGATATTTACGCCTACGTCAATTTACTCTGCAATTAGAAAACTGAACGGAATAATTATTTATCTTAAATGGTCAGAAAGATCGACTTGCTTTAGAATTGACAAGCAAATAAAAAGAATAACACTATATCTGCTATTTTATTCTACAAAATAGAACAACTTAGTTTGCTATATCTGAAAATTGATTTGAGCCACAAAATATATCATCGTGTTAGGCTTTTGAGCCAAATTTCATTTCAAACCTTTGAAAATGTACAAAAATCAGAAAGCAAGCCATTAGCACCCTAACAAAATATAATTTAAAAATATTACTTGCATTACTAAATGATTGTTGAATGGTATTCAGAGACTATGTAGTGGTAGATAGCCTGTATGTTGGGGAGAAGAAATCGTAGTTCCTTACGTACTTTTTTTTTTTTTCTTTTTCCATACACAACCTTCATTTTTGTTACGTAACACTTCAAAAATAATCTCATGTTGTATACTTATGAAAGTAAGTGGTGAGATATAAGCATTGAAAATTAATACCTGATAACTTTAACTTAAACAATTTGGATGGTTGCTTGGATCTATTGGATTCATACTTAACAAATTGTAAATGTCATTTTTTTTCGATTAAACTCGGGTCGTTATAAATAAAAATATAAGGATTAAGAATTACTACTTAACAACTTAGATTTAAACATTTTGGGTGATTACTTAGGTTCATTGGATCCGTGCCCGACAAGTTGTTAAGATCAGTTTTTCTCGATTAGAGTCAGGTTTAGGCTTGCATCGTTACAAATGATATTAGAGTTAAACTCTCTCTAGACGAAGGAAAGAGTTGCTCTTGCGACGACCAAAGTGTGTGTCATATGGTAGAGTCGCCACTGTTACTGGGAGTATTGAACCTTGACAAGAACATCAGGATATTAATTGCGGGAGGTTGTAACATCTTAAAAATAATTTTATATCGTAAATTTATGAAAGTGAGTGATGAGATATAATGATTGAGAATTATTATGGTTGTTTGGATCTAAACATTTTGATGGTTGTTTGGATCCATTGGACTTGTACTCAATAAATTGTTAAGACTAACTTTTCTCGATTAGATCAAATCTAAGTTCGGATCATTACAATTGCCTTCTTCTTAGGATCAATGCTAGTTACCATTGACGCCTAGTTCTCTCGTTTAATATGTGCCAATTGTCCTATACTTGGATCTGGTGTTATGTATGCACAGCGGGATCCACGTATTTGTTTTTTGCTCATTTCTTATTGATGATGATGGATGCATTCAGGTCAACCGCTTAGATCTTAATTCTTTGACAAAATGCCCAACCTTTGAAAAACTTTTCCAAGGAATTAATTAAGATTTGAAAGGTCATAATCATCTTGAGAGGCTAGAATAAAACATCACATGGTTAGATTGGAATCCCAAGGTGTTCAATGTATTGTTAGTTCCTGCTTGGTTGGTGAAATGGGACTTCTAATTTTTTGTCTAAAACATCTATCCAAGTGTTAGAATTAAGTTCTTAATTTTAATTTTTCATAATTTCACCTCTTCTATAAATTATCTAATTTCTCTAGTTAATTCTGCTTGATTTTTCTTTTCAATTAATTTTCTCTTTATTTCATTAACTTATTTTATCAAACAAACATTTCAAGTAAAATAAAACTTCATAACTTTTTTGATGAGATAATAAATCGAACCAAATGACACAACTCTTCAATTCCTCCAGCATCTAACTCTTATCCATTCTAATAATTTTTCTTTCCAAATGGGGTCTCGAGGATTAGACTAAATTTGAGGAGTTAGATGTAGTTATCTTTTATCCAAGGTATGATGTATCGGTGATATATCGTCGACTGGAGGGTTATTGATATAGGTGAAGGGTTTTTTTTTTTTCCCGATATTGATGATATATCGCTAATATGATAGGTCTAATGAAGCATTGATGTATTGTGTTGTTGCTGGGCCTGATGCGATACTACAGCATGTGATATTGGAGTTGTTCGGGACAACGCAAGGCCTGATTTGTCTGATTTTGTTGGGAGGAGGAATTCGATGAATGTAGGGCTCTTTATGGCTGCTCATATTTCCTCGAAGGAGTCTGTTGGCAAGAGGGGGGGTCGTCTAGTACCCTCATTTTCTAGGAGCTTGGGTGTTCATAGATCTTGGTGTGTGAAAATAAGATTTGATATATCGGCGATGTCTCACCGAAAACACACACACACAAACACACACACAGAGGCTTTCGTGCCTTGGTGCGGTTAATTGATATTATGATACTATTTATATTTCATTTTTTTTTGCGAGTAGCATTATTTTGAATATTTTTCAATTATTATTATATTATGTATAAGTTTTTTTTAATATGTGACTTTGTCGATATGCGATTAGTGTATTTCTATTATATTTTCATTTAAAATTTATGATTTTTATCTTCTTGGTATTTTCTTATGATATATTAGTTGTTAAAATGTTAATTTTCATAAAATTTGTGACATTTTGACTCTTTCTAGATGATTTCTCCAAAATTTATCTATGTCGACGATATATCCCTAATATATCATTTTTTTGACTTGATACGATATTGATATCGATATTTAAAACCTTACTTTTATCTCTAGAGCATTTAAGCCATGTTGAAGGTCAAAAGCCTCCATGCTTTGTCATTTGACCACATCTATGATAGCCAATGATGGAAATCGAGCTTATTAACGCATGATCATCTATTTCCATAATCGGTCTATGATGGTTATTGATAGAAGAACATTTTACTTGTTAATTGCATGAACCTCGTTAAATTAATTTGCTAGGACTTTGTATGCTTGCTTGAAATTTTACTTTTTCATCCTAGTCCGATTGTAAAGTTCAATGGCGGAGGTACATCCCCTCACTACTTTAAACTTCGCTCTCAAGAGTCTAGAGGAAATAACTTAAATGGTCTCATCATAAACTCTAAACCTTGTCCTTAATAAAACTGCTGGACAATATGGATGGTCAGTTTGACCCACCATTGTGTATCCTAGTGCCTAATAAATGGAGGGATGGTGAATGGCTAGTGGATTGCGAGGGATCCCCCCATTTTCACAAGGGAGGGTAGGTTTTGACGTAAATTTGGAGGTATGAGAATAATTTTCCTTTCTACAATGGTCGAATGTCTCCTTATCCAAAACTAATTTTGTATATGCTTATATCAAACTAGAGATATGTTTATATAGTTGCAGCATTTACAAGATTGTATAGGGATATCAAAATTCTTATAGTATTCACGCATGCATACATGCATCCTTTCATACAACTTCTCTTATATGTCTTTGTTTGGTTAGAATTTAGCTTGGCATATGTAGTTGAAGAGGTACTTATCTTCAACCCTTAGGAAATCTTGATTCATTGAATAATTGCTACTTATCTCCTATCCACGAAATTTATCTCGTAACGTCATTCCGCATTCAGTAAAACTGTAAAAGCCCCAGAAGTGTGCTGGTGACATCCTCACCTCTTGTTCAGTTCTTTCATACAGCTTTTACATTATACCTTTGCAAGAATATTTAGCAAATATTAATTTTCAAATAAAATATTATAAAAATAATTGTTTATTAAAAAAAGAGGTTGTCTTTGGACTACTTGCATTTATACCTTACTAACTAAAGCTTGAGCCCATAATTTTATGTAAGAGCACAAGTTTGTGGGCGCTTAACTTGTGAACCTGAATTTCCCACTTTGTCTCACTCATACTGCACCCTATCCCGTGCAGGTTTGTAAAAGTGGAAGGGTGTTTAGGATTAATTTACGATGCGGGTTAGCTAATCAGGATTAGCAAACTTGCAACATGTGTCAACCTTATTTGTGCCTACTTGCAATTAGGGGTTATCCTGTGATCTGATAGGAGGGTGTTTACTTGGGAATGAAGGTTAAAATAGTGGTTAAAGTGGTAAAAGATATGTTTGCCTATGGGATGATAGGTAAGTTAGTTGGTGTTAGTGAACTCAATAAAAGGGACCCACATTGACTTGTTAGAATTGTATAGGACCTGTTAGACATGTATAGGATTTGCATGCCTGTTAGACTTGTTAGACCTAAATAAAACCCAACCACCATCAAGTCAACTCAGATCCACTAGTTCCTTAGTGGGTCAAGTCTTGGGCTTTAGGATTTAGGTCCAATTTCCTTATCGGTCAAGTCAGACCTAACTTGATAATTTTGGGTTAGGTGAAATCACATCAAGTTGAACCTGGCCTAACCTGATTGCACCTCTACTTACAATGTAACCAACATTAAAATGAACTTGCCCTAGGATTGAACCATTAAGTCTAGCATTTGTTACAATGTATCCAACATAAAGGGAATTGACCCTAGATTGAACCATCATTTTGTTGTTAGAATTCAATACTAGCACATGTACTGAAAGGGAGCACATAAGGGATGTCCCATGAATATGGCATAAGGCAAAGACATAGCATTTATTGAGAGAAAAGTTGCCTAATTAGAGCATTAAAACTCTCCCAAATGGAGAAGGGCATACATTTGGATATGTTGTGAGTATGCCATGAGGCAAAGCCACTCAAACCATCAAGGGTAAAGTGTATGGGCCAAATGGGAAGAACATGTTCACATCTGTAGATGGAGATTATGCAGACAAGTTAGCATCCATAACATATCTAACTAATTCGACAACCTTTGATTAACTAAACAAGTCTATTGAGTGAATAATTCAGACAGCTTACCACTATGACACAAGTTCTACTTATCCATATGAATTAGCAAAGTTGCATGATGTGAACAAGTAGGAAAATCTCCCTTCCATCCTCGAAGAAAAAGTGAGTTCATACAGTCACACATAATTGTGCCATTATTCTCAAGAGAAGCATTACAAATAGAAGATGAAAGGAGCTATAGCTTGAAAAGGAAGAAAAGGCTTTAATCCTAGTTTCACCCTCGACTCCATCATTACTCACCAAACAAAATCCTGTTTTCTTTACATGGTGATAGAAAGAGCTAGATTCACACGATGGCACTCTCTAACAAAAACCTCCATCGCATTGTCCTTACACAATTCTATTTCATCAGTGAGACAACCAAGTGAGCATTCTTATGAGCGAGAAGATGAAACATCACTTGGCTGCTACATAGAAGTGCACAAGGAATCATGGGAGGTAGCTTTTGAAGCTGGTCCACCATCAATGCCACCAGTGGGCTAACAACTAGCATCACCCCAGGTAAGATAAGTGCAAGCAACTACAACAAGTACAAAAACACTCATACAACACACTTCCATGTAGAAGACCCCAAATTCAACATACACACATTACATTCCAAAGCATCTAAACAACTACATGGCATATGCCAATTATCACCACTTCTCTTGAGAATGCCACGCACCTGATAACACAGGGACTTCCCGAAACCAGTGGGCAACACAAGCATCGTTGACTTCCCCACAACGACCTACCTGATCGCCTCGAGCCGCCCCTCGTGGAAGGAATCGTACCTGTGAGTCAACTTCAGGACCTTCCTAAAATTCCGATCAGAAGGCTCCTTCCTCACTGTTTGCACAGCCTCATCCTCCAGAACCCTATCGTAACTCTCCTCTTTTCTCCCCACCACCAGATCGAGATCCAATCCGCTCTCCTCCCCAACACCGTTCACCTCTCCACCTCCATCCTTCCCCTTCCCCCCGAGCCACGCCCGTGCGCGGTGATGACTCTCTGCAGATCCCCACCTCCTTCTCTGGCCGCAAAATGTGTACCTCCTCTTGTGTTCATTGATGTTGAGCTTCATGAAGTTCCCCTCGCTCGAGAATCAGAGTCTCTTCGGCCTCTCCTCCAATCTAGTTATGGAGGGTCTTCAGCAGCATGGCATCTCGGTCCCTCCCATGCCTGCGCGTGGCGATCTCCGGGGTGGGTGCGTTGGGGCTGTCGTTGGTGGCGAAGAGGGAGGGGTCGAAGGAGAGCTTGCGAGACCTGACGAGAGTGGAGAAGGAGGGGGGGAGGAGAAGGTAGACGGCTTCGAGGAAAGGGAGGGGAGGGAGGAGAAGTCAGCGGAATGGAAGGGTGATGTGGTGGTGGTGGGTTTGCAGGAGGGGGTGGTTGTTGGAGCCCACCCATCAACGAATCCACCCTGAGCTACGCCTCCTTCTTGCTCAGAACCCTCCTTACCTTCTCACACATTGTCCTTAACTTCACCGTCACCTTCGGATTGAAACACACGTTGATCCTGAGCTTCTTCCTGAACTCTTCGACGACGTACTGTAAGAGGACCTCGTCGAAGCCCCCCTGTCGAGATATCGGTTGTAGGCCTTGGCGATCACCCTTATTTTGTGGCCTTGGAATCGCACTACGGTGACCTACTTGCAATGGCTGATTGTTCCAAACGAGGGTGGAGTTAGGGAGTGCAGTGCCATCTCCAGTCGGGGAGTGTCGTGACATCGCGAGAGGGGTTAGGACATGGAGGGGTATCTTCGGAATAGTGTGGGGAGTAGTGGTGCACTTTGAGGAGAGATAAAGTGGGGGTTGGGGCGCGAGTTAAGCCAATCCCCCTTTCATCCCGAGTTGGGATAATCGGTCTTAGCTAAACAAAGAAAGGTTAGGTTACCCCCCTTGGTAAACAGGGGTTAACCTCTCTTTTTTTGAGAGGTTAACCTCCTTTGTAAACTACCCCATAGGGTTTAGGCACAGATTTGCAATTTTTTTTCCTATGTAAAGTCATTCGTCGTTACAATTTGTGAGATATAATGGTGATATTTTTGAAATACCAACCCAAACTTTTTTCAAAACTATGCAACTCCAGACATACCAAAAGATCCTAGCTCTCAAGTTTCGAAATTCTCCAAAAGCTCGGCAACCAATACAATCGCCTTTGGTCAACCTTAATAGAATTATCCACGCAAAGCAATTCAAGGATAAAATGGAAAGTTCACACTAATTAATTAAGGGTATCTTGTATGGCCAAATCAACCCATTTTGCCCAACATATCTTGTTGCCCAAGTTTGACCAAGCCATCACATGTGAGGTAGCAACACTTCACTTGGACATAATTTAGGTTTGACCAGTAACGATTGGCTTACATGCATGAACATGTTTGTCGACACGTCCTTCTCCAACTTAATTAGTGGACCCAAATTTGAACTTGAACTCATTTAATAATAATCAGGTTAGGTTAGATCTAATTCAATAAGTGAACGGATCGAATTTGAATGAGGTCACATGGACTTGTTGGACTTGGATAGAATTGGGCTAGGAACCATGGACTCTTTTTGAACTTTTTTAGGATCCAGGTAGCACCCGTTGACTGCTTAAAGCTTGGATAGAACTTGTGGATTCAATTAGGACCTATGGACTTGAATGACTCGTGCACTGGTTAACCTAAATGTTTGGGTTGGATTTGGTTGTAGATAAATGGGTCGGGTCACTGGTAGATAAGGTTGTAGATAATAGGTCTACTTTAAACTTGACCTAACCCATTTCACACCTCTATTGGTATTGTAATCCCGTCAGATGTCTTGCCAGTGGTTGCGTTCCAAAAATGTTTATCAAGCTTGGCATAATATATGCCTATCTCAAGATATTAACATTGCAGATAAAATTCACAACTATAATAATAGCTGTAAAACCTAAAAATAAGAATATTAAGTAATCATCAAAATTTAAAACTAAAAAGACTAACTTATGTCAATTTTGCAAATTTATTTTTAGACATCATTGATCTTAGGTCTTGCACTCACACAAAACATGAGGGCTTTAAACCTTGTACCCAAATCAGTGCATAAATGTGCCTTAGCTCACATCCGTTTGTGGCTTCGCCACTGGTTGTCTGAAGTATACAAGGGAACTTGTATACTTCTGCATCCTAAATGAAAAAAGAGGTGGAATTCCGCATCCTAAATCTAGTAGGGAGAGCTTCAATCAGTGTATTGCAGATTGTGAGTTGGTTGAAATTGCATCACAAGGAAATCTCTTCTCCTGGTCTAACATGGGTATTGGTGCTAAAAGGGTCTCCTATAAACTTGATCGTGGCCTTGGTAATAAAGATTGGATGGACCTTTTCCCTTTGGTGAGGCTATCTTATATTCCCTTCGATTTAAGTGATCATGCGTGCATGGTCTTTAAACTCTCGCCTTCAAAGCACAGGAAGTGTCCTTTTAGATTTCTCAACTATTGGGGTGAAAGAGAAGGTTTCCTCAGGATAGTGAAGGAGGCTTGGGATATTGATATTGATGGTATCCCCCCTTTCCGTTGCATTATTAAACTCAAAAATGTTAAGTTTGTGCTAAAGGCTTGGGAAAAGGAGGATCGTCGACGACCCATCCGTATTGCAGAACTCTCCTCAACTCTAGAGCTTATCCATTCTAGCATAGAAGGGGACCTGCATAACGTGGTTCTTCATGAGGAAGAACACAAGATCAGAAAGAAATTGGCCACTCTTAGGATGGAGGAGGAGTCTTATTGGAGGCAAAGAAGCAGATGTAATTGGCTTAAATTGGGGGATCGTAACACCAGCTTCTTCACCACATCCACCAGAATCAGGCAGAACTCTAATGCTCTCTCGGTACTTATCAATGATAAGGGTGAAGTGATTGATAAGGAAGAAGACAAGCGTAAAGAAGCCACTAATTTTTTCTCCTCCCTCTTCATGGCCAAACATGGGTATACTTGTGTGCCTGAATGATCGTCCACTACCAAGGTCTCCAAAGCTGAAAATGATTGCCTTATTGCCATCCCTAGCAATGTAGAAATCCAAGAGGCACTTTTGGAGATTGGTCCTGACAAAGCTCCTGGCCCAGGTGGTTTCAATGCCCAAGTTGGCTTGGAGTATTATTAAAGATGATATCTTTGAGGGCGTAAGATATTTCTTTTTGCAAGGTGGAGGATTGGTATGTGAACTTAATCATACCATCCTTACTCTGGTACCAAAAAGTTGAATGTATTTCTTCCATCAGGGACTTTTGATCCATTGCATAACTGCAATACTTTATATAAAGTTATCACAAAAATCTTAGCAAAATGCCTTGCTCGAATTATCCCTTCGCCAATGTCTTCCAATTAGTGTGCTTTTGTGAAAGGGTGATCTATTGTAGATAGTGCTCTTCTTGCTCATGAATTCTTGAAGGGATTTCATTTTGTGGGTGCTTTAGCCAGAATGTGTGTTAAAATTGACTTAACAAAGGCATTTGACACTATTAATCGGTCTTTCATTCTACAAGTTCTCCAATCTCATGGTTTCTCCCCCATTTGGATACATTGGATCAAAATGTGCATTTGGAAACCCCAGTACTCCCCGCTTGTCAATGATTGCCCCGTTGGATACTTCTCTATAGGTAGGGGACTCAGGCAAGGAGACCCTCTATCTCCCCTTTTATTTGTACTTGCTATGAATGTCCTCTCTATTATGTTGGAGCATCAGGCACTCTTTGGTTGGCTTTCTAAGGCGATCATCAGGGGAGCCCCCTTCCTCACGCACCTATTCTATGCTGATGATATTATGGTATGTAGTAAGGTGAATCTACGTTCAGCCAAGGCAATTCAGAATGCTTTGAATGTGTTTGCCACTATCTCTGGATTGAAACTCAATGGCACTAAAGGTCGTATTTATTTGCCCAAGCGATGCAATCGTTGACTTTCTATATGTCTCACAATTGGTATGCTAGAGGGAAGGCTACCATGTAGTTATCTTGGGATCCCTTTTTCTGCTGGGAGGGAGCACAAACTTGATTCTATTTTAGAAGATAAAATCAAAGATCACCTACAAGGCTGGCGTAAGAGGATGCTTTCTAGAATGGGAAGGGTATGTTGGGTAAAATGGGCCATTGAAGGCCTTTTGAGATATCGGATGAATACCTCCTTTATAATGAAAAAGACATTGAATAGAATACGAAAATGGGTAGCTAATTTCATATGGGATGACAAATTGTGCTTGGTGGCTTGGAAGGATATCTGCAAACCTAAAGGCGAGGGCGGACTTGGGCTTTGTGACTATGAAGAACTCCAAGTCCTTGCCTTTACGAAGATGGCTTTTCGGCTGACCGCTCAAAGGCAATCCATTTGGACACTATGGATGAGGAACAAATATGGGGACTTCATGACCGCAAGAGAGGGACCTACATATTTCAAAATATGGCATGCTCTAATAAATATCAAAGAGCACATTATACATCTCTTCCACCGTAAGGGGGGTAGGGCTTGGCCTTGCTTCCCTAATGGAGCGCTTAATTCCATAGACGTATGGAACCAGTTGTGGGGAAAATTGATGCAGAAAGATCTTTGGAAGGCTATTTGGAGTAGTATCACTTCTCCCAAGTGGAGTTGTTGCCTTTGGCTCGTAGCTAGGGGTCAATTACTCACGATTGACATACTAATTGAGTGGGGGCTTGCTTATGATTCCATATGGCCACTATGTCATTCTCATATGGAGTCAAACCCCCACATCTTTATGCAATGTTCCTTCTCCATTGCTATTTGGATCCTTCTATCGAACCAATTTCCTTTGTTGGAAGCTATACCATCATCTTTTGAAAATCCTTCGCCTGCGGTTTCCCCTCTCTTTTGGACAATATTGGCAAGATACATTTGACATGTTTGAAAAGAGAGAAACCTTAAACATCATGGGCAACCTCCCTTCACAACGGAGTCCCTTGCACATGTTATCTCTGGAGAGGTATCACTGCTACTTTAAAGAATGTCTCTATTGTAATTTTCTCTTTCAAATTTTCTACAAATTATCTATACTATATCCTTTGTAATTATTTGGGTCGATGATCCTATTTTTAAGTAATATATTAATCATTATTCAAAAATAAAAATATACGAGAGAGCTGAGGGAGTGGATGCAATCATGGATGTAAAAAAAAAAATACAGCAACGATTATCGAAATTCATAACCTTATTTTCCATCTCCACCTTCTTAAGCGTTATTTGTTACCTTAGGTTTAATCCTGGCATCCTCTTAAATTATGGATGTAAAAATCGATTGGATAAAAAGAATGCACGTCCGATCCCATCGGAAGCCTAGCAAGATCAATGATATGTGATTTGATTTGAGAATTATTTGACGTACAAACAATCCTATCCAAAAACCTATGTCGACCCCTTCTTACCAAAAATAAGGATCCAAATCTTAAGTTGTCTTATTCTTTCATCTACGTATTTATGTCACATTAATGAGATGTGAGGTGAGATTATTTATGTGAAAAATTAATCTCATTTAATTTTAACCCTCATCATTCACATTTATTTTCTCACTTAACATCTCGCTCACAAGAAATGAGTCCTCCGATGAGGGGAAGAAGATAAAACGAGAGAAATGAGACAAAATTAAGGACGTAGGCTCCAATTTTCGATAAGAGGGTGAATTTATTTTTAGGTTAGGGTTGCTGATTGGCTTTAACATTTCTCTTGGAATTTTATAGGCGTGCGACGGCCGAGGTGGCGGGAGGTGGGTGCGGGTGGAAGTGGACTTAGACCGGCACGTGATCTGCCCCGAGGTGGACCCCACAGGCATCCCCTCTCCAGACCTCTACGTCTCCAACTACCTTTCCCGCCTCTCAACCACCCCTCTGGACCGAACGAGGCCCCCGTGGGACCTCCACCTTCTCAACCTCCCAACGTCGACCTCCCCCGCCACCGCGGCCCTCCGCCTCCACCACTCCCTCGGCGATGGCTCGTCCCTCGTCTCCCTCCTCCTTGCCTGCACCCGCAAGGCCTCCGACCCCTCCTCCCTCCCCGCGTTCCCTCAACTGCCGGCCCCTGCCCCCCGCCGGCTGGGCATCCGGGAGCTTCTTGCGTTCGTCGTGGTGCTGTGGAACACGGCGGTCGACATTGTGTCAATGCTGGTGACCGCGGTGTGGCTGAGGGACACCGAGACGCCGCTGAAGGGGACGGAAGGGGTAGAGTTGCGGGCGAAGAGGTTCGTGCATCGGGCGGTGGCGATGCAGGACGTGAGGGCCGTGCGGAGGGCCGCGGGTGGGACGGTGAACGACGTGCTGCTCGGGATGATCTCCGCGGGTGTCGCGAGGTACCTCAAGAGGAGGTCAGGGTGTAAGTGAAGCTTCTTGCTTTCTCCCAAACTCAAATATCAAACTTCATGTCTTATTGAATCAATTAATTATACTTATGATTAATTGGATTATGATAATTATATAACGAGCTTCTTGTGTGTGCGTGTTTCAGGTGATACCAAAGGTAAAAGGGGAGGCGAAGACATCAGGCTTCGGTCCACTGCATTGGTCAATGTCAGGAAGTCACCGGCGATACATGTAAGTGGTTAATTTTTAGCCAATCTTCTGCTGAGACATATGTGTACATGGTTAGGAGTTACATTAATATTCTTTTAATCTACCAGCTCAAAATATAAATGGAAATGGTATGCGATTACCCTTTGGGAATTTAATGCTGTCCAAATCGTAGAATCAACGCATTTCACATCAATTTCTCAACCCCAAAGTCCCTATTTCGGGATTTTTTTTTCTTCTTCTTCTTTTTTTTCTTTTGCTTTCTGCAACTGAAATGAGGCCTAAGCTACGACTGGAAAGACTTTATTCAGCATTAAAGCTCTGCGTCCAACTTGTTCTTTCATTTCTTCAACTAATATGCACCGAACCGAAGTTTTTCATGTATAATTTTAAAGAAATACACATAATATTCCCGGGTCTTTTGTATAATTCGTTTCAAATGCAGGACCTCCATGATATGATGGAGGGTTCCAAAAAGAAAACAGAGTGGGGAAACTGCTTCGGTTACATAATTCTCCCGATTCCAACTGCACGTCACGACAATCCATTGGACTACATAAAGGCAGCAAAGGCAATTTCAAGAAGAAAAAAGTCCTCCCTGGAAGCTCTCTTCTCCTTTTCCTCTGGAAAATTGATGCTCAAATTATTTGGTACAAAGGTATGCATAATGCTTTGTGATTATATACCTCTGGGCCCTTTGAACACAGGGAGCATCATAATTTGCTATCAGTCTCTTTTAGATGGCATTCCATTTGTTTATTTGCTACTGCAATTTTCTTCATATTTTGTATCCAAATTGACAACTCTTTACTCTGAAGTGGAGCCAAGTCAGTTGAGGACATGCTCATCAATTAGTTGTATATCCAAGGATATTACAGCATTCCAATGCACCTGCAGTAAAATGCAATCTTCTGCTGGTTTTACACCAATCAATATAGCTGCGGTGGGGAAAATAAGCATCTAATTATCTGCAGGCCGCATTTGGAGGATGTGTGTGCGGGTGGGGGTGGGGGGTGGGTGCGTGCGCGCGCACTGCAGTAAATAATACTAACACTGTACGATATAAATTCATGTAAAAACTCATCTGGTTTGAACACATTGTAAATTCCTGCTTAATAGTTATCACTTCCAATAAATAAAATGCTGTTCCATTTTAAGCTCGAATTGCTAACTTCTATTCGAACAGTAGCCCTTCCATCGAGGAAGAGAGATTATTTTAAGAGGTTGGGAATAATCATAATAGCACTTCCCTTGTTTTTATTTGTTGATGGAGCTCACTCTTGGGTTTTGATTGGGTTCTCTCGAACCTAGTTAAGAAGATTAATAATCAAGAGCAAAAAAAGAGACACAGTTGGTAACTCAGTTTTACTTAATATTGGGGAGGAGATCTAACCTTCAATAGTGAACTGGAGTTTTTTTTTTTTGTTCTTTTTTGTGGGGGTACAATCAGGGTGACTACCCTTTTTTCATGTACAAGGGGTGCACAAACGTTACCTCCATTGTTTGAGATCCGCCCTGCCTCTGGGTCTTTTCACATTCAGGGTGGATGTTGCTTGGGCTTTGTTCTCTTGGGGGTTGGGCACGACACCTTGCTCAGACATGGGGATGGCTGTGTGTCGGGATGGATTGGGCAGACCCAGTTTACTCATCCTGAATTTTCTGGTTGGCTGGCTTTGCTGGGTGGACCGGTCGGTGTCGGTCTTGCTTCATTCCACTTAGATTCTCTAAGGCTTAGTTTACTTGGAGGGTTAAAAAAGAGGGGTTAATTCCAGTTTAATTGACAACTTAACTTCTCATTTGCTAACTCGAGTTTAGTAACTTTAACACAGGTTTGTCTAACATCAGTTTTAACTGGTGTTAGTCAAATCCGTTTTAAAATTCTACACCACTTATGTTTCTGACATTTCTCATATTTTATCTATCTAACACCACTACCAAGTAAACACTATAAGGGTTAACACCACAACTTAATATCAATTCAAGTAAACATAAAATTGGTGTTAATACCACTTCACAAGTAAACATAATTTCGGGTTAACACTAATTTCATATTTCTTAACACTACTTTCCTAGTCCTTCAAGTAAATTAACCCTAATTGGCTAGCTTTCCCATGCGTCCAAGGGTCAACGAGCTATGACGCTGTGGATCAATTGGCAGACCAGCTGTGCCGAACGAAGGAGTTGGTTCTCCTTGTGACTGGGTTGGCTCATTTGGGCAGGTTGGGCTTGCAGGGTCTTTTGGGCTGGCTGTTTTCGGTTTAACTTTTCTCCCTTGTCAGGTTTTCATGGAGAAATGCTTACGATTGTATTTTGAGTACTTTATGTATTTTGTAGTTTATAGAAGGTGTCATGATCCGTTAAATGAATTATTGTCATTTCTTCTACCTTGTCAGATGCATTTAAGTGATGATTGGGCGATGAATAGCTCTGGAACTAAGAGATACAAGCAATTTATATTTCAGAATTTAGATGTTTTATAGAAGAATTCCTTCGTATTCACAATTGTTCGTCGTTGTGCAATTGTCAGTTCGCGAAATCAGTGTGCCATAGAGTTCTCTCGAACACAACGATTTCTTTGTCGAACGTTGTGGGCCCTATTGAAGAGATAAGCTTCTATGGCCATCCTTTGACTTACATGGCTCCTTCGGTGTATGGTCATCCTCAGGTATGTCAGCCTAATTAATTCTCGTTACGGTTCAATAATATGAGCTGATAAAGAGGAAAAGTTATGAAGTATCCAAATTAAGTACCCGTATGGAAAATTATGGTTGTCATCTTAACTATATACAAGCTCGTGCTTTTATTTCTTAACTTTGATAAATTGTTGCCAACAATTTGTTGTTGTTTTCATCCTTCGTTGGAGCTCCTCTTTCACATCGATCCTTCAAGTGTTTTTGATCTACGCATAGGTGTAAGGATGGCTGGAAAATGCACCGGGAAGGTTCTATTCCTTTCTGCAAGATCCTACCCATAGACAGTGATCGGATTCTCCACATTAATTAATTCATGGTTTTTTACCAAAACAAAATTTACATCTCTACAAAAGGAACATTTTACAATGACGTTGTTTCCATTCTCTCAAACCAACTAATGCCCTTTTATGCATGGGTTTTCTTGCTTTAGTAAGTTTTTTCCTTGTACTTCGTACATATTAATCCTGTTATGACTTCATATATTTTATATAAATTGCACCATATTTTAACTCACGCATTCACATTAATAGCTTGAAGTTAGAGTGACAGCTTACTTGGCGATGGATCTTTGGGCCCTGAAATTAATCTTGAAGCTTACTTTTCAATTGTAGTGCTATATATATATACATATATATGTTTGTGATTATATATTCTTGGATGGTTGCATATATGTGTATATGCAGGCCCTTACGGTTCACTATATGAGTTACATGGGGAAGATAGAGATAGTCTTGGCTGTTGACGAGTCTGCAATACATGACCCCGATCAGCTCTGCGATGACTTTGTCGAATCCCTCAACCTCATCAAGGATGCTGCTGTTAAAGAGCAATGACTGATCTAACAGCAACCGATTTTTTTGATCAGACAGGTGTGCTGTGGATCATAACGAAGGAAATTGATGTAGTAGACCTTGAAAGTAGATTCACATGAAGAATATTGGATATATAAGCACATCCTCGTGAAAGGTTTCATGGTCCACTCCTCCTGAACAATTAAAATCTGGTTTTATATAAGCACATCCTCGTGAAAGGTTTCATGGTCCACTCCTCCTGAACAATTAAAATCTGGTTTGAAATAGAGAAGTGACCTGAAGAAACTTGTACAGAGAACAGAATTGTCCTCAGGTGCTTGTTTTTTTTTTTTTTTTTAAGGTCTTCAATTCTAAATGTGGGTTATGCTTTGAACCCTCACGATCTAACACACAATTTCAAATGGATCCTGATTTATAGAATTTCAGATCTCCAATAATGATTCCAATTAGAAACGTACCATATACACGTGAGTTAGGATTTCTTGTAGTGTTACCTTCTTTTCTATTTTTCGAGAGAGTATCGCCTTTGGAATCTCTTAGGATTTGGCATGGGCTCGTTTTTTCCCTCTTTTCGGGAGGGGTTTGAAATAGGGAAGTGGTCTGAATCATATTTATAAAATTATATGGTTCTGATTTTTATTCGACATTAAATTCCATTAAGTGGTATTAGAGTTTTTCTATTCATTATATCGTTGTCTTAATGATTCGTTCCTTAAGAAAAATAATTTTTCGTTCGATTTTGGGATTGTTCTTCGTTTAGTTTTTTAGGATTGATTCACTTTCATCTTCATGAATTAATGAAACTAGTGTTTGTATTTTGGTTTTCATGATTGTTTGCATCCCATAGATGATTATAGAATCAAGTTTTTCGATCGAAATCGTGATTTAGGATGTTTTTCTCAAATCTCGATTTTAGATCATCGACTTGGAATCGGATCATGGTCGGTCTGGTATCGATGCTTATCATGAGTACCTATACTGGCTGGGCATGGGTATCGATTGGGTGCTTCCTAGAGCGTTGCCAGTATCGGTATAGTATTGGTACGTTGAGTATCGGTACATGTGAGATATTAGTCACGCCCAGGAGCACAGTCAGTATTGAAGAGTACCGGTACTTATCACGGATACCGGTACATAAGGGATGCTGGTCGGGTTCAAGATTGTTTCAGTATCGAGGTAGTATTGGTATTTATCATGAGTAGCGGTACATGTAAGATATTGGACATGCTATAAGAGTACTGCCCACTTCTTTGAGACCAGGAATGCCTACTTCTTTGAGGATGTTGGTTTGGGAGGTGATAATCGTCACATTATATTTGAAGAACTAGATTCTGTTCATAAGGAAATCATTGAACATGATCAAGTTCTTATTCCAAACATTGTTCCAACAACATCAGGAGAAGAAAGTAATGCGGATAATCTTCCCATTAATCAAATTGAACAACCTCAAATATTTAAGATCCTGCACCTATTAGGAGATCCAGTAGAGAAATGAGAAGTGTAATATCGAGTGATTATGTTGTATTTTTTTAGGAATTAGAGGCAAATCAAATGGATATGGATCCTATTTCGGTCACTCATGCCATGGGGAGTTCTCATTCTGAGGATTGGATCAATGCCATGAATGAAGAGATGAAATTTATAAGTGATAACAAGGTTTGGGATATTATCCCATTGCTTGAAGGTGTGAAGTCCATTGGTTGTAAATGGTTATTTAAAATCAAACGGGATTCACAAGGTAATGTAGATAAATATAAAGCTTGTCTTGTTGTTAAGAGATTTATTGAAAAGGAAGGCATAGATTATAAAGAGATATTTTCGCTAGTTTCATATAAGGATTCATTTACAATTATGATGGCTTTAGTAACTCATTTTGATTTAGAGTTACATCAAGTGGATGTAAAGACAACATTTCTTAATGAAAACATTAATAAAACAATTTATATGGTGAAACCAGAAAACTTTACATTAGGAGATGTAAAGAAAATTATTTGTAAATTAAAGAAAGTCATTTATGGAGATAGTGGTTTTACAAATTTTATCAAATAATTATCTCATTTGATTTTGAGATAAATCCGGTTGATGATTGTGTATACCGTAAATTTTGTAAGGGAAGATATATTTTCCTGATTTTATATGTGGATGACATCCTCCTTGCCTATAATGACAATGATTTGTTTCAGGAAATCAAAACATTTCTCTCTAGTAATTTTGAAATGAAAGATCTTGGTGAAGTCTTTTGTATTAGGAATCCAGATACAACGAGATCGTTTTCGGGTATTCTTGGATTATTACAAAGGAGATACATTGATATCATTCTAAGGCATTTTGGCATGGAGAATTGTAAACCATGAGATATTATAGTGGTTAAGGGAGATAAATTCTCTCTTAACTAATGCCCTAAGAATGAGTTTGAAGTTAAAGAGATGGAAAATGTTCTCTATGCATCGGTAGTGGGAAGTTTGATGTATGCCAAAGTCTACATGTGGTTAGACCTAACATACATTGTTAGCATGTTAGGTAGATATTTAAGCCTGGACTCGACTACTGGAAGGTGGCCAAACGGGTCATACGCAACTTACAAAGAACAAAGGATTTCATGCTCAAATACAGGAGATCAGATCATTTGGAGATCCTTGGATATTTCGACTTTAATTTTGTGGGATGTTAGGATACCCGAAGATCTACTTCAGGATATATTTTCCTATTGGTTGGAGGGGTTATTTCGTGGAGGAGTACAAGGGAAACCTTGATAACTATCTCCACTATGGAAGTAGAATTCATAGCGTGCTTCGAGGCCTCAAATCATAGAGTATGACTTATGAATTTTGTCACACCACTACAGATCATTGATGCTGTCAAGAGGTCACTTCGGCTTTACTGTGACAATAATTTGACAGTGATGTACTTCAACAGCAACAAAAGTTCTTCGAGGTTGAAGCACATTGACATTAAGTATTTAGCGGTCAAGAAAAGAGTTCAAAGTGGATAGGTGTCTATTGAGCATATTGAGACCAACTCTATGGTAGTAGATTCGCTCACTAAAGGGCTAACGCCAAAGATTTTTCATGAGTATGTTGTCTGTATGGGTGTTGTATCTATTATGTAATACAACAATTTAGTGGGAATTTATTTTATTTTGATATTTCATGTATGGACATGTTTTGGATTATGTGCACAATAATAAAGTTTTCATTCTTTAAGTTTATTAGTCCTTGTCATGCGATTTCTTGTATGATAAGGTTTTTGGATCAGTTGAAAATAGGCATTTCTAGAACATGTTAACATTCAATTTTTATGCTATGTATTTATATCAGATCTATGTCATTACTTGTGTTAATGTATGTGATCATTGTTTGATCTAGTCGATTTCATAATAGCGAAAATCAACTTTAGTCGTATGTTAACAGAGTATGGACGGGATTATTGGAGATGTTATTTATTGTGATGTTGTATTAATGAGTTCATACAGTTATATATGAACGTATGATTATAAGACTGATATATGTGGTCCGAGTGGGAGATTGTTAGAATTATAATGTGAACTTACATATATTATTATTACGGAATTATACGTTAAATGTATACATATATTTAGGCATCATATTTATGGTCATTAAAGTAGTTTAATTATGTAAATTAACCATTCACGTCTCATTAGGGTATGCGATTTAATGTATAAAAATTTTAAGGGTAAATGCAATTTCGTGATTAGTGGAATTGTCATTTTATTTTAAGCGGTTATGATCTTTGGAGGGATGAGGGTAAAGTGAGCATTCGATTTTTCTGCATACCATCACAGAAAATTTATAAATAGAGCTCATGATTGAATTCAAAGGATACGTTTCCATTCAGTTATCTTTCGTTCTCGTTTTCTGAATCCTCTGGAAGTACTATTGCCATCACTTCTCATTAGAGAAGTAGACCCATGACTTCAGAGAATCTTCGTGATTTCCTCGTCACTTCCGTTACGATGGATTCATGTATCCTCCATTAATTTCTTTATATTTTTATTTTGATTGATGATGTAAGGAATATATAATTTTTAGAATAATAAAATCATATGATTCTAATTTTTATTGGATATTAAATTTCATCAAAAATATGTTCTTGAACGGTATAAATGAATTAATAATAAATTGAAATTAAACATTTGATAATGTTATTAATCCAAACTCAGAAAAAAATGTAACCGAGCACTTAACAAAATTGAATTGAACTTGAATGCCGAACATCTAATCAAATTCGTCATTTAGGATCCTAAATTAATATTGGCGAGTACTCGGCAAGAAGAGCCTGGACAACGTGTAGTTGACGAACAATCTCAGGAGGCTATATTGGTGATCCTGAGTTGATCCTTCACGCTTTTGCTTACCCTTCTTGCTAGCAGAGAAGAAGAATGGAAGGTTGAAGCCGGTGTGAGATCTTCAGATGAAAACTTATGGGGCCTACGAGCAATAGCAACTACACATCTTAGGATGACCATTTCATGTTGTGGATGATAGACTGAAGTACTTCACTTTTATCGAGTTTCTAAAGCCAAGCCCTGCTGGATCATGCATGTTTGGAACCTGATCTGTGGTGTTTTACGGCAAATCATGTGGGAAGTAACCAAACCCTGGTCAATTCCTTTTTATCTGAGGGGTACCTCCGGATTCCAAATTCATGGTCAATGCCATGAGCATGGCCTTGAAATTAATGTTGATAGTGAGTATGCACGGATTTGACCATTGTGGAGGATGTCAGATTAATTTGGCTGATGGTGCCGTTGCTCCATCATAAGGCATACAATTAAATAAGGCACGGAAGACAAATAAAAGGTATGTATACTATGAATGAACAGGTTTGTTCAAGTATATAATGTAAACGGATCATGGAAGTTGATTTGGGTGCCTTGCGGATTCATAAGAAAGAAACAAGATTCTGCATCCATTTCCATACAGCTATCTCAAATTTTTTTGCAAACATATCCATGCAACCGTGGGAGTGGATGGATTTATCTCATTTTTGGTACCTAAGAGGAAGAGATAGCACTATTTATGTCATGCCATGAGTTCCTTGATGAATTAGATGTAACAAGAGGACATCTGAGTCGTATCTTGCTTATATCTATTGTAGTGTAATACTCACCGTTTGTGAATAATCTGGACATACACACGCGAAGCCTCCTGCTTCTTAAAATAAGTTGGATTGTTTACCTCAAGGATGCGAAATCAGATAGCAATTGATCGAAAATAACCTAAATCTCGGTTCTTCTTGTCCAAAGAAGAGCCCTTCCACCTACAAAATTAATAAAGTAAAATGTGGAGTGTTAATTGACTGGTTACTATATTTTTAACTTCATCTATGAATTATATATTATTATAAAATTTTAAAAATCTCACTATTTTAATATAATTGAAAATTACATACAATTTTAACTCAATTAAATAATTTCATCCCTTTATCAACAATATCAAAATTTCAACAACCAAAACAACACTAAAAATCAACCTAACTTGATAAAGGGGGTTATGGGTCTACAATTCAAATGAATTTAAAACATATCTTTAATTCTTGCATTAATTGATTTAAAACTTTAAACTTTTATATCGATATGTGATCTGCAGATAAAATTAAAATTATCGAAGTGGCCAGTTGGCTCGATACCTTTAGGAACGTAGCCACATTTTATCCAAAATGGTAACCCAAGTATTAGTCAATTTGTTTCTTTGTGCACATTTGTAGGATTTCCCATCCCTGAATGAGAGGAAGTATCGAAGTCCGGTAAAGGTTAAGAAGCATAGGGCAGAATAATAAGATAGCTAGATTTTTAGAAAGATAATGAAAATATACGGATGATTTTAGCGAACAGCTAAAGTGGATGATCATTTTCCGTTCACGACTAAAATACACCGATAATATATAGAAGAAATATCATTTATATTTAGTTTTTTGAGGGAGCATAATATTATAGCCTCCTTTTTTTTTTTTTTTTATTTTGTATATTTGTGCTGATCATGTAATTTGGCATGCTTGTATCTTATCGTTCCTGTATCTTTCGGTATATTTAATAATTCATTTCCTTTAGATCCTTTTGTGAAGCATTCCTAAATTTCGAAAGAGGAAATACTACTTAGGTGCTTAGGTGTGAATGACATCTTAATTAATCAAGTACGATTGATGTAGGAAGAGGGTGGGGGGGGGGGGGGGGGCGGTGTGGAGGGGGGGTACATCTCTGGCCTTCCACATCTGAATTAATCAAGTTTTTTACCTTTCACATATAACTTCCTCGAAGGTGAAAGAAAGAAAAATAGAAAATCGGTGTCATTTTCTACTATCTCCATAAATTGCAAGAACAAGTGCCATAGAAATTAAATCCAGTTGAAGAACGTTTCGACGAGAGAACCACAGCTGTTTTAATTTAAGAAAAGAAAAAAAGAAAAGAGAAAAAACCTCTACGGTTCATTTTGTCCAATTTTATCACCAAAGTCGTGACGAAGCTTTTGGCATTCCGAGAAGACGAAATGGTAGAGTGTATGTATGTCTTCTTGATGTCTCCACAAAGAGACAAGTTGAGTCGGAGCTCTTGAAATGCGACTATTTTCTTTTCAGGATCCATCAATCTCGATGTGCTTTCTATATTTCCTAATTTGATTTTTTTTTTTTTTTTTCGTTATCTTTACCAACCAAACCTTATCTTATGTTTGCAAATGTCAACCTCGTGAGCATGCCATATCGAAGAGGTTGCATGTGTTCCACCAAAAATAAAATTTTAAGTTAATTTTGTGAATTTTCTTTTCTTTTCTTTTTTTTTTTTTCCTGAAAGGAAAGAGCAAATGTCTGATCTGTAGATGACTTGCAATCCTATTTGAGTACGTTAAAGAAAAATTGGCATTTCTTGAATATCAATCCACTAAATAATGGAAAGATAAGAATTGAAATCAGTTAAAAGTCAACACCGTTCGTCGACCATGTTATGATGGACGGATAAATGATTGATTTTGTCGAACGGATTGAATAAAGCAGAAGTTTCCTTTGCACGTGAGCATCAAGGTGTAAAATATAATCTGCATGGGCTAATTTAACCAAATTAAGTTTGGGTTCTCATCAAACGTGGACGTTTGTACAGTTGCTTATACGGAAAGAACAGAATTTGGAATTATTGTTTGACGGTGAAAGATGGCCGTATAAAATGAACAACCAGCTGGAGTCCATCGTCCAGCTGCACAGCAAAATTAAAGTGCCTGAAAGGAGCGGATGGGGGTGAAAGGAATGCGAGGGGTCGATGGAAACAAGGATCCAGAGCACCCTTTTTTTTTTTTTTTTTTAACCTTCTATCCCTAGGTCAACCAAAATTTATATGTACCTAACTTCTCCAATAATGCTCTCGAGGAGAGGGACTGGGACCGGTCGTGACACGATGGAGGCCAAAACAATTAGGTTACCACTCGGAGGGTGGATAAAATATTACAGAGATAAGTTAAAAATGAAATAAGTTGTGATGGATGTCTATTTAGATGGTGGGATAAGAGAAAGGTAAAGGGAAAGATTAAAATAATTGATGTAATAATATGATATTAATCAATATTTGTTAATAGTATAAATGTTAATAGAGAATGTTATTGGATATTTATTTATCAATAAAAGTAAGAATAGGGAAAGTAATGTATATCTTTTAATAGTAAAAATGAGAATAAATGTCATTATAATTTAATTGGAATAATGGAAAGTAATTATATAAAAATTTATATTAAAATAATAAAAAAACTTAAATTAAAATTATAAATTAAAAAAAAAATCTCCTGACTCGATTGGCAAACAAATCCTCAAAGCATCAGACGATTTAAAAGTTTTTTCAAGTTAACTCTTGGGTTGATAACATATGTATCTTTTTGGATAATACATATACTATTTGGAATAAAATAGTACTTGATGAAAGACCCGAAAATATCCTTTCGCAAACAATTAAATAAAGTAAAACAAGCACGCTGACCACCTTGCATGTAAAATAACAAAAATGCAACTTAATCTAAATAAGAGGAAGCTACTTAATCCGTGACTTTTGAATATGTTATTGAACAAACACCTTAATTTTATGAAAATTTAGTTTAAGATTAATCTCAATAGAAGGATCTTTTGGATCAAAAAAAAAAAAAAGAAGGACGATGGTGAAGAAATAAATATATCCCCCTCTCTCTTTTCTCCAAGAAAAAAAAAAAGGGGACATGAATATGAAAGCATATGTTGTAATATAGTCGATAAGGTATAGTTAGAATTAATTAATTGAAAATAAAGATCTATCCGTTGAAGATTAAAATTCAATGATTGAAAATTAAGTATATAAAATTACATTTAAAATATATCAATTAAAAATATTTTTTAATCAATTAAAAATAAAAATATTAATTTGAAAATCAAATAATATCAGTTGAAAATAAAAATATACAGTTATATTTTATCTTTTTATTGGTGATAAATAATTTTTTAATTTAAATATAATACGTTTCAAAAATACATTTTTATTTACTTTTTGAACCAAAATAAAGAGGATCCAACCATCAGAAGTCCGTCTCGTTTCTTATTCCGTCTCGCTCTCGAATCCAACGGCTTACGTTGTGTCAGTGAGATGTTTCATGAAGTTTTTGTTGTACGGCTAAAAGCGTCGGAATGGTGGCTGAGGGTGTGGTGAAATTGCAATTAGACACCATTCAGAAACAATTGCACATAGACACTACTCAGTAAACGAAATTGCAGCGCCCCGGAAGCCGACGGAAGGGTCCCCTTCGTTGCAATCACTCCGTCCTTCGTCCTCTCCCTCTGCCAAAAGTAAATTACGTGGGACCCATCAACTTTTTGAGGAGGAGGACGTGAGTGGTTGCTTTGCATTACACGTGGTGACATCCTACGAAGCAAAATGCATCGTCAGTATATGGGAAATTTGTTTCAGATTAACTTCAGAGATACAAACAAAGTCTCTGTTGTCCAACTTATCGAACCCCCTTAAAATTATAACCTTAGTTTCAAACAGTTAATCGTGAGGCCCATCATTTCATTCGCCACGTACTCACGGCATGATTCAACTACGATGTTCTGATTATGGACTCACAAAGGATATTAATGTAAACAACGAATAAATAATATTAATTTGCACAAGGTGTAATGTATCACAAGGAAATTATGCAAAACGTTCTTGAATGAGCGGCTATATTTCATGCTTTCTACCGCTTGCTTTCCGTAAGTGTACTACCAGAGGGTCGATCGTAAAGGTAAGCAAGTAACTTTTTTCCATTAGCAAATTTGATTCCTTATAAGATCCTTTTTTTCTTAACTTCCCGTTTGATTCAATGTGCTTCCAAAGTGTAGATATATTCATTTGGATGGATGGCAAGGATCATCAACGTTCTATTTGATTGTCCCTCGTTTTTTCTTCGAGATGATCCAGCTAGGTGTGATCTTTCACTTGACTTTTAGTGATAAGTTTAACCCATCGGACACCGAGCATCCTACTCTCTTAATATATGCGTTTAATTGTTAGGATATATATATATATATATATATATATATTTTAATTTAATTTCCACGTAGGGAATCACACCCGACCTCAGGCATGGATCTTATCCCCACTAGTTGTTTTTGATCCACTGCAAACCGTCTCAGTAGTAAGTCTCTACACGGTTCCCACCCCGCCACCCCCCCGCAACATTAATTTGAGTGAAGGGTGGAGGGGGTGGAATGCGACTTTTTGGTCTTTCTTGTTTCGATTGCCTCTTGCCTTCTCGGATTAGAGTCTGCTTCAACTACGTGCTTATCCTTCAAAGGATCGTCAGCTTAATGCCCTTAATATTCAACCTTCGAAATTTACGTCTATCAGCTCGTTATATATGGTAGTTTGAACCCGCCTTACAATCCCTTGTGCTTCGTGACTTGTTCATGTACGTCAAGCAGTGCTAAGTAAACACAAGCTAGCTTGTTGTACTGTATATTATTCCCTCATAGCGTATGTTTCAAGTTTCCCTTGGATAAGTACCTAGATACCTTGCATTTTGGTCCCTTGAGACATGCTTCATATATAATTTCCTTAAGATTGCTAAGGGCTTGATCGATCGTTGGGCCAGCTCCAGCTATTGGGTTGAGAAAAGTGGAAGAAGGATGGAACAAGGAGTTGGTATAGCTGGGGGAATATTGTATTTGATATTTGGATGAGAGGAGATTTAATTTCTAACCGTGAATTAAGGATATCATGTTAAGGAATTAATTTAACATATTTGTATTTAGCATGACACGATACAGGTAGCCTTTAACTCCGACACATGTACGTACTTTGGGTTACATCACCAGGCTCTCAATGTGCTAAGCGTGCATGATTGTGGCACACCATAGAGTAGGTGGTGGAATAAAACTTATATTGAGAGGAGAGAAGTGTAATGAGTAGATTTATTAGAAGACCTTAGCCTTTTTTTTACCTTGATAACCTAACTAGAACCATTGTGGGTAAATTAGGAAAAACATATCCTTATTATCGCATGCCTTATAGATAAATATAAAGTTGGGATTGAATGTACATCCCCCTATCAAAGTCATAGACGTGAACCCTCGTGCATCCAACCATATCTTGATAGGTCAGAGTACCTTATCTTGGGCTAGCTTTTCTCCACGCAAAAATCCCGACCACAACACTTCCTGAGAATAAGTATCCTTTGGCATCGAAGTCATCTGTTCCCTGATTTTGATAGGGCACCTGTCGACATGGCCCACAAGTTTTTTCACTTCAAGTTCACGACAACGTCGAGATCTAATTCAATCCCAGGCCCCTGATACATGGTTTCGACGATATATATATATATATATATATATATATATATATATGGTCGTTGCTGCGTATGCCTACCTTTTGGATTGTTATGGGTAATATATGTTATCCAGAGGTTCAAGTCCAAACAATATTGCAACCGTACGTGTTCTCTCGCTCGCTCGCTCGCAACCTTGATTAATCATCATATGCATAGGAGCTGGATTTTGGGTGTGATGCCTCTTAATTAATTAAATCAAATTTTTTGCAGACAATTAATTACCGCGGACTTCCAGCATTAATGTTACGATCGACACTTCATAGCTGAGGTTTAGACACATCACCTCCTCACTTGAAGCGGTGAGATCCTTCTGGGAGAACTTCAAAGTTCCAAACCCTGCTCATGGCTCCAAAGGGCATACCACCCACTAGAAGGGCAAACTGAGAGAACCATACGTGGTGTGAAACCTTAGCTAGCTATATACATTCCCTCGCATTTCCATCGTCATCAATTGATCGATGTACAGGAGTAACGGACATGCGCAGAAAGGAAGTACCTACAGTACTATTGGTTAAGAATTAGGATGCTTGTTACGAAATTTGGTGGGGACATATTTATGTAACGTGCGGGTTCTCGGTCACGATTCCAACGCCAAAAGTTAATGCACAGATTGATCTTCAACATTAAGAGTTAATACATGACACAGAGATATCAAAAAAGTAATTATACATGTGACAATCGTAAATATCAACATACATTGGTTGAAAAATTAAAATAAAAATATATCAATTAACAATCAACATAAATTGATGTTGAAAATATTTTTCTATCTATAGAAAATGATCATCGACTTGGATGGTGATTTACTACCGGTAAAAGATTGAATCATATTAATTGAAGATCAAAATATGTCAATGTCTTTTAACTTTTATCTATGGGTGAAAGGTGATTTTTTATTGGTAGAAGATAAAAATATATTGATATATTTTATTTTTCTAACAATGAAAAATAATTTTAAATTTTACTTATAAATGAAAAGTAATTTTAATTTTCATTTGTAGGTGGACAGTAAATTTTCATAAATGATAAGTGATTTCAAATTAAAATCTTAACCGTTGAAATCATTAGTTGAAAAAAAAATATTTTAGTTGGTAAGATATGATTCTCATACTATACATATTATAAAATACATTGTAATTCACATTTTTATATTTTAAAATTTATATGTATGCCTAGGAATAAAAAAAAGCACGGTGCGAAATGAAAACAATATCGATCAAAAGAATATGGTTAAAATTTATGAACCGTTTGCCTGTAATTAGTGATGATTCCAGACCGGTGATTCCGTGATCCACCGTAAATATTTGTTTGATTTTGGTAGGTCGGTCTAAATGAGAAACTTTAGAGCATAGAGTTCACATAAAAGATCCCAAGCACTTTGGATGTTGACAAAGAATATGTATCCATGCAATAAATTAAGAGATGGTGGAGCTCGTCAATAGATTCATACCATTTAAGTGATAAGGTTAAATCTGAAGAGATAAATTTGTAAAGTATTTATTTCCGTCACCCGAAATAAATATCAGCATCTTTTTTTTCTAATTAAGAGACGATCCCTGGGCAATTGAAGGGGTCCAATGCTCTTTAGAGCGCCTTATTGATTGCGGTGAGCACCTCATTGATTTTTGCACGACCTCTGCTTCTCTCGCCTTCCTTTTTCCTTCCTTCGTGTGAAAGACAAGTCCCTTGTGTTTGGCATGCAAAGCCTCTGGTGGCTTGCAACGATCGTCCTCGAGCAATGTGATGATGATGGTTGCAGTCGAAGGTTTTTCTCATTCGGCTCGTGTTATGGTCTGTAGGACTCCTACAATAGTGATTCAACCGGTGGGTCTATGATCGGCGATCATTCGTCTCTCTCCGACCTCTGATTATCATACGGCATGTACAGTGAAGCTTCCTCGCAGTTGGCTCGCATGCATGGTGGTGCGTGGCGGCGAAAAAGGCTCAACATGGGTGGCAAATCCATCGACGTGCGAACCCTTGCCGAGGTGCTGTGGTTGTGGTAGATGTTGACCATGAGTTTGCATCTCGTCGGATGTCGTTGTCTTGTTTTTCGTGCCGTTTGTGTGCTATAGAGGTTTTCTTGTATTTGTACATTGTGGTTGGTTTGATCCATTCTTTTTTTTTTTTTTTAATTAGTTTAGGTTGATTTTGGTGGGAACCACAAACTTACATAATTGAATTTTTTGATGCTTGGTTAGAGTTTGATTTTGACTTTTTGATCGATTATTCGATTCACTCGTTAACATATTCTTCGAGCTTCGTTTTGTTGGTACCTTATCGTATCTATGAAGGTGGGGTCATTCTCTCTTGAGAGGTCATCCAATTTAGGATGCGTGTTTCTTTTTTTTTTTTTCTTTATTTTTTATATTCTCTATATTTTAACATTTTCCCATTTCTATAAGACATAACCTCTCCCTCCTTGATGGTATTAGGCTTCTTTGTCTCTCTTTTCCCTTCCAAAGTACATCCTCTTGTATCAAGTTATTCTCTTTGATGAAAACATATATATATATATATATATAACAATGCCAAGAAGGTCCCAATCTACTATCATTTTAGATAACACTGCTCATCCTTTCAAGGAAAAAAAAAAAAAAGTCTAAAAAATTTAAAAAACATAGCTTTCACATTTACATGCATCAGGAGTATATGCACATGGTGCTCAATTAAAATGAGTCCAACAACCACGAGTACTGGTGGGCTCCATTGCATCCATTAACATGACAACAAACTTGGCTAGATCAATTGATTTTAATTTTAATTATCACGATAAATGTTCCAACCAGAACAAGGACAACAGATGGTGGGGGTGCAGCTCCAAGTTTACATAAAATAACAAAGCCAAGAAACGGCATCCGAGGTATACTTAGTTTAATTCCATGCTTTGTAGCTATATAAACTATGAAAGTATAAGATAATGGCAGGAAGCACCATCATCGATCTTAATTTTTCACTCAAATCAAGTAAATTATAATTAAGTACACGCTCCTCCCTCGGGGTCCTCGAGGATTAAAAGAACAATATTCTACGTGTCCTATTTGAATATATTAGATACGGTTTGAGTATAAAACCACACATTTAAAAAAATAAATATGAAAATATATGATTAGAAAATTCAATAAATTAAAAATTCAGTAAAATAAAATATTTTAGTTGAAAATTAAAGTATATCAATTAAAACTTAAAATATATCAAAAAAATTCTCTTTTTTTTATAGTAAATAATTTTTCATTTAAAATATAATTTTTTTATATATAAAAATATATTTCTATTTATAAAATAAAATTTTTATTAATAAAAAATTAAAATACATCGAATAAAATTATCACTTCCACTTTATACATTAAAAAATATATTACAACTTACGTTTATTTATTTTTTTACGATCACGTAAGATAACCAAAGTAAAAGGGTGGGGAGCAGAATTTTGTAAATTTAATAATGCATCTAATTAAGCTGTGGTTTGCGGCCATACGAGGTGGTTTGTGCGTCCCAATGCATACAATATGTAATTTTGAGACTAATATATTAATATATAGTAAGGTTTAGGTGAGTGTCATTAAAATATCTTAAAATTATTTAAATATCATTAACTTTTTTGTATAGTTGGTTATATTATTGGAAAGTTACGTTATATTTATATTTATTGTTATCGTTAGTATTGGTTGTTAAATGTAATGATTTTAAATTAAAAATAAATATATATTTTTTAATTCTTAAAATTTATTTTTATCTTTTCACCCATCTCCCCCTCCGCAACCCCCCCCCCCCGTCCCCGCTCCCCTCCCCCCAATCCCTTCCTCTTCTCCACTCTACCTCTCTTCCTCTACCTCTTTATCTTCGACCACTGCCTCTAACATTTTCCTTCTTAACTCTGATCACCTCATCTGTCGACCTCTTTATCAGCGAAGGTGGCCAGGGGTGAAGGGCTTGTCAGGGATGGATGAGGGTGTTGAAGGGTGGTCTGGGGTGGTTGGAGGTAGAGGGGTGGTCGGGGGTGGTCGAGAGTGGTTGGGGGACAAGGCAGGTGAAGTGAAGGTTGGGGGTTAGAAAAAAAAAAAAAAAAGTATTAAAAAATAATTACTTTCTTACGTTTAAGTAAAAAAATGATTAAGTGTAATAGTTATTATTAACGAAATAATAATTATAAAAATGATGTGACTTTGCTAACAACATAATCAGCAATAGGGTGGAGTGAATGATATCTATGTAATTTAAAAAAATTTAATGATATTTACGTAAAAATCTCTAATATATATATGATAAATCTCGTAAATCATAATTAATATAAGTTAAAAAGTAGAAAAATATAAATAGTGATGTAAAAATTGATATTGGAAAATTTATGAGTCTTATTCTCGTAGTTTACACAATGTTGTGAACATGGATCCACTTGATAATTGCTATTTAATGTAAACAAATAAAAGAACGTAAGATTTGTTATGTTGTAGGTTGCATTACATTTAAAAATATTATCACACCCTTTGAATTAAAATACAAAGATGATAAATAATTTTGCATCGATAATAAATTATTTTGGATGATTTTACACCGGTGCAAAATAATTTAACACTGGTGATAAATTATTTTAAGGTATCTTTACATCGATGTAATCTTATTTCGTACCGGTGTAAAATTACTTTAAGGGTGATTTTACCTATGCAAAGTTATTTTGTATCAGTGCAAAGTGATTTTGACTTATAAGTTTAGGATTTAGGATTTAGGCTTTGCTAAATCCTAAAAATTAAAAACAAAACCCTAAATCTTAAGGTATAAAATCATTTGTCATTGGTGAGGAAATACTTAGAATTTAATTTTACAACGATGTAAAATTATTTTGAAGATGAAGAGTAATTTTATACCGATAAAAAATGATTTTATACCAATAAGAAGTAATCTCGAAGAAAATTTAAGTGATTTACACGTATACAAAAGTAATTATTATTAATTTTGATAATGATAGATCTCACCATAGATAAATATATTTTTTACATAAAAAAAATATATCAAATGAAAATCTCATTTGTCGGTCAACTTTCACGACAATTTTTAAAATTTTCGATGCACATCCTCGGTATAAATTGATCGCATAGATCTACTCAATGTGCAAAGAACGAAGCATTCACCGTATACTGAGGAGGTAAACAAGATGATAAAGCTTTCCTCCATTGGTCCAATCATCGTGAGCTACAAATGGTTCTTTACACCCCGACGGAGGCAAGGCCAAAGATTTATGATCATTTATCTCCCAACGAGATTCTTCCCACTTGTGCTTTCTTTAACTACTGATACACTCATCATCCGAATCAAAAAGAAAGAGACAAATGGGCTCTCTCCAAATCCTTCATCTTCAAATCCATGCATGTTACTTAATTCCATGGATAACATTTAAGAAATTCCCGGTTCTTTGCACCCTCACAACAACTCCTACTCTTACCATGCCGACTCGGTCGTGGCATGGCCGGTGATGCATGGAACCTTTTTTTTTTTTCTTCTTTTTCTTTGTAATATATTTCTATGAACACTAATTAATGAAAGATCATTTTCTAATTTTGACGTGATTACTTTGAAATATCTACCTCTGTTCTTGCAAACTTTGAACTAGAAAATAAGGAAGAAACGATATAATAAAAAATATTAATAAAAAATTAAAAGAAATAATATTACTAAAAAAAAAGAAGGAAGAAATGATGCTTAGTATCATAAGAAATGATATAGAAAAGCATACATAAAATCCATATTTGCACATAACCCCATAGGAACATATTTGCATCAGAATGTAATTATAGATTTATGTATATACCATGTGATTGGTATCTCAAAACCATGTCTCATCGTTTTATATCTTTGAAATCGAATATATTTCTTGAGCTCTTCATAAATCATACGCACCATATGTCTTACACAACTATAATTCATGCATATGAAATATATAAAAAACCTGATAATATGTTTTCCATAATTACATAATTTTCAGAATTTTTTTAATAGCATGTTTAGTGGGGGTAAGGGAACGTGGGCTTTGCCCATTAACTATTTAAATCCTTTAGAACTAGAATTGTTGAAATATAACTTCAACTACCAGTATCGACTTAATTATCGAACATATAATCGTAGAATATAAAGTGATTATAACAAAAGAAGCATAAAGTAAAATTGATAAATAACCTGCTAACCATAAAATAAATATGTCTGCATTACAAATTAACATAGAATCTAAAGTCCCATAGCTAGAAAGCGATAAAGTAAAATACTAAAACGGAAGTGAAAGTAAAGGATCCACGTCCTCATAAACCTGTTACCAGTGCAACTCTCAACCTTGCAACATGCACTCTCTACCGCAATCGTTGTCGTTGGCTACTGTATTGTTCCACTTAAATATGGAGTCTAAGGAATGCGTCAGCAAGATCAAAATACTGTTATTAAGTAGCATCGTAAAGAATCTAATATAAATATTATTTTCATTTATTATCAAATTATCTTACCTGCTGCCCTCCTATATTATATTACAATCAATATTATCTTGTTAATCAATTCCTAAGAAGATGTCTGGAGATCTTGATGCAACCAAATAAATGTTAATCAATATTATCCAGCTTTAAGTGTGGATCATAGGTGGTGGTTTCTCTAAACCTCCCCTCATTCTAGAGGATTCATCAAAGTGAATGATGATGTTATAAATGCAACTGACGTGAGACCAAATAAATGTGGCAATGGAAAATAAGGGTGAGTAATTGAATGTAACGATGATGTGAATATATGTTGAGTAATAATGACACAACATCGATCGATTAATATGTTATTTAATTTATTTGTTGAATATTCATATGGTTGGTAACCACTACTTGTGATAATAAACATGCAATATATGGCATGTTCATACGTTGATATTTATGGATGGTTGAAATGTCATGGAGTATGTAATGTGGATGGATGTGGAATATGGGAACAAGCATATACTGGTATGCCTTCTACACGTGCATTTGACTTGTGATGCTCCTATGCTTTGAGAGGTACTACAAGAGGCTTTCTTCCATGGAATGGACCGAGTTTCCTATCCTATAGGATACTCAACCAAGTTATACATAGCAGGGTGAATTATATATGGAAATTTAGCTTTATATTGTTACCGGATTTTCTTTCTATGGGCTACTATGAAGAAGACTATTAGGTGTTGGTTGCACTTGTGTACTAGGTAGTCACCACTTCACCAATGTTAGGATCTTAATTAGGTGACTAATCAATTGACATTATTGTCACATAGCATTTCACATGGACCTAAGGAAAGGACTATTCACCAGCGTATTTTAGGATGGTGCGATGTAATTTTCTTGTGCCTTCTAAAAATTTAATAAGCAAGATATATAATAAGAATTCAAATGTACAGGTGCTTCACACACAACATACCTGATAATGAATAATAGTAATAATAAATGGATTAACTAAGAGTACCTAGTTTATGTTTCACTCTTCACTTTTGCATATTCTACGCCACTTGGATTTTGCTGATGTATTTCTTTGAACTGCATATTATGTGGTGCTAAGTATAGCAATCGTTAGGTGTAGCCACAAGAGGAGCAATCGACGCAAGATTGAATTGAGCTCCAACAACTAGTTTGTGATGATAAGACCTTCCTCGTTTTAATTTAAGTTGTGGTTCTTTTACCTAAGTTAACACAGTTTATTTGTAACTAGCTTATGGACTAGACTATTTATTTGCTTTTGGTGAGTGTGCGTTCTACCTTCTTTATTTCAATATTGTTTAATTTATGAATCATTAATTTAGATGTATGGCCTATTACTATGTATTAAGGTCTAGTTTGAGGGGAGGGCTATACCCCATAAAACTAAGGTTTAACATTTTTTGGTTGGGGGGATTTTCGAACTTGTGTTAAGGGGAGTTATTCTAGGTTAACCCATCTCACCCTTAGGGCATGATAAGAAAATCCATGAGTTAACCCTCGCAAAACCCATTTGTTAGAGCTCGCATGCCCTCGCAAAGGCCATCTCCTTCCCAAGTTGTCCTCCCCCTTACAGGTCCCCCCATTCGCGAGCTCACTTCTTCCTCTAATCACATGGTCCTTTACCCTCTCAAGGACATGGTTGCTTGTGAGTGACAATAGGAAGAAGATGAAGAGCACCAATGTGGTCGTCTCTACTCCTCCCCTTCATTGATGATCGGTGGAGATGCCCTTGCCTTTGAGGGTTTCAAGATTTAATTTTTATAAATACTATAAATGGTATTGGTAGAGTTGAATTAATTTTAATGCACATTTTCTATTATCTCATAATTAAAATATGTTTAAGTAAATAAAAAAAAGTCCATTTACATAATAACAAAAAATCTTACATTGATTTCCTTTCGACTACCAACTTTCAAACATATAACTTTGGGGTAAAATTGTCATTTTGTGGCTGATCCTTAATTTCAACTCCCAAACAACACGATTATAATTGCAGGATAACCCTTTTAACTACCAACTAGCTTTCAAATGTACAACTTTAGGGGTAAAACTGTCATTCTGTAGCTTATCCCTACTTTCAACTCTTAAACAACACAAGTACAAATAGAGGTAACCCTTCTACTTATCTGTTACGACCCAATCCTAGCTCCCTATAGGATCCGAGATCGGCTCGCCTCGACTAATTCCAAGACCCAGTCGTCCAACGAGAAATAACTAAAAGCAGAAAATATTCTACAATCACACATGCAATGTAATTAAGTAGAAATAAATAAGAGGCAGTAATGAAAATTAGAACGAGAAGTCTCAAGAATATTACATGTCACAAGCAGAAGAGTACTATAACATACATAGCCATTACAACTAGAATAGAAAGAAATATAACAAAAACATAGCAGGAACAACTAATACATGCTAAAGGTACTCACTACTACACAAGGAGCTCTGAAATAGAAAAGTAACAACTACGGCTGGGCTCGGCTGGGTCCAGCATCCTCTGCAGCCGGTGGTGTTTGCTGCTCAACTCCTTAACCTGAATATGGTTATATAATCTGTAATCAGCTAACGCTGAATAAAGTGGTGGTTAAGCCATTTACATGCAATTTAACATAAAGAAATAAGCAAATAACAAATCATTTATTTCCATTTATCTCAACTAGGTACTTCTGATTAGGTTATTCTAATAAGGATCCACAACATTTCTTAATCCTCTTGTTCCCTAAGGGAATGATCTTGATTACAGTTTATTACGTGATGTAGGATGTACACGTGTCACTCTCTTGGTTGGGAGAGTCCCCGTGATAGTCCTACACCCGGTCTATCACCCCAAGGTCACGGTCATGACGTATCGGTGACTACGGCACGCGTGATAAGCGCATGTGTAGCTATCCTGCACTGGCATGTGGTCAGTCATTTTCGCTAGTGGGTACGCCCAAACGTACATAACAGAATAGAACAGGGCCTTGCCCTCTCAGAAGAGGGGTCACCCCCCTTAGAATAGGGGTCTCGCCCCTCGAGAGTCTGCGTACCCTCACCTGACTATACTGGTTTGCCCAGTGGGCCTAACAAGAGTCGGTGTAGGGTGGCCAATCCTAACCCCAAGCCTCATGAGGCGGTTGGCTCCCCCCTATACTAAAGTAACAAGAGTCGATGTAGGGGGCCTGATGGGAACACAATCAGGAGTCATAATTAGCTTAATTTGATCTGATAAAGTCATTAAATGCTCCTACATAACCGCCAAAGAGTCCTAATTCACTGCAAATCCATTTTGAAGGAAATACAATAAAACATGGGTAAAACTGCTGTTTTAACAGTATATCTCAATTTTAGTATAACAGTGGATTTCTCTATTGGTTAATTAAAGGTAAAATGGTCTTAAAAGTCTAACAAGTAGGTTAGTACAGACAAAGAAGGATTTTCGAGTGTTTTGAAAATTAAATGACTTGTGAAACTCTAAAAATAGACTCGCTTAATTAACTGAGTTTCTAGACAGGATAAAATTTACCTAAACCCTCTAAAATTCATATAAAAAAATTCTCTAGGGTTTGGTATGCTTGATTTGACCATCAGAATCCGTCTTAACCTAAAATAGAGTCTCAGATTGACTTTTGCCCTAATTTGGGTAATTATGCAATTTATCCTATCAAACGTGGTAAAAAATAAAATCCAACTTCACCATTGGATTCCTTAGGTCCAAATTAGATTTGTACCAAAATTTGGGCTCAATCTGAGATCATCTTGACCTAGTTTGCAATTTGGTCCTGTCTGACTCTTTTATATCACACACATGTCCCTAACTTTTGAATCCTTTTCATTTAGGTCCCTATCTTTATCATCATTTTTTCAAATAGGTCCCTACTGCCATGAAATTCTAATCCTACAACTCTGGCGAGCTTGATTTGGTATGTTCTCCTTGATTCCTTGATGAATCCCTCTAAGATTTAAAAGGGAACTTCGTCAAGGAATTCCCTTCCTTTTGAGCTAGATCCTAAGCCCTCAAACCTTCCCAATCTCTCATGCAAACGCATGAGAGATTCGGGTATCATAGAGTTTCCAAACTCTGTCCTAGCTTGGGAAGCTTGCTTCCCAAGCTCAAGTTGACCTCTAGAGCCCTATAAAAGACTCCCCACATCAGGACGAGTTCCTCAAGCTTGATTCCGATCGTGAAACCCCCCCTTCCTCTCTCTGCTCTGGCTGAGAAGCTCTGACGATTCCTCCTGATCTCCTTCGTCGTCTATCCGCAATACCAGTGGCCGGATTTCCTTCCTCTCTCTCGTTCGCTCTTGGCCGTACCAGTAGGAGAATCCTTCCCATTGTCATCATTGCTTCTACCTCACCGGAGCCTTCGTCTTCTCCAGAGCCGGCATACCCCCAGTAAGGAGAATCCTCCCCTTTCGTCTGATTAGCTTAGGTTAGATTAGATCTTAAATTCTCTTTAGGTTAGTTTCCAACCCAGAAACCTAAAAGAAAAGCCCTCGACTATGCCGTTCACCCTCGTCTTCTCCGCATCTGGCGACCACTTCGGCAAGGTTCCTTCGTTGCTACACCCCTCCATCCACCTCGCCGACCACCTCATGACCTTCGCCCCACCACCCTCTACAAAACCCCTCTCCCTATTTGCCACTCCACTCGCCCACGTCATCCACCGAACAACCCACCTTCCCGCAACCTTCTCCGTCACCGTTCGGCCACCTCACCCATACCCATGCCACGCAAACACCACCGTCACATTCTCCAACACTTGGCGAAGTTCCTGAGGTATTCTAACGTGGCTATGAGGCCTTATCCTGTGTTTCAGGTTCTTTCCATCACGTTCTGCCGCTGTTGCCATCTTCAGCATTGTTCTTCATGTTCGAGGCCACGATATCCCTAGTTCTTGATCCTAGGCTATGCAGTCTAGCACCAAGCACCCTTCTAGGTCCTTGATTGGGGGTGTGAACCCAGTGGTTGCTATAATTGAAGGAACCATCACCTGCAGGCGCATGCGAAAAGGAGGTGGCACTTTAGTCCCACATCGTGTGGGACAAACGGAGTGAAGCGCCTTATTATGTTTTTTTGCATACGGCTTATTGCCTCAACTAACACAGGGGAGTGAGGTCCCCCGCAAGCTCCTCACACGTGCCTCGCCCGTGACACTGCTCACGCAGGCCTGGCGCTGACCCGACCCGGCTAACTCGACTTTACTCCTCGGCTACGATATCACGTTGTAGCCCTGGTCCCGGGTGCACTTAGATCCGAATCTGATTACCCGTGGCTCTGGGAGAGCGGATCCTAGAGAGAGAGAGAGAGAGTGTGGGGGCATAGGGGGTTTTTGCTCTTTGTGACACTTAGTCGCTGGAGGGATTGCCTCCCTCTATGCGTGAAGAAGAAAGAAGAGGAGGAAAGGAAGAAGGCCTTGATAAAAGCCAAAGAAAGAAAGAAGAGCAGAAGCAGAAAGAAAGAAAGAAGAACAGTGCTTCCCTAGCATTGTAGCACCTGTTGGTTAAGTCGTCTAATTAAATGCTCAGCCGTCTAATACTTGATTGAGAGGCTTTATGTGGTTGATACTATTGATATATTTAAGTACCTAAGTTTGAATGGTTGACGGCGTTGTTGCATTATTTGAACTCAATGCACATATGCTTAAATTGAATAATTGGTGATCTAAATTATCATTATTTTTGCTTTGAAATTCTTTTTGCCCTACATAACTATTGTTCAACTCAGGCTTTACATTGATTATCATTTTTGAGTAATTGTTATTCATTTCTTGATATTATTTGGCTTGAATCTTATGCCAATTTACATTATTTATTGAGATTATCGATTGAATTGCTATTTGCTCCCAGCGAACGACCTCGGACTTTTATTCGAGTATAAATTTTATTTCTTTTCAAGCGATTTCGACCTATATTATGATGCAACTTTTATAACCTCAATTTCGCTGATCAACATTTTTGCATTGTTACCGGGGAGCAACACGTAATTCACCGCTATTCTCTACATTATTTGATTATATTTTAGCACTGACTTACCCTATTTGCTTTATTGTGATTTTGCGAGGTACTTTACGAAGAGATCTGCCACGTAAATCAACCACTCCAGGGCAGGTAACTTCTCTATTCTTCCTTAATCAACCTCCTAATCTTGGGAATACAAAAAAAGGAAACTATCAATTAGCAATCACCTGCCTTATTTTTCATAGTAATTATCATTTAAAAGGCAAGTTTTCTGATTTGCGAAATTTTTTTCAAATCTGATTCGAGTTTGAAGAGATTCTATTTAGAATTCCCTACCCCAAATTTCCTGTGATTATTAGGGATTACACTTAATTTCTAATCTTCTTGGACTACGCACTTTTTATTTGAAGTCCAAGGAGAACATTTTTGAACATCAAATTGGATGCAGAACCCGTCTTGACTGAAAATAGAGTCTGAGATAGACTTTTGCCCTAATTTGGGTAATTGTAAAATTTATTCACTTAAACATGGTCAAAAATAAAGTCTAACTTCACCATTAGATTCCTTAGGTCCAAATTAGGTTCGTACCAAAATTTGGGCCCAATTTGAGATCATCTTTACCTAGTTTGCAATTTGATCCTGTCTAACTCTTTTATATCACACACATGCCCCTACCTTTTGAATCCTTTGCTTTTAGGTCCTTATACTTATCATCATTTTCACAAATAGGTCCCTGCCGCCATGAAATCCTAATCCTACAACTCCGGCGAGCTTGATTTGGCATGTTTTCCTTGATTCCTTGACGAATCCCTCGCAGATTTGAAATGGAGATTCGTTAAGGAATTCCTTTTCTTTTGAGCCAGATCCTAAGCACTAAAACCTTCCCAATCTCTCATGCGAACGCATGAGAGTTTCGGGTATCATAGAGTTTCTAAACTTCGGCGAACTTTCCTAGCTTGGGAAGCTTGCTTCCTAAGCTCAAGTCGACCTCTAAAGCCCTATAAAAGACTCCCCAGATCAGGTCGAGCTCAAGCTTGATTTCGGCCGTGAAATCCCCCCTTCCTCTCTCTGCTCTGGCCAAGAAGCTCCGCAAGCTGTGGCAATTCCTCCTGATCTCCTTTGTTGTCTGTCTGCAATACCAGTGGCCGGATTTCCTTCCTCTCTCTCGTTAGCTCTTGGCCATACAAGCAGGAGCCTCCTTCCCATCGTCGTCGTTGCTTCTACCTCACCGGAGCCTTCGTCTTCTCCAGAGTTGGCATACCCCCGGTAAGGAGAATCCTCCCCTTTCGTCTGATTAGCTTAGGTTAGATTAGTGTTGACAGAGTGAGATTGAGTTTTATAAATGATGCGTTGTAGTATAATTGAAATTGCTTGAAAATAGATAAAATTTATAACTCGAATGAAATTCTGAGGTCGAACATAGGGAGCAAATAGGAATTCACATACTAATCTTAATAATGTAAATGAGCACAAGAATTTAAACCATAAAATGATATTCAATAAATACTAATCTGTCACATTAGATATGCAATGAATTCTCATGTATTTTAAGGCAATAAAAAGGTAGAGAAGCTAAAATAATGGTGATTTAAATCACCAATTATTCTCTAAGCATATATATATCAAGCATTCAATATCTCAATAGTAATTCTAGGTATAAAGCCTCAAATTATACGTTGGGTTATTGAATCAGACGACTTATCTAATAAGTGTGCTACAGTGCTTCTTTAGCACTGTTCTTCTTCTTCTTCCTTTTCTCTTCTACAGATGTGCCTTCTCTCTTTTGCTTTTCTTCTTCTCTGCTTTCTCTTCATGCACGAGCCTTCCTTAGCTTTTCTTTTTCAACTGCTCTCTTCTTTGGCTTTTGCTCCTTCTTCATCTTCCCTTCTGTGATTGTGCCTTCTCTTTTCATCCTTTCTTCTTACGCACAAGGGAGGCACTCGGATTTGGCTAATTCTCGCATAGGGAAAAACCCTCCCTTGCCCCATGCTCTCTTCCTCTCCTTCTCCCTGTAGGATCCGCCCTCCCAGGGCCACATTCAAGGTAGTCAGGTTATCTGGTAGGCGCGCACCCAGCTTTAGGGTCACCGGCATGGTGTAGTGATCAAGGAGTGAGTAGGCATAGGTGGGTTGGGTCGAGAATGTGAGGGATATGGGGACCTCACCCTCGTGTGTTGAGGCGATATGCCTAAAACACAAATTGCCTTTATGCGTGGCTGGGCACTTGTCTTTCACCGATGTAGGATTTTTCCCACCAGCTCTTCATGCGTGCGTCAACTGAAGAGGTCTCGCTTAATTCAGCCACCAGTGGTCTTCGCGTCTTCAATTGGAGGTGCAACTAGACACGTGGATGCAATCTGCGATTTTTGGAAGCAAAACCTAGAGCTTACTTGGCTAGAGCTCGAAGAACAGGGACGTCATCAATGGTGGTAGCGGCGGAGCATGGTGTAACCCTGAAAATCATAATACGGGCTTGTAGCCCCAATTAAACCAGTTCACGAGCTTTGCCAGACCATGACGAATGAGTAGGCGATTGTAACGACCCGATTCTCGAATCCCTACAAGACACGAGAATCGGATCGACTCGACTAATCCCAAGACCCAGTCGTCCAACGAGAAAGTAACCAAAAGAGCAGTAAAATAAACCACATTCACCATGTATATAACTAGCAGTAACAAAATACAGCAGTAAAGAAAAGAAATACTATAGTATGCACCACCACAACATTAGAGAATTAAACATGTACATAAACATGAAGCTTGCAATGAAAAGAGTACAGGGGTAACAGAAACTACTCACAACAACAGCAAAAAAAGTACAGTGGGTACTACAAGTGACACTACTGGCTCTACTAGGCCCAGCGCCCTCTACAGCCGCCGACTCTAGCTGCTCAACACCTGGTCCTGAAAAGGTACAAAGGTGACACATTAGCAAAACGCTGAGTAGAGTGGCAACTAAAAGCTAAGAAGCAGTAAGGTGGACAATAACTGTTATATTTATAATTTCTTGCTTTAATCTTTTTCTATTTATTCACTATTGAATTACTTCTCAGATCATTCTCTTGATCTCGAATGTTCCTCGTAGAAACGATCTTGATTGCAGTCTTTTCCGAAAAGTAGAAGTAACACGTGGTGCTCTCCTGGCCGGGAGAGTCCCCCGTGGTGGTCCTACCCTCAGTCAACCACCCCAAGGTCGCTGACAGACGTAACGGTGACTACGGCACGCGCAATAAGCGTATGTGTAGCTACCCCGCACTGGCACGCGGTCAGTCGTTTCCGTTAACGGGTGCACCCAAAGCATAGCATGGAACCAGTATAGGGCAGAGCCCTCTCAGTAACAGGGGTCCAGTCCCTCCACAGTCCGCGCACCCTCGCCTGACTACCCTGGTTTGCCCAGTGGGCCTAACAAGTCAGTGTAGGAGGGCTAGCAGAAACCTCGGTGCCCGTGGGGTAGCTAGTGCTCTCCCTACACTAGTAGCTCTCCTCGGTACTGTGTACACGAGGGCCAAAAGTCGGTACAAAGTGGCCAGACCTAACCCCGGGTCCCTGGGGCGGCTAGCTCCGCTCTGCAATAAATAGGGGGACAGTTGCTCTCCTTGGTACTCCGTACTCAAGGGCCAGCTCACTTCCCCAATTCTATTCCATTCACTTTCCTAGAGTCCTACTCCTAATTCCCCGTAGGGTTCATGCTCTTTTAACTCAGCCAATTTAGGTTTCACCATTCCAGCTTTATATCCATAAAACCCATGTTCTCAACCGTAATTATTCATTCATAACCAGGCAGCTGTTAACCAATTTACAGGCAGTTATTGTTACGAACGCAGCTTCAAAACATCTTTTAAGACGTCTGGGAGCTGGCCCAGACTTCTGACCAGACGTCTGGAACCCTTTCCAGACGTCTGGGATTTGATTTTCTGCGGCACGGTGGTTTCCATTTGCGCGCCTGCGCGTGCAGACCTGTAGATGCTCTTTTCCCCTCTCACCTCCGCAGGTGCTGCTCTCTCTCTCCCTCTCCCCGCGCGGCTTTAAAAAGCCTCGCCCTCTCCCTCACTCTCATCACCTCCTCTCCTCCTTCTTCCAGCGAGTGCGAGCACGAGCGAGCGGCGGCGGCGGCAGCTGCGGCGAGTGCGGGAGGAGGTGTTGCGCGAGGGAGGAGGCGCTCGGCCGTGAGGGTTCGAGCCTGCCGGGGCTGCTAGAGCCGGCCGGCGGAGGCGCAGCAGATGCGGGGTGACACGGGAGGCCTACTGCAGCTCGAGCAGCAGGTGGACGAGGAGCGGCGCGGTCGTGCGTCGCGGGCGGAGGGCGAGTCGCGCTCTGATTCTGGAAGTTTTTCCAGAATCAGACGTCTGGGTTTCCAACCAGACGACGGGGAAGACGTCTGGAGGACTGTCCAGACGTCTGAAAGGTTCTGAGATTCGCATCCAACGCGAATCAGATGTCTGGCAGCGGTGCCAGACGACTGGAGGGACTTCTAGACGTCCAGGGTGACCATCGGACGTCTGGGAACTAGGCCAGACGCCCCCGCAGGCTTCTGGACGTCTGAGAGACTATGCAGGACAAGGACCCCGTTCCATTGCAGTCTCGGGGGTTGCGGAGGCACGCGGGATTCTTGACCACGTCCCCAGTACTCCTGTTGTAACTGGTAGAGTGGCTTTTAAGTTTATTAGTATAATCTGCTAAATTATGGAACCATAAATAGAACCTAGGACATTGCATGAATCCTAGGAATGAGAAACTAGAATGAATGGTAGATCCTAGGGTGTTGCATGAATCTTAGGGCTGGAAAACTAGATTGTATGATAGATCCTAGGGTATGGCATGGATCCTAGGATGGGAAAACTAGTGGAATAAACGAATATTGCAGTCTTGGAAAAATGGAAAGGAACACATAGCTGCCTGTAAATTGGTTTAACAGCTGCCTGTTATGAATAAATGAACATGATTGAGAATATGGGATGTATGAACGTGAAACTGGAAAGGTGAAACCTGAATGTGCTGAGTTAAAAGAGCTGGAACCCTACGGGGAATTAGGAGTAGAACTCCTGGAAAGTGAATGGAATAGAATTGGGGAAGTGAGCTGGCCCTTGAGTACGGAGTACCAAGGAGAGCGACTGTCCCCCTGTTTAGTGCAGAGCGGAGCCAGCCGCCCCAGGGACTCGGGGTTAGGTCTGGCCACTTTGTATCGACTTGCTGGCCCTCGTGTACGTAGTACCGAGGAGAGCTACTAGTGTAGGGAGAGCATTAGCTACCCCACGGGCCTCGGGGTTCTGCTAGCCTCCTACACCGACTTGTTAGGCCCACTGGGGCAAACCAGGGTAGTCAGGCGAGGGTGCGCGGACTGTGAAGGGGCAAGGCCCCTGTTTGGTTATTGTGGAGGGGTTGGACCCCTATTACTGAGAGGGCTCTGCCCTGTACTGGTTCCGTGCTGTGCTTTGGGCGCACCCGTTAACGGAAACGACTGACCGCGTGCCAGTGCGGGTTAGCTACCTGTGCGTTTATCGCACGTGCCGTAGTCACCGTTACGTCTGTCCATGACCTTGGGGTGGTTGACTGAGAGTAGGATCACCACGGGGGACTCTCCCGGCCAGGAGAGCACCACGTGCTACTTCTACTGTTCGGAAAAGACTGCAATCAGGATCGTTCCCACGAGGAACATTCGATATCAAGTGAAGGATCTGAGAAATAGATAAATTGTGAAACAATAGAAAGACGTAAATAAAGGAAGAAAGAAAATAAAACAGCTACTATACACTTTACTGTTTCTTTAGTTTAGCTGCCACTCTACTCAGCGTTTCGCTGACGTGTTACACTAGTTACTTTTCAGGACGAGGTGTTGAGCAGCCAGGGTCAGCGGTTGTAGGGGACGTTGGGCCCAGTAGGGTCCAGTAGAGTTACCACTGCTCTTTTGTACCCCTTTTGTTTGTGCTTTAGTGAGTAGTTTTTGTTACTCTCTGTACTTTTCTTTACTCGTAGTTCTTGTTATATTATAAATGTTGTTCTACTGTTGTGGTGGTACATGCTGTAGTAGTTCTTTTTCTTACTGCTGTATTTTGTTACTGCTAGTTATATTTCATGTTGAATGTGGTTTATTTTACTGCTCTTTTGGTTACTTCCTCGTTGGACGACTAGGTCTTGGGATTAGTCGAGTCGGTCCGGTTCTCGTGTCTCGTATGGACTCGGGAATCGGGTCGTTACAAGATGGTATCAGAGCAAGGTCGTCCCGAGAAGTGAATCAACTGACTGGAAAATAACCAATTCACATGTCTATAACTAGAGTAGCCACCACAACATATCTTTTGACATGAGCTCTTAGTCGTTTCCGTTAGGTATTGTTCAGTAGTGACGTGTTCCGTTTTGTTTCGTGTCTCCTTGCAGGAGATGCCTCGTCGCGGGACTGGTGAGGCGGGCCGCGGGCGCGGCCGAGGACGAGGTCGGCGAGGTGGGCGTGCCGTTGCCGACACCTCAGTGGACCAGCCACTACTCCCGGCCGTCCAGGCCCAGGACCTCGCCCAGCTGATACGGGATATTGTGCGAGAGGAGCTCCACCCATTGTCCCGAGAGCCTCCCCTTGGGGCTGCGGAGGGGGAGTCCTCTGTGGGATCACCCGACGGATGTGGCGCTGGACACGGGGGTGGGGATGGGCCGCCGTAGCCCCCACCTTCCTCCGATGCTTCTATGCACGAGGCACCGTTGCTTGGAGGTGCACCAGCACCCCCACTGCAGCGCCACTCCGAGCTCTTCGGGCAGTTCCGGAAGCTGAAGCCCCCCTCCTTCAAGGGGGATGAGGACTCGACCGAGGCAGAGGACTGGCTCGAGAAGCTGGAGAAGATTTTCGACACCCTTCGCCCCCTGGTGGAGTGCCGCGTGGCCTTTTCCACGTACCAGCTGGAGAGTGTGGCACACAGGTGGTGGAGGGCGGTCTGGGGACAGGAGAGGGACGAGCCGACCTGGGATCGGTTCGTCGCCCTCTTCTGCGAGCAGTACTTTCCCCAGACGTGGCAGGACCAGAGGAGGCAGGAGTTCCACACTCTCCGCCAAGGGACGATGACCGTGAGCGCGTACCGCACGCGTTTCCTGGAGCTGTCCCTCTTTGCAGTGACAGCGGTAGCTACTGAGGAGGAGCGCCTTTGAAGGTTCACTGAGGGGTTTCGGCCTGCGATTTGGGGGTATGTCAAACCCCTGAAGCTGCCTACGTTTTCGACGGTGGTGGAGGCAGCCATGACTTATGAGGAGACCAACCTGTCCGCGCGAGACACTGACGGCGGGCGGAAGAGGCCCTTTCAGCCAGACTTTTCACAGGGCCGGCGAGAGGGGGGACACGTGGCGTCCGCAGGAGAGCCGTCACGTTTTGCAGGGCCAGTAGTGGCCTTTGGGGACCCTCGACAGGGGCCAGTCGCCAGCACCGGACCCCCGCCCAGCCGACAGCAGGGACCCACTGAGGGCGGGAGTCAGGTTCCCCTCTGTTACCAGTGTGGCCAGCCGGGCCACATCAGGAGGGACTGCCCGTCTAGGGCAGGAGGTCAGCAGATACTTCCCGCGCAGAGCACTGGAGGGCACGCAGGAGGTCGCGGTTCCCAGGCGTGAGGAGGAGGGTAGCAGCCATGAGGAGGGTACCGGCCAGCACCTGCCCGTCCGACGCAGAGTGTGGCTGCTTCGTCCGCACCTAGAGCTGGGAGGCGTATCAATGCCCTGACACACAGGGATGCCAGAGCTTCGGGCTCAGTTGTGGCAGGTATGGTTTCAATTTCCGACAGACTCGTTTACACACTTTTTGATTCCGGCGCTACGCACTTGTTTGTCACAGCCATTTTCGCAGTTAGTTTGGGCCAGGATTATATGCTGTTAGAAAATACGTTAGTAATCAGAGGCCCGAGTGGTTAGCTGTTTGTAGATGAGGAGGTGTACACGGATTGCGAGGTCAGCGTCGGGAGACATAGCCTGCCAGCTGACCTGATTATGATACGATGGAGGACTTTGGCGTAATTCTGGGGATGGACTGGCTGTCCGCTTACCACGCCTTGGTAGACTGTTTTGAGAGGAAGATTGTCTTCTCCATGCCGGAGTTGCCTTCTTTCGAGTTTCACGGACAGCCAGTGGACGGAGGCTTTAGGTGCATTTCGACACTTCGGGCGGCGAGACTTTTGAGCCATGGGTGTGAGGGCTTCCTAGCTTGTGTGGTGGCAGAGCCCAGCCCTGTGGCAGACTTCCAGAGCATCCTGGTGGTTAGAGAGTACCTTGACGTGTTCCCAGACGAGTTACCAGGACTACCGCCCGAGCGGGAGATCGAGTTTGAGATCTTGCTAGTACCAGGGACCAGCCCCATCTCTACCGCACCATACAGGATGGCACCGCTTGAGCTACGAGAGCTTAAGTCTCAGTTGCAGGACCTTTTGGAGAAGGGTTTTGTGAGGTCCAGTGCGTCTCCCTGGGGAGCCCTGGTACTGTTTGTGAAGAAGAAGGATGGTACCCTACTCCTTTGTGTGGACTACCGACAGCTGAATAGGGTCACCATCAAGAACAGATATCCGCTGTCGAGGATCAACGACTTGTTTGACCAGTTGCGGGGTGCCACGGTGTTCTCCAAGATCGACTTGAGGTCTGGATACCACCAGTTGAGGATCAGGGAGACCGACGTCTCCAAGACAGCTTTCTGCACCTGGTACGGACACTACGAGTTTTTGGTCATGCCGTTTGGGCTGACCAATGCCCCCACTGCTTTCATGGACCTGATGAACCGGGTGTTTAGACCGTACTTGGACCAGTTCGTGGTGGTATTCATTGATGATGTACTCATCTATTCTCGAGATCGGAGGCAGCACGGACAGCACTTGCGGATGGTTCTGGACACGCTGAGACGGCGTAGGCTGTACGCCAAATACAGCAAGTGCGAGTTCTGGTTGAGGGAGGTGACCTTCTTAGGTCATGTGATCTCTGGAGATGGCTTGGCGGTGGACCCAGCCAAGGTTGAGGCAGTGCTCAGGTGGGAGAGACCGCGTTCAGTCACTTAGATTCGCAGTTTCCTGGGACTGGTAGGCTACTACAGACGCTTCATCAGAGGCTTTTCACAGATTGCACGTCCTATGACACAGTTGACTTGGAAGGACGTGCCCTTCACTTGGACAGACGCCTGTGAGGTGTGTTTTCAGGAGCTGAAGGAGAGGTTGACCTCGGCTCCCGTGCTCACCATCCCTGACAGTAGTGGCGGGTTCGTTGTGTACACGGACACCTCCTTGTAGGGGTTAGGAGGTGTGCTCATGCAGAGGGGTCACGTTGTCGCTTACGCTTCTCGGCAACTGAAGCCCCATGAGCATACCTACCCTACCCGCGACCTGGAGTTGGCAGCTGTCGTCTTCGCGCTGAAGACCTGGAGGCACTACTTGTACGGTGAGACCTTCGAGATTTTCACAGATCACAAGAGCCTTAGATACCTTTTTGATCAGAAGGAGCTCAACATGAGACAGAGACGTTGGTTGGAGCTCCTGAAGGACTACGACTGCAGCATCTCCTACCACCCGGGAAAGGCCAATGTGGTGGCTGATGCCTTGAGCCGTAAGGCGCCCGCACACTTGGCCAGTTTACAGTTACAGAGTTGGAGCCTTTTAGAGGAGGTGGGCAGTTGGCGACCCCTGGAGTTACGGGGGCACTGTGTGGCAGTGACGGTGGCACGACAGACTAGGCCAGAGCTGATAGACCGCATCATCATAGGAAAGATGGCCGATCTGTACTTGCAGTCCTTGCGCGACAGGGTACTGTCAGGAGACTGAGGGGAATTCTCTTTCACAGACCAGGTGCTACGCCTGAGGGGACGGTTGTGAGTTCCCAGGGACGAGGAGCTGTTGACAGAGCTTCTGACTGAGGCACACGGTTCCAGATTCACCATACATCCCGGAAACACGAAGATGTACCACGACTTGAGGCGCAAGTTTTGGTGGAGGGGGATGAAGCGGGATGTGGGTGAATTCGTGCAGCAGTGCTTAGTGTGTCAGCAGGTGAAAGCTGAGCATCAGAGGCCTGCAGGGCCGCTACAGCCGCTTCCAGTGCCAGAGTGGAAGTGGGAGAGCAGCACCATGGACTTGGTGGTGGGCTTACCTGTTACCCAGCGAGGACACGACGGTGTCTGGGTAATTGTGGATAGACTGACGAAGACGGCACGATTCTTGCCGTTCCGAGTCACTTTGGGACCAGCACAGTCGGCAGAGAGGTATATCCGCGACGTGGTACGACTACACGGAGTTCCGCAGGAGATCGTATCCGACCGGGATACCCGCTTTACGTCCCAGTTTTGGGTTGAGTTTCAGCAGGCCCTGGGGACGCGGTTGAGGTTTAGTACAGCTTACCACCCCCAGACGGACGGACAGTCGGAGCGCACGATATAGACACTTGAGGACCTTTTGCGTGCCTGTGTACTGGACTGGAGGGGCTCTTGGGAGGAGCAACTGCCCCTGGCGGAGTTTGCATACAACAACAGCTATCACTCGAGCATCGACATGGCTCCCTACGAGGCTCTATACGGACGGAGGCGTACGGCACCCTTGAGTTCGGTTGAGGTGGGGACCAAGTGGGAGGTTGGCCCCATGTTGATCCGGCAGAGTCAGGAGGTAGTCGAGCAGATCCACAGGTGACTCCGCACTGTCAGGAGCCGACAGAAGAGCTACGCGGATTGGAGACGCAGAGAGGTGCAGTTCGAGGTTGGGGATCACGTCTTTCTTCGTGTTTCGCCCATGAAGGGCCTGCAGCGGTTTGGGGTGAGAGGGAAGCTCGCACCGAGGTTTGTGGGGCCCTATGAGGTCCTGGAGCGGGTTGGACTCATTGCTTACAGGCTTGCCCTCCCTCCCCAGCTTTCTAGTGTGCACGACGTGTTCCACGTGTCCAACCTCAGGAAGTACGTGGCCGATCCCAGTCACTTATTGAGTCACGAGGGCGTCGAGGTGCGCGACGACCTGACCTACCCCGAGCGGCCAATGCAGATTCTTGACCGAGCCATCCGCAATCTGAGACGAGAGCAAGTACCCCTGGTAAAGATTTTGTGGAGGAGCCAGCAGTACGAGGAGGCTACTTAGGAGCCTGAGGCGGCAATGCGGGAGAGGTACCCGGAACTCTTCGCGGGTACGTCTTTTCGGATCGGCTTCGGTCCTCTTTGAGTTTGTTATGTTTATTATGGCGTTTTTCCTGCACCCTAGTTACCGCAAGTTTCGGGGACGAAACTTCCTTTGAGTTTGTTATATTGTTACGAACGCAGCTTCAAAATGTCTTTTAAGACGTCTGGGAGCTGGCCCAAACGTCTGACCAAACGTCTGGAACTCTTTCCAGACGTCTGGTCAGCAGGCGTCTGGGATTTGTTTTTCCGCGGCACGGTGGTTTCTGTCTGCGCGCCTGCGCGCACAGACCTGCAGATGCTCTTTTCCCTTCTCACCTCCACAGGCTCTGCTCTTTCTCTCTCTCCCCGATCGACTTTAAAAAGCCTCTCCCTCTCCCTCACTCTCATCACCTCCGCTCCTCCTTCTTCTTCCAGCGAGTGCCAGCGTGAGCGAGCGGCGGCGGCGGCAGCCGCGGCGAGTGCGGGAGGAGGTGTTGCGCGAGGGAGGAGGCGCTTGGCCGTGAGGGTTCGAGCCTGCCGGGGCTGCTAGAGCCGGCCGGCGGAGGCGCAGCAGATGCGGGGTGACACGGGAGGCCTACTGCAGCTCGAGCAGCAGGTGGACGAGGAGCGGCGCGGTCGTGCGTCGCGGGCGGAGGGCGAGTCGCGCTCTGATTCTGGAAGTTTTTCCAGAATCAGACGTCTGGGTTTCCAACCAGACGACGGGGAAGACGTCTGGAGGACTGTCCAGACGTCTGAAAGGTTCTGAGATTCGCATCCAACGCGAATCAGATGTCTGGCAGCGGTGCCAGACGACTGGAGGGACTTCTAGACGTCCAGGGTGACCATCGGACGTCTGGGAACTAGGCCAGACGCCCCCGCAGGCTTCTGGACGTCTGAGAGACTATGCAGGACAAGGACCCCGTTCCATTGCAGTCTCGGGGGTTTCGGAGGCACGCGGGATTCTCGACCACGCCCCCAGTACTCCTGTTGTAACTGGTAGAGTGGATTTTAAGTTTATTAGTATAATCTGCTAAATTATGGAACCATAAATAGAACCTAGGACATTGCATGAATCCTAGGAATGAGAAACTAGAATGAATGGTAGATCCTAGGGTGTTGCATGAATCCTAGGGCTGGAAAACTAGATTGTATGATAGATCCTAGGGTATGGCATGAATCCTAGGATGGGAAAACTAGTGGAATATACGAATACTGCAGTCTTGGAAAAATGGAAAGGAACACATAGCTGCTTGTAAATTGGTTTAACAGCTGCCTGCTATGAATAAATGAACATGATTGAGAATATGAGATGTATGAACGTGAAACTGGAAAGGTGAAACCTGAATGTGCTGAGTTAAAAGAGCTGGAACCCTACGAGGAATTAGGAGTAGAACTCCTGGAAAGTGAATGGAATAGAATTGGGGAAGTGAGCTGGCCCTTGAGTACGGAGTACCAAGGAGAGCGACTGTCCCCCTGTTTAGTGCAGAGCGGAGCCAGCCGCCCCAGGGACTCAGGGTTAGGTCTGGCCACTTTGTACCGACTTGCTGGCCCTCGTGTATGTAGTACCAAGGAGAGCTACTAGTGTAGGGAGAGCACTAGCTAACCCACGGGCCCCGGGGTTCTGCTAGCCTCCTACACCGACTTGTTAGGCCCACTGGGGCAAACCAGGGTTGTTAGGCGAGGGTGCGCGGACTGTGGTGGGGCAAGGCCCCTGTTTGGTTACCGTGGAGGGGTTGGACCCCTGTTACTGAGAGGGCTCTGCCCTGTACTGGTTCCGTGCTGTGCTTTGGGCACACCCGTTAACGGAAACGACTGACCGTGTGCCAGTGCGGGTTAGCTACCTGTGCGTTTATCGTGCGTGCCGTAGTCACCGTTACGTCTGTCCGTGACCTTGGGGTGGTTGATTGAGAGTAGGATCACCACGGGGGACTCTCCCGGCCAGGAGAGCACCACGTGCTACTTCTACTGTTTGGAAAAGACTGCAATCAAGATCGTTCCCACGAGGAACATTCGAGATCAAGTGAAAGATCTGAGAAATAGATAAATTGTGAAACAATAGAAAGACATAAATAAAGGAAGAAAGAAAATAAAACAGCTACTGTACACTTTACTGTTTCTTTAGTTTAGCTGCCACTCTACTCAGCGTTTCGCTGACGTGTTACACTCGTTACTTTTCAGGACCAGGTGTTGAGCAGCCAGGGTCAGCGGCTGCAGGGGATGCTGGGCTGAGTAGGGTCCAGTAGAGTTACCACTGCTCTTTTGTACCCCTTTTGTTTGTGCTGTAGTGAGTAGTTTTTGTTACTCTCTGTACTTTTCTTTACTCGTAGTTCTTGTTATGTTATAAATGTTGTTCTACTGTTGTGGTGGTACATGCTGTGGTAGTTCTTTTTCTTACTGCTGTATTTTGTTACTGTTAGTTATATTTCATGTTGAATGTGGTTTATTTTACTGCTCTTTTGGTTACTTCCTCGTTGGATGACTAGGTCTTGGGATTAGTCGAGTCGATCCGGTTCTCGTGTCTCGTATGGACTCGGGAATCGGGTCGTTATAGTTATCGTTTCCTTTCTATTTTTCCAAGACTGCAATGTTTATATATTTAACTAGTTTTCCAGTCCTAGGATTCATGCAATACCCTAGGATTCATGCAATACCATAGGATCTATCATTCAATCTAGTTTTCCAGTCCTAAGATTCATGCAATACCCTAGGATCTATCATTCAATCTAATTTTTCAGCCCTAGGGTTCATGCAATGCCCTAAACTCTATTAATTATTTCACAATTGCATAATTTTTGACAATTAATTGAAAGGCCACTCTACCCGCAAAATCGGAAGTACTGGGGGTGTGGTCGGCAATCCTGCGCACCTCCACAACCCCTAGAGCCACAATGGAACGGGGTCCTAATACAAGGATCAAAGACAAGGAGCTACTCAGAACAGTATACAATTGCTGTAAACAAGTAGAGGAAATAACTCTGGGAAGAACGAAACTTGAAACGCGGAAAACGGACTCTGAACGGACCTGTCCAAAATTAGACGTCTGGAACTTCTTCCAGACGTCTTGAAAGGTCGCTTAGGTCATACCTTGGTCTGTGCAGTCCTTCAGACGTCCAGAAGCTGGCTGGACCGTCTGGACTTAGTTTCCAGACGTCCGATTGTCACCCCGGACGTCTGGAGGCCCTGCCCGTTGTCTGGTGCTGTGCCCAGACGTCTGATTTGTGTGGAATGGCGAGCCCTCGTGCCCTCCCGAACAAATCCTGCACACGCACACACTCGCTCTCATCACGAAGGGGTGCAGAAGAACTCAGCGGACGGCTGCATGGCCGTACACGCGAAAGGAGAAGATAACAAATATTGTACCTGTCAGACGTCTAGTCCTTCCTCCAGATGTCTTATGCGTCATCTGGACGAAAGTCCAGACGTTTGATTCTGGGAAATTTTCCCAGAATTAGGACCCTTTTCGCTCTCCGCCCGCAGCACACGGCCGTGCCGCGCCGCGTCTGCCTGCTGCCTAAGCTGTAACAGCTCTCCGCGGCACCCCACGCTCGCTGCTCTCCCGTCGGCCGGCTCTAGCTGCCCCGGCAAGCTCGCACCCTCGCGGTCGAGCTCCTTCTTCCTCTCGCAACGGCTCCTCCTCCCCACACACTCACAGCAGTCGCTGTTGCCGATCTCGCCCGCGCGCTCTCTCGCAGACAGGGAGAAGAAGAGGGAAGCAAGGGGAAGAAAAGGCCTAACCTAATTTGGAAGAAGGAGGGGCGGATATCGGTGGCAGTGACAGGCCGCCAGCAACGAATCTAAGAGGAGATTGAGGCCAATGAAGAGGGCAGAGATCCGGCTTCTAGGCTGAGAAGCTCGGCGAGGGAAGGGCGAAAGCGGCTGTGACATCGTTTGATGGCGAGATGCAACAGAGCGAAGGGAAGAAGAAGGCCTCAAGGTCTAGTAATGGCGACGCTTGGAAGAAGAGGAGAAGATGGTGGTTGCGCTCGGATTCCAGACGGATGCCCTCGAAGGAGCATTGTGAGGCTTTATAGAGCCTTGGCCACGCGTGAATCAGCTACAGGAGGTTGCGAGAGATCCTCGCAACAACTCGTATCTCCGCGTTTGTTTTTGATCGGAGAATGAAGGTTGTTACGACGACGATAGCCAGTGAGTCGTACGCCGATCGATGCAGAACTGAACGGCGACTGACTTTGCTTCAGAAGTCGAGGTCAGTCGGAGCTTGAGGCGGTTGCAAATAGCGTCGGAATCTCGACGGAAGAGCTGGTCAAATGGCCAGTGAAGTTCAAGGATTCCAGGGACTGATTTGTGAAGATGGAAGGACCTAGAAGTAATGTCATAGGACCTACTTACAAAGATTTAAGGAATTTAAGGGCCTAAATGCAAAGTAGATGCAAACATTGTCAAATCGGGTCCAACTTTTTATGGGAGCTTAATTGATATCTAGGGAATCTGGTGGTCATGTTAATTTTGAGTTTTGAAATTATTTGGTTGGTAAATTTTTCATTTAACTCATTTGACATTAATCATTCACCTAAGTCATTGTTTTAGATTTAATTGCCTCCTTTGACTTATTTAATCAAATTAAACATTGTAGAATATTTATCTATAATTTCTAGAAGGTTTAATTTGTAATATTTTAATTAGAATCCTATTAAACTAGGTCAGACTAAACATAGGGTTTAATTGTTCATTTTAGTAGATGATTTCAACATAAACCCTAAATTGGCTATTCTAACTTGCTTTGCGGTCCTTTTGGGTTTATTCTGATGATTCTTCCTACATACTATATTGTACCCATTTTATGTATTATTTAAGTTAATTTGCCTTAGGACTTAGCTAAATTAGGTGAGTTATAGAGGATGATGGCACTGCCATCAGGGAGGCTCGCAAGGCATTCTATGGAATCATGTTTCCACAGTATTAGACGTCTGGGACGCTATCCAGACGTTTGGAGGAGCCTCAAGACGTCCGGAGCTAGTGTCGGACATCTGACAGCATGTAGAGTGACAAGGTATGTGTTTTGTATGCACCTGCATGCACGTACGTAATTTCTTTATGTGTCACAGTTTTAACCTGCGCATGTATGTGTAGGAACAAGACATTGGAAAGGCGCATAGCACGCCCTTTGAGGTTCTTTAGGATGTCTAGAGACAGTGCTAGATGTTTGACTGCACTCCCAGACAACCGGAAGGAGTGTTAGACATCTGGGATCTCCCTCAAACAGCTGCGGAGGGATTCGGATGTCTGAGGAAGCTGTAGGAAGGTAAGGTGAGTCTTTGTGGTCATTTAAGACGTCTGGGTCTAGTCCCAGACGTCTGATTTTAGTCAGAGTACGCATTTTTAGCTCATTTAGGACCCAAACGAAGTTGGTTTTACGCAAACAAAGTATAGTTGGTTTCAGTTCGGAGTTCTCTACGTGTTTGTCTCACTCGTATACTTTTGAAATCATTTGATGTGATTTGGTCAATTGTATAGGTCTCCAGCCAGTAGAATATACGAGTCCTGCGGGGATGACAGGATCTGCAATTCGAGCCCCCATTCCACCCATGTATCCTAATAGAGTGGTTTATCTCAATATTATGACTTAATTAATCAAAGTGAATTCCATCTTAGAATGAATTGATTGAATCCTAGGATGTGAAATGAACCCTAGGGCAGAATTGAGTGAATGAACATTGCTTGGGCCACACGGTCTATTCTGAAATGCAAGTTAGAAGCCTTAATGTTAGCAAATGAATAATTAAATGATGCGATGTCTCTTTCAATGGTTAAATCACGAGTTGCTTGTTATATGATTAAGAACCAAGTTGTGAACAACAAGATATGCATGTCGTGAAATGAAATGAAATAAATACAATGCATGAACCCTACAAGGAACTAGAAGAGGAACTCACTTATATGGAACGGATATCGTATGTAGAAGGGAAGTGAGCTGGCCCTCGAGTACATAGTACCGAGGAGAGAAATTGTCCCTTTTGCATGGAAAGTGAGCTGGCCCTCATGTACGCGGTACCGAGGAGAGCTACTGTCACTTTAGTGTAGGGGAGAGCTAGCCACCCTTGAGTTGAGACACGAGGTTAGGAAAGGCCCTCTTGATCAGTGAAATCGAGGTTAAAAGTTGCGTCGTAGTATTGGTCGAAATTGCTTGAAAACAAATAAAATTTATACTCGAATGAAAGTCCGAGGTTGTTCGCTGGGAGCAAATAGTAATTCAATTGCTAATCCCAATAAATAATGTAAATGAGCACAAGATTCAAGCCAAATAATATCAAGAAATGAATAACAATTACTCAGAAATGATAATCAATGTACAACCTGAGTTGAACAATAGTTATGTAGGGCAAAAAGAATCTTAGAGCAAAAACAATGGTGATTTAGATCACCAATTATTCAATTTAAGCAAATGTGTATTGAGTTCAAATAATGCAACAGTGCCATCAACCATTCAAACTTAGGTACTTAAATATATCAACAGAATCAACCAAATAAAGTCTCTCAGTCAAGTATCAGACGGCTTAACCAACAGGTGCTACAGTGCTAGGGAAGCATTGTTCTTCTTCTTCCTCATCTCTTCTTTCTTTCCTTTTGCTTCTTCTCTTCTTTCTCTCTTTGGCTTTTATCAAGGCCTTCTTCCTTTCCTCCTCTTCTTCTTCTTCATGCACAGAGGGAGGCAATCCCTCTAGCGACTAAGTGTCATAGAGAGCAAAAACCCCCTGCCCCCGCGTGCTCTCTCTCTTTCTCTCTCTGGGATCCTCTCTCCCAGAGCCTAGGTGTAACGACCCGGGTCCCGAGTCCCTACGAGACACGAGAACCGGACCGACTCGACTAATCCCAAGACCCAGTCGTCCAACGAGGAAGTAACCAAAAGACAGTAAAATAAACCACATTCAGCATGAATATAACTAACAGTAAGAAAGTACAGCAATAAGGAAAGAAACTACTATGGTAGGTACCACCACAACAGTAAAACAGCATTTATCATATAACAAGAACTGCAGGTAAAGAAGGTACAGCGGAAACAAAAACTACTCACTAGAACAGAAACAAAAGGGGGTACAAAAGCTGTGGTAACTCTACTGGACCCTACTCGGCCCAGCGTCCTCTGCAGCCGCCGACCCTGGCTGCTCAACACCTGGTCCTGAAAAGGTAACGAGTGTAACACGTCAGCAAAACGCTGAGTAGAGTGGCAAACCAACTAAAGGAAAACGGTAGAGTGTACAGTAGCTGTTATGTTCTATTACTTCCTTTATTCACATCTTTCAATTTTTCTCACTATTTCATTTATTTTTCTCAGATCCTTTACTTGATCTCGAATGTCCTCGTGGGAACGATCTTGATTGCAGTCTTTTCCAAAAGTAGAAGTAGCACGTGGTGCTCTCCTGGCCGGGAGAGTCCCCCGTGGTGATTCTACCCTCAGTCAACCACCCCAAGGTCACTGACAGACGTAACGGTGACTACGGCACGCGCGATAAACGCACAGGTAGCTAGCCCGCACTGGCACGCGGTCAGTCGTTTCCGTTAACGGGTGCGCCCAAAGCACAGCACGGAACCAGGGCAGAGCCCTCTCAGTAACAGGGGTCCAACCCCTCCACAGTAACCAAACCGGGGCCTTGCCCCTCCACAGTCCGCGCACCCTCGCCTGACTACCCTGGTTTGCCCTAGTGGGCCTAACAAGTCGGTGAAGGAGGCTAGCAGAACCCCGGGGCCCGTGGGGTAGCTAGTACTCTCCTAACACTACTAGCTCTCCTCGGTACTACGTACACGAGGGCCAACAAGTCGGTACAGAGCGGCCAATCCTAACCCCGGGTCCCTGGGGCGGCTGGCCCCACTCTGCACTAAACAGGTACAGGTACTTCCCTTGGTACTGCGTACCCAAGAGACAGTACAAACTACATCTCAGTTCCATTCCTTTTTCTTTCCAGGAGTTCCACTCCTAATTCCCCGTAGGGTTCCAGCTCTTTTATCTCAGAACATCATATGTTTCACTTTCCAGATTCACGTTCCCAAATTCCATGATCTCAAACATGTTTCTTTATTCATAACAGGCAGCTGTTAATTAAATTTACAGGCAGCTTTATATATTCCTTTCCATTTTTCCAAGACTGCAGTAATATACATTCCACTAGTTTTTCCATCCTAGGATTCATGCCATATCCTAGGATCTATCATACAATCTAGTTTTCCGGCCCTAGGATTCATGCAACACCTAGGAGCTATCATTCCATATATTTCTCATTCCTAGGATTCATGCAATGCCCTAGGTTCTAGTTATGGTTCCATACTTTAACAGATTTTATTAATACATAAAGCCACTCTACCAGGTACAACGGGAGTAATGGGGGCGTGATCGGGAATCCCGCGTGCCTCCGCGACTCTCAAGACTGCAACCGAACGAGGTCCTATCACAAGGATCAAACACAAGGAGTGTCTCAAAATAGTGTATAGCTACTGTAGGCGGGTAGAGGAATTAATTCTGAAACGAACGCAACTCGAATCGCGGAAAACGGAGCCCAAACGGGCCCTAAACGGGTCGAGAAAGACGATACTTTGCAAAATCAGACGTCTGGAACTACTTCCAGACGTCTTAAACGGTGGATCAGAGAATTACCTGTTCAGCTTGGTTCCCCGGACGTCCAGAAGTCTGCGGGGACGTCTGCCCTAGATCCCAGACGTCCGATGGTCCCTCAGGACGTCTGGAGGTCACTCCCGCCGTCTGGTACAACTTCCAGACGTCTGATTCGCAAAGGATGACGAATCAACGAACCTGCGCACAGCCAACCCCCTCCCTCAGTATGGTCAGTCGACAAGAAGGAAGAAGAAAGCGGAAACTCACTTTCAGACGTCTGTATGATCTTACAGACGTCGACCTTGCCGTCTGGATATCAATCCAGACGTCTGATTCTGGAAATTTTTCCAGAATCAGAACCCTGCTCGGCCTCCGCTCGCGACGCCACCCGCGTCGCACCTCGCGCGTCTGCTGCTCAGCCCGCAGCAGGTCCCTCTCCGCGTCGCTCCGCGCCCCCTGCGCCCTCCGCCGGCCGGCCAAGCCGCTCCGGCAAGCTCGCCCTCACGGCAGAGCCCCGCCCTCGCACGCCGCAGCTCCTCCGCGCTCACTGCGGCTGCCGCTGCCGCTGCGCCCTCGCGTCCGCTCGCTCTCGCGCACAGGCAGGAGAAGAAGGAAGAAGATGGTGGAGACGGGAGGGGAGGCGCGCCCCCTTTTAACGCCGCACGGAGAGGAGAGAGAAGGCGGTCGCCGCCGCCTGCAGCCGCAGAGAAAGAGGGGAGAATCGCAGGTCTGCGCGCACAGGCGCGCAGACGAATCTCCCGTGCGAACATAACTGTTCTCCAGACGTCTGTAAACTATCCCGGACGTCTGGTCAGACGTCTGGATGTGATCCCAGACGTCTTGTCCGACGTCTGGGCCACCTCCCAGACGTCTTAAAAGGCGTCTGGGGCACGCGCTCGTTACACTAGGGTAATCAGATTCGGATCTAAGCGCACCCAGGACCAGGGCTACAAGCGTAATATCGTAGCTGAGAAGTGAAGTCAGGTTAGGCGGGTCAGGTCAGCACCAAGCCTACGTGAGCAGTGTCACGAGCGAGGCGTGTGTGAGGGGAGTGCGGGGTACCTCACCCCCCTGTGTTAGTTGAGGCGATAAGCCGTATGCAGAAAAACATAATAAGGCTCTTCACTCTGTTTGTCCCACACGATGTGGGACTAAAGTGCTGCCTCCTTTTCACGTGCGCCTACACGTAGTGGTTCCCTCAATTGTAGCAACCACTGGGGTTCACGCCCCCAATCAAGGACCTGGAAGGGTGCTTGGGGCTAGTCCGCATAGCCTGGGACAGAGAACTATGGATATCGTGACCTCGAACACAAAGAACAAGGCTGAAGATGGCGACAGTGGTGGAGAGTGACGACGAGAACCTGAAACACTGTATAAGGCCTCACAACCATGTTAGAATACCTCAGGAGCTTCGCCAAGTGTTGGCGAATGTGATGGTGGTGTTTGCGTGGCATAGGAATGGGTGAAGTGGCCAGACGGTGACGAAGAAGGTTGCGGGAAGGTGGATTATTCAGTGGATGATGTGGGTGAGTGGAGTGGTAAATAGGGAGAGGGGTTTTTTAGAGGGTGGTGTGGCGAAGGTCATGAGGTGGTCGGCGAGGCGAATGGAGGGGTGTAGCGACGGAGGCACCTTGCCGGAGTGGTCGCTAGACACGAAGAAGACAAGGGTGAACGGCGTAGTCGAGGGCATGTTTTTGGGATTTCTGGGTGCGAAACTAACCTAAGAGAATTTAGGATCTAATTGATGGGAACATCATCATGAGTCATGATTAGATCAATTTAGTCATTATCAAGGAATAAATGCTCCTACATAACTGCTAGACATACTTCATCGCATAATCATTCTGAGAGAAAGACAGGAAACCACGGTTAAAACTGTAATTTTACCATCATATCTTGAATGCAGAAGAACCACGGGTTTTTCCAGGGGTAATTAAGGGTCAAATGCTTTTAAATGTCCAACAAGTGGGTCAATACAGACAGAAAAGGATTTTCGCATGTTTTGAGAATAAAACGACTTCTAAAACCCTAATAACAGACCCGCTTAATTAACTGAATTTCTGGTCATGATAAAATCCACCTAAACCCTCTCAAATTCATAGAAAAATATTCTCTAGGATTTGGTACCTTCAATTTGACCATTAGAACCCGTTGACCCAAAACAAAGTCTCAGATTGACATTTACCTCAATTTGGGTTTTTACATAAATTACCCAATCAAAATAAGTCAAAACATAAATCTAACTTCACCATTGGATTCATTGGGTTCAAATTAGGTTTGTACCAAAATTTGGGCCCAATCTGAAATCATCTTGACCAAGTTTGCATTTTGGTCCAGTTAGACTCTTTCTATCTCATTCAAGCCTGTAACTTTTGAATTCCTTACAAATAGCCCCCAAAATTCTTTATCTTCTTTACAAAAAGGTCCCTGCTGCCATAAGTCCTATTCTTACAACTCCGATGACCTTTGATTGAAGAGAACTCCTTCTCTGATCAATCAATCCCTTCCAAAATTGGAAGAGAGATTCCTTAAGGAGTCCTCTTTCCATTGAATCTATCCACAAACACTAAAACTTTTTCAATCTCTCGTGCGAACGCATGAGAGCTTTGGGTATCTTAAAACTTCCAAACTCCGACGACATTTTCTACCTTGGAAGCTTGGCTTCCAAGCCCAAAACCTCCTCCTAAGCCTTATACAAGGATCCCCAGGGCATGGCCGTACTCTTCAGCTAGGTTTAAGGCCAGAACATCTTCCCTCTCTTCCACGGCCGGCTTCGACCTTAACTCCGGTGAGCTTCTCCCACTATCGTCCTACGGCCTCCCAATGACCAAATTGGGAGTGCTATGTTCCTCCCCTCCTTTGTCTGCTCCTCGATGACCAACTCAAGGGTTCCTAAATCCCCCTCATCCTCGTCGTCTCTCCCTTTGGAGCTTCGTCTTCCCTACGTTAGGCCATCACACCGGTATGCGAATCTCTCCCCCTTTCGTCCCTAAACTAGGTTCTTTAGCTTCCTCTACTTTCCTATTTCTTTTTCCCTCTCTTTATCTCTCAATTCGACCACCAAACACACACGACCACCTTTGTCTTCCCCGTCTTCGGCAACCCCTCCGGAGAGGCATCCCCGCCACTACACCCCTCCACCCACCTCGCTAAAACCCTCTACACCATCACCACATCCACACGCATCAAAGCCCCACCTTTATTCCCTACTCCACTCACTCTCGTGACTCGCCAAACACACCCACCATCGCGTTCCTCCTCCGACCTCCACAAACCACCACACACCTCCACTAACCACGAGACCATCGCTGTTATGAACAGGGTATCAGGCGTCGTTTAAGACTTTTGGGAAGTGGCCTAGACGTCTGGCTAGACGTCTGGAAGCCTTCCCAGACGTCTGGTATTAAATTTTTTCAGCATACGAGTTCGCGTCTGCGCGCATGCATGGGCAGACTGAACCCGCCACCCTCCTTCTTCTCTTTCCTCTCCCTCCCTGCAGACGGTACTTTTCCTCCTTCTCTCTCCCCGCGGCTGCCTTATAAAAATGCTTCCCCTCTCCCTCACCGTCTCTCCACCTCTCTCCAATTTCAACTATAACCCCTGTTCAAGCCATCATCGACCACCATCTTTAAGGGCTCCGGTGAGCATCTTCGCCATATCACTGAGCCACTTCGCACAACACAGAGAAATAGGGACGAGCTTCGGGTATCTTCCCTAAAGCTCCTGGACTAATCTAGGACTGGGAGGTCCATTTTGCTGTGCACAGGAACCCGCCGGAGCTACCCTTTGTCTTTGCCTTCGACCGTAGTCCCCCGACCATCTCTGATGATGCCTCACCGCACCATCCAGTGCCCTGATCAGAGAGGAACCTCGTCAATTAAAAGCACACCACCAGTAGAAATCGATCCACCGGTGCATCAAGGCAATCCAATGGTTGGTATGCTTGAATTGAAGAAGAACACCACACCTGCAGGAGGAACAGAGCCAAGGGACATAGTCCCACATCATGCAAGACAAAGCAAAGCTCAACGTTTATTAAGCAAAAGTGCCCGAAGCTTATCGCCTCAGAATGCACGGGGTGAGATCCCCTACACACACACAGACGCACGTGCTTACACACGTGCCCTTGCCCACGGGTCTGGGCTGAGGATCTGATTACTCGGGTCCAGCTGGGTTTGAAAGAGATACTGAAGGAGGGGGTAGGGGTTTTGCAGTGTGGAATAGTGCCCTGTACACCCTCGCCCTCAATACTTAAGGCATCTATGCCTGTTCTCTGTCGTCTGATGGTAAAGTGCTTAGTTAACCGTTGGTAATTGATAATTGTGCTGAACCTAGTGATCTTGGTGGTTTAAACCACCACTTTTACTTTATTTTTTTTATCTCTCTAAAGAAGCACTTTATTCACTCAGCATATATTATCTTTTGATAGTGATAAATTATGCGAATAATTACTCCTAGAGACAACCTCGGATTTCTTTTGATTCGAGTATTAAAAATTTAAATGCTTAATTCGATTTGATCACTATACTACGGCGCGATAATTTTATGCAATCGAAGCGAGTTAGCACTTCTCCCCGCATGACCCTCCGCCTGTAGGACCACAGCTGCTCCTCTAGCAGCTGCAGGAGGTCGCACCTCCTCTCCCGAGCTCCTCCGAGCTCCTCGCCCACGCTTCTCCCTCTCTCCTCCTCCGTCTCGAGCTTCCCTCCTTCCCTTACTTGTGGCTGCAAGGGGTTGAGGAAGAGGAAGGGAGGCCACCGGTGGCAATGGTGTTGGAGGAGTGAAGGTGGAGGTGGTGGTGGGGGTGTGGAGATGGAGAGGGTGGTGGTGGTGTTAAATAGGGAGAGGGTGAGGGTTTTGTGAGGGGGGTGAGTGCATGGGTGTGTTGTGTGGGAAGAGAGAGAGAAAAATTGTAAAATCTCTCTCGTGAGGTTTCCTCTTTCCCACAAAGCCCACAAATTTAAACCCAATGAGCTTTAAAATTATGCTTACACCCCTATCCTTTCGGGAAAAACTCGAACGATCTTAGGGAAGGATCATTTCATTATCACTCTGCATTTCAAATAGTAGTAGGTTAACCTATTAGGATACTCTTTCCGACTCCCAAATAGAAATGCAAGATAACTCATTTACATAAAAGTTACCGCACTAAATCTATACCCCCTCCCAAACTAGGCTTAAGGGACTATCTAGATCCTATAGTTTGCTTTAGTTTTCAGCAACTTGAGTTCCTACAGGGTTTAACTAGCTAGTTGCTGAAACCAAGATTGCTGCATTTATCTTTTATTTCGTGGTCCCTAGAACATCTAACCTTAATAGAAAATTTCCCCTTAGGCCTATAAGAATCATACGAGGCACCATGTGACTTTTATGAGTTAGCACCATGATTTATTTATTTTCTTAATTTTAATTTTATCATGTAATGTTTAATTATTAATTATATGTCCTTGTCTTACTTATGTAATTAATATTGATTCATGCAAGTGCTTATTTAGATCAAAATTGCACATTTAACAATATTTTGACCAATTATATACCCGTTTATCATTAAATCCAATGAAGTAATTTGTACATACATAATGGAAGGTAACAATCTATCACATATAAATGGAAAGTTGAATTAGCTTATAAATTAAGTTCATCATGTATGCATATCTAAGATTATACATATAACACTAGAGGTTTAAGATTTGATCCATGTAAATATCTGGTAGCATATAATCGAGGTCCATTTTTTGTGATTAAGATTGAGTTAAGATTCAGATTGTTATAGTATGGCGTTGGAATAAGATTCCCTCAACAGCTAATTAAGGATTAAGTGAGAAGTGAAGCTGCAAATGTTACTTAACTTTGAATTTAAGCCTACCTCATTATACTTTTGGAATTCACATTCCTTCACTAAATTCAATGTATCCTTAGTATGTAATTGTTAACATCGACATTGCATTCCTAAATAAAACCTAAAAATAAAGCAAATCAAAGCAAAGATAAGTTTGCATTCACCCGGAGGGAAAAAGAGCTTATTTGATATTGTTACAAGACACCGTAAGAAAAAAGAGATCTTTTTTGACATTTATTTTTTCAAAGTTTTGAATAACTTTAATTTTATTTAAAAGTTTACCCAAAATTAATGCCAAGAAAGATCTATTGTAACGTACCTTTTGGAGGTGTTTAAACCAAATGTCTTGAAAACATATGTTATAATAGATTTAAGTTGATGCTTATTTTGGACTAACATTTAGATTATATAATGGTTATTTGGATATTTAAGAAATAATTATCTAAAAAGATCTTTGTCTCTTTAAATGAGATGCCAGTGTTACTTTGATTTATGAAGTGTATTAACAACTTTCAACAAGTAGTGAATGCCTTTCAGCGGGGATCTAATTGTGTTAATGATTAGTTTCTGCTAGGGGTGGAATTCTTGGATTCGAGAATGAATAGTAAACCAAGCATAGCTGATCAACCCATATCACACAAAATTGAACGTGGAAGATACCTCGAAGGATGAAGGGAAAAACCACAAGCGAAAAGATGTGACCGACATTAAAATATGCAAAAGAAGGAAACAGAAAAAAAAAAAAAGGAAACGGACTATGAGGTTGGTTACTTATCCAAATCATTTAAAATTTAAGCAGGCTCTGATGAGTGGCTACTCATCATAGCTAAAAGGTCGAAATTAAGTTAGACACTAATCAAAACAATATCAAATTAACACATAAAAAGGGTTAAGTGTGGGAATTAAAGAAAAGACCTAAAACTTTTAATGTGTTAAAACCTCCTAATTAGGTCACAAAAATGACATATTCTGAAAACTAAAGAACAAATGATGATCCATGCATCAATTGAACACATAAACAAGTTTGAAAAGATAAATCAGAAGTAAAATCAATGTCTTAAATGTTCAATTAAGCACATGTAAAAATTTGAAAGCAATTGGACATCATTTAGGCTTAGAAATAAATAGATTACAATTAGGTCATTCATGCATTACATTTCTACCCTTCAAAACTCCTTCTTGGACCTTTTTGCAAGCCGCAGGGACCCTTCTGTATGACTGCAAGGCCCTTCCAGTTATAGTTCTTTTCACTTTTGGACCTGCACGCTATTCTTCTACCCCTTCGTTCAAGGGTCTTCCTGCAAGTTTTCCCTCATTTCAGAGAGAAGCCTGTGTTCTTCACGCGCACTGTAGCACGCGAAGAACACAGCCATTCTCGACCGTCCATCGCACTTTTGATCTCGATCTGCGGCTGGATTCTATTGGAACCTTCGCGCGATTCGGTGCGTGCGTTCACCTCTCTTCCCAGATCACATCTGACGGTCAGATTTCCCTCTCGACTCGCCCCGCGCTCTACTCATCTCATCCTCACCGCCGGCCTAATTTTGATTAACCTCACCCTTGCGGTGATTCCAGTCACTGAGCTGCTATTTAAGCACCTCAGTGGTGTCGTGCGCAAAGGATCGCTCCCTCCTACATCTCTTAGCGATCAGTTCGTCCACTCCAGTCTCTCCTCCTCACCTAGACCCTGATTTCACAGCCACCGGCTGTGGAATCATCGCCTGCTCTCGACCCTCCTCGTCGCTAAGGACCTCGTAGCACCTGAGGACGACCCTGGAGTCTCACTAGCAGACTCTTCCCTCCGCTGGAGTCACCCTCCTCCTTTCTTCCTCCTTAGCCGCCGGCTAAGGACCCATAGGTCCCATTCTTCCTTTTAGTTTAGGTTTTTAATTCTGCACAAGTAGTGTTAGATTTAGTTTGCAGTAGTTTAGAATAGATTTAGTTTTAATTGTTAGTGTTTAATGTTAGCTGTAGTTAGATTAGTCTTAGGAGTAGAATTAGTATTAGATCCCCTCCCTCACCTCCTCTGATCAGTCCAGATCAGAGGGGAAGAATCATCTGTTCATTGTTCAATTTATCTCCCTCTTCATGTTTTGTTTTTCCATCATCCAAATTCTGATTATTGTTTTTTCCTTTTTAACGACGAATTTTTCATCAATCACCCACACATCCTGACCCAATTTCAGATCTGATGGTGCACTGCCTCAGATCTGAAAGTGGCGTCACAAGCACCATTTGGGGCTTCTCACTCACTCCATTTGTTTCACAAAAGCCCCTCTGTTTTAAATGGATTGCCTCAGTTTGTCAGAGCACTTTTGATTTGGATTTTAAAGGATTTTTACTCTCCGAAATGTTTTGACAGATCTGACAAATTGAAGGGATTTTTGGTTTTCATTGTGGGCAAGGACTCTGAGAAGTTCTCTGGTGACAGAGAACCAATCAGAAGAGCCTTTCATGATTCTGTTTATACTTTGTTTTGAATGCATTCGCCAGCTTCCATTAAATTTCCTTAATGCATTCTTAGTCTCTTTTTGCTATTTCAGAACTGCCATGCACTATTTGTGTTGATGATCATTTCTGTATGGTGATTCTCTAACCTAAGGAGTTTTCCATACTCCTTAAGGTTGCAAGAAACTGGGATTGTGTTTCTTTGGTTTTAATTGATCGAGCTAAGTCTTCCTTCATGCTGTCTATGGCATTAGGAAGACTAACTCAATGCCATTTGAATGTTGATCTGAAAGGATGCTTCTGATAAGGTTTTTCCTAATGAGTGTTTGAGCTGAATTTACATGAGATTTTCGTGAGATTTAAACCCCTTTCAGATTTGGATTTCATCTCTTCAATGTTTAGTTTGTTTTGAATTTAATCTTGTTCCCAGTTATACAGCAACATGCTGCAACTTGCAGCTACATTTCCCTCCATCTCCAAATTCTCTTCTCCTCCAAATTCCCCTTTCATCTGTGAATTTTTTTGTTCCCCTTTCTCCAAGTGGACTAACTGCAGCAGCAGTTAGCCATTTGACAGTGGCTTAAGCCACTGCTGCTGCTACAAAAACTCACCCTGAACAGCAACTAAAACCAACACTAAAACAGCACATTCTTCTCTTCTCCATCTCCTCTGACAGTAGCTGTGGCTGCTGTCTTAATTGAACACTAACACTCAATCAACTCTAATTCCCTAACTTTATACAAAAGCCTAATGACATAGACTTATTTTAAAACTGTAAATATACCCATTCATAGTATTATAACTATAGCATATCAGTTAGATACATAGTTATACTGTAAATATGTATAAAACCTGTACAGAAATTCATATACATATGTAATCTATGTAAATATATGTATAAATACTAAACTGTTATGTACATATCTACTTAATTATGTGTATATATGTATGTACAGATTTATATTTACTTATTTAGTAGCTAAGTTAATAAGTTAGAGCAATAATCAAGTAAATAAATCTATAAAATTGGGAATATATATATATATATATATATATAAAGTAATTTAAGTTAGTCAAAGTATAATTATACCTAGTATAACTTACTGTAACTTAGTTTTAATTTTAAACACCCAGAACTGCTATTTTAGCCTAAATAAAACATAAATAAATTCGTAAAAATACAATAAAAATATGTATTAAATACTTAAGTATGTAAGTTAAAACTATTTAAGGTCAATTAGACCATTTACTAATTATTTTATAAGTAATTAACCATTTAATCACTTAAATAAACCTGTATAATCAGCCTAGTTTAGCGAATTTATTTGTATAGTAAATATATTTAAAATTCAAAATTAATTAATCAATTATGTAGTATTATGTAAATATTTTATTTACCATATTTTATTTTATTTTTTTTAATAATTTATGGCCCCCAAATCGAGGGCCAAAAACGCGCACAGACGCAGCTGCGTCTGATTTCCAGCGCACGATGTGGCGCTGGAATAGCGCCACATCGTGTGCTGCAAACCAAACGCAGCCATATAAATATAATTTATGTTATAACGTAAGCAGTCGTCACGGCGCCGGGCGCCCGAAACGCGATCCCTTATCCGATTACCCGATTTGTGCTGAACTCTGATGTGTTATGATATTGAATATGTAATGTATGTGTGGGGCTGGGGGCCCGAGCGTGCGAGTATGTCTGGCGTTGGGCTGAGGAGCTGTTGACCCGCGCGAGGAGGAGGAAGGGGACGGTGGAGCGCTCTCTCTCCATCCTCCTCGCGCGGCCTTAAAAGGCCACGCCTCCCCTCCTGTCGTCTCCACCGTCCCCTTCCTCTTCTCCTTCCTGTGCGTGAGAGCGAGCGAGCGCGAGGGTGGCAGCAGCGGCCGCAGTGAGCTTGGAGGAGGTGTGGCGTGCGAGGGCGGAGCTCTGCCGTGAGGGCGAGCTTGCCGGAGCGGCTTGGCCGGCCGAAGGAGGGCGCAGGAGGCGCGAAAGGACGCGGAGAGGGACCTGCTGCGGTCTGAGCAGCAGACGCGCGAGGTGCGACGCGGGCGGCGTCGCGAGCGGAAGCCGAGCGGTGCCCTGTTCTGGAAAATTTTCCAGAATCAGACGTCTGGGTTTATAGCCAGACGGCGAGGGAGACGTCTGGAATATCATACAGACGTCTGAAAGGTGAGTTTTCCGCTTTCTTCTTCCTTCCTGTCGACTGACCGTACTGAGGGAGGGAGTTGGCTGTGCGCAGGCTCGCTGATTCGCCATCCTTTGCGAATCAGACGTCAGGAAGTTGTACCAAACGGCGGGAGTGACCTCCAAACGTCCGGGGTGACCATCGGACGTCTGTGAGCTAGGCCAGACGTCCCTGCAGACTTCTGGACATCTGGGAAACCACGCTGAGCAGGTAATTCTCTGATCCACTTTTTAAGACGTCTGGAAGAAGTTCCAGACGTCTGATTTTACACAGTGTCGTCGTTTTCGACCCGTTTAGGGCCCGTTCGGGTTCCGTTTTCCGCGATTCGAGTTGCGTTCTTTTCAGAATTAATTCCTCTACCCATCTACAGTAGCTATACACTGTTTTGAGACTTTCCTTGTGTTTGATCCTTGTGATAGGACCTCATTCAGTTGCAGTCTTGGGAGTCGCGGAGGCACGCGGGATTCCCGATCACGCCCCCATTACTCCCGTTGTACCTGGTAGAGTGGCTTTAAGTTATTAAAATCTGTTAAATTATGAAACCATAAATTGAACCTAGGACATTGCATGAACCCTAGGAATGAGAAATAGATGGAATGATAGCTCCTAGGTGTTGCATGAATCCTAGGACTGGAAAACTAGATTGTATGATAGATCCTAGGATATGGCATGAATCCTAGGATGGGAAAACTAGCGGAATGTATAATACTGCAGTCTTGGAAAATGGAAAGAGATATAAAGCTGCCTGTAATTTTAATTAACAGCTTCCTGTTGTGAATAGATAACGTGGTTGAGAACATGGATTGTAAGAATGTGAAATTGGAAAGTGAAACCTAGATGTTTGAGTAAAAAGGATGGAACCCTACGGGGAAGTAGGAGTAGAACTCCTGGAAAGTGAATGGAATAGTTTTGGGGAAGTGAGCTGGCCCTTGAGTACGGAGTACCAAGGAGAGCGACTGTCCCCCTGTTTAGTGCAGAGCAGAGCCAGCCGCCCCAGGGACCCGGGGTTAGGACTGGCCACTCTGTACTGACTTGCTGGTCCTCGCGTACGTAGTACCGAGGAGAGCTACTAGTGTAGGGAGGTACTAGCTACCCCACGGGTCCCGGGATTTTGCTAGCCTCCCACACCGACTTGTTAGGCCCGCTGGGGCAAACCAGGGTAGTCAGGCGAGGGTGCGTGGACTGTGGAGGGGCAAGGCCCCGGTTTGGTTACTGTGGAGGGGTTGGACCCCTGTTACTGAGAGGGCTCTGCCCTGGACTGGTTCCGTGCTGTGCTTTGGGCGCACCTGTTAACGGAAACGACTGACCGCGTGCCAGTACAGGTTAGCTACCTGTGCGTTTATCGCGCGTGCCGTAGTCACCGTTACGTCTGTCAGTGACCTTGGGGTGGTTGACTGAGGGTAGGATCACCACGGGGGACTCTCCCGGCCAGGAGAGCACCACGTGCTACTTCTACTTTTTGGAAAAGACTGCAATCAAGATCGTTCCCACGAGGAACATTAGAGATCAAGTAAAAGATCTGAGAAATAAATGAAATAGTGAGACAATTGAAAGATGTAAATAAAGAAAGTAATAGAACATAACAGCTACTGTACACTCTACTGTTGTCTTTAGTTTTAGTTGCCACTCTACTCATTGTTTTGCTGACGTGTTACAATCGTTACCTTTTTCAGGACCAGGTGTTGAGCAGCCAGGGTCAGCGGCTGCAGAGGACGCTGGGTCGAGTAGGGTCCAGTAGAGTTACTACTGTCTTTTGTACCTCTTTGTTTCCGTTGTAGTGAGTAGTTCTTGTTTCCGCTGTACTTTTCTTTACCTGCAGTTCATGTTATATGATAAATGTTGTTCTACTGTTGTGGTGGTATATATTGTAGTAGTTTCTTTCCTTACTGCTGTACTTTTTTACTGTTAGTTATATTCATGCTGAATGGGGTTTATTTTACTGCTCTTTTGGTTACTTCCTCGTTGGACGACTAGGTCTTGGGATTAGTCGAGTCGGTCCGGTTCTCGTGTCTCGTAGGGACTCGGGAACCGGGTCGTTACAGTTTGGGCATACCAGTTAGTGGAAACGACTGACCGCATGCCAGTGCGGGGTTGCTATCCGTGCGCTTATCACGTGTGCCGTAATCACCGCTATGTCGCGACTGTGACCTCGGGGTAGTAGACCGAGTGTAGGACTACCACAGAGGACTCTTCTGGCTAGAAGAGTGCCATGTGTACATCCTGTATCGCAGGAAAACTGCAAGCAAGATCGTTCCCTTAGGGTACAAGAAGATTGAGAAATGTTATGGAACCTGATTAGAAACTTGGACCAGAAAGTCGATAATTGGAAACGGATGATGATAAATAAACTATTCAATGCATGTTTAGTTAACTGCTTGTTTAAATTATATGTTTTAACTACCACTCTACTCAGCATGAGCTGACCACAAATTTCACAACCTTGTTCAGGTCAGGGATTTGAGCATCCAAAGCCACCAGCTGCTGAGGGCGCTGGACCCAGTCGAGCTCAGTTGTAGTTTTCTTCCGTTTCTTTGATAGATTATTTTGTAGTAGTGAGTACCTATTTCTCATAATTATTTTCTGTTATATCTGTACCAGTTTATGTTGTGATGGCTATGCTTGTAATCATATTTTCGGCTATATAATGTGAGATACTAGTAGTTTGCTGCCTTCTTTCCTTTATTTCCAATCATATATTTTTCTGCTTAGTTACATTTCTTGTGTGGTTGTGCAATGAATATGGCATTTAGTTCTTTCTTGTTGAATGACTGAATCTTGGGGATCGTTGAGGTGAGTCTTTCTCAGATCCTGTAGGAAATCGGGAGCGGGTTGCGACACTCTCTACTTAAAAGATGCAAAAAAAGTACCATACATCAGCCATTGGAACTATATTGGGGTTGATGAAATCAACCTTTGCGATGGTTAAGTGGTTTACAAAACCACTTTAGCTCCTTAATTAACTATTATGACCTTTACAGAAAGACTTTAGTTTCTTTTTTGATGTTTTTATGTTGCTAATTCTATTCCATTGACAATCATGTTTTTTTTTTTTTTTTTTTGACATATTTTCATTCTATGCTTGTCTGCGGTGCTTTCACCAAGATTCTTTGTTTTTGTATTAAATTGCCACATATACTTGTATTAATATTCATTCAATATATAGTTATACGTTTTGTTGTGTTGCAACTATCAATATTTCTAATATAATTTTGCTTCAACGACGTATTTGTAATACAACTATGTACATTAGAATGTGTTTTTGTTATGTGTATTTGTACTAAGATGTTATTGATCTTATGCTTTCGTGTAAGTCCTTCCTATATTACATACAACCATCACCATCAGACAACTTATCGTGTGTGGTTTTAATATAATTTGCATTGTAGTTATGGGCCCATAATGACGTTTATTGTAACACGGCCTTCTCATTTTTATTCGAATTTTGTTATATTATTTTTTAGGGATTGATAGAAATATAACATTCATTTTCCAATCTTAGGCACCATTTGGAGCCCATTTGTAATAGAACTTGCCATGGTAGTAACTGTATGACAACTTTTATCCCACAATTATGACAATGTAGAATTCCTTTATCCTGCCCAACACATCTATAATAGAATTTTGGTGTCATGGAAGCTAGATTGTATATTTTATTGTCGTAATTGAGCTTTTACACGAATTGCTGTAATACAATTTTTTGTCTTCAAGATATTGGTTGTATTATAATCCTTTTTGTTGCGCAAATGCTTTGTTTCATTACTTTTTAATTTTACCTAATTGGTGTATTGTAATTGTATACGAATCAAATGTCATTATTAATTATAACCTATAGCCCAAGCCATTACAACTTGTATATGCCTTATGTTTCAAGTTGTATATTAGTTTGTTACAACCTTACTCACTTGTAAGTATAACCCATATATTTATTCATTACAACATGTATTGCATGTTATTACAAGTAAATAAAGATATTTTTTTCTCAAACATCAAGAAACGAAATTCATACTTAGAATATTTTATTACAATTATTGTAGTTGAATAACAAGCATCACTATTAAAATTTCATCTAATTAATGTATTATAATCATTACGAATCAAACATCGTTATTACAACCTATGATCCAAGCTATTGTAACTTGTATATGCTTGACTATGTTACAAGTTGCGTGTTATTTTGTTACAATCTCATTCACTTACAATTACAACCTATACGTTTATCAATTAGAACATGTGTAGTGTGTCGTTACATGTAGATAAAGGTATTTTCGACTCAAGAATCAGGAAACGGGATTCATACTTGCATCTTTGAGTATCTGAGTTGGCACTTTGTCTCTCCCTATATGAAACTTGTAATAAGTTTTGGTATTTTTTTAATCTGTGATCTTTCAAATGGATTAAATCTATTTAAATTACTTTCTCGTATTGGATCATTTTTATTTTTGTAATCTCGTCCATTCTCATATTTGAATGCTAGTGTTTTCTTTTATTGTGGAAACTTTCTGTGTGATTGATGTGAGGTGTTTCGTTTTCTTTTGATATTATTTAGATTTTCAACCCAACGCAGAAAATGCTCTATCCTAATATGATGGATTTTTTTTGAATCATTCCATAGAGATCAGAAGGCTTAGATATATTCGATACTCAAATGACCTTTTTAAGGTATAGTGTTCATGATAATACTCATTCACCTCCTTTATACATCTCCGATTGAGCCATCCATACATCTTTGTTGCCCATGTACGTCGATCGATTCCTGCTTATCTATCTCTTGATCATTACCTCTTCGAAGTACTACTCTTTCTTATGAGGTATTCCTCTCCGAAATATATGTCGACATTGTCCATGGACTATCGTGACTTCTTCTAATTAAGAGAACATTGGCAACAAGATAATAAATCAATTATCAGTAAATGTAATTCAATTTTTTTTTAGGATAACAAGTTTTCAAAATTTAGCAACTTTCTTCTCCTATGAGAAGCATCTCTAGACAAATACCATATTGGTTCCTCTCTTTTGGTGGGGAAATTGGATCTTGCCACCTCCTTTTGTCCAAAGACCAAAGCTTGACCAACAATCTGTACAGACTTTATGCCCCCACAAAGTGGAATATCCTTTCCCTGCAGGTAACCCTATTTACTATTTACTTGGTCGCACTTCCAAATTACGTTACATTAAAGTACTGTTCCATTGAACTCTAGCCTCCCACATCCAAACACCCTACTGCACAAGTGGACACTAAACAAGGTGTGGGCACTTTATCGAGCACAGGGACCTGTAAGATGGGACTTTGGAAAGGAGTGGCGGAGGGTGGATCTTATCATATGGTCCTCTCTAGCTACTTGCTTCCTTTGTCCAACAGCTGTCCCATGCTGTTCTCTCTCAAAGATAAAATAAAATAAAATAAAATAAGAAGATGGTGCGCATACCATACATGTGAAGGAATAGAGCTTCACATATTTGGTAATTAAGGTTATATTGTGTAAAGGGATAGCGTTACATCGTGACATAATTAAAGTAAAATTAGTATAAAAAGATGTTTGATCGGTAAGATTATAATGATGGGATAAGATTATTAATAATTGATATATTGATTATGTAAAGATAAATAAAAAATTAGTAGATTTTGATAAGATAATTGTTAAGTATTTTTTTAATTTAAAAAATTAATTAATTAATTTTTTTTTAATCTCTTTCTGCCTCGATTTCCTCTATCCCACCCTCATTCCCTCAACCCCAATCCCACGAGATATCCCGTATCCCACCTCCGATATCCGAGTCAAATGCAGCCCAAGGGAATCGGAATCTTCACATGTTCCTTCTATCGTGCCAAATGGAATATCCCCTCCTCTCTTCGCTAGTGGACTCTTCCTCGTCGCCTCTTGAGCCCTATGTCGTCATGTAGTTTGAATCTTAAGACATCCATGAGTGGAGAGGTAAGACCAGTCTAATTGATATTTATATATTATGTAGCACACTCATGCAGATCTTTATGCTTAATGTTAATAGCAAATGTGCTCTTGGTGCATGATTTGGTGGGGATGTATATCCTTCCGGTTCCCTTTTTTAAGGGGAGGGGTGATTTAGGTAAAGATCCAACTCTATCCTCAATTTGAAAATAATTTTGAGGTATATATATATATATATATATATATAGACACAGACGCACGCATACACGTGACTTGTAATTTTCGAATATTATGTATATGCATACTTTTATATTATTTATTACTATAAGAATATCTTTTTCATTTAAGTGTAATAAAATGAATCTAATGAATATGATTTTTAAAGAATGAAATGCACATGTTGAATGAAAGGATAATCTATTAAATAGAGGATGAGATCCCTGGTAAAAAAAAAAGTAAACATTGAGAGAAATTTTTTTTTTATTATAGTTTTAAAGATTATTCGTCATTATAGAAATATCACTCACATATTTCCTCCATTAACATAAATATCCTTAACTTAACCGTCATTAGTTTATGAAAACCATAATGACTATTAACTTAACGATATTTGTGTTAACAAAAAGAAGATGTGAGCGATATTTCTGTAATAACGATAAATACATATGAAAATACATACGTAGCATCCAACAATTATAAAAGCATGTATACATCAAATTTCCTATAGTTTTTATGCCTTGAAATGTACCAATTTGATCCCTAAACTACCTTTAGAAGCTACGAATGTAGAGTCACTCACCAACGGAGAACAAGTTAGTGCTTGATTTGTAGGTAGTGGATCTAAACACTCTTTTGGAAACCACTTACTTTCTCCCATCTAAAGATTCCACTGCATGCAATACTTTCAACTTTTACTGGTCTACTTGCATGCTTTATTAGAAATTTCACACTTTTAGATGTAGTAGTAGTATTATATATCTGGCTTCCTTTTTTTTATTGCAGGCGAGAACACCTAAGTACAACAAACTTTTGAGCAGGGCAGATGATAAATCTACTTACCTTGCCAAGAAAGAACCCAGAAGTTGCATGTAACATTGCATAGCAGTTTTGAACAAGACTTTGAGTTCTCCAGTTCGATTGCTGGAGGACAAGAATCTACCTTATGGGATTAATGGCATCAAATAGGATTGTCACCTCAAGAAAGCCAGCATCAAAGGCCAAAAGCAAGCCTTTATGAATGCCCCATGTCTCAGCTTCATCAACAAAGGTTGTATTGATCCTAGAAACTAAACATTTTAGACATTTACTTGCACTGTCAGTAAGCACCGTAGCAACCATAGCAAAATCAACAATCACAGCTGCATCAACCATGATGAGATGAACATTCAGAGGATAAGTGGGCTGCTGAAATAGCTTGGACTGCTCATTCTGAGCCCCAGCAGTGCAACACCTCTGTGATCTTTTGCATTCACCATAGAAACATGAAATTACCCTTCCCAAAGATCGTTTGGATTTTCTGGAATTTTAGGGGTGTTCTCGCAATTTTTCTGTGCACCAAAGGATCCCACGCGGAGTAATTTAGCTTTTGAAGGGGGTTTAGAGCAATTTTTAGCACCCCCCTTACCCCACCATACCACAATAACCCACACCCTAACTCCCACTTGATAAAACACCCCCTCCTCTACTCTCTCCATCTCCCACGGCCACATTCCCCTCCCACCTTATCCTTCATTTCCCCCCATTCCTCCTTCCCCGTTGCCCTTTGCCAATGAGAGAGGAGGCGAGCACAGAGAGAAGGAGGAGCTGCAGGAGAGCGCGGAGGAGAAGGCGAGACGTGTGTAAGGAGCAGCTGGAGGAGCTCGTGGGAGAGGGGCTTCACGAGAAAGTTCTGCGTGCGGATATTTCCGCAGTATCAGACATCTGCGACATTCGCCAGATGTCTGAAGGGGTCACCGGACGTCTAGAGCAAGCTTAGGACGTCTGGTAGCATGCAGAGTGCTGAGGTATTTTCTCTGCCCGAACCCTGTGCCATGCATATGTACCACGGGTGTGTTCAGGGTCGTGCTCTGCTGTGTGTGTGTGCGCAGGTGCCAGAGACGTTGGAAAGGCACGTTGGCACAACGTTTGAGGCACTGTAAGACGTCTAGAAGTAACGTCAGACATCCATCTGCTCTCCCAGACGACCAGGAGTAGTGTTAGACGTTTAGAGATACCCTCAGATGGCTGTGAGGGGTAGCAAACGATCGGGATAGATGCAGGAACACAAAGTGAGATCCTACACTCGTTTAAGACATTTGGGACTGTTACGACCCGGTTCCCGAATCTCTGCAGGACACGAGACTGGCCCGACTCGACTAATACCAAGACCCAATCGTCCAACAAGAAATAACCAAAAAGCAAGAAAGTAAACCACATTTACTAAGCTAGGTAACTAATAGTAAAAGAGTACAACTAATAAGGAAATAAAAGCTGCTAACAGTACATATCACACCACAACAGTAAAGCGGAAACAAAGCACAGAAACGTAAACGGAAACAAGAGTCTGAACTCACTAACAAAGTTAGTACAACAACAATAAGACTACTGCTACTGGGCTCTTTTGGGCCCAGCACCCTCTGCAGCTAGTGACTCAGGTTGCTCAACACCTTGACCTGAAAAGGGTTATGAGTAAACAAAGTCAGCGAACGCTGAGTAGAGTGGCAACCAACTAACTAAAGCAGTAAAAGCTAACAAGTAAACTATCTATTACAATTACTTTATTTTACAAGTTATTCCTTTTCACCCATTGGTTTATTTTTCAGTTCTCTTTCTTGACCTCGAATGTTCCTTGTGGGAATGATCTTGATTGCAGTCTTTTCCAAAGAATAGAAGGCACACGTGGTGCTCTCCTGGCTGGGAGAGTCCCCCGTGGTGATCCTACACCTAGTCAACCACCCCAAGGTCACGGACAGACATAGCGGTGACCACGGCACGCACGATAATCGCATGGGTAGCTACCCTACACTGGCACGCGATCAATCGTTTTCGCTAAAAGGTACGCCCAAAGTACAGGACGGAATAGTATAGGGCCCAGCCCTTTCAGTAACAGGGGTCTAGCTCCACAGAACCAAATAGGGGTCACACCCCTCCACAGTCCACGCACCCTCGTCTGACTACCATGGTTTGCCCAGTGGAGCTAACAAGTCGGTGTAGGGTCGCTAGCTGAACCCCAGGCCCCATGGGGTGGCTAGCTCTCTCCCTACACTAATAGCTCTCTTCGGTACAGTGTACGTCAGGGCCAAGAAGTCGGTGCAGAGTGGCCAATCCTAACCTCGGGTCCCAACCCAAGGGTGGCTAGCTTTGCTCTACACTAAACAGGGAACAGTCGCTCTCCTTGGTATCACGTACTCAAGGGTCAGCACATTTCCCTCTCACATTTCCAGATCCATTCCATTTATTTCCAGGAGCTCTACTCCTAATTCCCCGTAGGGTTCATGCTCGTATTTCTCATGCCATTTCATACCATGTTTCATCATTCACATTTCTATTCTCAAGTTATACACATGCAGCTCGTATTTCTATCATTTAACATATATAACAGGTAATGTCACATGTAACTGTTTAACTAGCACAGGTAATTCAAATTTCACAGGCAGCTCTTGTTTATTAACAGGTAGTTGTTAATATTTCTATTCATTCATTCAAGACTGCAATTCTAAACACGCATACAGACATTTCAAGTACTTCTCGTCTTAAGATTCATGCCATATCCTAGGTTCTAGTTATTCAATTCCCATATGCATTCAGGTTTTATAATTAAATTAGGGGAAGACCGCTCTATCAGACAACTGGGGAGTATTGGGGGCTTGAACGGTACGCTCTCGTGCCTCAGCAAGCCCTGAACCGGCAACTGATCGAAGTCCTATAACAAGAAACATACACAAAGGAACATTCAGAATAATATAAAAGGCCTTTTAACAAGTAGAGGAACTCACAGGGAAAATATTGATACCTTGTTTGCGTAAAACGGAGCTCAAACGGACCTTGAACAGGTCAAAAACAAGACTGCAGACCTAAATCAGACGTCTGGCACAAGGTCCAGACGTCTTAAAAGTAACCAGAAACTCACTTCAGGTTTTGCGTCGACCTCAGACATCCAGAACCTCTTCTAGACCGTCTGGACCTAGCTCCAGATGTCCAACCTCTCCTCTGGACGACTGGGATTGCTTCTGGTCGTCTGGTAAGCTGTCCAGACATCTGGAATGCGTGGGAGGGAGTGCCCCGCTCCTTCCTGAAGCAATCCTTGCATGCGACAGCCAAATCGCCTATATTTAGCCATGTAAATCGTAGCTGAGGTGCGGCATGTCTGGCCGTATCCACAAAAGGAATGTACCTTCACGGTAAGTTGCTTTCAGACGTCTGGTATAGTCACCAGACGTCTGCCCCATCGTCTGGACGTCATGCCAGACATCTGATTTTGGAAAAATCCCATAATCATAGCGACATGCTGCTCTCCCTCGCCGCGTGTAGCCGCGGCCTCGCCTCCTCGCTTGCAGCTTTGGCTGCAGCAAGTGTCGGGGATGTCTCCCCCGACACGCTCCTCCTCCGGCATGCGCCGCTCCGTCCGTGCGTCCTCTGGTGAGCCCCCACGAGCTCGCGAGCTCAAGCTCTTCCTCCTCTCCTCAGGCTGCCTCTCCTCCTCGTCGCCACTCTCGCGCTCTCTCTCACGCTCGCTCCTCTCGCTGTGGTGGAGAGGAAGAGAAGAAGGTGGTTGGATGTGGTTATTATAACCAGGGCATCAAACGTCGTTTAAGATGTATGGGAAGTGGTCCAGACGTCTGGTCAGACGTTTGGAAGCCTTCCCAGATGTCTGGAATTAAATTTTTTCGGCGTACGGGTTTGCGTCTGCACGCATGCACGTGCAGACTGAACCTGCCGCCCTCCTTCTTCTCTTTCCTCCCTCCCTGTAGACAGCTTTTTCTCTCTCCCTCCCCTTAGCAGCCTTCAAATACCCCTCTCCTCTCCCTCACCCTCACTCCACCGCCTTCTTCTTCTTCTTCTTCCTGTCAGCGAGAGCGTGAGCGGGCAAGGGCAGCCGCAGCGGCTGCTGTGAGTGCGTGGGAGGAGGGGCTGCTGCGAAAGGGAAAGAGTGCTCGATCGCGAGGTTGCGAGCTCACCGGAGCAGCCAGGGCCAGCCGGCGGTTGCGCAGTAGGCACGTGGTGCTGGGGAGGAGCTGCTGCAGCTCAGGCAGCAGGTGGGCGCGGCACGGCCGTGCGCTGCGGGCGGAGGACGAGGAGGTCCTGATTCTGGGAAAATTTCCCAGAATCAGACGTCTGGGCATACGTCCAGACGACGTAGGAGACGTCTGGAGGAAGGTCCAGATGTCTGAAAGGTACGATATTTTTACCTTCCTTCCTTTTTCGCGTGTATGGCCATGCAGCTGTTCTGCCAAAGAGTCCTACTCATTTCGTGTTGTGGACGATCGCGTGTGTGTGCAGGACCCGTTCGAGAAGGCGCAAGGGCACGCCATCCCACACAGATCGGACGTCTGGGCACAGCACCAGACGACGGAGAGGGTCTCCAGACATCCGGGGTGACAGTCGGACGTCTGAAAACTAAGTCCAGACGGTTCAGCGGGCTTCTTGATGTCTGAAGAACCGCGCAGATCAAGGTATGACTTGAGCTATCATTTAAGACGTCTGGAAGAAGTTCCAGACGTCTGATTTTGGGCAGACTTGTCGTTTTGACTCGTTTAGGGTCCGTTTGGAGTCCATTTTCCGCGTTTCAAGTCTCGTTCTTCTCAGATTTAGTTCCTCTACCTGTTTACAGTAATTGTATACTGTTCTGAGTGGCTCCTTGTATTTGATCCTTGTGTTAGGACCCCGTTCCGTTACGGCTCTAGGGGTTGAGGAGGCACGCGAGCTTGTTGATTACGCCTCTAGTACTCCCGATTTTGCAGGTAGAGTGGTCCTTTCAATTATTTATCAAAAATTATGCACTTGTGAAATAATTAATAGAGTCTAGGGTATTGCATGAACCCTAGGACTGAAAAACTAGATTGAATGATAGATCCTAGGGTAATGCATGAATCCTAGGAGTGGAAAACTAGATTAAATGATAGATCCTAGGGTAATGCATGAATCCTAGGGTGGGAAAACTAGCTTAAATGCATATACATTGCAGTCTTGGAAAAGTAGAAAGGAAACGATAACTGCCTGAAATTGGTTAACAGTTGCCTGATTATGAATGAATAATTACGGTTGGGAACATGGGCTATATAAATATAAAGCTGAAATGATGAAACCTAGATTGGCTGAGTTTAAAGAGCACGAACCCTACGGAGAATTAGGAGTAGAACTCCTGGAAAGTGATGGAATAGAATTGGGGAAGTGAGCTGGCCCTTGGGTATGGAGTACCAAGGAGATCGACTGTCCCCCCTGTTTAGTGCAGAGTGGAGCTGGTCGCCCCAGGGACCTGGGGTTAAGTCTGGCCACTTTGTACCGACTTTTGGCCCTCGTGTACACAGTACCGAGGAGAGCTACTAGTGTAGGGAGAGCACTAGCTACCTCACGGGCCCCGGGGTTCTGCTAGCCCTCCTACACCGACTTGTTAGGCCCACTGGGCAAACCAGGGTAGTCAGGCGAGGGTGCGCGGACTGTGGAGGGGCAAGACCCCTGTTTGGTTACTGTGGAGGGGTTGGACCCCTTTTATTGAGAGGACTCTACCCTATACTGGTTCTGTGCTGTGCTTTGGGCGCACCCGTTAACGGAAACGACTGACCACGTGCCAGTGCGGGGTAGCTACCCGTGCGTTTATCATGCGTGCCATAGTCACCGTTACGTCTGTCAGCGACCTTGGGGTGGTTGACTGAGGGTAGGACCACCACGGGGGATTCTCCCGGCCAGGAGAGCACCACATGTTACTTTTACTTTTCGGAAAAGACTGCAATCAAGATCGTTCCCACGAGGAACATTCAAGATCAAGAGAAGAATCTGAGGGATAATTCAATCACGAGTAAATGCAAAATATAAAGAAAGAAATTAAAAATATAACAGCTACTGTCGACCTTACTGTTTCTTAGCTTTTAGTTGCCACTTTACTCAGCATTTCGCTGACGTGTCACCTTTGTCACCTTTTCAAGACCAGGTGTTGAGTAGCCAAAGCCGACGGCTGCAGACGGTGCTGGGCCTAGTAGAGCCTAGTAGTTTCTACTTGTGTAGTACCCACTGTACTTTTCCTTCTGTTGTAGTGAGTAGTTTCTGTTACTCCGGTACTCTTTTGTTGTAAGCATCATATTTTGTACATGTTTATTTCTTTATGTTGTGGTGGTGTATACTATAGTAGTTCTTTTCTTTATTACTGTATTTTGTTACTGCTAGTTATATGCATGGTGAATGTGGTTTATTTTACTGCTCTTTTGATTACTTTCTCGTTGGACGACTGGGTCTTGGGATTAGTCGAGTCTGTCCGATTCTCGTGTCTCGTAGGGATTCGGGAATCGGGTCGTAACCGTGGTGAAGTGGGGAAGAAAGGAAGAGGGGGAGAGGGGTTTATATAAGGGTGCGTTAGGGTTTGATGGAGGAGGGAAGAGGGAAAAAGAGAGAAGAGAGGTACTATCTGCGCGCTGCCTGTGCGCAGACGCGAAGGCTCGTACCAAAATTTTGATTTTCAAACGTCTGACCGACAGTCCAGACGTCTTAAAAGGCTCTGGACAGAACGGATCTTTACAGGGACTCACCCCAGAAGTCTGATTTTGGTCAGGGTGTACGTGTTTGTGCCGGTTCAGGGCCCAAACAAAGTCAATTTTACACCAATGAAGTACTGTTGGTTTTCTTTTAGGATTTCCTACATGTTAGGGTTGGTTCCATACTGTTTTGAGCTTGTTTTAATGGATATTGGTTAATGAGGTTAATGTTTGGTTTGATTAACTATTTGGAATAGGTCTTCTGTTCGTAGTGCACACGGGACCTGCAGAGACATTGGGATCCACCGTTCGTGCCCCCATGCCACCCGTATACTTTGGTAAAGTGGTCCTTTTTACTCTTGTGGTTTAAATTATTAAAGTGCATGCTAAATTAGAAATATCTGCTTGAAACATAGGATATGAGATGAACCCTTGGACTGATAATGTGAATGTTTATATTCGATGCATGAACCTCACTTGCTATAAATTGAGAGTGCATGTAGTTAAATTCTCTGCTGTAAGAAATGAAATATTTAAAATGATGTGATGATTGCTTATCCTGTGAATTCACAAGCTGCCTGCTATAAGAATTAGAAACCAGAATGTGATAAAGATACATGTCATGTAATGAAATAAGATGAGTACTATGCATGAACCTTACGAGGAACTAGGAAAGGAATCAAAGTATAGTAATATGGATATCTGATGTCTGTTGGGGCACGTTGCCTACAGGCATGTTGGTTAGTTGTTCGGACTTGGGTATGGAAAGTGAGCTGACCCTCGTATACGTGGTACCGAGGAGAGCTACTTTCACTTTCGTGTAGGGAGAGAGCTGGTCGCCCCTTGGGTTGGGAACTGAGGTTAGGATTGGCCTCACTACACTGACTCCTGTTAGGCCCACTGGGTAAACCGAGATAGTTGGGCGAGGGTATGCAGACTGTTGAGAGGTGTGGCCCCTGTTCTGTTCTGTGTTGTATGTTGAGTGTACCCGCTAGCGGAAAGGAATGATCCCTTGTCAGTGCAGGTTAGCTACCCGTGTGTTTATCGCGTGTGCCGTAGTCACTGCTATGTTACTATCGTGACCCTAGGGTGGTAGACCGAGTGTAGGACTCTGTGGGGTAGTCTCTCGGCCAGGAGAGTACCATGTGTACATTCTGCATCACGGGAAAACTGCATCAAGATTGTTCCCTTAAGGAACACGTGGATTAAATAATGATATGGATCCTTACTAGAATATGCGAACAATTAAACACATGGTGTACTATAAACAGAAACAGATGATAATGAGTAATTAGAAAATGCATGAATGATTTACTGCTTTTCTTTTATGTTTAAATGCATTTAATATTCTTATGTGCCACTCTACTTAGCGTTAGCTGACCACAGATATATGTAAACATATTTAGGTTTGGGAGTTGAGCAGAAGCACCACCGTCTGCTGAGGGTGCTGGGCTCAGTTGAGCCCAACAGTAGTTTGTTCTTTCCGTTTTAGGGATTATAGTCACTCTTAGTGGGTATTTTTGGTATATGTTGGAACCTATTGTTGTTTATGCCCTTTCTACTTTAGTTGTGATGGCCAGCTAGCGAGCTTTATTTTTTCACCTGTGGAGTATTATTCTTTTGAACTTTGTTCTACTTTCCGTTGCTGTCTTTTTCTTGTTTGCTTAGTTACATTGCATGTGTGGTGTTGGTATGTTTCATGCATTTGGTTATTTCTCGTTGGATGACTGGTGCCAGATAGCGGTTCTCGCACATGTTTTGAAAATAGAGATCTTGTCGTAGTATAGTGTGCGAAAACACTCGTTAAAAATAATTTATAAAATAACGAGACTTGAGTCCCGGTCGTTTATCTCTGGGAGGCGTTTAGAAAATGTAGATTTCAATTCGATCTAGCTCACTCTACTTATTCAAAAATGTATGTCAGTTTACAATAATTCGTATTGATGCACAACATGCTTAGTTGTAAAAGAATACAAATTTCACGCATGCAACTTTAATCACAAGGAAATATGACAATCAGCTCATGGTGATTTTCACACATAGACATAAAGATATATAAAGGATGATTTCATTGATTGCATCATGGTGGCTACAGAGTGAAGCTCGCGGAAAGCTTGTACAGGAAAGCTTGAAAGCAATAACTTAGCTAACAGAAAATGACTGCATACATCAATCTATGGGGGGGATTATGCATGCATCATTGGGGGAGAATATGGAGCTACAGTACTAAGCAATAGTAAAGAGGTAAATCTACGAAGAACTATTCTACTTAGCTAACAGATATAAGGGCATTCGGAGGTGGCTCCGATGGCCTTTGACTTAGTTGAGAGGAGAAGGAGGGGTGACTAATGGTGCTTAGGCAGGCCCTTGGAGAGAGGTTGGAGGTGATCTAGGCCTGGCGTGGAGGTGATGGAGATGCCATGGTGTGCTTGTGGAGATGGAGGTGGAGTAATGCAGGTGGAATGAGGCTAAAACTAGATGGAAGGCTAGATGGGTGTAAATGGCCACCCAAGGATTCTTTAAGTGGACCCAAGGGAGCCTCTCTAGAGAAGTGTGGAACTCTCTAGAGAGGCCTATGGTGGGAGCTTGTAGGAGAGTGTTGAACACTCGGGTTGCTACGCTAACGTGTTTGGTTTTGAAAACCTGTCGTTGTAGTTTGAAAGCGAAGAACTAGTGTTCAAATAAAATTTATACCGGAATGGAAATCTCAGGTCGAACACAGGGAGGCAGACGTTTGATTTAAAAATACGCATTTATTTTATTTGTCACTAAGTAAATTAATTGACTAGAAACTATCTATCTATTTACACTAAAGAGAGAGAGAGAATAAGAGAAAGAAAATATTACAAACAAAAATCAAAAGAGATGTAGGGTGAACATGGAATTCATCATCAGAAAGATTGTTTATTACACTAGAAAGCAATAAATCTACTCTAGAAAGCAGTAAATCTATTTTAGAAAGCAGGAAAAAGAATGGGGAGAGAGATATCCTCTTCGACGGTCGCTTGGAGGGCGAGCTAGACGGGACGATGCCTGGATGAAGGAGGACGGAGCAGGACGAAGGAGAATGAAGCGGGAAGAATGGGAACGATGCAGCACGTCGTCGTCATCACGGGATCCACTTCCGAAAGGGGGACGAAAAATTGACTTTATCTCGCGAGAAGCATCCCGGGTGTGGGACAAGCTTCTCTTGAGCTTTGGAGAGGGAGAGAAGAGAAGGGGATGAGAATTTCGTGTGGTGGAGGTCTCCTTTTATAGTTGCAAAGAGTGGGGCCAATTTGGTCATTTAATTTGAAAAAAATTAAATCAGGGGTCTTTAGTGACGGATAAAACCGTCGCTAAAGCCCCATCGTGGGCGTAGTGGGGTGTCGCCCGCGCGGCCACTCGCTTGCTCACACGTAACGTGCGCTCCACGATCTGCGATTCCTAGCTGTCCGATCGTGAGATCGGACGACTTATCTCGTGCCTCCGTCCCCTGCTCAACGCGGGCCCGCTTACGTCTGATCTCGCGTGAGGCGCGGCGTGCGATACGGCATGAGCACAATTGCGCTTGCACGACTGCTCGATCGCGATCGAGCGGTCAATCTCGCCCGCTCACCACCTCATGCGGATTCAAACCCGCGCCTGAAGGCGACCGAGCGCCTTATCCACTATGCTGCGTGTGTGGATGGGTGGGCGACCGATCTTTTGAACACGCGATCAGGACTGTTGGATTGAGATCGAACGGTCGAGATAGCTCATTCCAGCGATTCTTCAGGATCTTCAAGCGCCGGTTGAGCTCCTCTCTCAACCGTGGGATCTTGATCCAACAGCAGAGATGCGTGGGCGCTATTGTCTTCAGTGATTGAGGGAGGCTGGTTGGGCAGCCGAGATGGCACCACGTGGCATCATCTTGGCCGTCCATCTTTTGGATGATGTAGATGGTGCCATGGTTGTCTGATTGAGTCGATTTTTGCACTGTTAGGTTGCGATCATCGATCCGAATCGATCCGTACAGTCGGATTTGTCATTTGAAGTGTGGATTCACACCATCTTCACCTTTGATCTTCTAGGATTCCCCGATCTCTATTTGATGCTACTGATGTCTGATTAGGGCATTCTTGGAGTTGTTGAACTCCAATCGTTGCCCTAATCACATTTGTACGGTTGGATCTTCGATCTGAGGCCCCGATAAAAAGTTTGCTCTGTCCATGAACATAGAAGTAGACAATTAACCTCTATTTTATTCAAACTAATCTAAATGCAAGATGATGCATGTTATGTAATATTTATAGTATGCAATGCAATCCTATGCTTAAGAACAAGCACAAATAGACATCTTAAGTAGTGTAAATATGTTTACATCAGAGAGTGAGAGAGAGGATGGATGGGTGGTTTTTAGATGCACATTTGGTGGATCTAAAAATTGAATGCATCTTGGTTGCTATTTTTAGCAACCAAGGCAACAACACATGGTAGAGAGTTCTAGAGAACTCTAGGCTAGGTATTTTCGTGTAGATGGTGTGTGTGGGTCAAAACCTAGGTGGCTAGGTTGATCAGGTTAGGTTATAGTGGGTTTAGGTCAAGGTAGGCCTCAAATTAGGGTTGTAAACCCTAATTCATTAAGGTAAAATGCAATTAAACTTGATACAAGTTTAATTGGGTGTGTGAAAACCTAATTGAGAGTGAAACAACTCAATTAAGGTAGGTCTAGGTCAATTGGACTCTCACTGAGTCCAATTGGACAGTATGTGTTGAGATCATGGCTCAATTGAACTCAATGAGTTCAATTGAATAGGCTGATGGAATTGACTAAGATCCAAGTCAATTATTTTTAGTGAGGATCTAATTAGGTCCTTAAGGAGGTCTAGAGTTGATGTACTAGGGTTAGGGCACCTTAATTTAGGTTCCTATGGGGTTAGAATTGGGTTTAGGGACTTAGGAATTCAAGATCCAAGCTTCAATTCAAAAACAAGAACTAGAGAGTAGTTCCAGACGTCTAATAATAGTGTCAGACGTCTTATGGTGAAAAATCAGAAGTCCAGACTTGTCTGAACGTCCAATCAGAGTCAGGGAAGAATTAAGGTTCTGTTTGCAAAAATTGAACGTCTGACCAAGTGTCTTGACATCTTAAAATGCTGCAAAGGTATGCTTTAGGTGCATGGGTTGTGGCTAAGGGTTCTGGACGTCTAGATTGAGGCTAGAAATAGGTTTTAGGGCTTCCTAGGGTACAATGACCTAATCTAAGGGTGGCTAAGGCTTGGGGAAGCTTCTAGGCTGTCTTAGGACTATGATGGACCTAAGTTCTTTGTAATTTTTTATTTTATTCTTACTTAACAGAATAGCATACCTCAACCCTTTACATTATTATCTACTACATCTTATTCTAGGTCTTCTACTCTAGCTCTGCTGCAACTTTGGCTTCAAGTCCAGCCTCAAATCCAGCTCTTGAGCTTCTTATTACCTGCAAATTATATAATGCATTTAATCAGTACATTGTAGCATTATTTTATGCATAGCTACAGAAAAATAGTAAAGCTGCAAATAATGCTTATGCATGCATGAACTACTCTAACTTATGCTAAGTTCTAGCCTAATTTAGGTCAATTAAGACCTATGATTGATGCACAATCAACTGGGTCTTGGGATTTAATCGAGGCAGGCCGTTCTTGAGTTCCACAGGGAGCCGAGTTTGGGTCGTAACAAAATATACCATATTTCTAGAATACTCAATAACCATGAGAGGTGAAGGATTCACATCTTGCATCACAACATTGCATTTATGCAACCATAACACATGAATGGTTGATGAGTGGCTACTTATCATAGCTAAAAAGCTAAAGTTAAGCTAGAAACTGGGTTAAACAATAACAAATTAACACATAAAAAGGGTTAAGTGTGGGAATCAAAGAAAAATACCTAAAACATTAATTCTGTGTTAAGATTGCATAATTAGGTCATAAATTGAGATATCTTTGAGAAAATGGTCAAATGATGATCCAAGTGTAAATTTAACACACAGAAAAGTTTGGAAGTCCAAATCAAAAGTATAATTAACTTCTTAAGAGTTCAATTAAGCACATATAAAAACTTGAAAGCATTTGGGCATCATTAAAGCCTTGAAACTTAGAATTTACATTTAGGTCCTTTATGCATCACATTTCCTTCTTTAGAAAACTTTCTTGGACCTATTTGTGACCTGTAGGGACCTCTTTGAAAGCCCTTAAGGACCATTCAGTTACTGTTTCCTAGCACTTATGGGCCTGCTTATAAATGTTCTACCCCTTCGTAGAAGGGCCTTCCTGTAATTTTCCTACTAGAAACCGGCAACCTGGAGCCTCTGTGCCCGCATTGTGCATGCGTAGAACTCGCGGCATCTCAACCGTCCACTCTCTCTTGATCCTGATCTGTGGCTCGATCTCTATTGAAGCTTCGCGCGAAGCAGCACGTATGCTCACCCAATCCCCCAGATCCCATCCTACGGTCAGTTTTCAATTTGGTAGCTTACGCACTCCTCTCCTCTCATCCTTGTCGCCGATGCCCTCATCGCCAATCTTCACCCGCGCGGTGATCTGAGCCACTGAGGTCGCTACTTAAGCACCTCAATGGTCGCGTGCGGAAGGGATCGCTCTCTCCCACCTTCTTAGCAATCATTCTTCTACTTTAGTCTCTCCTCCTCACCAATTCCCTGATTTCACAGCCGGTGGCTAAGGACCACGTAGCACCTGAAGATGACCCAGAAGTCTCACTAGCAGACTTTTCACTTCGCTGGAGCTTTTCCCCCTCCATTCTTCCTCAGCCACCGGCTAAGGACCCATAGGTCCCATTCTTCCTGTTAGAGTAGTTGTAATGTTTTCTAGATTAGTTGTAGCATTAGATAGGTAGATTAGAGTAGAATTAGATGTAGAATTAGTAATCGATTTGCTGTTCTGATTAGTTTAGCATTAGGAGTAGTTTTAGCACATCAATTTTCTCCCTCACCTCCTCTGATCATCCCAGATCAGAGGGAAAGAAATTCACCTAATCATTGTTCATTTTGTTCTTCCCCTACATGTTTTCACCTCATTTCTGATTCCATTAATTTGTATTTCTCAATCCACCCAATCGTAAGATTTAATTTTAGATTTGAATGGTCTCCAACTTCAGATTTGCAATTAGCGTCAAAAACCATAATAGGGGCTTCTCACTCACTCCATCTTGTTCACAAAAGCCCCTAATCTGAGCTCAAAATGGATTCAGTTTACTCAATTTACTTTGAATTTGGTTTGCAAGGATTTTAAACCAATTTAGCTTTGAATGATTTTCGATTGAGTAAACTGAGGAATTTTTTATGTGATTCACTGATTGACAGGGAATCTAAGGTGATTTTGAAGTCAGAATTTACCTCAGAAGAGCCAATTTGATCTGTCGATTTTGAGGATTTCAATGTGTTGAATGCCTTGTAGAGCCAAGGAAGATCGACCTTGTTGATTGAGGCTTTATTAGGGATTCTAATATGATTTATTTTTCTGAGAATCTGATTTTCACTTAAGGGATTCTCAATATCCCTTAAGATATGTAACATCCTGGGATTCAGATGGATTTCTTATGTTGATTCTAACCCTTTCTACATGCTATCTATAGCATTAGAAGGAGTTAGCTCATCAGTTTTGGATTTACTGTGTTGATCCTAACCCTTTCTACATGCTGTCTATAGCATTAGAAAGAGTTAGATCAACAATTTTTGTGATTTGATTTGTTATTAAACTTGTGACAAGGACCTGGATTTTATGCTGGACATCTGAGCATGTTTTCTTTTATGTAAATTTAAAACCCTTGTCAGAAGTTGATTTGGTGATTTATGTCCTTGTGTTTTTGAATCCCAACAATTATAATAAACTGCTGTAGAAGTAGCTTCGTTCCCCTTCTCAATTCCAGCTAAGTGTTCCCTGGATTAGCTCTTTTGTAACCCTGATCAGGTTCTCTTAAATCTAATATGGGATATAAATGGCTAAATCAGGAGATACAAGCTGAATTTAGCTTTGTCCCTGCTGCCAACTTAACTTAATTCTAGATAGATTAACTGCAGCAGCAGTTAAGCCATCTGGGATAAAGTTTGGTCTGTAACAGCTGTTGATGTCAGTAGCTATTGGACTGCTAAATTTCCAGCAGCTACTATGCTGCATTGGATGAACCTTGCTGCTGTTGTGCTTCTGCTGTTTCAGTAGAAGATTTCTGTCTGGATAGATCCTTTGGACAGTAGGTCTATGATGTGTCCTGTTAAAATAGCTGACAAATGTACAAAGGAGTGTCTGAAATGTATACAAGCATTCATGTAAACTCAATGAATTTTTAAGCTTGTCTAGAATGCTTGTAATCTTGTTTTTTTTAATCCTTTGTCAGCTAGTTTAAGGCCTAATTGTCCAAAAAGTAGAATTAAATAAAATCCACAATGATTAGTGTGCTTAATGCTTGTATCCTTTCCTATACATTGTGTTGAAACTGTTCGGGGCAGTTTACTGCCTTTTGAAACACTTTAGGTTCTATTCTAGGCCTTAACACACCGTAGAAAACCTTTACAAGGCCTAGAATGTGTGAACTTTGAAATTAAATAAAAATCATATAAAAATCTAAAAATATAAAATAAACTTGTTTGATTGAAGATTATGTATTTCTTTAAATGCATACCAAGTTTCATGGTAATTAGAACCCCTGACTTGGTAGAATGTACCAGTTGACGATTCTGTGTACTATGAAACTTAATAAAAGAAACTACACTTAAAAATACCAAAAACATCTCTTTCTCCTCATCTATTTCTTTGCCTCTCTTCTCCTACCGCCATAACAAATATAAAAACCATAAAAAGTGAAAAAACCTAAAAATACTAAAAATCCTTTGTATAATATGTATATAAGTGTATATATACGCTATATAGTAAGCTTATTAACCTATAATGTGAATTATACATATTTATAATATAAATAGCTTATGTATATATTGTAGTATATAATTTAAGTATTTAAGTTATATTATTATGTATATAACTAAATTATATAACTATTTATTAAGCAAACTAACCTATATGTAATAAATAGCTATACAAATTAATAACCTCTATAAATAATCATATTAAGTTATAATACCGTACATACGTATTTATATATAAATTAGGAACATATTAAACCCTGTACCTTAATTTAATTACATATACAGAATAAATAATTAATTTATTAATTTAGTAATTAAGTTATTAGATTAAATTAAAATAAATTAATAATTTAAGTTATTATTCAACTAACCTATACTGTATATTTGTACTAATGTATTTTAAGTAATTACATCTAATTTAAGTATATTTATATTGTTTATATTGTTTAAACCTAATTTACAACTAAAATAGTCTAAAATTATACTAATTAAATGTAAATAAAATAGAAATAAATCTTTTAAAATACAATAAAAATGTTTATAAAATATTTAAACATGTATACTAACTCTGTATAAGGTCAATTAGACCATATAATAACTAATTTATATGTAATTAAAGAATAAACTCTACAATCAGTTATGTATAAACTGTATACTTTACCTAATTAATTTATATAGTAAATATAATTAAAATTTGAAATTAACTGTACAATTAAGTAGTACTATGTAAATACTTTATTATCCCATAATTTATTTTTATTTTATAATAAATTATGGCCCTCGAATTAAGGGCCAAAATCGTAAATTTGTGTACAGCCGCCTGATTTCCAGCATTGCGCAGGTGGCTATTTAGAACCACATCGTGGGCATGCGAGTGCTCGTAGCGCTCTATATTGTTTTTGTCATCTGGGTAGTTCAGTCGTCACGGGCGCTAAGCACTCGAAACAACTGAACATTCCCATTATACTAAGCATATTCTGATCATTGTGTGTGGGTCGAGGGCTAGATAGTGTGCGTGGGCTTGGTTAAGCCCAAATGTGAGATAAAAACGTAATTAAGCAGCCTAATTAAGAAATTAGGGTACGCTTAGTAGAGGTCTGGTCCCACCAGGTCCTCGAGTACTGTGTGTATGCCTTGAAAGGTGTGCCCGCCAATTAATAAATTTTTGTTAAGTAATAAAAGGCCCTAATAAACAATTAAGCACAGAAGAATAAATGGCTAGGTGTGTAGATAAGGAAGAAGAACACATAAGAGGCTTAAGAAATAAAGGAAGAAGAAGACCTGTATATATATAATGGATAGCGTATATGTGAATATAAATAAGTATAAGGTAAATAATAAGTATACGTATAAGCAGTATAGCTATATATATGTATATAAATAACTACATGTCATTACTGACAGAATAAAACATTACTAAAGGTAAGATAAATGTCGCTATAGACCCTAGTTTTTTGCTTTAGAGTTTGTATATAGTTTTTTTGAGTCCAGCGACGTTTGTATTTGTTGTTGTAGCTTCTATATATGTTACTGTATATGTTAGTGTATTAAGTTAAGTTAGTATGCTATGTAATATTAGTTAGTAGAGTATATTTATGTTAGTATTAGTAATATAACTTATAAATAGATAGTATAGAATATATCTATGTATTGTTTGATGCTTGTTTGTAAGTATATTTTTGCAAGCATTTTCATTGACTCTTTTTGTACATAATGGAACCCTTAATTCATTCTTTATGGATTCATTCATTCATTATTAATTGTATATAAAATTAATCATTTTTGGAATTAAAGAATAATCTTAGACTTGGAGAGTGATGTAAATTAATAACTGCCTCCTGGTGAATGATATGAAATAAATCAGTAAAAATTATGTAATTAAATAAAATTGATGCGATAACAGTTTATATTTGTGACACATACTACAACAACAGCGACATTTTTTTTATACGAACCGTAATCGGTCGTTCCATATTATTTTTGGTGCCGTTGCCAAGGAGGCAACTCTCTATACACCAAAATTACTCTTTAATTCTTTATTTGTATATAATTCTTGTTTTCATTCATTCAAATTCATTGTTTGTGCATAATTATTCTTTTATTGATTAATTCTTTGTTGTATATACATTTTTTAATTCTTCTACTAATCATCTGTTGTTTTTCCACAACACTTGAGGAGTCGGAGGAGCAGCATTATCTTCTAGGTGGAGGTCGTCTTCCTGGCGGACCCGCTGCGCTTTTGACCCGACATCCAAGTGGAGTGTTCCCTCAGAGCAGCTGTAGGAGTAGTAGTATAGTAGTAGTATAACATTGTTTAGTTAGACTTAGGTATATTACTTAGGATTATTTGTTGTCATAAGTTGTGAGAGCCTGTTCTCACCCATTATTGTAATAACTGTGGACTCTCTGGTCGAAAGCGTAGTATAGGGTCAAGTTAACATAACATTTTATAATTTAGGATCTTTTTTAACTGGTTGAGTCTAGGTTGTTCACTAGGAGGCATAATAGTAAATTTAATTCACCATTAATTACTAAGGCATAATGTTACGACCCGATTCCCGAATCCCTACGAGACACAAGAATCGGACCGACTCGACTGATACTAAGACCCAGTCGTCCAACGAGAAAGTAAACAAAAGAGCAGTAAAATAAACCACATTCATTATGCATGTAACTAACAGTAACAAAAGTACAGCAGTAAAGAAAAGAACTACTACAGTACATACCATCACAACAGTAGAGAATTAAACAGGTACATAAACATGATGCTTACAATAAAAGAGTATAATTATAATAGAAAATACTCACTACAACAGAAGAAACGGTACAGTAGGTACAACATAAGTAAAACTACTGGGCTCTACTAGGCCCAGCACCCTCTGCAGCCGCAGGCTCTGGCTGCTCAACACCTGGTTCTGAAAAGGTGACAAAGGTGACACATCGGCGAAACGCTAAGTAGAGTGGCAACCAACTAGCTAAGAAAACAGTAAGGTCGACAAGTAGCTGTTATTTTTAATTTCTTTCTTTATTTTCTATTTACTCATTCTTGAATTATTCCTCAGATCTTTCTCTTAATCTCGAATGTTCCTCGTGGGAACGATCTTGATTGCAGTCTTTTCCGAAAAGTAGAAGTAGCATGTGGTACTCTCCTGGCTGGGAGAGTCCCCCGTGGTGGTCCTACCCTCAGTCAACCACCCCAAGGTCACTGACAGACGTAACGGTGACTACGGCACGCGCGATAAACGCACGGGTAGGTACCCCGCACTAGCACGCGGTCAGTCGTTTCCATTAACGGGAGCGCCCAAAGCACAGCACGGAACCAGTATAGGGCAGAGCCCTCTCAGTAACTGGGGTCTAGCCCCTCCACAGTAACCAAACAGGGGTCTTGCCCCTCCACAGTCCGCGCACCCTCGCCTGACTACCCTGGTTTGCCCAGTGGGCCTAACAAGTCGTTGTAGGACGGCTAGCAGAACCCCGGGGCTCGTGGGGTGGCTAGTACTCTCCCTACACTAGTAGCTCTCCCCAGTACTGTGTATGCGAGGGCCAAAAGTCGGTATAAAGTGGCTAGACCTAACCCTGGGTCCCTGGGGTGGCTAGCTCCGCTCTACACTAAACAGGGGGAACAGTTGCTTTCCTTGGTACTCCGTACTCAAGGGCCAGCTCACTTCCCCAATTCCCTTCCATTTACCCTTTTAGGAGCTCTACTCCTAATTCCCCGTAGGGTTCATGCTCATATTTCTCTAGCCAAGCCATTTTAAGTTTCATCAATCCAGTTTTATTCTCATATAGCCCGTGTTTTCAACATTTAATATACATTCATATACAAGTAGCTGTTATCCAATTATAGGCAATTAACATTATTCTTTCTACTTTTCAAAGACTGCAAATTCATGTATTCACGACATTCGTTTCAGTGTTTCTGTTCCTAGGATTCATGCCATACCCAAGGATCTATCATTAAATCTAGTTTTCAGTCCTAGGATTCATGCCATACCCTAGGATCTATCATTCAATCTAGTTTTCCAGTCCTAGGATTCATGTCATACCCTAGGATCTATTATTTATCTTACAAGTGCATTAATGTTGATAACTAATCAAGGGGAGCTACTCTACCAGCAAAATCAGGAGCGACGGGGGCGTGATCGGTAGGTCCACATGCCTCCGCAAGCCCCAGATCCGCAACAGAATGAGGTCCTATCACAAGGATCAAACACAAGGAACTACTCAGAATAGGATACAAGTACTTTAAACAATTAGAGGAACTAATTTTGAGAACAAAATTTTAAACACGGAAAACGGACTTTGAATGAACCTTAAACGGGTCAAAAATGACAACTCCGCTCCAAATGAGATGTCTGGAACACTTTCCAGACGTCTTAAACGATGGTTCAGATCATACCTCACTTTTGCGTTGTTCTTCAGACATCCAGGATCCCGCTGAACTGTCTGGACCTAGTTCCAGACGTCCGACTATCACTCCAGACGTCTAGAGACCCTCTCCGCCGTCTGGTGCTGTGCCCAGACATCTGATCTGTGTGGGAGGGCGTGCCCTTGCGCCTTCCCGAATGAAACCTGCATGCATACGTAAACGATCTCAACACGGAAATGAGGCAGAACCCTCGGCGGAACGGCTTGCATGGCCGTACCCGCGAAAGGAAGAAGAAAAGAAATATTGTACCTTTCAGACGTCTGGATCTCACTACAGACGTCTCCCGCGTCGTCTGGATGTAGGTCCAGACATCTAATTCTGGGAAAGTTTCCCAGAAGCAGAACCTCCACACCTTCCGCCTGCTGCGCACGGCTGTGCTGCGCCGCACCCGCCTACTGCCTGAGCTGCAGCAGCACCGGGGTAACGTCCCCAGTACCACGCTCCTACTGCGCGCCCGCCGGCCGGCCCTGGCTGCTCCGGCGAGCTCTCTCTCTCTCTCTCTCTCGCTCGAGCTGGAAGGAGGGGACGGTGGGGGAAATGGGTGAGGGAGAGGGAAGGGTATTTGAAGGCGTGGTGGGGTGGGGAAAGGTGTCTGCAGGACGGTGCGGGAAGAGAGAGAAGAAAAGAGGGCGGCGGGTTCAGTCTACGCGTGCATGCGCACAGACTCGCAATCGTACGCCGCAAAAATTATTTTCCAGACGTCTGGGAAGGCGTCCAGACGTCTGGACCAACTCCCAGACGTCTTAAAAACGTTTTATGTCGTGGGTCTTAACACATAATTACCATCTACTTAATCAATTGGATTAATAATTATACTTCTTTATGCACATGAATGATTGCACAAGTGATTAACAATGAAAACAAGCAATATTCCATTAATAAGAACAAGTTTACAAGAAAAATTTTTCATTAAAATCCAAATAGAACATGTTTATTACAAAATAAAATGCTTAAGAAATATTTACAAGAATGATCAAGCCTTTATACAACAATTATAGCTAAAAATATTCAATACAGTAGCTTCAGCTTTTAATCAGATGTCTGAAAAAAGAAGTTAAACGACTTAAAAAGTAAAATTAGACTTTTGATACATGTGATGGACGTCTGATTACTACTTATTTTCCTCCCTTCATCTTTCTGTCTTCTTACTTATCTTCTTTTCCTTAGTATTTCTCTGCTTCTTTTACTTAGGCTTCTCTTTATTTGTCTCTCTCTCTCTAGCTGTCTTTTTCTGTCTTTCCTCTCTTCTTCCTTAGCTTAGGTTCTCTGTACACTATTGTTCCACATTTAGTTGTTAAACACTCATCTTAACCCATTAACTCTTTTTACTTAACAAAAATTATTAATGGGCGGTCTGATCTCTTTCGGGGATACACAACACCTCATAGGATGGTACCAGACCCTACTAGAGGTCTGACCTAATTTACATTAGGTGGATTTTATTTCATTTCAGCCCAGCACAGATTTGAGCCCATCTAGGCCTACACAAATCCACGCCCACACTCGGGCCACTGCATGCACATAGGCGTGCACACCCACGCACAAGCACGTGCCCATGCACGCACCCGCACACATGCTCAATTTCTTTCGTGCCCTGCACTGATGACTGAGGAGGTCATAGTGCAAATATAGTTTATCCTAAGTCATGTGCTCCAGAATTCCCGAGGTGGGACTAAGTTCTCAACTCCAGGCCAAACTTCAAGTGATGATTCCCAGCAACTCGCTGGGCCAAAACAGTCGAGCAAAGGCTCGATGGAGAGCTGGTCAAATGCTCTATTAGATTGTGGCATCAATTTGATGCTAAGAACATGATTAGTCCTTCAATTTGAAGGATGAAGTTGACTGATTCGCATGGCCAAAATGGCCTACAAAGAAGAGAACTCAGGTTGAACGACTTGAGGAAGGCTTGTAGCTCTCAGGTAAAGGTCTGAATGGCTTAAGTGAATCATTTCGTGCCACTTGAGTCAAGAAAGGAGGTTCTGGACAGCTTCAAGAGGAAAGAAAAACTTGTGAACTTCATTTCCAGTACACAGAGCTCAGGTTTGAGCTAAAAAATGCTCAACAGAAAGAGTTTCACGTCCAGAAGAGGTTTGAACATCCTTAGAAGGTTGAGAGTGACTGATCTGGGTATATTTGAGGTTCAAACTTTGCCAAAACCACACTGAAACAGTATTGGGTTCATTTCGAATGCAAACTGAACAGAAGAAGAGAACTCTAAGATTAATCAATTAAACTTATTAAAATCATCTTGACTAATCTCTAAATACTTCCAGAAAGCAAATTAACCTATCAATTCCATGTTTTGATCAATAAATCCTCAATTACAACTCAGATTTGACTGATTAAGCTCAAAGTTTGACTTTTAGAATTAGAGACTACTAGATCAAATTGAGACCCTTCATTGCTCTAATTCATCCTCAAGAATTTACCCAACTCCTTAAAACTAGGTTTTGATGGCTTCTCAGATGTCGCCGCCTAAGATGAAACCTACTTTGTTCGACAGAGTATTCAAGGTACTCTAAGGCCTAAACAACTCTTGTAACAGACTCTTGAAGCTCTGTAGAAGCTTCATGATCCATTATACTGTTAGAACCCTAATGGGATTAGGCTCTCCAATTCTGCCAAAGTTGGAGAAGATGACAGTCATGAAAAACCTTTAGTCAATAAAACACAAAATAAACTGCTAATTTATGATCCTGAGGTATAAAGGCTATGATTTGGAGCTTCTCTTGGAGTTCTAAGGTCTGAAGCAAATTTTCGACTCGTCGGAGCTTGTCGAAGCTCCGGTGAGTCCAGAATTAAGGTGTTGGAGTTCAAAACTCCAAGATTTTGCTCAAAAACAATCTGGAAAAGTTCCTGAGGTCACCAAGAACCTTAGGAACTCAACAATTTACTCAATTAAAGAGTAAATCAGAAGATAAGCTTGAATTCAATAAAATCAAAAGTTTTAGTTCGTTGGAACTTAGAACAATTCCTCTCACTCAATTGAGTAAGGGGAATTGCTCAGTGGTGTACGATGATGATGAAAACGTGATTAATTAGATGATTTAACTCCTCTGAGCTCGTCATTGACAGCAGCTCAGAGGTTGAAATGTGAACTTGGGTGTTTATGATTTAGGCAATTATTTATCAAATTGATAAGTTGAACGGGGCCCTTAAGTGTTGATAAGGTGATGGAGGGCCCCAATGAGTGTGTTCTAAGCTTGGAGGCCTCAGCCGTGGACAGCGGAGGTTGCCAGTGAAGGTGAAATGGTTTAGGCGAATCAGCTGATAAAAATCGCGGGAAACCACGGTTCGTATAAAAAATCGTCTTTGTTATTGTAGTATATGTCACAAATACAAACCAGTATCACGTCAATTTTATTTAATTACATAATTTTTACTAGTTTATTCTAAGTCGTTCACTAGGAGGTAGTTATTGATATATATCACTTTCTAAGTCCAACATTATTCTTTAATTCCAAAAAGATCAATTTTATATACAATTCTAAATGAATGAATTAATGAATAATCGATGAATGAAATAATAGCTTAATTATGTACAAAAGAGTTAACTAAAATGGCTGCAAACACCTAATTAAAAACAAGCATCAAACATTATACTTATATACTATATGCTATCTATTTATAACTTATAATACTAATACTTACATATATATACAATAATATGTAATAATATATACTATACTAGCATAACTTAATATACTAACATATATAGTAACATATATAATATATACAGCGACAGATAAAAAACGTCGCTAAACCTTAGGAAGACTCTGTACAAAACTTAAGGCAAAAGTAGGGTATATAGTGACATTTATAGTGACACTTATTTTATCTACAGTGATGGATTACTTTTGTCAGTAAAGCTATAAGGCTATTTATATACATATATAGCTCAAATATTACTCATACTACATATACTTAATATACTTATACTTATTATTTACAGTATATACTTGTATACGCTATACATATATGTGTATACACTTACTTTCCCACTCTTTGTTCTTCTTCTTTTATGGCTTAACCATTTCTCCTCTTCTTTTTCTCTCTGAAATTAGTCTCAACACTTAGCCAGATTTGTGTTCGCCGCATTCGCTCTCTTCCTTTCTTTCCCTTAACTCTTCATTAGTTCAAAAATTAGGTTTTAAGGTTGGCGGGCGATCTTTTCAAGGGATACATAGCACCCTTAACGGGTGGGACCTGACCTTTACTCGGGCCACCCTAGTTCCTTTAATTATCCTTTTAATCTTCTATTTACGAGGCAAAATCGTGTTTTAAAAGATGTCACGTTGTAGTATAGATGAAATCGCCGTGAAAACAAGTAAGAATTTATAACTCGAAAATCAAAGTATCCGAGGTCGAACACAGGGAGCAGTTGGGTATTTCAAAGCTTAAGAGCACAACTCTCAATTTAATAAAAAGCAATAACTAATCCAATCAAAATTTAGAAGTAATGTCAATGTAGAAATAATGCTAAAAAATTGGACGTCTGATGGGAAATCAGACGTCTTAAAAAGTTTTGCTACAGTGCTTGATTTGTGATTTTTGGCCTTCTCTTTCTCTCTTCTTTCTCTGCTGCTGTGCTTCTTCTGCCTTCTTTTCTTCTTTGTCTTTCCTTGGCTTCTTCTTCTTCTCCTTGGCCGCTCCTGCTTCTTTCTTTCTTCTTTGTCTTCTTTCTTCTTCTGCGGCTAAGTCCCTACCTCTCTCTTTCTTCTGCCTTCAGCGGCTACCTTCTTCTTCTTCTTCTTCCTTTGCCGCTCCTCTGCTACAGTGCTTCTCTTTTCTTCTTTGTCTTTTCCCTTCCTTACTGTGGCTAAGTCCTTCCTTCTTTAGCCTTCACCTTCAGCCGCTACCTTCTTCCTTCACTTCTTTGCTACGCCTCTTCTTTCCTTAGCCTCTTCTTCTTTCCTGCATAGCACCACGAAGCAAAACCCATTCCCTACCCTCCCTGTGCCTCTCTCTCTCTATTTCTCTCTTCGGTACGCTCTCCCAGAGCCGGGTAATCGGGTCGGGTGCGCACTCGGGTCTGCGGGGGCAGGGGTCACGGATGAGGCATGAGTGAGTGAGGGTGAGGGACCTCACCCTGTGTACTGGAGGCGATGAGCTAAGAGCACAAATTCAATTTAAGTGTCACAACTTACCCCTGAGTTTACGAGGTGGGACTAAATGTTCCACCCGCTTCTGCTGGCACCCGCAGGAGGAGAACTCCACCCAATTGGAGCAGCTATGAGCCTTGCAAAGTCCGTTCTCAAGCTGGATTCACTCGCACACTCAACGCACGTCGCCTGGAGCCCTGAACCCTGGAGCGCGCGGCCTGGAGCTCTGAAGCAAGCAAGCTTGCTTGTGCGTTAATGGCGGATGGAGGCTCAAACCTGCATGATACGAAGACAGCCTTGCGGCCCTGTAAACAATAGGGAAAGCTTCGCCGTATCACGGTGAAGGTGAGGCGGGGGTCGGCGTGGCGCAAAAAATCCTAGGCGTGCATGCCTAGGTCGGGCTGTAACTGTGCGTGTGGGTTTGTTCGGTGGTGGTGTGGGGCATTTGTGGCCGTTAGTGGATGGGCGAAAAGTGACCAGTGATTGATGGCGAAGGTGATATTGTTGGTGGCGAGACGTGTGGAGGTGCAGAGTGGTGGATGCGTCTCGCTGGAGGTCAGTCGGAGATGAGGAAGATGAAGGTGGATAGTGGCAGTCGAGGGGCAGTTTATGAAATAAAATGAGGGAAAATGAAGAGTGGGAGGAGAGAAACTTATCTGTGGTGATTGGAACGAAGGGGAGGCAGAGGAGACGAATGACGCATATGTGAAGTCGTTGGGGAAGACTGCCTTGAGGTGGAGATAACATGGACGAGGAGGAGGTCAGAGAAGCGTGCGCTGGTGTGGCGCAATGCGGAATAACAAGACGAAGTTAACCCTGGCACTGGTATGGTGGCTGAGCGACAAGAGGAGGGAGGGGAGATCGTCGGAGCTTGTGGGTGTTATGACAGGAGATGAGGAAGGAAGAAATTGAGAAGGTATCAGTGGTCAAATCAAGCTTGGAAGATGCGCAAAGGACTGGGGGTCCTTTTATAGCCGCTGGCCGAGCCTCTTGTGCTTGGAGGGTAAGCCTTCCAGCGCAAAAGCCTCATCGGAGAAGGAAGGTGTGTAGGACCCCAAATCTCTCGAGCATTCGCACGAGGGATTGGGTGTAAATCTGATCTGGAGATCTCGTTTAGACGATGGAGAAATCCTCATAGAATCTCCCTTCCAAATCTGGGAGGAGATCTCTGAGGATTTGAGGAGATATCAGTCTCAAATCCTCGCTGGAGTGGGATTCCTCCGCCGTAATGGTAGAGGGACCTGAATGTAAAGGTGGAGAGGAAGTTAGGGGGCTTTGCGCAAGGGTTTCCAAAAGTTAGGGCCCAAAATGTAATTGGGTGATCATTTTGCAAAGTAGGTCAAGATGACCTTCCCTTAGGCCCAAATTTTGGTAAAAACCTAATTTGGACCTAAGGAATCCAATTGTGAAGTTGGATTTTAGGTTTAATCATGTTTGATTGGACATTTTGCACAAAAACCCAAATTAGGTTAAATACTGAGCTAGGACCCCAATCTAGGTCAAAATAGGTTCCAAAGGCTAAATTGAAGGTTCTAAATCCTAGGGGATATTTTTCCATGAATTTTAAAGGACTTAGTTGATTTTTATCCAGATCGGAACCTTGTTGAATTAAGCAAGTTTGTTTTAGGGTTAGAGAATGTCATTTAATTCTTAAATCTCACAATAACTCTTTTCTGACTGAACCATCCCACTTTTCCTCTTATTAAGTCCAATTGACTTATGTTTAATCCTTGATAAATTCCGTTGATGCATTGCAATGGTAAAATTATAGTTTTACCCTTTAGTTCATGTTTTCTTCTTAGAACAGTAAACCCTTGACTTAGGTCTTCCTTTAGGTTATGTAGGAGCTTTTGTTTACTTTCTCAAGTCAAAATGAGCTAGTTAGGGCTCATGATGAGGCTCTCATCATCTTGGTTTAAGCTTAGAACTGAGCTTAATCAAGCCCTCACACAGTGTCAGGCCTCCGGCCCAAACTACACACATCATCACAGAACCATGCCATACATATGCTCAGAGTAAGGGGTAAAGGGTTTGGTTGTGCACTGAGTGCATGATGACTGAGAGGAGTGGGGAAGGAAAACAACTTAAACGCATCCGAACGCTCTGTGCCACACGATGTGGCACTACATTTAGCGCTACTCAGTGTTGGAATTCCACTGTACAGGTCAGATTTCGGATTTTTGGCCCTCGATTTGAGGGCATAATTTATTATAAATTTAAAATAAATTATATGATAATAAAGTATTTACGTAGTACTATATAATTTTACAATTAATTTGTAAAATTAATTATATTTACTGTATAGATAAATTAGGTAAAATTCTCAGTTTATAGATACTATATTTTGGGTTTTATTTCTTAATTACGTATAAATTAGTTAATGTATGGTATAATTAACCTTATACAGTATTAATATACATGTTAAGGTATTTAATAAATATTTTTATTGTATTTTAAAATATTTATTTTGATTTTATTTACATTTAAATAACTTCTTTTGGGTTGTTTTATATATAAATTAGATATAACTATATAATACATTATAAATATAGTCAAATTAGCTTAATTTACTTAAAATATATTAGTACAAATATACAGTATAAATTATTTTAGTTTTAACTTAAATTACTAATTTATTTTAATTTAATCTAATAACTTAGCGAGTAACTTAATAAATTAATTATTTATTCTGTATATATAATTAAATTATGGTACAGGGTTCCTAATGTACATAATATACATGTAAATACATCTGTACAGTATCAGTTCTAAATATGTTTATTTATAGAGTTTATTAATTTATATAGCTTATTAGTACATATAAATTAGTATAATTGATAAATTGTTATATAAATAAGCTATATATAGTTTAAGTTAACTTAGATACTTAAGTTACATTATATAACATATACATAAGTTATTCATACTTAATATATATCTATTTTACAATATTTACAAATATAGCTTACTATATACCTTATATTTACAAGTATTTACATAGTATACAATGGATTTTTAGGTATTTTTAGGGTTTTTTCATATTTTTATGGATTTTTTGAGTTTTATAGAGGTAGGAGATGAGAGACAAAGAGATAGATGAGGAAAATGGAAATCTTTTTGGTGTTTTTATAGTTGAGTTCCTTTATTAAATTACATGGTATACTGAACCGTCGGCTGGTATGTTTTACCAAGCCGAGGGTTCAGTATACCTTGAAGCTTGGTATGAACTTAAAAGTATACTTGATCTTCTCTAAGACAGGTTTATTTTATTTTTTTATAGGTTTTTATTTATTTACAAAGTTAACACATTCTAGGCCTTTAAAGAGTATTATAAGTGAACCTAAGGCCTAGAATGGAACTCTAATGGCTGGATAAGTAGTGAACTGCCTCAAATATGTTCAACACAAGATATGAAAAAGATGCAAGCAATTAAGCACGAAATTCAATTTGGATTTCCATTATTTCTAATTTAGGACAGTTAGGTAACATTTTTTCAGCTGACAGAAAATGCTTAATTCAAATTACAAGCATTTTTAATGAGGTTTAAGGTCAATTACAATACATGAAAGCTTGTACAAATAAAATACACCTTATAATACATATCAGCCAAATATAGAACTTAAATCTAAGCCTACTGCCCAATAGTGTTCAGACTAACCAGCCGCAGCAGTAAGAACAAAGCAGCAACATTGCTGTTGCTGAAATCCAACACCACAGCAGCAACAATGCAAGGATTTCTAGACATCCTTAAGGCACATCAGATGTCTTAACAAAGCTCAGATCCATATCAGATTGTCCAAGGGTGATTTTAATCATCCTACGGTGTTTTCAGAGGTCTGCAGCAGCTTTGAAATTAATTTTTAGAGCTACAGTAGACCAAGTTAAGGTCAACCATCCCTTTTAATCTCAGATCACTTAATTAAAGATTTGAAATCCCTAAATGATTTTCACTTCCACTATAGATAGTGTGAAGGTGAGCATCAAAATAAGGTTTCATTTCCATTAAACTTCTTTCTAGGACATCACAATTTTCCTTTCATTTTTTTTAAAATTGGTTTATCTCTTGAAAATCAATGGGGATTGAGATCCAAAAAGTGTAAAACTCTGATAGATGCATTCTACCCTACTATAGACAGTGGACTCCTATCAGAGCATGAACTCCTTGTGGAAATCATGTGGACACACTTCAATGCTTGAAGTTGGGGTGAATCCCCTCAAATGTTGCTGCTATAGCAGCTGTTCAATGTACTGAAATAGGGGATTGAAATAAGAAATCTCAAATTCAAATGATTAAAACCTTTTCAAAACATATTCACATGGTACAGCCACCATAAAGACCTCAAAAACTCAGGGATTAAGTCTGAAAACTCATATACTTGTCAAGAAAACCAATCGGAGATTCATATCAAAGATCCCCAAAAATATCTTGAAGTCCTAATGTGCATATCACCTTACATTATAGACAACGTAAGGTGAGGTTGCAAATTAAGATTTCAATGCGAGAAAACCACATCACAAACATCTCAAATAAACTTTGAAAAATTTAGGATTCAATCCCTCTTGAGGGAAGCTTGAAAATCACATAAAAATCTAATTTGTCCTCTCTCTTGTGCCATAGACAGCACTAAGAGAGCATCTGAATCTCATGATGCAAACCACTGAAAATAAACCCCAAATTATCAAATCTTCATTCAAAACCAATGGAGGGACTTGGTGGAAAAGTGGAGTGGGTGAAGAGTCCCTCAAATGGGTTGTGAACTCCCAAATTAGATCTAAATACTAGAGAGAATCAGGTCTGATTTAGTGCTCAAATGGGTGGGTGATTGGTGAAAAACACGAGGAAAATCAGGAAGTGAAATGTGAAAAATTTAGAGGGAGAAAAATATTATCACTTCAAATCAGAGGAGGTGAAATTGGGGATTTCTATGATACAACTACTCCTAAACTACACTACAAGCATGCACAGCAGATCAGATCTTAATCTATATCTCAATTCTACAGCTAAGCTATCTAACTACACTATAGCTAATCTAAAAAGCAGTAAACCTATTCTAACAGGAAGAATGGGACCTTTAGATCTCCACCCGATGGATGGAGAGGAAGAAAGGAGGGAGGAGATGCTACAGTGAAGTGAAAACCCTCTAGTGGAGTTCAAGGTCGCCCTCAGGTGCTACGGGGTCCTTAGTGACGAGGAGAGTCGGAGAGAAGGTGGATTTCACAGCTGGTGGCCGTGAAAATGGGGAGAGGTGGGGAGAGTAGCTGGAGAGGAAGGATGATCGCTAAGAGGTGTAGGAGGGAGCGATCCCTTGCACGTGCAGCTAAGGAGCTCCTTATGTAGCGGACCAGTGTGCAAACACTCACTGCAATGGTGAGATTAATCGCAAAGGGCATGGGCGGTGAGGATGAGAGGAGAGAGCGTGCGCACTGCCAAATCAAAAAGCGGCCGTTGGATGAGATCTGAGTGAAAAGGTGACCACACGCGTCGAATCATGCAAAGGTTCGATTCAAATCGAGCCACAGATCAAGTGAGACAAGAGATCGACGCCCAGGATCAAGCGAGTTCTTCGCGTGAACAGTGTTTGCGGAGGAGCTGTAGGCGACTGAAGGTCTTTTGGTGAAATTGCAGGGTACATGCCTCTGCGAAGGGGTAGAAATATTGTAGGCAGGCCCATAAGTGGTTAAAAAACATAATTGAACAGTCCTTTAAGGCTTACAAAAAGGTTTTCTAATGAATGAAACGTAATGCATTAAGGACCTAAATGTAAATATTTAATTTTAAGGCCTTAATGATGTCCAAATGCATCCATATTTTTATCTAAGCTTAATTGAACATTTAAGAAGTTAATTATACTTTTGATTTAAACTTTTGAGCTTATTTATGTGTTTAATTTGCAATTGGATCACCATTTCACATTTATTAATAGAATATCTCATTTAATGACCTAATTCTACATTTTTAACACAGAATTGATGTTTTAGGTCTTTTTCTCTAATTCCCACACTTAACCCTTTTTATGTGTTAATTTGATATTGTTTAACCTAGTTTCTAGCTTAACTTAGGCGATTCAGCTCTGATGAGTCGCAACTCATTAGAAAGAAGTGATATGAAACCACGGAAAGTAAAGCAAGATGATCAGTGAGTTAAAAAGATCAAATCATGCTCTTGATGAGCTCAACGAGCTCACCGGAGCTGAAGACGATGGAGGAAAAAGTACCACTACAACTAACTACCTACCTAATTAACTACACTAACCTACTCTAACTTACCTAACCTACTGTTACCTGGATGAAGGGGGCAAAGAGAACTCCATCGACGGTCATAACGGAGGAGGAAACAGAAGGGTACGGGAAGAAGTTTGGTGGTCGAATTCGCTGTGTGGAAGCGGAGTCCGGAGTCGTCGCCTTGTCCAGAGGCTTAGTGGAGGACGGCGAAGCTCGGTAGATGGTGGAAATGATTGGAGGGAGTGTGGGGAAGTGGAGGTTGTTTACCAGAGTAGGGGGGAATAGCCTATTGGAAAGCTCAGTTGGGGGAAGAGGGTAGGGAGCTAACCGCTCAAATTGGAGGAATGGTGGGCTATTTATAGGTGATGGTGGAGGATAAGTGGGGTGTACTTGGACGGAAAAGCATCTAGGTTCAGCTAAACCACTGGCGTCGTCTCCGATGCCGGTGAGCTTAAATGCCTGACCTAATTAGGATTAACGGTGCATCCACACCGTTGGATAGGGAGAGGAAGGTAAGCCGAAGCTCAAAAGCTCGAGTGACGGGGTTTTGATGGTTGATCGGCGGTGATCGAGTGGTGCGGTGACCGACTGATGAGGACCGTCCAGTGCGAGGAAGAAGACATGTTATGCTAACAGGGACCCAAATCCAAAAGAACTTAAGGACCTAAAAATGCATAAAAGGACTCGATTGAAATGATTTCTAAGGGCCCGAATGTAAACTGAGGCATTTTAAGCTTAGTTTAATTTAATTCTTTTTCAACTTTTTATATATTATTATAAATTAGGTAAATATTATATATATGCCTTGAATTTACATTTTTGACTTTCTTAGCTTTATTTAATTAATTAATTTAATTACTTAAGTTAATTACATACTTAGGTATAAATAATGCTTAATTTAATTTATATATTAATTAGATAGCTAAATTTGTATAATTTATGTCCAAATTAATAGTTAAATTATTAATAATATAATTTGATGTTTAATTTAGTATTTTTAGCTTATTTTTATGGTCCTTGTTATTATATCCCTTATATCATAATTAAACCCATATTCCTAGCTGATTAGCTAGGTAAACTAGTTAATTAGGGGTATTTAAGAGCCATGATAAGTCTCTCATCAAGCACCAATCTATCATCAGCTATCCAACAATCAGACCAAATGTCATTGGCTATCCAACAATCTCCAATTAGCCACTTCGAGTGGACTCTTAGCATGTTTTTTATTTGCCCCAATTCCTTCATAAAAGAGGAATCATACATTTTGGAACATACTCCCAAAATGTTCCCATGGGGAAATATTTCTACTGCAAGTGCTTCTACCAATGACCATCCTTCAATAGCAGGTACCACTCAGCTTTGATTAACAAAGCCTAGTTAAGTGTCCTTATTAATTTGAAACCCATTCCACCAAGATGTTTAGGTAGACAAATTTTCTCCCAGTGTTATAACCGGGCATCAAGCGTCGTTTAAGATGCCTGGGAAGCGGTCCAGACGTTTGGAAGCCTTCCCAGACGTCTGGAATTAAATTTTTTCGGCGTACGGGTTCGCGTCTGCGAGCATGCGCGCGCAGAGTGAACCCGCCGCCCTCCTTCTCTTTCCTTTCCCTCCCTGCAGACGCAACTTTTCTCTTTCTCTCTCCCCGCGGCTGCCTTCAAATACGCCTCTCCCTCTCCCTCACCCACACTCCACCGCCTTCTTCTTCTTCTTCTCCCTGTCAGCGAGAGAGCGAGCGGGCGAGAGCGGCAGCTGCGACTGCTGCGAGTGTGTGGGGAGGAGAAGCTCTTGCGAGAAGAAGAGGGTGCTTGACCGCGAGGTTGCGAGCTCGTCGGAGCAGTCGAAGCCGACTGGCGGGTGCACAGCAAGTGTGGGGTGCTGCGGAGAAGCTGTTGCAGCTCAGGCAGCAGGTGGGCACGACGCGGCACGGCCGTACGCTGCGGGCGGAGGGTAAGGAGGTCCTGATTCTGGGAAAATTTCCCAGAATCAGATGTTTGGACTTACGTCCAGACGACGAAGGGGACGTCTGGAGGCAGGTCTAGACGTTTGAAAGGTACGTTATTTTTATCTTCTTCTTTCGCGTGTACGGCCATGCAGCCATTTCCGCCAGTACTTTCCCCAGACGTGGCAGGACCAGAGGAGGTAGGAGTTCCACACTCTTCGCCAGGGGACGATGACCGTGAGCACGTATCGCACACGTTTTCTGGAGTTGTCCCGCTTTGCAGCGACAGCAGTAGCCACTGAGGAGGAGCGCCTTTGGAGGTTCACCGAGGGGCTCCAACCTATGATTCGGGGGTATGTCAAACCCCTAAAGCTGCCTACGTTCTCGAGGGTGGTGGAGGCAGGTATGACCTACGAGGAGACCAACCCGTCCTCGTGAGATATTGACAGCGGGCGGAAGAGGCCCTATCAGCCAGACTTTTTCTAGGGCCGGCGAGATAGGAGACACGTGGCGCCCGCAGGAGAGCTGTCACATTCTGCAGGGCCATCAGTGGCTTTTGGGGGCCCTCGACAGGGGCCAGTTGCTAGCACTAGACTCTCGCCCAGCCGACAGCAGGGACCTACTGAGGGCGGGAGTCAGGTTCCCCTCTGCTACCAGTGTGGCCAGCCGGGCCACATCAGGAGGAACTGCTCGTCTAGCGCAGGAGGTCAGCAGATGCTTCCCGCGCCGAGCACTGGAGGGCGAGCAGGAGGCCACGGTTTCCAGGCGCAAGGAGGAGGACAACAATCACGAGGAGGGTATCGGTCAGCAGCTACCCGTCCGACGTAGAGTGTGGCTGCTTCGTCCGCACCTAGGGCTGAGGGGCGTATCAACGCCCTGACACACAGAGATGCCAGAGCTTCGGGATCAATGGTGGCATGTATGGTTTCAGTTTCCGGCAGACTCGTTTACACGCTTTTCGATTTCGACGCTACTTACTCGTTTGTCGCTGCCAGTTTCGCGGTTAGTCTGGGGCAGGATTGTGTGCTGTTAGAGGATCCGTTCGTGATCAGAGGTCCGAGTGGTCAGCTGTTTGTAGCTGGGGAGGTATACGCGGGTTGCGAGATCAGTGTTGGGGGACACAGCCTTCCCGCTGACCTGATTATGATACAGATGGAGGACTTTGGTGTAATTCTGTGGATGGATTGGCTATCCGCTTACCACGCCTTGGTGGACTATTTTGAGAGAAAGATCATCTTCTCCATACCGAAGTTGCCTTCTTTCGAGTTCCACGATCAGCCAGTGGACGGAGGCTTCAGGTGCATTTCTGCACTTCGGGTGGCGAGACTTTTGAGCCAGGGGTGTGAGGGCTTCCTAGCTTGTGTGGTGGCAGAGCCCAGCCCTGTGGCAGATTTCCAGAGTATCTCGGTGGTCAGAGAGTACCCCGACGTGTTTCCAGACGAGTTGCCAGGACTACCGCCCAAGTGTGAGATCGAGTTTGAGATCTCGTTAGTACCAGGGACCAGCCCCATCTCCACAGCACCATACAGGATGGCACCACTTGAGCTGCGAGAGCTCAAGTCCCAGTTGCAGGATCTTTTGGAGAAGGGCTTTGTGAGGCCCAACGCGTCTCGCTGGGGAGCCCTGGTACAGTTTGTAAAGAAGAAGGATGATACCCTACGCCTTTGTGTGGACTACCGACAGCTGAATAGGGTCACCATCAAGAACAGATATCCGCTGCCGAGGATCGATAACTTGTTTGACCAGCTGCGAGGTGCCACGGTATTCTCCAAGATCGACTTGAGGTCTGGATACCACCAGTTGAGGATCAAGGAGGCAGACGTCTCTAAGACAGCTTTCCGCACCTGGTACGGACACTACGAGTTTCTGGTCATGCCGTTTAGGCTAACCAACGCCCCCGCTGCCTTCATGGACCTGATGAACCGGGTGTTTAGACCGTACTTGGACCAGTTTGTGGTGGTATTCATTGATGATGTGCTCATATATTCTCGAGATCAGACGCAGCATGGACAGCACTTGCGGATGGTTCTAGACACACTGAGACGACGTAGGCTGTACGCCAAATACAGCAAGTGCGAGTTCTGGTTGAGGGAGGTGACCTTCTTAGGTCATGTGATCTCTGGGGATGGCTTGGCTGTGGACCCAGCCAAGGTCGAGGTAGTGCTCAGGTGGGAGAGACCGCTTACGATTACTGAGATTCGCAGTTTCTTGGGACTGGAAGGCTACTATAGGCGATTTATCAGGGGCTTTTCACAGATTGCACGTCCTATGACACAGTTGACCCAGAAGGACGTGCCCTTCACTTGGACAGACGCCTGTAAGGTGCGTTTTCAGGAGCTGAAGGAGAGGCTAACTTCGGCTCTCGTGCTCACCATCCCAGACAGTAATGGCGGGTTCGTTGTGTACACGGATGCCTCTTTGCAGGGGTTAGTGGGTGTGCTCATGTAGAGGGGTCACGTTGTCGCTTACGCTTCGCGGCAACTGAAGTCCCATGAGCATAACTACCCTACCCACGACCTGGAGTTGGCAGCTGTCGTCTTCGCGCTGAAGACCTGGAGGCACTACTTGTACGGTGAGACCTTCGAGATTTTCACAGATCACAAGAGCCTCAGATACCTGTTTGATCAGAAGGAGCTCAACATGAGATAGAGACGTTGGTTGGAGCTCCTGAAGGATTATGACTGTCGCATTTCTTACCACCCGGGAAAGGCCAACGTGGTGGCTGACGCCTTGAGCCGGAAGGCACCCGCACACTTGGCCAGTTTACAAGTGCAGAGTTGGAGCCTTTTGGAGGAAATGGGCAGTTGGCGACCCCTAGAGTTACAGGGGCACTGTGGGGCAGTGACTGTGACGCGATAGACGAGGGCAGAGCTGATAGATCGCATCATCACAGGATAGATGGCCGACCCGTACTTGCAGTCCTTGTGTGACAGAGTATTGTCAGGAGACCCTGGAGACTTCTCTTTTACAGACCAGGTGCTGCGCATGAGGGGTCGGCTGTGCGTTCCTGGAGACGAGGAGCTGTTGAGAGAGCTCCTGACTGAGGCACACAGTTCCAGATTCACCATACATCCCGGAAACACGAAGATGTACCATGGCTTGAGACGCGACTTTTGGTGGAGGGGGATGAAGCGGGATGTGGGTGAATTCGTGTAGTAGTGCTTAGTGTGCCAGCAGGTGAAAGCCAAGCATCAGAGGCCTGCAAGGCCGCTACAGCCACTTCCAGTGCTAGAGTGGAAGTGGGAGAGCATCACCTTGGACTTGGTGGTGGGCTTACCTGTTACCCAGCGAGGACACGACGCAGTCTGGGTAATCATTGACAGATTGACGAAGACGACGCGTTTCTTGCCGATCCGAGTCACCTTGGGACCAGCACAGTTGGAAGAGAGGTATATCCGTGATGTGGTACGTCTACATGGAGTTCCGCGGGATATCGTATCTGACCGGGATACCCGCTTTACGTCCCAATTTTGGGCTGAGTTTCAGCAGGCCCTGGGGACGCGGTTGAGGTTCAGTACAACTTACTAGCCCCAGACGGACGGACAGTCTGAGCGCACGATACAGACACTTGAGGACCTTTTGCGTGCCTGTGTACTGGACTGGAGGGGCTCTGGTCAGACATCTGGAAGCCTTCCCAGACATCTGGAATTAAATTTTTTCGGCGTACGGGTTCGCATCTGCGCGCATGCGCGCGCAGGCTGAACCCGCCGCCCTCCTTCTTCTCTTTCCTCTCCCTCCCTGCAGACGCAACTTTTCTCTTTCTCTCTCCCCACGGCTGCCTTCAAATACGCCTCTCCCTCACCCTCACTCCACCGCCTTCTTCTTCTTCTTCTCCCTGTCAGTGAGAGAGCGAGCGGGAGAGAGAGGCAGCCGCGATTGCTGTGAGTGTGTGGGGAGGAGAAGCTCTTGCGAGAAGAAGAGGGTGCTTGACCGCGAGGTTGCGAGCTCGCCGGAGTAGCCGGAACCGACCGGCGTGTGCGCAGCATGTGTGGGGTGTCGCGGAGAGGCTGCTGCAGCTCAAGCAGCAGGCGGGCGCGGCGCGGCACGGCCGTGCGCTGCGGGCGGAGGGCGAGGAGGTCCTGATTCTGGGAAAATTTCCCAGAATCAGACGTCTGGACTTATGTCCAGACGACGAAGGGGACGTCTGGAGGCAGGTCCAGACGTATGAAAGGTACGTTATTTTTATCTTCTTTTTTCGCGTGTACGGCCATGCAGCCGTTTCCGCCGAAGTCTTCTGTTTCCTTTGGTGTTGAGAGCGGGCGCGTGTGTGCACAGGTTTTGTTCGGGAAGGAGCAAGGGCACGCCATCCCACATAGATCAGACGTCTGGGTACAGCACCAGACGACGGAGGGGGTCTCCAGACGTCCGGAGTGACAGTCCGACGTCTGGAAACTAAGTCCAGACGGTTCAGCGGGCTTCTAGACGTCTGAAGGACCGTGCAAATCGAGGTATGACCTGAGCGATCATTTAAGACGTCTGGAAGAAGTTCAAGACGTTTGATTTTGGATAGACTCGTCGTTTTTTATCCGTTTAGGATCCGTTCGGAGTCCGTTTTCCGCATTTCAAGTTTTGTTCTTCTTAGATTTAGTTCCTCTACCTGTTTACAGTAATCGTATGCTATTCTTAGTAGCTCCTTGTCTTTGATCCTTGTGTTAGGATCCCATTCCGTTGTGGCTTTGGGGGTTGCGGAGGCACACGGGCTTGCTGATTACGCCCCCAACACTCCCGATTTTGCAGGTAGAGTGACCCTTTCAATTATTTATCAAAAATTATGCAATTGTGAAATGATTAATAGAGTTTAGGGTATTGCATGAACCCTACGATAAAATAAAAAACTAGATTGAATGATAGATCCTAGGGTATTGCATGAATCCTAGGACTGGAAAACTAGATTGAATGATAGATCCTAGGGTATGGCATGAATTCTAAGACTGGAAAACTAGATTGAATATCTATACGATTGCAGTCTTGGAAAAGTAGAAAGGCAACGATAACTGCCTGTAAAAATTGGTTAACAGCTGCCTGTTTATGAATGAATAATTACTGTTGAGAACATGGGTTATATGGATATAAAGTTGGAATGGTGAAACCTAAATTGGCTGAGTTAAAAGAGCATGAACCCTACGGGGAATTAGGAGTAGAACTCCTGGAAAGTGAAAGGAATAGAATTGGGAAGTGAGCTGGCCCTTGAGTATGGAGTACTAAGGAGAGCGACTGTCCCCCTGTTTAGTGCAGAGTGGTGCTAGCCGCCCCAGGGACCCGGGGTTAGGTCTGGCCACTTTGTACAGACTTTTGGCCCTCGTGTGCATAGTACCGAGGAGAGCTACTAGTGTAGGGAGAGCACTAGCTACCCCACGGGCCCCGGGGTTCTGCTAGCCCTCATACACCGACTTGTTAGGCCCACTGGGCAAACCAGGGTAGTCAGGCGAGGGTGCGCGGACTGTGGAGGGGAAAGACTCCTGTTTGGTTACTATAGAGGGTCTGGACCCCTGTTACTGAAAGGGCTCTGCCCTATACTGGTTATGTGCTGTGCTTTTAGCACACCCGTTAACGGAAACGACTAACCGCGTGCTAGTGCGGGGTAGCTACCTGTGCATTTATCGCGCGTGCCGTAATCATCGTTACGTCTGTCAGCGATCTTGGGGTGGTTGACTGAGGGTAGGACCACTTCGGGGGACTCTCTCGGCTAGGAGAGCACCACATGCTACTTCTACTTTTCAGAAAAGATTGCAATCAAGATCGTTCCCACGCGGAACATTCAAGATCAAGAGAAGGATCTGAGAAATAATTCAAGAGTGAATAAATGGAAAGATTTAAAAAAAGAAATTAAAAATATAACAGCTACTGTCCACCTTACTGTTTCTGAGCTTTTAGTTGCCACTCTACTCAGTGTTTCGCTGACGTGTCACCTTTGTTACCTTTTCAGGACTAGGTGTTGAGCAGCTAGAGTGGTGGCTGCAGAGGGCGCTGGGCCTAGTAGAGCCCAGTAGTGTTACTTGTGTAGTACCCACTGTACTTTTCTTTCTGTTATTGTGAGCAGTTTTTGTTACCCCTGTACTCTTTTCATTGTAAGCTTCATGTTTATGTATATGTTTGTTTCTTTACTGTTGTAGTGGTGTATACTGTAGTATTTCTTTTCTTTACTGCTGTATTTTGTTACTGTTAGTTATATACATGGTGAATGTGATTTATTTTACTACTCTTTTGGTTACTTTCTTGTTGGACGACAAGGTCTTGGGATCAGTCGAGTCGGTCCGATTCTGGTGTCTCGTAGGGATTCGGGAATCGGGTCGTAACACCCAGGCTTTCATATAACAGTGTCTTCCTTCTTCTGAGAATCCCCACCAGAAATCTCTAATAAGCTTATCTAGCAGATGGCACAACTTCTTTGAAAACAAACATGATCCCATAGGATGCACAAGTAAAGCATTGAGGGTGCTATGAATATGGATTGCCATTCACACTTGAGATAGGTACGTAGACTTCCAACCTTCAAGTCTTGTGGTGAATTTTGTTAACATCAAATCTTTTAAGATAGATTGATTTGAATCATCCAGTAAAGGGGCCTCCAAATAAATCTCTTCCTTTGTCATAAGAGCTACATTTAGAACTTCCATAATTTTATTCTGCTCCCCTTCCTTGAGATTGCAATTAAGGTAAACTCTAGACTTCTTGTAATTTATTCTTTGCCCTGAGCAACTTTCATATTCTGTAAGTATATCCAATAAATTCTCCATCTCATGTACAGAAGCCTTTGCAAATAATATGGTGTCATTGGTCGCGAGAACGGTTTGATTATATTTTATCACAATTTACAATAGATAATGTTTTACAAAAGAAAAAGACTAAAGAAAGGAAAAATGTCTTCTTTTCTTCTCTCTTTCTTCTTTTATCTTCCTTTCTCTCTCTCTTTCCAGACGTTTGACTCCAAGGGTCAGACGACTTAAACGCTTCTTGATATAGTGCTTCTGTCGCTGCTGGTTCTTCTTCTTCTTCTTCTTTCTTCTTGGCACCAAGTCCTTCTGACTTCTTCTTCTTTCTTCTCTACTTTTTCTCTTCTTTCTTTTCTGCTGCGTGCCAAGTCCTTCTTCTCCTTTCTTCTTCTGCCTCAGCTTCTCTGCGGCTACAGTGCCATCTTCTTCCTCCTCCTGTGCTTCCTCTGCTGCTCGCCTTCTCTTCTTGCTCTCTGGCTGCAGCTGCCTTCCTGCGGCTAAGTCCTCGCTACTCCTCCTTCTTTCCTTCCTCTCCTGTTCCCTACACAGGTGTTCAGTCAGGCAAAACCTAACCCCTACCCTCCCCGCATCTCTCTCTCCCTATTTCGCTCCAAGGTTCGCTCTCCTAGAGCCTTAATCGGGTATGCGGGTCGGGTGATGCACCCGGGACTAGGCGCACCGGCATGGGTGGTGCGCGAGGTGTGCACAGGAAGGGTATTCGGGTCGGGCCAGGTCCGTGGGGGGGAGAGTCGCGGAAGAGGCGGGGTGAGTGAGGGCGAGGGACCTCACCCCTATGTGTTTCAAGGCGATAAGCCTAAAACACTTTTACAATTTATGCGCGGAGGTGGGGCGCTTGTAAGCTAACGAGGTGGGACTAAACGTCCTACCCTCTTCCGCGCTTGCGCCCGCAGCAGATTGACGCCCAATTGCAGATGCAACAGTGGCCCCTAACGCTAAGTGAAGGCTAGCTTGAATTCGCGAGAGGATTCTGCACCTTCTGGACCTGGAGGCCTGGGGTGCTGGGTCCTGCGCGAAGCTTCAAGCAAGCTTCAGCTCCTGCGCTAATGGTGGAAGTCGAGCGAACCTGAAACCACACCTACGACCTCGCAGCCCTGTCAGATCATAGGAGAACCTTCGCCGTATCACGGTGAAGGAGAGCCGGGGGTTGGCTGGCCATGGGGTGGCCTAGGAGTGAGTGCCTAGGTCACTCTGTGGCCATGGAGGTGGGTTAGGTCAGTGGAAGTGTGGGGTGGTGCTGGTGGTTGGTGAATGGGCGGAAGGTGATCAGTGGATTGTGGTGGAGCTCGTGGGGTGTCTGGCGAGGCGTTTGGAGGTGTGACGCGGTGGTTGCACCTCGCCGGTGGTCAGCCGGAGGTGGAGAAGGTGGCGGTGGTGTGTGATGGTCGGTGTGTGATAGTAAAACTTGATAGGGGGAAAATGAAGAGGGGAAAGAGAGGAGTAAGTCTAACCTAGCTAAGTGGACGAAAGGAGGAGAGTTGGCGACTGGCTGTACCTGCTATCGCTGGAGAAGACAGTGCCCAGGGGAGATGGCGATGAGGAAGAGGGGCTGGAGGGTGCCTGCTGGTACGGTAAGGTGCGGCGGACGACAACAGAGGTAACCCTGCCACTAGTATGGTGGCAGGGCAATGAGAGAGGAGGAGGAGGGTCGTTGGAGCCTGCGGGCGAATGGCCAGAGGAGGAGGAGGCGAAAATTGAGGGATTTCCTTGGCCAAAACTGGCTTGAAGGAAGCGGCAGGGGCTGCCATTCCTTAAAGAGGTGCTGGCTGAGAGGGAATCGCGAGGAGGGGACGTGGGCTCCTCGCCAGAGGCATGGTCGGAAAAAGACCCATACCTCTCGAGCGTTCGCACGAGAGGTATGGTGGCCGACAGGGCATGGGAGCCAACCCATGCAGAAGAGGACAATGCAAGGAGTCCTTTCAAATCTGGGGCCAGCTCCCTAGGACTGTGCAGCGCCATCCTCTACGCAAAGTCGCCGGAGGTATGGCCTGCACAGGCGCGGGCAGAGGGACCCGATTGAACAAAGAGACGAGAAAGGTAGGGGGGTATTTGGGAGAGTCCAAAAAACTAAGGGTCAAAAAGTAATTATTGAGGACCGTTTTGTAAAGTGGATCAAGGAGACCTTTCCTTAGGTCCATATTTTGGTATAAATCTAATTTGGACCTAAGGAATCCAATGGTGAGGTTGGATTTTAGGTTTGACCATGTTTGATCGGACATTTTGCATAAAAATCTAAATTAGGTCAAAAATTGGGTATGGTTCTCAATCTTGGTCAAGATAGGTTCCAATGGCCAAATTGAAGGTTCTATATCCTAGGGGATATTTTTTCATGAATTTTAAAGGGTTTAATTGATTTTTATCTTTCTTAAAACTTTGTGAATTAAAGTGGATTTGTTTTAGGGTTACAGAATGTCATTTAATTCCTAAATTTTGTCATAACCCTTTCCTGATCAAACCATCCCACTTTTTCTCTTAGTACGCCCATTTGACCAATGTCTAGACCCTTAGAAATCCCGTTTATGTACTATAATGGTAAAATTACAGTTTTACCTCTTGTGAATTGTTTTATTCTTAGATTTATAATTCCCAGATTTAGGCCTTCCCTTAGGTTTTGTAGGAGCTTTTGTTGAATTTATTAGGTCAAAAAGTGCTAGTTAGGGTTCATGATGAGGTGCTCATCAGTCATTCACGAACATGAGATGAGTTATAGGAGTTCCAAATCTATTCAGTTTGCATCCAGAGATGCTGCCTTCGCTCAACATAGGATCAAAGGACCTAGGTAAAAATTCTGAACATAAGATAAAAATGTAGGGAGATAGCGGGCAACCTTGTCTGATACCTTTAGAAGGAACAAAAGTCTTGGATGGGGAGCCATTCACTGACACTTGGAATGTCACAGAGGTGATGCAAGACATTATAAGATTAACCAATGGAGCTGGAATATGTATTTTATTCAGACAATATCTAATGAAATTCCATTCCAATCTATCAAATGCTTTCTCCATATCTAATTTTATCACCATTGACCCCTCCTTCCTTGGCGATTTTTTCATTGCATGTATAACTTCTTTGGCGAATAATACATTGCTTGCAATCTGCCTTTTAGATAAGAAAGCTGATTGGGAATGGGAGATGACTCTCTTCAAAATCAACTTAAGCCTCTTCGCCACCAGTTTGTAACAAGCTTATAAAGCGTATTTATCAAGCTAATAGGTGATGGCATTGCCATTATCCTCTATTACTAACTGAATTTGGATAAGTTCTAAGGTTAAATTCACTTAATTAGCATATTAAAAGGGTATAACTCAATCAGGGCTAAAGGGAGAGGAATTAATAGAAAAAGGGGTACTTCTGCAATTTGTTAGTTCAACCTCTCATATATAATATTTTGATGATTTTACAAAATGAAGAAAAAGAAATAAAACATAAGCGTACCATATTTTCTTCTGTAATAACACAATTACAGGTTTCATGGAGTCAGAGAATTAAAAGCGTGAAGACTAAGTAGCATAAGTATTGTCATAGGTCATAGACTTTTTATGTAAACTTTCAAATGTTATAATCTTTATTTTATTTGAGTCTAGAGATGTTGTAAAGAGCCCCCAAGCATAATTTATAAATAGCTAACTTAGGCTCTCTACACTTAGGATAAATTAGAAAAAAACCTAACACTAAGACTCAAATCAGACGTCCATAACAACTGTTAGACATCTGATTTTCCACTTTAAGACATCTGACAAGTGTTTCAATTGTCTAATTACCTAGAGCTTTGCCTTTAGTTTCTGACCCGATAAACATCAGTCGAAGCAACCTTCCATCAGATGTCCATAGCCTCATCCAGACATCTAATACTTTACCTGGACGTCCTCAAAACAACCGTTAGACTCAAGCACCCATCTTCCTTCTATATATAACGGGCAAAATACATTTTTAGACGTCTGGACATGCCTCTAGGCATTTATCTTTAGACCATTGCTCATTTATTTCTATGCGAATCTCATTAGGAACTAAAGATCTTCTGTCAGATTTGCTAGGCAAGTCCTTTTTAGGTTTCCAGACATCTAGGGAATCCTACAGACGTCCATACTGACGTCTGTTCCGTCAGATCTAGAAGCCTGTTTGGATATGGTCAAAACAGGAACAAATTCACGTATAATTAGATGTCTAATTATACGTGAATTTGTTCCTCTAATAATTTTATCAGATGTCTTATGTGAAAATATCAGAGTCCCTGTTTCGATCCAATGAAACCAATACAGCCTGGCCAATAGTATCAGACAGCCATAATTGTAATCATACGTCTTATAAGACGTCTGACCCTAAAATTAGACATTTGATGTTGCTGTCAGACTCATCATTACCCTGATTTGTGGTGGCTTTCGTCTTAATCTCTTGGGATTTGCCTCCAACGACTACGAGATCTCTCCCAAGTATTCTTGAAGGTTCCAAACTTGCCTATAAATAGACTACAATCCCTCTTAGGCAAGACACACCTCTTGAGATTCAATTCCCTTAGAAAAATCACTTGCTCACTACTCAGCCTCCTCTTGCCCTTGTGTTGTGCCAACACTCTAATTAAAGGGCAAACCCACACTCCCGGTTCACTTCGCTCTGCAAATTTTCAGGGAGTTCTCTTTATGCTTAATTGGTAAGAAAGTAATCAAATTATTGGGGTGCTCTATAGGTGTTGTTTAATTCTTACTTTTGTACTTTGGGTATCCGGCCTGTCGGGTCCCCGTCTCTTCATTGTGAAGGGAAAAACCTCCGTTTAGAGATCGAAGGTGGGAGTTGTAATTGAGGTACACTACCCTCATTTAAATAGTGTAGTTAGTGGATTGATCACTTTTTGATCGAAAATCCTAAGTCAAGGGATTGGCTTAAGTGGTGGCTTTCACCCGTCTTGGGTTTCCACCTAAAAATCTGGTGCCTCTTTTGGTGATTAAAGTTTTTGTATTACAATATTTAATAAATTCACTATTCACCCCCCTCTAGTGCAATTTCATAATTTTCACGAATAATTATGAATGTAGAATAGCTGGAGGGTGAACTTATTAGACATCAAATGGTCTTAAATATCTAAAAAGAGGGTTCATGTAGATAGAAACGAGTTTTCACGTGTTTTAAGAATTAAATGACTTTTGAAATCCTAAAAACAGATTCGCTTAATCTACTAAAGTTTCGGTCAGGATAAAATTCACCTAAATCCTATAAAAATTATAGAAAAATATTCTCTAGGGTTTGGTATGCTTGATTTAACGATCAGAACTCGTTTTGACCTAAAACAGAATCATAAACGGATATTTGGTATCATTTGGGTCTAAATGTAAATTGACCATAAAAATGACGTCAAAACCCAAAATTGTACTCACCATCAACTTCTTTATACCAAAATTAGGCTACCATGAAAATTTGAATTCTTTTGGACTTCATCTTGGTCAACTTTGCATTTTGATCCTTTATTCCCGATTTCAATGCAAAGGGCCCCCTAACTTTTGAATTTCATTGCAAAAGTACCCCCGCTAGCAACAACCTCACCTTCCACTATCGCAACCTCCGACCGTCACCTCCGGCGAGGTTATTCGCGCAGCTATTGCCCATTTTCTCGCGTGCAAATGAGCTATAAACCTTCGCCATCGCACGATGCTTCTCGTCGTCGAGATTGGGTCGAGTTTCATGCCCTCCTATGCCTCAACCATCATCGCCTTCGACCCCGACGGTCCTCTCTAACCAATTTCGTACGTGCATTCTCCGACCACAAGGGCAGCACCATCTTCTTCCTCACCTTCCTCAGGTTACCGCCAACCAAAGCACGACCCTATCCTTCCCTCTCCTCGCAGTCGGTCTTCTTCCTCGAGCCCTCCTTCTTCGTGGCCGGCGAGCCAAAATCGATCGCTCTCCACCCCCTCGTCGTCATTAGTTAGGTTCTCTTCTTTCCCTCTCCTCCTAGCATAAACCTATGTCCTTAGATCTCATAACCGCCACTACTACTCCCTTTTCTTCTTCTTCTCCATCCATGACGACCCACTGGCCACCACTCTAGCGACCATGCCTGCACCTCTCCGTCCACCCTCTCCGCTTGCCATTCACCATATAGGCTCTGCTTCAACGAGAGGAGCAAAATCCCTCTCTCAATCGAAGGGATCGACCATCGACTACCTCCATCGGATGCCCTCCAGTTTAGCCGGGTTCTCCAACACCTCCCCCACCTTTAGTTGTTACGACCCGGTTCTCGAATCCTTACAGGGCTCCAGACTGGCTCGCCTCGACTAATCCCAAGACCCAGTCATCCAACAAGGAATAACCAAAAAGCTGGAAAATAAACCACATTCACATATGCAATATAATTAAGCAGTAAAAACGTACAAGCAGTAAAGGAAAGTAAAAGCTGCTATGCCAGTACATACCACCACAACAATAAGAATAACAGAAACGAAAGCAGCTGTAACAACAATAGTAGCTAAAAGTCTGAAACTCACTACAACAGTAAAGGGTGTACAACAAAGAGTGTAGAAAACTATGGCTGGGCTTGACTGGGCCCAGCACCCTCCGTAGCCGAAAGCTCGGGCTACTCAACTCCTGGACCTGGACAGTGTTATGAAAAAGACGGAGTCAGCGAACGTTGAGTAGAGTGGTAACTATACTATCTAAAGCAGTAAAAGTAATAGGTTTAATTATCTTTTCTAGTTATTTTATTTTACATGCATTTCCTTTTCACCTCTTTTTGTCAACTTATAGATTTTCTTGATCTTGCATGTTCCTTATGGGAACGATCTTGATTGCAATCTTTTCTGAAGAGTAGAAGGTACACGTGATGCTCTCCTGGCCGGGAGAGTCCCCTGTGGTAGTCCTACACCCAGTCAACCACCCTGAGGTCACTGTCAGACGTAGTGGTGACTACGGCATGCGCGATAAGTGCACGGGTAGCTACCCTGCACTGACATGCATTCAGTCGTTTTTGCTAGCGAGTACACCCAAAGTATAGCACGGAACAGTATAGGGCCTAGCCCTCTCAGAAATAGGGGCCTAGCCTGTTAGAACCAAACAGGGGTCTTGCCTCTCCACAGTTCGCACTCCCTCGTCTGACTACCTGGTTTGCCCAGATGGCCTAACAAGTCAATGTAGGGTGGCTAGCTGAACCCCGGGTCCCGTAGGGTGGCTATCTCCCTCCTTACACTAATAGCTCGCCTCAATACCGTATATATGAGGGCCAACAGAAGTCGATGTAGAGTGGCCAATTCTAACCCCGGGTCCCAACCCAAGGGCGGTAGCTCCGCTCTACACAAAAAGGGGACAGTCGCTCTCCTTGGTACCTGTAAATCATCTTTCGCAGTGTTTTGAAAAGATACGCATTATAGTATATCGTGAAAAAACGTTTATCACATTTTAAATATTTATTACTCAAAATTTGGAAACATTCCGAGGTCAAACTCAGGGAGCAATTTGATTTTTGGAAGCAAAAGATCACAATCTCAAATATGTTCAATACTGATACAAGGAAAATAAATGCTAGAGACAAAAAGAAAATAAATTCTTTTTCTTCTCTCTCTCTTTCTTCTTTCTCTATCTCCAGATGTCTAATTCTGTGAATTAGACGCTTTAAGTGACATTTGCTATAGTGCCTTCTTCTCCTTGGTTCTCTGCTGCACTTCTTCTTTCTTTCTTTCTCTGCGGCTACTCCTTCCTTTAGCTTCTCTTCCTCTTCCTTCTTCTTTCTTGGCCAAGTCCTCTTTCTCTAAGGCTGAGTCTCCTTGGCTTCTTCTTCTTCTCTTCTTGAGCTGCTACGTCTCCTCCTTCCTTGGCCTCTACAGTTCTCCTTCTTCTTCTACTTCTGCTCCTTCCTTTGCCTTTTTCTTCTTCAGCTCCTTCTGCACTGTGCTGCGCCTCTTCCTTCTTCTTCTTCTTTGGCGCGGCTAAGTCTTCAGCTGCTTCCTCTTCTTCCTTCAGCTGGCTTCTTCTTCTTCTCTTCCTCTTCCCTGCAGTTGCTTCCTCTTCCTCCTTCCCTGCACAGGCACGGTTAAGCAAAACCTACCCCTACCCTCCCCGCGTCTCTCTCTTTATTTCTCTCTAAGGACACAGCTCTCCCAGAGCCAGCTGGGTTATTGGGTTAGGTATACGCACCCGAGACCAAGCCCACCGACGTGCGGTGGTGGGTGAGGTGTACTAGTCAGGTCGGGTCAAGACCAGGTCAGCGGGGCGTGGTCGCGGACGAGGCCGGGCGGGTGAGAGGGACCTCACCCCGTGTAGTTGGAGGCGATAAGCTTAATTCACTTTTTCAATTTAAACGCCTCCTCCCGTTCGTCAGCTTCCGAGGTGGGACTAAATGTCCCACCTTCGTTTTGCGAACGCCTGTTGACGTGCATTTGACTCGATCATGTTTTAACAGTTAATTACATTATAGTATAGGTGATCAAACGTCGTCAACAAATAAAAGTTTTATTCCTTGAAAACCGGAGTTTCCGAGGTCGAACACAGGGAGCAATTGGAATTTACTGCTAATCTCAATAATGTAATTGAACACTATAATTACTCAAAACTTTAATTCAAATGTAAATGCATGAGTTTGAAAAGCAATTACGGTAAAAAGGAAGAATTGGACGTCTGATCATGAGATCAGACGTCTTAAAAATGTGTTTCCTTTCTTTGATTCTTCTTCTGACTTTCTTCCTTTCTTCTTCTTTCTCTGGAGTGCCTTGCTTTTCTTCTTATTTTCTTCTGTCTTCTAACTTGTCTCTGCTTCCTTTGCTTCAGTTCCTCTTCTTCTTCTGCTTGTCTTCTACTTCTTTTCTTCTTCAGTCTTCTTCTCTTTTTCCTTCACCTCTTCCTTCTCTTTTCAATGGCATCCTTATTTCTTCATTTTTGCCTCTGTTTGCCTTCTGTTTCCTTCTCTTCTTCCCTTGCTAGCAGCGGCCAAGTGTTTGCTTCACTCCTTCCTTCCATGCATAAACACAGCAAAGCACAAAACCTAACCCTCTAAGCACACCCGCACGTCTCTCTCTTTCTGTAAACCACTCGCAGGACACTCTCCCAGAGTAGGGTAAACGGGTCGGATTGCGTGCCCGTGACCAGGCGCACCGGCATGAGGGTGATGCGCGAGGTGTGCTCAGGACAGGGTCGGGTCGGATTGCGCCAGATCCGTGAGGTGAAACCACGGACGAGGCGGCGTAAGAAGGGTGAGGGACCTCACCCCAGGTGCGTTCGGAGGCACTGAGCAGATATGACAAAAGCAATTTAAACCACTCCAGCGCTTTGTAAGTTACTGATGTGGGACTAAAGGTTGCTGCCTTCTCTCGCGTGCCCGCAGAACTCCTTCATTCAATTTCCACAGCTGTGGCCTTCGTTGCATTGCTCGCTGAGCCCCTTGGCTTCGCAAGGCCTGCCCACGTTCGTAGCACCTGGAGCCTTGCGGTCCTGAAGCCTGGAGAGAGCGTGGAGCTTCTTCGAGTCGCCGTTAATGGCGACCGGGGCGTGGAACCTGTCAGACACGAAAAGAGCCTCGCGGCCTAATCAGATCACCGGGGAACCTTCGCCTTGTCACGGCGAAGGTGAAGAGCAAGGTGGCAGGCCTCGGGGCGGCCTAGGCGTGCGTGCCTAGGTCGCCCTGTGGCTGGATGGATGGGTGAGTTCGGGGGACTGTTGTGGAGGTGTAGAGGGACGGTGGATGGACGGATGTTACTCAGTGAGGTGAGGCGGAGGTTATGTGATGGTCGGCGAGGCGTGTGGGGCTGCGGAGTGATGGGAGCACCTCGCCAGAGGGTGGCCGGAGATGAGGAAGGTGACGGTGGACGGCGGCGGTCGAGGGGTTTTGGATGAAATAAAATGCAAGGAATGAAAGAGGGGGTAGAGAAGAAGAGTTTGAACCTAACTAAAGGGACGAAAGGGGACGAAGAGGCGGACGGCTGTACCTGCTGTCGTCGGAGAAGAAAATGCCCAGTGGAGGAAGACGGCGGCGACAACGGGGCTAGGGTTGCGCGTGCGGCTGTTGCGCGACGTGGAGGAGGATGAGGAAGATGACTCTGCCATTGGTTTTGTGGCAGAGCGAAGAGGAAGGGGAGGGGGGCTCGCTGGAGCTCGCTGGACACCTTGGCCGGGGAAGAAGGAGATGAATTTGAGGTGGAATCCCGGCCAAGTCAAGCTGAGGAGTTACGGCCGGAGTTAGGGTTTAATTTATAGGTGTTTGGCCGTGGGTCAGGTGCGTGGAGGGCACGCCTTCTCTCGCCGACATCTCACCGGAGATGGAAGGTGGTTTGATACCCAAATCTCTCGTGCATTCGCACGAGAGATTGGGTGCAAATCTGAGATCAAGATCAGGCTTAGATGGAAGGGGATTCCTTAGAGAATCTCCCTTCCAATTTTGGGAGGGGATCTCTGAGGGATCTAAGCGTATTCCCTCTCTAATCCTCGCCGGAGAAGGATTCTGCCCCAATAATGGTGGAAGGACTTGATTGTAAGATTGGCGATAAAGATAGGGGGGTTGTTGTGATGATTTTCAAAAGATAGGGACCAAAATGTGATTGGGTGTACTTAATTGCAAAGTAGGTCAAGATGACCTCCCCTTAGGTCCAAAGTTTGGTATAGCCCTAATTTGGATCTAAGGAATCCAATGGTGAAGTTGGATTTTAGGTTTGACCACGTTTGACTGGATATTTTACGTAAAAATCCAAATTAGGTCAATTGATGAGTTAGGACCCTAATTTAGGTCAAACTAGGTTCCAAAGGCCAATTTGAATGTTCTAAGCCCTAGGGGATATTTTTCCATTAATTTTAGAGTTTTTACTTGATTTTTATCTTGACCGAAACTTTATTGAATTAAGCAGGTCTATTTTAGGGTTACCAAATGTCATTTAATTCCTAGATTGCACATGAACCCATTTTTGATTGACTCAACCCACTTTTTATCTCATTTATACCATTTGACCTATGTTTTGTCTTTGAGAAATCCCGTTTATGTGCTGCAATGGTAAAATTACAATTTTAACATTTATTTCATGTTTTCTTCTTAGAACACTTATTCCTTTAATTAGGCCCTCTTCTAGGTTATGCAGAAACTTTTTATTCTCTTTATTAGGTCAAAATGGGCTAGTTATGGCTCATAATGAGGCTCTCATCAATGCCCACAGCAGGAATCGTGTTCGATTACAGCAGATGCAAGGTCCCTTAGCGCCAATTGCTTGGCATTGAGCGTGCGCGAGACCGAGTTGCGCCTTTTGGTCCTAGGGCACTGGGGCCTTCTGCGTCAGTGGCGAAAGGTGTGGCGAACCTGAAAACATGAACACGGCCTTGTGGCCACGTCAAATTGCTCGGGGAGGTTCGCCAGAGCACAGCGAAGGTGTTGGGGGTGTTGGCGTGGAGAGGTAGTGTCTGTGAGTGTGTGCCTAGTGCACATTGTGTGTGTGCAGGTGGGTGTGCTCGGGGGGAGGTTCGAGTGGGAGGCGCGATGCGTGGAGTGCAGGGAAATGGTCAGTGAGGTGAGGCGAAGCTTAGGGACCGGTCGGCGAGGAGGTAGGTGGTATGTGGTGGTGGAGCGAACTCGCTGAAGTTGGTCGCAGGAGGTGAAGGGGATGATGGTGGTCGGCGTGTGGCAGTAGTTGATTTAGGAAATAGATAAGGGGGAAATGAAGGGGGGAGAAAAGGGGAACTTATCTAAGGAGTTCAGAGGAAATGGGGGAGGCGGAGGGCGAGCGGCGGGTGCCTGCTGTCGTCGAAGACGAAGATGCCCAGGGGAAGAAGACGGTGACGAGGAAGAGGGCCTGAGAATGCGCGCTAGTACGGTGCGGCGCGGAGAACGGCGGAGCTAGCTCTGCCACTGGTACGGTGGCAGAGCGACGAGAATAGGGAGGAGGAGGAGTCGAAAACTTTGGGCTATCGGCTGGAGTTGGGAAGAGATGAATTTGAGGGAGATCTCTGGCCAATTTGAGCTTGAAGGAAGCAGCGTGGTCTGCTCTTCCTCAGATAGGCGCAAGTAGGGCGGGAAGCACACTGAGACGGCGGGAAAGCCACGCCAGAGGTAAGGCCGGTCAGAGACCCATACCTCTCGAGCGTTCGCACGAGAGGTATGGTGGATTTCAGGGCATGGGAAGCTGCCCATGCGGTAGGGGGCTCCATAGGGAGCTCCCCTTTCAAATTTGGGGGCAGCTCCCCATGCAGATGAGGCGAAAACCTCCACGCAAAGTCACCGGAGGTGTGGTCCCTGTTGCAAATGGCAGAGGGACCGAAATGAAGAAAGAGACGAAGTTGTTAGGGGGGAATTTGCAAGGGTTTCAAAAAGTTGAGGGTCAGAAAGTAATTTGGAGGACCAATTTGCAAAGTGGGTCAAGACGACTTTTCTTAGGTTCAAATTTTGGTATAAACCTAATTTAGATCTAAGGAATCCAATGGTGAAGTTGGATTTTAGGTTTGACCATGTTTGACTGGACATTTTGCACAAAAATCCAAATTCGGTCAAATATTAGACATGAACCCCAATCTAGGTCAAAATAGGTTCTAAAGGCCAAATTGAAGGTTCTAAACCCTAGGGGATATTTTTCAATAAATTTTAGAGGGTTTAGTTGATTTTTATTCTTCCTAGAACCTTGTGAATTAAAGTTGATTTGTTTTGGGATTACAGAATGTCATTTAATTCTTAAATTTCACAATAACCCTTATCTGACTGAACCATCCCACTTTTTCTCTTATTAAGTCCAATTTACCTATGTCTAGACCCTTAGAAATCCCGTTGATGTACTGCAATTGTAAAATTGTAGTTTTACCCCTTATTTCGTGTTCTCTTCTCAGATTAGTAATTCCCTGAATTAAGCCTTCCTTTAGGTTATGTAGGAACTTTTGTTCATTTTATCAGATCAAAATATGCTAGTTAGGGCTCATGATGGGGTTCTCATCAGTACGACGTACTGAAGGGCCAGCACACTTCCCGTCCACAATCCAGACTTTCCATCTAACCACAGGAGCTCTACTCCTAACTCCCCATAGGGTTCATGTTCATGTTCACCACATTATTCCGATCTAGATTCCATCATTCACAATTCAGTTCTCGTTTGTATACAGGCAGCTCGTATTTCCACAATTTAATACATGCAACTGATGATTTCTAAGGTAACTGTTCATTTATCTTAGGCAGCTTATACTTTATTACAGGCAATGGCTAGCAGTTTAACTTATTCATGTATACACATACAATCATGTAGAACAATTTAGTTTATTCATTTCTCTGTCCTAGGGTTCATGCCACATCCTAGGTTTCCAGTTGGCTAATTCCACAGATACAATCTTATGTAATAAGATTAACAGGGATGGACCACTCTACCAGACAATCCGGGAGTAATGGGGGCTTGAACCATAGATCAAGGCATCTCTGCAAGCCCCAAACACGCAGCAGGTTGAAACCCTATACCAAGGAATACACCACAAAGGAAGTTTCAGAATAGTGTATAAAGGTTTCTAGTACGTAGAGAAACTCACAAGAAAACCACAGATACTTCGTTTGCGTAAAACGGATCCCAATCGGATCCTAAACGGGTCAAAAATGTGTCTACTAATAAAAATCAGATGTTTGGAAACAAGTCGAGACGTCTTAAAAGTTACAGAATCTCACCTCAAGTTCCTGCGGTGTCCTCAGATGTCCAGGACTCCCCTGTGACTGTCTGAAAGTAGTTCCACACGTCTGACTAGTCCTCCGGTCGTCTGGAAGCACCTCCAGTCGTTTGGAGAGCTGATCAGATGTCCGAAAGTGCGTGGAAGGGCATTCCGTGCACCTTCCCAAGGCTGCTCCTACGTACGATAGAGCATCCATCCTAAAATCAGCCAAGCATATCTTCTATGGTGCGACCTGCATGGCCGTAACCATGAAGAGAATGTACCTTCGCGATAATGGTGCTTTCAGACATTTGGTCTTGACTTCAGACATCCAGATGCTCAGCCAGTCGTCTGGACTGCACTCTAGACGTCTGATATTGGAAAAATTCCAGTATCAGAATGCGCTTCTAGCACTCCTCGCCGTGCTCTGCCGTGTTTCTCCTCTCTCCGCCCCATCTCCAACTGCTGCAGGTGGTCAAGGGCGTCGCTCCAGACTCCCTCTTCCCGCACACGCCGCGGTGGCTGTGCGAGCTCCAACAAGCTTCCACCGAAGCTCCTGACCTTAGCTTCCTCCTCCTTCTCACGCACTCTCCTCCTCGCTCTCATGCGCTCCCTCGCTCACCTCCTTCTATCGCTCCGCCGCGCTCTGAAGGTGGAGATGGTCGCGTGTGGAGTGGAGAGGAGAAGATGGGAGGGTGGCCTTTTCTAAAGGCCGAGGGTGTAGGGTTTCGGATAGGAAGGAGGAGAAAGGAGAGAGAGAGGCGGAGTTCTGCACACTGCTTGCTCACAGAACATAGAGTGTGTACGAAATTTAATTTCTAGATGTCCGGGAAAGGGTCCAGACATCTGGACATACGTCTGACTGACACTCTAGACATCTTAAAAGGCTAAAAGTGGGACGGGTCTTTACATTAGTGAACCACGGCGAAGCTCTCTGACTCCTTGGCTTCGAGTTTCGATGGCCTTCCACCTCAATCGATCAACCCATGCCGGCACTGCTCTGGCCTCGTCGCAGTGCCACCTCCGGCCATCCGCGTGCCTCCAAGCTTCGCGAGAAGCTACCCCACGATGTGACGAATCTTTTGCGACCACCAACAAGGTTTTCCGTGGCCTGGGGACCTCCGTCGACCACCAGTTCCGGTTCCTCTACAATGAGGTCATCGGCGGCTCTACACACCACCAATCGACGTTCCACCGCCGCCATCAATGCGGCGACGCCTCGCTGACCCTACTTCACCTCTCGTCGGCGAAGATCTCTCACTGGAGCTCAACGCTAGCATCGTGTCGCCTCTCCTCTTGCGACCCTCGCTGGCGTGCGAGGAAGAAGAAGGCCTAAGACTGATCTACAGGAGAAAGAAACTGGCAGGGACCTATTTGTAAGAAAAAGACCTACGCAAAAATATTTTCAAGGACCTAATCTTTAATTTCAGGGACCAAATTGAATATTCCTTTTAGATATTGAGGATTAGCTTTCTATAAAGAGATTTTATTGCACTAAGAACTTTTTTCGTATATTAATTGCATTATTTAGTGCTTCATCACAATAGTCACCCTCTTATTTAGCATTAAATGATTATAGAAATCCTAATCTATTCAAATTGCCATGCAAAACTTATTAACAATTCTTTCTCTACATTTTTGAACTAGGTTTGAAGCTAAAATGTTATTGTTTACCTCTAGTTCTCAAGCCTTAAGATTTAAATAGTGATAATCGCGTATTAAACTTGCTCCTAGAGACGATCTCAGATTTGTTATTGATTCAAGTATTATAAATTCAAATGCTTGATTCGTTTCGATCATTATACTATAACGAAACCTTTTTTAAAACACGATCGAAACGAATCGAGCAATAGGCCGATAATCTTTTGATTCTTCAGGAGAATACCCTTTAGGCACTAAAGCAATAAATGTTTTACTCATGATAGTCGGCATCACTTGATTTGTAAAACAGTCTTGAACAAACTTTACAACTTCCTTACCAAATATAGTCCATCCGTTTTGGTAAAACAGAGCAGGAAAACCATCTAACCTCGGACTTTTAGTAGGGTGGATCTCAAAGAGAGTATGATGAATTTCCTCCTCATCAGGAGTTTGTAAGCAGCTTCTCTCTTCCTCCCCCCAGGCCAAACATGATTGCTGAAAACATCAGTGAGATTTGAATGAGCTCCTTAGGATGTGAACAACTTAACATAAAAATTATAAAAACATTCCTTAAGCTGCTTTGGATATGTTGTTTCCACGCCAGATGACAGCTTAATCCGCTCAATGTTATTTTTCGTTTTCTTGCTCTGAGTATAAAGATGGTAGAATTTAGTGTCCCTGTCACCACTGTGAATCCATTCATGCCGAGATCTTAGGCAGCCATAAATCTCTTCCTGCCAAGGCACTTGTTCATATTGCCTAAGCAGCTCCTTTTCTTTTTCAATCTCACTGTGTTGGGTCTGGCATTCTGCAATTTTGCTAATTCCAACTACAATTCAGATGATTTCCTCTTCTTCCCAATTTATATCTGATTTTGCATGCCATCTCTGCAAAAATCCAGAAACTCTATGCCCCCTATCCTAGATGTACAGGTGAGAAGAATCATCATTCGTATCTTAAGCTTCCTTCACCACCGTCTTCTTTCAACAAGTCAACATAGGATTCAATCCCACTAGTAAAAAATGGGGAGAAAAAGTAGGAAATGCAAATAGTGATGCACGGAAATTAGTGGGTCTTCTTTTCGTAGTTCATTCGACGCTGTGAATGTGGATTTTGTTGTTAGTTGATATTTATTGTAAAGAAATAAAAGAATATAAGATATATTATGTTGTAGATATTATCATATTTAAAGAAATTATCACATCACTTTGAATTAAAATACATAGATGATAAATAATCTTGCATTAGTGATATGTTACTTTACACTGGTGATAAATTATTTTGGGTGATTTTGCATTGATATAAAATGATTTAGTACCAGTGAAAAATTATTCTAAGGTGCCTTTACACCAGTGTAATCTCATTTTGCACCAGTGGAAAATCATTCTAAGGGGATGCAAAGTTATTTTGCACTCGTGTAAAGTAATTTTGACATATGGGTTTAAGATTTAGATTTTAGGTTTAGGTTTATAAAAAGTGATTTCACAGACATTTAAAAGATGATTTTTTACCTTAGGATTGAAGTTAAACTATAAACACTAAAGAGTAAACCATAAATCGTAAGGTGAAAAATTACATTTCATATGTAAAATCACTTGTCATAGATGAAGAAATACTTGAAATTAAATTTTACACTGATGCAATCTTACTTTACATAGTTGCAAAGTAATTTAAAATAAGATTTCAAGATTACAATGGTACAATCTTACTTTATATCAGTATAAAATTATTTTAAAAGTAAAAATTAATTTTATATCAGTATAAAATAAATTCAAAAATAATTTAAATGATTTACATCCGTAAAAAAATAATTTATTATTAATTTTAATAATTATAGATCCCAACGCATGTGATTAAATTTTTTACATAAAAATAAAATATATTATATTTACGATAATGTACATCAATTTTTATATTTTCCAATTCTATCCAATTTTTTAAATTTCCAGGATGCAGGACAGCATCGTAGAGTTAACGGAAAAGATAAAAAAGGATAATTAAATACAAATTTCATGCCAAATATAAATATTGAAAGCGGGAGAACTAGAATTTGCAATGAGTTGGAAAAGGTTTCCAATAAGTTTAGTTGTCCGCGTGTTTACATGAAGGGGAGTCGTAGAATATGTGAATTAGAATAAGCTTTTAATAGTTGACATTGTTAGGCCATTTATTCATTGCATTAATATTGCACATACGCAAGAATATTTAGCGACATACCGGAAAATACTACACGTCATTGGAATTTTCCTCTAAAAAATGTAGAATCGAGGTGTTAGGATAATATTTTCAATGCGTTAACGTTACGTCGGAAAGGGTTAATTTAGAAAAAAGTCTCTCGATCACCTTTGTACTGATTGGGACATTTATTCATTACATATGCGTATAGACGTAATGGCATATGATCAGGAATAGCACATGACATCGAATTCGAAGATTCTTGCTGGAAAAGAATAGAATTCAGAAATTGAAATCGTGTACATAATCTTGTCCATCAGAAAATGATCTAATGGCGAACGTTTTTGACTTTAGGCGCAGTGCGTCAGGAAACGATCAATTCCATCTCAATTGATCAAAATGAGATTCTAAATGGTAGAAAAAAAAAAAAAAAAAACGCAATGGTCTTCTGGATAATCTGTTTAGTTAGTTCTCCACGGAATGATTTTTCGCTTTCTCGTTAGTGTAATTTTTAAAATTTATCTTACTTATATTTTATCGTATTTACGAATGTGAAGTTATTCTTCCGTTGAGAAGTCATTCGATTTCTAATTTCAACATGTTTTATTATTTTTATTTTTTATCTTATTATTCTCTGAATTTTGACTTCTGTCATTTCCCTCGGATGTAATCTCTCTCTCATGAGAGCATAAGATTTTCTTTTTTTTCTCTCTCCTCCTCGTGGGATACATTCTTTTATATCGGATACTTGGCCTTTTATAATAAAATTTTATTATTATTTTCTTTTACAAAGAGAGGTTTCCCCTGCCTTCTCTCTCTCCTGCTCTCTACTCCGCCAATCTTTCGTTTTTTAGGTTTTTTATCTTTAATTTTTTTCTTTTATGGGTGCCCCCATCTCTGCTGGCAGATTAACAATCGAACGTCGCATCAAAATGACAGGTGAGGAAGGTGATTCCCTGGGCTGGCAAGATTCCATGAAGGGCAGCGATGGAATTTCAGGAAAAGTGCCACAATATTTGGTCGAGTGAGATTTTTTTTATTTTTTATTTATTTTCGTGCCATCATTTCAATAATATAAGAGAAGTTGCACGTGGGTTTAGGGCCGCCGTGTACTCCTCGTTACATTATTACTAGAGTAGTATTATATATATTTTATTATATATCTTAAAATATATCCTAATTTTAGGTGATATTCTACTCTGAGTAATTTTTCTCCCCTACTTTCTTTTTAAAATTTAATTATAAAAAAATCCCAACCACAAATCTCTACTGTCACATTATACATTGTCCCACAACCTTCTCTTATTATCATTGTCGTCACCGTCGCCTGCCAGCGCAACGAGGAGTTTCGTCGTTGCCACCGCATAGCCATCGCATGCCAGCACGACAACAAGCTTCGTCATCGCCATCGTGCCTTCGCCGCCCGTCAATGCAATAAGGAGCTCCGCACCAGGCAGCGCCTCACCGAGGAACAAAGCTGTCGCCTCTGTACCTCCGCCGCTCTCCAACGCGAGAAGCTCCATGCCAAGTAGTACCTCATCGAGTAGTAAAGCTATCGCTCCTCCCCATTCGATTCCTCGATCTGCACCGACCACCTTGGGGACCACTTCGATCTCCTACATGCACACCGCTAACCACCTCCTCCTCATTGTCGATGACCTCAACGATGCCCTCCTTACTGCGCAGCCCAGTTCCGATGCCAACTTGACCTCTCCGGTCGGGTCCGCGGTGTCCCCCTCTGGCCCCGCCTCTCCCTTGACAAGGCTTTTGATGCAGATGCTTTTTTTGTCTTTTGGAAGCGGAGTATGTATTTATGAGCTTGCAATCGGTGCTCTTGATGCTGTAGGAATTTTTTTTTTTGCTTTCTCTGGTTGTTCAAGTAAGTGTTGCAACTATGAAATGTGGTTGTTATGTTTGTTTGAACTGAGCCTTTTGATTTACTGATCTACTAAAAATGGAACTTACCAGTTAAATTCACTTATATAATTGTGATCCATGCATAGAAATCAATGTGTTTGTCCAATGATCTTAGTTTGAATTGTCGACCTGAATAACTGTGGTAACATTGATGCCGTTAGTACTAATGGTGATGATGTTGGCACCAATTGGAGATGCTGTAAGCACCAACGGTGGTGCCGTCAACACCTACTTGTTTTCACTGAGATTTAAACTGGTGGTGCTGTTAGCATCTATTGTAGTGCTAACAACACCTATTAGAGACAGAGTTTACCTCTCCCTCCACCGAAATTTGAATTCGAATGTGCGTGGCACATGTGACTCCATGTGACTCTCATTTCTCTTAGTTAAAAATGGTAATTGTTACGACTCGATTCTCAAATCCCAACAGGACACGAGACCGGACCGACTAAACTAATTCCAAGACCCAGTCATCCAACGAGGAAGTAACAAAAAAGTAGTAAAATAAACCACATCTACCATGCAAGTAACTAACAGTAACAAAAGTATAGCAGTAAAGAAGTAAACTACTAAAGTACACACCACCACAACAGTAGAGAATTTAAAAAGGCACAGGAATATAAGTTTACAATAAAAGAGTATATAAGTGTAACAAAAATACTCACTACAACGGAAACGGGGTACAAACAAAAGGTACAACTACTGGGCTTTACTGGGCCCAACACTCTCTGCAGCCATAAGTCCTGGCTGCTCAACACCACGGCCTGAAAAAGGTTACGAGTACAAAATGTCAGCGAACGCTGAGTAGAGTGGACACCAGCTAACTAAAGCAGTAAAAAGTGGACAGGTAGCTGTTGTTTTTCAATTTCTTTCTTTCTTTAACTAATTATCTTTCTTTCATCACTTGGTGTATTTATCAGGTCTCTTTCTTGATCTCGAACGTTTCTCGTGGGAACGATCTTGATTGCAGTCTTTTCCGAAGAGTAGAAGTAGCACGTGGTGCTTTCCTGGCCGGGAGATTCCCCCGTGGTGGTCCTACACTCAGTCAACCACCCCAAGGTCACTGACAGGCGTAACGGTGACTACGGCACGTGAGATAAACGCACGGGTAGCTACCCCGCACTGGCACGCGGTCGGTCGTTTCCGTTAACGGGTGCGCCCAACGCACAGCACGGAACCAGTATAGGGCATAGTCCTCTCAGTAACAGGGGTCTAGCCCCTAAGAACCAAACAGGGGTCTTCCACCTCCACAGTCCGCGCACCCTCGCCTAACTACCTTGGTTTGCTCAGTGGGCCTAATAAGTCGGTGTAGGACGGCTAGCTGAACCCCGGGCCTCGTAGGGTGGTTAGCTCTCTCCCTACACTAGTAGCTCTCCCCAGTATAGTGTACACGATGGCCAAAAAGTTGGTATAGAGTGGCCAATCCTAACCCCGGGTCCCAACCCTAAGGCGGCTAGCTCCGCTTTACACTAAGCAGGTGGACAGTCGCTCTCCTTGGTACTCCGTACTTAAGGGCCAGCTCACTTCCCCATTCTCATTTCCAGTTCCTTTCCATTTATTTCTAGGAGCTCTACTCCTAATTTCTCGTAGGGTTCATGCTCATGTTTCTCAGCCTAAGCCATACTAGGTTTCATCATTTCTATTTCCATTTCATATACAGGCAGGTCGTATTTAATTGCAACAACAGGAATATACATGCAACAGTTGCTAACAACAGTACTTTGCATTTTACAGGCAGCTGTTATTCAATTACAGGCAATTGTTATTATTTTATTTACTCATCCAAGACTGTAATTCATGCATTTAATACAATTATTTCAGTGTTTCTAGTCCTAGGATTCATGCCATACCCTACGATCTAACATTCAATCTAGTGTTTCTAGTCCTAGGATTCATGCCATACCATAGGATCTAACATTCATTCTAGATATGCATTCATGTTTGTAATTAATCTAGGGGAAGTCACTCTACCAGTAAAACCAGGAGTAATGGGGGCTTGATCGGCAGGTCCACGTGCCTCCACAACCCCCAAATCTGCAACGGAACGAGGTCCTAACACAAGGATCAACCATAAGAAACCACTCAGAACATGATAAAAACGTTCCAACAAGTAGAGGAACTTATACGAAGAAGAACAAAATCTTAATTGCGGAAATCAGACCTCAAACAGACCCTAAACGGGTCAAAAACAGCAATCCTAATTCAAATTAGACGTCTGGAACACCTTCCAGATATCTTAAATTAAGTCCAGAACCATACCTCGACCCTGCCCTACTCCTCAGACGTCCAAGGACTCTGTTGAACCGTCTGGACCCAGTTTCAGATGTCCGACCACTTCTCCGGACGTCTGGAGACGCTTCCTGCTATCTGGTGCCTCGCCCAGACGTCTGAACTGCGTGGGAGGGCGTGTCCCGCACCTTCCCGAAACGAATCCTGCACGCACGATGCAAAATCTTCTCAAAAGGGCACGGAGCAGTGCCTCGGCAGAACAACCTGCATGGTCGTATCTGCAAAGGGAGGTGTAGGTGGTGGGACGTACCTCTCAGTCGTCTGGAGCTTCTTCCAGATGTCGTCAACGTCGTCTGGACGTTGGTTTAGACATCTGATTCTGGGAAAAATCCAGAACTAGAGACTGCCCTTGCCTCCTCTCACCACGTGTGGCTGCATCGCGCCCACTCGACCGCTGCTCTGGCTGCAGCAGCGTCGGGGAGAACCTCCCCGACACACCTCTCCACCTTGCGCACGCCCGACCGGCTGTGAGCTTCTCCGACGAGCTCTCTCGCGAGCTCACGCACTCTCCTCTCTTTCCCCCTAGCTGCTCCTCCTCTTCGCCGCTTCGCTCGCTGCGCTCGCTCTTGCTGGAAGAAGGAGAACGTGGCTGGAAGTGGGGTGGTGAACGAGGGAGAGGAGAAGGGTTTAAGTGGGCGCAGGGTAGGGTTTCGTCGGTGAGAGGGGAGAGAAGAATGCGGCTGTGCACAGTCTACGCGTGGCATGTGCGCAGATTCGAGGACGTACGCACACAAAAATTGATTTCCAGACGTCTAACCAGACGTTTGACCCAAGTCCCAGACATCTTAAAGGGCTTTAATTGCACGGGTCTTAACAGTAATAGTACTTTTAGGGTCTGAAAAGATAGTTGAACCTTTTATATCCATGAAGACATGTGATTCTCCTATGTAGCTTCATCTCATCTACCTCAACAAGATAAGTGATAAGTAATTGATGCCAATAACAATATGAAAATGTATGTGGTAACATTGGTATCTAAACTTACGCAACTGATGGTGATACCATTCGCAGTGATGGTGATGCCGTCAGCATCTAGCTATCTTCACCGAAATTTAAGATGGTAATGCCTTTAGCATCTATTGTAGTGCTAGCAGCACCTAGTGAAGACAAAGTTTTTCTTTCCCTCCACCAAAATTTGAATTCAGATGTGACAGGCACATGTGACTCTATGTGAGTGTCATTCTCTTAGTTAAAAATGTTAGTAGTTCCTTTAGGGTATAAAAAGTTGGTTTAACCTTTTATATCGATGAGTACATGTAACTCTCCTACGTGGCTCCACCTCACCCACATGCCATCCATCTCAACAAGATAAGTGATAAGTAATTTATGCCAATAACATGAAAATGTACGTGGTGACATTGATATCTAAACTTATGTGATTGGTGGTGATGCCATTAGTACGAATGGGTGATACCTTTAGCACCTATGGTGGTGCTGTCAGCACCACAATAGGTGTTTACATAATTGATGCTAACAACAACAATGTAAGTGATGAGTAATTGATGCAACAATACCAAAAAACGTGATAAATATTTGTAATAGAATCTTGAGCTATATAAAAGTTACTAAATAGGTGGCAGGGGCACCAATATGAAAATGTACGTGGTGACATTGGTATCTAAACTTACTCGACTGATGGTGATGCCATTAGCAACAATGGTGATGCCGTCAGCATCTATTAGAGATAAAGTTTCCCTTTCCCTCCACCGAAATTTGAATTCGAATGTGAGAGGCACATGTGACTTTAGGGTCTAAAAATGGTAATAGTACTTTTAGGGTCTAAAAAGGTGATTTATCCTTTTATATCAATGAGTACATGTGACTCTTATATGGCTACACCTCATCCACATGGCATTCACCTCAACAAGAGAATGGATAAGTAATTTAAAATTTCACAACTTGTGGTGATGCCATTAGCAGAAATAGTGATGCCGTTAGCATTTACCATAGTGTTGTCAGCATGTACTTGTCTTCACTAAAATTTGATATTGTAGTACCGTTAGCATCTATTATCATGCCGACGACACCTATTTGAGATATGGTTTCCCTATCCTTCTACCGAAATTTGAATTTGAATGTGAGTGATGCATGTGACTCACATTTCTCTTAGCTAAAGATGGTACTTTAGGATCTAAAAGGGTAATCTAATCTTTTATATCCATGAACACATGTGACTCATATGTTGCTTCACCTCATCCACATGACATCCAACTCAACATGTCATGTGGGATGAATATAATGGTGGGTATAAAATAAAGTATCTCTCCCTTTATTCTTATTATTATTATTTTTTTAAACTTTAATTGTGGTGGTGGTGACGCGAAAAGGTGTTTCTCTTCTTTTTTTTTTATTAGTTGTTGCATGACTTTCTTTTTAGAAAAATAAATAAATATAATTTATAATATATTTTGTAACACATAGATAAGAGTAAGAGTTTCAATCAATACATTTTGGTGACTTTTTATTTATAAAAAGTTCTTTTTCAAGTAAAAAATTAATTTTTATAGGTTAAAAAATATGTTACAAATGAAAATTTATTTTCCACTAATAAAAAAGAAAAATACATTGTTTTATTTTATTTTTAATTTATGTATTTTAATTATCAAATGATTAAAAATTATTTCTAATTAATATAAATTGATTTATTTGATTTTTAATTAATTAATTTTCATTTTAAATCAGTTGATTCTAATTTTTAATTTATTAATTCTTAACCTTACGTTGGAAGATACGTTACAACGAGTATTTCTCGACTCGTGCCCCTTTTTTTTGGGTATGCTTAGGAATCTCTCTTATATAATTGAAGCAGCGTGTGGCGTCAGGTCTGATGGCCATCATTCACTGTTAATTTTTTTTTAATGGAGAACAACTTCTAATGAGCATTCATTTTTTTTAACGTACGTTTGATGTGCCGTGGGAAAGCGACGTAACTTTTTTTTTCACGTATTGTTTTATGTATATATTTTAGAATTATTTATTTATTTCTTTTAATTTTTATTTGCTACGACTTTTTTTTATTTCCGTTGGGCATTGTATTGGTATATTTTAATTCTTAATTAGTGTATTTTAATTTTTTACATATAAAATCACCTAGTGTATTTTTGGTTTTTCATTATTATATTTTTACTTTCTGTGATATAATGTCTCGTGTATTTTAATTTTTAATTAATATATTTTAATTTTTTTATATTAATAAAAAATCTAAATACAAATGATTAAAAATTAAAATACCTTTGTAATTGATTTTCAATCAAATGATAAGTGATTTCTCACTTATAAAATAAAAAATTAAAATAAAACAGTTAAAATCACCAGACATTACAATGAACATTTTTTTTACTATTTACTTTTCTCTCTTTTTGTTCTGATAATTATTTGAGCTGTATAAATTTAATATAATTTTGATTTGTATACTCCGGGAGCAAGGTATAACTTAAAAACTAGTTAATTTTAATGGCAATTAAATGTAATAATAAATTAAAATTGTTTTGATATCTTCCTTCGACGACGATAACCGATGAAAGCAAAAAGTCATGGCTTCAATTGAATGTATGTTCATCTGTTCAAGCAATGATCAAATATGGAGGAAATATTTCCAAGATATTGGCGTTAGAAAATATTAAGATATTTTAGGGCATCTTAGCGTTGAGGATATTGTTCTATTTGCAAAAAGGAATTCTACCATGCTAAGGATGTCAGCGTGGATTTGTACAACCCAAAACCTATCGGATGACTGCAACAATCTATACTTAAATCAATAGTTAGAAGTCATCGATAAAAGTTCAAAACACCATCGGCGTTAAAATCCATTTGTGTTCTATCAATTGTTATAGTGATAGTCACCTTTTTAAGTTTGTGTGCTTTGGCGATTGTAGCAACAGTGACGGTTATGACCGTCAGTATAAATTAGACTTCTGTCAGTGTAATACAATTCATATTTCGCAAACAGATAATATGTTGGTAAAAACGTTGCGCTAGACAAACAGATCAACCTATTCAGAAGACATACAGTGACAGTCATTTCTAGCACCGTTACCGTCGGTGTAGCTCACCAATGAACACAAAGAACTTTTCGTGTAGTTCAATGCCTACTTCTATTCTTTTATATTATATATTATGTACAAATGGAGCTTCCTCCCATGAATACTTATTAGGACCAATTAACTTAAAGATGCAAGCAGCCAACTTAGGATATTTTCAAACTGATTTTGATTATGCTAGGCAACATTCACAAACACAAATGATTCAATTCAAGAAAGACACATTTTGAAAAGATTAAGCGTTAATAATAAACGTTTCTTCTAACTTGAAACACTTAAAGTTAAAATATTCATGAAGCTATCATTTACGCAAAGCAAGATATTAACACAATATAAGAAAAATAATTTTACATGTGAAGTATTTGTCGTGTTCTCAGCCTCCTTTCTTCGTGAATGCTACTAATCTTTACGTCTCCTAGAAAAAAATTAAAATTAAGTAAGATTGTGAAAAAATTTAGAAAATGGTTAAAGAAAAAAACATGCATTATTAAGCATGAAAGTTCTTAAATGTTGACGGTGAAAAGGAACTTGCACGTGCTGGTTGAAGAATTGAATTACATCAATCATGAAAGGGAAGTTGCATGAGCTGTTGAGTGTTTGGGAGTGCTGTGTCCATTGGCGGGCATTGGAGGTGATGTGCGTTTGTTGGGCTGGGGAGATGGTAGAGTTTGAGAGGCATTTGTTTGGGGGCGGGGGCGTGCAGAAGAAAATGAGAGAGAGAGAGAGAGAGAGGAGGGAAAAAAGAAATGAAAAGAAGCTTCGATTACCTCGGTGTGGATTTTAGTAATCAGCAATACTTTAGGAAGACTTATAGCAACGTATTTTGCACATTGTTATAATCTACCCAATGGTATAGGTTACTTTTTTTTTTTTTTTTTTTTGTAGTGGATACAAATTGATTAGAATGGATGAAACTTCCTCCCGTTTATTTTTAAATGGTAAAAATTTTAATTTACAAACAAATGGTATAGCTAGGTATATGTACGAGGGTCAGCCGATTTACCCATATCTTTTATATGTAATTTATCTTCAACATATTTAGTGATTTTATTTTTAATTGGGATATTGTATTACCTTGTTTGGTTGTGATCTTGTCGTCATTTATTCTTTAGTTATACACTATTAAACTTTTTGGATGCAAGTTAAAAAATATAAGGGTTGACGTAAAAGTTGACATATAGTAGTATGAATATAGTCCTCACTTGATATATATCTTTTCTATGTAAAAAAAGTACTGACACATGATGGGATCCGTCATTGTTGAAATCAACAACAAATTATTTTTGTATAGGTGTAAACCATTGAAATCACCTTCAAAATCACTTTGGACAGGAGCAAAACCACTTTGCATCGGTGCAATCTTATTTTACACCGATGCAAAATCACTTTTTACCTTCAAAATAATTTTGCATCAGTGTAAAGTAAAATTGCACTTTTGCAAACTAAGATTGTATCGATGCAAAATTGAATTTCAAGTGTTTCTTCACCTATGACAAGTGATTTTACACTTGAAAGGTAATTTTTCCACTTTAGGGTTTAGGATTTAGTCTTTGGTGCCTAAATCCTAAGGTGAAAAATCACTTCTCATACTTGAAATCACTTTCCATAAACCTAAACTCTAAACCCTAAACCCTAAATCTTAAACCCATAGGTCAAAATCACTTTGCACGTGTGCAAAATGACTTTGCATAGGTGAAACTACCATTGGAATAGTTTTGCACAGATGTAAAATGAGATTTCACTAGGCCTATCAAAAAAATCCAAACACGACTAACCCGACTCAAAATCGACCCGAATAATAGACCTAAACTCGACTAGAACCTGTTTAAATATTAACCCGTTTAATAAATGGGTCAGGCTTTGTTTCATTCGAATCCACTTGTCTAACCCGTTTAACTCGATTAAGCACAACTTAAGTTTTAATTTTGTAAATCGGTTCTTTCACCTGATGCACCCGTCTCGCACGGTCACCCAGTGCAAAGGTTGCCCTAAATGGCTAAAAGCCCTACTCCCTCGGTCCCTCCCTCCCTACTCTAGCACTCCTACTGTCTCCCACAGCGGTGCGACTCAAATTTGGAGTCTAGACTCCAGACCCCTCACAAGCTCGCAACGGTGCCTCTCTCGTTCGGTGGGCACTTGGTAGTATAGACTCTAGACTCTCTGGGAGACAAAGCAGCAGCGGTGCCTTTCTCACTTGGCGTCCAGAGTAGCAGCAGTGCGATCGATGCCTCTCTCATTCCCAATCGATAGTCCAGACTCTAGCAACAGTGGTGCTGTACCTTGGGCCCTTGGGGCGCTGCAACATTGCGCTTGCCAAGGTCGAGGGTTGCGCGATGCCAAGTCAAGGGTTGTCGGTGCCGAGCTTTGACGTTCTTGATACTCCCTTTCCCTGTCGCTCACGTCGATGAGACTTTCTTCCTCTTAATCTCCCTCAACAGGTCAGTTGTGGCCTCATCATCAGTCATCCCTCCACCACTTTGTGCCAGAGACCTTTCCAATACTCCATTTATCGTTATGGACTCCAATATGCAGGTATCAGGCACAACCAAACTCATCCCAAATTAATATTTTTCTTTGTGATTTTCATAAATTAGGGTTGCATCCCTTAATCCTTGTTTTCACCATGTACGCACAAAGGGGTTAACCATTAACTGTATTTGGGATGATATCATTAGAGTCCGCATTACAGTTAAAGTTATTGTAGTTAAGCAAATTTTGGATGATTAAAGAGTCATAGTTGTCACTTGTTATTAGTTATTACATCTATTTGTCACTGTGATAAAACTCATACTTGTGAATCATTCAACGAGTCAAATTTGAATAAATTTTTGTTGGATTGTGATTGTTTTTCAATTTATAGATTGTTAGTGGTAGTAATGAACCTAAATGGTGACTTTACTTTCATTGGTATGATCAAAGTTAACACTATTTTCTAAGAAGTAATTAATTTTAATTCAATGTGTGTTTTTTAATTTATAGATTGCTAGTGATGGTAATGATAACAACGAGACTAATCGAAGCAGACAAGTCACCCTTGAGAATGTTAGACCTAGTAAGAAAAAGAATGTTTGTGTAATGAAAGAAAAGGAAAAATGCAAGAGAAAGAGAACCTCAAGGGCATGGAATCATTTGACATAATTGAGAGGAAAAATCAAGGTGATATGGAAAAGGCTAGGTATAAGCATTGTGGTATTGAGTTGATTTGTGAGAGTAAGACACATGGGACAACAAATATATTACATCACATTGATGATACATGTCCTAGAAGAGACACACGGAATATTAGGCAACTTGTACTTGCTCATGATTCAGGATCCATGACAAGAGATCTAATGTTCTTGATCCGAAAAAATTTCATGAGCTATTATCCCATGCTATTATTAAGCATGCTCTTCCCTTCTCTTTTATAGAATACGATGGTATAAGAGAAATTTTTAGTTATGTGTGTGATGATATAAGAGTGATATCACGTAATATCGCTAGATCTGATGTGATGGAGTTATATACAAGCAAAAGAAGTCTCTCAGATCATGTTTATCTTCTGTTTCTGGAAGAATTAGTTTTACTATTGATTTATAAACTTCAATAAACACCGATAGATACATATGTCTTACAGCACATTATGTTGATGGTGATTGAAAATTACAAAAGAAGGTGTTTAATTTTTCCATTCTTCCTCTACCTCACACAGGTTCTGCTCTATATGAGAAAATTATGGAGATATTAAATGAATGGAAACTAGAGAAGAAAGTGTTCTGTTTTACGTTGGATAATGCATCTTCCAATGATGCATTTGCATGATACATGAAAGATTATCTTTCTTTGAATGATTTGTTGTTGAGAGGTGGTAGGTTTTTCCATAATAGATTCTTTGGTCACATATTAAATTTGATTGTTAAAGAGGGCCTGCAAAGCATTCATGAATCGATTAATAAGATTAGATAAAGTGTAAAATATGTGAGAGGATCACAAGTAAGGAAGCAATGATTCATGCAATGTGTGAAACAAGCATCTCTTGATGGGAAAGAAGGGTTAAGGCAAGATATTCCTACAAGATGGAACTCCACCTACTTGATGCTTGAGAGTGGACTATACTATAAAAGAGCTTTCTTTAATTTGAAGCTTATGAATGCATCCTACATTCATTATCTTTCCGAAGAAAAAGGGGATTTTATTGAAAGGATAAATAAGCTGCTGGTCACATTTTATAATATAACTTGTGACTTTTCAAGTACCCAACATTCTTCTTCTAGTAGGTGTAATCTTCAAATTAAAGGAAATATTTTTTTATTAATCGATATATTTGTTCTATTTAACGTTTTAGGTGTAAAGTATGTTACAACAAATTTATACTTTCCTCATATTTTTTTGATCCAGTATGAGTTGGTGGAAGCAATTAATTCTGGAGATAATGTTTTATAAAGCATGGCTTTTCCCATGCTTGAAAATTTGAAGAAGTGTTGAAGTAGTCATAGCATCATTCTTGTGATTGCCATTGTCTTAGATCCTAAGTACAAATTAAGGTTTGCAGAGTTCTCCTATAAGAAGATCTATGGACCTAATTCCATTGAGTTTGAAAAACTTAAGGATAAGTTGTTTGCTCTTTTCAATGAGTATATGTCAAGTAATACCATAAACATAATGAGCACAACTCCTTCATCATGGGATACTCGACTTCTTGAAGCTTCTCCCAAGGCAATGGCAATTCGTGCATCAAGAAATTTGTTTGCGGTAACCTCAACATTCATATCTTATTTATTTCATAACTTTTAAATTACTACAAATTGAGTATTACATATTTTCATAATATTTGTCTTATTGTATAGGAGTTCGACGATCAAAATATTTCGAATGTTTCTTCTAAATCTCAATTACAATTGGATTTGGAGAATGAGCTAATTGATAGGAGGAAGAACATACATCCTCCATTTTTGGAAAGGATCCGAATCACGATATTCCCAACTTGCTACAATGGCAAGGGATATTTCAGCTATTTCTTTATCTACCGTCGCTTCAGAATCCACATTTAGTGTTGGTGGTAAATGTAACGACCCGATTCCCGAATCCCTACGAGACACGAGAATCGGATCGACTCGACTAATCCCAAGACCTAGTCGTCCAACGAGGAAGTAACCAAAAGAGCAGTAAAATAAACCACATTCAGCATGAATATAACTAGTAGTAACAAAATACAGAAGTAAGAAAAGGAAATACTACAGTATACACCACCACTGCAGAAGGGAAATAAACATGTACATAACATAAAGTTTCGACAAAGAAAGTACAGGGAGTAACAAAGAAAACTACTCATTACAGTGGAAGAAAAGTACAAAAAGTACTACAGGTAACTCTGCTAGACCCTACTAGGCCCAACATCCTCTGCAGCCGCTGACCCTGGTTGCTCAACACCTGGTCCTGAAAAGTAACGAGTGTAACACGTCAGCGAAACGCTGAGTAGAGTGGCAACTAAAAGTTAAAGAAGCAGAAGAGTGCATAGTAGCTGGTATATTTTTACTTTCGTTATTTACGTCTTTCTATTAAATTACTATTGATTTATTTCTCAGATCCTTCTCTTGATCTCGAATGTTCCTCGTGGGGACGATCTTGATTGAAGTCTTTTCCGAAAAGTAGAAGTAACACGTGGTGCTCCCCTGGCCAAGAGAGTCCCCCGTGGTGGTCCTACCCTCAGTCAACCACCCTAAGGTCGCTGACAGACGTAACGGTGACTACGGCATGCGCGATAAGCGCACGGGTAGCTACCCCGCACTAGCACGCGGTCAGTCGTTTCCGTTAACGGGTGCGCCCAAAGCACAGCACGGAACCAGTATAGGGCAGAGCCCTCTCAGTAACAGGGGTCCAACCCCTCCACAGTCCGCACACCCTCACCTGACTACCCTAGTTTGCCCAGTGGGCCTAACAAGTCGGTGTAGGAGGCTAGCAGAACCCTAGGGCCCGTGGGGTAGCTAGTGCTCTCCCTACACTAGTAGCTCTCCTCGGTACTATGTACGCGAGGGCCAGCAAGTCGGTGTACAGTGGTCAAACCCACCCCGGTCTCAACCTGAGGGCGGCAAGCTCCCCTCTACATTAAGAGGTAATGTGTGCTCTCTCTGGTACCACATACCCAAGAAACAACACACTTCCACGTTTCACTTTCTCAGTTCCATTCTGTTCTCTTTCCAGGAGTTCTACTCCTAATTCCCCGTAGGGTTCATGTTTTTTTTGGTTTGGCCATTTTAGGTTTCACTGTTCCAGTTTTACGTTCATACAACCCATGTTCTTCATCATATTTCTGCATTCATAATAGGCAGCTGTTAAATCAATTTACAGGCAGTTATTATTTCCTTTCCACTTTTCCAAGACTGCAATATTTATATATTCCACTAGTTTTCCAGTCTTAGGATTCATGCCGTACCCTACGATCTATCATTCAATCTAGTTTTCCAGTCCTAGGATTCATGCAATACCTTAGGTTCTATTATTCAATCTAGTTTCTCAGTCCTAGGGTTCATGCAATGCCCTAGACTCTATTAATTGTTCCACAATTGTAACAAATTTTATTAAGTAAATTAAAAAGTCACTCTACCAGTGAAAACAGGAGTACTGGGGGCGTGGTCGGCAATCCCGCGCGCCTCCGCAACCCCCAAGACTGCAACGGAACGGGGTCCTAACACAAGGATCAATCACAAGGAGTTTCTCAGAATGGTATACAATTACTGTAAACGGGTAGAGGAATTTATTCTGGAAAGAACGCAACTCGAAACGCGGAAAACGGACTCCGAACGGGCCCTAAACAGGTCAAAAACGACGAAACTGTCCAAAATCAAACGTCTGAAACCTCTTCCAGACGTCTTAAAAGGTGGGTCAGGTCGTACCTTAGTTCTGCGTAGTCCTTCAGACGTCCAGAAGCCTGCTGGGACGTCTGGCTTGGTTTCCAAACGTCTGATTGTCTCCTCGGACGTCTGGAGGTTCTCTCCGTCGTTTGGCACTGCGGCCAGACGTCTGATTCACGTGGGATGGTGACCCTCACGCCCTCCCGAGCAGAACCTGCACACACAAACACTGGCTCTCAGCACGACAGAACGCAGAAGAAGTCACGGTGGACGGCTGCATGGTCGTACACGCGAAAAAGGGCGAAGATAGAAATATCTTACCTATCAGACGTCTGGATGGTCCTCCAGACGTCTTCAGCGTCGTCTGGTCGTAAGTCCAGACGTCTGATTCTGGAAAATTTTCCTGAACCAGAGCCCGATTCGCTCGCCGCCCGCGACACACGGCCGTGCCACGCCCCGTCCGCCTATTGCCCGAGCTGCAGCAGCCCCTCCACGACACCCCACGCTCGCCGCTCCCCCGCCGGCCGGCTCTAGCTGCCCCGGCAAGCTCGAACCCTCGCGGTTGAGCTTCTTCCTTCCGCTCGCAACACTCCCTCTCGCACGCCCGCTGCAGCCACTGCTGCGCCCTCGCTTGCCCGCTCGCTCGCAGGGGGAAGGAGAAGAGAAGATGATGGAGTAGGGTTGAGGGAGAGGGGGAGTGCTCTTATAGGGCAGCCGCAGGAAGAGAGAGAAGGAAAGTGGCGCCTGTAGGGAGAGAAAACGAAGGCTGCGGGTTTAGTCTGTGCACGCACGTGCGCAGACGCGAAGCCGTACGTCGAAAAAATTTATTACCAGACGTCTGGGAAGGATTCCAGACATCTGGGACACTTCCCAGACGTCTTAAACTGCTTTTGACACCCATGATCATAACAATATGACAAACTCAAAGGAAGTTTCATCCCTAAAACTTGCGCTAACTAGGGTGTGGAAAGAACAAAATATTTAGATAACAAACTCAAAGAGGAACGAAGTCGGTCCGAAAAGACGTACCCGCGAAAAGCTCTGGGTACCGCTCCCACATTGCCGCCTCAGGCTCCCAGGTAGCCTCCTCGTACCGCTGGCTCATCCACAAAACCTTCACCAGGGGTACTTGCTTTCGTCTCAAACTGCAGATGGCTCTATCAAGAATCTGTACTGGCCGCTCGGGGTAGGTCAGGTCGTCGCCCACCTCGACGCTCTCGTGACTCAGGACGTGACTGGAATCGGCGACGTACCTCCTGAGGTTGGATACGTGGAACACGTTGTGTACACCAGAAAGCTGAGGAGGGAGGGCAAGCCTATAAGCAATGGATCCAACCCGCTCCAGGACCTCAAAGGGCCCCACGAACCTCGGCGCGAGCTTCCCTCTCACCCCAAACCGCTGCATGCCCTTCATGGGCGAAACACGAAGGAAGACGTGGTCCCCAATTTCAAACTGCACCTCTTTGCGTCTCCGATCCGCGTAGCTCTTCTGCTTGCTCCTGACAGTGCGGAGTCGCCTGTGGATCTGCTCGACTACCTCCTGACTCTGCTGGATCAACCTGGGGCCAACCTCCCACTTGGTCCCCACCTCAACCCAACTCAAGGGTGCCGTACACCTCCGTCCGTACAGAGCCTTGTAGGGAGTCATGCCGATGCTCGAGTGATAACTATTGTTGTATGCAAACCTTGCCAGGGGCAGGTGCTCCTCCCAAGAGCCCCTCTAATCCAGTACACAGGCACGCAAAAGGTCCTCAAGTGTCTGTATCGTGCGCTCAGACTGTCCGTCCGTCTGGGGGTGGTAAGCTGTACTGAATCTCAATCGCGTCCCTAGGGCCTGCTGAAACTCAGCCCAAAACTGGGACGCAAAGCGGGTATCCCGGTCGGATATGATCTCTTGTGGAACTTCGTGTAGACGTACCACGTCGCGAATATACCTCTCTGCCAACTGTGCTGGTCCCAAAGTGACTGAACGCGGTCTCTCCCACCTGAGCACTGCCTCGACCTTTGCTGGGTCCACTGCCAAGCTGTCCCCAGAGATCACATGACCTAAGAAGGTCACCTCCCTCAACCAGAACTCGCACTTGCTGTATTTGGCGTACAGCCTACGTCGTCTCAGTGTGTCCAGAACCATCCGCAAGTGCTGTCCGTGCTGCGCCTGATCTCGAGAATAGATGAGTACATCATCAATGAATACCACCACGAATTGGTTCAAGTACGGTCTAAACACCTGGTTCATCAGGTCCATGAAAGCAGCGGGGGCATTGGTCAGCCCAAACGGCCTGACCAAAAACTCGTAGTGTCCGTACCGGGTGCGGAAAGCTGTCTTGGAGACGTCTGCCTCCCTGATCCTCAACTGGTGGTATCCAGACCTCAAGTTGATCTTAGAGAACACCGTGGCACCTCGCAACTGGTCAAACAAGTCATCGATCCTCGGTAGCGGATATCTGTTCTTGATGGTGACCCTATTCAGCTGTCGGTAGTTGATAACACCACACAAGGGGGTAATAATTAGGTTGAATATGGCCCATCTTTAGAATAAAAAGCACAACACAAGTAGAATAGGAGCATTACATGCATCAAGTACCAAGATTGCTTATAAACTGTATTAATGGCCATTTGTGTAAAGCATTTGTCAAAGCAGGCCTCAGATGAGCAATCGGACCGCACGGATGATTCAGAACGACGAACGGAGTCCAACGGACTCAAGATCGACCAAATCCGACATCCGGAGCTCCCACAATGGGCCCAAGAAATTCTGATCGTTGATCTGGAGATCAATGGCCCAGAGAGCTCCACGTCAGCTCGCCCCCACCGCACGCACACCCTCAGCCGGCCAAGGACAAATCTCGGCCGTCGATCTTCGATCGAACGGCCGAGATCCGCGAGCTCGCCCGCGATCGCCGCGACAAAGCGCGGGCGTGGCGCAACGGTTAGCACGCATGCCCGCATCGCCGCGACGCGCGTTCGAGCCGCGCGAAGCGGATTCTGAAGGCGAGCGGGGGGGCGCGGAAAAATTGGGCCGCCCCATCAGCAGCGGGTGGCCAGGATCTCGCCACGCGGCGCGACGACAGCTCGCGAGCGCCCACGCGCGCGCGCACGCCGGGCGAAAACGCACGCGCACACGCGCGCCCAAGGCGCGATCTCAGCGCGGGCGCAGAAGGCTCTCAGCCATCCGATTTTTGATCGGTCGGCTCTCGTTCAGCGGCCACGGATTGCGCGAAGAGGAAGACCGGGGCGGGGAACTGACCAGCGGCAGGAGGGCTTCACCGACGTTTGTGGAAGCGATTTTAGTGACGCTCTGGATGTCGCTAAAGCCCATTCTTCTTTTAGGGAGCCCTTAACTTTATTTAAACCCCCTTCTACCACCATTCAAGGCATACTCTCCCACTTGCAACTACTCCACTCCTCTCTTAGCTAGCTTTAGGCACTCTTGTAATCACCGGAGACGACGAGCCGCCAACGGAGCCTCCTCCACCACCGTGGCTGCCTCGCCGCTCTCCACTCTCTCTCCATCTCTCTCTCTCTCTCTTTTAAGCTTTCATTTACTTTTGTTAAATCATGTATTTAATGTTATAAGCTATGAACCATGAATGCATGTTTAATGAAATTATTTTCCGTTCAATCGCCATTTTAATTTCTGTTCAAAGTGCATGATCAAAACCAAGAGCTTTCTAACCCTAAACTCTCTCTCTATCTCTCACTCTCGCTTTTCAAAATCGTCTCTTTCGCAAGCAAAACTCCGCCTTTTTCGTGACAAGTGATAAACAAAATCCGATTTCCACGCCTCCCTGAGACCGACACTCGGACTCACCTCCGTTTACTTCTTTTAAAACCGACGTATCAAGTGCGACTATAACGACACCTCTTAACACACACGCACAAGAGCACGTCAGTAGTCCACACAAAGGCATAGGATACCATCCTTCTTCCTCACAAACAGTATCGGGGCTCCTCAGGGAGACGCACTGGGCCTCACGAAGACCTTCTCCAAAAGGTCCTGCAACTGAGACTTGAGCTCTCGTAGCTCAAGAGGTGCCATCCGGTATGGTGCGGTGGAGATGGGGCTGGTCCCTGGTACTAGTGAGATCTCAAACTCGATCTCACGCTCGGGCGGCAGTCCTGGCCCAAACTAACTGCGAAACTGGTTGCGACAAACGAGTGCGTAGCACCGGAATCGAAAAGTGTGTAAACGAGTCTGCCAGGAACTGAAACCATACCAGCCACCACCGATCCCGAAGCTCTGGCATCCCTGTGTGTCAGGGCGTTGATACGCCCCTCAGCTCTAGGAGTGGACGAAGCAGCCACACTCTGCGTCGGACGGGTAGGTGCTGGCCGGTACCCTCCTCGTGACTGCTGTCCTCCTCCTCGCGCCTGGGAACTGCAGCCTCCTGCGCGCCCTCCAGTGCTCTTCAGGGGAAGTATCTGCTGACCTCCTGCCCTAGATGGGCAGTCCCTCCTGATGTGGCCCGACTGGCCACACTGGTAATAGAGGGGAACCCGACTCCCGCCCTCAGTGGGTCCCTGCTGTCGGCTGGGCGGGGGTCCGGTGCTGGCGACTGGCCCCTGTCGAGGGCCCCCAAAGGCCACTGATGGCCCTGTCAAATGTGACGGCTCTCCTGCAGATGCCACGTGCCTCCTCTCTCTCCGGCCCTGTGAAAAGTCTGGCTGAAAGGGCCTCTTCTGCCCGCCATCAGTGTCTCGCGCGGATGAGTTGGTCTCCTCGTAAGTCATGGCTGCCTCCACCACCCTCGAAAATGTAGGCAGCTTCAGGGGTTTGACATACCCCCGAATCGCAGGCCGGAGCCCCTCGACGAACCTCCAAAGGCGCTCCTCCTCAGTGGCTACCGTTGTCGCTATAAAGCGGGACAGCTCCAAAAAACGCGTGCGGTACGCGCTCACGGTCATCGTCCCCTGGTGGAGAGTGTGGAACTCCCGCCTCCTCTGGTCCTGCCACGTCTGGGGAAAGTACTTCTCGCAGAAGAGGGTGACGAACCGATCCCAGGTTGGCTCGTCCCTCTCCTGTCCCCTGACCGCCCTCCACCACCTGTGTGCCGCACTCTCCAGTTGGTATGTGGCAAAGGCCACGCGGCACTCCGCGGGGGGGCGAATGGTGTCGAAAATCTTCTCCAGTTGCTCGAGCCAGTCCTCTGCCTCGGTTGGGTCCTCATCCCCCTTGAAGGAGGGGGGCTTCAGCTTCCGGAATTGCCCGAAGAGCTCGAAGTGGCGCTGCAGTGGAGATGCTGGTGCACCTCCAGGTAAAGGTTCCTCATGCACAGAAGTGTCGGAGGAAGGTGGGGGCGGTGGCGGCCCATCCCCTCCCCCAAGTCCAGCGCCGCGTCCATCGGGTGGTCCCACAGAGGACTCCCCCTCTGCAGCCCCAGGGTGAGGCGCTCGAAGCGGTGGGTTGAGCTCCTCTCGCATAATGTCCCATATCAGCTGGGCTACAAGTAAAGAAGTACAGAGAGAAACAAGAACTACTCACTACAGTGGAACAAAATGGGTACAAAGAACTGTGGTAACTCTACTGGACCCTACTTGTCCTAGCATCCTCTGCAGCAGCTGACCCTAGTTGCTCAACACCTGGTCCTGAAAAGTAACGAGTGTAACACGTCAGCGAAACACTGAGTAGAGTGGCAGCTAAAACTAAAGAAGCAGTAAAGTGTACAGTAGCTGTTTTATTTTCTTTCTTCCTTTATTTACGTCTTTCTATTGTTTCACAATTTATCTATTTCTCAGATCCTTCACTTGATCTCGAATGTTCCTTGTGGGAACGATCTTGATTGCAGTCTTTTTCGAAAATTAGAAGTAACGTGTGGTGCTCTCCTGGCCGGGAGAGTCCCCCGTGGTGATCCTACTCTCAGTCAACCACCCCAAGGTCGCTAACAGACGTAATGGTGACTACGGCACGCGCGATAAGCACACGGGTAGCTACCCCGCACTAGCATGCGATCAGTCGTTTCCGTTAATGGGTGCGCCCAAAGCACAGCACGGAACCTGTATAGGGCAAAGCCCTCTCAGTAATAGGGGTCCAACCCCTCCACAGTCCACGCACTCTCGCCTGACTACCTTGGTTTGCCCAGTAGGCCTAACAAGTCGATGCAGGAGGATAGCAGAACCCCGAGACCCGTGGAGTAGCTAGTGATGAGAACCTCATCATAAGTCATAACTAGCTCATTTTGACCTAATACAGAGAATAAAAGCTCCTACATAACCTTAGAAAGGCTTGGCTCAAAGAGATTCTGAGTTTGCAAAGAAAACATAAACTGAGGGGTAGAAATGCAATTTCACCAATCCAATCTGAAAACAGGGTAACTCAAGATCCAAACATAGGTCAAAATAACCTAATAAGAAGAAAAGTGGGATGAAATGACTCAACAAGGGCGATAGCAACTCCGAAGAATTAAATGACATTCTGTAACCCTAAAAACAAACCCACTTAAATACACGAGGTTCGAGGTAAAGTAAAAATATAATAAACCCTCTAAAATTCATAGAAAAATAATCTCTAGGGTTTAGAACCTTCAATTTGGCCTTAGGAACCCATTTTGACCTACATTGAGAACCATGCCCAATAAACAACTTAATTTGGGTTTTTACGTAAATTGACCAGCCAAACAAGGTTTAATCTAGAAATAAAATTCACCATCAGAATCCTTAGGTCCTAATTAATCATGTATAGAAACTTGAGCCTAAGAAGAAACCTTCTTGACCAACTTTACACTTTGGTCCTCATACATTTACTTTCTGGCCCTCAACTTTTGAACCCTCACATTTTGGCCCCTAACTCTCCTTCGTTCTTTACATTTAGGTCCCTCCTGCAAAACCTGAGCAGCACCATGCTCCAGCGACCTTGCGCGGAGCATGGCGCCGTGCAGGGTAAGGGAGGGAGCCTGCCAAGACAAATGGGGGTGCCCTGCGTCGTCAGCCGTCGCAGGAACACCCCCCTGATGGCTGCAACCACCCATACCGGCCGTGCAAACGCACGAACGGTGTGGGTATCCTTCCTCCGGCGTCCTCCGGCGAGGGAGACACGTCGTCTCCCTTCGCCCTCTTCTCTGGTTCTGCCCCTATAAATACCCCCGTCGCTCCGCCGTTCTTCCCAGCTCGGATCTGACGGAGAAAACCCCCACAACTTTCCTCTCTTCCCACTCTGGCAGAAGCCCTCCAGCTCCGGCGGTTCCTCCTCCTCCACCTCTTCGCTCTGCCGCAATACCAGCAGCAGAGACTTCTTCCTGATTCTCCTCCGCGTCGCGCAATATCGGCGCGCGCTGCCTCTGCCCCGTCCTCGCCGTCGCCCCTTCCTCTGGGTAGTTTCTTCTCCGGCGACAGTCGATACGGCTGTCGCCTGCTCCAGCCCCTCCTTGTCCTGCTAAGTAGGTATAACTTCTCCTCTTCCTCCCCTCTTCCTTTTCCTCACTTTAAACCTTTACTGTCGCCCTCGATTCCGACTAATCACCCTCACCTTCTCCACCTCCGGCCACACTCTGGTGACCCGCTCCCATCACTCCAGCAACCCACACGGCTCGCCGACCACTGCAGAACCTTCGCCTACTCACCCTGATCAACCTCCGCCCTTCCACTTCCCACCAATCACCCTCTGCAGACCCATCGATCAAACCCATCTCCCAACTCGCAGTTTGACCTAGGGCGGGCCTCAGGCTCCGCCCCGCCACCTGCAGACCCTCTTCCGCGCATCTGATTAGGCCGAGAGGCCGTTTCTCTGTGGGCAGGTACTTTGCTCGCCGCCACCATTAACGAGTGAAGAAGCTCCTTCGACCTGCTGCTCCAGGCGCGCCGCGCCCAGATCAGGCTCCCAGGCTGTGAGGGGTATCTTCGCGAAGTGCCAGGCTGCAGTTGGGGCGAAGCCCTCGCGCGAAGCCTCGACTGCCGCTGCCTCCTCCGCGCGGGCGTCCAATTGAGGTGGGACATTTAGTCCCACCTCGGAAACCCACTGAGGAGAACGGGCGCTTAAAGGCAAAAAGCGCCTTAAGCTGTTCGCCTCAGATCAAGGGGTGAGGTCCCCTTCACCCGCCCGATTACCCGGCCTCGTCCGCGCTCACGCCCCGCGAACCTGGCCCGACCCGACTAAGCCCGACCTGCACTCCTCGCCCACCACCGCACGCTGGTGGGCCTGGACCCGGGCGCGACCCGCGTACCCGATTCCCCGGTTGCTCTGGGAGAGCTTCCGTAAGAGCGAATTCTGAGAGAGAGAGACGCGGGGGGGGGGGAGGGTAGAGTAGGTTTTGCCCTCTGACGAAAACCTTGAAGTGTGCAGGCACAGGTGAAGAAGACGAAGAAGAAGGACTTCGGAAGAAGAAGAAGAAGAAAACACAAAGAAGAAGAAGACGGAAGCTAAGGGAGACACTGTAGCAGCAGCGGTTTAAGTCGTCTGATTGCAAAATCAGACGACGTCTTGAAGGCAAGGAAGAAGAAGAAAAGAAGAAGCAGGTGTTGGTGCTAGAGTACCACGATCATTTGTTTTGATGATAACAAAACACGTGTTATTTAACATTTGCAATGGTCCTAGATTTCAGGTCAATTGCAAATGTAGACGTGCTTAAACGGAGTTCGAGCTCGCATCCAGGATGGATTGGAGGAGCTTGACGGAAAACAGAGGAGGTTCGCGTGGAGCGACAGATTGAAGATAGAAGACAAGAAGAATAGGATAGATTCTTTTTAATCCTTTCTTGTATCTCTTGTCTTTATTTTCTTGCTCTTTTTATTTTTCTTAGAATATTATGTTAAAGAGCCTCAAAGTACCCTAACAGTAATCCTAGGAACACCGGCACAACCCTAGGATACTTAGGTTTTCTATAGAATACTTAGAAAACCAATATAGGGTTCAAACAGCACTTCCAGACGTTTAATTCTAAAATCAGACGTCTGATAAAGTATTTTAAGACATCTGACCGTTGTTTTAGACGTCTGATATCTGTTAGGCTGGACATAGCTAGTTCTGTCTGATGAAATCAGACGTCCAGACCTTATACCAGACGTCTTAGGAGACGTCTGATGGACTTGCCAGACGTCCAGATAGTGGACCATTGGCTAGCTTAGCAGGCACTCAAGATTATGACCGTTAGAGCCTTATCAGACGTCCTTAGGCCTTTCCAGACGTCTGATAAATGACCGTTTTGTCTCGACTGACCCAAAATCTCTTCTCAGAGATTTTCTAGCCGTTGCAAATCCATTCCGTAATAAAAGTTGGTTTCCAGACGTCCGGGCATAGTGCCAGATGTCATGTATGTCGTCTGATCAACTTGAATAAAAATCCTGTTTAGATCTGATTCAAGTCAGGAGGAAACCCACATAGAATCAGACGTCTGACCTTTAAATCAGACGTCTTAAAGTGAACTTCCAGACGTCTGATGCCAGAATTAGATGTCTGATAAGCCTGTCAGAACAATGATTATTCCTGATTTCGACCTGATTCTCTTGGGCTTTGTTCCCAACGGCTATAGAACCTTTCCTAAGCCTTCTAAAGCCTTCCTAAGGCCTCTATAAATAGAGGGGAGCCTTTACACATCTAGATACACTAAGAAACACATAAAGACACACCAAGAGAAACACAAGACACACTTAAGCAACATAGTTCCACTCTCTTGTGTCCTAGCTAGCTCTTGCTCCATTCTCTAGAGAGCATCAAGCTTCGCGCACCCGCTCTCCCGCCGTTGTCTACGAGAGCGACGTTGCGCCATCGCGTGGCACACGCACCGCGTCATCAACTCGACACACTCCTTGCAGCGGCCGTGAGGGAAGAACGCAACTCGAAACGCGGAAAACGAACTCCGAACGGGCCCTAAACGGGTCGAAAACGACGAAACAGTCCAAAATCAGACGTCTGGAACCTCTTCCAGACGTCTTAAAGGTGGTTCAGAGGATACCTTCTCTCTGTGTAGTCCCTCAGATGTCCAGAAGCCTGTGGGGTCGTCTGGCTTAATTCCCAGACGTCCGATGGTCAACCCGGACGTCTGGAAGTCCTCTCCGTCGTCTGGCACTGCGGCCAGACGTCCGATTCGCGTTGGATGGCGAGTCTTGCGCCCTCCCGAGCAGAACCTGCACGCACCCATACCCGTTCTCAGTACGACGGGTCGCAGACGAAGGTGCGTCTGACGGCTGCATGGCCGTACGCATGAAAAAAGGAAGAAGACGAAATATCTTACCTGTCAGACGTCTGGATAATCCTCCAGACGTCTTCACCGTCATCTGGTCGTAAGCCCAGATGTCTGATTCTGGAAAAATTTCCAGAATTAGAGCTCCTCTCGCTCTCTGCCCGTGACGCACAGCCACGCCGCGCCCCGTCCGCCTGCTGCTCGAGATGCAGCAGCCCCTCCACGACACTCCACGCCCGCTACTCCCCCGCCGGCCGGCTCTAGCTGCCCGGGCAAGCTCGAGCCCTCATGGCCGAGCGTCTCCTCCCTCGCGCAACACCTCCTCCAGCACACTTGCCACGGCCGCTGCTGCCGCCGCTCGGGGATGAAGGGCCGCCACCAGCTGGGAGAAGAAGAAGAGGGACACGAAGGGGATGAGGGTGAGGGAGAGGGCGAGGGCCTTTTAAGGCCGCGCGGGTAGAGAGAGAGAGAGCGAGCACTGCGCCCTGCAGGAGGAGAGAGGGAAAAAGAGGAAAGAGGGTGGCGGTTGCAGGTTTGCGTGTGCATGCGCGCAGACGCAACCCCGTACGCCGCAGAAATTGAATCCCAGACGTCTGGGCCACCTCCCAGACGTCTTAAAAATCGTCTTGAAGCCGCATTCGTAACACTAATCCTAAGAAGGTTTCTTTCATGTTTTCACAAGATCGAAACAGGATTTTAGTGATAAGTTGCATAGACGACAGATTGGACGTCTAGTAGTATGTCTGGACGTCTGGAAACATAAATTACTGCAAGATGCATTTCATGAGGCTCAAATAACTATTAGGTCTGACAAGAAGTGATTAAGGTCAGATTTTAGCCTAACTTTTATTTATCAAACGTCTGGGATGAGCTATGGACGTCTGAAAGTAGATTGAATTATATTAAGGGTTAATCCTCAATGATTAAATCTGTCAAGCCAACAGTCCTCTAGTTGGATTTCTGGCAAGATGTCTGGACTAAGGGCTGAATGTCTGAAACTGGTAGATAGAGAGTGAGTTTCTAGCCTAAGTGTTTTGGACGTTTAATCAAATAGTCAGACGTCTTAAAGTCGAAGATCAGATGTCCGATGCCCAGCTGTCTAATACCTACTTTGATTTTCTAAGTTTTCTACGAGATGTTTAAATATCTTAAAGTAGAGTAAGTATTCGTAGGACTACTGTTTTGTGATTTTAGGCTCTTTAACAAATAATTTAACCAAGAAAAGAACAAAAAATAAAAAGATACAAATACAAAATATAAGATAGACAAACATCTATTATATTCTTCATTTTCCTATCTTCAAGCTCTCACTCCGCACGAAGCTCTTTCTCCTCCATCAAGCTCTTTCATTTTGCCATGGAAGCGAACTTGAGTTTCTTTACACTTGTATCCATTTGCATTTATCCTGAAACTATAAGTCAAATGCAAACATTAAATAACAAGTGTTTCGTTATTATCAAAATTAACGATCGTGGTACTCTTGCACTAACATAAAATAGTTTATCACCTGTGTGTTTTAGATTAAAGTGATGTGATTTTTTTGAATGTGATGAACCCATCATTTAACAAATCTTACGTTTTTTTATTTTTTTTATATTAAATATCAATTATCAAGTGGACCTATATTTACAACTGTAAAACATAAAAATAATACTTACAAATTTCCACACATCAATTTTTACTTCAGTATCTACGTTTCCATATTTTTTAGCTAAATTTTTTAATATTTTTGAGCGTTCACGTTAGTTATGGCATGACCTATGATTCCTTTTTTATCTATTTTAAAAATAAGCATCGTGCATTTTAGATACTTCTCTCCGTAACTCCCGTAGGTATGTTGAGAATAACTCGCATGCTAAATTGAATATGACATCTTTTCAACAGTTAAATGGATGGCAACGAATAAATGGGTATCCCATGAATAAATTAATGGGTAAGGATTTGATACGGTGAATTCATATGTAGACATATATGAATTTAGGTATGGCTAAAAGTGCATGACCCAGGCTCGATACATCGACGTCCTTCCACTGCAACTTTTTGGAGCTATGTAATTGAATATTTCGATTGGTCATGAGCTTTGTGGCCAAGAATTTTGCAACCACAAGGTTTTATCGTAACTTGACTTTCGGCTATTATATCAGCAATTGCAACTTGAAAATATTCATCTAGCCAATGCAAACTTGTATAACTAGTGCCATTTGCAAGTTTGATAGTTGAAATACCTCCCCACAAAAAAAACAACAAATGTTATGGTTAAATGTTCAAATTGGAACTAAATTGTTTAAAGAAACAAGGAACTTAAAATCATCCAATTTTATTTTCAAATTCCACAGTTAAGAAATATAGGTGGGACTCACCCTAGCCGTAGACATTGATAGACTTGCAGTGAGATGTTTGTAACATATATGTCAAAACTGTTAGAAAATTCGTACCACAAGAGAAAGGTATCAATTATAGACGTTTATTTTCTAAATGTTCACATAATCACGATATTATCTAAATATTTAATTAAAATTTGTATCAAATTAGATGACGTATCCTTTCAAAATATTTAACATATGACAACATTCATGTATCTTTCTTGAGCATGTTACAATAGATCTTTTTTTGACATTTTAGGCAACTGTCCATATGAGATTAAAGTTGTTTGGACAATTAATAAAATTAACGTCGAGAAAGATTTCAAATGGATTTACCGTATGGACGGGATCATGTGACGGTAGGAATGCGCATATATATTAATCACCCAAGTGTTTAAAGCTTACGGTCGGCAGGACATGATCTTTTATAGCGATCACGTAGCAGTCAAAATAAGTTGTCTGATCATATGTGGTGCCATACACAAGTGGACTCGGTGACCAAGAAGTAATTTACCACACACGTCAAAAAAACATCGCAAGTTTCGTCCATGGAAGTCCAGTTCCTCCCACATTCTTTTTTTGGTACAATTTTTTTTAACAATAAATCGGTTGCGACTTTCTATTGGTGCAGCAATTTGGGTGTCACGTTTGGAAGTCGGACCCCATACCCGCGGTAAAAAAAAACAGGGGACCATATGCATGTTATTATAAATCATGGCAACAACACCTGTCACGTCCCTGCCACTAAATTTGGCTATCAGGATCCCTGACTGCCATCCCTTCGGTGCTTTCTTCGAATCATTTTCCTTTTTACAGGGGAATTTACGATATTACCCTCTCACCGAACTATTGCACCAGGTAAACGTGGTTACATTATTATTATTATTATTATTTTCTTATTCATTTCGACCTAAGGTCTCATGTTTAAAGTTTAAAATGTCTCGAGGAGAGATGCGTGGATTGGTAAGGTGTAGGTTAAGTTATTATCCGTGTGTGATAGATAAATTAATATATTATTATTTATTTTTATTTTTATTTTTATTTATATTAAGAGATAGATCTGATGAGTAAGATATTATAGGATTGATAAGAGATAAATATGATAAATAATATGATAGATGTGATGGATAAGATATTAAATTTTTATATTATTTATATATTATAATAATTATGATTGATCGTCACGTAGGATCGAAATCTAAGATCATTGATACAATTCCCATACATAGGAGAGAGGATTCCCACGCACACACGTCTTGGGTAAAGTGAGCAGATACCCGAACGGGATTCGTTTGCACCAGAGATGTCAATCTTCCCACCATTTAAGCTATATACTTTGGCAGAGGCTATACTGTAGTTTACATTTCTTGCTAGAATGTGCGCATTCATATCTACCGAATTAAGGTTACCTTTCGTTTGTGTTTATTTTCTCTATTTACTGGAAGAGGAGATTACCATGTAAATAAAACTTGTGTTTTTGCGTAGTTGAGAGAGGAGCCAGCGAAACTTCATACTTGGGCTTGCAGTTTACGCCCTTATAAATATTAATGTTAGATAAATCTCATGGTCAATTAGGGGATGTCTCAACATATTGGTGTTTAATTTCAAAATTCTCAACTTAACCTTTTTATTCTTTTCGAGCACATTTAACTTATTGTTGATTCAATACAGTCATAATTAAGTTATCATTATATTTCAAGATCTCTTGTGCACTCTAGCTACACCTTTTCATTGTAAGTGGAAGTAGAGCACAAAGTGGAGTTTAAAGATTTTATGTAGTTAAGAATAATCAACCAAAGCCTTGGCCTAGCTCTGAATGACTAAGAAAAGGCAAAAAGTCAACTTACTCCATCAAACGAGGAGAATGTATTAACCAACTAGAGTTTTGACATGTTAAATTAAAAGGTATTCGTTACCTATCATGTACATGAATAAATAGCATGAGAGTGTGTTAAGACATTGGCAGGGAAATGAGAATAAGAATAATAACTTCAATCTCGGAAAAGCATAAATCTAAACGTCATTTGGGTGATCACTATCAATTTATTCTACCACGTGATTTAGGGTTAAAGTAGCTCTATGTTGAGGTGTGAATTGTTATATCGTAACAATATAAACAAGAGAAGAAATCAAATAATATCTAACTCAGTGCCTTCCGTCAACCGATCGATGTCATCGACCAATTGATTAGCACTAGGATATATATATGGCAAAGCACGAAGTAAAAATTGTTCATTCCATTTCATGATCTAGCATGGGGAAAACCTATTGAAAGGAAAGATTAAAACATGTTAGATGGGGGTTTATGAAAATTTAGCATTGTTGGGAATTTGCACGTGCATGATTGTCAACATGTGGCGCATGACACTAACAAAAGGAACAATCAGAGTTTACGATCAACTATTAATAATTGGTAGCTACAGAAATATTAGATTTATATAGCTGGTTTATTTCTTTGAAATTGTCCCTTATACTTTCTTATCCATGTGGTTTATTGGCCCTTTTAGTAATAGAGATATGTAGCCCTTAGTATTGGTGCAATAGATTTAAGATTAATCTCTGAAGTAAATCGTGAGATTAATGGATTAAGAATAGGTAAATGAACTACATGAAATTCAAGATGCTATTAATTTAGCTTAATTTCTTATTGAATTGGATAGTTGCATCTTACACCAAAATCATGTACTAATATGAATAATTGAATAACTCAATTCAAAGCTTAGCTCTTAATAAACATTCTACGAAAGTTGATTGTTAGGCTTAACATGTATGTATATGTTAAATAGTTTAATGGTACTCCAAAGGCTAGAAAGTAATCACAATAAAAGATCAATCCTTGGAAAGATGATGTGCATTTAACTAGGTTCATTCACATCATTAAACCCTAGTTAAGTGCTAGGAAGCAAGCACTAAAGCTACCTAGACTAAATCAAATGACAAAAGAAATGATCAAGGGAGTCCACCTTGGGTAAGACACTCAAACCATTAACAAACTCAATGCCTAAGATTGCTACACTAGCTTTACCAGATTACAATAACAAGAAATGTTCAGATTTTCACAATAACCCTCGCAAGGAAAGTCGAACGACAACTAAAGAAGAAAAATCCACATGAGAGATTGATCATCAAGAATTCTTTCTTTAATCACAAAATCCACTTTCTATATTTTGTTACAACAAATCTTATCAAAATTTGGATTATCATACTCTACAAAATGACATGTAAAGATACTCCAAGTGCCCGTATCAGTTATTCTGCACATATTTGAGAGAAATTAGAGAGAGCGTGTGTGTGTGCCACTCTTGTAATACTTTCCACCATAATTAGTGGAAATTGATAATTATATCCCCTTCTCAAACATACACCTTTATGAGTCGAACTAGGTAAATAAGTTTGGGTGCATTTTTCTTTATAATTGCTTAGTTGGGTTCAATCTATCGCCTAAACCCAATAGAAACCTTGAGCATTGATCATACTTCATTGTCCATTTTATTTCACTAGATTTTGGTGCTTTAACACTGTAACGATCCGATTCCCGAGTCCCTACGAGACACGAGAACCGGATCGACTCGACTAATCCCAAGACCTGGTCGTCCAACGAGGAAGTAACCAAAAGAGCAGTAAAATAAATCACATTCAATATGAATATAACTAACAGTAAGAAAATACAGCAGTAAGAAAAGAAACCACTACAGTATGTACCACCACAACAGTAGAACAACATTTATAACATAATATGAACTGCAGGTAAAAAAAAGTACAGCGGTAACAAGAACTACTAACTACAGTGGAACCAAAAAGAGGTACAAGAGAACAGTGGTAACTCTACTGGACCCTACTCGGCCCAGCGTCCTCTGCAGCCGCTGACCCTGGCTGCTCAACACCTGGTCCTGAAAGGTAACGAGTATAACACGTCAGCAAAACGTTGAGTAGAGTGGCAGCTAAACTAAAGAAATAGTAAGGTGTATAGTAGTTGTTTTAATTTTCTTTCTTCCTTTATTTACGTCTTTCTATTGTTTCAAAAATTATCTATTTCTCAGATCCTTCACTTGATCTCGAATGTTCCTCGTGGGAACGATCTTGATTGCAGTCTTTTCCGAACAGTAGAAGTAGAACGTGGTGCTCTCCTGGCCGGGAGAGTCCCCCGTGGTGATCTCACTCTCAGTCAACCACCCCAAGGTCACGGACAGGCGTAACGGTGACTACGGCACGCGCGATAAACGCACAGGTAACTAACCCGCACTGGCACGCGGTCAATCGTTTCCGTTAACGGGTGCGCCCAAGCACAGCACGGAACCAGTATAGGGCAGAGCCCTCTCAGTAACAGGGGTCCAACCCCTCCACAGTAACCAAACAGGGGCCTTGCCCCTCCACAGTCCGCGCACCCTCGCCTGACTACCCTGGTTTTCCCAGTGGGCCTAACAAGTCGGTGTAGGAGGCTAGCAGAACCCCGGGGCCCGTGGGGTAGCTAGTGCCCTTCCTACACTAGTAGCTCTCCTCGGTACTACGTACGCGAGGGCCAGCAACTCGGTACAAAGTGGCCAGTCCTAACCCTGGGTCCCTGGGGCGGCTGGCTCCGCTCTGTACTAAACAAGTACAGGTACTTCCCTTGGTACTACGTACCCAAGAGACAGCACACTACCACGTCTTTCTTTCTCAGTTCCATTCCTTTCTCTTTCCAGGAGTTCCACTCCTAATTCCCCGTAGGGTTCCAGCTCTTTTAACTCAGAACATCTAGGTTTCACTTTCTAGTTTCACGTTCTTACAATCCATGTTCTCAATCACGTTTATTTATTCATAGCAGGTAGCTGTTAATTCAATTCACAGGAAGCTATTATTTCCTTTCCACATTTTCCAAGACTGAAGTATTCATATATTCCACTAGTTCTTCCCATCCTAGGATTCATGCCATACCCTAGGATCTATCATACAATCTAGTTTTCCAGCCCTAGGATTCATGCAACACCCTAGGATCTACCATTCATTCTAGTTTCTCATTCCTAGGATTCATGCAATGTCCTAGGTGCTATTTATGGTTCCATAATTTAACAGATTATACCAATAAACTTAAATACCACTCTACCGGTTACAACAGGAGTACTGGGGGCGTGATCGGGAATCTCGCGTACCTCCGCAACCCCCGAGACTGCAACAGAACGGGGTCCTATCACAAGGATCAAACACAAGGAGTTTCTCAAAACAGTATATAGCTACTGTAGACGAGTAGAGGATTAAATTCCGAAAAGCACGCAACTAGAAACGCGGAAAACGGACTCCAAACGGGCCCTAAACGGGTCGAAAACGACAAAATAGTGCAAAATCAAACGTCTGGAACTTATTCCAGACGTCTTAAAAAGTGGATCAGGGGTTACCTTGCTCTGTGTGGTCTCTCAAACGTCCAGAAGCCTGCGGGGGCGTCTGGCCTAGTTCCCAGACGTCCGATGGTCACCCCGGACGTCTGGAAGTCGCTCCCGTCGTCTGGCACTGCAGCCAGACGTCTGATTCACGCTCGATGGCGAATCCGAACCTGCACGTACCCATTTCCTCTCTCTCTTAGTACGGTCAATCGAAGAAGAGGAAGAAAGACGGAATTAACTCACCTTTCAGACGTCCTCCACGCCGTCTGGTTGTACGTCCAGACGTCTGATTCTGGAGAAAATTCCAGAACCAGGGCGCAACTCGCCCTCCGCTCGCGACGCTCAGCCGCGCCGCGACTCGTCCACCTGCTTCTCGAGCTGCAGCAAGCCTCCCGCGTCACCCCGCGTCCACTGCGCCCCTGCCGGTCGGCTCCCGCTGCCCCGGCAGGCTCGAGCCCTCACGGCCGACGCCTCCTCCCCCGCGCAGCACCTCCTCCCGCACCCGCCGCGGCTGTCGTCGCCGCCGCTCACTCGCGCTCGCTCTCGTGCACCGGTTGGAAGGAGAAGAGGAAGGGGGCGGAGGTGACGGGAGTGAGGGGGGAGGGCGTGGCCTTTTAAGGCCGCACGAGGAGGAGAGAGAAAGCGGGACAGAGGGCGCAGGAGGGAGAGGGAAAAAGAGAGAGAGAGAGACGCTCGCAGGTCTGCGCGCTCAAACGGGCAGACGAAGCACGCGTGCCGAAAATAACCGAATCCCAGACGTTTGGAAGGGGTTCCAGACGTCTGGTCAGACGTCTGGGACACCTTCCAGACGTCTTAAAAACGTCTGAAGCCGCACGTTCGTAACAATATAACAAACTCAAAGAAAGTTTCATCCCCGAAACTTGCGCTAAGTAGGGTGCGGGAAAAACATCATAGTAACCATAACAAACTCAAAGAGGACCGAAGCCGGTCTGAAAAGACGTACCCGTGAAGAGCCCCGGGTACCGCTCCCGCATTGCCGCCTCAGGCTCCCAGGTAGCCTCCTCGTACCGCTGGCTCCTCCACAAAACCTTTACCAGGGGCACTTGCTTTCGTCTCAAACTGCGGACGGCTTGGTCTAGAATCTGCACTGGCCGCAGGGGTAGGTCAGGTTGTCGTCCACCTCGACGCTCTCGTGACTCAGTACGTGACTGGGATCGGCTACGTACTTCCTGAGGTTGGATACGTGGAACACGTCGTGCACACCAAAAGCTGCGGTGGGAGGGCAAGCCTATAAGCAACGGGTCCAACCCGCTCCAGGACCTCAAAGGGCCCCACAAACCTCGGCGCGAGCTTCCCTCTCACCCCAAACCGCTGCAGGCCCTTCATGGACGAAACACGGAGAAAGACATGGTCCCCAACCTCAAACTGCACCTCTCTGCGTTTCCGATCCGCGTAGCTCTTCTGTCTGCTCCTGACAATGCGGAGTCGCCTATGGATCTGCTCGACTACCTCCTGACTTTGCCGGATCAACCTGGGGCCAACCTCCCACTTGGTCCCCACCTCAACCCAACTCAAGGGTGCCGTACACCTCCGTCCATACAGAGCCTCGTAGGGAGCCATGCCGATGCTCGAGTGATAGCTGTTGTTGTATGCAAACTCCGCCAAGGGCAGGTGTTCCTCCCAAGTGCCCCTCCAGTCCAGTAAACAGGCACGCAAAAGGTCCTCAAGTGTCTGTATCGTGCGCTCGGACTACCCGTCCGTCTGGGGGTGGTAAGCTGTACTAAACCTCAACCGCATCCTCAGGGCCTGCTGAAACTCAGCCCAAAACTGGGATATAAAGCGGGTATCCCGGTCGGATACGATTGATGAGAACCTCGTCATAAACCCTAAACTAGCACCATCTAACCCAGATTTGCAAGAAAAAGCTCCTACATAACTCTAGAAAGGCTTGGCTCAGAGAAATTCTGAGTTTGTAAAAGAAAACAGAAACTAAGGGGTAAAAATGTAATTTCACCAATTCAATCTGAAAACAGGGTAACTCAGGGTCCAAACATAGGTCAAAATAACCTAATAGGAAGAAAAGTGGGATGAGATGATCCAATAAGGGCTACAGCAACTACATGGAATTAAATGACATCCTGTAACCCTAAAAATAAATCCACTTCAATTCACGAGGTTCGAGGCAAATAAAAAATCGAATAAACCCTCTAAAATTCATAGAAAAATAATATCTAGGGTTTATAACCTCCAATTTTGCCTTAGGAATCCATTTTGACCTACATTGAGAATCATGCCGAATTAATAACTTAATTTGGGTTTTTGCGTAAATTGACCGATCAAACAAGGTTTTATCTAGAAATAAAATTCACCATCAGAATCCTTAGGTCCTAATTATTCATGTATAAAAACTTGAGGCTAAGGAGAGACCTTCTTGACCAATTTTACATTTTCGTCCTCATTTATTACTTTTTGGCCCTCAACTTTTGAAACTCTCGCATTTCAGCTCCTAACTCTTCTTCGTTCTTTGCATTTGGGTCCTCCCTGCAAAACCCTGAGCAGCGCCATGCTCCGGCGACTTTGCGCGGAGCATGGCGCCGCGCAGGGTAAGGGAGACACCCAGCGAGCTCCGGCGAGCTCCCTTTCCTTTCCTCTTCGCTCTGCCACAAAACCAATGGCAGAGACTTCTTCCTGATTCTCCTCCGCGTCGCGCAATACCCGCGAGCGCTGCTTCAGCCCCGTTGTCGCCGCCGTCCGCCCCCACTGGGTACCTTCTTCTCCGGCAAAAATCGACACGACTGCCGTCCTGCTCCTCCCCCTTCGTCCCTGCAAGTAGGTAACAGTTACTTCTCTTCCTCCCCTCTTTCTTTTCCCTATTTTAATTTGCTCAATCAAACCCTCGACCGACCCGACCACCATCATCTTCCACGCCTCCGGCCCACCTCCGGCGAGTCGCTCCCATCATTCCGCCGCTCCATATGACTCGCCGACCGACCCAAAACCTCCGCCTCGTCCCACAAACCGTTTCCACCTCTTCACTGCCACTCCTCACCTCCACCATACTCCACCGAACAAACCCATTCTCATGGCTACAGCCCGACCTAGCCCCGCCACCAGACGCCGACCCTCGACCTGCCACACCCCGCACCACCTTCGCCTTGCCACGGCAAAGGTCCCCGGCGTGTTTGATTAGGCCGAAGGGCCGTATTCCTGTCCAACAGGTTTGCTGCTCCAGCCGCCATTAGCGACGACTGAAGCAGCTTCGAGGTGAGCTCCAGGCCCTGCAGCCCCAGATTCCCAGGTGCTGCAGGTTGGGGCGAAGTCCGCAAAGGCTTCTGCCTCTTCAGTTGGCCCAGACATCGGCTGCAGCTGATCAGAGGGCGCGGTGGAGTCATCCTGCGGGCGCACGCGAAGACAGTAGAAGATAGTCCCACATCGTGGATTTCGAGGCCGCGCGCCCGCATAAAGGCAAAATGTGCCTTAGTCTCTTCGCCTCCTGACCACGGGGTGAGGTCCCTCTCACCCGCTCGACCCGGCCTCGTTCGCGACCACCCCCCGCAGACCTGGCCCGACCCGTTTACCCGACCTGCACTCCTCGCCCACCACCGCACGCCTGTGGGCCTGGACCCGGGCGCGACCCGTACCCGAATACCCAGCAGCTCTGGGAGAGCTATCCTACGAATGAATTTTGAGAGAGAGAGACGCGGGGGAGGGTAGAGTAGGTTTTTGCCTTCTGACCAAACTGCGAGTGTGCAGGCACAGGAGAAGAAGAAGAAGAGAACCACAGAGAGAAGAAGGAAAGAAGACGCACTATAGCAAAAGCTACTTAAGTCGTCTGATTGAAAAATCAGACGATGGCCTGCAGGAAGAAAAGAAGAAGCTTGGAAGAAGAAACGAAAGAAAGAAGGCATAATCTCAAGAAAGGAAAGAAAAGAAAGAAGGAAAAAAGAAGAGGAGGATCACCACTGCCGCAGAGAAGAAAAAGAGAAAGAGAAGAAGAAGCTCTGAAGAAGAAAGAAAGAAGAAGAACAGAAGAGGAATAAGAAGAACAGAAGGAAGAAGACTGAAGAACCCAAAAGAAGAGAAGAGAAGAAGACAACGACGAGAAAGAAGAGAGAAGAAGAAAAAGCCAACAAAATAAATCTCTCTCTCTCTCTCTCTTTTCACTTTTGTAATAGAAACTTTGTATCTCTAGAATACAGTTTGCTCCCTGAGTTCGACCTCGGGAGATCTTTTATTTCCGAGTAAAAATTGTAATAGTGGCAATGACTATCTGTACTACAACGCCATTTCTATAACAAAACAACAAAACCTAGTCGTACCGCCATTAACGATCTCTCACGGAACTCCGTGTAGTCGTACCATGTCGCGGATATACCTCTCTGCCAACTGTGCTGGTCCCAAAGTGACTCGGATCGGCAGGAATCGTGCTGTCTTCGTCAGTCTATCCACAATTACCCAGACAGCATCGTGCCCTCGCTGGGTAACAGGTAAGCCCACCACCAAGTCCATGGTGGTGCTCTCCCACTTCCACTCTAGCATTGGAAGCGACTGTAGCGGCCCTGCAGGCCTCTGATGCTCGGCCTTCACCTGCTGGCACACTAAGCACTGCTGCACGAATTCACCCACATCCCGCTTCATCCCCCTCCACCAAAACTCGCGTCTCAAGTCGTGGTACATCTTCGTGTTTCCGGGATGTATGGTGAATCTGGAACCGTGTGCCTCAGTCAAGGGCTCTCTCAACAGCTCCTCGTCTGTGGGAACACACAACCGTCCCCTCAAGTGCAGTACCTGGTCTGTGAAAGAGAAGTCCCCTGGGTCTCCTAACAGTACTTTGTCGTGCAAGGACTGCAAGTACGGATCAGCCATCTGTCCTGTGATGATGTGGTCTATCAGCTCTGGCCTGGTCTGTCGTGTCACCGTCACTGCCCCACAGTGCCCCCGTAACTCCAGGGGTCGCCAACTGCCCACCTCCTCCAAAAGGCTCCAACTCTGTAACTGTAAACTGGCTAAATGTGCGGGCGCCTTACGGCTCAAGGCGTCAGCCACCACATTGGCCTTTCCCGGGTGGTAGGAGATGCTGCAATCGTAGTCCTTCAGGAGCTCCAACCAACGTCTCTGTCTCATGTTGAGCTCCTTCTGATCAAAAAGGTATCTGAGGCTCTTGTGATCTGTGAAAATTTCGAAGGTCTCCCAGTACAAGTAGTGCCTCCAAGTCTTCAGCGCGAAGACAACAGCAGCCAACTCTAGGTCGTGGGTAGGGTAGGTATGCTCATCGGGCTTCAGTTGCTGCGAAGCGTAAGCGACGACGTGACCCCTCTGCATGAGCACACTTCCTAACCCCTGCAAGGAGGCATCCGTGTACACAACGAACCCGCCACTACTGTCAGGGATGGTGAGCACGGGAGCCGAGGTCAACCTCTCCTTCAGCTCCTGAAAACACGCCTCACAGGCGTCTGTCCAAGTGAAGGGCACGTCCTTCCGGGTCAACTGTGTCATAGGACGCGCAATCTGTGAAAAACCTCTGATAAATCGTCTGTAGTAGCCTGCCAGTCCCAGGAAACTGCGAATCTCAGTGACTGAACGCGGTCTCTCCCACCTGAGCACTGCCTCGACCTTGGCTGGGTCCACCGCCAAGCCGTCTCCAGAGATCACATGACCTAAGAAGGTCACCTCCCTTAACCAGAACTCGCACTTGCTGTATTTGGCGTACATCCTACGTCGTCTTAGAGTGTCCAGAACCATCCTCAAGTGCTGTCCGTGTTGCGTCTGATCTCTAGAATAGATGAGTACATCAACTATGAAAACCACCACGAACTGGTCCAAGTATGGTCTAAACACCCGGTTCATCAGATCCATAAAAGCAGCGGGGGCATTGGTCAGGTCGATCTTGGAGAACACCGTGGTACCCCGCAATTGGTCAAACAAGTCGTCGATCCTCGGCAGCGGATATCTATTCTTGATGGTGACCCTATTCAGCTGTCGGTAGTCCACACAAAGGCGTAGGGTACCATCCTTCTTTTTCACAAATAGTACCGGGGCTCCCCAGGGAGACGCACTGGGTCTCACGAAACCCTTCTCCAAAAGGTCCTGCAACTGAGACTTAAGCACTCGTGGCTCAAGCGATGCCATCCTGTATGGCGCGGTGGAGATGGGACTGGTCCCTGGTACTAGCGAGATCTCAAACTCGATCTCGCGCTCGGGCGGTAGTCCTGGTAACTCGTCTGGGAACACGTTAGGGTACTCTCTGACCACCGGGATACTCTGGAAGTCTGCCACAGGGCTGGGCTCTGCCACCACACAAGCTAGGAAGCCCTCACACCCCTGGCTCAAAAGTCTCGCCGCCCGAAGTGCCGAAATGCACCTGAAGCCTCCGTCCACTAGCTGTCCGTGAAACTCAAAAGAAGGTAACTCCAGCATGGAGAAGACAATCTTCCTCTCAAAACAGTCTACCAAGGCGTGGTAAGCGGACAACCAGTCCATCCCCAGAATCACTCCAAAGTCCTCCATCTGTATCATAATCAGGTCAGCTGGCAGGCAATGTCCCCCGACGTTGACCTCGCAATCCGTGTACACCTCCTCAGCTACAAACAGCTGACCACTCGGACCTCTGATTACGAACGGATTCACTAACAGCGTATAATCCTGGCTCAAACTAACTGCGAAACAGGCTGCGACAAACGATTGCGTAGCGCCGGAATCGAAAAGTGTGTAAACGAGTCTGCCGGAAACTGAAACCATACCTGCCACTACCGAGCCCGAAGCTCTGGCATCCCTGTGTGTCAAGGCGTTGATACGCCCCTCAGCTCTAGGTGCGGACGAAGCAGCCACACTCTGCGTCGGACGGGCAGGTGCTGGCCGGTACCCTCCTCGTGACTGCTGTCCTCCTCCTCGGGCCTGGTAACCGCGGCCTCCTGCGCGCCCTCCATTGCTCTGCGCGGGGAGTATCTGCTGACCTCCTGCCCTAGACGGGCAGTCCCTCCTGATGTGACCCGACTGGCCACACTGGTAACAGAGGGGAACTCGACTCCCGCCCTCAGTTGGTCCCTGCTGTCGGCTGGGCGGGGATCCGGTGCTGGCGACTGGCCCCTGTAGAGGGCCCCCAAAGGCCACTGATGATCCTGTAAAACGTGACGGCTCTCCTGCGGACGCCACGTGTCTCCTCTCTCGTCGGCCCTGTGAAAAGTCTGGCTGAAAGGGCCTCTTCCACCCGCCGTCAGTGTCTCGCGCAGACGGGTTGGTCTCCTCGTAAGTCATGGCTGCCTCCACCACCCTCGAAAACGTAGGCAGCTTCAAGGGTTTGACATACCCCCAAATCGCTGGCCGGAGCCCCTCGGTGAACCTCCAAAGGCGCTCCTCCTCAGTAGCTACCGCTGTCGCTGCAAAGCGGGACAGCTCCAGGAAACGCGTACGGTGCGCGCTCACGGTCATCGTCCCTTGGTGGAGAGTGTGGAACTCCCGCCTCCTCTAGTCCTGCCACGTCTGGGGAAAGTACTGCTCACAGAAGAGGGCGACGAACCGGTCCCAGGTCTGCTCGTCCCTCTGCTGTCCTCGGACCGCCCTCCACCACCTGTGTGTTGCACTCTCCAGCTGGTACGTGGCAAAGGCCATGCGGCACTCCATCGGGGGGCGAAGGGTGTCGAAAATTTTCTCTAGTTGCTCGAGCCAGTCCTCTGCCTCGGTCGGGTCCTCATCCCCCTTGAAGGAAGGGGGCTTCAGCTTCCGGAATTGCCCGAAGAGCTCGGAGTGGCGCTGCAGTAGGGATGCTGGTGCACCTCCAGGCAACGGTGCCTCGTGCACAGAAGTGTCGAAGGAAGGTGGGGGCTGCGGCGGCCCATCCCCTCCCCCACGACCAGCGCTGCGTCCGTTGGGTGGTCTCATAGAGGACTCCCCCTCCGCAGCCCCAGGGGGAGGCGCTCGGGGCGGTGGGTGGAGCTCCTCTCACACAATATCCCGTATCAGCTGGGCGAGGTCCTGGGCCTGGATGCCCGGGAGTAGTGGCTGGTCCACTGAGGCGTCGACAACGGCACGCCCACCTCGCCGACCTCATCCTCGGTCGCGCCCGCGACCTGCCTCGCCAGTCCCGCGACGAGGCATATCTCCTGCGAGGAGATGCGAAACAAAACGGAACACTTCACTACGGAACGATACCTAACGGAAACGTCTAAGAGCTCATGTCAAAAGATATGTTGTGGTGGGTACTCTAGTTATAGACATGTGAATTGGTTATTTTCCAGTCAGTTGATTCACTTCTCGGGACGACCTTGCTCTGATACCATCTTGTAACGACCCGATTCCCAAGTCCCTACGAGACACGAGAACCGGACCGACTCGACTAATCCCAAGACCTGGTCGTCCAACGAGGAAGTAACCAAAAGAGCAGTAAAATAAACCACATTCAACATGAATATAACTAACAGTAAGAAAATACAGTAGTAAGGAAAGAAACCACTACAGTATGTACCACCACAACAGTAGAACAACATTCATAACATAATATGAACTGCAGGTAAAAAAAAGTACAGCGGTAACAAGAACTACTCACTACAGTGGAACCAAAAAGAGGTACAAGAGAATAGTGGTAACTCTACTGGACCCTACTCGGCCCAGCGTCCTCTGCAGCCGCTGACCCTGGCTGCTCAACACCTGGTCCTGAAAGGTAACGAGTGTAACACGTCAGCAAAACGCTGAGTAGAGTGGCAGCTAAACTAAAGAAACAGTAAAGTGTATAGTAGCTGTTTTAATTTTCTTTCTTCCTTTATTTACGTCTTTCTATTGTTTCAAGAATTATCTATTTCTCAGATCCTTCACTTGATCTCGAATGTTCCTCGTGGGAACGATCTTGATTGCAGTCTTTTCCGAACAGTAGAAGTAGAACGTGGTGCTCTCCTGGCCGGGAGAGTCCCCCGTGGTGATCCTACTCTCAGTCAACCACCCCAAGGTCACGGACAGGCGTAACGGTAACTACGGCACACGCGATAAATGCATAGGTAGCTAACCCGCACTGGCACGCGGTCAGTCGTTTCCGTTAACGGGTGCGCCCAAGCACAGCACGGAACCAGTACAGGGCAGAGCCCTCTCAGTAACAGGGGTCCAACCCCTCCACAGTAACCAACTAGGGGCCTTGCCCCTCCACAGTCCGCGCACCCTCGCCTGACTACCCTGGTTTGCCCAGTGCGCCTAACAAGTCGGTGTAGGAGGTTAGCAGAACCCCGGGGCCCGTGGGGTAGCTAGTGCCCTCCCTACACTAGTAGCTCTCCTCGGTACTACGTACGCGAGGGCCAGCAAGTCGGTACAAAGTGGCCAATCCTAACCCCGGGTCCCTGGGGCTGCTGGCTCCGCTCTGCACTAAATAGGTATAGGTTCTTCCCTTGGTACTACGTACCCAAGAGACAGCACACTACCACGTCTTTCTTTCTCAGTTCCATTCCTTTCTCTTTCTAGGAGTTCCACTCCTAATTCCCCATAGGGTTCCAGCTCTTTTAACTCAGAACATCCAGGTTTCACTTTCCAGTTTCACGTTCTTAAAATCCATGTTCTCAATCACGTTTATTTATTCATAGCAGGTAGCTGTTAATTCAATTCACAGGAAGCTATTATTTCCTTTCCACATTTTCCAAGACTGCAGTATTCATATATTCCACTAGTTCTTCCCATCCTAGGATTCATGCCATACCCTAGGATCTATCATACAATCTAGTTTTCCAGCCCTAGGATTCATGCAACACCCTAGGATCTACCATTCATTCTAGTTTCTCATTCCTAGGATTCATGCAATGTCCTAGGTGCTATTTATGGTTCCATAATTTAACAGATTATACCAATAAACTTAAATGCCACTCTACCGGTTACAACAGGAGTACTGGGGGTGTGGTCAGGAATCCCGCGTACCTCCGCAACCCCCGAGACTACAACAGAACGGGATCCTATCACAAGGATCAAACACAAGGAGTTTCTCAAAATAGTATATAGCTACTGTAGACGGTAGAGGATTAAATTTCGAAAAGCACGCAACTCGAAGCACAGAAAACGGACACCGAACGGGCCCTAAATGGATCGAAAACGACGAAACAGTGCAAAATCAGATGTCTGGAACTTATTCCAGACGTCTTAAAAAGTGGATCAGGAGCTACCTTGCTCTGCGTGGTCTCTCGACGTCCAGAAGCCTGCGGAGCATCTGGCCTAGTTCCCAGACGTCCGATGGTCACCCCGAACGTCTGGAAGTCGCTCCCGTCATCTGGCACTGCAGCCAGACGTCTGATTCGTGCTAGATGGCGAATCCGAACCTGCGCGTACCCATTTCCTCTCTCTCTTAGTACGGTCAGTCGAAGAAAAGGAAGAAAGACGGAATTAACTCGCCTTTCAGACGTCTGGACAGTCCTCCAGACGTCCTCCACGCCGTCTGGTTGTACGTCCAGACGTCTGATTCTGGAGAAAATTCCAGAACCAGGGCGCAACTCGCCCTCCGCTCACGATGCTCGACCGCGCCGCGACTCGTCTGCCTGCTGCTCGAGTTACAGCAGGCCTCTCGCATCACCCCGCGTCCGCTGCGCCCCCGCCGGCTGGCTCCTGCTGCCCCGGCAGGCTCGAGCCCTCACGGCCGACGCCTCCTCCCCCGCGCAGCACCTCCTCCCGCACCTGCCGCGACTGTCGCCGCCGCCGCTCACTCGCGCTCGCTCTCGCGCACCGGTTGGAAGGAGAAGAGGAAGGGGGCGGAGGTGACGGGAGTGAGGGGGGAGGGCGTGGCCTTTTAAGGCCGCGCGAGGAGGCGAGAGAGAGCGGCACAAAGGGTGCAGGAGGGAGAGGGAAAAAGAGAGAGAGAGACACTCGTAGGTCTGCGCGTTCAGATGCGCAGACGAAGCACGCGTGCCGAAAATAATCGAATCCCAGACGTCTGGAAGGGGTTCCAGACGTCTGGGACACCTCCCAGACGTCTTAAAAATGTCTGAAGCCGCGCGTTCGTAACAAACACCTTGCTTGAAATGCTACTTATTTTTTGGCGTGTAATTTCTTTTACTTATGGATCTTTCAATAATAATTTCCTTGGGATTTCTGAAAAGAAGTCTCCCTTCTCTCAAAAAGACCCTAAGGTTTCCTCATTTCCTTATGCCATCACCACTATATCAAGTCCAATTTCGACCCCCACTAGGTCAACTAGTCATGGACGCCTCCCCTTTCCCATCACCACCTCTCATTGCCTTCAATCCTCTTCCTCTACCATTCTTCTCCTTGGTCATTGCTAGAAACTCAATGGTAAATGCTTTCTTTGAGTCATTGCCATCCTCGCCTTTCCTTCACATCTTGCATTTGCCCTTGCCTTAAACATCTTAGCGTTATTCCCATCTTTGGCCACCAACCTTCCTCTTGCCTTCCACATCTTTGGGTTAGCAATAGCTTTGTGTTCATCATTGTGTTTTCTGAGGCATTGTTTGTCACTTTGCATCTTCATCCTTTTCTCGGTCACTGCTCTATCCATACATCTCATATCATGTCTCTAACACCATCCATGATTGTTACAATGGAGGAGTGAACATTGAAGGAAGGGAATGCGATGGAAAAGTTTGCAATGAATTGATGCTCTTTTATCTATAACTTTGGTTTTGCATGCCCAATGAGAGGAGGGTTAGATGCATTGACATAAGGTGCCTCCAAGTCTTCATTTCATATGGTGAAATTACTTGATCCAACATTGTCCTTGGTATTGGCCTAATCATAGTTCTACCTTGGTCTAGCCTTGTCCATAGGTTTGACCCTTTGGCTTTGACCACAAATCCTTTAAACCCTCCTTTTTGGTTGTTATGCATGTGGGAGTGCTAGCCTTGATGACATCAAGTATGCCCTTCTTCGTATAAGCTCACATGACAACTTGAGCTCTCTTGCCCAACTCCACCTTCTTAAATTAACTTTAGTTGCCTTGTGATGCAACTTCGATTATCATCACAATCTCTTTTGATCATCTCTCTTAGAACCCTATAGCTCATGCTTGCCTTGAATTTGCATACACAATTTTTGTAATGTTCTCCATAAACATCTCCAAGTGACTTGATAATACTCTTTATGAATGCCCTTTAAGATCCAATGATGCTCCACATGGAGTTCTATTGTCGGGGTCAGACTGTAACCATTTTTTTCTCTTCACTCTTTTTAAGTAGCTGCAACAATATTTGTCTTTTTGAAAAATGCTCTTTTTTTAATGACCCAAAGTCCCATTTGGGTAAACTAGGGAGGAATTGACCTTCCCCACCCCCTGCCCCCCACACTAATCCTCAAAGTAATGCAAGGATAAAGAATCAAGCATAAATCTCTCCTACCAAAATAAAGAGTTTTTTTTTTGAAAACTTGAAATTTCTTTTATGGAGAGGAAAAACGAGTACAAGCCCCAAAGAAGAGTTATGGCAACAACACACAACATAGATAATATTAGAGTTGAAGCCCAGAGAATGTTGCAAGTACTCGCGATCCCCAGTTGAAATCTTGTATGGAATAACTGAGTAGAGGAGCCTCAAAGGAGGTAACTAGATATCGAGGAATATTTACTTGCAGCATTGGTGGACGTAACCACAATCACAAACCACCATAGTTGTCACACAACTACAACTACCTATCAAGGGAGACAACTGCTGTGGTCATCAAGTAAGATACCCATGCATCAGCAGCAAGGTGGCCTCCCAAACTACACCAACCTCGCAAGGTTGAACCACCAAAGATGAGAAGCGGACAACAACCGTGCTCAAAACACAGATAGGAGAGAGGGTGGACTAGAGTGAGGTGCATGTAGAGAAGGGGATCCCTAGCTAGTTTTGATTAGTCGACCAAAGGAACCTAATGGCCATCGCTAGTGTTTTTTCAGAGAAAGGAGAAGGATGAGGAGAAGTCTCAGGAAAGATTGTACCAATGGTGCATTTAGGTGAGGCAATGAATAGGAGTTCCCACCATTTGATTGTAACATCACAAAATCTAGGTCCCGTGTCATTCCAGAGTGGTTCAAGTCATTTCGAACCCGTAGACATGGTCGCGGCTCGGAGTAAGTACAAGTACCTATTGAAATTGACAAAAATATGTATTTTGGGTCAATCCCTAATCAAAGCTCATCAAAAGGGTTCTATGTATGATATCACTGGATTCCTCTCGTAGAAAGCTTTCAAACGACGCTTGTTTTGTGTAAATCCGAGGTATATAGCTTAAGTTATGACTAAAACAAGTAAAAAAAATCTAAATGTAAGGTGAACCAAACCTAAGGGGGTAATTTCGGTATTCTTCTCCACAAATCCTAGCCCTAAATAGATTTTGGGTCTATAAGTAGGTACCCTTGAGTTTTGGGTCATCATTAATTCCTAGGGATTCTAAAACCTGAGAGAAAGAGAAAAGGAGAAATCTTAATTCAAAATTCTTAGGGACCTAATTGCAAAAGCGTAAAACCCGAGCTTCCCCTATGAAATTTTCTCAAGGGCGGTGATGGCAACGGAGAGCACAACCCATTGAATTTGGCAGCACCCGTCGAATTAGCAACACGTGCCGCATAAAGAGATGCAGAGGGTGTGCGCACGCAAGTGCGTTCACGTGTAGAGGAGCGGTGCGCAGCTGTTCAATGCACGACACGTGGTGGCACAGATGGATGGCGAAGGCAAGGGCAAGGCGATATGTGAGTGCACGTGTTGGCGAATAGGTGCGACACCTATCCCACGCACGGTTTGCGTGGGCGACGGCTGATTCACTTGAACTGGTTGGTTCAGTGACACCCCTCGTGTTGTTTTAACTGGTTCGAGGCCTTTCTGACCTTGGAATTCAACAAATAAAGTACTATTGAAATAGTATCAATGCATATTACATGTTAGTACACTTTATTTTCATTTTTTATCACTGTTAGTGACATGAAAAATAAGAAACATGTATAAGTGGATTCCCAATATGTTCATGATGTTCTTGGTTCAGGAAGACTTCTTGTTGCGTATGCGAATCACAAGGAGGGTCTGATGCATGTCCCAGGACCTTTAGTGCACAATCCAAAGTCATCGTGACCCTCTCTGGTGACGTTAGGTAGAGTAGACTATTTTGTTCCCTATTTTTGCCTCGTTTTGTGTAGTTTGGATTTGATTTCTATGTTGTGCTTCCTACATATTGTCGTTTACACATGTTCTCATCCCCTTGTTAGGTATGGAACCCTATGATATTTGGTTATTGATTTGGGTACTTAAAGTCTCCCTAAGACAATGATTCATGAATAATTATTGCTTTAGAATAATTAGTCTGAACCAAATTAAAGCCTGAGAATTAGGGTGGATTTAGACGCTGTTAAAACCTTGTTTCTGCCACTGGAATTTACAGGAGGTTAATATTAAATTTCAAGGTGAATTTAAAGGATTTTATCTTGTAATTATGTGAGTTGAATCAGTAAGTGTGAATAATAAGAGTATTCTACCACTCACTTGTTTCCAGTTCGATTTTTGGTATTATGAACCCATCTTGCACGATCCTTCGTGTATGCCATGTTGATTAGCATACGTAATTTCCCTTGTTGAATTTGAAACCTTTTTTGAGAGTTAAATTTGATCCTAGGTACTTGGATATGAAATAGATTAATAATACAGAAATGATCAAATTGAGAACCTTAAATGTGACCTTATTATCGCATGCATGAAATGAACTTTATTTTTCGTGAGATAAGTATCGTTGTGATTGTTGATTAGTATATTACTTTGAACCACTGTTGTAAATTAGAAATAAAATGATTAACGGTTGATTATGGGTATGGTGCACTGCAAGAAAAAACTACTTTTGGTGACGGTTAAAAATTGTCGTCGAAAGTAACAAAACCAAGTCAAGTTGGCATTGTGGAAGGTTGCGAAGGCAATAGTCTTTCGCGATGCTTATTAATACTAACTGTCTCTAATAGTACTGACCATGTCTATTGTGATTAGCTTTCTTTTGCGATAACTTATAACCGTCGTTAAACCACTTTCATGACGGTTATTAAATAATAGTCGCAAATTCATTATTTGTGATGGTTATCAAATAAATCGTCACTACATGTAATTTCACCACGGTTGTATAAACGTCGCGAAAAATTGGCTGTGAGGCGGGGTAGGTCATTTTGCTAACATTCGTGATGGTTGTAAATCGTTGCGAAAGGTACATTGGCGATGGTTATTCAAATAACCGTCGCCAAATATATATATTTTTTAATTGATTAGATTTTACCAATGAGAATCAAATCTAACATTTAAATTAACCTATATAATATCCAATAACACATACATAACATTCAATAAAACAAGTATAATAGGAAATAAACATTACATTACTACAAATTAACTTAAAGAATATTACAAAAGGGTATCATTACATAAATAAACCTTAAACATTACATAAATAAAAAAGAAAAGATGCGAGCTAAACTCCCACATTAATACCATGACCAGCACCTCCTAAGCTAAAATTGTCGTTTGGCCCACGACGCATAGGATAATGGAAGCTGCTGTGATCAGGTCCACCTCCACCTCGAGGTATGGCCATCATCTCCACCTACTGCACCTGCTGCTATGACATCTACTCCATAAAATCCAGTCTCTGCTGGCGGATCTCCTCTCTAGCAATTCGCAGCTCTCCGGTCATGTCGTTCAGCTGCATCTGAGTCTACTGTACCTGCGACCTCAATTGCTCCACCTCAGTAGAAGACGCGGTAGACGATCCCTTCCATCTGTACCAAGTAGTGAGCGTTTGGCTCTGATCTCCACTACGAACAAATTCACCATGTTCTGAAGGCATGACTGTCTAGAAAGCCTCCTCAGGTGTCATAAGAGGCTGTTGGGTCACAAAGTTCTCGTTTATAGGATGAGGTGGGTGGACCAAGTCATACATTTATTCCTAATTAGATTTTTAGCTGAGTAATATGTTCCATTGAAGTAAAAGTTAAATTTAAATAATTAAAAAGAAATAACTTACAAGCTTGGCTTGGTAGGTCTCATGAATCCATGTGCGTCCACCGTTTGTAACCTTGTAATGAGTGACCTCATAGACTTCAAGACGATCCAATTGGGCACCGTCATGTGTACTCGCCTAAAATTAAGTAAATATAAAAAATAATTAATAATTTAAAGTTACATGTTAATTAGAAATATAAATAAATAGGAAATGTACTTACATATCTTGTCTTAAGCTTATCAATACCCATCTGACCCAAGACATGAGTCTGTGGTGGAGCTTTGGCCCTGTTGGCCTTGTTTTTCTTTGCCTGATCCTGTAGAAAATACATATATATATTTTTATTAGTAAATAAATTAATAATAATTAAATTTTAATGCATATCATGTTATTTAACTACCACCGTCTAAGGCTTCTTCCAATGCTGACAACAATCCTTCCATACCTCTGGCAGTATGGAAGGAGGTACATTCCTCAAAGCCTTCTTATATGACCTATTCGCAAAATACTAAATAAAAAAATATATATATAATTAAAATGTATATATCAAGGAAATTTAAAAAAATTTTTCTTACCGTTTTTTTCATATCAAGTCTCCAGTCTCGATGACGCCTCGACGCATGGCTAAGGATATACTTGGAGGCCTTTGGATTGTCCCCCCAATTGATGATCACCTATAAATTAAACATTTATATCCATTAAATCACCTTAAAAGAAACATATATAAACCTCAATATATATTAATTAACTGTAAATGACAAATGATCTCCCTCTTGAGCTCCTTTAAGACAGTCCGCTAATCAAAACAAGAAAAGGGGATGGTGCTCTTCATAACCTTGGAGACCCTAATGCTAAATAGAGGGTACTTGGGATCTTTCCCATAAGGGGTGATCTTCACCTTCACCCTCGTGCCCTCTGGTATAGCCCTTAGGTCCTTATTTCTCGTCGGGCCTCTTCCTTTCTTCTTCACTGAAATTAATAACAACAATAGTATTATGATTGAATAGTAAATACGAAATTTAAAAACTTTTAAAATATAGCAAATAACAATTTACTACTAGTAGTACTGGGCCCTGCCTGATTAGGGTCTATGTTGGCCTTAAGACGACCAACCTCAGCATCCCTCACGTTGAAATGACCCATTGCCTTTCTAATCGGATAAGACATCTGGAATTTCAGTCAGACGTCTGTCCAGACATCTGGGCACAGGCCCAGACGTCTGAAAGTGGGAATTTTCGTATATTTCCTTGCGATCTGCATGCAGACGGCACTTAGAGCTTCTCTCTCCTCCACACCCCCACTCCTAAACCCTAACACCCCCTTTCTATTTAAACCCTCTTCTCACCATCCTCACCCCCTCACCACCAGCCACCACCACCTCCAGTGTCCTCCCTGTGCGGCTGTGGCGAGGGAGAACGAGAGTGACGAGAGGGAGGGCGAGCGAGGGAGAATGAGAGGGTGAGCGAGGGAGAGAGAAAGGAAGAGCGTGTGAGAGGTCAAAGGACCTTTGGGAGCTCGGTGGAGCTCATGCAGCCAGCGGCGGGCATGCTCACGAGGAGGAAGGACTCGGGGAGGTGGCCTCCCGGCCCTCTGCTGAAGCTGCTGCGGTGCGCTGCGGGCGACACTATGAGGAGAGGAGCATCGTGGAGGAGGTTCTGGTACTGGAATTTTTCCAGTATCAGATGTCTGGAGCATCGACCAGACATTTGGAGGGGCATCAGGATGTCCGGAGCTGAAGTCGGACGTCTAAAAGCATTATATCGCACGAGGTACGTATCTTCCTGCAGTACTTTTCACCATGCAGGTTGTAGCGTAAGAAATGTCGGGCTGAGTTTGTGCCTGCAATTTTCGTACGCAGGTGCGGGACGTTGGAAAGGTGCGCGGTGCGCCTTCTCAGGTACTTTTGGACGTCTGACCGCATCGTCAGATGTCCGACAGTCCTTTCAGATGACTGGAAGGAGGGTGAGACATCTGGAGCTACCCCCAGATGGTCGCGAAGGGGTCCAGACGTCTAAGGATACCGCAAGAAATACAAGGTAAGATCTAACATCTTTTAAGACATCTGATTTTGGACAGTAACCGTGTTTTTGGCCCGTTTAGGGCCCAAAGGGAATTGCATTTCTACAAACGAAGTACCGTTGTTTTCCACTCGAGTTTCTCTACGTGTTCGTGTTGATTATCTACTGTTTTGAGCTCATCTGATGTTAATTAATCGCTGGTATAGGTTACCAGCCAGTGGTGTGTTCGAGGCCCACGGAGACGACGAGATCTGCGATGCAGGCCTCCATTCCTCCCGTGATACCCGGTAGAGTGGTTTAATTAAATTGTTAAGATGTGAATAAAGAATATATTTGCTTAGATTAAATTGATTGAAACTCTAGGATGTGGAATGAACCCTAGGATAGAAATGTATGAGCCTGATGCTGAGCTACTCTATTACTTGAGATGTATGCTAAAATACGAGCTGCTTGTATGTGAATGAGAAATTGAACTGTGAAACTACAAGTTGCCTATATGATTGAGAATTGGATTGTGAAAACACGAGCTACCTGTATATGGATGAGGAACGAGTTATGAAACATGAGATCTGAACATGGATAAATGAGATGAATATGACCATGAACCCTACTGGGAAATTAGGAGGAAAACTCTTGGATATGGAAAAGAATTCCGTGTGTAGACGGAAGTGAGTTGGCCCTTGCGTACGTGATACCAAGGAGCACCGTGGTTTTTTTAGTGTAGAGCTGAGCTAGCCGCCCTTGGGCTGAGACCCGGGGTTAGGATTGGCCACTCTACACAGACTCCTGTTGACCTTTGCGTACATGGTACCGAGGCGTGCTACTAGTGTAAGGAGGAAGCTAGCCACCCCACCAGGCCCGGGGTTAAGCTAGCCACACTACACCGACTTTGTTAGGCCCATTGGGCAAATCAGGGTAGTCGAACGAAGGTACGCGGACTGTGGAGGGGCGAGACCCCTGTTCTGAGAGGGCAAGGCCCTATACTGTTCCGTGCTGTACTTTGGGCGTATTCGCTAGCAAAAACGACTGACCACGTGTCTTTGTGGGGTAGTTACCCGTGAGGTTATCACGCGTGCCGTAGTCACCGCTACATCTCGACAATGACCTCGGGGTGGTTGACTGGGTGTAGGACTACCGTGGGGGACTCTCCTGACTAAGAGAACACCACGTGTACCTTCTACTCCACGGAAAAGACTACAATCAAGATTGTTCCCATGAGGAACAAGCAAGATCAAGAAATACTTGGATACTTTGTGAAATAGATGAACCAGAGATACATAGATGAGATAAAAAGAAATGAGAATAAAACCTGCCTGTTTGTTTTTACTTTACTTGCACATAAATGATGTAAACACCACTCTACTCAATGTCTGCTGACTCTGTCTTTTCGTAACCCTATTCAGGACCAGGAGTTGAGCAGCCCGAGTTTCCGACTGTAGAGGGAGTTGGGCTTAGCCAAGCCCAGCCGTAGTAGTTTTCTTTCCATCTCTTTTGTTTCTGCTGTAGTTGTGAGTCCTGGACTTTAAAATTTCTGTTCCTGTTACTTTCTGTTTCCTTTCTGCTGTTGTTGTGGTGGCATGTACTATTTATGACGGTTACTCTACTTTCCTTTACTGTTTCATTTTTCCTTCTGCTTAGTTATATTGCATGTGTGAATGTGGTTTATTTCCTGCTTTTGGTTATTTCTTGTTGGACGACTAGGTCTTAGAATTAGTCGAGGCGAGCCGATCTTGGGTCCTGTAGGGATCCGGGAACCGGGTCGTAACACTCGTCCTCCCCCTCAACCCCCTCTTCATCCTTGTTGTCCCCGTCCCCCTCGTCCTAGTCAGGGTCGTGACTGTCAACCTCATCCTCAGGCTCGGGTAACGTCATAAACTCAGGGATTACTGCCTTCTTCCACTCCCTGTAAAAAGGGACTATAGAAGTGCACCAGGACAGATATATGTGTGTGTACGAGAGGGATTGAAATTGGGAGTGGGTATTAAATATGCATCGGTGGTAAGAGTGTAGGGGTCTTGGGGGGGAGTAAGCTGGCTAGGGAAGGTCTATGTGCAGGGAGGTTGTGTGGAAGGAGGTTGTGTGGTAGGTGGCTACGTGGAAGGAGGCTGTGTGGTACGAGGGTCCTGGGTATTGGTAACGGGATTTTCAACCACAGCTAATCTTTGTTCGTTCTAGTGCTTATTACAGTAATGTCGTTATAGTGTAAAATAAGACAGCTACGGTTGTCGTTACTATCAAAATTTACTCGGAAATAGTTTGGTTTCCCGAGGTCGAACTCAGGGAGCTACTAGAATTCTAGAAGTACAGAGTTTTCTTTATTACAAAAATAAGAGAGAGAGAGGGAGAGATAGATTTCGATTTTTGGCTTCTTCTTCTTCTCTTCTTTCTCTCTTTGCTTGTCTTCTTCTTCTCTTCTTTGGCTTTTCTTCAGCTGCAGTGTTTCTACGGGTCTTCTTATTCCTATTGCCTTCAATTCTTCTTCTACTTGTCTTCTATTTCTTTTCTTCTTCAGTTCTTCTTCTTTCTCTTTTCCTGCACGAAGTCTTCTTCTGCTTCTTTCTTCCTTCTCTTTTCTTTCTCTTCAGTTGCAGAGCCTTCTCTTTTCTTCTTCTTCCTCTCTGCTTTATCTCCTCTGAAACTTCATCTGTCATTTGATACCACAGTCAGACGACTTAAACGGTGGTCTGCTACAGTGCTTCCTTTTCTTCCTTCACTGCTTCTTCTTCTTCTTCTCTTCTTTGGCGAGCCTTCTTCTTCTTCTGCTTCTTTTCTTCTTTGGTCTACTGCCTTGCTCAGCTGCAAGGCTTCTTCAGGGTTTCTTCTTCTTCTACTCCTCTGCCTTGCCTTTTCCTCTGCTCAGCCTCTCTTCAGATCTTCTTCCTTCCCCTTCCTGCGGCTAAGCACTTAGCCGTTCTCCTTCGCGCCCTATTCCTGCACACAAGGCACAGCAAAACCTAACCCCTTCCCTCTACCCGCACGTCTCTCTCTCTCTGTAAACCGCTCACAAGAAGCTCTCCCAGAGCTGGGTTAACAGGTCGGATAGTGTACCCGTGACCAGGCGCATCGGCGTGGGTGGAGAGCGAGGAGTGCAGGGTAGTGTCGGGTCGGATCCGCCAGGTCCACGAGGTGAATCCGCGGACGAGGCGGGTGTGATGGGTGAGGGACCTCACCCCATGTGCAATCGGAGGCGATAAGCCATATGCATAAAATCAATTTAAATTGGTGCGGCGCTTCGAGAACTTACGATGTGGGACTAAATGGTTGCCTCTCCTCTCGCGAGCCCGCAGGAAGACCGCAGCCTTGCTTCAGCAGCTGCAGCCTCGATTCCCCTCACTCGCCAGCTGCCTGCCTTCACACGACTCGCCCGCCTTCGCAACAACTGATAGCTTGGAGCTCTGAAGCCTGGAGCACGCTTGGGAGCTTCTTAAGTCGTCGCCAATGGTGGCCGGGGCAGCAGACCTGTCTAGCACAAAAAGGGCCTCTCGGCCTAATCAAACCACTGGGGGACCTTCGCCGTGGCACGGCGAAGGTGGTGCGAGGTGCAGCAGGCCATGGGACGGCCTAGGCGTGCGTGCCTAGGTTGTCCTGTGGCCGGAAAAGTGGGTGTGATAGGTGGCGTGTTGAGTGAGTGTGGATGGACTGTGGAGGAGGGGAGGGCGTTCAGTGTGATGAGGCGGAGCTTGTAGGACGGTCGGCGAGTTGTGTGGAGCTGCGGATTGACGGGGGAAACTCGTTGGAGGGTGGCCGGAGACGGGGAAGGTGATGGTGGTCAGGGTCAGTCGAGGGTCGATTTGAATAAAATAATGTGGGGAAAAGAAAGAGGGGAAGATTGGGAGTAATTGTAACCTACTTGCAGGGACGAAGGGGGCCGGAGAGGCGGACAGTCGTATCGACTGTTGCCGGAGAAGAAATACCCAGAGGGAGAGAGCGGCGGTGAGGAAGAGGGCAGGGAAGCGCGCGCTTGGTGCGGCGCGATGCGGGGAGATCAGGCGAAGGTGGCTCTGCTGCTGGTATTGCAGCAGAGCGAAGAGAAGGAGGAGGAGGAGCCGCCAGAGCTAGTGGGTTCCTGTCGAAGTGGAGAGAGAGGAAGGGTTGAGGGATTCTCCGTCAAGACCGAGCTGGGAGAAACGGCTGGCGACGCTGGTCTTTATAAAGGCGGTGGCGGAGGGGCAGACGCACGCTGGCGACGTGCATCCCTCACCGGAGTTTGGTCGGAGACGAGACCCATACCTTCCGTGCGTTCGCACGGAAGGTGTGGGCGTCGTCAGGTGGCATGGCCGAGCCCCTGCGATAGCAGACATCTCAGGGAACTCTGCGTTCTCTTTGTAGGACGCCCCCTTCACCCTACGCGGCGCCATGCTCCGCACAAAGTCGCCGAAGCATGGTGCTGTGCAAAGACTTGCAGGAGGGACCAAAATGCAAAGAACGAAGATGAAATTAGGGGCCAAAATGCAAGGGTTTCGAAAGTTGAGGGTCAAAAAGTAAATGATGAGGACCAAATTGCAAAGTCGGTTAAGGAGGCCTTTTCTTAGGCTCAAGTTTTTATACATGACTAAGTTTGACCTAAGGATTTTAATGGTGAATTTTGTTTCTAAGTCAGACCATGTTTGACCGACCAATTTACGTAAAAACCTAAATTAAATCATTAATTGGGCATGGTTCTCAATGTAGGTCAAAATGGGTTTCTAAGGCCAAATTGAAAGTTCTAAACCCTAGAGATTATTTTTCTATAAATTTTAGAGGATTTAGTTGATTTTTACCCTACCTCGAACCACTTGAATTGAAGTGGGTTTGTTTTAGGGTTACAGAATGTCATTTAATTCCCTGGAGTTGCTATAGCCCTTATTGGATCAGATCATCCCACTTTCCTTCTTATTAGGTTAGTTTGACTTGTGTTTGGATCCTGAGTTACCCTGTTTGCAGATTGTGTTGGTGAAATTGCATTTCTACCCCTTATGACTTATTTTCTTCTTAAACTCAGAATTCTCTGAGTTATGCCTTTCTTTGAGTTATGTAGGAGCTTTTTCTTGCATACCTAGGTTAGATTGTGCTAGTTGGGGTTCATGATGAGATTCTCATCAGGTATCGAGGGTAATGTCAGGACTCCTTCGATGAGAAGCCCACTTCTTTAGTTTCACCATCCACGCAACACAAAGAAACAATTAGTGACAAAAAAATACATAAATTTATAATTCATATGAAAAGCATGCAAATAACCGAAAGAAATCATTAATGTTACCTTAAAACAATATTAACCATGTAGAAAGAAAAAACTAATAGAATTGTGTCAACAACTTATAATAAGAGTAAACAAATTATTATATCAGAACAAGAATGATTTATGAAGAAATTTATATTATAAAAAAAGGTTTGTAAATTATACCTTATATATCAATATTTGTTGCACTTGATTTAAATCTGGTTGTTAAAGTTCTTGATATGCTTCAAGTTCTACTTCAGGTTCCCCTTCCTTTTGAGAATCGTAATAACTACGTGGCATTGTTCTAACAGGAATTATCCATCCACTTTTACCATTATTAGTCAAGCAAAAGACTTAGTAGACTTGACAGGCTAAACTGAACGGTTTGGTATTCTAAAGAATTTGATGGTTATTATTTGGACTTATATTCTTATACTTCTTATCAACCTTAAACCCGACGTCTTCCTTGAAAACATCCAACCATTCACACTTGAAGATGACAACTTTGCGATCATATTTGAAGCTAATCACGAGAATTTCTTCAATCTGTCCATAATAACCATCACACCTGCCGACTAACCCATAAGGAACAACAACGCCAGCCTGCTGTGTATCCTTTACATCATCGACAGATTTGATTCTATATCTAAAGCCATTTATGATGTACCTAGAATGGTAATGTCCATAAATCAACGGACAATCGGATATTACGTCAAAGTCTTCCACCCACCGCAGGTCATTGTTTTCTTTCATTTTAGTAACACGCTGCATGAGCCACTCATGAAAGAGTACATCACGTGCATTTGAATGTAACGATTGTTTAAATTCATCGTAGAAAGGGTCGACTTTAGGAATTTGCTTTAATATATACAAGTGTGCCAATTGCCAATCTATTTCTGGAATCTCAATAAATTCTATGTGTAGAATCGACTTTCCTAGAATTTTAAAAATAGAAAGACAATTTCTGTCATGTTTATTGTATCTCCCATCATAATTTCTCTCAAAATAATTGAATTCGTTGTCTGTCTCACCTAAATACATGCTATAGAAGTTCATGGATTCCTCAACTAAATATCCCTCGACAATTGACCCTTCCAGCTTAGCTTTGTTTAACACGTAGTTCTTCAGTTTTTTCAAATACTTCTCTATAGGATACATTCATCTGTATTAAATTGGCCCTGCGATCCTTACTTTATTTACCAAATGTATTGTTAAATGCACCATTATGTCGAGAAAAGCTAGGGGAAGAATCTGTTCCATTTTAAACAATGTGGTGATAACTTATTTATCTCAGTAGCGTAGCATTTCGGCATCTAAAGTCTTTGAACAGATAGCCTTGAAATATAGACTTATGTCTGTAAAAACATTTACAATGAGATCAGGTAAGACTTCACATTTGGCTAATGGGAAAAACAGTTGCATATAAACATGCGAGTTATAACTTTTTAACCCACTAATTTTTTTTTGAGATCCATTAGCACAACGCGATAAATGTGATGAGTAGCCATCAGGCACCTGTATCTCCATTAAAAATGAGAATATTTTCTGAATCTGATCATGCTTTAAGCTGTATATAGCATTTGAGAATTCAACACTGCCATGATCTTTCTCTATTGTATGTAGCTTTGGATGAATGCTCAAAATCTCTAAATTTAGGACATCCAACATATTGTCCATGATATTTTTCTCTATGTACATCACAACCAGGTTATGTCGGACTGTCAGATCCTTTCAATATGAGAGTTACATGATGAAAATGCTTTTTTTTCTTAAAGCCTGAATGCTTTAATACAGCAAGGTCTTTTTTAAGAAGACGTCTCAATCTTATGTTTCTAAGTTTTTGCAAATTTTGTATTATTGTTATTCCTAACAACATAATAGAATTGTGCTTAGCTTATTTCTCGGATTCGTAGAGGAATATCGACAAGATTTGCCATCAAATCTGTCTTTAAACTACGATGTTGGCCATTTGTGGTCAATTAGAAGGAAGTTACAGTGACCCAATTATCACAACTTGCTGCTTTTAAGCAATCGGAGATGATGTGTGTCATTCATACCAATTGGACATGCCAATTTTCCTTTTGTACTCTATCCAAACAAATTTGCATATGCTGGAAAGTCATTGATAGTCTGTAGCAATGCAGCATGCATCATAAAGAATTCTTTCTTTCCTGCGTCGTATGTCTGAATGTCGTTATCCCATTATAGTTTCAATTCATCCACCAATGGTTGCAAGTATATATCTATAGCATTTCTTGGTTGCTTTGGGTTTGGGATCAATAATGTCAGCATCACAAATGACGATCACATACACAACCAGGGAGGTAGGCTGTTTGTTACCATCACCACTGGCCATATTGAATATGACGGATATATATTCTTGAATGGATTAAATCCGTCGATTGGAAGACGCAATCTTATGCTACATGATTCCTGTGCAGATGATACATGTCTGTTAATAAATTTTATGCACTCATCAGAATCTATGGGGTGACGAATGCGGCCATCTCGTGATTTGTTCTGCTCATGCCATTCCATCAATTTCACTGTCATACTTGATATAAATAGGGGTTGAAGCTTAGGAATCAATGGAAAGTATCGTAGAATCTTCGCTACCTATTTCTTACGATGTTGATTCACAGATTTTCCAACCTTATATCTTAATGCACCACACTTCGGTCAAGAATCAAGACCAGCATATTCACTTCTGAACAATACGCAATCGTTTGAACATGCGTCAATCTTTTTGCAATTCAAGCCTAGTACCCTAATATGTTTCTTCGCATTATAACACGACTCTGGATAACCTTTAGGCTTAGCTAAGAGTTCTCTGATAAATTCAAGTACCTCGGACGTTAATTTAGATTTAGCTCTATTGATAACTGAAATGACCCTTCCTAAGGGTCGCTCGGGAATTTTTCAGAATCTTAGGGGTATAGATGCAATTTTAAACCCCCCAGGTTTAAGTTATGGGCTATGTGGGGAAAAAGGATACCTTGCGGGGCAACCCCGCAATTTCCCCTCTCATTCTCCCACCATCAACGCACGCACACACCCACCTAAACCTTAACCCCTCCCTTTATAACAACCTCCCTCACCCCTCCACTCTCCCCACGTCACCAACACCACCTCCACCTTCACTCCTCCACCACCTTGCCGCCGACGACCCTGTTCCCCCCCGTCCCCAGGCAACCGCGAGTGGGGGAGAAGGAGAGGAGAGGAGCATGGAGGAGAGGGAGAGAGAGTGTGTGTTGGCGAGGAGAGCAGGAGGTGTGAGGAGGAGAATGAGCTCAGAGGAGCTCAGGAGAGCGGGTGGCGAGTGTGGCCGGAGGAGCCGAGGGAGATCAAGAGGGAGGAGAAGCTGCACAGGAGGAAGACTTGCGTGAGGTGGGTGGAGCTGCTGCGATTGCAGCAGTTGGTGCTCATGAGGAGGAGCTTCGCGAGGCGGAGACATTTTTCAACAGTATTAGACATCTGTAACGCTCCATAGATGTCTGACAGAGCCGCAGGACGTCCGAAGCTGACACCGGACGTTTGAAAGCACAAAGGGTGCTGAGGTATGTACCCTGTATGAGCCTACATGCATGTATGGTAGTGTTTATGTGTTGCCTTTTAAGCTATGCATGTAGTGTAGGTATGGCACGTTAAAAAGGCACATGGTGCACCCTTCGAGGCACTTTAGGACATTTAGAGAGGTGTCAGACATTTGACCTCTCTTCCAGATAACTGGGAGAGGTGTCAGACGTCTGGAAACTCCCTTAGACTGCTGCAAAGATGTTCAGACGTCTGAAACAGAGCCAAGAAAGCAAGGTGAGCTTTTGCGATCGTTTAAGACATCTAGGACTTGCCCTAGATGTCTGATTTTAGTCAGAATGTGTGCTTTCGACCGGTTTAGGGCCCAAACGAAGTCGGTTTTACGTAAACGAAGTATCGATTATTTCTGTTCACAATTCTCTATGTGTTAGTGTCTCACCTATGTTATTTTGAACTTATTTGACATGATTGGTTAATGGCATAGGTCTCCAGTTTGTAGTGTATACGGGACCTGTGGAGAAGACGGGATCTATCGTACGAGTCCCCATTCCACCCGAATATCCTGATAGAGATGTCCTCTCTAATATTGTATTTTAAATGATTAAAGTGCATGTGATATTAGAATGATCTAATTGAACCTTAGGATATGAAATGAGCCCTAGGGCTGAAAAGGACAAATGTACACTATTTGAGCCACACTGTTATACTTTAAAATGCATGTTAAAGACTTTACTGCTAGTAACTAAATAGTTAAGTGATGTGGTGATTGCTTAATTTATTAAATCATGAGTTGCATGTTATACGATTGAGAATTAGAATGTGAATGGAAATATATGACGTATCATGAAATAGGAGGAATATTGATGCACGAATCCTACGGGGAACTAGAAAAGGAATTGAATACCATGATATGGAAATCCGATGTGTGTGGAAACATGTTGCTTACGGCCTGGTTGGTTGTATGGACTTGGGTATGAAAAGTGAGCTGGCACTTGTGTGCGCAGTACCGATGAGAGCTATTGTCACTTTAGTGTAGGGGGAGATGGCCACCCCTTAGGTTGGGACTCGGGGTTAGGATTGGCCCCTTACACCGACTCTTGTTAAGCCCATTGGGTAAATCAAGAAAGCCGAGCAAGGGCACATGGACTGTTGAGGGGTGTGACTCCTATTCTATTATGTGTTGTACATTTAGGCATACCCGTTAGCGGAAACGACTAACCACGTTCCAATGCAGGGTAGATACTGGTGCGTTTATCGCACGTGCCATAGTCACCTGATGAGAACCTCATCATGAACTCTAACTAGCACATTTTGACCTAATAAAATGAACAAAAAGGTCCTACATAACCAAGAGAAAGGCTTAATTCAAGGAAACACTAATCTAAGAAGAGAACATAAAATAAGGGGTAAAACTATAATTTTACTATTGCAGTGCATCAACGGGATTTCTAAGGGTATAGACATAGGTCAATTAGACTTAATAAGAGAAAAAGTAGGATGGTTCAGTCAGAAAGGGGTTATTAGGAATTAAATGACATTCTGTAACCCTAAAACAAACTTACTTAAATTCACAGGGTTTCACGCAAGATAAAAATCAACTAAACCCTCTAAAATTCATAGAAAAATATCCCCTAGGGCTTAGAACATTCAATTTGGCCTTTGGAACCTGTTTTGACCTAGATTGGGATCCATGCCTAATATTTGACAAAATTTGAGTTTTTTGTGCAAAATATCCATTCACGTGGTCAAACCTAAAATCCAACTTCACCATTGGAGTCCTTAGGTCCAAATTAGGTTTATACCAAAATTTGGACGTAACGGAAGGTCGTCTTGACCCACTTTGCAAATTGGTCCACAAAATTACATTTAGATCCTCAACTTTTTGAAACCCTTGCAAATCCCCCCCTAACTTCTTCGTGTCTTTCTTCTTTTCGGTCCCTCTGCCATAGCAGTAGAGACCCATACCTCCGACGACTTTGCGCGGAGGTTTTGTCCTCGCTTGCATGGGGAGTCGCCCCTAGATTTGAAAGGGAGCTCCATGCGAAGCCCCCTACCGCATGGGCAGCTCCCCATGCCCTAAAACCCCCCATACCTCTCGTGCGAACGCTCAAGAGGTATGGGTCTCCCTCCGGCCTTACCTCTGACATGGCATTCCCGCCTCCATGCGTTTCTCCCTCTGCTTGCACCTATTTAAGGAACCCCAAATCTCGCTGCTTCCTTCAAGCACGAATTGGCCGAATATTACCCCCCAATCTCATCTCCTCCTCACTCTGGCCAACTGCTCGCAGCTTCCGATGACTCTCCCTCCCTCTTCTCGTCGCTCTGCCACCATACCAGTGGCAGAGCCAGCTCCACCGTACTCCGTGCCATGCCATACTAGCGCATCTCCTCCGACCCTCTTCGTTGTCGCCGTCATCTCTCCCCTGGGCCTTTTCATCTCCGGCGACGCCAGTACCCGCCGCTCGCCCTCCGCCTCCCCCTTTCGCTCTAAACCTGTCAGTTAAGTTCCTCTTCCTCCCCTCTTTATTTCCCCCTTATCAATTTTTAGTTTCGATCCCTCGATTGCCACTACCACCACCATCGTTTCCACCTCTGGGCACCAACTCCGGCGAGGCCACTCCACTAGCATAGACCACCCCACCCCTCGCCGACCGGTCCCTAAGCACCACCCCAACTCACTGATTATCCTTCGCACCTTCACCAACCGCCATACACTCTGCACACCTCCACCGACCACACCCACCTGCATGCATACAGTGTGCCCAAGGAACGCTCCCACAGGTGTTCCCACGCCTCGCCGACCACCTCTGCACACTCGTCTTACCTTGGCGAAGCTCCCTGAGCTTTTTAACATGGTCGCGAGGCCGTTTTGGTGCGTTCAGGTTCCAGGGGCTCGCCGCCATTGACGCGTAGCTAGAAGCTTCCTTGCAAGCTTCTCTAGGCTGTGCCCACTCTAGGGCACAGTCCCAGGACATGCGGAATCTCCTCGCGCACAGTTCCAAGCCTTCACTTGGAGTCGAGAGACTTTGAGGCTGTTGCAATTGCGAAGATGATGAGAGCCTCATCATGAATCCTAACTAGAACAATTTGATCTAAATAAGTGTGCAAAAGCTCCTACAAAACCTAAGGAAAAGTCTAACTCAGAGAATTCCAAATTTAAGAATAAAATAATTCACAAGGGGTAAACTGTAATTTTACCAATGCAGAAAACAAACAGGGTGTCTAAGGGTCTAAACACAGGTCAAATGGGCTTAATAAGAAATAAAGTGGGATAACCTGATGTTTGCACCTCAAAACACGCCTATAAGAACGCCTTCTTATGCTATTTTCTAGCATTAACTATGTATATTATAATCCTATAGTCGCATTTGTAAAAACGCTTTCATGCATGCATTTAATTGAGAGGAGAAGAGAATGGAATCAATGGCTTGCATAATTATTTTTTTTATCAAGTGTTTCTTTGCAAAAGTCCCTTCTCTATTTTTATTTTCATCTTTCTTTTTTTCTCATTCCCGCGGCTGCCTTCTTCCCGCACCCACATCCACGCCATGCTGCACGCAACGCCTCTCCCTGCTGTCCTTCCCGCACCTCTCCCTGCAGCTGCCATTCTCCCCCATTCCCCGCATGCTCCACGCCATGCTCTCCTCCTCTATAAAGCCGCAGCTCTTCCTCGCGACGAAAAGGAGGAACGTTGCTGCAATACGCAGCTGCGGCAGCAACTCGAACCCGCAACCACCTTCGCACCCACTCTCCCCTCCCATACGTCGGCCCTCCGTCGAGGAGGCACCCGGCGAGCAGGAGAACCCACTGTGGTGCTCACCACCACAGTGGGAACACCACCGCCCAGCTCTTCAACGAGCAGGTGGGCGTGGTGTGTTCTTTTCTCTTCGTTTGCATCTCCACGCCATTGCTGCCGCTTCAAGGTCCGAAGCTTGAAGCAGCAGCAGCAGCAGCTAAACCGCGGCAGCAGCAGCAGCAGCAGCGACCCCCGCCTCCTCCGCGACCTTCCCCGCAGGCGCGCAACCCTCCGCGCGCGCCTGCAGGCCCGTTCCCCGTCTCCGCCTCTGCTCTGTCGCCTCTGCAATTCCACCCGCAACAGGCCGCTGCGCGCACTGCAGCGGCCGGCTACGGCCTCGCGCCGACCCCCGCGAACCGCTGCAACCCTCCGCGACCGACTGCAGACTCCCCGCCGCCCTCTCCGAGCACGCCATCGCCCGCTCTCCTTCCTCGCACCCGGCCTGCAGACGCGTCACCTTCTCCGCGCGAAGACGCGCCTGCATCCGCGATCTTCAGACGTCCGCCTCCGCCTTCAGACGACGCGGCGTCAGACGTCCGCCGCCGCGAGCAGACGCCTTAACTCGCTGCCATCGTCCGCGCTCGCGATCTCTCCCGCCCGCTCTTTCTCTCTCTGGCGCTCTCTCTCTCTCTCCGCGATCTCTCCCGCCCGCTCCCTCTCTGTCTCCCGCTCTCTCTCTCTCACGTATTCTCTATCTCTCTCTCTCTCTCTCTCTCTCTTTTTTCACTTACAGCAACACACACACACCCATTCACCGACACACACACACACACTAATAGTAACTTATATACATACATATATATATATATATATATATATACATATACATATATCTATATATATATACTTATATATACATAGTATATCTATATAGTTATGTATACATACATATAATATAATATATATATACATATACATATATAATATATATATATACATATATATATATACACATACTCATATACATATATATATATATATATCTATATATATCTATACATATATACTTATACATTTATATACATACATATGTACATATACTTTCATGTTATTTATTATACGCTGTATCGCGGGGATATCTGCACCAGTTGCTGATATTCCCTGATACACGCATACAAAAAAGCGTGGTCCCATACATCATCCATCCTCCATCCACACTCCACGCGGCACCTAGTCGTGTTGGTTGCGTCTCTCTAGACGTCGGCTGACTCGACATAGTGCCACACTCCATCGTCACCTCCACCCCCACCCCTTTATATATATACTACATATAAATATATATCTATAGCTACTATATTTACTTTCTATCTGATAGCTTCCTTCTTAGTAAAAAGATAAAAAAAGGTATAAAAGTGAAAAGATAATCTTTGATTTGCAGGTACCCCCGTCTTGCAAGTAGCAAGACGTGTTTTGAAACTCTGTTTTGGCTAAAAGCCAAGGACACAATTTTGAGGGTGTGCCTCAAGAACAAGGATTACCAGAAAAAAACCTAAATAAGAAAAATACCAAAAACAGAATAAACGAACGGAAGAGACACGTTTTAAGGAAAACGTAGAAACTCGACTTGAACCCCACTTCCCTGAGTTCGACCCTGGGCTTAAAAGTGACAAGATAAAATCAATTAGGCCAGGTTAAAAATTTTGTAAAGAGATGGTTAGGTCTGAATTAGGTTAACCACTATACACATTTCAACGATAAAAATATCATATTAACAACCTATCCGGGCCGACCATCACCTGATCCGAAAAGGGTTATAGCAACTTCTAGGAATTAAATGACATTCTGAAACCCTAAAACAAATCCGCTTTAATTCATGATGGTTCAGGTAGGATAAAAATCAAATAAACCCCCTAAAATTCATGGAAAAATATTCCCTAGGATTTAGAACCTTCAATTTGGCCATTGGAATCTATCTTGACTAAATTGAGAACCACACCCAATTTTTGACCTAATTTGGGTTTTTGTGCAAATTGACCAGTCAAACGTGGTCAAAACTAAAATCAAACCTCATCATTAGATTCCTTAGGTCCAAATTAAGTTTATACCAAAATTTGGACCTAAAGGAAAATCATCTTTACCAACTTTACAAATTGGTCATCCTGAATTACTTTTCGACCCTTATCTTTCTGAACCCTTGTAATTTGCCCCCCATCTTCTCTTTCTTTCTTTACAGAACGGCCCCTCTTCCACCCCACACAGGCACCCATACCTCCGGCGACCTTGCGCGGAGGATGGCGCCGCATAGGGTATGGGAGCCGTTCTCAGGAACGAAAGGGGGGTTCCCTGCGTCGTCCTCTTTCGCAGGAACCCCCTGCCATGGCCTGCCATTGCCCACTCCTCTCGTGCAAATGCGCGAGAGGAATGGGTCTCCATTTCTGACTAACTCCGGCATGCTCTCCACGATCTATCCTCGAGAATCTCCTCCCTCCAGCAGCTATAAAAGAAACGGCATGGCTCTCCGGTCAGGGCAAGCCTGATTTGGCTGAGGAATTCCCCCCAACTTCATCTCCTCCTCCTACAGTCAAACGCCCGCAGGCTTCGGTGGCCCTTCCTCCTCTCCTTCATCGCTCTGCTGCCATACCTACAGCAGAGTTCACTCCGCCTCGTCCCCCTGCGCCAAGCCGCACCAACTGGCGCCTTCTAGACCCCCTCCTCGTTGTCGTTACCCCCTTTGGGCACCTTCGTCTCCGGTGTCGGCAGGCACGCGCCGAGCGCCTCCTTCCCCCCTTTTTTGTCAGTTAAGTAGGTGAAACTTTTCCCCTTACTCTCTGTTATTTCCCCCTTCTTAATTTGCTATTTCCACCCACCGATCACCACTGTCCATCACCACCTTCTCCAACTCCGGCCGCCCTCCAGCGAGGTGTTTTCCGCCGCTCCACGCCTCCATCCGCCTCGCCAACCACCCCTTAAGCACCGCGACACCTCACTAACACTAAATCCACCCTCCATTCAACACGCCGCACCTCCAGAACACCCCCCGAACACACCCACTCTCACGCACACAGTGTGCCCTAGGCACACGCACTCCGGCCTCCCCACGCCACGCCGACCCCCACACTGTCTTCGCTGTGCTCTGGCGAAGCTCACCAAGTATTCTGATAGGGCTGCAAGGCCATACTGGTGGTTTCAAGTCTCGCACCCTCGCCACCATTGACGGGAAGCTTGGAGCAAGCTTGCAAGCAACTCCAAGCCTCTTCAGCTCCAGGTCTGCAGCCCAGGTCACGTGGAAGGGTTTCGTGCATGCACTCAGGACTTCAATTGGGATCGTAGCCCTTTGTCGCTGCCCCAATTAGACGGATTCTTCCTCCCGCAGACACCAGAGAACGAAGGTGGGACTTTAGTCCCACCTCGGAAGTGTGTGGGCGTGCGCCCACACATAAGAGGAAAAAGTGCTCTAGGCTGCTGGTTGCCTCCGATAACACTGGGGTGAGGTCCCTCACCTACTCACCGAGTCTCGTTCGCGGCACCGCCCATGCGGATCTGACCCGCGACCCGACTACCCCCACTCCTGAGCACTCTTCGCTCACCACACCCATGCTGGTGCGCCTGGACCCGGGCATGCGACCCAACCCGATTACCTGGCTCTGGGAGAGCGTACCAAAGAGAGATTCAGAGAGAAAGAGACGCGGGAAAGGGTAGGGGTAGGTTTTGCACCGCGTGTGTGCAGGAACAGGTGAGGAAAAAGAAGAGGAAGAGCGGGCGGCGATGACTTAGCCGTAGAGCTCCCGCAGCAGAGAAAAAGAAGGTGAAGGAGAAGCCGCAGCAAAGAGAAGAAGAGGAAGAAGCTGAAGAAGAAAAGAAGAGAAGAAGGAGGCATTGTAGCAACAACGCCGATAAGGCGTCCGACTCGAAGAATCAGACGTCCGGATCAGGGAAAAGGAAGAAGAGAAGAAAAAGAAAAGAAGAAGGAAGAAGAAGGATGGAGCTACTGAAGAAAACGCTGAAGAAAGAAGAAAGAAGAAAACGCTGAAGAATGAAGAAAGAAGAAGAGGCAGTAGCAGAGAAAGAAAGAAAGAAGAAGAACCGCAGCAAAGAAAAGAAGAAGAAAGAAGAAGGCAGACTGAAGAAGAGAAGAGAGAAGAAAAAGAAGCCAAGAAAAAGAGAACTTTTGCTCACTCTCGCTCTCTCTTATTCTTTTTGTAACAAAATTGTGACCCTTTATGTTGCTAGAATGACGTGTGCTCCCTGAGTTCAACCTCGAGAAACTTTTAATTCCGAGTAATAAATTATAAACTGGTGACCATTTTTTTGTAATATACTATAACGAATTAATCATTATAACACCGCCAAGAGCAAGAAACGTAGAACGACACCACAAGACAACCTTAGCTGCGGGCGCACGCAAAGAAGGTAGGAAGATAGTCCCACCTCGGAATTGGAAGAGGCGCAATGCCCGCATAAATTGAATTCTTGTCAGAGGCTTATCGTCTCGAACTCACAGGGTGAGGTCCCTCTCACCCGACCGACCGGCCTCGTCCGCAACCACGCCTCGCGGACCTGGTCATGACCCGACCCGACTAGCACACATCGCCCACCACCGCACGTCGGTGGGCCTGGTTCTCGGGCACGCATACCCGATCCGTTTACCCGAGAGGCTCTGGGAGAGCTGTGTCCTAAGAGTGAAATAAAGAGAGAGAGACGCGGGGAGGGTAGAGGTAGGTTTTGGATCTCTGTACTGTGCAGGGAAGAAGGAGGAAGAGGAAGCAGCTGCGGGGAAGAAGAGGAAGAGAAGAAGAAGAAGGGCAGCTGATGGAGAAGGAAGGACTTGGAAAGAAAGAGGAAGGAGACCGCAGAGGCTAAGGAAGAAGGAGCTGAAGACTTAGTCGCAAAAAGACAAGGAAGAAGGAGCTACAAAAGAGAAGAAGAAGAAGAAGGAAGCGCAGCAGCTCAAGAAGAGAAGAATAAGAAGCCAAGGAGGCAGCCACAGAGAAAGAGAAGAAAGAAGATAGCAGAAGAAAGAGAGAAGCATCCAAAGACAGAGTAGCAGAAGCCAAAGAGAAGGAAGGAAGAATAAGAAGGCTCGGCACCGTAGCAGAAGGAATTAAAGGCGTCTGATTCAAAGAATCAGACGTCTGAAAGAGGAAAAGGCAGAGAAAGAAGATAAGGAAGAGATAAAGCAAAGAAAAAGAAAGAGAGAAGAGAAGAAGAAAAAAAAGAGAACTATTTCTTTTTACTCTTTATATACAATGCATTATTGAACATTATTTTTCAAGTAAATTTTGAGAGTTGTGATTTTTTACTTCTGAAATATCGAATTGCTCCCTGAGTTTGACCTCGGAAGTTTTTAAATTTCGAGTAAATAAATTTGATAATCGTTTTTAGTGGTATACTACAACGAATATCTTTTTAAAACACGCGAAACCCGACGAATGACTATCATCACCGCTATGTCGTGGCCATAACCCCGTGGTGGTAGGCCGGGTGGAGGACTACCACGGGTGCTCTCCCAGCCAGGAGAGTGCCACGTCTACATCCTGCATCGCGGGAAAACTGCATCAAGATCATTCCCATAGGGAATAAATGGATTTGAGAAATGTTGAGGATCCTTAGTAGAAACTAAATCAGAAATACATAGATGTTCAAACGGAAACAAATAATAATACATAACTGAAAATTGGATGGTTAGTTAGCTGCTTATTTCCTTTATGTTAATTGTATGTAAATGACTTAACCACCACTTTACTCAGCATTAGCTGACCATAGTTTTATATAACCATGTTCAGGTCAGGGAATTGAGCAGCAAGCGCCACCGGCTGCAGAGGGTGTTGGGCCTCGTCGAGCCCAGCCGTAGTCCTTTCTCTTTTTCCATTGCTGAGGTTTTTGTTAGTAGTGAGTACCTTTAGCATGTAGTAACTATTTCTGCTATGTTTCTATTATATTTCTCTCAGTTCTAGTTGTGATGGCTATGTCTGTAATGGTACCTTTCCACTTGTGACATATAGTATCTTTGAGATATTCTATTATAGTTCCATTGCTGTCTATTATCTATTTTTGCTTAGTTACATTACATGTGAGGTTCTGGAATGTTTTCTGCATTTGGTTATTTCTCATTAGACGACTGGGTCTTGGGATTTAATCAAGGCGAGCCGATCTCGGGTTTTGTAGGGAGCTGGGATCGGGTCGTAACAATAACCTTTATTCGAAATAATTTCAATAGAAATGTCAACCTTGATATAGAGCTCACTCTAGGTGGAATTGGTTCATCAGCTGCCTTAATAGCACCATAAAGGTTGTTAGGTGGAATTGGTTCATCAGCTGCCTTAATAGCACCATAAAGGTTGTTAGAACTTCGTAACATGTCACTATCATCTACAATGTTATATGCTGCTCTAAGTTCATCCAACATCTCCTCGATCCAGTCACCTTCAATATTACCGGTAGGCTCCTCATCAACATTCATTGAATCAGTTTCATAAGTTTCTACGACGAATTCTCCATGAGCAATTCACTTGGTGTAATGTAGTCAACAGCCATTACAGATTACGTGCTTTAATACAGTGTTACGATTATGTACTTCTCCACTTAAGCACCTTCAACAAGGATAGAAAATCAACTAAATGATATCCTATCATCATGAAAAGCCCAATCCAAGAACTTCCTCACTCTATTCTTATATCGAAAGTAATATGAATTTCCTAAACTAATCCAAGACTTGTCCATAATGACCTAAATAAATATTAACAGATATAAAGGTCTCAAGTTAATGTCATATTATATCTATAAACATTTACATGAAAAAAAACTACTCTTACAAGTACTTAATTCACCCACTAATTATGAATAAACATTGACATGCTATATATATTTTTTCATTTTTATTATTATTTTCACTTTAATAGCTCATACTTGAAAATTTGATTACAACGTTACTTGTTACATGTAAACGGTGTTTGGAGAAATTTCGGCAACATCTCGTACGTCTCCAGTATACCTCCAAAGACTAACCTTAATTACATTCCCAATAACTCCCATTGAAGGGTGCTTTAGGAATGAAAATAAAATCAATTGGTATACCGGAGAAGAGCAAAAAGAAATTACCGAAATTACTCCAGACATCAGTTCCATGTAACAAGTAACTCTAAGTTGTGATCAAATCTTTAAGGAACCCCCTTTGTTTAGAACTTCTCTGAACAAAGGACGATGACTCTTATGGCATGCTATAAAGACAGAACCTCATGCATGTAAGTGAGGTATACATACACTATGTATTGTTCGTATAACATGATCATAAGTGTCGACGGATAAGTATTTTGACATGATTATCCCCTCACAAAACCTGTAACCTAGGGGTTAAAATACCTATTTTTTAGCCTCAAGTGCGTCTAAATTTATGCAAGTGTGTGTAGTACTAAGAGTTAATAATCAAATATTTAACATAAGTAATAAATGTGAACACAGTTAATTAATAACAAGCAATATGTAATTGATAAAATTAAACAAAATTAACATTTCTAACAAGTGAATAATTGTAATCAATTACATATAAATTTAACAAAATTTATTTCACTGGTAAATTTAATTTCCAAAATTTATTTCAAAGGTAAATTTAACAAATTTCACATGTAAATTTATTTTATAGGTAATTTAATTTCACAGGTAAATTTATTTCATAGGTAATTTAAATTTAAAAAAATTAAAAGATAAATAAAAATAGAAGGGGACAATGTAGTGAGGGGGGTAGTTGAGGGAGGAGGAGGGCTCAGGGGTAGGTGGGGGTGTAGGGAGGGAAGGCATGGGGAGGAGGGTTGCACGAGGGGCAGCGGCGTAGGGAGGAGGGCAGGGGGTTATGCGAGGGATGGTGGTTACTTATCGAAGCAAGGGAGAATTAATGACGTGGGGGGAAGTGGCGACGGCGCAAGGGAGAGTCGACAGTAGCGAGGGAGAGTCGACGATGTGGGGGGAAGCGATGACGGTGCAAGGGAGAGTCGATGGTAGCGAGGGAGAGTTGAATTGTGCTTGTGGAGGTGAAGGATTTAGGGGAGGGGGAAAGGGGTGCATGCAGAGAGTTATTTTCATAATTGGCGACGGTTGATCGAATTAACTGTCGATAAAAAGGAATCGACAACTTTAACATTGGCGACAATTGATCCGATCAACCACCGCCAAAAATTATTTGCAATTATTGATCGAGAAACCATTGCCAATGAGCACGAGTTGCCTTTTTAGTTCCCGCCCTCTTGTAGATATTTTACGCGACGATACTCATTAGTGACGGTTAATCTTTGATTGCCGCGAAATGTCCTAAACTCTTCCTCTCGCAAAATATCTACAGGGAGTGCACATTGGTGATGGTTATTCAAATAATCGTTGCTAAATTTCCTAAACCCCATCCCATGCAAAATATGTAGAGAAGTGCAAAAGTACACATTGGCGACGGTTAAGGATTAACCGTTGCTAAATGTTTTTAATTGGCAACGGGTTGTTCTTAACCATCGCCAATTTTCTAACAAAATCACGACGCATGATCTCAACTCTAATTAGCGACATTGTAATATATAACTTTCGCTAATTATCCATTATTAGCGACGGTTTCATGACCGTCGCAAATTAATAGTCGCCAATAGTGATTTTTCTTGTATTGATGCGAACTCTTCATAATCTTAAACAATAAATGTAAAGGTTGGAATCATGTCCTGGATAAGGAATGTTATTGACTTAATCATCTGGGAATAATTGTGAGATCAATGCGACGAAATTGTCCGGATTGTGGAGACTAGATAGCTGGATTTAAGCCTGTTACTCATTGGATTTGGCTGTAGCTTTGGTCTTTTGGACCAATTTTGGGTTGGTTTAGGGAGTTGTTAGCCTCTATAGAAATCTTTGGTTAGGCTTAGTAGCCAACTAGGATAGCGGGATCTGTGGCTCGAGGTTTAGAGTGGTTTCTTACTTGGCTGGTGGATGGGTTATTGGCTGTCTGTGGTTCAGTGTGCATTGCGCTTGTATGTGTTCACGTTACACGATGTAGCCGTCACTGATGAGAGCCTTATCATGAACCCTAATTAGCACAATTTAATCTAAATAAGTGTGAAAAAGCTCCTACAAAACCTAAAGAGAAGCTTAACTCAGAGAATTCTGAATTAAAGAATATGACAAATCATAAGGGGTAAAACTGTAATTTTACCAATGTAGTACTCAAACAGGGTAATTAAGGGTCTAAACACAGTTCAAATAAGCTTAATAAGGAGGAAAGTGGGATAATCTGATCTGAAAAGGGTTATAGCAACTTGTAGGAATTAAATAACATTCTGTAACCTTAAAAAAAAGCTACTTTAATTTACGAGGTTCGAGGCAGGATAAAAATCAACTAAATCCTCGAAAATCCATGGAAAAATATTCCCTAGGGTTTAGAACCTTCAATTTGGCCTTTGCAACCTATTTTGACCTAAAATGAGAACCATGCTCAATTTATGACCTAATTTGGGTTTTTATGCAAATTGACCAGACAAACATGGTCAAACCTAAAATAAAATTTCACTATTACAATCCTTAGGTTCAAATTAGGCTGGTATAAAAATTTGGGCCTAAGAAAAGACCATCTTGACCGATTTTAAAAATTGATCCTCTTGAATTACTTTTTGACCCTTATCTTTTGAAACCCTTACACATTGCCCCCTATCTTTCTCATTGTTCTTTGCAGAATGGTCCTCCCTGCCATTCTGAGCAGCGCCATACCTCCGGCGACCTTGCGCGGAGGATGGCGCCGCTCAGGGCATGGCGCCCGTTCTCAGGAACGAACGAGAGGTTCCCTGCGTCGTCCTCTATCACGGGGACCCTCCCCTGTATCCTGCAACCGCCCATGCCTCTCGTGCGAACGCACAAAAGGCATGGGTCTCCTTCTCCGACCATCTCCGGCGTGCTCTGTACGTCGTTCCCTCAGGCTGCTCTCCTCGCCAGCGCCTTTATAAGGAGTAGCAGGGGCTACCGTCCAAGGCAAGCTAGTTCTGGCCGAGAAACTCCCCCTCCTTCATCTCCTCTCTCTCCGGTCAGACTGCCCAAGCTTTCGGCGAACTCTCCTCCTCCTTCTTGTCGCTCTGCTGCCATACCTGCAGCAGAGCAGACCCTGCCTCGTCGTCCCACGCCAGGCCGCACCAGCTGACTTCCTCAGATCCCTTCCTCGTCGCTGTCACTCCTTCCCTGGGCACCTTCGTCCTCAGCTCCGGCAGGAACGCGCCAGGCAGTCTCCCTCTGACCCTTCGTCGACTAAGTAGGCAGAAATTTTCTCTTTACTCTTCCTGTTATTTCCCCCTTCTTAATTTACTCTTTCAACCCACAGACCATCACTGTCCATCGCCATCTTCTCCATCTCCAGCCACCATCTCCGGCAAGATCGCCCCACCTCCACAGACCTTTCCACCCCTCGCCGACAAGCTCAGAAGCTTCCCCTCACTCCACTCCAGCGATCCCCCTACTCCATCCATCACCCTGCACACTCTCTACACCCCCTGAACACACCCACTTCCACACACACAGTTTGCCCTAGGCGCACAGCCACAGGCACTTCCGCGCCTCGCCGACCCCCGCACCACACCCGCCGCACTCTGGCGAACCTCCCTGGAACTTTTTGATGTGGCCGCGAGGCCGTTTGCATGTTTCAGGTGTCGCCCTCCTCGCCGCCATTAACGAGCAGCAGGAGCTTCTCTTCAGACAGCCCCAGGTCTCCTCAGCTCCAGGCATGGATTCTAGGTGACGCGGAAAGGAGTCACGCTCATGCCCAGGTTCTCAGTTGGCGTTGCGAGGCTTACAGCGACCCCAATTGCCGAAGCCTTCGCCCGCGAGTGCCTGAAATCGGAGGTGGGACTTTAGTCCCACCTCGTAAGTGTGCGGCCTCTCGCCCACACTTAAATTACTTTTGTACTTTAGGCTTATCGCCTCCGAAAGCACACGAGGTGAGGTCCCTCACCTATTCACCCGCCTCATCCGCGGCACTGCCCACGCGGACTTGGTGACCTGACCTGACACCGTCCTGTGCACTCCTCGCGCACCACCCACGCCAGTGTGCCTGGGCCTGGGCACACGACCCGACCCGATTACCCGGCTCTGGGAGCGCTCCCTAAAGAGAGATCCAGAGAGAGAGACGCGAGGAAAGGGGTAGGGTAGGTTTTGCTCTAATGTGTGTGTATGCGTGCAGGAAGAAAGGAGAAGAGGCAGCGGCTGAGACTTAGTCGCACGGAAGAGAGAAAGGCTGAAGAAGAAGAAGAAGAAGAAAGGAAGGAAAGAAGCTGAAGACAAAGAGGAGGAGCTGCACTGTAGTGACCGAGCGGTTAAGTCGTCTGAGCGTTGAATCAAACGTCGGCGAAAGAGGAGAGTCAGCAGTAAGAGAAGAAGAAAAGAAAGAAGAAGAAGGCAGGCTGAAGAAGAAGAAAGAAGAAACAGAGAAGAAGAAAAGAGAAAGAGGAACCGCAGAAGCAGAGAAGAAGAAGAAGAAGAAGAGAGAAGAAGGACAGCCGCATCAAAAAGAAAAGAAGAAGAAAGGAGGACTTAGCAGAAAAGAAAGAGAAAGCAGAAGCCTCTACAGCCGCAGGAAGAAAAGAAAGAAAAGAGAAGAAGACTCTGAGAAGAAAGAAAGAAGGGAAAGAAGACAAGCAGAGAAGAAGAAAAAGCCAAACTCTCTCTCTTTCTCTCCTTTGACTTACTTTTTTGTAAAACATTATATTGTGAATTCATACGTTTCTAGAATTATAGTTTGCTCCCTGAGTTCGACCTCGGGAATCTTTCTATTCCGAGTAATAAATCATATTAGGCTGGTAACCACTTTGTTATATACCACAACGACTATAATAACTATAAAGACAAACAAAGCGGTAGTGCACCAATCACCCCTTTCCGTTATGACTGAGGGTGAGAAATTAGGGTGACTTAATGGGTATAAGGTGCCTTTTGCACTAAGAAGATGGCTTATGCCTGTCTGGCATCTCAGAAAGTTGCACGAGAGCGCCTCATATCCTGAGGCATTGATTAATGAGTTATGGACTATAATAGCTTGGGCTTTCAATATATAAACGTAATTGGATAACGAAATGTCTATTAAATGAATGAATTAATGACATAGTACCCATTTTCTTTCGATCTAGGTTACTGTTGTGCTCATTTATTGTTGTTTATTTTCTTTTTTGAGAATGAGTTGTTGTTTCTACTCTATTTAGTTTTTATTGACTTGGTTCTTGGGTTCTATACTTAAGTATCCTTGGCTACTAGTAAGGTGATTACCATTTGTACATCTCTTGACTTATGTACTTACGTTCCATGATAAACCCTTTGGTCAGGACTTCGTTCTTTTTATTTTTTTCATTTTGATTTACATTTTATTTGATTGATTATTGTTGTATCATGACTATGTGTTGGACGATTGTGATCTTACGATTGATTTATAATTATTGTTAATATACAATAACATAAATTTCGTCGATTGACTGAAGTTGAGTAATCACATTAATCATAACAAAGAGGGTGCTATTGTTTTCTTTAGCATAATAGATTGAGATGATTTTTCATGCAACACTTCCATGGGTGGCTAAAGCTACGTGGTTGCGATAAAGCTATGTGCAATCCTAACCGGGATTGCATGCAGCTCATACCCTCTGTCTATTTCAGGCAAAATGACAAAAAGCGAGGCAAGGCCCACTATTGGGGGTGGGGCCTTTTTTTTTTTTTTTTTTTTTTATGTAGGGGAAGGGTGTCCTTGTCTGCGTGAGGCGAGGTGTCCGTGGACTTTTTGTCACTTAATCATTATACTCCTCAACGAAATTGGATGCTTTTGGTGGAGTTTAAATGCTTGGTTTGAAACATGTGGTTGTCACTTATGAATTCAAGTGCGTGAACATCATATAAAGTTTCACATTAAATTTCAAAATTCGGATTCCTACTTGACATCTATATTAACATCTCAACTCAAACAAAGTTACCTTATAAGTGACACCTTTAACCCAACAATCGACTTTGATAGCAGAAGTACAATTATTGAGATCCTTCTGACAAGTACACAAAGAGGTATCATATATATAATAAAGATTCAACTCCAATAATTTAAATATTTAACTTTTAAATCGTAGGTCACAAGGCAATTTGGTTTAATAAGGCTTCAAATAAATTAAGTTCATAAATATTTGTAAGGGACTACCTTATACATGCCCACCTATTTTTACACAATATCACGAGACAATGATGAATTTAACAATTATGATCTTGCATTTCCAAATTAGTGATTAAGAGAAATATGTGAAATTATTTACTTCAATCAACTTTGTGTTAGATTATGATTTAATATATATGTGGACCTGTATGTGAGCATATGAATATAATCATATAGCATACACTTTAAGGATTGTCATTAATTCATATCCATTTATAAAGTGATCAGTTAATGATATTAATTTAATATGAGTATGAAATGCAAAAGAGAAAGTGTGATAATTAAACTTATATGTGCAGAGATCTAATTGTAATTAGAATTTCCCTGATCGGAGGATATGTTAATTATCATTTTTGCAATTAGTGGGATAATTGCTATCTACTATGGGGTTTATGTTCCCCAAGGAAACTACTAAGATTATTCTCTAAGGCTCAACACCCATCTTGACTTAGACGAGTAGAGAGAAAAGTGAGATTGAACGGTGTGTAGAGTTCTGCACTCCTCAATAGCTGCTTTCAATCCAGAAAGGTGAAAGTGGGATCCCTTGGAAGATCCATATACCAGCCCAGGTTGTTTTTCAATGATGAGTGCAAGTATATTTTCAAAACATAGATAGATTCTTTTACATACGTGGATATCGCACATTTTGCTAGTCATGTGCATGTAAGTTTTATATATTAAATCCATTCTAGAGTTTGCATGTCATGTTATTTTCATGTTTTTATGCGATTCAAATGGGCATATGTATCAACCATTGGAATCGTAAGTTTAAAGACCAAAGGGGATGTTTCATATTCTAAAAAAGAAACTTGAAATGCATTTTGTAACCATCATAAGTATTGCGTATGTATCAATACTCAATATAAGTACCGGTACTTATATTGAGTACTGATACATACGCAATACTGTCTTGGGCCATTATGTGTAATGTAGGTTGCTAGTACCGGTACTTTTCATGAGTACCAGTACATAACATGTAAGCTATAGATTAACTCCAGGTCGTCCGAAGTTCAAAATTAGGACTTATATATACCGGTACTTATCATGAGCATCGATACACATTAGTCTCAGGTCAGGTTCTGAACTTAAAGTCACCAGAACCTGTACCTCCCAAATACCAATACTGGTCACAAGTATCAGCACTAATAGGCTATAGGTACATATATAGTACTTAACCAGTACCGGTACTTTTCATGAGTACTGATACTCGTTGAAACCAGTTGTTTCCTGGAGAGATACCAGTACTCTATGAGTATCGGTACTCAACACAAGTAATGGTACAGAGTGAGTACTGGACGTGTACTCATCTAGACATGGGTTCTAAACTATAACCCATGTGTACCGGTACTCATTGAGATACAGAACTCATAACTGTAACTTTATGATATTGGTACTGGTCTACCAGTACCGGTATCCAACTAATATAAAGTCCAGTTGAGTTAAGTTGTAGCACAGGTCCATCCTAAGTTAGAGGTGGGTTATTTATAGTTAAGCTATTAAAGATTGTTATGAACGCGTGCCCCAGACGTCTTTTAAGACGTCTGGGAGGTGGGCCAGACGTCGTACCAGACGTCTGGAATCACTTCCAGACGTCGTATCAGACGTCTGAGATCGTTGCCAGACGTCTGGAAATCTGTTATCTTTGACACGCGTGGGCCGTCTGCGCGCCTGAGTGCGCAGACCCGCATATTCGTTTATTCCTCCCTCCTGCGGCTGCAGATTCCCCTGCCGCGCTCCTTCTCTCTCCTCCTCGCGCGACCTTAAAAGGCCACGCGCTCTTCCGTCACCACCGCCTCCTTCCTCTTCTCCTTCAGCCAGTGAGCACGAGAGCGAGCGCAAGGTTGCAGCGGCGGCCGCAGTGAGCGTGGAGGAGGTGCTGCGTGCGAGAGCGGCGCTCAGCCGTGAGGGCGAGCTCGCCGGGGCTGCCAGGGCCGGCCGGCGGGGAGCGCAGCGGGCGCGGGGCGACGCGGGGGGGATTGATGCGGTCCGAGCAGCAGGCGCACGAGGTGCGACGAGACACGGCGTCGCGAGCGGAGGGCGAGTCGCAGCCTGATTCTGGAAACATTTCCAGAATCAGACGTCTGGCTGTAGTACCAGACGGCGGGAGCGACCTCCAGACGTCCGGGGTGACCATCGGACGTCTGGGAACTAGGCCAGACGTCCCCGCAGGCTTCTAGACGTCTGAGAAACCACACAGAACAAGGTAATTCTCTGATCCACTTTTTAAGACGTCTGGAAGAAGTTCCAGATGTCTGATTTTGCACAGTGTCGTCGTTTTCAACCCGTTGAGGGCCCGTTCGGGTTCCGTTTTCCGCGTTTCGAGTTGCGTTCTTTCCAGAATTAAATCCTCTACCCGTCTACAGTAGCTATACACTGTTTTGAGACACACCTTGTGTTTGATCCTTGTGATAGGACCTCGTTCCGTTGCAGTCTTGGGGGTTGCGGAGGCACGCGGGATTCCCGATCACGCCCCCATTACTCCCGTCGTACCTGGTAGAGTGGCTTTTAAGTATAACCTGTTAAATTGTAGAATCATAAATAGAACCTAGGACATTGCATGAATCCTAGGAATGAAAAATAGATTGAATGATAGATCCTAGGTGTTGCATGAATCATAGGGCTGGAAAATTAGATTGTATGATAGATCCTAGGATACGGCATGAATTACTCCCGTCGTACCTGGTAGAGTGGCTTTTAAGTATAACCTGTTAAATTATGGAATCATAAATAGAACCTAGGACATTGTATGAATCCTAGGAATGAAAAACAGATTGAATGATAGATCCTAGGTGTTGCATGAATCCTAAGGCTGGAAAACTAGATTATATAATAGATCCTAGGATACGGCATAAATCCTAGGACGGGAAAACTAGTGGAATAGATGAATACTGCAATCTTGGAAAAATGGAAAGGAGCAAATAGCTGCCTGTAATTGAATTAACAACTGCCTGTTGAATAAATAAACGTGTTTGAGAACATGGATTGTGATAACGTGAAACTGGAAGGTGAAACTTAGACGTTCTGAGCTGGAACCCTACGGGGAAGTAGGAGTAGAACTCCTGGAAAGTGAATGGAATAGAATTGGGGAAGTGAGCTGGCCCTTGAGTACGGAGTACCAAGGAGAGCGACTGTCCCCCTGTTTAGTGCAGAGCTGAGCTAGCCGCCCCAGGGACCCGGGGTTAGGACTGGCCACTCTGTACCGACTTGCTGGCCCTCGTGTACGTAGTACCGAGGAGAGCTACTAGTGTAGGGAGGTACTAGCTACCCCACGGGCCCCGGGGTTCTGCTAGCCTCCCACACCGACTTGTTAGGCCCACTGGGGCAAACCAGGGTAGTCAGGCGAGGGTGCGCGGACTGTGGAGGGGTTGGACCCCTGTTACTGAGAGGGCTCTGCCCTGTACTGGTTCCATGCTGTGCTTTGTGCGCACCCGTTAACGGAAACGACTAACCGTGTGCCAGTGCGGGTTAGCTACCCGTGCGTTTACCGCGCGTGCCGTAGTCACCGTTACGTCTGTCAGTGACCTTGGGGTGGTTGACTGAGAGTAGGATCACCATGGGGGACTCTCCCAGCCAGGAGAGCACCACGTGCTACTTCTACTGTTCGGAAAGGACTGCAATCAAGATCGTTCCCACGAGGAACATTCGAGATCAAGTGAAAGATCTGAGAAATAGATAAATCGTGAGATAATTGAAAGACTTAAATAAAGTAACAGAACTTAACAGCTACTGTACACTCTACTATTTCTTTAGTTTTAGTTGCCACTCTACTCAGCGTTTTGCTGACGTGTTACACTCGTTACCTTTCAGGACCAGGTGTTGAGCAGCTAGGGTCAGCGGTTGCAGAGGACGCTGGGCCGAGTAGGGTCCAGTAGAGTTACCACTGCTTCTTGTACCTCTTTTTTTGTTCCGTTATAGTGAGTAGTTCTTGTTTCCGCTGTATTTTTCTTTACCTGCAGTTCATATTTAGTTATGAATGTTGTTCTACTGTTGTGATGGTATATACTGTAATAGTTTCTTTCCTTACTGCTGTATTTTCTTACTGTTAGTTATATTCATGTTGAATGTGATTTATTTTACTGTTCTTTTGGTTACTTCCTCGTTGGACGACTAGGTCTTGGGATTAGTTGAGTCCGTCCGGTTCTCGTGTCTCGTAGGGGCTCGGGAACCGGGTCGTTACAAAGATTTAAGGAATTTTCCAACAAGTGGTATTAGAGCCAACCCATTCTCTACTTAATATAATTAAGCCCTGTCTGATTAATAAGGTATCTTGTTCTTTGGTAAACTTGTTGAAGCAGCATCTCACCAAAGTGAGCTCTCTTGTGAATATTGGGATTATCCAGGAATAGTAAAAGGCTGAATGAGTATGAGTAGGTGGGTGTTCACTGGCCTAAAGGAAGGTGTACACTCATTGAACTTTCACTTATTTGCACGGGAGTGATGATGTGTTGGTTATTAGTTTTTCTGAGAAGTTGTTGAATCGGCTTGATTCGTTAATTCTCAACATAGTTAATTAGACTTAATTAATTGCACAAAAATGTAACGTAGGTTAATTCGAATTGATATTGAAAGTGTATTATAGGGCCAAGTTAACCTAACATTTTAGAATTTAAGATCTTTTTAACTAGAAGTCATAATTGAATCCTAATTCACCATTAATCCCTAAGCATTAATTACTAATGACTTAATCAATCAGATTATAATTAGATTACTTTAAGCATATGAATCTTGCACAAAAGATTGAACAAGTAAAAGTATGCACAATTCCATTAGAAAGACAACAAGTTTACAAGAAAGATTTTTTTTTTCATTTAAACAAAGTAAACATTGTTTATTAAAGTCTCTTCCAAGAATATAAGGCAAGAAATGGTATTACAAGAGTTATGATTGCCTATTACAAAATTAAAATCTAAAAACTTTATCAAATATAAATCTAGCCCTGAAATCAGACGTGTAAAAGGAATGTTAGATGACTTAAAAATATAAATTGGACTTCTGATGATAAGTATGAACGTCTGATTCTTTCATTTCTCACCTCTTTTATTTTCTTTCTTTAATCTCTATCAGCCCTTCTTTTCTTATTCTCTCCTTTTCTCATTACTTGTGCTCTCTCTTGAGCTCTTTCTTTTCTTTAATTAAGTTCTCTTCAACTCTTTAACTCCTCTTCCTTTCTTTCTTTATCCTACCGTGCCCTCTTAAATTCTCCACACTTAGCTAATTTTAGCTCAATTAAGGCCCATTTTTTACTCTTTACTTTAAAATTTAGGTTTTTAATGGGCTAATGGGCCCACTCTAATTTGTATTAGGTGGATTTTGAATTTATTTTTACATCACACAATATTGGGCCTAAACAAGCTTGCTAACATCCACGCCCACACGGGCCCATGCACGCACCCCCACAGGCACACACACCCACGCACAGGCACGTGCACACGCACTCACTTGCACCCAATGCTCATAAGTTGTGCCCTGCACTAACAACCGGCGGGTCCAGTGTAGGAGAACAACTTATACCAAGGCAAGCACTCTTAGTTCTCCAGTGTGGGACTATCTTCTAGCTTTCCCGAACGAACTTCCCTTAGTGACTCCCAGCGACTCGCTGGGCCAAAACAATTGAGCAAAGGCTTGATCGAGAGTTGTAGATGAACTCTACATGATTCAAGCATCAATTTGATGCTTTGAATAGGATTGGTCCTTCGATTTGAAGGACGAAGATAGTTGTTTCACACAACCATTTGGCCTGTAGAGGAGAAGACTTTAGGTCACTTGACCTAACGAAGGGCTATAACTCTCAGCTGAAGGCCTGCATGCCTTCAGTGAGTCAATCCACACAATCTAAAGAGGAAGAGAGGTTCTAAAAAGCTTCAAGAAGGAGAAGCTCAACAAGCTCATTCAAGATGGACTGAGCTCAAATTTGAGCTCAAAATTAGCTGATAGAGAGCAAACAGCCTCTGAAACTGATTTGAGTTGAATTAGAAGGTCAATAACAACTGATCTGGGTGGAATTGAGGTCTAAATCTCACCAAAAACATTGAGAACAATATTAGGTTCCAATTTGAACCCAAACTGCTAAACAATCCAATTCTCAATTAATCTTCAATGAAACTCAATTAAATCACTTCAAATATATTCTAAATCATAACAGGGACTCAATCAACCCAATTAATCATGAAATCAAGCCTAAATTCCTCATATTCAACTCAATTTTGACTTAATTGGCTTGAAGTTTGACTTTTAGCTCCAAGGCTTCATAGTTCCAATTTAAGTCCTAGATCGACTTAATTCCACCTTAGGAATTTTCCCAGCACATTAAAATTATGTTTTGTTAAGCCTGAATGTGCTCTCAGGCATCGCCGCTTGAAGTGAGAATTAGAGTTGTTTGACAAAAGATTCCAGAGGTTCTAAGTCTAATCTGAAAATCTAGTTAGGTTCTAAAGGTTCTTCTGATGCTCGTGGACCTAATCTCAAGGTCTAAACCCTAACAGACTCGCCTCTCCAACTCCGTCGTAGTTGGAGAAGACGGAGTTCAGTGAGAAACTCTAGACATTAAAACACAAATCTAACTCCAAAAAATTAATCCCTAAGTCAAAAGTAATCAATCTAGAGTTCCCTAAGGCTTGCCAAGGGTTGAAGCTCAAGATCAACTCGCTGGAGCTCGTCGGAGCTCCGATGAGTCCAAAAATATGTTGCTGGAGTTCAAGACTCCATGAAAATGTCCATGAAAGGTCTCAGAAGCTTCCTGAGGTCACAAGAAGCCTTAGAAACTTATCAATTATGGCAATTAAAGATCAATTCATAGGATAAGCTTTGAATTCAGTGAAAGTGCAATCTGAGTTCGCTAGAACTCAAATAACCTCCTCTCACTCAATTGAGTGAGGAGAAATGACTAGTAGAGTGTTGCGAAGGTGTATGGGTGATCTATTAGGTGAAATTACGCCTCTGAGCTCACCATTGACAGTGGCTCAGAGGTTGAAATGAGATTTAGGCATTTTTTATGTAAGCAGTGGGGGGGCCCTTAGATGATGTATGAGTGATGGAGGGCCCCTAGGAAGGTGATTTAAGCTTGGAGACCTCCGCCGTGGACAACGGAGGTCGCCGGTGAAGGTGACGATGTATTAGGCGCATAAGCTGATAAAAGTGAAGGAAGAGATAAGAAATGGAATCGTGAAAGGAAAAGAAAGGTGCTCAGTGAATTAAAAAGACAAATGAATGCTCTAGACGAGCTCAAGGAGCTCACTGGAGCTAGAGAAGACGGCAAAAGAATTTAACATCTAACCTAACTAAACTACTTAATTGACTAAAATAACTATTCTAACTTACCTATCCTACTGTGACCTGGATGAAGGGGGCAGAGAAGTCTCTGTCGATGGTCATAACGAAGGAGGAAATAGAAGGGTAGGGGAAGAAGTCCGACGAGCGAATTTGCGGAGAGGAAATGGAGTCCAGAGTCGTCGCCTTGTCCAGAGGCTTACGGCGGAGGACGACGGAGCTCGGCGGATGGTGGAAATAATCGGAGGTAGTGCGTGGAAGTGGGGGTAGTTCTCCAGAGTCGGAAGGAATAGACTATCAGTTCGCTACAGTTGGAGAAGAGGGAAGGAGCTAATCGTTCAAATCGGAGGTATGGCGGGCTATTTATAGGTGATGGTGGAGGATAAGGGGATGTACATGGACGGAAAAGCATCTAGGTTCAGTTAAACCACCGACGTAGTCTCTGACACCGGTGAGCTTAACTGCTAGACCTAAATAGGATTAGAGGTGCATCTGATCCATCGGATGCAAAGAAGGTGAGCAGAAGCTCGGAGCAGCGGTGGAGGAGTTCAGGTGAGGGATGAAGGGTGATCAAGCGGTGTGGTAACCGGACGCTCTCAGCCGTTCAGCTGAAGATGAAGAAGAGGATGAAGACGACGGTGTACACAGGGACTTATTTGCAAGAAATCCTAAGGATCTAGACTGAATAAAAGGACTCAATGGAAGTAGAAACCTAAGGAGTAAAACGTAAACTGAGGTTTTCAAGGCTTATTTTAATTTAATTCTTTTTCAAATTTTTATATATGATTATAAATTAGATAAATATTATATATATGTCTTGAATTTACATTTTTGACCTTTTTAGCTTTATTTATTTAATTAGTTTAATTACTTAAGTTAATTACATACTTAGTTATAAATAATGCTTAAGTTAATTTATATATTAATTAGATACCTAAATCTGTATGATTTGAGTCTAAATTATTAATTAAATTTTTGATAATATAATTTAATGTTTAATTTAGTATTTTTAACTTAGTTTTGTGGTCCTTACCATTTTGTCCCTTATATCATAATTAAACCCTAAATAGACATATTCATTGCTAGTTAACTATGAAAACTAGTTAATTAGGGGTATTTAAAAGCCATGATAAGTCTCTCGTCAGGTCTCAAAGGAAGGTTCATGACTGACTTGGAGTTGAACCAACAATCATTACTCACCACACCATGCCTTTAATTACAAGTCAATCTCTTGTCCAAAGATGAGGTTTTTGATGGAGTTAACTAAGACATGTGATATGTTTAAATATTAAATTATTGAGACTAACTTTATGCATATAGTAACTGATCTTTTGTTATTTCTGTAAATTTTTTAGATATGTCATCTACTAATATTACTGCTACCTTGAATTCAATTTATATGCTTAGTGGATCCAATTTCAAGTCTTGGAAAGAGAACTTATTAATAGTTCTTGAGGTAATGAACTTGGATTTGGCGATTAGAACTGATTCCCCTACTATTATTGAAACAAACACTTCTGATCAAAAGAAGGAAAAGGAGCGGTGTGATAGGTCTAATCGTATTAGTATCATGATTATGAAAATGGCCATCCCTGAGGCATTTAGGGGCACAATGTCAGATAACATTATTACAGCTAAGGAGTTCCTTGCCAATATTGAAAAGAGATTTGCCAAGAACGAAAAGGCAGAAATTGGTATGCTTTTGGCAAATCTCATTTCAATGAAGTACAAGGGGAGAGGTAACATTCGTGAGAACATAATGGAAATGTCCCACATAGCTTCAAAATTGAAAGCATTGAAGCTTGACCTCTCAGAGGACTTGCTAGTGCATTTGGTATTGATCTCTCTTCCACCCTCATTCAACCAGTTTAAGGTGAGTTATAATTGCTAGAAAGAGACCTGGTCTCTAAATGAGCTTATGTCACATTGCGTGCAAGGGGAAGAGAGAATGAAGTATGATAAAGTTGAAAGTGCTCATGTTGCCTCTTCCTCGAGTAACAAAGGCAAGGGGAAAAAGAGGAAACTAGATGCTGTGGATACAGCCTCCCTAAAGAAGCAGAAAGGGAAGACTATCGAGTCTTCCGAATCAGGATGCTTTTTGTGTGGGATTGAGGGGCACCAGAAGAAGCATTGTATTAATTACCACGCTTGGCTTGCGAAGAAAGGTACGCTTCACAATTTGATTTGTACAGAGAGTAATTTGGTTTCGGTACTAAATCACATTTGGTGGGTAGATTCAGGCACAACTACTCACATTAGTGTATCTTTGTAGGGCTGCATGAACTACCGAAAGCCAAATGAAGCTTAGCAGTTATTTACGTGGGAGACAAGAATCCAATACAAGGTGAAACAATAGGAACTTTTAGATTATAAATGAAAATTGGATTGTATTTGAACTTAGAAAATAATTTTGTTGTGCCATCTTTAAAACGTAACTTAGTTTTAATTTTTGTTCTTGATAAACTAGGTTATTTCTGTAATTTTGGAGGCTGAAAAGTAGGCATTTTCTATGATTCAAAATTAGTTGGTTATGGTTTTATTTCAGTTCATGATAATCTATATTGTTTAGATACTATTCCTTCATTTCATGAAACTTCTCTTGTACACATGGTGTGAAAAGAAAACACATAAATAAGAACTGCGCTAGTTTGTGATACAAACGATCAGGACACATCTCTAAACAGAGATTGGAATGACTTGTGTCAAATGAGATTTTGATCCCCTTAGATTTCACAAATTTTAATTTGTGGAAAGAATGCATTAAAGGAAAACAAACCAATTTTAGAAAATTCGAAGCCAGAAGGTCCTTAGGCATCTTGCATTTGATACATACAAATGTCTATGGGCCATTTCCTATGCCTGCATGGAATGGCCAACAGTACTTTATCGCTTTCACATATGACCATTCTAGATATGGCTTCATTTATCTAATTCATGAAAAGGCTCAATCATTGGACATGTTCAAGAATTACAAAGCTGAAGTTGAAGATCAGTTTGACAGAAAGATTAAATCCATTAGATCTGATCGTGATGGTGAATACTACGGTAGATATGATTGATTCGATGAACAATGTCCAGGGCCTTTTGCCAAATTCCTAGAGAAATGCGATATCGTCTCTCAGTATACCATGTCAGGGTCACCTACTATGAATGGTGTATCTGAGACACAAAATAGAACGCTTAAGGATATGATAAGGAGTATGATTGCTCATTCTACTTTATCAGATTCTCGATAGGATGAGGCACTTAAGACTGCAGCATATATTCTGAACCGAGTCCCCACTAAAGCAACTAATAAAACCCTATATGAGCGACGTACTAGGCAAAAGCTCTATCTTAAGTATTTTCATATATGGGGATGTCACTTATAGGTCTAACGAAAAGAAATTGGACTGTAGGACTACCAAATTATTTCTTTAATTATGAGATCAGATTATTTTATTCTATCTCTTTTAAACACATCAATAAGTAGGGATTGATTTTGAAGCTTTTGTTGGGTAATTTCACATGAAGGTCAGTACATTGTATTTCAAATAACTTTCAATTTTTAATCTAAATCAAATGTGGATAAGGAAATGTCAAAGCGATCTTCAACGAGTGAAGCAAGTTTTCAAAATTAGTAGATGGTCGGAAGTTAATTATTTGCCTTTTTAAGAAATTCCTATCATATGTTGTTCAAGATGGAATACGATATGCAGGGGCAGAATCCCCTACATGGCAAAATGAGAGGAAATCCACGTAACAAAATCACAAGGATAATTTATTTGCAAGAATTAATTACTTGAACAGAGATGACAATGATCTAACTACCGTGTATGACAATGATCTAACTACCGTGGCAGAGTAGGCATCCTTAAACACCTAAGCATTAGGTGCCTCATCCTGCATCATCATCATCATCATAATTACACATCCTTGAGCCTTGATGTAGTACATTGGGTTCTTCACTTCCCTTGCATGTTTACTTTTGTCGCGATCAATTTTTACATTAGCCTGTCAAGCCACTTTACTCTTCAATCTCTAAGGAGCCAACCACTTGTTCAAAAAATTCAATGAGATTATCCTTATTAAACAAGAGGTTTTTACATGGATCCCATAAAAAAAACTCTCAAAATTAATTAAATATCATAAGAATATCTATATTTACATAAATATCATTAAAAAGTTAGCTGTGTTGACATAAATGCTCAACATCAAGGAATGGACCGTGCAAAAATTGTCATTTATGTAAATGAAGCAAGTTTTTTCCGTGACATCTATGCAAATGTGAATTTTCTCGTGACGTCGGATTAATTTTGAAAGTTTTTGATGGAACAAACAGATGAACTGGTGTTTGCAAAATCCAAGATTCTAGGCCACTCTCCTCCTTTTCCCGATGGTCCATAGCCCTACCTTCGGTATGAAAGGCAATTCAGGGACCCTCGTGCAATCTTGCCATTTCCTCACCGGTATTTCCTTCGGGAGAAAGAAAAGCGCATAGAAGAAGAAACCCAAACAGCAGAAAAAAGGATAGAGCAGAGAAGCGGATAAAAAAGGAAAGCCCCAAAAGACTTTTTCCACCCCCATCTTTTTTTTCTTTTTTTTTTATTTGTTGTTGTGGCTGCTGCCGAGGGAAAAAGAAAGGATTATAAATCACCAGCCAATCAAATTGGAGTTTGACAGTAAACTTGTCCCTCTCCATCCATACGTATTGGATGCCTAAAGTTCCGAGCCTTTCCCTTTCTCAATTATGCCCTCTTCCATTTCATACCATTCCATTGTGGCTTACAGTACATCCCGACATGGACCCTTTTCCCATTCACCATCGCATAAATATTGGCTACTGCTATATATATATATATATATATATATATATATATATATATATATATATATATATATATATATATTTACATCTATATATAGTGGGTGAGGTGCATGGCTTGATGATCTTTTCCAGTGCCAATTCCACCCATCTCTCCCAACTCCTCCTCTTTCTTCCACCCACTTCACCTCACCTGTGTCACAGTGGCACAGAAGTAATAACATGTATGCAGAGGCAGGGCTTCTCTTCCCTTATTTGCAGGATGTGGGCTTCACCAACAATCATCACCAGCTACAGTTCCATGAGGAGGAGCACCCCTTCCACCTGAGAAACAATGGGTTGCTCCAAGATGGAAGCAGCAGCCTCCGCCATCAGAGTGCCCATACTGTAATATCCCTTTACCAGCCCATCTCTTGCTGCTCTCTTAATCTTCTTCCCTTTGAAAAGTGATGTTTCCCCGTTTTTTTTTGTTCGGGAGTGGGGGTTCTTAATTTGTTGTTGGTTTGCTAGTCTTCTTGCTGTCTTGGTTGGTACCTCGTTCCCTGCTTTTTATTTTCTTATTTTCCTGTAATTGTATTTATTTATTCAAGAAAGATAAGTTTTTAGCTCTGATTTTTGGATAGGCAGAAGTCCACTTGCTCAACCATCAAACCACTCGTGTAATTTTATTTTGTCGAGTATGCCTTATATGGTATTACTTCTCATGGGTTGGGATTTTTGTTTGGCTATGTCTACCCTTGGGAAAAGCCCAGATATGGAGGAAAAGATGAATTGTCGGCTTTGTTGGGATGTTGACTCTATGTCCTCTCTTTCCTTCGTGAAGCTCCTCCCTTCTTGGGTGGAGGAGGAAATCAACACTAAGTTATCAAAACAATGCACGTCAAATGGGTTTTGCAATGTTATTTTATTTCTTTTCTTTTTTTTTTTCCGTGTGCGCGTACATGTAAGGATGGGTAGAAAGAGGCAGTCAAAATGGGTGGAAGTGAGCAAGTTGAATGCGAGTAGTGGTGGGGTAAAAGCGCTCCTTGGTTGGAAAACATTGCCCAGCAGCCATATGTTTGGTTTTGGTGGGCTTCAATTATTTGTTGGGTGATTGATATCCTGCCTCTCCCTTTTCTGACCTCCCCAGAGCTGCTCCTTCGCTTTTTAGTGAGGTGGAGTTAATTGGGTATGATTCTTTTTGATGTACGTTGTAAAAGAGGAAGTTGATCATGGCACAAGCTTCTTTTTTTTTTTTCCTTTTTGCTTCCCCATGTGTGAGTCCTCGGCAATAGCTTACCATTCCCCAAATACGATAGATTTAACCTTGCAGCACTTTCTAAAAAAGAACAATTGATTGTTTTGTTTGTAAGATATTATCTGGTTCAACATACCGACTATAGTTTTAGTATTAGTTAACAATTTCACACATCCATGAACAATATTAGGTTGTGTTTGGTTAGTGGGTTAAATATTTAATCCGTCACTTAACCCATCTCCTATTTATATCGGGTTAAGTGAACTTAACCCAGTGTAAAGTTATTCCACCCTCTTTGTGAAATAACTTTAACTCGTTAAAACATCCAAACGGATTAACTCACTTATTTCACCATTTATTCCACTCTTTCAACTTATTCCACACACTTTTTCCCCTTATCAAATAAGACCGTAGTTTTCTTCTTTGAAGATCTCTTCCTTGAAAAATATTGTTAAAAGTTAATGATGATTACTAATGGGTTATTTTTCAACATCGATGGCTCTTCTTAATTAGTTACATCCTCTGTCTTGGTTCACGTTTTGTTTGTGGCCAGAACATAATTGTGATAAAGGAAACTTTCTCTCACGGGATTTAATTTTAGGACTGAAGGGAAATAACACTTGTGTGGAGATAATGACGTTTTGTCCATGAGCAAAGCCAAAACTGCATCTACTTTGTATCATTGATTTATGCAACGAAATGCCATTAATTTTTATTTTCATTGGCACGCTATTATTTATTTGAAAAAAATGAGAGAGAGCAAAGCTCTACCAGAAGTTCCATCAATGTTTTTGGCTGTATACCCTTCCAAAGAATCTACCATGATGAGCAAGAAAAGGACCTTTTTTTCGTTTTACCCTTATGTAAATGCTGACTACTGGATGGAGGTGCATCAAAGTAGTCACAAACTCCGATATGGAGTGTAAGTTTCGTCTGTTGATATCTTTCTACACTTCCCCCATGAAATACTTAGGCCTTGTTTGTTGGCAGAATAAACATTAATTTTGTGTCTAATTGTGAATTTGTCATAGCTAATTATGGAATTACACGATTATGGAAATAGGGGTATAATTTCAGAATTAAGTAATTCCACCCCATCCGGTGGAATTATCTAATTCCGACTGATTCTTTTCAATTAATTTTCTCCTTATTCCACTAGTTTATTCCACAAAACAAGCACTACAATCGGAATAAAATTCCCTAATTTCTTTCACAAGACAACAAACCCAACCAAAAACTATGGAGGAATAAAATCTCTTAATTCCTCCATTCTTCTTACTTTTAATTTTTCTTCATTCTAAAAATTTTCTTTAGCAAACAGCACCTTAAGTTCCAGGCATACACCCTGTTGATAAGCATCCCAAAAGAACAAGCAAACAACGATATGAACTATAGAGGCCAACAAGTGATGCACGAGGTGCAGCAATTTACGTAGAAAGATGCTTCCACGGTAAAGAAGGATTCACAGGCAAAGATAGATTCCACTACAAATGACAAAGGAGTACAGGAGTAAAACATGCCAAAATCCTTAGAGGTGCACTTCAAGACATTCTCTCTACAGGGGTACGAAGGTGAAAACAGCACAATTGAATAAAAAAAAAAAAATCTATAACAGGCCAAATAAGATCCATTTAACAACGATCGTTGGATCAGGATAATTGACAAATTGGGTTGTAGATACTCTAAGGCATGGTCAACCAGCCCTTATGCACTCTAATGGATGCAACTTCGTTACTCTCAGCAGTTTTCTTTAATCTCATTGGAATTAGAAAGATCACAAATTATTTTTATCCTTGAAATTCCAATAAAAACTCGTGGCTTTAGAAACAACTTGGACATGCCTTTAAATTCTATTTTGCCCTTATCACCAAGATTTGTTACCTTGTAGCCAAAAATGATTCTTCTATTTATTTTTTGTTACCATCAAAGTAAAATCCTGATCTAGTTTAAAGTAAGACGGCCAAACTATATACATTGTCAACCACTTTGCTCTCTCATACGCACGTTTAGCAGCATCTAAATTTTTTTTCTTTTTACAGAGCAATTTGGTTAAGACCCCAAACATATCAGAATATTATCTTGGTGGAGAAGGGGACTTGTTTAACGCACCTCAACTCATCATAGAAGAAGTGCCACAAATTGAGCATGATCCCATGATAGCTGCAATTTCCATGATATCGTCTGGCGATGATATAACCTCCATGGAGACCGTTCAGGTCGATGATCATTCCAATATATCTGAATACTTCCTTGGAGGAGAAGTAGATCTGTTCAAAGCCCCAGAGCCAATCTTAGAAGAGCCACAACTTGAGCTTGATTCCATAGCAGCTAACATTTCCATGATACCAGCCACTTCGGATATCACCAATGAGGAAGCTACCGCATTTGCTGACATTGCATCAATCAACAGTGAGAAACTTCTGAATGACTTCTTTTGCGGTTGCAAGGGAAGCCTCCTAGAGAACATGGCCATCGACCAAATGCAACCCGCTCAATTGGATGTCAAAACTCAACCACCTCCAATGGAAGGGGATAAGATCACTCATAAGGACAATGCAATTCCTGAGGGATCAATTCCAAAAAGCATGAGCATGGAATGTCTGGTGTCAGAGGATTGGGGTATTTCTGGAGGAGGTACAGTTAGGCCGAACTTTCTCGATTTCCAGCAGATGAATTTCGGAGATGCCTTTAGGATGAGGCGAGCCTACAGCGAGGGGGATATAAAGGTCAGATTCTTCTCATCTTTGCAATCACTTGTTTTTTGTTTATGGTGCCACAAGACATAATTCTTGATGATCAGGGGAGTGCATTGGTTCTTCTAGTGTAGTATAAACTCTAGCTTTGTCTAGTTTGCATTATGTGTCTTGCCATTTGTAGATATTTTTAAAGGGTAGTTTAGGATCCTTGTGATAATTTGTCAGCATGCAATTGATAGTGTTTGGGCTGCTCCTTGTAGTTGGTTGAGGCATGAGATGTGAGCATGGATTATGTTCTGTCATTGGAAAGTGATTCACAGGTAACATGCTTATGGCAAAATTTTCTTCTGTGCAGACTTTGAGCAGTGGAAGCTTGAACCTTGTAAATACCAGTATCATTCACCACGAGCGGCTTCTTGGTATGGGAAGTCATAGGATCGAAGAGCGACGGGAGAAGCTATCGCGATATAGGAGGAAGAAATCCTTGAGGAATTTTGGAAGGAAAATTAAGGTAATAAGAAATGCCTGCTGAGTCCAAAGTGCACATCAACATGAAAATACCTTAATATGTCATAACAAGTTTGCAGTGGACATTTAACACGTACTTCGTAAAGTATGTGTTCTCCCCATGTACGCTGAGAAAATTATGTGGGAATTGCCAAAGAGCATCGGATTATGTGAAATTATGTCTATGCACTAAAGATGATGAAAGCAAAAAAATGTTGACTTTCCAAATATCATACCCACCCATTAGCTTGAGTATCTTGTTGAATTGGAATCGTATGTTGATGTGGTATTTGTTGCAGTATGCTTGTAGGAAGGCTTTGGCTGACAGTCAACCAAGGGTTCGTGGGAGGTTTGCAAGAACCGAAGAGTGCGAGATTCCAAGGATACCAAAGTAGATGACACGATGTGCCAGATTTGGTAGCATTAGCATGCAGAACCTGCTGTTGCAAAGCATGGAAGTCCGTGGTAGCTCTACCTGGTTCTTAGTCTCTGCGAAGAGTTGTGTTCCATTGAGGAGGTTGGTGTAAATAGTGTTAAATAAAGCCACTCTTGCTTATTCAATCTCACTCTGCGATTCTTATATCTTTTGCTTCGGCTGCAAAGGGGAAAATTTAGTCTAGACATAAAATTTGGCTGATCATTTCGCTACCCATCAAATTTACTGGGCCTATTGGTTTTGAAGTCTAGGCCTAATCAAATCCGTGTACAACTAGTTCGGGCTTGGTGCATTTCGAATTGTGCTATATTCCAAGATAATAGGTGAAAGCTACCAATTTGGCCCACGGGCTTATTCGCTACAACCAGCCCACTAAGACTATGGGCTATGAATCCATCATTTGAAATCTAAGCCCGCAAGCAAACCTAATGTATGTGAGGGTGTTTTTTTTGTTCTTTTTCTAATTTTATTTTTTATTTTTAAGCTATGATAAGTTAAACTGACCTTTTTGAATTGCGTACTCCGAACCATTTAAGTTGAATTTATATACTTAATTGGCCATCAACTCTTGTTTTAAAATGGCTCGACATAGATGGGGAATAAGAAAAGATGAAATGAAATACAATGCATATTTATTAGAATAACCACTTTAATATCGTTATATTCATTGTGGCTCTTGTCAGTTTATTGTTTGCTTAAGGGTTTAAGTGAGAGGATTATCTATATTCATGGTTTTCAATTCACTCCGGACTTTTCACTCCATCCATGACGGAAGGATAAAAAAAGTAGGCAAAAAATACAAAAGAAAATGTATTATATTCCTCAAACCTATATTTGTAATATGTCAATCCACTCTCGCATCTAATCAACCACTTAATTCATTATTCAACGAAATAGAAAATATATACCACCGTTCCGTCTGAGTCGCTGCATAGAAGGGCCCGTCATAGAGTTCCTCCGTTTCAACTTGAGATGCGACGCGTCGTCCGGTCTTCTTCGTTTGAGGGGGAATTGTGTAGTGGAGAATCTTGGCTAGTAGCCTCTCCTAGGTGTGTTCGTGGGTTGAAATGAAAATCCACCTTATTTTCACTTAACATAACTTGATCCAATCTAAAGTGGGTCATAACATGAGCAAATCTAATAGATATGATATTTAACTATATTAAATTGAATCATAAGTACTTGATTGGTTAATTTAGTTAAAATATAAAAATATAAAATCTTGAAATATAATTTAAAGAAAATTATAAAAAAATAAAAATATATACGATAATATTCATTAAAATGATAAAATATTTTTATAAATATATAAAAATATTTTTTTTAAAATATATATAATATTTATTAAAAAATTAACTTTATATAAAATATAAATTTAATAGAAAAATGTTATTAAATAAATGTAAATTTTAAAATACTCAAATAAAAATAAAAATAATATTATATCAATAAATATTGACGACCACTATTAATAATGGTCATTTCTTTTTTTTTTTAGAAAAAAAGGAAACTTTAAGCATATAATAATATCTTCGAGATGATGTTCGGGGGAATGCACACGACTATTAGGTTATGTATGCACTAGTGGCGATGGAAAATGACGCACGAGCATCACGCTTTATTGGGAAGACGATGAGAAGGGGGTTTGTCGCGTTGAAGGGATGGAAGGAACGTTGAAGCACTGAACCCATCATGGCAAGACCCTCTTCAATGGCCATATCATGTTCCACATCTTCATCTACTCTCGATCTGAGCTCCGTGACCTCAAGCGCCTCCTCACTTCTATGCTCGGTCACGTTCATGACCTTGCAAGCTGGATCGAATCTAGATTTGCCAGCCCTGGAGCCTCGACATCGCCCCTGTTGACGTCAATTGTGATGCGGCCTCCTCCTCCACCTCTCGACCCTCGCCCCTCACTAGCAGCCCCCTCTCCCTAATCTACCTGAAGGAATAAGGGATGTAATGGTTGGGATTGAGTTGTGAGCACAATGAGAACTGAGGAAAGGGAGGTTGCAAGTTGGCTTAGTTGGGTCATGAGAATAGCAATGTGGGTGGATTATGGATAGGTCATATAACGGGTTAATTAATGGGTACCCGTAGATGTCTTGACAGGTACTCAAACGGAGGCCCAAGAAGTAATGGATCATATTTAATGGATACCTGACACATATTTAATAAATGGATACTCAACCCAATAAGGTCAAAAATGATGATACCCAAGAGGCCTCTATCATTAGGTTTTTATCACCTCGCCATTCCAACTCATCTTCCGTCACCACATTAGCATCACCACATTTTTCCCTGCTGTCATCGTTTTTGACATCTCCACATTTCACAGCTTTCACCGCAATATCTTCTTTGCCATTTTCCTTAAACACAACCGTTGCATTCACTCCTTGCATGACACTTAATGCACTGAACTTTTCATTGTAGGTCTAAAGGAAATCATATTCACATTGATAGCCACATTTAGATCCAGATAAACCATGGAAGAAGCGGCGAAGGAGCTGATAGCAAAACAATATAGATTGGCAACCGGAATAAAGAAGCCAAACCAATCCATTACCCTAGTGGATACAGATCAAACGGACCGTAATTTTTGGAGAAGATGCATATATTTCAAAGTAGTTAGTCGGAGAATCACCAAGCCAAGAGGGTTGATTGAAATGTTACAAAAGGCATGGAAGTTTTCAGAGCAACCAGTTTTCGAAGAAATAAATGCTGAATGCTTCCTTGCTATATGCAAGTCAAAGAAAGATGGAGACCTTATATGGAGTAGAGCTCCATGGCACTTTGAGGGCAACTTGATTACGATAGAAAGAGTACAGCCAAATAAAAGCCCATAAATTCATAGAGGACGCCTTTGGGGTGCATATACATAATATCCCTCCTTAGTATTGGAACAAGAAGGCTATACATAAGATTGCCTCGCCAATGGGAGAAGTATTAGACGTGGACCCAAATGTGACAAAGAGTAGAAGGAATGTTGTAGTTGTCAAAATCATGGTGGTTATAACTACACCAATGAGTCCAACCTTAGAAGCAAAGCTCCCTGGAGGTGTCGTCCTCAACCTACCAGTTCAATATGAAGGTCTACCAAAATATTGTACATTCTGTGGAATGTTGGACCATGCTTATGTCTGGTGTTCAAAAGTCATAGAAGGGAAGCAGTTAATCGTAGGGGAATCAGAAGAGAGGAAGAAGACGTTGGAGGAAAGATTCTTAGCACCAAAATATCTGAATATCAAAGCCTTAAGAAGATCACAGAAGGAAGCAGAGGAACAACTAACCAACAGCCGAAGGAACTCATGAGTGGTGACCGAAGAGGGGCAAGCTCAAACGTCGATGAAAGCAGGCAACAATGATGAAGGACAGCAGAGTGCCCTGCTGGAAGATGCCAGAGAATCCCACCCCCAGCAGGTCAATCTTACTTTTCTTAGTGCTCATATGCCCTCTTCTCCTTCTAAACATAAACCAGCATCTGCTCCTTTCCTTTTTAAAACTACTGACCTCGTCCACTCCCCACAAAAGGAGAGCCACATTGCAACACTCGAAGACCCACCCATTTTTCCACCAATGAAAACATTTCTAATACTACCCCTCAAAGCCAACACCATGAAAGTGACGTTAATGCTCCTACAAACTATCATACCCATACTAACACTACCCTCCAAAACCACCCACAAAACAACCCCATTTCTACCCATACAGACCATTTTCATACTCCCACAAACTTCTAACAAACCTCTCCATTTTGCAAGAAGGCCTTGGGTGTAAATGAACCATACCCACACAAAATACAACTTAGAGAACCTGCTCCTTCCAAGGATGAGGATAGCAATCTCCCCAACCATACTGAACATAATTGTCTACACACTGAACCAGAAAATTACTGCCAAAAGAATACACCATCCTCCGACCCTGAACCATCCATAACTCCCATGAGTCCTATTTTTAATCTTAGCCCTCTACCTGGTATGAAGAAGATTCCAAAGTAAAAAAAGACACAAGCTAGGAAAATACATTTACAGCTGGCAGATGAATTGATTCAACTGGCTGTCAAGGGGAAGAGGAAAGACAAACCTGAGGACATGGTGATAGATGGACCCAGTTTTACTGATGAATTTAGCTATGGGCAACAAAAAGGCAGAAAATTGAAGGATGGAAGCAGGAGCTTGACTCAAATGGGACTCTGGCAGCTGACCCCCAACAGCTGCAAGAGCACCCATGAGTCTACTCTCATCTAACTGTAGGGGTTTGAGGAGCATCCCTGCAGTTTGTCACTTAAATAATCTCTTTAGATCTGTAAAACCAGGAATTTGTTTTGTTACAGAAACACATTGCCAGAGTCTACATTATGAAAGGCTGAAGGAGAAATTCCCGAATTTTGTTTGTTGTCATCAAGAAGCTAAAGGGAGATCTCGGGGAATTGCATTACTCATTAAGAAGGACGTTGATTGTGTTCTCATGTACAAAAATAGAAATTGCTTTCTCCTAAAAGTGCTGAATATGGGGGGAAGTAGCTGGTCTCTTTTGTGTGTGTATGGAACACCAAGAAAAGGGGGTAAGAGGATCTTCTAGCAGAACATGGTGAACATTAACGTTGCTAGGGAGCAGAATAACTTGTTAGTAATTGGGGATTTCAATGCACTGATAAGGAAGACTGAAAAAGGAGGACTACAATTCCAATCTTGGGAGTTGGCGCTCACCTGAGAAATTTTATATCTGATCTTAGCCTCTTGGATCTCGATTTTGCGGGTCCTGCATATACTTGGACAAATAAGAGAAGAAGGAACCTAATAAGAGAAGGGCTTGACAGAGCATTTGCTACGAGGGGGATGGTGTTTGACCTTCCTACAAGTAGAAGTTTTGCACCTACCAGCCATTGGAAGTGACCATGCGCCCATTCTAATAAAGCTCACTTGCAAAAGAAAGAAAAGAAGATTCACTAGAGAATCAAACAATGGTGGATGAGTGAACCCACATGCCAAACTCAAGCAAGTACAATCATAAATATCTAAATGGGCTGCGAAGGAAATTACTGATTAGAGGAACTTGAAAATAGAAATTTAAGGAAGAATTTTGTAGATACAAAAGGAGACAGACAGAGATACGAATGGAAGAGGAAGAGAATTTACAAAAACAATACAGAGATGTGCTGAAAAAGGAGGAGTTATTTTGGCATCAAAGATCGCAACATTAATGGATACAGGATGGAGATAGGAACACGAAATTTTAACCATCTATATGCAATGAACAGAAAGAAAAAGAAGCAAATCTCTTGGATTAGGCTTGAGGATGGAAGACACACGGGGAAAGAAGAGGAGATTGTGGACTGTTTTGTGCAGCATTTCAGGAAACTCTTTAGGAGTACTGAGGGGCTGGCAGACACTCCATTTATTTTCGATGAAGGTGATTATCTTATAGAGGGGGAAGGTATATTTGCTGGCAGCACACCAAGTGGGGAAGAAATCAGAAATATATTATTTAGTTTATGCCCATGCAAATGCTCAGACCTAGATGGTTTTCAAGCTCTCTTCTTTCAGAAGAATTGGGAGATCCTTTCTAAGGATGTTATCAATGTTGTTTAGGAGACTTTTGAAATTGACAGTTTCCCCCTTGAATTAAACTCCACTTATATTGCTTTGATCTCAAAAAACAGAAACATTGAGCAACCGAAAGATTTTCGACCTATAAGCCTCACCAACACACTTTATAAGCTCATTGCAAAACTCATTGCGGCAAGAGTGAAGAAGGTGCTTCTTAGAATTACGTCCCCGAATCAAAGTGCTTCTCTCAAGGGTAGGCAGGTATCATACAATATTATTGCTGCACAGGAGATTCTGCATTCCATGAGCATAGGAAAGGTGAAAAGGAATTATATGGCTATCAAAATGGAGATGGAGAAGGCCTTTGACCGCATTGAATGGAGGTTTATTCTTGATTTCCTGACTCAACTAAATTTTCCATTCAAACTTGTTAAATTAATTAAATTTTTCATCACCATACCCTCTCTGGCTGTATTAGTTAATGGATCCCCCTCCTCTACAATTTCTCCAAAAAGGGGAATTAGGCAAGGCTGCCCACTCTCTCCTCCTTTTTATCTTATGTTCTGAATTTCTCTCATGTCTCTGCATTAAGGCTGAAATTTTAGGTTGTACCCAAGGATACAAAATCTCAAAAAGAGGGCCAATTATCACACACCTGATGTTTGCGGATGATACCATGTTTTTTGGCAAGGTTGACCCGCTTGAAGGGCTAAAAATCTGCTGGCTGATGGAATATTATGGGAAGTACTCAGGACAAAGGGTGAATCTCATCAAATCCAAGATTTACTTTAGTAGAAAAATAGAAAAGGCGTGCAGACATTGGATAATGGAAGTTCATACACAAGGAATTTGAGGAAGAATTCTATTTGGGGTATCCGATTAATGATAGTAGAGGGTAGAAAAGGCTACATTAGCACATTATGGGCAAATTTAAAACCAAACCAAGTGGGTGGAAGAAATGAGCTTTATCTTAGGTAGGTCGCACATATGATCAAATCCACATTGGAGTCTTTACCTATACATCTTATGTCAGTGGTTGCACTTCCAACCCATACTTGCAAAATACTTGATAGGCATATTCGTGATTTTTGGTGGGGATTTGAGGAAGAAACTAGGCACTGTTATGTGAAAGCTTGGAACAAAATTACTGCACCTAAAAGCCAAGGAGGATTGGGATTCAGAGAATTGAAAAAATTCTATCAAGCGATGCTACTAAAACAACTTTGGAGAATTATCAAGGGGGAAGGAGAATTGTTAAGATCTATAATGTAGGCCAGATATTTTGAGCATGGACTGTTCTGGAATGCATTGAGCAAAACCTTCACCTCTAAATTGTGGACAGAGTTATGGAAATTAAAGGAAAAGCTGTTCAACAATTGTCGTTGGGTAGTAGGGAATGAAGGTCAAATAAATATTTAGAGAGATGCTTTGGTGAAAGATAGAAAAAATATTATTATCTGTAAGAAGTTAACCGGTGGCGCTCCTATGACTGTAGCAAATCTGATTGATTCATTAGATCAATGGAATTTGTCAATGTTGGAGGAATATTTTAAAGAGGAAGACAAGTCAAAGATTTTGAAAATACATTTTAACAAATCAAAAAGATATGAGATAGTTTGGCCATCTAATGCAAAAGGGAAATCTACAGTGAATTTTGCATTGTTAGGAGAACAACAGGAAGTGAAAGGTTGTAAGAGAGAGTGTACTCTCTCTACTCTTACACCTTTGTATTTATAGAAAAGAATCTAAGTTGTTACAAGAATGATTACAACAACCTTTATGTAAATTTACAAAAGCACACTCAACATAATTACATATCAACATGCATATCATGCCTTCTTTGATAAAAATGCATGTACACTTCAACAGAAAAGAATTATTATTGCATAATTTGGAAAAATAAAATATTGAATCCAAGGATCAAACTATTCATCAGGAAACTTACTACAAATTGCATTTCCCTTGTTGACGTTTTGGCCTCTAAACTATCCGGAACAATGTCCTCTTTGTTTTAGTTATCGAGAAACAAGGAGGCACTTGTTTATGGATTGTGACTTGGCAAGAGTGCTTTCATTTACCTTGGGAATTAGAACTAACCTGATGGAAGGTGACATTTTGGAATTTTTGTTTGAAGAATTCAGATCAAACGAGCAGCTATTTAACATGGCATGTTCACCAATTATGGCTCGCAAGATGTGATTTCAAACACACAAATAGCAAGGCCAACATTGATAGGATCTTATGGAGAGTTGTTGTGACAGAGCTGGAGATTTAGACAAAACCAACATCATATATGTCTACCGTATTCAAGCCATTTCCAACAATTGAATTTCACATTCAGGTTGATGTTGCTTTTAGAAATGGTGAAGCGGCATCCGCAATGGTATGTTTAATGACTCGATTTTTTGAAGCACAAGCAGAGAGAGTCCTTACCAATACCACGGAAGAAGTGAGTATGGATTGAAGATGGAAAAGGATTATAATTGCTATAAAATCAACATATTCAATAACTTGTTGTTCGAATGGTTGAGGGACAACAAGATCCAATATGGAGGAGAAGGCATCAGATTGAAGATGGCAAAAAAAATCCTGAAAATCTGCACTTGTTTTACGTGCCTAAAAGTGAAGTGATACTTGTTCATGAACTTGTTAAATTTCCTTAACAATGAAGGGAAGGTAGGGAGATGATGTAATACCAACCCCCCTTATGTAATTGCCCATCATCCGTTTGAGCTTTGCTTAGGAGGGAAAACAAAAAAAAAAAAACAAATTAACTCAATATCAAATGTAAAATAAAATATATTAAAATATCTAATTCTCTATTTCAATGATGCAGACACACATCTCACGTTTTTAACCACTACATATTCCGTACTTTTTTCATAAAAGTAATACATATTTCGTACTTAACAAAACATTTCTTTTTGAACTAAACATTTCCTAAAAGTTGCATATATGTAGGGGTTAACATATATGAAGGCTCTTTTATGTTCATTTGTTGCTGGAGTAGAATAAAAGACCATCGGCCCATTAGTGCTCGGGCGAGTGATATTTTTTTTATACTGTGTTCGATTTATTCCATTATTTTTATTTCATCTAATACAACCTATAGGTTTGAAAGCCCATTCCTTACCACTTCGGGTTGGGACCAAAGACCAATCGCTGTTGGGCCAACGTCTTGATTTCTAAGCCGAAGTTCTCTCAGTCGGGTTGGACACCCTCAAGCCCAATGGGCACTTAGCTGAATACCCAGGCTTGAATCTTGTTTTAAAGTTTCCACTAAAAATGAAGCCCACTTGCTAAGTCTTTCTAAAATTGTTCATTTTAGTTGTCATGTCACTTTTTGACAACTTTTACATTCTACATGATCGTTTATGCATATTACCAATCTACGTCTATAAATAGGAAAAGTGAGAGCACCTTCTATGCACCTTTATGAGCATACCCGCACTTCTCACTTGTGCTGATATTGGCCTTGATGTCAGCATACTTCATCTATGGGTATGATAGCACCGACCTTCTCTAGATGATATATTATTGGTGCCACAACATTAGCATGATGCCGTAACATCAGCATTGCAATTCCTATAGCATTAACACCGTAGAATTGGTGCTACATGCAGTCTCTTCGTCTTTTCCCATGATCAGATGACTTGAGCTCGCAGAATCAAATATCTACTATCAAAATTTTAGTAAAATGAGCAAAATAAATCTCGATAACTTATTAGATATACATTCAAGAAATCCAACTCATCACTCGAAACATTTTAATTTAAATTATTAAACAGTAATACTTAATCTTTTTATATCTTTCTATTTATTTTCATAAATTTATCATGTGAGATTATCCATAAGGTGTTACACCCTCCTATCCCGCTCTTTAACATGTTCTTCTCCACTCCCAATCATCAATTTCATATGAACCGAAGGACTCATCTTCGCACGATCAGAAATTAGATGTTTCTAACAATTTGTGAGATGGAGAATGCAGAGCGAACCATTTTCACCCTCCTCTAAAGTTCCAGCTTCTTTTGAGCGAGTTTCTTAATGGCATGCCGTGTAAATTTCGGACGGGCTAAGGACGAAAAGGGTCCAACTATTTATTTGGTGTCCAACATTAGCTTATTTGGGCAAAAGTGCACGCAATCAGCCACGACGGAAAAGTCGTCATAAGAATTTTTAGACGTGGTTAAGAATGGATTCACAATGCTCGACTAAGTGGCAAAGAACTAATCCTTAAAATGTTTTCCCTATCAATTTCGAGAGAACCGGAACTTGATTTTCGAGGAGGGATGAACTCATGCATTCTTTTTAGTGTCATCTTGATTTAGCTGATTCCGTTGATCAAACAGTCTAACGGTAGTTATCAACATGTAATATTCTTTGCTTTATTTTAGCTAGAAGATCTCATTAGAAAACGGACCTTCGCCTTTGCATCTAACCATGCCACAAACATATATACGAAAAACGACATAACCTCCAGTCTTTTTTACTTTTAATATTATAAGTCTTCTACCCTTCGAACTTCGAAAATGTATGTACGGGTGATTGGGCTTTTTCCAGAACGTAGCAGGCATAGGGTATGAAGTTTAAGGGACTTCTTTGATACGAAGGGGCAACCATGAAAATCTTTGGATAAATTCTAACATGATACTAGAAAAAGTTTTAATTAGGAGATGTGGTTTGGATAAATGAATGGTGTTGTCATAAATTAAGATAAATTATCACCTCAAATTTTCACATGCAATATATTAATTTACTTATCGCATTTAATTTTTATTTACTTCACTTTTAAACAAAAATTTAATAAATAAATAATTTAATATAAAATATAAAATAAATAAATCAAAACTCTCTCCTTAACATTAAAATTATATTAAATTATAATTTATAATATATTATCTCATTTATTACATCTATTTTTAATACTCCATCGTTTACATTAATATCATTAAAATTTATTTAAACTAAAATTTAATTGTGAGATAATCTCTATCCCTCGTACAAACGCTGTGGACCGTACAAATATGTTCATGGAAGCACATTGATGCGTGATATACAATAATCCAATGTTTAGGGTTGTTAAAAAATGTTTACATTCTATTCTTCAAGAATGCAGGTTACTCTTTGATTCGTAAATAAATGAATCGAATTTAAATATAATTTTAATTTTACTTAAATAAATGAATCGTATTTAAATAAAGTAGTTTCGTTTCGGTTTGATTTGTTATAAAAATTTGCTATATATATATAATCTCGATCTACAAGGGTAATGATCAATTACTATTACTATCATATTTTTATCTCTATAATAGAGATTCTTCACTTTTCAAGATTTAAATATGTGATGGTAAGATAACTCAAAGGATACCCCTATTTTATATTTTTTAGATTATAGAGGTATTTTTTTATTTTTTTATTAGAAACATACCTTGAAATACTTATGATATAATTTATATATTTTTTAATTTTTTGGTTCATGTTTTATTTTTTTAAGTCAAAAAGTAGGGAAATACAGGTATTGACGTAAAAAGTGATGTAGGGCTATTTTTAAACCTCACACAGCGTTGAGAACGTTGGCCCACTTAATAATTAATATTTAATGTAAAGAAACAAAAGAATGTAAGGTTTGTTACGTGATGATTCCTACCACATTAAAAAAAACCACCACACCACTTTAACCTCAAATGCACAAGTGATAAACAACTTTGTATCGGTGATAAATTATTCTTCATGATTTTAGACAAGTGATAAATTATTCTAAGGTGTCTTTGCATCGATGCAATCTCATTTTCCATCGGTGCAAAATTATTCCAATGGTAGTTTACTTATTCAAAGTGATTTTGTACTCGTGAAAAGTGATTTTGACTGATGAGTTTAGGATTTAGGATTTAAGGTTTAGGATTTAGATTTATGGAAAGTAATTTCATGTATGAAAAGTGATTTGTCACTTGAAAGATAATTTTTCACCTCAAGGTTTAGGAGTTAGAGTTTAGGGTTTCGCTAAACCTTAAACATTAAAGACTAAACCTTAAACCCTAAGATAGAAAAATCACATTTTAAATGTAAGATTACTTTTCATAGGTGAAGAAACACTTAGCGTTTGATTTTACACAGGTGCAATCTTACTTTGCACCCATGCAAAATTATTTTTAAGGATGCAAAATAAGATTACACCCGTGCAAAGTAATTTTACATCAGTGCAAAGTGATTCCGAAGGTGATTGACTGGTTTACACTCATATCAAAGTGGTTTGTTATTGGTTTCGACAGTGGTGGACCCCAACATGTATCGGCACTTTTTTCGCATAAAAGGGAGGGACACGGGTTGGGAATACGTTCATACTGTTGCACGTCAACTTTTGCATCAGATTTTATGTTTCCCAACCCACGTCATTTTTTTAATTATGTTTTATTATATTTGTATTTATAATAAAATATTACACTTTAAAAGAATGATAAACAAACCTTTAAATGAACTCTTAAACGAACTTGAAGTGAATCGCACCTTAATTAACAACATTTCAAACTTTGCATTTAAACGAACCATAAATGATCCGAATCGAAGCTTTGATAACAAAAATGAAACAAACCGAACCTACGTAGGTTCACTTAGGTTTGATTCGTTTACACTCCTATCTCTTGGTGGTTTCCTCTCTTTTCTTCACATCTTTATCAAATTGCTACTGCTACCTGCTTATCTAGGAACCCCTCTCCTCCTCTATAGTAGTTCGAGAAAGGAAAGTCTGTTATTCTTCTTTAATTAAGAATTATGATCTCTTATTTTATATGATTATTAGTGAAATATAATACTTACAAATTAGTTAATAATTTTTATCTTTGAATTCATTTTGTATGATTGTTAGTGGAATTCTTCAATTAACATTAAACAAATCAAATCTAAACAAGGCAGATTCATTTAAATATTTGATTCGTAAAATAAATAAATAAAATCTGAACAAAAGTTTAAACTCATTTTGATAAATAAATCAAACTTAAATAATATAGATTTTTTTTTGAGTAAGACTCGTTTACACCCCAACCAACGTAGCTCATTGGTACCCAAAAAAAAAAAAAAGAGAGAGAATCTCATCGAGTAAAGGATTCCACGGCCAACTTGCTATCAAATTATTCCCTTTCGATTTAGCGTGTTGAGTTCTGAAGTTCCATCCCCCTCAGCTTATGGATTAAGTCAAACTGCATGTATACCTCAGTCATGCTAATTAAAGTCTCTGGTTGCTGGCTCGAAATCAAAGTCAAGCAATGATAAGAATCATATTTTTCTGACAACCTCTTTTTTTATTTAAATTCCTCATGCACTCATCGTTTCTATAGGCTATCTCCAAAGTGATCTTCATTCACTCAATCTCACGTGGCCTCGAAGTAGATTTGGCAAAATTCAACTGCTCTTATCTCGTATTATTTCCCTGTTTAGGGAACAACTCGAGCTCTATTGACCATCGTGACCTTCCTCTCGATATTTTACACCTACGTCTACGCATCCCTCTTGAAGGTGGAGGATAGAGGTGAAGGTATATGTCTCAAGGCATTGGATTGAAGGGGGAGGCTGTGGTGGTCCAAACTCCAAAGCAATTAATGGCCGTTGGAAAAGGTCTCTTGCTGCCGACGACACCGTGGTTCCGCATCCATCCTTCATTGAAAAGCTTTCCACACCCGCATAAATTGAAAATCTTCCTAAGGTCTTTCCTTTTGAAGGTTTTTCAATGTAAAATATGACGTTCATTGTGTTTGCCTCGTTTTATTCCATATTCCATTTTCTATTGCCGTGACTGTGGGAGGGCTTTTTGCTTGGTTTAATTCGATTATTTTGCTCATTGATCGGAAATTGGTGTTAATATTTATTTCTATTTACTTGCATGGTAATGTTAATATCAATTTTTATTTACTTCAACTAGTGTTAAGTTGTGGTATCAACTTTTGAAATGTTTACTTCAACTGATGTTAACACCAATTTATGAGGAGTGGAGTTCCGATGTGGAGCAATTATGAAGGTAACCCCTCAAAACAGGTGTTAAAATATTGTGGGTTAACCCTTCAAGTAAATAGTTGTTAACCTTTCTTGTAAGGGATTAACCCTCAAGTAAACTAATCCTATAGAGATGATACGAAAAATGCATGTGAGGAAGCCATTACCATGATTAAATTTGATTGTGCCTCGAATAGGGCAAAACCGTAGGCCAAGTAGACCTAACTGATCATCAAAATCCCCTCCCTAGGTCAAGGCTGACATGGCCCAGTCCATAGGCACAAAGAATTTTAATCTAAAGCCCCTTATTAAAGAGGTTGTCTAACTAAAAGTACATGAAAGACGACATGCCTCATAGTCTCACATATATTAGGAAGGAGACGATTGAGGACGCTTTGGTTTAGGGAGACTTTTGCCTTTTGATTCTTTATATTTTCGGGTCCTTTTTCCTTTTTGCTTCAATCTTTAAACGACTTGCTCAGACCAGGCTTTATGCAGTGTTCCTAGACCCACCCATCGTAGAAGTGGGCTAACCTGAAGCTTAGTTATCTAGGCCAATGCATCAATTTTTCAATCCACGTCCATCCCATGTGTAGGTTGAATAGGCTGGGCAGGTGGGTTCAATGCACATGTTTTAGGTCTAATCACACTGGGGATTACAATGAGCTTTTGATCTTGAGCTTCGCTAGCTATATTGAGAAAGAGAATAAAACTTATTAATAACAATAAAAAGTTAGAAATTGAGAGTTGTGTTGGATGCATAGATGTACCTTTTCCTTCATGTTAAGCAGAATTGAGCTTAGTGAAATGGAGTGGAGTGAAACAAAGTGGAATCACGAAACTCGTCTTCGTCACATCCGACTCAATGCTCCACAAGTGAAGTTTGTCTCCTTTGCATCCGATTTGTCGTGTATAAAGTTAAAGTTTGAATAACTCCACAAGCGAGCGAGCTCATCCGACTTGAAGGGGAGAAACTTCAACCCAGAGCTAGAGTGTTTTTTTCTCTTCTTTGCCTTCCGGATAAGTGAAGTGAGAATGACTTTCAATAAATCAAGGCCCTCAGTCAAAGCATGAGGGGGATACTTAGCAGAGATGAGATATTGACCCCCAACTCACTCACCAAGTGAAGTGAAGTTGACTAATTATTAAAGATAAGGGGAAAATTCTTTTTATCTACTTGACTCGGCAAGTTTATTTAAAGAGCTTGGAATCCAAGTCATTCTTTTTGGCTGCAAACTGTTAGCGTCTATTTGGTTCTTATGACTCAAAAGGAATGCTAGACTCCATGGCGAACAAGCTTTGGATGTTCTTGTCTTAGCCTCATCAAATGCAATGGATATCAAGGTGCCAGGAAAGGTTCTTACGTGAGGAAGTTGCTTTTCCATCACTACCGCTATGTATGTATGTGTGGCTCCCCATGTGAGATGGTATGTTTGATCCTATTTTCGTAGGCCAATCGCCCTCTCTGGATAGTATGTTACCTGATTACTCAGAAAAACTTTATCTAGAGATCCTATAGTGGTTGGAGGATGCCTTCATTAGAATCATCCATCGAGATCGAAAAGGATTTACCCTTTCTATGTGCTTAGTGTGGATTTGGTATCTCAACTTGCAAAAATAAATCGTTGGAAGCAACTTCACTCGAAATATAGAGGGGTTTGTACAGCATTGAAAATATGAGAAAAGATGAGAGAGGAACTTATGCAATGGAAAATACATCTTGGGAAAGGATTGATCCTTCAATTTGAAATTGTGGCCATTGCAACTGCTCGATCTCTCTCACGTTTGCACTGATTCAACGAAGAGCGTAAATAAGACGTAATGAGATGGTCCTCGGCTATTACCTGCTTTGTTAAGAGCACAAAATTGAGACATGCTGATTCACGTTTGCCAGTAGATTGGCTTTTGTTGGTTCTTCCCAACTCAATGTATTGAAGAACTTTGTTTGATTGCACTAAAGCTTGTATGCGAGATCACACAAGTTATCTTCCCCAAGATAGGTACTCCTTTCTAAATACATATAAAAAGAAAACCTCCCGAATAGCCCACTATTGGATTCGTATTAATTACCCAGTGCTAATGGGACCCTTTGATTTCTCTTTCCCGACAAAAGCGGGTCAGACGATGGCCACTTGGAATTTGTTTTTGCTTCTTCCGCTCAGGAAGGGTTCTTATCCACATCCACAAAAATGGCATCCAGCTTCCAACTCCTGATTTTTTCTTTTTTAAAAGTGTATTTTTAGAATCCCAATCACATAAACGAAATTACACAAATATCCAGGCCAGAAAAATCGAAGCTCTCTTTCCCTTTCAACCTTGAAAATAGGGCTTGCTGTTTTTGCCCGAGATGAATGTGACGTAGCTGAAAGTCATTAATCCCCTCCGATCCATACGTTTAACGAAATCCAATTTGAAGTTTCGGCCTCTTGCTGCTACTTATTTTTTGGGAAAATAAATCCATCATAATTTTGAAGATAAGCGCTAATTAAGCGTCTGCCAATCGGATTTCACAGTCTTCTTTTTTTTCCCCTCTTTAGGACCGTTTTCAGTGCAAATCCTTCTATTCCGTGGAGAACAAATGGAAGATAAACTATACCACTTAAACAAACTGGTATTTTCACTGTTAGCCTAAATATTGGTCAATTATATGACCACATTTTCCACGGAACCAGCATAATACAACCATCAAGACCATGGCACAAACTCCAATCAAGTGGACCCTCTCCACTAATACCCCCGACCAAACCCAACCAACAAAGATATTTTAATACTACCACAAATATATAGAAGGAAACAGAGAAATTTCCTCCTTGATTTAGGCAGGGGAATTAGGATTTGTACAAGAGAGGATCAGAGGTGGTGGGGGGTGGGGGAAGTGGGGTGGTGTGTACAAATCCTCCAGACCTCCAACCTTGATAACAAAAGAACGACACAGCAACTAAAAGAGAAGGAACAAAAGAGAAAAGAAAAAAAAGCAAAAGAGAGGAAAAAAAAGTGGGGAAAGGGAAAGTAAGATCTCCAGAAGCCCCCAATAGATTTCCCACCAGAAGGCCTCAAGCAGCAAAATCCTCTTGAGATCGCAAATAATCCTCCGCTTCCTCAAGCTCTCTAATCTGAATCACTGTCCATACTCTCCATCCCCTTCAGCCCCCTCCTCTTCTGCAATCAACCACCCAATTTTAGAAGTCAATACATTAATATTTATATTTACATATGAAACCCAGTTGCACACAATAAACAAACCAACCAAAAGCCAACTGGCCACCCCCCCCCCCCGCCTTAAAAAATTAATCTTTTGTAATAATAATTAACAAAACATGCGGCCACACACCCTTTCTTTTTGAAAAACCATTCCAAATCAAGATCAAAATCCATGGGCAACAACAAGCCAATCGCCCAGACATGCACCGATCAACTCCAAAAGGCACCATCATTTACCTTCCTCACACATTTCTTCTCCCTCACTTCATACCGCCCCTTTGTCAAATCAGACAGCCACATCCCAGGGAAGCAGTACTGCACAAAACAAGGATATTATTTATCAGTCCCGAAAAAGAGAGAGAAAAAAATAGATGTACCCGCAATTTATATTTTTAAGATGATAATAAACATGGGTTCTTGTTAATAAGTATACCTGAAGATTCTTGTCAATGTTCTTGGCCCTCTTCTTGGGTCTCTGGGGGAGCTTGGTGCCCTTCATTGCAAGGAAGTCATCCTCCTTCTCCTTCCTGGAGAGGGAGATGTAGATCCGTGGCCACTCAAACAGGTCCAGATTCAGCTTCTCTGTGGCCATGGGGGCAGCAGGAGCAGCATCCTGCTCAGAGGAGTGCGTGGTGGAGGGTGGATTCCTCGAGTCAACATGGGCAGAGGAGGACCCATTTGCGGCAGAGGAGGTGGTGGTGGTTTGGGTGGCCTTTCGCATCTTGTCTGGTGGTGATGGTGGTGATGATCTCTTCTCTTGCCGTGTGAAGGCACCACTAATACTGGTAGTTGTTGTTGTCGGCCTTTCCTCTATGGTCCTGCATGGTCACAAACAAAGGAAAAAGGTGTGATTTTTGTTTTCTTTTGTGTGTGATGTGGGATGGTGGCGTTGTTGGTGGAGATTTAACTTGTGGGTATATTTTCTAGGAGAGGAGGTTGGGGGGTGGGGAGGAAAGGGAGCTAAAGTGAGGGAATACTGCTCATGGGGTCTTTTAATACCAAGACCCAGGGACGAGAAAAAGTACAAACATCTAATAGTGGCAAATAGTAATTGAGAAAAAAATTAATAATAATAATATTCATAATACAGAGAAAAAAAAAAAAAGGCAACGTGGGTTTCCAAGCACCAAGATCAGAGAATAGATTAAAAAAAAAAACAAGAAAACCAAATATGGTAGGAAATCTAATTGGTACCCACTTGAGCTCATGTGGGTAGGAGGTGGATCTCGATTCTCGACCATGGGATCCTATTTGGGAGGAGAACCACCGGTGGTTAGAGCAGAATCCCATGAGAGGCTGTAGTAAAGGTGATGGTAAAATAATGGTGAGTGGACGGGTCACGTCAGGAGACGAGAGAAATGTGCCATCCATCCAAAAAAAGCTCACTGGATGGCAGAAAATGCGAGCTACAACAAAATTCATTTCAGAAGAAAAGCCAAAAAAACAAAAAGAAAAAAAGAAAAGAAGGAAAAATTTAACCAAATTCCAACGCGGTTGTTCATTAATCTCCAAGACACGCAACCATATGCTCTGTTAAAAAAAAGAGAAAAAAATGGCAGAACTCTCCCTTTTTTTTTTTTCTTTAGTTTTTTTTTTCTAATGTCTTTGAATCAGACCTATTGGCCAAACCGAATCCGGGCCATTCATCCGCGATCCATCCATGATCCGTCAAGATAGGGTTAATTTTCCCAAAAAGCCACAAGACTGGTCAAACCAACAAAAGTTTTTGGGACTGCTCATTAGGTGGGTTAAGAGAAGTTAAAATCCAGTTAATCCTTATTTAACTGCACTTAAGTTAAACTTAACCTGTTTACCATTCTCACCGGACCGATTATTCCAAAATGATTAACCTGATTATTCTAACCTTCTATTCCACTCTTTTCGTATTCCCCTTAAATTACACGGATCTACAAGGAGGAAAACAGAAAAAAAAAAAAACCGCATAAATCAAGACCTCCGTTTCTCCTCTCATCCACCGGAAACACCTAACCCTTTAGACATGAATATAATGCAATCCGCAAAGAACAGCTCAGATCGGCTTCACCTGTGAAGGGTGGATCTGCACCGTCCATTCTCCTTTCAACCAGTTGCCCAATTCTCGAGTCCCATAAATCTCAACAACAGAAAAGGGAAAAACGAAGGGAAAGTGGCATACATATAAACCAAAGTCGACACAAATGCCTATTTTCTCCTTGTGTACCGAAAATACCCACGTATATATATTAAAAAAAAGGAAAAAAAGAACACATCTAACACCAAACGACAGGACATCGCACATGGACCCTCCAGATCACACTCGAGCTCCCAACACCCAGATCCTAATCATCCACGCTCGATCGGACCACCCACCACGTCCTCCACCTCGCGCGCACCGGATACGATCCACCGTCCCGCGACAATCCAACGGCCCAAATCCCTCCCTCACAAGAGGAGAGAAATATGTTCGTGCCATTACATTGCCGCGGTATACTGCATGCGACACCGAATACGCCCCATCCACCACACAACATTAACACGAAAAGGAGAAGGACTAAAAAAAAAAAAAAGAGAAGACAAATTACCACCTAATACAGAAAAGAGCACAAAAAAATACCAATTACCACTGATCACGTAGCTAATCAGAATTACCCAAAAAAACCACAAACCACAGAGCTCAGGGTGGTGAAGTAACGATACCATCCGTGGGAGACGCCACCGCAGTTCTCCCTCTCCATCAAAGACGCGAGGGCTCTGGCGCGGCTGTAGATTTGCGCGGGAGGGTTCATCGTGGCCGTCGATTGCTTCACAGTAACGGTGGAGATCCTCCTACGGGGGACCTTCCCCTGCCTCCCGCCGGAGGAGTGGTCGTCGCCGGAGCCGCTCCTCTCCGACCGGGGCCCCCTCGACCGCTTGTTCTGGCCCCACTGCGGGAGCACGTCGCCGCCACCGACGACGACGACGACCCGGTTCGGGGGATGGTTCTCGAGGTGGGTCGGCGGCTCCGCGGCGCAGGGTGGCAGGAAGGCGCGATCTTGGGCGGCGGACGAGGGCTGGCGGGGCCGTAGGGGCTTGCCGCAACCGTCTAAGCGGGGGCCCTTGCTTGGTTGTGAGTCCTCGTCGTCATCCCGGAAGGCCCTCATGCAGAGCTTCCTCCCGTTCGACGGTGGGTGGCAGTCGGGGCTCACCCTCTGGTACCTGCAAGAAGAGAGGAAGCCAACAGCGTTGGTTCTTGGTGGAACCCATGGAAACGAGAAGAGAGAGAGCTCGGATCTGCCGAGGAGAGCAGAGAGGGAGGAGAAAAGGGAAAGCAAAGCGGAGGGAATCTCTGGGGGTGGAAGAAGCGTGTGAGTTGAGAAATGGTTGCGATTCTAAAAAGTGGAAGAAGCGGAATTCGTCTACCATGAGACTTGGCGCGGCAATCAGCGCGGGTTGGTTGATGTAACACGCGGTGTTTCGGATCAGAGATTAGATCTTGAAGATGGAAGGAGGAAATCCAATAACCAAACGGTACGAGACTCCAAAGACACCGAAGAAATCTCAAGAAAAATCCGCTCGACCAGTTAATAGCTCGCAGTGAAATCTCTCGTTCGAGGAGAAACCAAAGCAAAATCTAGAGGACAACGACGATAAGATGCAACCAAAGGCGAGAATCCAACATTCCGAACCGAGAACAGAGATACCAACTTGACCCTTTTTTTTTCCGTCTCCGAACACCCATCGACCCAAGTGGAAATCTCGCGGAAGAGACCCAAAGAACAAAAGACCAAGGACGACAACGGGAACTGCCGAGAGGTAAAGCGGCACACACATGTAGTACCCACGAAGGCGGGGACCGGTCCCGTAGCGCCGGGGGTGGAGCCTCGGGAGCTCCGGTTCCTCGACCACCACCACCTCGCAGGGACGGGAACAGGGGAGGTCACCGCCGATCGGAGGGGGTGGAGGAGGAGGACAAGGAGGAGAGGTGGGAGGGGATCTAGCGAACCTCATCATGTTCAAAGGCATGGCGATTGGATGTTGGGTTGTTCCCCTTCTCCTCTTCTAGGTTGTGCAGGGGAAGATGGCATTCAAAGGGGGCAGAGGGGAGGAGGGTCCTCTCCTCGGCTGTGGGCTTCGTCGGTCGCCTTCCTTTGAGGGTGGGGAGAGGAAGGAGGAGGTAAGAAGGTGGCGGTGGAGAGATGAGGGGTGGTGGTGAGCAGCAGGTGAAGAGGGTCCGGAGGAAGGGAGAAAGGGGTAGAAATAGGAGGGTGGTGGCTCTCTGGAAGGGGGAGGAGGGAAGGGGTTGGAATGCCACTAATAACCCCGTGAGTTTTGGGAAATTATGGTGAGGGGTTGGTGGACTTGTAATTTCAAGGAGGATGAGGGGCTTTTTTAGGGTTTCTTCTCTCCTCTCCTGGGGTTGTGCTTTGGTGAGGCTTGAGGATTGCGTGGAAGAGTGATAATGTATGTATTTACATTGCCTATAGGTCTATAGGTGTGCAGATACTAATCAGGAGGAGTTTTGGGAGCTGAACATGCATGATGATTGGGTTTGACGATGATTATGTTCAGTGGAGAAAAGCACGTTAGTATCGTCGTCGAAGTATGCAGATTCAAGTAGAAAAGAGGAAGAAGATGTAGTGAAAAATCCAAAGAGAGGATGCTGAACATGTAGAGACGATAGAGAAGCACGAAGATGAGCAATGTCGGTAACTTTGCGCACGTTCATACGAGAATTACGCTACAGAGAGAGGAGAGGGTAGACAGAAACTCTTCTCAAGAGTAAGGGAAAAAGGCATTCTACTACAAGCATGAAAAAGGAGAATGAACTTGAGAGATTCGAGAGAATGTGAGATTCGGAGTGATCTCTAATTCTTCTTTCAAACAACATGACGGGGTGGCAAGTGAGACTTTCACCTTCTTACCGTTGGATATAACAAGATCGGTGTACGTGAGTCAAGTGACTAAGATTCTTTAGGTAGGATAGAAAGAGAAAAATATCCTCAGGATCTTTAATCTATTGTGAGTCAGAAAATAAAAGGTAAACGATAAAGAAAGGGAAGAGAGACCTCGATCATGCAACATAACAAGTGCTAAAATGTTGAAGGAGGAGAGTGAAAGAAGGGCTAACAAAAGCTAAGGTTAGAGTCCTCCTTAATTTCCTCTCTCTCTCTGGGATACATCAATTAGAAGCTTGTGCTTTAGGTTCAAGACTAAGTCAAATGCAACTTTCCTAGATGTAAGATTAAGGCTCTAGAATAAGCCAATTTACCACTAATTTTATGTTGATATGGGATAACATGCAAACATTTACTACTATGGTGATACTTTGCCCAACCCTACTTGTGATAGTTAATCACATGGATTGCCATCCCAATATATTTGACTTGACATAGCTAGGAATCACTTCCTGAATGTTACAAGGATGAAACAAATAATTCATAATTGTCCAGACAACTTATAGGAGGGACTTATATGAACAAATTTTGAGTAACATAAGCATACACTATTTTTAATAGAAAGGAGGATGCACATGATCCCTGAAATCGATTGCAAGGTAACATGAGGGTGCTTTATTAGATATGTAGAGAGTTATAACTACTCAAAATCGTTTGATCCAGTTAACCTCTAGCGAGGGTGCCTGTAAAACTCTCAAACCATCTAGTTTTAACAATGTTGACAAACACTAGGTTAGAATGAAAAGAAGAGTTGAGAAAGGAAGTAGAACAAGGTTACTACCTTTGGTAGACCAAAATACAAGCTTGGTTGACCAAGAGAGGAAAATGGGAACCCTTGAAAACGTAAATCAAGATAGTCTTTCATTACTCGCCATTTGTGACTAGCAAAGATTGAGCTTGGTGGATCAAACTTACGATGCTGCTAAGAAACCCAATCAAATTTCATGACAAAATTCATTTTCATTTACATGATTGTTTGGACCAATCAAAAGTCAATCTTGCAAGCCGCTTAAATGTTTATATGAATACTTTGTACCCATTCAAATCCACAAAAATTCACATGATTTTGTGATGCAAAGTGCTCATAGGGAAACAAGGAAATGCTTGATCTCCACCTACTTTTGGCATCAAAGTACGAAAACATTTATTACTGAACTGTTAATATCCTTTCCTCTTTTATCATATTTTGGATGTATTTTTCGTGGCATTTTCATTTAAGGACAATAGTCAAGAGTTTTCAAATAAATCTAGCATGAATCACTAATTAAGATTTCTAATATGACTTTTGACATAGTTAAGTGTATCAATTGGTGTTTAATCACCATTCAAGTGTTGTCATTCTCTTCTAAAACTCAATTTTTTTACCTAGTAGGATGCACCATATGTACATAACATTGTATAAACCATGGAACTTAACCTAAAGACATCATATAAGCAATAATTGTTGTACTTATGTTTGATATACTATCCAACACTATCCTCAACTAAAGCAAGGGCCTACTTGACATTGGCCATTTCTCACAAACTATCAATACCTTTGTATGCCATTCCTAACATTGGTAAGTTGTTGCTCAGTACAATGCGTCTAGAAGATAAATATTATTGAGGTTTAGTCACCTTAATGAGGTTTTTAAGATGACAAACTGTCAAGGGATCTCACAACCCTCAACAATTGCACAATAGTAGACTCATTAGACCCTATGTAGTTGTTTAGGGATAGCTACACAAGCCCCATGAGTTGATGAGTTATTGAGATAACATCCATCATCCATTGCCTTCCTCTTCTTGATTTCATTATAGGCATTGACCATTTCAATGTCATTTATTCTTGCTCTCTTAATGCCTATTTGAAGATCAAGGCTTATAGGTACTACATGCAAGTTGTTCATCCTCACCTTTGCCTTTTTTTTTTGGATTTTTATTTTTCTTAGCTTAGGTGTAATTATGAGTTTACTACTGCTACTACTTGAAAAGGAGGAACCTGTAGTTGTGATGCCTGAGGGGAAAGCAGGGAAAGGAGCAAGCGTAAGTGGTTCAATAAAGTTGCTAGCTACGGTGTATGGGATTGTGATGGCAGTGTCATCATCCTCTATAACTCACCTAATTTAGTTAAGTCCTAAGGTAAATTGACTAAAATAATACATAAAAATGGTACAATATCATATGGAGGAAGATTCATTAGAATAAACCCAAAAGATCACAAAGCAGGTCAGAATAATCAATTTAGGGTTTCTTTTGAAATTATGTTATTAAAGAGAACAATTAAACCATATGTTTGATCTGACCTAGCTTGATAAGATTCTGATGAAAATATTGTAAATTAAACATTCTAAAAATTATAGATAAATATTCCACAAGGTTTAATTTGATCAGATAAGACAATTAAAGGAGCCAATTAAACCCGAAACAGTGACCTAGGTGAATAATTGATGTCAAATAAGTTTAAATAAAAGATTTACCAACCAAATAATTTCAAAACTCAAAATTGACATGACCACCAGATTCCCTAGATCTTAAGTAAGCTCCCATAACAAGTTAGATCTGATTTGACAATATTCTCACCTATTTTACATTTAGGTCCCTAAATTCCTAAAAATATTTGCAAGAAGGTCCAATTTCATTACCCTTAGGTCCCTCTCTTCTTGCGAACTGGTCCCCGACGTCATCTTCCTCCTTTAGCAGCTAGGAGACTGTTGACCGAGCTGTTCAACAACTTTCCAACGTGATTTGTGATCTCTTTGAGCATCGGCTGAGCTCGACCACTGAGACGAAGTTGTTCGTCGTTTCGCTCTGCATCGATCGATATACATCTCGCCGACTGCCATCGTTCTAACAACCCACGTACTCTGGTCAAAAAACAAACATGGAGGTGCGAGTTGTTGCAAGGACTTCTCGCTACCTCCTACAACTAATTCACGCATGGCCGAGGCTATATAAAGCCTCACGATGCTCCTCCGAGTTGAGTAGTCTGGAATGTGAGCGTAATCAGAGTCTTCTCCCCTTCCTCCATGCGTCGTGGTGCGGAGCCGTTATCTCGCTCTAGGGTTTCGTCGTAGTATAGTATAAAGAAACGGTCACCAGTTTAATACAAGTTGTTACTCGAAAATAAAAAGTTTCCCGATGTCGAACTCAAGGAGCAAACTATAATTCCAGAAGCATATAAATTCACAATATATAATGTTTTACAAAATTAAGAAAGAGAGAGAGAGAGAGAGAGAGAGAGAGAGAGAGAGAAAGAGAGTAAAAATTGCTCCTTTCTTTCTTTTTCCCCTTTCCTTCTCTTCTTTCTTCTTCCCTACGGCAAAGCACTTCTTCTTTTCCTTTCTTCCTTCTCTGAAGGACTCCTCTGCTTCTTCTTCCTTTCTTCTTTTCTTCTCTGGTTTCTTGTGCGGCAATCTCTCTCTTTCTCTTGGCTTCTTCTTCTTTTCTTTTCTTTTCCTTTCTTCCTTCTCTGAAGGGCTTCTCTGCTTCTTCTTTCTTCTGCTCTGGCCCTTCTTCACTCTTCTTCTCTATCTTCTGTCTTCAGCAGTTCCGTCCTTCCTCTTCTTCTTTTTCACCGACGTCTAATTCAGAGCCCAGACGCCTTATCTGATCATCCTCTCCTTCTCCTTTTTCTCTTGGCTTCCTCTTCTCTTCTTCCTTCTTCCTTCTTCTCTGCGGCAAGCTCTTCTTCTCTTCTCTTCCTTCCTGCGCACACACACAAACGTTAGCGCAAAACCTACCCCTACCCCTTCCCCACGTCTCTCTCTCTCTGAATCTCTCTTTGGTAAGCTCTCCCAGAGCCGGGTAATCAGGTCGGGTCGCGTGCCCGGGTCCAAGTGCACCGGCGTGAGTGGTACGCGAGGAGTGAGAAGTCGGGCCAGGTCAGATCCGCGTGGGCGTGTCGCGGATGAGACCCGGTGAGTAGATGAGAGACTTCACCCCAGTGCTATCGGAGGCAACCAACCAGCCGATAACACTTTTTCAATTTATGTATGGGCTTGTGCCCATACACTTCCGTGGTGGGACTAAAGTCCCACCTCCGATCTCAGGCGCCTGCGGGAGAAAACTTTGTGCAATTGGGGTAGCAGCCGAAGCTTGCGACCCCAAGTGAAGTCCAAGATGTGTGCGCGGCTCCCTTCTGCATCGCCTGGAGCTCACGCCTGGAGTCGAAGAGACCTGGAGCCACCTGCCAAGCAGCTCCTGCTGCTCGTAAATGGCGGCGAGGAGGGCGAAACCTGAAACACGCAAACGGCCTTGTGGCCACATCAAAAAGGTTCAGGGAGGTTCGCCAGAGCGCGGCGAGTGCGGTGAGGGGGTTGGCGAGCCGCGAGAGTGCCTGTGGCCGTGCGCCTAGGGCACTCTATGTGCATGAGAGTGGGTGTGTTCGGGGAGTGATCTGGAGGTGCTAGGTGGTGAATGGAGGGTGGATTCGATGTCAGTGAGGTGGCGCAGAGCTTAAGGGGTAACTGGCAAGGCGGATGGAGGCGTGGAGTGGCGAGTACGCCTCGCCAGAGGGCAACCGGAGATGGAGAAGGTGGTGATGGGCAGTGGTGGTCGGTGGGTTGAAATAGTAAATTAGGAAGGGGGAAATAACAGGGAGAGAGAGGGGAAAGTTTTTACCTACCTAATTGACGAAGAGGGAGGGAGGTGGCGCTCGACGTGTACCTGCCGGCGCCATAGACAAAGGAGCCCAGAGGTGAGTAACGGCAGCGAGGAAGAGATCAGGAAAGCGCCAGCTGGTGCGGCCTGGCGCGGGAAGATGAGGCGGAGTGGGCTCTGCTGCAGGTATGGCAGCAGAGTGACAAAAAGAGGAGGAAAGGGCCACTGGAGCCTGCGGGCATTTTGGCCGTGGGCGGAGGAGATGAAATTGGGGAGGGAACCTCGGCTAAATTAGGCTTGGAGTGGACGGCAGCCCCTGCTGCTCCTTATAAAGGCGTTGGCGAGGAGAGGGTTTCAAGGCAGCGATGTGGGAGACTCGCCGGAGATGGTCGAAGATGGAGACCCATGCCTTTCGTGCGTTCGCAAGAGAGGCATGGGCAGCCGCCGGTCACAGGGGAGGGTCCCTGCGACATAGGACGACGCAGGGAACCCTCCGTTCGTTCCAAAGAGCAGTTGCCTTACCCTGCACCGCGCCATCCTCTGCGCAAGGTCGCTGGAGTTATGGTGCCTGCGCAGGGTGGCAGGGAGGACCGTTCTGCAAAGAACGAAGGGAAAGATAGGGGCCAAATGTAAGGTTTTGAAAAGATAAGGGTCAAAAAGTAATTCAAGAGGACCAATTTGTAAAGTCAGTTAAGATGGTCTTCACTTAGGCCCAAATTTTTGTACCAACTTAATTTGAACCTAAGAAATTTAATGGTGTAGTTTTATTTTAGGTTTGACCATGTTTCACTGGTTAATTTGCGTAAAAACCTAAATTAGGTTAAAATTTGGGCATGGTTCTTAAATTAGGTCAAAATAGGTTGCAAAGGCCAAATTGAAGGTTCTAAACCCTAGGGAGTATTTTTCCATGACTTTTAGAGGGTTTAGTTGATTTTGACTCTACCTAGAACCTCATGAATTAAAGTGGGTTTGTTTTTAGGGTTACAGAATGTTATTTAATTCCTAGAAGTTGTTATAACCCTTTTCAGATCAGATCATCCCACTTCTTTCCTTATTAAGCTCATTTGACCTGTGTTTAGACCCTTAAACACCCTGATTGTGTACTGCATTGGTAAAATTACAGTTTTACCCCTCATGACTTATTTTATTCTTTAATTCAGAATTCTTTAAGTTAGGCTTTTCTTTAGGTTTTTTAGGAGCTTTTTCACACTTATTTAGATCAAATTGTGCTAGTTAGGGTTTATGATGAGGCTCTCATCACGTCGCCATTGCCAGACCTTGAGGTTTCCCCCTTCTCTCCACTGTGTCTCACCATCAAACGACGTCGCAGCCACCTTCGCTATTCACTCGCCGAGCTTCTCAACCCAGCAGCAGGTTCTCTACCTCCTTTGTCGGCCTCAATTCCTTCTCTGATTCATCGTCAGTGGCCTGCCACTACCACCGATCTCTGCCTGTCCTTCTTCCCAATTAGGTTAGGGCTTTTCTTCTTCTTATTCTCCTCTACCTTCTCGTCTCTTCAATTTCTTCTTTCAACCCTGTTTGCACCATCACCGACCACTGCCACTTGGAGCTCCGACAAGCTTCACTGCCACTCCCACACACACATCTGGCTACCCAATAGATCTAGGGCTTTGCTTCGGCGCTTCACCTCGAAGCTTTTGCTTCTGACGCAAGGTCGAAAGGCCTCGTATTCTGTGCACAGGTACTTGTCGGAGTAGCTCCTTCGTTTTCACCTCCGGTAGTAGTTCCCGGCCATCTCCAACGAAGCATCACATTCCATCCAGAAACCTGATCAAAGAAGAAACTCGCAAATTGAAAGTGTAACACCAGCAGCAGGTAATGCCCAGGTGAATCAGGAAGATCCAGCTGCTAGTGCACACGAATTGAAGATGACCATCTCATCTGCCAATAGACGCGAGGAGGCAAAGGGACTTTAGTCCAACATAGTGCAAGACAAACAGAAGCGCAGCGTTTATTACGCAAAAATGCCCGAAGCTTATCGCCTCAGAACGCACGGGGTGAGGTCCTTGGCGAAACGGTGGCAGCAACTAGCTTTTCTTAAGTCGTTGTAGTACAGATAGTTATTGCCATCATTTGCTAATATTTGTTACTCGGAAAATACAGTTCTCTCGAGGTCGAACTCAGGGAGCAAGTCGTATTCTAGAGGTACAAATTTTTATTACAAAAATAAAGAGAGAGAGAGAGAGAGAGGGAGAGAAATAAAAATTTGGCTTATTCTTCTCTTCTTTCTTCCTCTTTGTTTTCTCTTCTCTTTGGCTTTTGGTTTCTTCTTCTTTTATTTATCTCCTTGTGGTCTTCTTCTTCTTCCTTCTTCCACGGTTCTTCTTCTTTGTTCACCTGTGCCTGCACACTTCAAAGTTTACGTCAGTGGGCAAAACCTACTCTACCCTCCCCCCCGCGTCACTCTCTCTCAGAATTCGCTCTTAGGAAAGCTCTCCCATAGTAACCGGGTAATCGGGTACGCGGGTCGCGCCCGGGTCCAGGCCCACCGGCGTGCGGTGGTGGGCGAGGAGTGCAGGTCGGGCTAATCGGGTCGGAGCCAGGTCCGCGGGGCGTGAGCGCGGACGAGGCCGGGTAATCGGGCGGGTGAAGGGGACCTCACCCCGTGTGCTGAGGCGATAAGCCTCCAGCACTTTTTCAATTTGTATCAATGCGCCGCTTCGGAGTCTTCCGAGGTGGGACTAAATGTCCCACCCCAATGTGGCGCCTGTGCGGAGGAAACAGCGGCGGTCAAGGCTTCGCGCGAGGCACTCGCTCCAGCCGCGCACCTGGGACACTTCGCGAAGACGCTTCGCGTAGCCTGGGAGTCAGACCTGGGTGTGGCTCGCCTGGAGCAGCAGGTTGAAGAAGCTTCGCTGCTCAGCAATGGCGGCGGCGAGCGAAGTACCTGCCCACAGAGAAACGGCCTCTCGGCCTAATCAAATACGCGAAGAACCTTCGCCGTGGCACGGCGAAGGTGGTGGGGGGGTCAGGCAGGCGACGAGGCGGAGCCTAAGGGCTGCCCTAGGTCGAAATGCAGCACGAGAAATGGATTTGGTCGGTGGGTCTACAGGGGGCGAATGGCGGGGAATGGAAGGGCGGAGGTTCTGTGAGGGTCGGCGAGCCGTGTGGGGTACTGGAGTGACGGGAGCGGGTCGCCGGAGTGTGGCCGGAGGTGGAGAAGGTGAGGGCGATTGGTCGGAATCGAGGGCGACAGTAAGGGTGCAAAGTGAGGAAAAGGAAGAGGGGAGAAAGGTGAGAAGTTATACCTACTTAACAGGACGAGGAGGAGCCGGAGCAGGCGACAGTCGTATCGACTGTCGCAGGAGAAGAAGCTGCCCAGGGGAAGGAGCGACGGCGAGGAGAGGGCCGGAGAGGCGCGCGCTGGGTGTTGCGCGGCGCGGGAAGAGCAGGGGAAGGCAGCCCTGTTGCTGGTAATGCGGCAGAACGACGAGGAGGAGGAGGGAAAAATCGCCGGAGCTGGAGGGCTTCCTGTCGGAGTGGGAAGAGAGTGAAAAGAGGGTGTTTCTTTGTCAGGACCGAGCTGCACAGAACGACGGAGCGACAGGGGTATTTATAGAGGCGGAATCAGAGAGGAGGGCGGAGGGAGACGACGTGTCTCCCTCGCCAGAGGACACCGGAGATGGAGACCCATACCGTCCGTGCGTTCGCACGGCCGGTATGGTGGGTTGCAGCGACCAGGGGGGTGTTCCTGCGACGGCTGACGACGTAGGGCACCCCCGGTTGACTTGCCAGACCCTCCCCCTTACCCTGCGCGGCGCCATGCTCCGCGCAAGGTCGCCGGAGCATGGTGCTGGTCAGGTTTTGGCAGGAGGGACCTGAATGCAAAGAACGAAGGAGAGTTAGGGGTAGAAATGTGAGGGTTCAAAAGTTGAGGGCCAAAAAGTAAATAAATGAGGACCAAAGTGTAAAGTTGGTCAAGAAGGTTTCCTCTTAGGCTCAAGTTTTTATACATGACTAATTGGGACCTAAGGATTATGATGGTGAATTTTATTTCCAGATTAAACCTTGTTTGACCGGTCAATTTACGCAAAAACCCAAATTAAGTTGTTAATTGGGCATGGTTCTCAATGTAGGTCAAAATGGGTTCCTAAGGTCAAATTGAAGGTTCTAAACCCTAGAGATTATTTTTCTATGAATTTTAGAGGGTTTAGTTGATTTTTTTCTCTGCCTCAAACCTCATGTTTTTAAGTGGGTTTGTTTTTAGGGTTACAGGATGTCATTTAATTCTTTAGAGTTGCTGTAGCCCTTATTGAATCATCTCATCCCACTTTTATTCTTATTAGGTTGCTTTGACCTATGTTTGGACCCTGAGTTACCTTGTTTTCATATTGGATTGGTGAAATTGCATTTTTACCCCTTAATTTCTATTTTCTTTGCGAACTCAGAATCTCTCTGAGTTAAGCCTTTCCTTGAGTTATGTAGGAGCTTTTATCCTTTGTATTAGGTCAAAATGAGCTAGTTATGACTCCTGATGAGGTTCTCATCAGTCCCCTCCGCACGCACAGAGGATCTGATTACCCATGTGTAAGCTTATCATGCACTTACACATGCAGCCTCGCCTGCGAACACGCCTGTGGGTCTGGGCTGAGGATCAGAATACCTCGGCTGGGTTTGAAAGATTGTAAAGGAGGGAGAGGGGCGTTTTGCAATGTGGAACAGTACCCTCGCCCTCAATACTTAAGGTGTCTATGCCTGTTCTTTTTCATCTAATGGTAAAGTGCTTAGTTAACGTTAGATAATTGATAGTTGTGTTAAACCTAGTAAACTTGGTGGTTTAAACCACCACTTTTACTTTATTTTTTTTATCTCTCTACCTAAAGAAGTACTTTATTCACTCAGCATATATTACCTTTTGATAGTAACAAATTGTGCGAATAATTGCTCCCAAAGACGACCTCAGATTTCTTTTTATTCGAGTTATAAATTTAAAGGCTTAATTCGTTTTGATCACTATACTACGACGTGACAATTTTATAATACGATCAAAGCGAGTTAGCATTTTGGCACCGTTGTCGGGGAATAACACACATTTATCACTACTATTCTTGATTTCTGACATATCTGCCTTGGTTGGTTGTTTTGCAAAAACTAAATCGGAGCACCTGACTTCTGGAACCTGAGGACAACCACTTCGCGATAGGTAACTCTTAATCCTTTCTTCTTAATCCCCTCTTTCCTCATATAAATAAACAAAAAGGGGTAAAAGAAATATAGGACTCAACCTTGCCGTATTTCCTTAGAACTTTTATTTGTGGCAAGAAAATAATAATTTCTGAGCAAGGATCAGCCTAGAAGACACAACCCAACAATTTCTGAGCCTAAAGGGACTGGTTAATTAAACCCGTGGACTAAAACATTCTTGATTGAGTCCAATGGGATCATTAAACTTCAAATTGGACTCCATTTTAGAGCCAAATTAGGGTTAACATTTTAGGGGCTATCTAGTACAAATTATAAAGGAAAATATCATCCGCATTGTGTGTTACTTAAGCCTTGGTTGAACCGATTTACAACTTAAACCCTAAAACACAGGCCCTAAGGTTACTTGAACCCTAAAAGAAGTGACTTAATAACCTGCTTGCCAAACCAAAATAGGGTGATTTGGGTGAGTTAACCCAAATTGCATCCTAAACATTAGGGCAGGTCAGGTGAAATTGGTTCACTAGGTGGCCCAATCAACCTGAAAATTAGGTCACAACTGAAATAAACTCTTAATCAAGTGATAATTTGAGGCATAAATAGGCTTAAAATTTGATAGACCTAGGACCTCAATCTACATGTATCCGGTCTATTTGGAACTACAGAGACAAGAAAGGTCGGGTGGGGGAAACCCTGTAACCCATGGGGGTACTCTACCGTGTAGGCGTCTTCGCAAGATTTTCTCTTTCTAGCTACCCAAGTAATTCTCGAGTGAGTGGATTTGTGATCCAGAGACCGTTTGTCTCTAATAAGCCTAAGCCATCCAAATATGTTTTTGGGTGTCTCGATTGGGTCTGATTGAAATCTAGTCCCTCATCCTTTCTACAGTGCATGCACAGTAGGAGGTCCTTAAGACTAGTCTGAAGACCTCCTTTAGTAGTTCACTCACGTCGGGGCCAGCACCCGACTAAATTGTTTGGGACTTCTTCTGATCTGATCCCTATCTCCTCTGACCCATCTACATCCAACCCAGGTTCTCCGCTTTCTAACTCTGACTCAATGGAGAACCCTGGTCCAGAAGGAGGAGACGACATCCAGCAACTGCAAAACCAGCTTTAGACTCTCACAGATCTTATCAATGGGTTGGCAAACCTAAGAGCAGGTCCACAAATGCAGGATCATTATAATCCCGCAGAAGTGGCTATTGAGCCCAGAGTGTGTATTCCGGTTGGGGAACCTAAGACCGAACTCAAGCCGAATATTATCATCTTGATTCCCCATTTCCACGAGATCGATTTTGAAGATCCATTCCAACACATTCAAGAGTTAAAACATTTGGCCCAGACTCTCGGACCAACTGTTCAAAATCGGAACACTCTGCTCATGAAGATGTTCCTTTTCTCACTTAAAGAGAAAGCTGTCCACTGGTATTAGTCTTTGAATCGACCGATCAATGCCTTGGATGAATTGCAAGCTGAATTTCTAAGGAAATACTTCCCAGTAGGGCGTTCTAACGCCCTAAGGCATCAAATTATGCATTTTCAACAAAATGCGGGGAAACCACTTCATGAGGCATGGGATTGCTTTCTTAATCTCATGCGGAAATGCCCGCATCACGAAGTTCCCAAATGGGAACAAGTCCAATCTTTTTATTGGGGACTCCGTGAAGATATTTGGCTTTTCGTCGATGCAGCATGTGGAGGCAATTTCATGGGCAAGCATGAGAATGCTATTTGGGAAATTCTCGAAAATATGGCTAAGAATTCAATAAACAATGAGTCAATGGGTATGTTCAACAGGACGACTAACAGTGCATCGACGAACACACACAGGACACATGAAGCACAAGACTTATCCTCTTCCGTCGACATGGAGGTTGTGGCCACTCGATAGGATAAAGTCTTAATAATTAAGAAAAAGCTTGGCGATTTGACTCGCCAGCTGCAGAAGGTCACTTCTTCTTAACAGAACATGCATGCACAACCGCCTGCAAGGAGGGAGGTTGTGCATAATATTCACCACACCGGGCTGGATATGAATCTGTCCCCTTCTGACTCAAAGTTCGAGGGAAACTCTGAACCTTTTTATCCTAGTTTGGGGTCCTCCAAACCCCATTATCCTGATTTTCCCAGAGCTCCTCAACCCTTTGAGGAACTCCACACCATCCAGAACAACCCTTATTCCAATTCCTATAATCCTGGATGGCGTAATCATCCTAACTTCTCCTGGTCGGGGAATTCCTATCCTCAAAATCCTAAACCTCAATATCCACCCCGACCACATAATTCGCACTCATATCAGCCTACTCAACCTAGGCCCAATCCGAATTTTCAACATGGGCTTAGTAAAGATGATCAAATGAGCATGATTCTTCAAACCCTAGCTGATATGCAGAAGACTAACGCTGTTATGCAGAGGCAGCATACCACGGATATGGCAGATATGCGCAACCAGATTGCGTAAATGGTTGGGGCTTGCCAGCTAGGCACATTACCCTCACAACCTCTACCAAACCATAACAACGTGCCAAATCAGAGGTACGTTGTGAACCTAAAGCAGGGCCAAATTCATTATGTGTGTTACGAACGGGCGGCTTCAGACGTTTTTAAGACGTCTGGGAGGTGTCCCAGACGTCTGGGAGGTGTCCCAGACGTCTGGGATTTGGTTATTTTCGGCACGCGTGTTTCGTCTGCGCGCCTAAGCGTGCAGACCTGCAAGCGTCTCTCTCTCTCTTTTTCCCTCTCCCTCCTGCGCCCTCTGTCCCGCTCTCTCTCTCCTCCTCGCGCGACCTTAAAAGGCCACGCCCTCCCCCTCACTCCCGTCACCTCCGCCCCCTTTCCTCTTCTCCTTCCAGCCGGTGCGCGAGAGCGAGCGCGAGTGAGCGGCTGCAGCGACAGCCGCGGTGAGCGTGGGAGGAGGTGTTGCGCGTGGGAAGAGGCGCTCGGCCATGAGGGCGAGCTCGCCGGGGCTGCTAGGGTCGGCCGGCGAGGGAAGCAGTAGACGTGGGGTGACACGGGAGGCCTGCTGCAGCTCGAGCAGTAGGCGGACAAGGCGCGGCGCGGCCGTGCGTCGCGGGCGGAGGGCGAGTCGCGCTCTGATTCTGGAAATTTTTCCAGAATCAGAAGTCTGGGCTTCCAGCCAAACGACGGGGACGACGTCTGGAAGACTGTACAAACGTCTGAAAGGTGAGTATTTTCGTTTTCCTTCCTTTTCTTCAACTGACCGTACTGAGAGAGAGAGGAAATGGGTACGTGCAGGATCTGATTCGCCACCCAACACGAATCAGACGTCTGGCTGCAGTGCCAGACGACTGGAGCGACTTTCAAACGTCCGGGGTGACCATCGGACGTCTGGGAACTAGGCCAGACGCCCCCACAGGCTTCTAGACGTCTGAGAGACCACGTAGAGCAAGGTAACCCCTGATCCACTTTTTAAGACGTTTGGAATAAGTTCCAGACGTTTGATTTTGCACTGTTTCGTCGTTTTCAACCCGTTTAGGGCCCGTTCGGGTTCCGTTTTCCGTGTTTCGAGTTGCGTTCTTTTCGGAATTAAATCCTCTACCCGTCTACAGTAGCTATATACTGTTTTGAGAAACTCCTTATGTTTGATCCTTGTGATAGGACCCCGTTCCGTTGCAGTCTCGGGGGTTGCGGAGGCACGCGGGATTCCCGACCACGCCCCCAGTACTCCTATTGTAACCGGTAGAGTGGATTTTAAGTTTAATAATATAATCTGTTAAATTATGGAACCATAAATAGAACCTAGGACATTGCATGAATCCTAGGAATGAGAAATAGATTGAATGGTAGAACCTAGGGTGTTGCATGAATCCTAGGGCTGGAAAACTAGATTGTATGATAGATCCTAGGATATGGCATGAATCCTAGGACGGGAAAACTAGTGGAATGTATGGATACTGCAGTCTTGGAAAATGTGGAAAGGAAATAATAGCTGCCTGCTATGAATTGAATTAACAGCTGCCTGCTATGAATAAATAAACGTGATTGAGAACATGGATTGTATGAACGTGAAACTGGAAAGGTGAAACCTGAATGTGCTGAGTTAAAAGAGCTGGAACCCTACGGGGAATTAGGAGTAGAACTCCTGGAAGGTGAATGGAATAGAATTGGGGAAGTGAGCTGGCCCTTGAGTACGGAGTACCAAGGAGAGCGACTATCCCCCTTGTTTAGTGCAGAGCGGAGCCAGCCGCCCTAGGGACCCGGGGTTACGACTGGCCACTTTGTACCGACTTGTTGGCCCTCGTATACGTAGTACCGAGGAGAGCTACTAGTGTAGGGAGGTACTAGCTACCCCACGGGTCCCGAGGTTCTGCTAGCCTCCTACACCGACTTGTTAGGCCCACTGGGCAAACCAGGGTAGTCAGGCGAGGGTGCGCGGACTGTGGAGGGGCAAGGCCTCTGTTTGGTTACTGTGGAGGGGTTGGACCCCTGTTACTGAGAGGGCTCTGCCCTGTACTAGTTCCGTGCTGTGCTTTGGGCACACCCGTTAACGGAAATGACTGACCGCGTGCCAGTGCGGGTTAGCTACCTGTGCGTTTATCGCGCGTGCCGTAGTCACCGTTACGCCTGTCCATGACCTTGGGGTGGTTGACTGAGAGTAGGATCACCACGAGGGACTCTCCCGGCCAGGAGAGCACCACGTGCTACTTCTACTGTTCGGAAAAGACTGCAATCAAGATCGTTCCCACGAGGAACATTCGAGATCAAGTGAAGGATATGAGAATTAGATAAATTTTGAAACAATAGAAAGACGTAAATAAAGGAAGAAAGAAAATTAAAACAGCTACTGTACACTTTACTGTTTCTTTAGTTTAGCTGCCACTCTACTCAGCGTTTTTCTAACGTGTTACACTCGTTACTTTTCAGGACTAGGTGTTGAGCAGCCAGGGTCAACAGCTGCAGAGGACGCTGGGCCGAGTAGGGTCCAGTAGAGTTACCACTGTTCTCTTGTACCACTTTTTTTTTTGTTCCACTGTAGTGAGTAGTTCTTATTTCCGCTGTACTTTTCTTTACCTGCAGTTCATATTATGTTATGAATGTTGTTCTACTGTTGTGGTGGTATATACTGTAGTGGCTTCTTTCTTTACTGCCGTATTTCCTTACTGTTAGTTATATTCATGCTGAATGTGGTTTATTTTGCTGCTCTTTTGGTTACTTCCTCGTTGGACGACTAGGTCTTGGGATTAGTCGAGTCAGTCCGGTTCTCGTGTCTCGTAGGGACTCGGGAATCGAGTCGTTACAAGATGGTATCAGAGCAAGGTCGTCCCGAGAAGTGAATCAACTGACTGGAAAATAACTAATTCACATGTCTATAACTAGAGTAGCCACCACAACATATCTTTTGACATGAACTCTTAGACATTTTCGTTAGGTACTGTTCCGTACTGACGTATTTCGTTTTGTTTCGCGTCTCCTTGTAGGAGATGCCTCGTCACAGGACTGGCGAGACTGGCCGCGGGCGCGGCCTAGGACGAGGTCGGCGAGGTGGGCGTGCCGTTGCCGACGCCTCAGTGGACCAGCCACTGCTCCCGGGCATCCAGGCCCAGGACCTCGCCAGGCTGATACGGGATATTGTGCGAGGGGAGCTCCACCCACCGCCCCGAGCGCCTCCCCCTTGGGCTGCAGAGGGGGAGTCCTCTGTGGGACCACCCGACGGACTCGGCGCTGGACACGAGGGAGGGGATGGGCCGCCGCAGCCCCCACCTTCCTCCGATACTTCTGTGCACGAGGCACCGTTGCCTGGAGGTGCACCAACATCCCCACTGCAGTGCCACTCCGAGTTCTTTGGGCAGTTCCGGAAGTTGAAGCCCCCCTCTTTCAAGGGGGATGAGGACCCGACCGAGGCAGAGGACTGGCTCGAGCAGCTGGAGAAGATCTTCGACACCCTTCGCCCCCTGGTGGAGTGCCGCGTGGCCTTTGCCACGTACCAGCTGGAGAGTGTGGCACACAGGTGGTGGAGGGCAGTCCGGGGACAGGAGAGGGACGAGTCGACCTGGGATCGGTTCGTCGCCCTCTTCTGCGAGCAGTACTTTCCCCAGACGTGGAGGACCAGAGGAGGCGGGAGTTCCACACTCTCCGCCAAGGGACGATGACTGTGAGCGCGTACCGCACGCGTTTCTTGGAGCTGTCCCGCTTTGCAGCGACAGCGGTAGCCACTGAGGAGGAGCGCCTTTGGAGGTTCACCGAGGGGCTCCGGCCTGCGATTCGGGGGTATGTCAAACCCCTGAAGTTGCCTACTTTTTCGAGGGTGGTGGAGGCAGCCATGACTTATGAGGAGACCAACCCGTCTGCGCGAGACACTAACGGCGGGCGGAAGAGGCCCTTCTAGACAGACTTTTCACAGGGCCGGCGAGAGAGGAGACACGTGGCGTCCGCAGGAGAGCCGTCACGTTTTACAGGGCCATCAGTGGCCTTTGGGGGCCCTCGACAGGGGCCAGTCGCCAGCACCGGACCCCCGCCCAGCCGACAGCAGGGACCCACTGAGGGCGGGAGTCAGGTTCCCCTCTGTTACCAGTGTGGCCAGCCGGGCCACATCAGGAGGGACTGCCCGTCTAGGGCAGGAGGTCAGCAGATACTCCCCGCGCAGAGCACTGGAGGGCGCGTAGGAGGCCGCGGTTCCCAGGCGCGAGGAGGAGGACAGCAGTCACGAGGAGGGTACCGGCCAGCACCTACCCGTCCGACGCAGAGTGTGGCTGCTTCGTCCGCACCTAGAGCTGAGGGGCGTATCAACGCCCTGACACACAGGGATGCCAGAGCTTCGGGCTCAGTTGTGGCAGGTAAGGTTTCAGTTTCCGGCAGACTCATTTGCATGCTTTTCGATTCCGGCGCTACGCACTCGTTTGTCGCAGCCAGTTTCGCAGTTAGTTTGGACCAGGATTATACACTGTTAGAGAATCCGTTCGTAATCAGAGGCCTGAGTGGTCAGCTGTTTGTAGCTGAGGAGGTGTACACAGATTGCGAGGTCAGCGTCGGGGGACATAGCCTGCCAGCTGACCTGATTATGATACAGATGGAGGACTTGGGAGTGATTCTGGGGATGGACTGGTTGTCCGCTTACCACGCCTTGGTGGACTGTTTTGAGAGGAAGATTGTCTTCTCCATGCCGGAGATGCCTTCTTTCGAGTTTCACGGACATCCAGTGGACTGAGGCTTCAAGTGCATTTCGGCACTTCGGGCGGCGAGACTTTTGAGCCAGGGGTGTGAGTGCTTCCTAGCTTGTGTGGTGGCAGAGCCCGGCCCTGTGGCAGACTTCCAGAGTATCCTGGTGGTCAGAGAGTACCCTGACGTGTTCCCAGACGAGTTACCAGGACTACCACCCGAGCGTGAGATCGAGTTTGAGATCTCGCTAGTACCAGGGACCAGCCCCATCTCCACCGTGCCATACAGGATGGCACCGCTTGAGCTGCGAGAGCTCAAGTCCCAGTTACAGGACCTTTTGGAGAAGGGTTTCGTGAGGCCCAGTGCGTCTCCCTGGGGAGCCCCGGTACTGTTTGTGAAGAAGAAGGATGGTACCCTACGCCTTTGCGTGGACTACCGACAGCTGATGTAACGACCCGATTCCCGAGTCCCTACGAGACACGAGAACCGGACCGACTCGACTAAACCCAAGACCTGGTCGTCCAACGAGGAAGTAACCAAAAGAGCAGTAAAATAAACCACATTCAACATGAATATAACTAACAGTAAGAAAATACAGCAGTAAGGAAAGAAACTACTACAGTATGTACCACCACAACAGTAGAACAACATTCATAACATAATATGAACTGCAGGTAAAGAAAAGTACAGCGGAAACAAGAACTACTCACTACAGTGGAACCAAAAAGAGGTACAAAAGAACAGTGGTAACTCTACTGGACCATACTCGGCCCAGCGTCCTCTGCAGCCGCTGACCCTGGCTGCTCAACACCTGGTCCTGAAAGGTAACGAGTGTAACACGTCAGCAAAACGCTGAGTAGAGTGGCAGCTAAACTAAAGAAATAGTAAAGTGTACAGTAACTGTTTTAATTTTCTTTCTTCCTTTATTTACGTCTTTCGATTGTTTCACAATTTATTTATTTCTCAGATCCTTCACTTGATCTCGAATGTTCCTCGTGGGAACGATCTTGATTGCAGTCTTTTCCGAACAGTAGAAGTAGCACATGGTGCTCTCCTGGCCGGGAGAGTCCCCCGTGGTGATCCTACTCTCAGTTAACCACCCCAAGGTCACTGACAGACGTAACGGTGACTACGGCACGCGCGGTAAACGCACGGGTAGCTAACCCACACTGGCACGCGGTCAGTCGTTTCCGTTAACGAGTGCGCCCAAAGCACAGCACGGAACCAGTACAGGGCAGAGCCCTCTCAGTAACAGGGTCCAACCCCTCCACAGTAACCAAACAGGGGCCTTGCCCCTCCACAGTCCGCGCACCCTCGCCTGCCTACCCTGGTTTGCCCCAGTGGGCCTAACAAGTCGGTGTAGGAGGCTACCAGAACCCCGGGGCCCGTGAGGTAGCTAGTACCTCCCTACACTAGTAGCTCTCCTCGGTACTACGTACACGAGGGCCAGCAAGTCGGTACAGAGTGGCCAGTCCTAACCACGGGTCCCTGGGGCGGCTAGCTCCGCTCTGCACTAAACAGGGGGACAGTCGCTTTCCTTGGTATTCCGTACTCAAGGGCCAGCTCACTTCCCCAATTCTATTCCATTCACTTTCCAGGAGTTCTACTCCTAATTCCCCGTAGGGTTACAGCTCTTTAACTCAGCGCATTCCGGTTTCACCTTTCCAGTTTCACGTTCATACATCCCATATTCTTAATCATGTTCATTTATTCATAACAGGCAGCTGTTAATTCAATTCACAGGCAGCTATTATTTCTTTTCCACATTTTCAAGACTGCAGTGTTCACATATTCCACTAGTTTTCCCATCCTAGGATTCATGTCATACCCTAGGATCTATCATACAATCTAGTTTTCCAGCCCTAAGATTCATGCAACACCCTAGGATCTACCATTCAATCTATTTCTCATTCCTAGGATTCATGCAATGTCCTAGGTTCTATTTATAGTTTCATAATTTAACAGATTATACTTAAAGCCACTCTACCGGTTACAACAGGCGAACTGGGGGCGTGGTTGGGAATCCCGCGTGCCTCCGCAACCCCCGAGACTGCAACGGAACGGGGTCCTATCACAAGGATCAACACAAGGAACTTCTCAAAACAGTATACAGCTACTGTAGACAGGTAGAGGATTTAATTCCGAAAAGAACGCAACTCGAAACGCGGAAAACGAAACCCGAACGGGCCCTAAACGGGTCGAAAACGACGAAACAATGCAAAATCAGACGTCTGGAACTTATTCCAGACGTCTTAAAAAGTGGATCAGCGAATTACCTCACTCTGTGTGGGCTCTCAGATGTCCAGAAGCCTACGGGGGCATCTGGCCTAATTCCCAGACGTCCGAGGGTCACCCCGGACGTCTGGAAGTCGTTCCCGTCGTCTGGTGCTACAGCCAGATGTCTGATTCACGTTGGATGGCGAATCACCGAACCTGCGTGTACCTATCTCTCTCTCTCAGTACGGTCAGTCGAAGAAAAGGAAGAAGACGGAAATAACTCACCTTTCAGACGTCTGGACAGTCTTCCAGACGTCGTGCCCGTCGTCTGGCTATTAGTCCAGACGTCTGATTCTGGAAAAGTTTCTAGAACCAAGGCGCAACTCGCCCTCCGCTCGCGACGCCCGGCCACGCCGCGCCTCGTCCGCCTGCTGCTCGAGCTACAGCAGTCTTCCCGCGTCGCTCCGCGCCCGCTACGCCCCCCGCCGGCCGGCCCTAGCAGCCCCGGCGAGCTCGCCCTCATGGCCGAGTGCTTCTTCCTACACGCAGCACCTCCTCCCACGCTCACCGCGGCTGTCACCGCCGCCGCTCACTCGCGCTCGCTCTCGCGCACTGGCTGGAAGGAGAAGAGGAAGGTGTGGAGGTGACGGGAGTGAGGGAGAGGGCGTGGCCTTTTGAGGCCGCGCAAGGAGGAGAGAGAGAGAGCAGACAGCGCTGCACCTACGGTCGCAGGTGAGAGGGAAAAAGAGAGAGGAAGACAGTTGCGGGTCTGCGCGCGCCTGCGCACAGATGCAGTCCCGTGTGCCACCGAAAATAGATCCTAGACGTATAGAAGTGGTTCCAGAGGTCTGGCCAGACGTCTTAAAAAAACGTCTTGAGTGCGTTCGTAACAGCTGAATAGGGTCACCATCAAGAACGGATATCCGCTGCCGAGGATCGACGACTTGTTTGACCAGTTGCGGGGTGCCACGGTGTTCTCCAAGATCGACTTGAGGTCTGGATACCACCAGTTGAGGATTAGGGAGACCGACGTCTCCAAGACAGCTTTCCGCACCCGGTACGGACACTACGTGTTTTTGGTCATGCCGTTTGGGCTGACCAATGCTCCCGCTGCTTTCATGGACCTGATGAACCGGGTGTTTAGACCGTACTTGGACCAGTTCGTGGTGGTATTCATAGATGATGTACTCATCTATTCTCGAGATCGGATGCAGCACGGACAGCACTTGCGGATGGTTCTGGACACTTTGAGACGACGTAGGCTGTACGCCAAATACAGCAAGTGCGAGTTCTGGTTGAGGGAGGTGACCTTCTTAGGTCATGTGATCTCTGGAGACGGCTTGGCAGTGGACCCAGCCAAGGTCGAGGCAGTACTCAGGTGGGAGAGACCGCGTTCAGTCACTGAGATTCGCAGTTTCCTGGGACTGGCAGGCTACTACAGACATTTCATCAGAGGTTTTTCATAGATCGTGCATCCTATGACACAGTTGACCCGGAAGGACGTGCCCTTCGCTTGGACAGACGCCTGTGAGGCGTGTTTTCTGGAGCTGAAGGAGAGGTTGACCTCGGCTCCCGTGCTCACCATCCCTGACAGTAGTGGCGGGTTCGTTGTGTACACGGACGCCTCCTTGCAGGGGTTAGGAGGTGTGCTCATGCAGAGGGGTCACGTTGTCGCTTACACTTCGCGGCAACTGAAGCCCCATGAGCATACCTACCCTACCCACGAACTCGAGTTGGCGGTGGTTGTCTTCGCGCTGAAGACCTGGAGGCACTACTTGTACGGTGAGACCTTCAAGATTTTCACAGATCACAAGAGCCTCAGATACCTTTTTGATCAGAAGGAGCTCAACATGAGACAGAGACGTTGGTTGGAGCTCCTGAAGGACTACGACTGCAGCATCTCCTACCACTCGGGAAAGGCCAATGTGGTGGCTGACGCCTTGAGCCGTAAGGCGCCCACACACTTGTCCAGTTTACAGTTACAAAGTTGGGGCCTTTTGGAGGAGGTGGGCAGTTGGCGACCCCTGGAGTTACGGGGGCACTGTGGGGTGATGAGAACCTCATCATGAGCCCTAAACTAGCACCATTTAACCCTGATTTGCAAGAAAGGCTCTTACATAACCTTAGAAAGGCTTGGCTCAGAGAGATTCTGAGTTTGCAAAGAAAACAGAAACTGAGAGGTAAAAATGTAATTTCACCAATCCAATCTGAAAATAGGGTAACTTAGGATCCAAACATAGGTCACAACAACCTAATAAGAAGAAAAGTGGGATGAAATGACTCAACAAGGGCTACAGCAACTCCGAAGAATTAAATGACATCCTGTAACCCTAAAAACAAACCCACTTAAAAACACGAGGTTCGAGGTAGAGAAAAAAATCAACTAAACCCTCTAAAATTCATAGAAAAATAATCTCTAGGGTTTAGAACCTTCAATTTGGCCTTAGGAACCCATTTTGACCTACATTGAGAACCATGCCCAATTAACAACTTAATTTGGGTTTTTGCGTAAATTAACCGATCAAACAAGGTTTAATCTGGAAATAAAATTCACCATCATAATCCTTAGGTCCCAATTAGTCATGTATAAAAACTTGAGCCTAAGAGGAAACCTTCTTGACCAACTTTACACTTTGGTCCTCATTTATTTACTTTTTGGCCCTCAACTTTTGAACCCTCACATTTCTGCCCCTAACTCTCCTTCGTTCTTTGCATTCAGGTCCCTCCTGCCAAAACCTGACCAGCACCATGCTCCGGCGACCTTGCGCGGAGCATAGCGCCGCGTAGGGTAAGGGGGAGGGCCTGCCAGGTCAAATGGGGGTGCCCTGCGTCGTCATCCAGCGCAGGAGCACCCCCCTGAGTGCTGCGACCACCCATACCGCCCGTGCGAACGCACGGACGGTATGGGTATCCTTCCTCCGGCGTCCTCCGGCGAGGGAGACACGTCGTCTCCCTCCACCCTCCTCTCTGGTTCTGCCCCTATAAATACCCTCGTCGCTCCGCCGTTCTTCCCAGCTCGGATCTGACGGAGATACCCCCTCACTTTCCTCTCTTCCCACTCCGGCAGAAGCCCTCCAGCTCCGACGGTTTCTCCTCCTCCTCCTCTTCGCTCTGCCGCAATACCAGCAGCAGAGACTTCTTCCTGATTCTCCTCCGCGTCGCGCAATACCGGCGCGCGCTGCCTCTGCCCCGTCGTCGCCGCCATCCTCCCCCACTGGGCATTTCTTCTCTAGCTCCGATAGGTACGAGCCGGTAGCCTCTTCGTCCCCTTCGTCACTTTAGCTAGGTTAGAATTAGTCTTCTCTATCCCCTGTCTCTTTTCCCCCTGTTATTTTTATCTAATTACCCCTCGACCGCGCCTAATCACCCTCACCTTCTCCACCTCCGGCCACACTCCGGCGACCCGCTCCCATCACTCCAGCAACCCACACGGCTCGCGGACCACCGCAGAACCTTCGCCTCCTCACCCTGATCATCCTCCGCCCTTCCACTTCCCCCGAATCGCCCTCTGCAACTCCACCGAACACACCCATTTCCCAACCCGCAGTTTGACCTAGGGCGGCCCTTAGGCTCCGCCCCGCCACCTGCAGGCTCTCCGACCACCTTCGCCGTGTCATGGAGAAGGTCCTTCGCATATCTGATTAGGCCGAGAGGCCGTGCTGTTGTGGACAGGTGTTGCGCCCGCCATTGCCATTGCTGAGCAGCGAAGCTCCTTCGACCTGCTGCTCTAGGCGCGCCACGCCCAGATCAGGCTCCCAGGCTGCGCGGGGTATCTTCGCGAAGAGTCCCACGCTACAGCTGGGGCGAAGCCCTCGCGCGAAGCCTCGATTGGGCGCTGCCTCCTCCGCGCGGGCGTCCAATTGAGGTGGGACATTTAGTCCCACCTCGGAAACTCACCGAGGCAAGCAAGCGCTTAAAGGCAAAAAGTGCCTTAAGCTGTTTGCCTCAGATCACGGGGTGAGGTCCCCTTCACTCGCCCGATTACCCGGCCTCATCCGCGCTCACGCCCCGCGGACCTGGCCCGACCCGACTGAGCCTGACCTGCACTCCTTGCCCACTACCGCACGCCGGTGGGCCTGGACCAGGGCGCGACCCGCGTACCCGATTACCCGGTTGCTCTGGGAGAGCTTTCCTAAGAGCGAATTCTGAGAGAGACAGACGCAGGGGGGAGGGTAGAGTAGGTTTTGCCCTCTGAAGAAAACCTTGAAGTGTGCAGACACAGGTGAAGAAGAAGAAGAAGAGAACACAAAGCAGAAGAAGAAGGAAGCTAAGAGGTACACTGTAGCAGCATCAGTTTAAGTCGTCTGATTGCAAAATCAGACGACGTCTTGAAGGCAAGGAAGAAGAAAAGAAGAAGCAGGACTGCGGCAAAGAAGAGGAAAGACAAGAAAGAAGAAAAAGAAGAAGAAGAAGATCTGAAGGAAGCAAGCAAAAGAAAGAAAGATTCAAGAGCCAAGAAGAGAGAAGACAAGAAGAACAGGAAGAGAAGAAAGAAGAGATAAAGAGGAAGAAAGAAGAGAAGAAGAAGAAGCCACCAAATTTCCATCTCTATCTCTCTCTCTCTTTATTTTTGTAATAAAAACTTTGTACCCCTAGAATACGACTTGCTCCCTGAGTTCGACCTCAGGAGAACTTTATTTTCCGAGTAAAAAAATATATGTAATGATGGCAATAACTAGCTGTACTACAACGCTATTTCTATAACAAAACCTAGTTATCGGTCGATCATCATGGGGCAGTGACGGTGACGCAACAGACTAGGCCAGAGCTGATAGACTGCATCATCACAGGACAGACGGCCGATCCGTACTTGCAATCCTTGCGCGACAGAGTACTGTCGGGAGACCCAGGGGACTTCTCTTTCACAGACCAGGTGCTGCGCTTGAGGGGACGGTTATCCGTTCCTAGAGACGAGGAGCTGTTGAGAGAGCTCCTGACTGAGGCACACGGTTCCAGATTCACCATACATCCCGGAAACACGAAGATGTACCACGACTTGAGACGCGAGTTTTGGTGGAGGGGGATGAAGCGGGATGAGGGTGAATTCGTGCAGCAGTGCTTAGTGTGTCGGCAGGTGAAAGCTGAGCATCAGAGGCCTGCAGGGCCCCTACAGCTTCTTCCAGTGCCATAGTGGAAGTGGGAGAGCATCACCATGGACTTGGTGGTGGGCTTACCTGTTACCCAGCGAGGACATGACGCAGTCTGGGTAATTGTGGATAGACTGACGAAGACGGCGCGATTCTTGCCGATCCGAGTCACTTTGGGACCAGCACAGTTGGCAGAGAGGTACATCCGCGACGTGGTACGACTACACGGAGTTCCGCGGGACATCGTATCCGACCGGGATACCCGCTTTACGTCCCAGTTTTGGGCTGAGTTTCAGCAGGCCCTAGGGACGCGGTTGAGGTTTAGTACGGCTTACCACCCCCAGACGGACGGACAGTCTGAGCGCACGATACAGACACTTGAGGACCTTTTGCGTGCCTGTGTACTGGATTAGAGGGGCTCTTGGGAGGAACACCTTCCCCTAGTGGAGTTTGCATACAACAACAGTTATCACTCGAGCATCGGCATGGCTCCCTACGAGGCTCTGTACGGACGGAGGTGTACGGCACCCTTGAGTTGGGTTGAGGTGGGGACCAAGTGGGAGGTTGGCCCCAGGTTGATTCGGCAGAATTAGGAGGTAGTCGAGCAGATCCACAGGTGACTCCTCACTGTCAGGAGCAGACAGAAGAGCTACGTGGATCGGAGATGCAGAGAGGTGCAGTTTGAGGTTGGGGACCACGTCTTCCTTTGTGTTTCGCCCATGAAGGGCCTACAGCGGTTTGGGGTGAGAGGGAAGCTCGCGCCGAGGTTCGTGGGGCCCTTTGAGGTCCTGGAGCTGGTTGGACCCGCTGCTTACAGACTTGCCCTCCCCTCGCAGCTTTCTGGTGTGCACGACGTGTTCCACGTGTCCAATCTCAGGAAGTACGTAGCCGATTCCAGTCACGTACTGAGTCACGAGAGCGTTGAGGTGGGCGACGACCTGACCTACCCCGAGCGGCCAGTGCAGATTCTAGACCGAGCCGTCCGCAGTTTGAGACGAAAGCAAGTACCCCTAGTAAAGGTTTTGTGGAGGAGCCAGCGGTACAAGGAGGCTACCTGGGAGCCTGAGACGGCAATGCGGGAGCGGTACCCGGAACTCTTCGCGGGTACGTCTTTTTGGACCGGCTTTGGTCCTCTTTGAGTTTGTTATGGTTATTTTGACGTCTTTCCTGCACCCTAGTTAGCGCAAGTTTCGGGGACAAAACTTCCTTTGAGTTTGTTATATTGTTATGAACGCGCGGCTTCAAATGTTTTTAAGACGTCTGGGAGGTGTCCCAGACGTCTGACCAGATGTCTGGAACCCCTTCCAGACGTCTAGGATTCGGTTATTTTCGGCACGCGTGTTTCGTCTGCGCGCCTGAGCACGCAGACCCGCGAGCGTCTCTCTCTCTCTTTTTCCCTCTCCCTCCTGCACCCTCTATCCCGCTCTCTCTCTCCTCGCACGGCCTTAAAAGGCCACGCCCTCCCCCTCACTCCCGTCACCTCCACCCCCTTTCCTCTTCTCCTTCCAGCCGGTGCGCGAGAGCGAGCGCGAGTGAGCGGCGGTAGCGACAGCCGCGGTGAGCGTGGGAGGAGGTGATGTGCGTGGGAAGAGGCGCTCAGCCGTGAGGGCGAGCTCGCCGGGGCTGCTAGGGCCGGCCGGCTGGGGAAGCAGCAGACGTGGGGTGACGTGGGAGGCCTGCTGCAACTCGTGCAGCAGGCGGACAAGGCGCGGCACGGCCGTGCGTCGCGGGCGGAGGGCGAGTCGCGCTCTGATTCTGGAAATTTTTCCAGAATCAGACATCTGGGCTTCCAGCCAGACGACGGGGACGACGTCGGAAGACTGTACAGACGTCTAAAAGGTGAGTATTTCCTTCTTCCTTCCTTTTCTTCGACTGACCGTACTGAGAGAGAGAGGAAATGGGTACGCGCAGGTTCTGATTCGCCACCCAACACGAATCAGATGTCTGGCTGCAGTGCCAGACGACTGGAGCGACTTCCAGACGTCCGGGGTGACCATCGGACGTCTGGGAATTAGGCCAGTCGCCCCCACAGGCTTCTGGACGTCTGAGAGACCACGTAGAGCAAGGTAACCCCTGATCCACTTTTTAAGACGTCTGGAATAAGTTCCAGACATCTGATTTTGCACTGTTTCGTCGTTTTCGACCCATTTAGGGCCCATTCGGGTTCCGTTTTCCGCGTTTCGAGTTGCGTTCTTTTCGGAATTAAATCCTCTACCCGTCTACAGTAGCTATATACTATTTTGAGAAAATCCTTGTGTTTGATCCTTGTGATAGGATCCCGTTCCGTTACAGTCTCGGGAGTTGCGGAGGCACGCGGGATTCCCGACCACGCCCCTAGTACTCCTGTTGTAACTGGTAGAGTGGCTTTTAAGTTTACTAGTATAATCTGTTAAATTATGGAACCATAAATAGAACCTAGGACATTGCATGAATCCTAGGAATGAGAAATAGATTGAATGGTAGATCCTAGGGTGTTGCATGAATCCTAGGGCTGGAAAACTAGATTGTATGATAGATCCTAGGATATGGCATGAATCCTAGGACAGGAAAACTAGTGGAATGTATGAATACTACAGTCTTGGAAGATGTGGAAAGGAAATAATAGCTGCCTGTGAATTGAATTAACAGCTGCCTGCTATGAATAAATAAACGTGATTGAGAACATGGATTGTATGAACGTGAAACTGGAAAGGTGAAACCTGAATGTGCTAAGTTAAAAGAGTTGGAACCCTACAGGGAATTAGGAGTAGAACTCCTGGAAGGTGAATGGAATAGAATTGGGGAAGTGAGCTGGCCCTTGAGTACGGAGTACCAAGGAGAGCGACTATCCCCCCTGTTTAGTGCAGAGCGGAGCCAGCCGCCCCAGGGACCCAGGGTTAGGACTGGCCACTTTGTACCGACTTGTTGACCCTCGTGTACGTAGTACCGAGGAGAGCTACTAGTGTAGGGAGGTACTAGCTACCCCACAGGCCCCGAGGTTCTGCTAGCCTCCTACACCGACTTGTTAGGCCCACTGGGCAAACCAGGGTAGTCAGGCAATGGTGCGCAGACTGTGGAGGGGCAAGGCCCCTGTTTGGTTACTGTGGAGGGGTTGGACCCCTGTTACTGAGAGGGCTCTGCCCTATACTTGTTCCGTGCTGTGCTTTGGGCGCACCCGTTAACGGAAACAACTGACCGCGTGCCAGTGCGGGTTAGCTACCTGTGCGTTTATCGCGCGTGCCGAAGTCACCGTTACGCCTGTCCGTGACCTTGGGGTGGTTGATTGAGAGTAGGATCACCACGGAGGACTCTCCCGGCCAGGAGAGCACCACGTGCTACTTCTACTGTTCAGAAAAGACTGCAATCAAGATCGTTCCCACGAGGAACATTCGAGATCAAGTGAAGGATCTGAGAATTAGATAAATTTTGAAACAATAGAAAGACGTAAATAAAGGAAGAAAGAAAATTAAAACAGCTACTGTACACTTTACTGTTTCTTTAGTTTAGCTGCCACTCTACTCAGCGTTTTGCTGACGTGTTACACTCGTTACTTTTCAGGACCAGGTGTTGAGCAGCCAGGGTCAGCGGCTACAGAGGACGCTGGGCCGAGTAGGGTCCAGTAGAGTTACCACTGTTCTCTTGTACCACTTTTTTTTTGGTTCCACTGTAGTGAGTAGTTCTTGTTTCCGCTGTACTTTTCTTTACCTGCAGTTCATATTATGTTATGAATGTTGTTCTACAGTTGTGGTGGTATATACTGTAGTGGCTTCTTTCTTTACTGCCGTATTTCCTTACTGTTAGTTACATTCATGCTGAATGTGGTTTATTTTGCTGCTCTTTTGGTTACTTCCTCGTTGGATGACTAGGTCTTGGGATTAGTCGAGTCGGTCCGGTTCTCGTGTCTCGTAGGGACTTGGGAATCGGGTCGTTACAATGTGCAACCAGGCCCTTCTGTACCTATATATCAAGACGGGTAAGAAGCATCAACTTCTGTACTTGACTCAGCTCAGTAGTAGCAACCACCTATCCCACCCACTCCTCCATATCCTGCGGGATTGCATTCTGTCACAACCCGCAATGGTAAGCATACTAAGGATCCTGAACCTAAGAGATACATTAAACCTAAACCTAGTACATCTCAATCTGTAGTGATTATTAAGGATAACTCAGGCACTACTGAACCCACTCTAGAGGAGCCTAAGACCACACCTTTTCCTGAGGCCTTGACCAAAGGAAATAAGGGTAGGAAACCACCTCAAGTTGATGAGGACTTAATCAAGATTTTTAAGCAAGTCCATATTAGCATTCCCTTGATGGATGCTATACGTCACGTACCGGCTTACGTGCGATTTTTGAAGAACGTATGTACTCCTAAGAGAAAGCCAAAGAATTCTGACGGAAGTCCTATTTTGCTATCGAAGCAGGTTAGCTCCATTATCTTGAGCAAGCTTCCACAAAAATTAAAAGACCCTAGCACCCCTCTGATCTCCTACAAGATCAGGGATTTAGAATTTAACCGAGCTCTTTTAGATTTAGGTGCATCAATTAACCTCATTCCCACATCCCTCCTAGAATATTTTGAGGATTCTGGACTTAAACCCACGGAAGTGACCTTGTAGTTAGTCGATCGATCTATTAAGTCACCTCGTGAAGTTTTAGAGGATGTAGTTGTAAGAGTCCAGGATTTATATTTCTCGGTTGATTTTATTGTATTAGACATGGATACACCAGAAAACCTAAAAGATACACCTATAATCTTGGGGAGACTGTTCCTAGCAACAGCTAGGGCGAACATTAATTGTGAGGAGGGCCAGATGGAAATAAAATTCGGGGATAAGACAATGAAAATTGACATTTTTAAGGCCCATAGAGGAATCAATTGTTGTGTAATTCAGCAAATAAATAGAATCGATTCACTTCTCGAGGATCCTATTGTTGTTTTGGATATAAATATTCCAGAGCAAGAACCCTTAGAAGCTCAATCCCAATTACACCCTAAGGAACCTAGTCCACCTCTAGTTTCCCCTCAAGCTAACCCCGACCTTCCTGTTGCTGATTTGAACCACGTACTTGAACCGAAACCGCTTCCTAACAATCTCAAGTACGTCTTTTTGGGTTCAAACAACACGTTTCCTGTGATTATCAACTCCTCTCTATCCACAGCTCAGGAAATGCATTTGATTTCCATCCTCCGGCAGCATCGCAAGGCCATTGGTTGGACCTTGGATGATCTCACCGACATAAGTCCTTACTGTAGCCACCACATTTTTACAGAAGGCTCACAACCTACGCGTGAAGGACAGTGCCGACTCAACCCAAATCTTCAAGAGGTCGTGAAGAAAGAGATAATTAAATGGCTTAATACAGATATTATCTATCCCATCTCTGAAAGCCATTAGGTTAGCCCAATTCATGTGGTCTCTAAGAAGGTCGAGCTAACCATTATCAAATCTGAGTCTGGAGAATCCATCCCCACCAGAATCGCAAATTCGTGGAGAGTCTGCATAAACTACAGGAAATTGAAGACCTCCACGAAGAAGGGCCATTTCCCGCTAACTTTTATTGATCAAATTCTTGAAAAATTAGCAAGAAATCAGTACTTTTGTTTCTTGGATGGATACTCAGGCTATAATCAAGTGGCTATTCACCCTGAAGACCAGAAAAAAATCACATTCACCTGTCCCTACGAGACATTTATGTTCCGTATAATGCCTTTCGGACTTTGCAATGCACCTACCACATTCCAGCGGTGCATGTTGGCAATATTCTCGGACATGGTGGGTGAATTTTTAAAAGTCTTCATGGATGATTTTTCTGTCTTTGGAAAATCTTTCAATGAGTGTTTGCGCCATTTGACTAAGATCCTCCATCAATGTATCGACGTAAATCTGACCCTGAGTTGGGAAAAGAGCCATTTCATGGTTCCCCAGGGCATCGTTATGGGACACCTTGTGTCTGAACAAGGTATCCAGGTTGACCAAGCAAAGATCAATCTGATATCCAAACTCCCTCCCCCTTCCTCGGTCAAAGAAATCAGATCCTTCTTAGGGCACGTCGGATTCTATCGACGTTTTATTTTTTAACTTCTCAAAAATCGCCAGGCCCCTGACTAACCCATTATCAAAGGATATTCCCTTCGATTTCTCTGATGAATGTGCTGAAGCCTTCAAAATCCTTAAGGATCGAGTCACCAAGGCACCAGTATTGCAACCCTTTGACTGGTTTCATCCATTTGAGATCATGTGTGACGTGTCAGATCTTGCTGTGGGGGCAGTCCTTGGTCAAAAAGTTGACGGGAAACCCGTAGTGATCTACTATGCAAGTAAAACGTTGGACAACGCCCAACGGAATTATACAATCATTGAGAAGGAACTTCTGGCTGTTATCTTTGCCCTGGAGAAATTATGGTCGTACCTTCTCAGGTCCCGCATAATCATATACTCGGACAACACGGCGATACGACACTTGCTCACCAAGAGGGACGCGAAGCCTCGTCTAATTCGTTGGATCTTGCTTTTGCAAGAATTTGATTTAGAGATTCGCGACAAAGTGGGAAAACAAAATGTAGTTGCAGATCATCTATCCCGCCTTCCCTCATCTACCACTGATCCATCAGTACCTATTACTGAGCATTTTCCAAATGAGCATCTTTTAGGCATAGATGCTGGGCTTCCCTAGTATGCAGACATTATTAACTATTTGGAATCAAACCAGATTCCGTCTAATTGGCCCAAAGCCAAAAAGGACAAATTGATATTAGATGCCAAGTACTATTTCCAGGAAGATCCATATCTTTTTCGCATCGGAGCAAACCAAATCATTTGGAGGTGTATTCCTGGAATAGAGGTCAATAATATTATCTCATTTTGTCATGACTAGGCCTACGATGACCATTTTTCTGGACATAAAACCGTAGCCAAAATCCTCCAAAGCGACTTTTATTGTCCAACTTTGTTTAAAGATGCATACAAATACTGTAGGGCATGTGCTCATTGCCAAACCTTAGGTAACATGAGCCATCGTGATATGATGCCCTTAAATCCGATCATCGTGTGTGAAATTTTTGATATTTGGGGGATTGATTTTATGGGTCCATTTCCAAATTTGAACGACTTCGAATATATTCTTCTTACTGTGGACTATGTATTCAAATGGATTGAAGCTGTTCCAACCCGAACCAATAATCATAAGGTCGTTATCCAATTTATTCACGATAACATCTTCTCCCGATTCGATGTATCTAAAGTAATTATCTCTGATGGTGGGACCCATTTCGTGAATGTGCATTTCCAGTCCGTACTTAGAAAATACGAGGTGACTCACCGCATTTCTACCCTGTATCATATCCAAACAAATGGACTTGCCGAGCTGTCAAATCGGGAAATCAAAAAGATTTTGCAGGTCACTATTCGACTTGATAGAAAAGACTGGCCAACCCAGCTTCTGGAAGCATTATGGGCTTATAGGATCGCCCATAAAACCCAATTAGGAATGTCTCCCTTCAGAACTGTTTATGGGAAGGCATGTCACCTTCCTGTAGAAATGGAGCATAAAGCCTGTTGGGCAGTACATAAATGCAATTTGGACCTCGGAAAGACTGGTATTCACCATATCTTACAACTAAGCGAGGTTGATGAATTATGCAATGATGCGTACTAGAACTCGCGAATTTACAAGGATCGAATTAAAACTTTGCATGATAAGCACATTTCACGTAAATCATTCAGTCTTGGTTAGAAGGTACTTCTGTTTGATGCTCGTCTCAAACTGTTCCCAGGCAAGCTCAAGTCTAAATGGATCGAACCATTTCTGGTTAGGAGGATTTTTGGTAACGGAGATATGGAAATCTCACCTTCCGATCTTGACTCTATATCATTTGTTGTTAATGGCCAACGTCTCAAACCTTTTCTTGAACTTCATGATTTGAGTATGGTCGGAGAGTTTTTTGACCTCCATTCCACTTGAGCCGCATTGCGCCCAACTAATGGCTGTAAACTTACCGCTTAAAGGGAGGCAGCCCGTCATTCTTTGAAAAATCCTGAGACCTCTCATAATCTATCTGAAATTCATTCTTACGGCACTTTAGGGTTCCTAATTTATGAACTAATCAATTCTAAAATTATGAACTGAAAACTAAATATGAACCAAGCCTGTATGCAATGAGGGCATTGCAACACTTAGGCATGGCGGGGATTAAAGTGCTAATATCTGAAAACTATTTCCGAAAGGTTCTCACAAAAAATATATACATACAAAAAAAAATAGAGAGAAGGGGGAAGAGAAAATAAGAGGAAAAGATAGAACGAAAGGAAGGAAAAAGAAAAATAAATAAACATTTTTTTGTTTGTCGAAACCCTTGAACATTCTTGAGATAGGAAAAGCTTCTTCCATAAGATCCACCAAATAATTGTGAGGTGAGAGAAGAGTGTTTATTGGTGTCTTAAGTCTAGTATGAAGACTCTTAAGTTTTGGATAATTAGATAATGAAATTTAGAGTTAGGCACAATTTTCACTCTTAACTCCTTTGTGCAATTATTTTGTGTGAATCCCTAAGAGCCACCAAATAAGGCAATAGGCAAAGAGTGGGTTCTAATAAAACTATGATTAAGGGGGATGGTTACGACCATTCTTTATGAAATCCTCAACTGAAGGAGGGTGCTAATGTTAAAGGTTAGAAATACACTGTCCTATCCATTCCTTTCCGATGCCGAGAGTAAGCATTCCCACCAAATAAGCCACATAATGTCCTCTTGAACTCACCTACTTCCCGATAATGCCTCATTAATGAATGTTATGTTGTGTTAAGTTATATTCCTAAAAAAAAAAAAAGAAAGAAAAAAAATAGATATCTTTCAAAAAAGAGAAAAAAAAATAAAGAGAGAGGAGAAAAAAATATATACCTATATCCTTTTAATCTAGAAAAAAAAGAGTGTGTTTGAATTGCACTTATTATAAATAAATTTCATTGAGCCAACATTACCCACCATACTTTATGTCCCACCAAATACAGCCTTTACCTACCTTCCTGTATTTATGATCGTCTGAATACTGGTTGAGGACTTCTAACTTAGTTATAGGGTTATCAGAATTTAATCAAAGTATTAATGCCATGAGAGACCACCAAACATGTTAGGAAATCTAGTAAAATTATGAGCTCTTATTGATTAAAAAAAAAAAACAGAGAGAGAGAGAAAGAGCGAGAACAAAGGAACTAAAAGATAGCATAGTTTTTAAGCATTTCTCTGAGTTGATCTATTTAATACTCTAGACATTTAGAGTCTAAAATACTAGATTATATGTAGCGCCAATTGAGTGTGAGCCACTAAAAATAAAATCATTTCAACTCATACATCTTCTACCTATACCTAAAAGTCAGGGTTGAACCACAGATCACCTACTAACCCCGAGGGAAGAAAGTTTTTGCCTATCCTGATACATTTGTACAAAGGGATAAAAACAAACTTAAAATAAATATTGAGAAATGACAAGGACGAGGAGAATAAAATCTTTGGAGCCAAATAACAAAAACACCCTTACACTAAAACTTTGTGCTGAACTATAGGATTTGCTAAGGGACTAGCAAATGATAGGCATGGGGGTATGATGGCAGTGCCATCATCCTCTATAACTCACATAATTTAGCTAAGTTCTAAGGTAAATTAACCTAACTAATACATAAAAAGGGTACAATATCGTATGGAGTAAGATCCATCAGAATAAACCCAAAAGACCACAAAGCAGGTCAGAATAATCAATTTAGGGTTTCTTTTGAAATTATGCTATTAAAGAGAACGATTAAACCCTATGTTTGATCTGACCTAGTTTGATAGGATTCTGATGGAAATATTGCAAATTAAATGTTCTAAAAATTATAGATAAATATTCCATAAGGTTTAATTTGATCAGATAAGACAAAAGAGCCAATTAAACCTGAAATAGTGACCTAGGTGAATGATTAATGTCAGATGAGTTTAAATAAAAGATTTACCAACCAAACAATTTAAAACTCAAAATTGACATGACCACCAGATTCCCTAGATCTTAAGTAAGCTCCCATAAAAAGTTGGACCTGATTTGCCAATATTCTCCCCTACTTTGCATTTAGGTCCCTAAATTCCTAAAAATGTTTGTAAGAAGGTCCACTTTCATTACTCTTAGGTCCCTCTCTTCTTGCAAACTGGTCCTCGACATCATCTTCCCCCTTCAGCAGCAAGGGGACCGTTGACCGAGCTGTTTGACGACTTTCCAACGCCATTTGCGGTCGCTTCGAGCATCGGCTGAGCTCGACCTCTGAGGCGAAGTTGTTCATCATTCCGCTCTACGTCGATCAGTATACGTCTCGCCAGCTGCCTTCGTTGTAACAACCCGCATTCTCCGGTCAAAAACAAACATGGAGATGCGAGTTGTTGCAAGGACTTCGCGCTACCTCCTGCAACTAATTCGCGCACATCCAAGGCTCTATAAAGCCTCGCGATGCTACTCCGAGTTGAGTAGTCTTGAATGAGAGCATAATTACAGTCTTCTCCCCTTCCTCCGTGCGTCGCCATTGCCAGACCTTGAGGTCTTCCTTCCTCCTTCTCTCCACTGTGTCTGGCCATCAAACGACGTCGCAGCCACCTTCGCCATTCACTCGCTGAGCTTCTCAACCCAATAGCCGCTCCTCTACCTCCTTCGTTGGCCTCAATTCCTCCTCTGATCGCTGGTGGCTTGCCATCACCACCAGTCTTTGCCTCGCCTTCTTCCCAATTAGGTTAAGGCTTTTCTTCTTCTCCTATACCTTCTCGTCTCTTCAATTTCTTCTTTCAGCCCTGTTTGCACCGTCACCGACCACCGCCACTTGGAGCTCCGATGAGCTTCACCGCCATGCCCGCACACACATCTGGCTACCCAATAGTTATAGGGCTTTGCTTCGAGGCTTCACCCCAAAGCTTTTGCTTCTAACGTAAGGTCAAAAGGCCTCGTATTCTATGCACAAGTACTCGCCGGAGTAGCTCCTTTGTCTTCACCTCCGATAGCAGTTCCCGGCCATCTCAGGCGAAGTGTCACACACCATCCAGAGCCCTGATCAGAGAAGAAACTCGCAAATTGAAAACGTAACACCAGCAGCAGCTAATCCGCAGGTGAATTAGGAAGATCCAATTGCTAGTGCACACGAATCGAAGATGAGCATCTCGTCTGCCAGCAGACGGGAGGAGGCAAAGGGACTTTAGTCCCACATGGTGCAGGACAAACTGAAGCGCAACGTTTATTACGCAAAAGCGCCCGAAGCTTATTACCTCAGAACACATGGGGTGAGGTCCCCTCCGCACGCACAGATGCACGCGCTTACATACACGCCCTCGCTCGCGAGCACGCCCGCTGGTCTGGGCTGAGGATCCGATTACTCGGGTCCGGCTAAGTTTGAAAGATTGTGAAGGAGGGAGAGGGGGGTTTTGCAACGTGGAACAGTACCCTCGCCCTCAATACTTAAGGCCCCTGTGCCTGTTCTCTGTCATCTGATGGTAAAGTGCTTAGTTAACCTTTGATAATTGAAAGTTGTGCTGAACTTAGTGAACTTGGCAGTTTAAACCACCACTTTTACTCAATTTTTTTTCTCTCTCTACCTAAAGAAGCACTTTATTCACTTAGCATATATTTCCTTTTGATAGTGATAAATTGTGAGAATAATTTCTCCCAGAGACGACCTCGGATTTCTTTTTATTCGAGTTATAAATTTAAATATTTAATTCGATTTGATCACTATACTACGACTCGACAATTTTATAATACGATCGAAGCGAATTAGCAGATTGTTTAGATGGGAAGAGAGCCTAATTATCAGCTTGGGTTTATATGGTTGAGTATTTTTATGGAATGTTCAATCCCAATTAGAGGATGTTGAGAGGAGATTTTGGTGGACATTATGGTAGGCATGGACATATTAGTCTTTGGAGAGGTCATTTTCCTCCCACTTTTTGGTTTCAAAATTTGGTTTCCTACTTACTCTCTTTGAGGTTGCAACCGAGAGATTACAATCCCCTTGGAGGCACACTATCCACTTTCCTTCTGTTTAATGCTTGGTCCATCGTGCCCTCATTTTCTTTCTCCTCGATTAATGAACATGCATTTTCTTGAGTTGACCACTAGGTTTCATGTTTGGTCACCTCTTCTTCTAGCACCGGTTAACTCCACCCACTCTTAACCTGCTATTGATGACAACCCTTTCGAGATGGCTAGACTTAATAAATGCCCTGATGGCATTGTGTTGAACGTGATTTCTACGCTAAAAGTTTTGGACTGAAGACCCTGTCGTTGTAGTTGCGTAAAAATCCGTCAAACAAATAATTTAACCGAAACTCAAGGTGAGTCCCAAATCGAACAAAGGGAGGCGAACGTTTGATCAAAAATCACGTAGGAATTATTTTTATGAAAGCAGATTAGCTGATTGAAATTAATCTACTCCCCATTCTATTTGAAGAATAATTAATAGAAAAGAGTTAGAATAATACAAATAAAGAGAAAATAAGGAGAGAATAAACAAATATTTCATAATGATAGAAACATGTTCATTACATCTCTGTGCTATATTAGAAAGCAGGAAATTTACACTAAAAAGCGATAAAAAAGAAGAGGATGAGAAATTATCCTCCTCGACGGCTACTTAGAAGATGAGTTGCGTTGACGGGGTGCCTAGACGAGGGTGGTGAGATGTTGGACAAAAGAGGATGAAGACGAAGGACGGACGATGGAACAGGGCGATGTCACAGTGGAATCCGCTTCCTGAATGGCGATGAGAGGACAATCGCGAGATGCTCCACGAAAGGGGTGAGAAGATGGAAAAATTATCTTTATAACTCTAATGAAGCACCCCAGGTATGGGACCAGCTTGTAGAGCTTCGAAAGGGGTGAGAGAAGAGAGAAAGGGATGAGAAATGAGGTGGTATGGGTGGCCTTTTATAGTTGTATGAATGGGGGGCATAAAGGTTATTTTAAGGCTTACAAAATAAATGCTAGGGTCTTTAGTGATGGATATAAATGTCACTAATGGTGAGCATTGGTGAAGGGCGTGCCTTTTCTCCTTTAGCTGTTGAGCGTGCCCATCACGTAAAGATCATCTTGGCCATCCGATTAAGAGATCGGACAGCTTAAAAGCTACGAGAGCCTCTTCTTCTTTTTCATGTGCACAGCGCCCGCGTCAGATTGGGCGTGGATCGGCAAGTCATCACATGCGTTCAGCGTACTCGTTCATCCACGCCGCCACGTCTTTGCCTCCGCAACCGCTCATCTTAAATCGGGCAGCCAAATTTCAGTGCGCCCATGCGCTCGCTTGATTTGGCTATGAAGCGCGCCTTGAACGTGCACCTCGCGTTGCTGAGAGGAGCATGCAACTACTGCACTGAGGCCGTCACTTTCTCTTGTTTACATTTTAATGCTCACGCATCCTCAGCTGTTGGATGAAAGTCCTATGGCTGAGGATGTGTGAGCTTGGGTTTCAACTGAGAGAAGTGGCTCACCTTGATGAAATCTTAGCCATTGGATCATTGATCCAATGGCTGAGATGCATTGATTTTGCGTGAAGAGATGCTGCGAGAGGCTTGGGTCAGTGTTGGGTGGCTATGATGGTGCCACATGGCACCATCATAGCCGTCCATCTTCTTTAACTTGTAGATGGTATCACAGATGTCGGATTAGATCGATTTTCATGTCATTGAGCTACGATCATCGATCCGAACCCATCTGCGTGGTTAGATTTGTAATTTGAAGTACGGATTTAACACCACCTTGGCCCTTGACCTCTAATCTTTCTCGAATTGTATCTAATGTTATGGAAGTCTGATCGGGACGATTTCGGAGTCATTGATCAGCTCCGTATGGCTCGATAAATATTACCCTATTCCTGGCCACAAAAAGAGGTGAATTACTATATAACTTATACAAATTAACCTAAATGCATGATGATGCATGTTATGCAATATTTATAATGCATGATGCTTTTAGGACACTAAGAACATGCATAAATAGACATTTTAGACTAATTATATGTATGCACATCACATTTCCATCATCCTTTATATCTTGCTCAATTTGGCTAAGTTCTGAGGTTAAATTCATCTAATTGATATACAAAAAGGTATAATTCAATCAGAGCTGAATAAAGAGGAATTAATAAAAAGGAGTTAATTCTACTATTTTAATAGACAAATTTAAATGTAAAATCACTTAAGGGTAAACCTAAAGTAAATTAAAGGTCAAACAAGCCTAAAAGACAAAGTGGTGAGCCTGAACTGATCAATCTAGGATTTCACTGAGTAATAATTAATTAACCCTAATTTTAGCCTCACTTAAATTAACAATGTTCTAGTGAAAATAAATGTAATCTAAATCCTCTAAAAATCATATAAAAATATCCTATGAGGATTAAAACAGTCAATTTGACAAAAGGAATTTATTTCGACCTTGAACAATGACCTAAACGGGTAATTGATACATTTTGGGTCAAAATGTAAATTAACCATTCAAAATTTGTTAAAACCCAAAATTTAATTCACCATTAAATTCGTTAGGTACAAATTTGGTTACCATAAGAATTTAAGCTCATTTTGACTTCATCTTGACCTAGTGTTTTCAATTTGGCCCTTAAATCCCAATTTCCTTGCAAGAACCCTTCTAACTTTCGATTTTCCTTGCAAAGAAGCCCCTCCAACTTCTCCTCCAATAGCCATCCATGGCCAACGACCACCTTTAACCACGGGAATCTCGCAGCCATGGCTGCGAGACCTCGCCAAACCCTGAAGGACTTGATCAATGTGCAATCCCGCACTCTGCATGAGCCTCCTCGTGTGCGTTGAACGCCAACCGACCTTCCACCTCCTTATCACCAGTCACAAAATCTAGCAAGCTCACTCCGCAACAGTTGGCCTTATCTTCGCAAGTCAAGGATCTATAAAACTCCACCACCATCATTCTCCAGTTCTCGGTGTGAAGTCAAGGTGAGTGCCTACCCCCTCTTTCTTCTTCTTCGACATCGCCGTCAACAAGACCCTAGTAGCTCCTCCGATCTCTTGATTTGTGCATGCTTTGACCTCAAGGGTAGCACCAACCTCTTCCGCATCTTCCTCCAGTCGTCGTCAACCGAAGCACAGCCCTCTCCTTCCTTTTCCTTGCCGTCGACATCTCCCAGAGCTACCTTCTTCCTCACGTTTGACTAGCCAACGCTGGATGTGCCTTGTCCTCCTCATCGTCTGTTAGGTATATCTCCTTCCTCTCTCCCTCTAATGTATCCTAATGCAATTAGACGTAGGATTCGACCTCCACATCTTCCACCTTGTCTCCTTCTTCCCCGCACACGGCCATGCACCGATATCAACTCCGGCGAGGTACACCACCTTGCTCCACGCCGCCTCACCGGCTACCGACCACTTCAATACCTCCACAACACCTCCACAAGCAAAAGCCTTTAATCAATTTTGGGTTTCACCGCCTTGACACCTCCGCCGAACACCTACGTCGGCCGCCACCTACCCTAACTTCGACAGCCTTCCTCCACCCTCGACACGCCAATCCAACGCCTTCTCCACCTTCAGTGCATCACGACGGAGCTCCTTGACTACTTGGATTGGAGTTTCCACGCCTCCACTCTTCATCCAACCACCCATGCCGACGACGTCATCGTCGACGACTCACGGCATCTCTGGCCATCCTTATGCTTCCAAGCTTCACAGGAAGCTCCGCGAAGCCACATGGGATCTATCGCAACCTCCAGCAAGCAACTGAATTCACCACCAACTGCAGATTAGCTCACCAAAGATCCTCCATGTAGGTGCTTCACAGTGGAGAAGACTCTCTACATGATGCTGGCTAGGGCATGAATGTAGAGCAATAAAAATTGTAGGGGCCTATTTGCAACCTTCCAACGACCTATTTACAATAATTAATGTTTGGGTTGACACTTTGGTTTTTCGTGAACTTCTATTTCTTGATCATAGTAAACTATTAGTGGTATCAATGCTTTAGCACCTAAATCTCATTATTATTTGATTTATTGTCGTGAATATTAGAATCTTCTTAATTGAAGTACCAAAGTAGCGGGTTTATTGTTTATATTTTTAAACTAGATTTGGCAATTAGAAAATAAAATCTACTCAATCTAGTTCTTGAATCTAAATTTCATTGAAATCTTGATAGTGGTATTCGCACTTTATGTTTGTTCCTAGAGACATTCTCGAAAGTCTCTAATTTCAAGAATATAAATTTTAAATGTTAATTGTGCTTGAGTCACCTATACTACGAAACGACGCATGTTTTCAAACTTAATTTTAGCATGTTAACATTTTGGCACCATTTCTGAGGAACAATGTGTGCTTACCACTAGCCCTCTTGTCTCTATTTGGTTGTTTTGAGTCTCCGCATTTGTACCAAATCGAGAAGAGAAGATATAGAAAAGGAGAAGCTCAAGTCTATCGACTCAAACCAACTACGCCGGAGACTGATGTTTTCTTCTCTCTTCCTAGCTACTCTCCCTTTTCCTTGTATATATATAAAAAAAACACAAAAGAAATCATTCTATTTGCTAGAAGCTACTTGTTACAGGACATCCATTCTAAGGTTGCTATTTCCTTTTGCTTCCAGATTCAAATATCGCATTGAATTATATTGCTAAGTGTGAAATGCTTATCATCTACCACACCAAGATTGCGATATTTTTAATCATTAGGGTTGGGTGTGATTGTCATTATTTGATAAGAAGTTTGAGGGTAGAGAAATAACAAGATTAGGAGCAAATTCCTTGTGCTTAACTATGTGATTTGTGGGTCACTTACTTCTTGTTTGGACCCAAGTCACTTAATCAAGATAAAATTTGACTCATTTTAGTTTCCCAATAGGTTTCAAATCTAAGGTTAAAGTGCTGGTTCCACAAAACATAAAGGAAAAAGATCTCCACCAAACTTGTGCACATGATTTGTTTGTTCAATTCAAACCTTGTTTAAAAATACCTAAATAAGTGTGACATAAATCAATAGCATTGAACTAATGCTACACTTGGAACCTAAAATCTGGTGAACTAATAATTGGATAAGATAAAGGGTGAAATAGATTGATCTTAACCTAAGCTACATCCATAGCCTAGGTCAAGTTGATTTGGATCTTTCTTTAACCCAATTAACTTTGACTAGGTCACAAAAATTGAGCATTCTTAATCCAAGTGGAAACCCAAGGCACTATTAGGCTCAACTTCTACAAGTATAAACTCATATTTCAACCCTTCCATCTTCCTTTTTGTTTTGAGAGCCTTTAGGCACCACATGTGTACACATTCAATTAAGACATAGAGGATGCAAAAGTGCAGGAGGTTCTCGTATTTGATTGGAATTGTTAACATTATCCTATCTTTGCATCTAAAATTAGTTGTTTTGGGTATAAGCCCCTTGACAATGATCAAGACCTTAACCTTTGCATAGTTCTTCCTTCTTGAGGGTGTTTTTGGACCAATATCAACCACATAACGAAGATAACCACCAATCTTCATGTTGGACCTTGTGTTGGTAAACTCTAGTGGGATAACTATTACATGTATCCAAAAGGCTACATGTAGAAACTTGTATTCTCTTGATAACATTTGTGGTTCATCTTGTTCCAATACTATTAAGTCTCCATCAAAGTATCATGGCCGGGACTCTGCTCCATATTGCTTTAGTTGCTTCTTCAATATGGAAGAGCATCTATCTCATGGATATGATTGGGGATGGTTCTATTTTCCAAGACTTATCGAGCATTTCTATTAAACCTTGAAATACAAGCAACGTTTACATGCATTAATTTACGAGCTATCTATATCTTCATTGAGTTCCACGAGCTCTTTCTCATTCTCCTCTACACATTCAAGTGATTCTAGATATCTACTAAGTTCCTCTTCTTCGTTGTACGTTCCTCATACATGAGTGAGTTGAGTCATGACCCTTTAATGCTTAGTGTAGAGTAGGTCCTATAAAATATTGCGGTGAGAATGTCCTAGCAAAATGCACGTGCAGTAGATAAGGGTAAGGTTATGACATAGAGCAATGTATGCAACTGGTTTTCATTGTATGCCATGGGAATTTCAAGAAGACATGATGCCTAGGAAATAGACATAGCGATGTAACAATGGTTGTAATGAATGGTAGCTTAAAAGGTAGGTAACGAAATTGACGTGAGTGAAATCCAGGAGCCGTAGTAGAGGAAAGGCACAAGAGGAGAGACAGGTTTCAAATGGTCAAAGACTGAGCAGCGTAGAATCAAGGTCCTCCAAGGTTACACCCAACTGCAGCAATTAATATCACCCTGGAGTCAACATACAAGACAAGACACCACAAGGAGCATTCCTTACGTGGGAAAAATCCACTTGATAACTTTGAACTTAAACATTTTGAGGTTGAAATCGATCCATTGGTATAAATTTCACGTATTCTCGAGGTCTTTTTTTATCGATCAGGCTTAAACTTAGGCACAATCTATTACAAATTATATTGGAGTTGTGAATTGGTTAGAAAAATGGGAACTAAATTTTATGCAAGATTAAATGGTACACCATAAAAGTGATATCAGAAGATACCTCTAAAACTCGTGTTAATCATCTCTGTGAACTCGGCTATACAATAATCAAAAGGTATCATGCTCCAAGCAATTGAGCTTAACATAAAGTCATTGTAATCATCCTGGAAAGAAAAAATCCACAATACTTTATGAAATAATACAGAATTAATTTCAAATCATCGGCTAAAAGATTGTGAAATGATGAGAAGGATTCTTTTTATTATACAAAGAGAGCAAGGAAGTTGTATCACTGTATTACAAGAAGTGTCTATTGCAGTAGGGAATTTTTCATAGTTTGCTACCTTTCTTTCTTCTCATCCTCATCACCCTAGTAATTGATTAGTTGACTTGTCAATGAACCCTAAGGAGGATGTCGCAATTTCAAATAGGAAATTATACAACGTCCATGAGATAGTACTATGCTTGAAAAGTACTTTTGAGTTTTACTTCACATAAACCTACATTGTAACTTTTTCTAGTGGATGTGTAGTTCGAAAAACCCATACCCCCATCTCCATCCTTCTTCAACACATTTCCTCTACCTCCTCTTCTTTCATAATTTCCCTACTTTTTTGCATCTCCTCTACCCCTCCATGCATCCTCCTCCATGCTTTCCATGTCAATGGAGGTTACAGTGTGGTAGTTGCATGACACATTATAGTGCATGAGAGTGGATGGTTTTCTATCTAGGTCCTTTCTACGGTGAGTCTACTTTTCTTATCACTTAGTCCTGATCTTATTATTTCCTTTCAATTGCTCTTCCTCAAACATTCCCCCCAATCAAAGCCTTGGGTGGAGTTTAAGGAGCTTCAACTAGCAATCCTTTGACCACACGGGGGCAAGCCATCATCAACTTTCGTTATTAATTTATGATAGCAGAGAGGTTGGGTTATATAAAATCCCCATCTAAGTCATGTATAACCTATTGCATATTGATACCTTAGGGCATTGTTTGAGGGAAGGAATAAAATTTTAGGAAGTTTGAAAAGCTATTCAATTCAAAGGAGTAAAGGTATAGGTTTAATAACTGTATATTATTCTACATCAGGGTAAATAATCATTCTTTATGTGGTATAAAGTAATAAAAGCAATGAAATAAATTTATTCCACCATAAACTTGTTTTAAAATTGAGAGGCTTATTTTGAAAATTTCAATTTTAGAATAACCAGTGACAAACAAATATTACCTTGGAGTCATGATAATTTCTACCCTATCCATTACTTTGGGAGTGGTCGAGCGACTCTCATACTAATCAAACAATAGCTTGCAAATTGACCGTTGAATATTGCCATTTACTTTTATGTTTTGCATATTAATTAGGATTTGGACTGTGGCATAGATGGGTAAGCCACAATCAGAGGAATGAAATTCAGAAAAGGACTAATCATTTTGATTGAATTTTACTTATCCAAACGCAACGATGGAATTGGGGTGAGATACGCCCTTCACCACTACCATCATCGATGTTTAGAAAACAAGTGTAGCCTTATGGTCTCTAATTATAGAGTTAAATAGTTCTTCGTATGATGGAAACTCTTTGATGTCATTACTCGTCATTGAAGAAGCTTAATCTATGAAGGCAGCATAGATAGCATAATAATACACCTCTACTTTACCATCCAGTTTAGGAAAGAACATAGTTTCACGTCTTGACAAGATAGAGTTTGTTAGACCTAAACCCTAGCCAATGTTGGAGCCTCCACTTCCTTTGCATCTTCTTCACCTTCCACTCCTATCTCTCCACTTGAGTAGGTTCTTTGTGGCTCGACCTTCTCTGCCTCCGCTTCTTCGGTAACGTGGTGCTTGTGGCGGTGGCCTCGCGTCCGATGCACGGCTGCTGATGCTTCAGGTCTGGCTGGGGTGGTAGCTATGGGATGCACGGATGTGCAGCAATGATGGTGTTCGACTGGTGGCGATCGCTGTTGAAGGAGCAGTTTCGGTGGCTAACAACTTTCCTGAGATCTTGCTTGGTGCGAGAGTTCTCTTAGATGTCGATTCTCCGTCTCTGTTCCACTTTCAGTTGGATCGACATTGTTTTTGAGAAAATGAGACCGCGTCGAAATCAAGCTTACCACGACCGGATGTTAGGTTGGAGTCATTTTGACCATCCGTCACCGATTAACCTAATTCGTCGATGATGTTTTGTCATATCACTAAGTGATACATATTTCTTCGTGCATCAAAAGAAAATATTAAGGTATTTTTTTTTATTTTTTTTATTTTTTTTGTGATTGATTACCTTAGAATTTTCCTTCTATTTTTTCCCCTCTTCGAAGAGTGTAAGATTTTCTTCTTATTTTACCTTCGAGTTACATCCTCTTATCGTTTTCATTTCCTTATAAATGAAGATATAAACTTTTAAAAAAAAATTATTAGGCTTATTTTTCTTGTGTTTCTGCAAACTTGGAAAATGACTATGCCGAGGGAATTCACGTGCTCAAATGCGTATTCACGTAGCCCATTCCCACTGTCATGGATCGGCAGAGAGGGAGAGGCAACTGCGCAGTTTGGGTGGACGAGTAGAGGGGAGGGGCAATGCAGCACCTCTAAAATTATTCACACGGTAAATTTATAAAAAGTTAAAATGTTAAAAACAAAAAGTATTATATGATGTAATTTATAATGCTTTCACGCAGCGTATCGGTTTGCATCGACGTAACGTGTGATGTTAGGTGATTTTATATTAATATAAAATAATAATGAAGTAATTTAATATTATTGTAAAGATAATTTTATATTGTTGTAAAATGATAATTAAGTGATTTTGTATTAGTGTAAAATGATTAATGATGATTTTATATTGGTGTAAAATGGTTACAGAGTGATTTTATATCATTGCAAAATGATCATTGAATGATTTCAGATGTTTTTGTATCGATGTAAAATGGTTGATGGTGATTTTGCATTGATATATCACGTCAGCGCATTACAAAATGTGTCAATTTTTACATTTTTGTACATGTATTCTTATAAAAATGAGTGATGAGATATAAGCATCGAGAATTAATACTTGACAGATTGAACTTAAGTATTTATATCCAATAAGTTTTTAGTTTTTCTTATTTAACTTGAGTTTAGGCCAAGGTCGTTATGAATAATTTTAGAGCGAAACTCCCTGTAATAATAGGAAAGAGCTATCCTTCAGAAAGTCAAAAAGTATCTTACGTGGTGAAGTCGCCATTATTATTTAAAGTACATTGATTGATTGAATCCTGATAAGTACATTGAGATTTAAAGTGGAGGAGAATAGCACCTTCAAAAATTATCTCACATAATAAACTCATAAATGTGAGTAGAATTGCAATATAATGATTGAAAATTATTATTTAATAACTTAAATTTAAACATTTTTAATGATTATTTAGATTTATAAAGTTTATACCCAATCTATCGTCAGGGCTAATTTTTTTCATTTAACTTGAAATTAGGCTTGGGTTATCATAGACGTCCTCGTTCTCAGGAGCGAAACACCTGAAGTGTCTGATGTATGCTGTGTTTCGACCAGACCTGAAGCTACAATATTCAAGTACTGTAACAATTAATAGAGGGTTATCGCATTTAGAGTTAAGTGTAGTACCATGCTACAAGTCGGAAACATCGTATGTCATTTGTAAGCATTTGTGAGCGTTGAGTAAAAAGTGCATTGACGTTAACCTTGAAGCTATTATTACCTATGTATCAGCGGAAGGCGCATCTATGAGATCATGTTTGTGTGGATTTTCCTTTCATTTTTCCTTTCAGGAAAAGGGAGAGGAAAATTCCTAAGGTGCCTGTTGGAAATCTGAAGGCCAAAAAGAGATTCAAATTGAACAGTAGCAAGGAAAAAGCTTTGAAATACATCACGAGACCGAAATGGTAGCTTACTATATCTATGTAGATCACCAACGCTGTAACATTGGTTACAAGCTGTAACATTGGTTACAAGTGTTCCAGGCTGAATAATGGTAGGTTTCGTTTTGATATGGGTTAAATTTAACCTTATGTAAATAGGATAACTCGTAGAATAGAAAAGATTTATCCTCCATATGTAAATCATCATGCAGTTTGATTTAACTACTCATGATGGTAACATTCTTTACACGTGTCTCTATGTGATCGTCACTTATATTTTTTTTGTATATGTCGTAACTCACTAAAAGTATGATCTCATCATCATTCATCATACTATTCATCTTATCCATAATATGTTAGCCCACATAATGTTGCTCTGTCGAACAAGAGTGCTCTACACAAAGAAGTATTGATAACAATTTCGATGTCAATGTGGCTTGGGGGAGGGAGATCAAATTGAAACTAAATCGAACCATTGATGAGCATTGATTTCATCCACCGCAAGTTAGAAAGTACCATCTTCATTTCACCTTTCTTCCAAATGCCCCCAACTGAACTTCACCTGGCTTTCTCATCCCTATGCCCAGAAAGCCCTAAAAAGCCCTAGCGTTGCTCGCCCCGACCTACTCCTGCCGACCCCCTCGCCTCGCTCCTTCCCTCCCTTCTCTCTCCCTCATTTCCCTTCTGACCTCCCCTTCTTCGTAGATCTAGAATTTGGCCTTGCCATTCGTTGTCACCTCGTTGCTGCTCTCCCTCATCATTCGACATTGCCATGTCGGTTGGGACCCTTTGCCGTTGGCCTCGCAACTTTCCGTGCTGAGTGCTTTGGTGCCATTAACTCTTTCCGTGCTACGTGCTTCTCTGGAGAGGCATCTGTAGGTGCGACATCGGCTCGAGGATGGGGTACTCAACGTTGGACTGTTGTTGCTTGTCGTTGTGGTGCTTCTGGTGGTGGTTGTGGTGCTCGCTACAGAGAGGTTCATGGTGGTGTATGTTGGCCGACCGATGGTGGCAAAGTCATTATCGAAGGAGGAGGGGGCGACCTTTCTTTTTTTGCTACGTTGGGACCATGCTAGTCCCTGTGCCAAACACAACTAAGATTTTCTAACTCTTGTCGAGTGCCGATGTCTATCAATCATCTCGTTAGCATGGATTGTGTTGATCACCGAGATTACATCTTTGTGGCACTGTTGTTTCTACGAGCATGGGATTTGCAATTCTTTCAAACTTTGAAGGAGCTCAACTGGAACCCTTACATGAAATACCTTCTTTTTTTTATCATATTTTCTATTTCTTTCTATAATTTTGCATACCTCAATTTCGATGGAATTCCTTCGTTTCTATAGAGAGGAACCTCCCCTTTTTCGTTAGGGTAATTTCTCTTTTTTTTTCTTTCCCCGGATTGCATCCTATTTTCTTGTATTAGATTCTTTCATATTTTAATAAAATACTTATCTTAAATTTAAAAAAAAAAAGTATTATCTTCATTTCTAATTTGTCCGATTCATTTGTACGGCAGTCTAGAATGAATTACCAATATTCCCATCTATAGTAGGACATCCTCGAGATAGCTTGGCAGGATAATCGATATTTGTTGGCATTTTAAGAGCCACGGAATCAAAATTTTGTAGCATCTCCTTGCGTTGGAGGATAGGAGAGACCTAGACCTTCGGCAGAATCACAGCCGCTTGATTGGGAATCTACGGTGCGCAATAACGTGTGTCTGCCTCCACATGGGTCCCGCAATCGGCGATTCACAAGAGGGGCGTGAGTGAGCATGCTCTGCCCGTGCACGCTTCCTTCTTATGTTGCCTCCGCGAGGCACTTGACCCCATGTCTGGGGCCTACGGCGACGTAACGTAAGACTCGGTCGCAACTGATTGCCGGATCCAGCGGATGTAACGGCACGCGAGTTACTTCGCCTAAGAAATTTAGGAATTTAAATCTCTTATTCCACATATTTCCCTTTTAATGACACTTGAGATGGGTGTCACTTTATTTGCGTTCTCTTTGTCTCTGTTTTTTTCTTTTTTCAACTTGAAAATTCATTCAAAAGAGATAAATATTATACAAGTCACACAAAGATAGAAAAGAACCCATCTCCTCCAAAAGAGTTAAAATGTAAACCCTATAAAAAGGAAATTGAACAACTTAATGTATATCAATTGAAACTGAAAAAAAACAAAAAAAAATGTCATAAATATAGATTCATGCAACAATTGAAATCCCAACCACTGCAAAATATTCATAAATACAACAGTGCAATCAGAAGAAATTTCTAGGTATCAGCGCTAATGAGAATCCGACAAGTTGGGCCTTGGAAGAAAATCAAGTAGCTCTCGATCGTGTGAAGCGCAATGTCTCGTGAGATCCCCAAACACAAACTAAGCAAAACAACCTAAAAAACAACCAAAACCAAAAGAAAAAGAAGACCACAACACCTGCAAAAACGAAAACAACCCAAACGACAAACACGACTGCCCGCCATTACCACCCACGCCTTGGTCATCAAGCTCTGCCACCAGATCACAGCAAGCCAACCCTAACCACCGCCCACCGCGCCACGTGCCCAGTGTCGACCGACAACCACCGCCGCACCGATCCATCGCCACACACCGGCCACCATCCAAGGTCGCACTGAGCCGCAGCCACCGACCAACCCTCGATGAACCACCAGCGACGAGCAGCGACCATGGTCATCAATGACGAGCCCCGATCATCGATGAACGGCGATCACGATCCGTAAGCATCGACCTCCAACGAGGTGCAGCAACCTCGGATGACGAGTAACGAGCAGTGAGCCTTCGTGCATGTCATCGAGCGGCTCCAATCTACAAGTATGAATGGTCTAGGGAAGGGAGGAGAAGGTTCTGACGACGAGGGAAGCCCCGATCAGCACCAGATGGCTGACCAGGACCCAATGAGGCTAGGACACTTATCGCATAGAGGACAAAGGTAGGGGAGAAACGGAGTGAAAAGCTGGAAACAAAAAAAGCAGAAAATTATATCAACACCCATCATGATATTTGCATTCTCTTAACTTTGTTCAGCCTCCCTCATCCAACATCTCTAGTAAAAAATTGGAGTTTTATTTTTTGAAAATATTTTCATTAAAAGGGAAAGAACCCGTAACAAGTGGACGTAAAGGGAGACAGAATAAATGCACCTATGAAGGGGGAAAAATGCCCTGCAGAAATAGGGGAATGTGAAACAAAACCAAGACAAAATAAAGGAAAAAAAAAAAAGAAAATGCGTCACAAGAATGACAATTGGACGACCTCCTGAAGGAGGGCGACCCTGTTGGTGCTAGAGTACCGCGATCGTTTATTTTGATGATAACAAAACACGTGTCATTTAACATTTGCACTTGAAGTCTTAGATTTCAGGTTAATTGCAAATGAAGATGTGATTAGACGGAGATCGAGCTTGCATTCAGGACGGATTGGAGAAGCTTCGCGTGGAGTGATAACTTGAAGATGGAAGGACAAGAAGAATAGTATAAAATTCTGTTTATCTCTTTTTATGTACTTTTGTCTTTATTTCCTTGCTCTTTTTGTTCCTTAGAATATCATGTTAAAGAGCCTCAAAGTACCCTAACAGTAGTCCTAGGAACACCTGCACAACCCTAAGATACTTAGGTTTTCTGTAGAGATCTTAGAAAACCAAAATAGGGTTCAAACAACCTTTTCAGACGTCTAATCTGAAAATAAGACGTCTGATAATGACCTTTAAGATGTCTGACTGTTGACTCATATGTCCGATAATGTTTAGGCTGGACTTAGTTAGTTCTATCTGATGAAATCAGACGTCCAGATCTTAGTCCAGACATCTCAGCAGAAGTCTGATGACTTTGCCAGACATCCAATTAGTGGATCGTTGGCTGCCTTAGTAAACACTGAAGGAAATGACCGTTAGCCTCGTATCAGACGTCCGTAGAGGACCCCAGACGCCTGATACATGACCGTTTTGCTTCGGCTGACTTAAAATCTCTTCTCAGAGATTTATAGCCGTTGCACTCTCTTGGGAATCCATTTCCGTAGAAAAGTAGGTTTCCAGACGTCCAGACATCATTCCAGACGTCCTGTGTGTCGACTGATGGACTTTCACTAGAACCCTGTTTCAATCTGATTTATATCAGAAAGGAAACCCGCCTATGATCAAACGTCTGACTTTGTTCCCAGACATCTTAAACTGGTTTTCCAGACGTCCGATGCCAGGATCAGACGTCTGATAACCCTGTCAGTGTAATGATTAATCCAGATTTCAGCCTGATTCTCTTGGAGCATGCACCCAACAGCTATGGAAGCTTTCCAAGGCCTTCCAAAGCCTTCCTAGGGCCTCTATAAATAGAGGAGAACCTTTGCCACTCAAATAGACACCAAGATACACTTAGTAACATACTTTCCACTCTTTTGTGTCAAGAAGAAGTAGATCAATTAGAAGAAAGCTCTTGCTCTCCAAGCCTACTTCTACATCTAGAGAGCTTCAAGCCATTTGCGCACCTGCTCTCCCGCCATAGTTCACGAGAGCACCGTTGCGCCGTTGCATGGCTCACGCACCTGCGTCACCTATTCGATGCACTTCCAACAAAGGGAAGCATCCTAACTCCTATAAAAGCTTAGTTTAAAAAATATCCTTGTGGCTCTATAGGATTATTGTTGTATTTTACTTTGTTATTTGGTTGGGTATTCGCGTTGCGAATTCCCGTCTCCATCGAGGGACAAAATCCTTCTCGTGAAGAGAAGGGGTTGAGGAATGCTACCCTCGCACTTATAAAGTGGTTGTAATTGAGGTTGAATCACCCTTGTTTAAATGATTCATTTAGTGGATTTGATCAACTTGGTTGATCAGAAAATCCTAACTCGAGAGGGTTAGGTGGTAGTTTTCACCCGGGTTGGGTTTCCACCTAAAATTAATTGTGTACTTGTGTGATTGCTATTTCTGTGAGATTGTTATATCTTTAATTCCGCATTTTTAAGTCACGCTGATCTCACCCCCTCCAAGTAGGAAATTACAGACCCCATGCTTGTAAAAACGGCAAGGCGCCAACGAGATGAGTCTCGAAGAATGCGCCAACGAATTAATCGTATAAATCAAGAAAAAAGTCGAAAATGACTGGAAACTAGGTCGTGAAATGCATGGGGTCACATGTGGTCCCTAAACAAAACAAGACTATACTAAAAACAAAAAGAAAGAAAACCTAACTTCTACCACAACACAAAAACCAACAACAACAATAGCAAATCATTAGACGCCCACATCCCCGCATCGCTCCACTACAGTCGCCGCAGATTGGAACTTCGACGAGAGGCCTTCACGATAGCCTCACATCCGGACAACAAGGTGATCGGCCACCGTGTAGCCGGACGACGATGGCAACTGACCAACAAGGTGTTCGGCAACCTCGCAGCAGCACATACAACGTCGAAGACAAACGGTGAGCAACCACAACCTGATGACCAGAGCGATGGGCTGCTCCCCCCTCGCACGCACTCCAATACCGACATACAAGCACCGCGACAACCCCACGGAGGCATTCACCAACGAGGAGGAACGACGACGGTAGCTGGTGCGATCGATATCCACAAGTTCCATGTTCACTGCATGTCGAATATGATCATCGATCGAGGTAGATGAAATGACCCGCAGCCTTTTGAGTTGTTTAAGACATCTGGATTAGCCGTCAAACGTCTGTCCAGACATCTAGATAGAGGGTCGGACATCTGAAAGTAAAAGAACTGTACTTGTATTCTTTTTCCGCATGCGCACACACGCACCCACCTCCTCTCTCCTCACCCCAAACCCTAACCCTTCCTATTTAAACCCTACACCCACACCTCCTCTCCCCATCTCCACCAGCCACCATCTCCACCCTTCCCTCTTCCCAGCCACCACCTTCCTCCTAGCCACCAGCGCGACGTGTGGAGAGAAAGAAGAGAGAGAGATGGGACGTAGAAGAGGAGGAGAGGGGAGCAAGAGCATGGGAAGAGCTCACGAGGGAGCCGTGGGAGCTCGAAGGAGCTTGTGCGGGAGGAGTTGAGGACGCGTGCAAGAAGGAGGAGCTCGTGAAGGTGAGCTTCGTGACCTCTTGAAGCTGCCAGTGTCGCAGCTGTGGGCGACGTAGAGGAATTCAGCGTGGATAAGAAGGCCCGCGGAAGTTCTGCGTATTGGATATTTTCCAGTATCAGACGTCTAGAGCACATCCCAGACGTCTGGAATAGCAGAAGGATGTCCAGAGCTGAGGCCAGACGTCTGAAAGCATGCTTAGTGCCAAGGTACGTGCTTCTATGCAGTTTACGGCCATGCAACCCTTCCCGCAGGATTTTGTTCAGCTATTTTTAGCTCTGTGCGTACGTACGTAGGGGGCAGAGCGTTGGAAAAGTACGAGGTGCACCCTTCGAGGTATTTTGGACGTCTGGACACGTTGCCAGACGTCTGACCGTACCTCCAGACAGTTAAAAGGAAAGTCTAACGTCTGAAACACACCTCAGACGATCGCGAAAGGGTCCGGACGTTCGAGGAGCCTCAGGAAACCCTGGGTGAGTATTGATGTCTTTTAAGACGTCTGGGACTAGACCCAGATGTCTGATTTTGGACAGTGTGAGTGTTTTTTGGCCCGTTTTGGGCCCAAACGGAATCGGATTTCCACAAACGAACTACTGTTGTTTTTCGCTTAAGTTTCTCTACGAGTTAGTGTCACTTGAATACGATTTTGGCCTCGTTTGATGCGGTTGGTTAACTGTATAGGTCTCTATCCATTAGAGTACGTGGGAGCCGCAGAGGCGACGGGATCTACGATCTGAGCCCCTATTGCTCCTGTGTTTGCCGGTAGAGTGGTTTACCTTAATATTATGATTTAAATAAATGAACTGCATGTTCAGAATTACTTGAATGAATCTTAGGATGAGGATGAACCCTACGGCAGGAACAGATGAGTATTGTTTGAGTTATACTGTATACTTGAGATACATGTAGAACCCTAGGATGAGAATGAACCCTAGGGTAGGAACAAATGAGTATGGTTGAGCTACACTGTTTACTTGAGATGCATGTACAACTTTAAATTTTAACAAATGTATTGGTTATTTTAATGTGATGCCTTGTCAGTTAGAAAATCATGAGCTGCCTGTTTTAAGAATGGAACCAGTAATGTAAATTGAGAAATCTGAAAGGTTGGAATATGAAACGAAAGGAATACCAGCATGAATCCTACGGGGAATTAGGAGGAGAACTCTTGTAGATGGGAAGTGAGCTGGCTCTTGTGTACGCGGTACCAAGGGGAGCCACTGTCCCTTTATTGTAAAGGGGTACTACTCGCTCGTTGGGTTGAGCCCCAGGGTCAGGCCTAGACACTCTACACCAACTTTGTTTGGCCCTCGTGTACGTGGTACCGAGGTGAGCTACTTAGTGTAAGGAGGGAGCTAACTGCCCTAGGGGACTCGGGGTTAGGACTAGCCGGCCTACACCAACTCTTGTTAGGCCCACTAGGCAAACCGGGATAGTCAGATGAGGGTACGCAGACTGTGGAGGGGCGAGATCCCTATTCTGGTCTGTTCTGAAAGGGCAAGGCCCCGTATTGTTCCGTGTTGTACCTTTAGGCGTACCCACTAGCGGAAACTGTTGGTGCTAGAGCATCGCGATCGTTTATTTTGATGATAACAAAACACGTGTCATTTAACATTTACACTTGGAGTATTAGATTTTAGGTCAATTGCAAATGAAGACGTGATTAGACGGAATTCGAGCTCGCATCCAGGACGGATTGTTGGAGCTTGATGGAGAATAGAGGAGATTCGCGAGGAGCAATAGATTGAAGATTGAAGGATAAGAAGAATATGATAGAATTCTGTTTATTTCTTTCATGCACTTTTGTCTTTATTTTCTTACTCTTTTTGTTCCTTAGAACATCATGTTAAAGAGCCTCAAAGTATCCTAACAGTAGTCCTAGGAACACCCACACAACCCTAGGATACGTAGGTTTTCTGTAGAGAACTTAGAAAATCAATATAGGGTTCAAACAGTCTTTTCAGACGACGAATTCCAAAATCAGACGTCTGATAATGAGTTTTAAGACGTCTGACTGTTGATTTAGACGTCTGATAACATTTAGGCTAGACTTAGCTAGCTCTGTCTGATGAAATCAGACGTCCAGACTTTAGACCAGACGTCTTAGAAGACATCCGATGACTTTGAAAGACGTCCAATTAGTGGACCGTTGGCTGGCTTAACAGACACTGAAGGATATGACCGTTAGAGCCTTATCAGACGTCCTTAAGACTTTCCAGACGTCTGATAAATGACCATTTTGCCTCGGCTGACCCAAAATCTCTTTTCAAAGATCTCATAGCCGTTGCAATCTCTTGGAAATCCATTCGCGCAGAAAAAGTAGATTTCCAGACGTTCAGACATAGTGCCAGACGTCCTGTGTGTCGTCTGATGGACTTACAGTAGAACCCTGTTTAGATCTGATTCAAGTAAGGAAGAAACCCACCTAAAATCAGACGTCTGACCTTGTTTTCAGACATCTTAAACTGGTTTCCTAGATGTCTGATGCCAGGATCAGACGTCTGATAACCCTGTCAGTGCAATGATTGTTCCTGATTTCGGCCTGATTCTCTTGAGCTTTGCACCCAACGGCTATGGAAGCTTTCCAAAGCCTTCCTAAGGCGTCTATAAATAGAGAGGAACCTCTTGCAGACCTAGACACACCAAGATACACCAAGACACACCCAAGCAACATACTTTCTACTCTTTTGTGTCCTAGAAAAGCTCTTGCTCTCCAAGCTCAAGTTCTTCATCTTGAGAGCATCAAGCCTTTGCGCACCCGCTCTCCCGCCGTAGTTCACGAGAGCGACGTTGTGCCGTCGCGTGGCTCACGCACCCGCGTCATCGATTCGACGCACTCCTTGCAAATGGGAGTTTTCTAATTCCTATAGAAGCTAGGTTTAAATCTTTGTTGGCTCTATAGGACTATATTTGTTATTTTACTTTGTTATTTGATTCGATATTCGCTTTACGAATTCCCGTCTCCTTCGTGAGACAAAATCCTTCTCGTGAAGAGAAAGTGTTTGAGGTACGCTACCCTCGTATAAAGTACCGTGGTTGTAATTGAGGTTGAATCACCCTCGTTTAAGTGATTCGTTTAGTGGATTTTATCAACTTAGTTGATTGGAAAATCCTAACTTGAGAGGGTTAGGTGATGGTTTTCACCCGGTTTGGGTTTCCATCTAAAAATAATTGTGTACCTTGTGTGATTGAATTTTGTGAGATTAGTTTACATTTTATTTCCGCAATTTATTACGTCACCCCCTCCTAGTAGGGAATCTGCAGAAACGACTGATTGCATGCCAGTGTAGGATAGTTACCCGCGCGTTTATCACGTGTGCCGTAGTCACCGCTACGTCGCGACCGTGACCTCGAGGTGGTTGATTGGGTGTAAGATTATCACGAGGGACTCTCCCAACCAAGAGAGCACCACGTGTACCTCTTACATCATGGAAAAGACTACAATCAAGATCGTTCCTGTGAGGAACATGCCAGATCAAGAAATGATTTAAGTGAATAAAGGAACAACAAATTAGAAGTACTTGGTTGAACTAGATGAAAATGGATAGTTACTTAATTGCATTAATTAATAGCTTGTCTTAATTACATGTAAATGGCTAAATTACCATTTTATTAAACGTTCGCTGATTTCAGAAATTTTATAACCTTGTTCAGGTCAGGGAGTTGAGCAGCCAGCACCATCAGCTGCAGAAGGACCTGAGCTCAGTCGGACCCAGCCTTAGCAGTGTTTTCTACTGTTTCCCTAGCTTCTATTGTAGTAGTAGGTATTTTGTTCTATGAAATACTATTTCAGTTACTTTTTCACTATACTTTTCTCTGTCACAGTTGTGATGGCCTGTAATATTAATAGACTATTTCGCTATGTTTCTTTTACTGTCTCTTGATTTCTTTCTGCTTAATTACATTATATGTGTGGATGTGAATTATTCTTACTTTTGATTAATTCTCGTTGGACGACTAGGTCTTAGAATTTGTCGAGGCGAGCCGATCTCGGATCTGTAGGGATCTGGGATCAGGTCATAACAGTAGAGGATAGATTAGGGAAGGAGAGAGAGGCATTCAAAAGTTGGGCAGAAAGGGGAAACTCCGATCAGTCATCGCCAGCCGATCCAATCACAAGCAAGGGAGAATGAGTGGACGAAGCGGAGTGTGTCACTCCATTGGGGTTCAGTGAATGCAACAAAGTCCCAACTTCATGGTAAAAAATTAGAGTTAGTGGCACCAAGATGGGATTTGAGCACGTTCCTTTATCTGCCGATTTTATCTTCACGGAATCCCTCTACATTCACGGGTAGAGGACAGGGGGGTAAATGTCTTAGGCTCGGATCGAATTTGATTAAATTGATTACCATAATCATTTACTAGATCTATATTTATATCCTATTTATTTATTTATTAGATATAAAAATTTAAATGTATATTCATATATATATATATCTATCAATCAGATATTTATTTATAAATTTATCTTATAATCAAAATATATTTAAATTAAAGTCAAACAAAAAAAATTTTATATTATTATTCATCAATTATTTATTTTGAACAAATTGAAAACTATGGATTTAAGCTACTCAAATTTTAGTGATTCTAATTAAAATTACTACAAAAAGAATCATTTAAGAGAAATATATCAGAAATAAAAAATAAAAAATATAAAAAAAGATAAAATATAAATATATTTTAAATAAAAAATTCATACAAATAAATATTTAATGAAAACTTCAAAAATACTTTTAATTTTTAAAATTACGAGAAGAATCATGAGAGATATTAGAATTGGGAAATGAGAGACTTATATATCTTAGATAAGTGAAAATTTTATTTAGATACTAGGATCAGATAATCGGATATAGAATTATACCTACACTCATACACATATCCAACCAGATTTTTTAGACAAAAATTATACCTAAACAAGATCAAATTTGAGTCGAGGTTTATCCATTGTTCTTGAATCAAAGTTGATTCAGGCTCCAGTCTGAAAAGGAATTATTTTTCTTGGGTGGTACTCGTCTTCTTTGGTATCTGTAGTTTTTTTCACCAGTAAAAGTTTCAATTTCAAAGGTGAGCTACTGCAAGCACATTTATCCAGGTATTTTGACTTACAAATGCATGTATACTTTACGGATGTAACACCATATGTCGTAAAACCATGGCTTCTATTCCGATGGAAAATCACGGAAGGGCCAAACCAAACTCTGGCACTTAATTATGTCGCGTTGATTACCAACAAATGAGATGTTTCCTTTTCGAGCATCTAGTCTTTGATCTTGAATGTAATCTTCAAACCATTTTAGGCTCCGTTTGCAGGTGGGTTGATAGGAGGTTATCTTCTTTTTAAGTTTTTGTTAAATTACAATAATTTTTTTTATTTTTAATATCAACAAAATAAGTTAAAAATATAACATTAAATAATAATTAATCTTAATAATAATTTAATTAATAATTAAGACTCAAAATAATAATTTACCATAAAAAAGTATTTTATTTAACTTAATTAATATTATGACCTAAGTATGTAATTAACTTATTTAATTATATCAAGTAAATAAATATAGTTAGAAAGGAAAAAAAATGTAATTTCAAGACATAAATATAATATTTACTTAATTTATAATAATATATAAAAAATTGAAAAAAAATTAAAATAAGCCTTAAAACTCACTATTTACGTTTTGATACCTAACTTTTATTTCAAGTGACACCTTTTTATTTACAATTGTCCTTTTATATACAAAAATGCCCCCTGTATACATTATGTCTTCAATCTCCTTCTTCAGTTACGGATGTTTGAGGACAACCGATCTTCACACCCTCTGATCATCAACCATCCTACGTCAGAAAACCATCGCCATTGCCGCTAACATTGCGCTCACCTCACACTTTCCATCCAACGGATCGGATGTCCCATAAATCCTATTTGGACTAGGCATTTAATCTCACCAGCGTAGGAGACGACACCGAAGGTTGCAATGAACCTAGACCTCTACCTGTCCCGATACAACTCCCTTCACCATCTCTTCCACCTATAAATACCTCCTCACACCTCCGATTTTAGGGGTCGGCTTTCTTTCCCTCTTCCCCAAATCGAGTACGACTATAAGTTATTCCTCCGACGTCGGCGACCTCTCACTTCTCCTTCGGAGGGCCTCTGGTGTAGGCGTTCATCTCTCTCACCTTCTCTTCCCTTCCAGCAACCGTGACAGGGCTTAGGAGCATCATCTCCTCTATCCTAACGCCTTCCTTTGTTGCCGGAGAACTGCTCTGACGATGTCAGAGTTCTTCCTCCATTAAGCGTAGATTAGCATAGAATTCAGTGTTGATTAGTTTAAGCTAGTTAGTTGATTAGTTAAAGATTTGATTTGGACTTCGACTTCCACAGCTCCGGCGAACCAATTCCGGCTCGCAGAGCCTACTTTCTTTCATTGAATCAACTGTACACCTCCATCTCTCCACAAATCCATTCCACCTTCTCCCCTCTAAATTTGATCACCTATACGTCTAAACCGCCTCACTTACAATTGAGGACCTCCGCTATCTATGGTGGAGGTCCCAGAGCTATTTCATAGCCATCAGAGGCCCTTCATCACCTATTCACATAATCAGGGCCCTGTTTTTGTTTTTAAAATGATGTATTACTCACTACATACAAAATGCGCAATTCACCCTCAACCTCTGAGCTCTCTGTCAATAGCGAACTCAAAGGAGTGATTTCACCTAATCAACCATTCCATCATCTTTGCCTAGTCGAATATAGCTGTTCCCCTCACTCAATTGAGAGGGAGAGCAGTTCTTGAGCTCTCACGAACACAAGATATGCTTTTACTATATTCATTGATAAATCTTTGATCAGTTCTTCAATTAATTCAATTGAGTTGTTTTTGAGGGTTTGTGCAACCCAAGAACCTTTTAAGATTATTCTTGGTCTACTTTATAGAGATTCGATCTTCAATGACAATTCACGTCCTTCACCGGAGCTCCGGCAAGCTCCAGTGACCTCAAATAGAACCACAGCCTTCATAATTCCTCATGAAACTCTAGATAAGGTCATTTTGAGTAGAAGAGCATATTCCACCTATTAAAGTTAAGATTTGAAGTCGATTTCCTACTGTTGATTGTTGTCTTCTCCAACCCCATTAGAGTTGGAGAGACGCAACCATTGAGGTTCAGAGCTTAAATATAGGTTTTGAAGCATGTGAAGACTGCAAGAAACCTACTCTAGGTGTCAAGTAGGTCGAAGAATCTCTAAATTCTTTTGTCAATCCCCCATCGTTCAAGCTCAGGTGACAGTGCTTGAGAACACAACTAGAGTATTCAAAACTTGGTTTTGAGGTGTTGAATCACTTGTGTTGAATTTAGTCTAATTAAGCTTTCAATATTATTCGAAACTCTTTAATTTGGAAAGTCAATATTTGAGCTTCGAAAGTCAAATCTGAGTTGATTTTAGTGTTCTAGAGTCTGAATTCTAAATTTATGGACTCGAATGAGTTCCTGGTGAGATTGTGATTTTATGGAACTGACATGAGTGAGTTTTGTTTTGAAATTTAGGAGATTCCAAGTTTTGCAGAGTTTGGGATCAATCTAGAACCCAAAGCTTTTTAGAGACTTTTAGTTGAGATTTAAATTCAAATCTAGCCCAGATTAGTCTTTGATTGTCTGTTGAATCGGTTCAAACCTTTTCCGACTGACTTAATCTCTCTACCAGATTAATTGACACTGGAATCAATGTTATACATTGAGAATGGAGCTCTGAAGCTTCTACAGCTCCTAAAGCATTCCTGTACCTTCATCTCACTCCCAAACCTGCGGAATGCATTTTGCAACATTCTAGAACCCTCAATTGAGAGATATCTTTTCTTCACAGGTCCATTGACTTGAAATTTCTTCATCTGCAGCACATTCCACCATGGCAACAGTGTCATGTTCAATCCCCGAAACCGTGGATCAAATCTGATCCAATCATCAAATTGATGGTGAAATTGGATAGAGGAATCTTAGAGCTCTTGATTGAGCTCTGGTTTGGGTTGAATGGTTAGTTAAGTCGACTGGAATCGATGTTTGAAGATCATGTCACACTAGGAAGAAGGGAACCTATTGGAAAATGATCCCATCTCGAAAGTGAAGGAGTGTCCGCTCACGTATAAATTGAATCCTGCACTGAGATGCACCGGTCGTCAGCGTAGGGTGCAACTAACTGAGCATTGATCCGATTCTCTTAAGCGTGTGTGTGCGTGCATGTGTGCATGTGAGCCTGGGTGGGTGTAAGCTTTGTGGGCCTAGAATGGGCCTGGTACTATGCAAAATTGAAAATGCTAAAATCCACCATTAATTGAACTAGGACTAGGCCTCAAGTAGGGTTGATCCAATCCTTGTGGACTGTGTATCCTCGGAAAGGGCCTGGTCTGCCCATTAAATAAATTTTTGTTAAGTGTTAAAAGACGTGGGTTAAGGACTTAAATTAACTAAGTGTGGAGAATACGTGCACAGTAAGAGGAGAATTAAGAGAAGAGAGAGAGTTGCAAGTGCAAAGAGAGAAGGCTTAAGAGGAGTTGAGAATGAAGAGAGAGAAGAAGAGTTAAAAGGTGATTAAGAGAGAACTAAAGAAAGGATTGAATTAAAAGAGAATTAAGACGTTTAAAGATTTAGAGAGACATCTGAAAGAGAAGGATGAAGGCTGATTAAGATTGATTAGTGTTTAAGCTTCTCTTGTATACAAGTCATTCATTTTGTATTGTAAATTCTTTTTATGTCTTTATATTTTGTAAACACTTGTAATAAATGCTTTTTTTGCTATTGAATGTAAAATCATTTATGTACATTTCTTTTATATTGAAGTGATTGCCATGATTCAAGTTTATTTTTATGTGTAATTATTCATGTGCTTAACATATATTATAATTATTGATCTAATTAATTAAGTAATTAGTAATATTATGCTTTAGAATAAAAATGGTAAATTAAATTAAGTTTATAATTCTTAGTGAATGACCTGGATTCAACTAGTTAAATGAATTACAATATAAAATGTTAGGTTAGCTTGACCTTATATTACAAACAACAACAACGATTTAACAAATCAAGTCAACCTAAGTCCATTCTTTATGCGACTAATTAATATTAATAACCTTAATTTACTGTGTTGAAAATTAAATGACCATTGGCCAAATTATCCCATGAGATAGTGAGAAACTTTTATGCATGAGGAGCATCTTCCTACTAGAAGTTTCTTATAATTTGGTCTATTTTATCATAGACTTTGTTAGGGAGAAGCCATGTACACATCAAATAAATTGGAATAGCGGAGAGAATGGAATTGAAGAGCATAGTGAAACCAACTTGTGATAAGGAGCTAATTTTCTAAAGTGGTAAGAGCTTTGCTATGCTTGGAAATAAGCCTACTAGCTAGCTTACTGATGACGGCGTTGTGACTAGCTTTTGTTATAGAAATAGCATTGTAGTACAGCTAGTTATTGCCATCATTACAGATATATATATATATATTTTTTTACTCGGAAAATAAAAGAGTTCCCGAGGTCGAACTCAGGGAGCAAGTTGTATTCTAGAAGTATAAATTCTTATTACAAAAAGAGAGAGAGAGAGATGAAAAATATGGTGGATTCTTCTTCTTCTCTTCTTTCTTCCTCTTTGTCTCTTCTTTCTTCTCTTCCTGTTCTTCTTGTCTTCTCTCTTCTGTTCTTCAGATCTTCCTCTCGTGCTCTTCTTCTTCTGTCTTCTGTTCTTTCTTGTTTTCTCTTCTTCTTTCTTTTTTTCTTCAGATCTTCTTCTTCTTCTTTTTCTTCTTTTCTTGTCTTTCCTCTTCTTTGCCGCGGTCCTGCTTCTTTTCTTCTTCTTCCTTGCCTTCAAGACGTCGTCTGATTTTGCAATCAGACGACTTAAACTGCTGCTGCTACAGTGTCTCCCTTAGCTTCCGTCTTCTTCTTTTTCTTCCGCAGTCCTTCTTCTTCTTCTTCACCTGTGCCTGCACACTTCAAGGTTTTCGTCAGAGGGCAAAACCTACTCTACCCTTCCCCCCCCCGCGTCTCTCTCTCTCAGAATTCGCTCTTAGGAAAGCTCTCCCAGAGCAACCGGGTAATCGGGTACGCGGGTCGCGCTCGGGTCCAGGCCCACCGGCGTGCGGTGGTGGGCGAGGAGTGCAGGTCGGGCTAATGGGGTCGGAGCCAGGTCCGTGGGGCGTGAGCGCGGACGAGGTCGGGTAATCGGGCGGGTGAAGGGGACCTCACCCCGTGAATTGAGGCAAACAGCTTAAGGCACTTTTTTCCTTTAAGCACTCGTGCGCCTCTGCGAGTTTCCGAGGTGGGACTAAATGTCCCACCCCAATTTGGGCGCCCGCGCGGAGGAGGCAGCGGGCAGTCTAGGCTTCACGCGAGGGCTTCGCCCCAACTGCAGCCTGGGACTCTTCGCGAAGATACCCCGCGCAGCCTTTGAACCTGATCTGGGCGTGGCGCGCCTGGAGCAGCAGGTCGAAGGAGCTTCGCTGCTCAGCAATGGCGATGGCGGGCGGAGTACCTGCTCACAGGGAAACGGCCTCTCGGCCTAATCAGATACGCAGAGGACCTTCGCCGTAGCACGGCGAAGGTGATCGGGGGGTCTGCAGGTGGCGGGGCGGAGCCTAAGGGCCGCCCTAGGTCAAAGTGCAGGGGGCGAGATGGGTTTGTTCGGTGGAGTTGCAGAGGGCGATTCGGGGGAAGTGGAAGGGCGGAGGATGATCAGGATGAGGAGGCGAAGGTTCTGTGGTGGTCGGCGAGCCGTGTGGGTTGCTGGAGTGATGGGAGCGGGTCGCCGGAGTATGGCCGGAGGTGGAGAAGGTGAGGGTGATTGGTCGGAATCGAGGGCGACAGTAAAGGTTTAAAGTGAGGAAAAGGAAGAGGGGAGGAAGAGGAGAAGTTATACCTACTTAGCAGGACGAGGAGGGGTCAGAGCAGGCGACAGTCGTATCAAATGTCGCCGGAGAAGAAGCTGCCCAGGGGAAGGAGCGACGGCGAGGAGAGGGCCGGAGAAGCGCGCGCTGGGTGCGGCGCGGCGTGGGAAGAGCGAGGGAAGGCAACCCTGCTGCTGGTAGTGCGGTAGGGCAACGAGAAGGAGGAGGAGAAGCCGTCGGAGCAAGGGGGCGTCTGTCGGAGTGGGAAGAGAGGAAGTGAGGGGGTATCTCCGTCAGATCCGAGCTGGGAAGAACGGCGGAGCGACGGGGGTATTTATAGGGGCAGAACCAGAGAGGAGGGCGGAGGGAGACGACGTGTCTCCCTCGCCGGAGGACGCCAGAGGAAGGATACCCATACCATCCGTGCGTTCGCACGGCCGGTATGGGTGGTTGCAGCCATCAGGGGGGTGTTCTTGCGACGGCTGACGACGCAGGGCACCCCCATTTGACTTGGCAGGCTCCCTCCCTTACAATGCGAGGCGCCATGCTCCGTGCAAGGTCACCGGAGCATGGTGCTGCTCAGGTTTTGCAGGAGGGACCTAAACGCAAAGAACGAAGGAGAGTTAGGGGCCAAAATGTGAGGGTTCATAAGTTGAGGGCCAAAGAGTAAATATATGAGGACCAAAGTGTAAAGTTGGTCAAGAAGGTTTCTTCTTAGGCTTAAGTTTTTATACATGATTAATTAGGACCTAAGGATTCTGATGGTGAATTTTATTTCTAGGTTAAACCTTGTTTGACTGGTCAATTTACGTAAAAACCCAAATTAAGTTGTTAATTGGGCATGGTTCTCAATGTAGGTCAAAATGGGTTCCTAAGGCCAAATTGAAGGTTCTAAACCCTAGATATTATTTTTCTATGAATTTTAGAGGGTTTAGTTGATTTTTTATCTGCCTCGAACCTCGTGTATTTAAGTGGATTTATTTTTAGGGTTACAGGATATCATTTAATTCTTCGGAGTTGCTGTAGCCCTTGTTGAGTCATTTCATCCCACTTTTCTTCTTATTAGGTTGTTTTGACCTATGTTTGGACCCTGAGTTACCCTGTTTTCAGATTGGATTGGTGAAATTGCATTTTTACCCCTCAGTTTATGTTTTCTTTGCAAACTCAGAATCTCTCTGAGCCAAGCCTTTCTAAGGTTATGTAGGAGCTTTTATTCTCTATATTAGGTCAAAATGAGCTAGTTATGGCTCATGATGAGGTTCTCATCATACCCCCATGCCTAGCTTTTGCTAGTCCCTTAGCAAAACTTAAGGTTTCAACCCTTGTTCTAGACCATGAAGTTCTTAATAGCTTCAGATAAATGCTTTTTCATTTAAACTTAGATTAGGTTAGAATGCTGATCATAGGCTTAAAAGGTACTCTAGTACCAATCAAGATCCAAATCTGTCTAGCCTCAGCCTCAGTCCTTAGCAAAGGTTTTTAAGGCCCACAAGAACTAACCTAAGGTCTATTGGACTTTGTGGTTAAAGCACCCGTGCTTGAAATGATTTTAGCCTTGGTTCAGTTCGTAGTGCATTTTATAAGAGAGAGATAGAAGGTTTTTCTGTTTGGAGAGTTTTCTCTCTCTTTTTTTTTTTAGTTCTAGCCTAGGATTGGCTTTTCAACACGGTCTGTATCAGATTCATTGCTCCCATCATCAATCCTCAAGGGTTCTTGGCGATCGATGCTTCGAGATAGCACCGCCCATGGCAACCCCCAGAACCCTGGCTATTGAGATTTCGAGACAATCCCATCCATGGTGTTCCGTGGCCGAATTCAGACCCTGGCAGTTGACACTTTGTGATAATGCCATCCATGGAATCTGAACCAGCAGGGTGCTTACATGCCCCCAGTAGGATATGTGAATATCCTAAGAGACAAGCACCGAGGAGATGATATTTTGTTACGCATCTTTGAGGGGATTTCCCGCCTCTCCGCGCTGGGAACTCGTCCAAATCAACTTGTGTTGATCGGCCGCTCCTACTCTAGGTGTACTTTTCAGAATTTTGCGACGCTTCTGCGTGATTTTGATTTTTACGCTTACTGAACTAGGCTGTGTGTGAGGTTAGGGTGCTTAGGTTACTAAGTCCCGCAAACCAAAAATTAGTTAATGAGGCCAAATACTCCCTAAGCCTTAGACCTAATACTTCAGCTTTTCATTTTCCTCAACCTCTTGAGGAGTGTCCAGATCTTAATAGGTACTAAGAGTCTATTCAAGAATGCCTAAGGTTTGCGTTCTTACTAATCTTATCATGCACTTTTCATTTCTTTTCTTGAAAAATGGTCTAGAGCTTAGGTTAGTTCCTTAGCTTCTTACTAATGGCTATTACTCTTTTCTTTCATTTTTTTATGCTCCATTTCATTTTATTTCTTTTCCTTCTCCACAAAATTTCCTTTCTCCTCTTACTCTTCTTTTTTATTTTGAAAAATTTTTAATTTTTAAGGTGTTTTTGGCATATGTGAATTTTTTTGTTTTAAAACCTTTTCTTACAAGTTTTGCACTTTTATACCCCCCATGCCTAAGATTTGCAATGTCCTCATTATGATTTAGGGCTTTTTATTTACTTAATTTATTCCTTAAGACAGATATTTTTGTGAGTGAATGGGTCGGGATGAGTTCTGCGGACGATTTCTAATATCAGATGCAAGCATCTGAGGTGGAGTCGGCTATCTTAAAGGGTGAACCTTAAGTGCATCAAGGTGTCAGAAAAAAAGTTTTAGATTTTCAGAGGGAATGACGGGCTGCCTCCCGTTAAGCGCTAAGTTTTACGCCATCGGCTGGGAGCAGTAAGCTCACGGAGAATGGAGTATGAGAGATGACTCAGCCAAATCAGTAGAAGTCACATCAATGAACGGTTTGAGTCTCTGACCGTTCACGATGAAATGTTCGGAATCGTGGCTGAGTGGACTGATTTCAATTGCTCCATTTCCAAAAACCTGTCGGACTAAATATGGTCCGACCCACTTGGATCGCAGCTTTCCCGGGAAAAGTTTAAGTCGGGCATCAAAGAGTAGGACCTTTTGACCAGGATGAAAGATCTTCCTCGAGATATGCTTGTCATGGAAGGCTTTAACCCGCTCCTTGTAGATTCGCGAGTTCTCATACGCGTCTAGGCGTAATTCATCTATCTCGCTGATTTGGAGTTTTCTGTGGATTTCAGCCTTGGAAAGATCTAGATTATAGTTCCGTACTGCCCAATAGGCTTTATGCTCCAGTTCTACGGGAAGGTGACACGCCTTTCCGTACACCAGTCTAAAGGGAGACATGCCTAATTGGGTCTTGTGGGCGGTCCTATAGGCCCACAATGCTTCCGGAAGTCGGGACGACCAGTCCTTCCTGTCAGGCCGAACAGTGACTTGCAGGATTTTCTTGATCTCCCGATTTGACAGCTCAGCTTGACCATTTGTTTGGGGGTGGTAAGGAGTAGAGATTCGGTGGGATACCCCAAATTTGGCCATCAGTGATCTAAACTGAGCATTTGTAAAATGGGTCCCCCCATCAGAGATTATAGCACGGGGAATCCCGAACCTTGAGAAAATGTTTTGATGAATAAACTTAAGAACAATCTTGTGATTAGAGGTTCGGGTTGGTATGGCTTCGATCCATCTGGACACGTAGTCCACAGCAAGCAAAATGTACTCGAAATCATCCGAAACAGGAAAGGGGCCCATAAAATCAATCCCCCAAACATCAAAGATTTCGCATACGAGAATTGGCTGCAAAGGCATCATGTCGCGACGGTTCATGTTGCCCAAAGTCTGGCAACGACTGCATGCCTTGCAGTGACTGTATGCGTCTTTGAAAAGTGTAGGCCAGTAGAAGCCACACTGGAGGACTTTTGATGCGGTTTTATGCCCTGAGAAATGGCCACCGCATGCCTGGTCATGGCAGAAAGAGAGGATATTGCAGACCTCTTCCGGGACACATCTCCGAATAATTTGATCAGCACCTATGCGGAAAAGGTACGGATCTTCCCAAATGTAATACTTGGTATCAGAACGCAATTTGTCTTTCTTGGCCTTCGGCCAATCAGACGGGGTCTGATGAGATGCCAAGTAGTTCACTATATCAGCAAACCATGGAAGTCTAGTACCAACAGTAAGCAGGTGCTCATCAGGAAAGTGTTCCGTGATGGGTCCGGAAGGGTCGATGATCTCAGAAGGAAGACGGGACAGATGGTCGGCTACCACATTCTGCCTTCCCGCCTTGTCGCGAATCTCAAGATCGAATTCTTGCAACAGCAAGATCCAACGGATTAGTCTGGGCTTCGCGTCCTTCTTGGCAAGGAGATGCCTTACAGCCGTGTGATCTGAGTAAATGATGACATGGGAACCCAGAAGATACGATCAGAATTTTTCAAGGGCAAATACTACGGCTAGCAGCTCTTTCTCCGTAACCGTATAGTTACGCTGAGCCTCGTCAAGTGTCTTGCTAGCGTAGTATATAACCACGGGTTTCCTGTCAGCCTTCTGCCCCAGGACCGCTCCTACAGCGAAATCAGATGCATCGCACATGATCTCAAAGGGTTGAGACCAATCAGGGGATTGTAGGATAGGTGCCTGGGTGACTCGGTCACCCAGGTTTTCAAAGGCTAGCGTGCATTCCTTGGAGATTTCAAAGGGTACATCCTTAGAGAGAAGAGAAGTCAAGGGGCACGCGATTTTCGAGAAATCTGGAATGAAACGGCGGTAAAATCCGACGTGCCCTAAAAAAGAATGGATGTCCCTGATCGAGCCAGGCATAGGAAGGCGAGATATCAGATCCACCTTAGCTCGATCCACCTGGATGCCTTTTTCTGAAATTAGATGTCCCAGGACAATTCCCTCAGGCACCATGAAATGGCTCTTTTCCCAGGAAAGAACCAAGTTCACCTCAATGCATCGCCTGAGTATCTGGACCAAGTGTTGGAGGCAATCATCAAAAGATTCTCCAAAGACTGAAAAGTCATCCATGAAGACTTCCAGGAAATCACCTACCATATCTGAGAATATGGCAAGCATGCACCGCTGAAAGGTAGCAGGTGCATTGCAAAGACCGAAAGGCATCCTTCGGAAAGCGTACGTTCCGAAGGGGCAGGTGAACGTGGTCTTTTCTTGGTCCTCAGGATGGATTGCCACCTGGTTATAATCGGAGTACCCGTCAAGGAAGCAGAAGAACCTATTTCCTGCTAGTTTCTCGAGAATTTGATCAATGAAGGGTAGTGGGAAATGATCCTTCTTCGTGGAGGAATTGAGTCGGCGGTAATCTATACAGACTCTCCACGCATTGGCAAATCGGGTAGGAATGATTTCTCCTGTTTCAGTCGTTATGGTGGTGAGTCCTGCCTTCTTAGGCACAACCTGAATTGGGCTCACCCAACGACTATCGGAGATCGGGTAGATGATTCCGGCATCTAACCACTTGATGATCTCCTTTTTCACGACCTCCTGCAGATTAGGGTTTAAACGTCTCTGCATTTCACGAGAAGGTCGTGCGCCCTCTTTTGAATAGATATGATGAGTACAATAAGAGGGGCTTATTCCAGTCAAATCATCAAGAGTCCACCCGATAGCTCTACGATGTTGCTGGAGGACAGTAATCAGACGGGATTCCTGTTCGGGATTGAGGTTGGAATTGATAATCACAGGGAGGGTCTGATTGGAACCCAAAAAGATGTATTTCAAGTGAGCAGGAAGAGGCTTTAACTCGAGGATAGGATTATCAGCAGCAGCGGGTGGTTCAGTATAGATGGGAGGTTCAAGGGTAGGAGTTACTGGGTTGTTTCTATCTGGATTCAACTCCTCCGTTTGCGGGTCAAGATCCTTCTGTGGTTGATGAGGCATAATCGAGTCATTCTGGAGGTGTAATTCATCAACCAAAATCCTAACGTCACAAATTTGTTCGATGACACCGCAATTAATTCCTTGTTGGGCCTTAAATATATCAATTTTTAAGGTTTGATCCCCAAATTTAAGCTCTATTTGGCCCTCCTCACAGCTGATGTTGGCTCTAGCAGTAGCCAAGAAAGGTCTCCCTAGAATGATTGGTGTATCCCTATGGTTTTTAGGCGCATCCATATCTAAGACTATAAAGTCCACTGGGAAATAGAAATCCCGCACTCTTACGATAACATCCTCGAGAATCCCTTTTAGTGACTTTATAGATCGATCTGCTAATTGTAATGTCACTTCGGTTGGTTTTAGCTCAGATTCTTCTAGATTGTCAAGTAAGGATGTGGGTATCAGGTTTATGGATGCACCCAAGTCTAACAGAGCTCTATCAAATTGGGTATCACCTATCTTGCAGGAAATCAGGGGAGTACCAGGATCTTTTTCCTTGGGTGGGAGTCTACTGAGGATTACAGAGCTGGCTTGCTCTGACAGAACAATTGGGCTCCCGCCCTTGGTTCGCGGCTTACGCTGGGGTGTACATATATTCTTTAGAAATCGTGCGTAAGCCGGCACGTGGCGGATTGCATCCATCAAAGGGATGTTTATGTGGACTTGCTCAAAGAGCTTGACCAGGTCCTCCTCAGGAGCCACGGGTTTGGTAGTCTTCTTTCCCTTGGTCAAGGCCTCGGGAAACGGGATCTTGGGTGGTTCTTCTAGGATAGGTCCAGGTTGTGGATCTGGGATAGGGGTGGGGACGTCCTGGATTACTGTCCTAGGCTTGGGATCACTACCAGGCTTGGAGTGGTTTGGATGAGGTGGGTCTTGGGTTTCCTTGCCACTACGGGTTGTTACAGAATTAAGTCCTGCTTGGTTTTGGTTGGGATTGGGTAAGATAGCTTGCTGCTGGTAACCTGCAAAGGAAGTGGAGGCCTCTATCCCATCGGGTGAAGGAACAGAGGGGGCCTGATAAATCATATGGGCATGGCCCGGGTTTGGGTTCATAACGCGCCGCTGGGTTGGCACGTTATTAGGATTAGGCAGAGGTTGGGAAGGAAGAGTACCTGGCTGGCGAGAGTTTGCCAACTGGGTCAATTGGTTTCGGACCTCTGTAAGTTCGTCCTTATGTTGTTTTTGGATAGCCGCATTCGTTCTTTGAATGTCAGCCAGGGTCTGAAGGATAAGGGACATTTGATCTTGATTTGGCCCAGATGGGTAAGTAGGGTTGGGCCGAGGCTGAGGCGGCTGGTAAGGACGAGGAGGTTGTGGGCGGGGTTGGAAGGATGGTCTTTGGGTTTGGGAATTTCTCGTCCTGTCGAATAATCCCATGGAGTCATTGTTGATGGAGTTCTCGCACATGTTTTCGAGAATCTCCCACACGGTGTCTTCATGTTGACCCATGATATTTCCTCCGCAGGTTGCATTGACGAAAAGACGGATGTCCTCACGGAGTCCCTGGTAAAAAGATTGGACCTGTTCCCATTTACGAACTCCGTGATGGGGGCACTTTCTCATGAGATCCTGAAAACGATCCCATGCCTCATGGAGAGGTTCCCCTGTTTGTTGGGTGAAATGTGTAATCTGATGGCGCAAGGCGTTGGTCCGTCCAACAGGGAAGAACTTTTTCAGGAACTCGGATTGAAGTTCTTCCCAATTGTTGATCGGCTGGGTCTGAGTTTGATACCAATGGGCGGCCTTGTCCATAAGAGAAAAGGAGAACATCTTCATGAGAGGAATATCCCGATTTTGCGCGTCTGACCCAAAAGTTTGGGCCAGATGCTTCAGCTGTTTGATGTGCTGGAAGGGATCTTTAGAATTAAGCCCATGGAATTTAGGTATAGCATGAATCATATTGGGCTTTAATTCAGAGTCAGGTCCCCCAGTCGGGATTCTGACTCGAGGCTCGATGGCCACCGCAGTAGGATTATAATGGTCTCGCATCATGGGACGTTGCGGTGGGTGCACAAAGTTTTGGAAGAGGTCGTTGAGTCGCTGGAGCTGGTGCTCCAGATTGTTTTCTTCCTCAACTGGCTGAGCCATGATAGAAGAAGAGTTTGATTCGGAATCGGAGAAGAGAATGATGGGGTTAGGTTGCTGCTCAAACACGGGAGTCAAGGCTGGGCCTTGACGAGAGTGAAATTTTAAAGGAGATCTTAAGGGTGGTCTTAAGGATCTCCTACCGTTCATGCACTGTTGGAGTGGAAGAGGTTAGAAGGTGCTGGACCCAATCGAGACACCCAAAAATGTGTTGGGTGACTATAGAGGTGCGGGGGAGATGGACCCCTTGATCAGAAAAATCGTCCACCTGAGAATTACCTGGGCAGCCAGAGAGGGTGAATCTCGCGAAGACCCCTACACGGTAGAGCGTCCCCACGGGTTACAAGGTTTCCCTCACCCGACCTCTCTTGTCTCTGCGGTTCCAGGTAGACCAGAATGGGGATCTTGACCTCTTAAGTCTACCAATTTTAATTTAAGATCAGGGTGCTTAAAGTTACACTTGAACTCTTAGGTATTTTGAGTGAGAAAGTGACCTAATTTTAAGGTTGGTTGACCCAAGGGGTCAACTTTACCTCTTGTTCCTTTGAGAGCTTTTGGGTCCTTTCTTTTTGGGTTCAAGTGTTTAGGGAGCCAATTGTTTAGGGTTTCTATGAATAAGTATGTTCAATCAATGGTTTAGGCACACTTCTTTTGGTTTTTCTCCATTCTTGATTTAAGTAGTGTGTCTCTAAAACCCTAATGTTGAATCTTATGTTGGCTCTACTTGGTCCAGTTAGTTCTTTGGTGGGTAATTAGGGCTCAAGCAAGAATGTGTTAGCCCCTAAATACCCTTAATAGTGTGCAGGAATAATGGGTTGAAAACATGCAACTTCTTATGGTTTACTAAGTATAGAAGACAGGTTAGCCCTATATTGCTTGTTCTTTTCTTTTCCTCCTCTTTAGAGTTTAGGGGTTCTTCCTCCTCTCGTTCTCTTCTTCTTCTGTCTTCTGTTCTTCCTTGTTTTCTCTTCTTCTTTCTTTTTTTCTTCAGATCTTCTTCTTCTTTTTCTTCGTTTCTTGTCTTTCCTCTTCTTTGCCGCGGTCCTGCTTCTTTTCTTCTTCTTCCTTGCCTTCAAGACGTCGTCTGATTTTGCAATCAGACGACTTAAACTGCTGCTGCTACAGTGTCTCCCTTAGCTTCCGTCTTCTTCTTCTTTTTCTTCCGCAGTCCTTCTTCTTCTTCTTCACCTGTGCCTGCACACTTCAAGGTTTTCGTCAGAGGGTAAAACCTACTCTACCCTTCCCCCCCCGCGTCTCTCTCTCTCAGAATTCGCTCTTAGGAAAGCTCTCCCAGAGCAACCGGGTAATCGGGTACACGGGTCGCGCCCGGGTCCAGGCCCACCGGCGTGCGGTGGTGGGCGAGGAGTGCAGGTCGGGCTAATCGGGTCGGAGCCAGGTCCGCGGGGCGTGAGCGCGGATGAGGCCGGGTAATCGGGCGGGTGAAGGGGACCTCACCCCGTGAACTGAGGCAAACAGCTTAAGGCACCTTTTGCCTTTAAGCGCTCGTGCGCCTCTGCGAGTTTCCGAGGTGGGACTAAATGTCCCACCCCAATTTGGGCGCCCGCGCGGAGGAGGCAGTGGGCAGTCTAGGCTTCACACGAGGGCTTCGCCCCAGCTGCAGCCTGGGACTCTTCGCGAAGATACCCCGCGCAGCCTGGGAACCTGATCTGGGCGTGGCGCGCCTGGAGCAGCAGGTCGAAGGAGCTTCGCTGCTCAGCAATGGCGACGGCGGGCGGAGTACCTGCTCACAGGGAAACGGCCTCTCGGCCTAATCAAATACGCAGAGGACCTTCGCCGTAGCACGGCGAAGGTGATCGGGGGGTCTGCAGGTGGCGGGGCGGAGCCTAAGGGCCTTCCTAGGTCAAAGTGCAGGGGGCGAGATGGGTTTGTTCGGTGGAGTTGCAGAGGGCGATTCGGGGGAAGTGGAAGGGCGGAGGATGATCAGGATGAGGAGGCGAAGGTTCTGTGGTGGTCGGCGAGCTGTGTGGGTTGCTGGAGTGATGGGAGCGGGTCGCCGGAGTGTGGCCGGAGGTGGAGAAGGTGAGGGTGATTGGTCGGAATCGAGGGCGACAGTAAAGGTTTAAAGTGAGGAAAAGGAAGAGGGGAGGAAGAGGAGAAGTTATACCTACTTAGCAGGACGAGGAGGGGTCGGAGCAGGCGACAGTCGTATCGACTGTTGCCGGAGAAGAAGCTGCCGAGGGGAAGGAGCGACGGCGAGGAGAGGACCGGAGAAGCGCGCGCTGGGTGCGGCGCTGCGCGGGAAGAGCGAGGGAAGGCAACCCTGCTGCTGGTAGTGCGATAGGGCGACGAGAAGGAGGAGAAGCCGCCGGAGCAAGGGGGCGTCTGTCGGAGTGGGAAGAGAGGAAGTGAGGGGGTATCTCCGTCAGATTCGAGCTGGGAAGAACGGCGGAGCGACGGGGGTATTTATAGGAGCAGAACCAGAGAGGAGGGCGGAGGGAGACGACGTGTCTCCCTCGCCGGAGGACGCCGGAGGAAGGATACCCATACCGTCCGTGCGTTCGCACGGCCGGTATGGGTGATTGCAGCCATCAGGGGGGTGTTCTTGCGACGGCTGACGACGCAGGGCACCCCCATTTGACTTGGTAGCCTCCCTCCCTTACCCTGCGTGGCACCATGCTCCGCGCAAGGTCGCCGGAGCATGGTGCTACTCAGGTTTTGCAGGAGGGGCCTAAACGCAAAGAACAAAGGAGAGTTAGGGGCCAAAATGTGAGGGTTCATAAGTTGAGGGCCAAAAAGTAAATATATGAGGACCAAAGTGTAAAGTTGGTCAAGAAGGTTTCTTCTTAGGCTCAAGTTTTTATACATGATTAATTAGGACCTAAGGATTCTGATGGTGAATTTTATTTCTAGGTTAAACCTTGTTTGACTGGTAAATTTACGTAAAAACCCAAATTAAGTTGTTAATTGGTTATGGTTCTCAATGTAGGTCAAAATGGGTTCCTAAGGCCAAATTGAAGGTTCTAAACCCTAGAGATTATTTAAAAAAATCTATGAATTTTAGATGGTTTAGTTGATTTTTTATCTGCCTCAAACCTCGTGTATTTAAGTGGGTTTGTTTTTAGGGTTACAGGATGTCATTTAATTCTTCGGAGTTGCTGTAGCCCTTGTTGAGTCATTTCATCCCACTTTTCTTCTTATTAGGTTGTTTTGACCTATGTTTGGACCCTGAGTTACCCTGTTTTCAGATTGGATTGGTGAAATTGCATTTTTACCCCTCAGTTTATGTTTTCTTTGCAAACTCAGAATCTCTCTGAGCCAAGCCTTTCTAAGGTTATGTAGGAGCTTTTATTCTCTGTATTAGGTCAAAATGAGCTAGTTATGACTCATGATGAGGTTCTCATCACTTAGCTTTCAAATTTCTGCCACCAATAGGTGCACCTAAATAAGCATATTTTGATTCAGGGTCTCTATAATGTTCAAGGAGGCCATAATTCTTAATAGGATCATCACAGTCTTTACCAAACAAAATAGAAGATTTACTATAACTAACCCTTTGTCATGAGATTGAAGAATAACCAAGAATGCAACTAATCAGGTTAGTGTTATTTTTGGTAGTTTAACAAGCGAGCATGATATCATCGACATAAGTAAGAATACATATTTTAAGACAAGAAGGAGCAAGTTTGATACCTTTAAGCATTCCAACCTGAGAGTTTTATTTGATAATCTATTAAGAAGCTCCCAGCCTAAAACAAAAAGATATGGTAAGAGAGGACAACCTTATCTTAGCCCCTTGGAGGATTAAATCATGCCAAAGGGAGAGCCATCGACAAGTATAGAGTAATAAGGAGAAGAAATGCATGATATTGGCGTGAAAAGTTTAGGCGCAGCAAATCCATTATGAGGCTCCACCTTAGTTTGTAAAATGTCCTTTCCATATCAACCTTGATAACCATTTCACCTTCTTTAGATTTATCCCTTTTCTTCCTCTTCATGTAATGAATCAATTCCCCCGTATTAAGGCCCAAGAATAATATTAAAGAGGCCTACTAAGAAAAAGATAAGAAACCTGTTAAGTGGGCAACACCCAACCAATCGCTTAATGCAAATAAGCAGAGGAAAGAATAATTAACTCAAAGGAATCATAACCGAATGGCTCCATGTTCGCCTACTTGACCAAGCGAGCCACCAATGTCCCTACCCGCTTAAAGGCCTTATAGATCAAGCAAAACTGAAGCTCAATTATTTGTGTCGACACATGAACCGACAGTTCGCCAAAAGGGTAACGGTTACGATTAATTAAGGACCACATCCCCACATTCATTAAAGAACGTGAACATCTCACCCTAATCATCGTGATCCAAAAATCTCTCTTGATTAAGGCTACATGTATTATGAGACATCTAGCATATAAATGAGTCATGACTCCATAGAAAGGGACACATGCATTGAGAACAAGAGAGACACTTTACTTGTAGTCCATAACTGTAAAGACTCGTTCTGTTCTGAGCCCTTTAAGACGTCTGGATTGTCGGTCAGACGACTGGATCCCTTCCCAGACGTCTGGAAATTGAAAATTTGGTACGTACCTTCGTGTCTGTGTGCGGGCTGTGCGCAGACAGTACCGCTCTTCTCTCTTTCCCTCTTCTCTCCTCCACCCGAACCTTAGCGCACCCTTATAAAACCCCCCTCCCCCTTCCTCTCTTCCCCACTTCACCACAAACACCTTCTTTCCTTCCTCTCCACTGCAGCGAGAGGGGCAAGCATGAGAGAGGGCACGAGAGTGAGTGATGAGGAGGAAAGGTGGTGTAAGGAGAGGAGGAAGAGCTTGAGCTTGCGAGCTCTTGGGAGCTCGCCGGAGGATGCACAGCCGGAGCGGCGCATGCGGGAGGAGGAGCACGTCGGGGGAGACGTCCCCGACACTTGCTGCAGCTGGAGCTGTAGGCGAGGAGGAGAGGCCGCGGCTGCGCGTGGTGAGGGAGAGCAGCAGGTCGTTTTGATTCTGGGTTTTTCCTAGAATCAGACGTCTGGTGTGACGTCCAGACGACGGGGTGGATGTCTGGTGACGACATCGGACGTCTGAAAGCAGTGTTCTGCGAAGGTATGTTCCTCTTGCGGTTACGGCCATGCTGGCCGCACCGCAGCCTCGATCTGTAGGCTAAAAGTGGATGATTTGCCTGTCGTGTGCAGAGATAGCTTCGGGAAGGTGCAGGGCATGCCCTCCCACACGTTTCGGACATCTGGACAGCTTACCAGACGACCGGAAGCACTCCCAGACATCAGGAGAGGTCGGACGTCTGGAGCTGGGTCCAAACGGTCAAGAAGAGGTTCTAGACGTCTGAGGTCGACGCAGAATCTGAGGTGAGACTCTGGTTACTTTTAAGACGTCTGGACCTTGTGCCAGACATCTGATTTAAGTCTGCAGTCTTATTTTTGACCCGTTTAGGGTCCGTTTGAAGTCCGTTTTTCGTAAACAAGATATCTGTGGATTCCTTGTAAGTTCCTCTACTTGTTTTTTTTGAAACATTCTTAAATGGGGAGGGAGGGGGGAGACCCCTCCCCCCCAAGGGCCCCCAAATTTCTCGCTTGCCACGGAGCACCTCCGTGATCTTAGCCATGGCCACTCTCCGGCGCCGAGTCGAGGCAGGGACAACATTAGCGATGCGTCTCCCCATGAGGACACTATGTGCGATTGGGAAAGTCATGGGGGATCGAACCTGCGCACCTTGCATAGGGAGCGCCTTATAGGGAGTGGGCACACCAACTGTGCTACCCCTGACCCCTGTTCCTCTACATGTTAGAAATCCTTTTATACTGTTCTGAATGTTCCATTGTGGTATAGGACTTCTATCGGTTGCGGGGTCGGGGCTTACTGAGGCACGTGAGCCTGCTATTCGAGCCCCCAATACTCCCGAGTTGTCTGGTAGAGTGGTTTCCCCCTATTTTAATTATAAAACTTGAATGCATATGTGAAATTGGATAACTAGAAACCTAGGATGTGGCATGAATCCTAGGACGAGAAGTACTTGCACTGTTTGTATGCATGTTTGAAATTGCAGCCTTAAATGAATGAATTAATATGTGAACAACTGCCTGTTAATAAACAAGAGCTGCTTGTGAAATATGAAATGCATGTGCTAGTTAAACAGTTACCTATGACATTACTTGTTGTATATGTAAAATGATGGAAATACGAGCTGCATGTGTATAATCTGAGGATGGAAGTGTGAATGATGAAACCTGGTATGGAATGACATGGGGAAAATGAGCATGAACCCTACGGGGAATTAGGAGTAGAGCTCCTGTGGATAAATGGAATGGATCTAGAAATGTGAGTGGGAAGTGTGCTGGCCCTTAAGTACGTGGTACCAAGGAGAGCGACTGTTCCCTGTTTAGTGTAGAGCGGAGCTAGCTGCCCTTGGGTTGGGATCCGGGGTTAGGATTATCCACTCTACACCGACTTCTTGGCCCTCGCGTATACTGTACCGGGGAGAGCTACTAGTGTAGGGAGAGAGCTAACCACCCCACGAGGCCCAGGGTTCAGCTAGCCACCCTACACCGACTTGTTAGGCCCACTGGGCAAACCAGGGTAGTCAGACGAGGGTGCGCGGACTGTGGAATGGCGAGACCCTTGTTTGCTTCTGAGGGGCTAGATCCCATGTTAATGAGAAGGCTAGGCCCTATACTGTTCCGTGCTGTACTTTGGGCGTACCTACTAGCGGAAACGACTGATCGCATGCCAGTGTGGGATAGCTACCTGTGCGCTTATCGTGCGTGCCGTAGTCACCGCTACGTCTGTTTGTTACCTCGGGGTGGTTGACTAGGTGTAGGATCACCAAGGGGGACTCTCCCGGCCAGGAGAGCATCACGTGCGCCTTTTACTCTTTGGAAAAGACTGCAATCAAGATCGTTCCCACGAGGAACCTGCGAGATCAAGAAAGAGATCTGAAAAGTAAACCAATGGGTGAAAGGAAACAACTTGTAAAATAAAATAATTGGAAAAGATAAATTATTTATTAGCTTTTATTGCTTTAGTTAGTTGGTTACCACTCTATTCAGCGTTTGCTGACTTCGTTTTACTCGTACCCTTTTATAGGTCCAGGAGTTGAGCAGTCCGAGTCACTGGCTGCAGAGGGTGCTGGGTCCAGTCAAGCCCAGCCGTAGTCTTCCTGTTATTGTACTTTCTTTTTGTTAGTGAGTTTAGACTTGTTACCATTTACGTTTCTATACTTTATTTCCGTTTTGCTGTTGTGGTGGTGATATGTACTATTACCAGCTTTACTTCTTTTACTGTTGTACTATTTTACTGTTAGTTACTTAGCATAGTGAATGTGGTTTACTTTCATACTTTTTGGTTATTTCTTGTTGGACGACTGGGTCTTTAGATTAGTCGAGTTGAGCTAGCCTTGTGTCCTGTAGAGATTCAGGAACCGGGTCGTAACAATAACTACAGAGTGAAAATTTTGAGAGTACTCATAATCTCTTCACACATACAATATTCAGGTGAAATTAGGTAATTAAACTTTTTTTTGTCTCTTTGTGTAATTGCCTTCGGTGATCAAACATTTTTTCTCTATTTAGAATTCAAATAGGATCCATTAAAAGTAGGTTTCGATCAATATCCTGCTAAGAATAATAATTTTAAGCCTATTAGCAAGAACTTTTGCAGGTATTTTGTACAAAGTGCTAGCAAGACTAACAGGTAATTTAAACTTAGGTAGCCTTAATTAGGTGCATGTATATTTAACATTTTTCGTTTGAAAGTGTAAACATATCCTATATGCACTCCTAAATTTGTTCTCTTTAACCTAAAAAACCATTGTTTGAATGATTCTCAAATAGTGTATACTAAGGATGCACGTGGATTGGATTAATCAACAATCCAATTTGTTCCAATATAAATCGATTGGATTATATCAAAGCTTTTACCATTATAGATTAGGTTGAATTAGAAAATTTCAATCCATTTTAATTATATTGAGTTTAGATTAAGTCCTTTACCGATCCTTAATATGTAAAGTTTATAATATATATAATTCGATCCAATTTGATCCCTAATCCGTAAAAGATAGCATTTTATATGCACACAAATATATATAACTTATATTAATAAGATGAGATAAATCCTTCGTATTAAAGGGCATGTTGTTACGGTTCGATTCTCGAATTCTTACAGGATCCGAGATCAGTTCGACTCGACTAATCCCAAGACCCAATCGTTTAACAAGAAAGTAACCAAACTAACAGTAAAAAGGTACAACAGTAAATAAGTAAAAGCTGCTACAGTACATATCACCACCACAACAGTAGAAAGGTAACAAGGTATAGGAACATAAAGTACAGAATGTAAAAGCATAGAATATAAAGGTACAAGAGTCTAACTCACTACTATAAAAGGAGTACAACGGAAACTACTACTACTAGGCTCTATTGAGCCCAGCACCTTCTGCAGTCATAGACTCGGGCTGATTAACACCTGGACCTGAAAAAGGGTTATGAGTACACAAAGTCAACGAATGTTAAGTAGAGTAGCAACCAACTAAAGTAGTAAAGCTAACAACTAACAGGAAAACTAGCTATTCCCAATTTCTTTAGTTTACAATTTATTTCTTTTTACCCATTGGTTTATATGTTTCCAAATCTCTTTCTTGATCTTGAATGTTCCTCGTGAGAACGATCTTGATTGTAGTCTTTTTTGAACTGTAGAAGGCACACGTGGTGCTCTCCTGGCCGGGAAAGTCCCCTGTGGTGATCCTACACCCAGTCAACCACCTCAGGTCACGGACAGATGTAACGGTGACTACGACACGCGCGATAAGCACACGGGTAGCTACCCCGCACTGGCACGCGGCCAGTCGTTTCCGCTAACGGGTGCACCCAAAGTACAGCACAGAACAGTATAGGGCCTAGCCCTCTCAGTAACAGGGGTCTAGCCCCTAAGAACCAAACAGGGGTCTCGCCCCTCCACTGTCCGTGCACCCTCGCCTGACTACCCTGGTTTGCCTAGTGGGCCTTACAAGTCGGTGTAGGGTGGCTAATTGAACCCCGGGCCCCGTGGTGTGGTTAGCTCTCTCCCTACGCTAGTAGCTCTCCCCGGTATAGTGTACACGAGGGTCAAGAAGTCAATGCAGAATGGCCAATCTCAACCCCAAGTCTCAACCCAAGGGCGACTAGCTCTGCTCTACACTAAACAGGGGACAGTCGCTCTCCTTGGTACTATGTACTCAAGGGTCAGCTCACTTCCCCACTCACATTTCCAGATCCATTCCATTTATTTCCAGGAGCTCTACTCCAATCTCCCCGTAGGGTTCATGCTCATATTCCTCATGCCATTCCATATTAGGTTTTATCGTTTCTAATTCCATTCTCAGCTTGTACACATTAAGCTCGTATCTCTATTGTTCACATTTCCATACTCAGGTTATACACAGGCAACTCGTATTTCTATCATTCACATTACCATTCTCAGGTTATATACATGCAACTCGTATTATATCATTTAAGGTATACAACAGGAAATTCACACGCAACTATTAACTAGCACATGTATTTCATATTTCATAGGCAGCTTTTGTTCACTTACAGGCAGTGGTTCACATTTCTATCTACTCTTTCAAGACTGCAATTCAATCACGCATATAGACATTTTAAGTATTTCTCGTCCTAGGATTCATGCCACATCCTAGGGACTAATCATTCATTCCACACATGCATTCAGGGTTATAATTTAATTAGGGGAAGCCACTCTACCAGTCAACCCAAGAGTATTGGGGGCTTAAACGACAGGCTTACGTGCCTCAGCAAGCCCCGAACCCACAACAGAACAAAGTCCTATAACAAGGAACAATCACAAAGGAACATTTAGAACAATATAGAAAGTCTTCTTACAAGTAGAGGAACTCGTAAGGAAAACACCGGTATTTTGTTTGTGTAAAATGGATCTCAAACGGACCCTAAAGGGTCAAAAATAGGTTTCCTGTCTCAAATCAGACGTCTAGAACAACTTCCAGACGTCCTAAAAGTGTCCAGAAATGCACCTCAGTCTCTGCGTTGTCCTCAGACGTCCAGGAACTCTTCTAGACCGTCTGGACCCAGCTCCAGACGTCCGACCACCTCTCCGGACGTCTGGAAGTGCTCCTAGTCGTTTGGTACGCTTCCTAGACGTCTAAAATGCGTGAGCGGGCGTGCCCTGCGCCCTCTCAAAGCAGATCCTGTAATGCCACCACGTAATCTTCTCATAATAGGCACGCAAAAGGGTACCTGCGGAGCGGCCTGCATGGCCGTATCCGAAAAGAGAATGTACCTTCGCGAAGCTCTCTCCTCAGACATTTGGAACCGCCTCCGATGTCCGCTCTGTCGTCTGGACGTCACTCCAGATGTCTGATTCTGGGAAAAACCCAGAACCAGAACCTGCTCTCGCTCGCTCGTGCCGCGCGTGGCCGTGCCTCGCCCCCCTCGCCTGCAGCTTCGACTGCATGTTACGACCCGATTCCCGAATCCCTGTGAGACACGAGAATCGGACCGACTCGACTGATCCCAAGACCCAGTCGTCCAATGAGAAAGTAACCAAATGAGCAGTAAAATAAACAACATTCATCATTCATGTAACTAACAGTAACGAAGTACAGCAGTAAAGAAAAGAACTACTACAGTACACACCACCACAACAGTAGAGAATTAAATAGGTACATAAACATGATGCTTACAATAAAAGAGTACATGTGTAACTGGATATACTCACTACAACAGAAGAAACGGTACCGTAGGTACAACACAAGTAGAACTACTGGGCTCTACTAGGCCCAGCACCCTCTGCAGCCGCAGGCTCTGGTTGCTCAACACCTGGTCCTGTAAAGGTGACAAAGGTGACACGTCAGCGAAACGCTGAGTAGAGTGGCAACCAACAAGCTAAGAACAGTAAGGTGGACAAGTAGCTGTTATTTTAAATTTTCTTCTTTATTTTCTATTTACCTACTCTTAAATTAGTCCTCAGATCTTTCTCTTGATCTCGAATGTTCCTTGTGGGAACGATCTTGATTGCAGTCTTTTCCGAAAAGTAAAAGTAGCACGTAGTGCCCTCCTGGCCGGGAGAGTCCCCCATGGTGGTCCTACCCTTAGTCAACCACCCCAAGGTCACTGACAGATGTAACGGTGACTACGGCATGCGCGATAAATGCACGGATAGCTACCCCGCACTGGCACGCAGTCAGTCGTTTCCGTTAACGGGTGCGCCTCAAAGCACAGCACAGAACCAGTATAAGGCAGAGCCCTCTCAGTAACAGTGTCCAGCCCCTCCACGGTAACCAAATAGGGTCTTGCCCCTCCACAATCCGCGCACCCTCGCTTGACTACCCTGGTTTGCCCAGTGGGCCTAATAAGTCGGTGTAGAACGGCTAGCTGAACCCCGAGCCCCGTGGGGTGGCTAGCTCTCTCCCTACACTAGCAGCTCTCCTCGGTACGGTGTACGCGAAGGCTAGAAAGTCGGTGCAAAGTGGCCAAACTCACCCCGGTCTCGACGTAAGGGCAGCAAGCTCCCCTTTACACTAAGAGGTAATATGTGCTCTCTTTGGTACCACGTACCCAAAAGACAACACACTTTCTCGTTTTACTTTTCTAGTTCCTTTCCATTTATTTTCAGGAGTTCTACTGCTAATTCCCCATAGGGTTCATGCTCATATTTCTCTAGCTAAGCCATTTTAAGTTTCATCAATCCAGTTTTATTCTCATATAGTCCATGTTTCCAACATTTAATATACATTCATATACAAGCAGTTGTTATCCAAATATAGGCAATTATCATTATTCTTTCTACTTTTCCAAGATTGCAATTTATGTATTCACGACATTCGTTTCAGTATTTATGTTCCTAGGATTCATGCAACATCCTAGGATCTATCATTTAATCTAGTTTTCCAGTCCTAGGATTCATGCCATACCCTAGGATCTATCATTCAATCTAATTTTCCAGTCCTAGGATTCATGCCATACCTTAGGATCTATCATTCAATATGATTTTCCAGTCCTAGGGTTCATGCCATACCTTAGAATCTATTATTTATCTCACAAGTGCATAAATGTTGATAATTAATCAAGGGGAGCCACCCTACCTGCAAAATCGGGAGTGATGGGGGCGTGATTGGCAGGTCCACGTGCCTCCGCAACCCCTAGATCCGCAACAGAACGAGGTCCTAACATAAGGATCAAACACAAGGAACTACTCACAATAGGATACAAATACTTTAAACAAGTAGAGGGACGAATTCTGAGAAGAACGAAATTTTAAACGCAGAAAACGGACTTTGAATGGACCCTAAACGGGTCAAAAACGACAACTCTGCCCAAAATCAGATGTCTGGAACACCTTCCAGACGTCTTAAACGATGGTTCAGATCGTACCTTACTTCTGCGCTGTTCTTCAGACGTCCAAGATCTCGCTGAACCGTCTAGACCTAGTTCCAGATGTCCGATTATCACTCCGGACGTCTGGAGACCCTCTTCGCCGTCTGGTGCTGTGCCCAGACGTCCAATCTGTGTGGGAGGGCGTGCCCTTACGCATTCCCGAACGAAACCTGCACGCGTACGCAATCGTCCTTAACACGGCAATGAGGCAGAACCCTCGGCAGAACGGCCTGCATGGCCGTACCCACGAAAGGAAGAGGAAAAGAAAATATTGTACCTTTCAGACGTCTGGATCTTCCTCCAGACGTATCTCGCTTTGTCTGGACGTAGGTCCAGACGTCTGATTCTGAGAAAATTTCCCAGAATCAGGACCTCCTCGCCCTCTGCCTGCTGCGCACGGCAGTGCCGCGCCGCGCTCGCCTGCTGCCTGAGCTGCAGCAGCACCAGGGCAACTTCCCCAGCACCGCGCACCCACTACGCGCCCGCCGGCCGGCCCTGGCTGCTCCGGCGAGCTCGCCCTCTCTTCTTCACGTGCTTCGCCTCTTCTCCCTCTCACTGCACCTCCTCCTCCCCGCGCGCACTCGGCAGCAGCTGCTGCCCTCGCTCTCACGCTATAGGAAGAAGGAGGAGACGGTGGAGTGGTGGTGGGGGAGAGGGAAGGGAGGAAAGAGGCTATTTGAAGGTGTGGCGGGGTGGGAAAGGTGTTCGCAGGATGGGAAGAGAGAGAAGAAAAGAGGGCGGCCGGTTCAGTCTACGCGCGCATGCACGCAGACTCGCAACCGTACGTCACAAAAATTTAATTCCAGACATCTGGAAAGGCATCCAGACGTATGACCAGACTGAAATTTTCCGGCCCTACTAGGAGGGGGTGACGTAATAATTGTGGAAATAAAATAAACAAACTCACAAAAAGTCAATCACACAAAGTGCACAAGAATTTATAAGTGGAAACCCAAACCGGGTGAAAACCACCACCTAACCCTCTCGAGTTAGGATTTTTCGATCAACCAAGTTGATCAAAATCCACTAAACCGAATCACTTTAAACGAGGGTGATTCAACCTCAATACAACCACGCTACTTAAACGAGGGTAGCGTACCTCAACCCCTTCTCTTCATGAGAAGGATTTTGTCTCGCGAAGGAGACGGGAATTCGCAAAGCGAATACCCAACCAAATAACAAAGATAAAAGAAACAACAAGTCCTATAGAGCCAACAAAGTAATTTTGAACCTAAGTTCTATAGGAATTACGAAACTCCCCTTTGCAAGGAGTGCGTCGAGTTGATGACGCGGTGCGTGAGCCACGCGACGGCGCAACTTCGCTCTCGTGAACTACGGCGGGAGAGCGGGTGCGCAACAGCTTGATGCTCTCAAGAGAATGGAGCTTGAGCTTGGAGAGCAAGAGCTATCTAGGACACAAGAGAGTGGAAAGTGTATTACAAAGTGTTTCTTGTGTATCTTGGTCTCTCTAGGTGTGTGTTTGTGTTGCAAAGGTTCCCCTCTATTTATAGAGGCCTTAGGAAGGCTTTGGAAGCTTAGGAAGGGTTCTATAGCCGTTGGGAACAAAGCCCAAGAGAATCAGCCCGAAATCAGGAACAATCATTGTTCTGACAGGCTTATCAGACGTCTAATTCTGGCATCAGACGTCAGGAACTTCACTTTAAGAAATCTGATTCCAAGGTCAGACGTCTGATTTTGGGCGGGTCTCTTCCTGACTTGAATCAAATCTAAACAGGATTTTAGTGTAAGTCCATCAGACGACATATAGGACGTCTGGCACTATGTCTGGACGTCTGGAAACCTACTTTTACTGTGGGAATGGATTTTCCAAACGTTGCAACGGCTAGAAAATCTCTGAGAAGAGATTTTGGGTCAACCGAGGCAAAACGGTCATTTATCAGACGTTTGGACAGTCTTATGGACGTCTGATAAGGCTCTAATGGTCATATTCTTGAGTGTATGCTAAGCAGCCAACGGTTCACTAATTGGACCTCTGGCAAATCCATCAGACGTCTCCTAAGATGTCTGGTCTAAGGTTTGGACGTCTGATTTCATCAGACAGAAATAACTATGTCCAGCCTAATAGTTATCAGACGTCTGAAACAACAGTCAGACGTCTTAAAATACTTTATCAGGCGTCTGATTTGAGAATTAGATGTGTGGAAGTGTTGTTTGAACCCTATATTAGTTTTCTAAGTGTTCTACAGAAAACCTAAGTATCCTAAGGTTGTGCAGGTGTTCCTAAGACTACTGTTAGGGTACTTTGAGGCTCTTTAACATGAATTATCTAAGGAAATAAAGAGCAACAAAAGAAACGAAAAATATAATAAGTATAAAAGAAGGAAATCTATCATATTCTTCATTTCCTTCCATCTTTAATATATCGCTCCTCGCGAATCTCTTCTGTTCTCCATCAAGCTCCTCCAATCCGTCCTGGATGCGAGCTCGAACTCCATCTAATCACGTATCCATTTGCGATTGACCTGAAATCTAGGACTCAAAGCGCAAATATTAAATGACACATGTTTTGTTATCATCAAAACAAATGATCGTGGTACTCTAGCACCAACAATCTCCCCCTTTTTGATGATGACAAAACCATAAATAATAATGCAGAAAATCCTCCCCCTTTTTGACATTATCAAAAAGGTTTAATTGATTTTACATTTCCTATAACTCCTCCTTAAGACATGCTCTTCTATAAATTTCTTTTGACAAAGGTAATGCTTCCCCCTTTTTTTATAACAACAAGATAGCTATTATTTTTCTCTCCCTTTCTAAAGGAAATTTAGCTACCTTATATCTCCCCCTTAAAAATTGACAATTAGCTCATAAATTTTAACTCCCCCTATCTAAATGCTACTGATAAACAAAGATAGGGTCAAGAATTTTTACCTCACCTACCATGGCCAATAAAATGGCCCAAATGGTGGTGGTGGATGCCACATCGGATGGGGCTCCCATCCGTAGCTTGGAGGCCCGGGCATTGGCGCCGGTCTCCAATCTGGTGGTCGACGTGCGGCGGGTCCGTCGTTGTTCGCCGTCTCGTCGGTCTTCTTGTTCTCCTCCTTGGTCTACTCCTTGGTTCTCCCAACTCGAGTTGACCAGATTTGAGTTTGTAGGTCCAGTCCTTTGCGTTGTAATTATCCCTGAACCCTACAAAACAAGATTCTAATTTTTTTTTCGGTATCCAAGTGGGCTTGGATCCGGATCGATTAGCGGGTCTCCTTGATGGAGATCATTTCTCAATCTTAGGGCTATATAAATCATCTACTTTGTTGATTAATTTGTTAGAGTTTTCCCTAAGACATGCATTTTCTTTTTCTATAATACTCATCTTAGTCTTTAAATCAGAAATTTCTATTTTTAGACTAACATTTTCCTCAATCAATTTATTATTTTCATTGATGAGGTTATGATTTTATAATAATAGGTTATCATTTTTAGGACTAGCTTCTAGATCCTTAAGTTATTTTTCTAACCTATTATTTTCATTTTTAAGAAAACTAAGTTTCTTTTTAATACTTTTGTTTTCTATTTTTAGTGATTTACTAACTTCAAAAAGTTCATTAAAAGCTTCTTGTAGATCGAGATTTACCTCGTTGTCGGAGTCGCTTCCGCTTTCGCTCTCGCCATTGCTTCCTCTGGCCATGAAACCAAAGCAAGCGGTTTCCTCCTTCTCGTGATCTTCTTCCGAGCTTGTCTCCTCATGAGTGCCTTCCAACCTCCTCCATATCTCGTGGGCGGTGGTGCACACTTGGATTTGCTCGAACTCTTTCGGACTCAACGCACAATACAAGGCATTCATTGCCTTTGCGTTGAGGTTGAGATTCCGAACCTGATCTTCTGAGTAACCTCTTGCGGGTTTCTTGGGAATCACAAATGCGAATTCGCATTTTTCCCACACCCGGAAGTCGTAGGCCTGCAACTACATAGTCATACGATTTTTCCAATAAACGAAATCTATACCTGCAAAGTATGGTGGTCGCGAGGTATCGTGTCCTTCGGTGCACACGAATGCTTTTCCCTCCATATCTAGATCCTCACCGGTTTGTAACGCCGATTTAATCTCTTGCCGGGTGTTACTCCGATCTCGCAAGAACCTGCTCTGATACCAATTGAAATTTTCCAGCCCTACTAGGAGGGGGTGACGTAATAATTGCGGAAATAAAATAAAGAAATTCACAAAAAGTCAATCACACAAAGTACACAAGAATTTATAGGTGGAAACCCAAACCGGGTGAAAACCACCACCTAACCCTCTCGAGTTAGGATTTTCCGATCAACCAAGTTGATCAAAATTCACTAAACCGAATCACTTTAAACGAGGGTGATTCAACCTCAATGCAACCACGCTACTTAAACGAGGGTAGCGTACCTCAACCCCTTCTCTTCACGAGAAGGATTTTGTCTCGCGAAGGAGACGGGAATTCGCAAAGCGAATACCCAACCAAATAACAGAGATAAAAGAAACAACAAGTCCTATAGAGCCAACAAAGTAATTTTGAACCTAGGTTCTATAGGAATTACGAAACTCCCCTTTGCAAGGAGTGTGTCGAGTTGATGACGCGGTGCGTGAGCCATGCGACGGCGCAACTTCGCTCTCGTGAACTACGGTGGGAGAGCGGGTGCGCAACAGCTTGATGCTCTCAAGAGAATGGAGCTTGAGCTTGGAGAGCAAGAGCTATCTCGGACACAAGAGAGTGGAAAGTATATTACAAAGTGTTTCTTGTGTATCTTGGTCTCTCTAGGTGTGTGTTTGTGTTGCAAAGGTTCCCCTCTATTTATAGACGCCTTAGGAAGGCTTTGGAAGGCTTAGGAAGGGTTCTATAGCCGTTGGGAACAAAGCCCAAGAGAATCAGCCCGAAATCAGGAACAATCATTGTTCTGACAGGCTTATCAGACGTCTAATTCAGGCATCAGATGTCTGGAACTTCACTTTAAGACGTCTGATTCCAAGGTCAGACGTCTGATTTTGGACGGGTCTCTTCCTGACTTGAATCAGATCTAAACAGGGTTCTAGTGTAAGTCCATCAGACGACATATAGGACGTCTGGCACTATGTCTGGACGTCTGGAAACCTACTTTTACTGTGGGAATGGATTTTCCAAACGTTGCAACGGCTAGAAAATCTCTGAGAAGAGATTTTGGGTCAGCCGAGGCAAAACGGTCATTTATCAGATGTCTGGACAGTCTTATGGACGTCTGATAAGGCTCTAACGGTCATATTCTTGAGTGTATGCTAAGCAGCCAACGGTTCACTAATTGGACGTCTGGCAAATCCATCAGACGTCTCCTAAGACGTCTGGTCTAAGGTTTGGACGTCTGATTTCATCAGACAGAAATAACTATGTCCAGCCTAATAGTTATCAGACGTCTGAAACAACAGTCAGACGTCTGATTTGAGAATTAGACGTCTGGAAGTGCTGTTTGAACCTTATATTGGTTTTTTAAGTGTTCTACAGAAAACTTAAGTATCCTAGGGTTGTGCAGGTGTTCCTAGGACTACTGTTAGGGTACTTTGAGGCTCTTTAACATGAATTATCTAAGGAAATAAAGAGCAACAAAAGAAACGAAAAATACAACAACTATAAAAGAAGGAAATCTATCCTATTCTTCATTTCCTTCCATCTTTAATATATCGCTCCTCGTGAATCTCTTCTGTTCTCCATCAAGCTCCTCCAATCCGTCCTGGATGCGAGCTCGAACTCCATCTAATCACGTATCCATTTGCAATTGACCTGAAATCTAGGACTCAAAGCGCAAATATTAAATGACACGTGTTTTGTTATCTTCAAAACAAATGATCGTGGTGCTCTAGCACCAACACAGACGTCTGGACCAACTCCCAGACGTCCTAAAAAGCGTTTGATGTCTTGGGTCTTAACACTGCAGCAATGTCGGGGAGGACTCCCCTGATGCACTCCTCTTCGCGCACACGTCGCTCCAGCCGTGTGCTCTCCGATGAGCTCCCACTCGAGCTCACGAGCTCACTCTCCTCCTTTCCTCACGTCGCTCCTCCTCGTCGTCGCTCTCGTGCTCTCTCACTCACGCTGGGGTGAAGGGGAAGGGCAGAAGCGGCTGGAGTGGGGTGAACGAGAGAGGAGGAAGGGGGTTTTATAAGGGTGATGGTTAGGGTTCGTTGGAGGGGGAAAAAGAGATAGAGAAGGAGGAAAACGAAAATACTGTCTGCGTGCAGCCCGCGCGCAGACGCAAGCTGTTACTCAAAATTTTTTTGATTTCCAGACATCTAGGAAGGGGTCCAGACGGTTGATCAGACATCTGACCAACAATTCAGATATTTTAAAAGACTTAAACAGTACATATCTTAACATATGTACTACAAAATATAACGACCATGTTTATTACTTCTTTATTATTTTGACATTAGTTCCTTTATTTTATTGTAAGATGAATGAGTTAAACAATTTGATCCTAAGTATAAATTTTTTCATTTCTTATATGTTAATGTCACCGTATTAATAACCTAATAGAGGAAAGAAATAAATTTGAAATTTAAAATTTTATATTAGTTAATAGGAAACTACGTACAAATTACAAATTAAATATAATTAAAAAAAACCTCCTCTTTAAAGCAAAAAATTCATTCCAATATGATCTAATCTAAAATTTTATGGATGGGATTGCATTAAATTAGACCTTAAAATGAATTAAATTGATTACAAAAATTTTAATTCGAAATGATCGGATTGGATTATAAATTTATTAAAATCCAAATCAATTCAGTAAGTATGCACCCGAGTGCATACCGATGAAGATATAATTAAGATGGAAAATTATGTTTACATCCTTCTCATTATCGCAAAAGCTTTCCTCTTATGAAAACAAGGGACCATATATAGCAAGCAACGGACATAAGCACTTGCCCGCACTAATATCCAACGTCACCCTTAACCATCTGCAATGTAAGATTATGCAATATCCTATTCACTCAGCGGTGCTCTCTCTTATTTGCTAACCGACGCCTCCCTTCTTTAGTTATATAAATGACAAGTTTCTATAACAATTCTTAGAAACAACTTTCGTATGAATATTTAAGTGCTTACTTGACAAGAATACGAGAGAAGTCATCTAATTCTAAATAGTTTAATAGTAAAAGGACGTTTAGATTGCTAGTTTGCTGTGTCACTCTAAATCTTTTAAGTAATAAAATTTGAAAAATATATGTTCTTTTAATTTTAAAATAATATCATTCCCTTCTAGAGGTAAAAAAATGCCTCTTCCTTTCATGCATGCTTTTACTTTGTAAAATCCACCTCTCTCATTTCGATTTGTCACAGGGATAATTTCAAAATAGTTACTTCTTGTTCATTTCAAATAATCTTTCATTTCAATTTTTCTCCGGGATAATTTCAAGTTATATAGTTACATCTTGTTTATTTCAAAAATAAAATTTTAAGATAAATAAGTAGCAAATAAAATTAGACGAGGAATTAGATTTTTTTTTTTATACGTAAAGTTAAAATTAAATTAGGTGTTTTAGAGAGGGAAGAGTATCACGTCATAAAAGATAAATTAAAAATAAAATAAAATAATTTCTTTCAAAAGTAAACATCTAACTTCAAAATAAAGTAATTTTGAAATTAAAAGTATCAAGCGGATATTAAATCCTTAATTTTCATATATGAGGTATTTGTCTTTTCACGTATTATGGTAGAGATACGGATGCACGGAAATCATGCGACAAGTGGGCATTATCCTGTCCAGCTACAATGCATTAGCTTCACATATATGCATTGCAAAGACCTATATATGTCAAGTGGGATATATATTGTCGCGAATGACAAAGACCTATATATATCAAGTGGGATATATATCGTCATGAATGACATAGACCTACATATAGATGTCGGATATACCAGAGTTACGTACATGCATGCAAGTCTGCAAACCAATTCGACCAATGGTCAAAGCTTCTTTCACATGGCGTGCGTAGCTACCTCGACTCCAGTTTTCTTGGTTACGCAACAACCCAATTTTATGCCAAACCTTACCAAATGATGATAAGAAAATTTGTTACTATACAGTCAGCAATGAATTCCTTTTTTTTGTTTTTTAAGAGACAGTTAGCAATGAACTCGATCGCACCCAAAAATATTATACCTGGATCAAGATGCATGCCCCTTTTAACACCCACTGTGTGGGAGCCTATTGGAGCAGTGATACATTAATAGCTCAATAAATCACCCTAGTTGGCCTTTTTCCATTTTGCCCAAGCAGGAGCATATTTAATTAGGCCATCATTCGATTGTTCAATAAACTTGAAATGTTGCATTAGATTGCCTCTGATCCATGGAGATACGACATAATATGTATCACTTCATCCTATAAAAGGACATTCACGTGGATAAGGGGTAAAAATTTTCTCGGATCCAAAGCTCTACACAAGATCCGACAGAGGATCTGATTACCCGACCACGGGATATACAGGTGGAACTGGCATTGCCCAGCCCCCCTAAATCCAATTAGATTCCGACCAAAATCCATCCGACCTAACAAAGATACGATAAAATGGATCTAACCACCTATGCCCTAACAATAGATAAGTAGTCTAATAATAGGGATACTAGAGGCCATCATGTGAGAGTTCTCTCCCCGATATAAATAGAGGGAAGGGCCCCCAAATGGAGGGGAGGGACCTTCCCCCCTCTCCCGGAGGGGAAGATGAAATCTTGTAATCCTGAAAATTCTAGTGCATAGTTGGGAGCACCACCCTCCCCCTAGACACTCTCCCTTTGTGGTGGAACTAGGTCACCAAATCCTTGTGTTTCTCTATGCTTGTTTGTTGATTGTTGCTCAATCCTCCTGTGCGATGGATGGTAATGACTAAATAGCGCCTCTTACCCATATAAATCTTTTGATAGCCTTTCGAGGCCCATCAGATGGCACCGCCTATGGGAAGCGTCAACGAAAGCGCCATCGCTCCCCTGAGCATCCGATCGCTGGCAGGAGGAGCCCTTGCAGCCTCCTCCCCTCGTAGAGCAAGAACTCCCGCAGTAGACGTAACCACTTGCGGTCCCACTTGTGGCTCTTCTCCCCTCAGAGGGGCCTGGTAGGGATTCAGCATCTTCACACCCTAATGACCATGGCTAATCGCCCAAGGTCCCAAAGCAGTCCCCCTTCCTCGAGGCATAACCTAGAGAAGGGAAATGAGGATCCAAGGCCGGCGATCCCAAGTTTATGCCCCTCCACGTACCGCCTGCCCACTGGGGAAGGAGAACCACTTGGGGAGCCAATTAAGGCCTAACGTAAAAGAACAATGGACCCTAACTCATGTACCATGCCCTTAGGAGCTACCCTCTGGTAGAGTTGATGCTCAGCGGCCTGATGAGAGACTCATCATAGCTCTTAATTACCTCTAATTAACTAGATTCCCTAGTTAATTAGCTAAGGATATACTAAATACAAGGTTAATTATATTATAGGAGATTAATTAAGAAGGACCTTCAAAATAAATTTAAAATAATAAATTAAATATCAATTAATATTATTAATAATTTAATTAATAATTTGGACTCAATATTAAACACTTAGCTACTTATTTAATATTTAAACTAACTTAGTTAATCTTACGACCTTACTCAATTAACTTAAGTAAATTAATCATTTAAGTAAATATAGCTAAAAAAGGTAAAAAAGTAAATTCAAAGCATAAATATAATATTTACCTAATTCATAATCATATATAAAAAGTTGAAAAAGAAATAAATTAAAATAAGCCTAATAATCAACTATTTACGTTTAGGTCCTTAATTTTTATATCAATTGAGTCCTTTTCTTACAAATAGGTCCTTATTTTTCATTACGCATAGGTCCCTATGTGTAACACCTCCATCTTCTTCTTCTTCCTTAGGCTTGCACGGTCGTGGAGGACTGATGTCCACATCATCTGATCACCCTTCATCTCATGACTGTACACCTCCATCCTTATTGCCAACCTTCCCCTCACCACCGCCATTCCATCCAACAGTGCTGATCATCCCTAGCCTAATAAACTCTGGCACGATGACTCCACCGTCGCCAGAGACGAAGGTCCTTAAACCTCTGTACCTGGATGCGATTGCGTCCAGATGCAGACTCCCTACCTTTCTCTACCACCTATAAATACCTACCTAGACCTCCGATCTCGGGGAGCGATCCCTTTCCACCTTCCCCCAACTAATTGTTCAATAGGCTATTCATCAACAAATTCTGGTGACTTCTAACCCCCTTCCTCTGGACTTCTCCGAAGCCCTGACCACCTCCCGATCACTGCCTTCCTCCGCCGCACCTAGCGATGAGGCAACACCGCGTCTTCTTCCTTCTTCTCATCACTCTCTTCTCCGCCGGAGCTCTTTCTCCGACCTTCTGATTTCTTCCTCCGTAATGACCCTTCAACAAAGATCTCTACCTCCTTCGTCCAGGTAACAGTAGAATTAGGTTTCTAATTTAGTGTAGAGTAGTTTAGCCTAGTTAATTAGCTAGTTAGCGTAGTTTAATGTTTTGAACTTAGTCATCTTCTTGAGCTCCAGCGAGCTCCTTGAGCTCGGCTAGAGCATCTTTTTGTCTTTTAAGATCACTAATCACACTCCACAACATTCCACGATCATTTCTAACTCATTAATTACATGCTTATATCACCTAAATGCCTAAACCATCACACCTCCACCTGACAGCGGAGATTCTCTAGCATAAAACACACTCATTAGGGGCCATTCATCATGTGTACACCACTTCAAGGCCCTGATCCTATATCAAATTCACATTATTATTCGACATATAAGAAACGCCTAATTTCATTCCAACCTCCTGAGCTCGCTGTTAATGGCGGCTCAGGAGGAGTTTTATCACTTAATCACACACAAACGAATCATCGCAAGACTCGTCTGAGTCTTTTCTCTCACTCAATTGAGTGAGAGGATCAATCTTGAGTTCAGCTAAACTCAAAAGAAACTTTTATTGAATTCAAGATAAATCTCTAAGTCTGATTATTAATTGGATTAATTGAGTAGCTCATGAGGTTCCTTGTGACCTCAGGTATCTTTTAAGATCATTCATGTTGTGAATCATTAAGAATCCACAATTAACGAATTCACCTGACGTTCACCGGAGCACTGGTGAGCTCCGACAAACCAAAATCAAGCCTCAGCCTCTGGAACTCTTTGAGAAGCTTCAGAATACTTCTCTATGACCTCAGAATCATGAATCGATCATTTAAATTTGTGTTTTAATGAGAAAAATTCTCTATTGGATTTCATCTTCCTCAGCTCCGGTAGAGCTAAGGAGGTCTCTACAGAGCACCTTTGATCCTGATAACTAATCTATAAGCATGTGTAGAGCTTTAGAAACCTATTCTAAGCTTCAAATAGGTTTGGGAATCCCTCATATGATCTGTCGAACAAACCTCTTCTTGAGCTCAGGCAATGGATCTAAGAATACCTCTAGAGCTATCAAAACCTTAGTTTGAGATGTGCAATAGCTTCCTGAGGATGAAGTAGATCTATTCACATCCTTAATTTGAATTTGTGAGCTTGAGAATGGAAAGTCAATTGTCAAACGATTTTTGTCAAAATTGGGATGAACTCAAAGGATTCAAGCTGGAATCTTACATTTAATGGGTTAAAGAAGTTTCTGGACTAATCTAGAATTACTTAGATTTGATTTAGTTGAATTCTACTGAGGATTTTAAAAGTTGCAGAGATCTATTTAATTTGGGTTCCTTAATAAACCCAACATTGTTCAGCTTATGTTGAAATTTGAAGTTAAAATTTACTTAGATCAACCCCTTGTGGTTCAATGAGTTAGTCTAGATTGATTTTTGATGACCTTATCCCCCTGCTGATCTAATTTAACCTTGAGTGCTAGTTCTGAACCTAAGTCTAGAAGTCATGAAGCTTCTGGAGCTTCTTGTAGCTCTACCTATCCTCATTCCCTCTCTAACCTATGTGAAATGTTCTACTAAAGAACCTCATACCCTCAATTGAGGGGTATTACCGCACTGCAGGTCAAGAGACCTGAGTTTACACTCTCTGACGCATACTTCTGGGCATGGCGACAGAGCCATGTTCCTCCATTAATCAGTGGATCAAATCTGATCCAAAGCACAAATTGGGGCTAAAATTGGATAGAGGAACTCTAGGGCTTTCGATCGAGCCTTTAATTGCTCGATTTGGTTCAACCAATCACTTGGAATCTTCGTTTGAAGATTTGACCTGATACAGCACTGCGATGAAGGAAGAACACTGGAACATAGTCCCACATCAGGGAAACGTGGACGCGCGCCTTGGTATAATAGTAAAAACGCGCGGTGGCTGTTCAATCGTCAGCGTAGAGTGCAACTTATCTAAACATGACTCTTAGTGCATGCGTGCACGTGCATGTGTGTGTGTGTGCAGGCATGTGCCTATGTGTGTGCCTTGGTGGGCAAGAGAGCGTATGTGGGCCTGTGATGGAACAAGACTATGCATTGGACTTAAAATGATAAAAACCCACCTAATAAAAACTAGGCTCGAGTTGAATAGAGTCTTATCCCGCCCCCTTGTGGGTGCTATGTATCCCCAAGAAACCTAAGCCGCCCATTAACAAATTTTTGTTAAAATTGAGGGATGAGATGGGTTTAAGTTATAGACAAAATTCGACTAAGTGTGGATCATTGTGGTGCACAGTGTAAGGAATAAGGATACAAAAGAAGAGACAGAGAGGCAAAGGTGAAGCTTAAGGCTAAATAGGAGTGCGTTGTATTGTGATGAAAGAAGGAACGGAGATTAAAGAAGAAGAGTTAAAGAGAAAGGAATTTTAAGAGAGGGATAAGACAGAGAGGGAGATAAATTCAAACGAGAATTAAACTTTATATTGATAAAGAAAGCATTTTGTTATGCATGTAATTTATTTTTTTATGCCTTATATTTTATATTTTTGTACAAATTGTAATAAGCTTTCTTTTACTTAGATTTTATTGTAAAATCATTCATGTACATTTCTCTTTTATAAATGGAATAATTGGATGCTTTAATTGTCTACTCTTTTGTACAAATATTTATATGCTTAACATGTGTTGTAACTATATGTTGTAATTATTGTAGTAATTAGTTAGCCATTAATGTTAATTAATAAAAGTGATGAATTAAAATTACATATATGCCTCATAGTGAATGACATAGACTTAACCAATAAAAAAGAACTTAAATCTAAATGTTATTTTAACTTGACCCAATACTACTTAAATGACTATAATTCAAGTTAACCTAAGTTATTTCTTACGCGATTAATTAAGACTTTTAACCTTAATTAACTGTATTGAGAATTTATACATCACCACCCTAAGGGGAGATCTGGCTGGGCCCTTCCAACGGCGTTGCCCAGCACGGGCCCACCTACGAAACCTTGAGCCATCGCCACTTAAGCACTGTTTGCATAAGTCCAAATACCGTGGATACTTGGAAATTTTTTTTTTTTGAGTAAAGAGTTAGTATTACTCAATAGGCTAACCGACCAAAGAGTAGTGCAAGTGCCAGTGCCAAATATTACAAAGAACAATCCCTTATAATTTCATCTACAATTATGCTGGATGGTTTGCTGTTCTCCCAGTGCACTCTTGCACTCCTTTGTTGTCATTGGTGTCATCTGATAGAAGCAAGAAACCTCCAAAAATAATCTAGACTATCGCAGACAGACTTCAGTCTATTCCAAGATTCCAGTGTTGTCAATGTAGCCACGATGTTGGGAAAATATACACTCCAAACATAAGCCTAAATTAAGTGAGCATACGGGCACAAGAAGAAGAGGTGACGTACAACCTCCTCTTTTCCGGTGCATAAGAGGTAATTGGGGTTCATAGCGATCTCTCAAGTGCACAACCTTGTTCTTGTCGGCAAGCTATTCATAGAACAATAGCTCCATTTTTTGTGTGGTACTTGGAAAAGTGGTCAATGCAAATTTAACAAATTAGCACTCGTCAAACATGACTTGCAAAAAGCATCGCATGGTGATTGTATCCAAATGGCTGCTTAGCACCTGTGAAATCAAGGTAAATCGGTGGAAAGGTTACACCGTACCCACTAACCTCCAAGTAATTGATGTATGGATTCAGAGTGTACTATTTTATTCCTTATTCCACCTAGTGAACCTTGGCAGCAAACAAAGAATGGTTGGGAGGGTACTATTTCCTATATATCTCCCCCTTTCTCGTGCACTTAAAAAAAGTGAATAATAAGAAACTGACCCCACCTACCTCTAAGTCAAACTTAAAAACATCAATGTTCAAACACCGGAGAGAATGAAAATTAAGAAACCCCAAGACATATATGGATGCTTTTAGATAGAGGCCCCACCCCCATTGAAGGACCAGTCTCTCCCGTATGAGACACATCTGCTACCACTCTATACGGACCTGAGACCAGTACCACTGGTCTATACTTGGAGGATGCATCGCTTACCATCTTTGATCCAGGGAACTCTGCGCCAAATCAGAATGCTAACTACGTGGGCGAGTCGATGGTCCCCGAAAGCATGCAATCTGTCTATAATAAAGTTAAAACCGATAATAATTGCGGTTTGGATAAACGTTTGCGTGTTTCTACCTATTAATTTCAACAAGTTCTTCCAGGAACTTGTCTACAGCCGAGGGGCGCTTTAAGTTTTTAGCCTCGCTTCTGCAGGGCCCTTGATCATTTCCCGTAGAAAAGTAATCCACATATAAGAAAGAGGGTAGGGAAATTGTAGATATTTTTTGCAAAGCAATATTTTACCGCAAGGGCATAAAGATCTGACCCTATATGGACCTAAGCTGAGCATATATAACTGAATTAAGTTAAGCCTTATAATCTATAAATTATAAGGCATAACTCCAATGGTTCCATCGTGCAAAATGTTTAACATCCATGCAAGTTATCGATCGCGTAACAATCCTCAAGGTAGTTCTGAGTTTCGAATGTGGGGCTTTACAAGTCAAATGTTGTAGTTTAGTTCATGCATAGAGAACGGGTTCGAGAAGTGGGAAGTGTGTGTGTGTGTATGTATGTGGCTGTCAAGTCAAGCCAATTTGATCTCGACATAAATAGATACTCTGGATTCAACCAACAAAGTTCCAATGATCTACGAAGTGGCGCAGGTATATCAATAACAATATAACTTTTGAACAAAAACGAACATGTACAGTTAAGCATTCCATAGGAGGATAGAACAAACAACTCAAAGGAGGGACCTTGATATATATGAACCGAGGAAGGCTCGTGTACCTGCTTGACTTTGAGTGAGATCTCTTCCCTTTTCCCTTCAAACTCCCTGTTCACCTCCTCCTGCACGCGACGGCCGGGTCACACACACACACACACACACACATACACATAACATGTGAAATCCAAACTGGAAGGAGAGATGCATTTGGAAAGGACCTTGCTGTCGTCGAAGGCCTTGCAGGCATCCGCGGCCGTGGCCTTCCTGTGGCCATCCCTCTCCAACAGCTTCCTAAATTTCAGCACCACACCTTTGTCCTCCAGAAATCCATGGCTCTCTCTCTCTCTCTCTCTCTCTCTCCTGTCGGTTATGGTAGTCAAAGCAGTGCACCACCGCTCCTCTCTTTAATTCGTTGCGCACGGGGGGGAGAAGTGGAGTCGGGTCATGCGAACTGAAGATAGACGACGATGCCACGATGGCCTGTTCTCTTTCTCGAATTAACCGCAATTACCATTTACTCCGCGGAGACGGGGGTAGGGGAAGGCGAGATGCAGTGAGGTCAAGTCGTGAGGGGATGGGGGTTGGCTGGGCATTGTCCGGTTGAACGATAGTGCAGTGTAGAGGTCTTCTCGTTTGGCGCAGATCACGAGATGTCATCAAATGACGTGATCGAGCAAGCCTGATGGCGTCGTTGCTTGCTTGACGATGGCAACGGGACCCCGTTAGGGGCATTTTGAGTAAATACGAAGTTAGCTGACTCGACTTTTCAAGTCGGAAGAAGATCAGTTAATCTTAAAGGTTATTTTACTTGATTTTCAAGTCGAAAGAAGAGTTAATCTTAAAGGTTATTAATTCTAATTTTTATTTATTTAAATTGATATTAAAATATGATATTAACTTTTATGATATTTAGTTGAATTGATGTTAATATTACATAAAAAAAAAGGTTAGAAAGTTAACACTTACTTTATTAACATGTATTTCTTGAAATTGGTGTTAATAAAGATGGTATTAATCTCTCAAAATAGATATTAAGTTTATATATATATATATATATTGTAATACCTTGATGACAATAGTCATGGTTGTCTCATTTGGGTCTTTGTCCAGATATTCTTCTGTTAGATTACAGGATATCCTCTTCCAAGTCATTGGAGTGATTTGGATTTTAATTAAGATTAATCTTTACAATAGAGAATCTTCCGTTCCTTCTTCTTTAACGAAAGCAAGCTCCATCTACACCAACCCTAAAATTTGGACCTCAAAAGCAATTTCCCTCATCTCTAGAACGTTTCCCCTATCAAAACATTTTGCAGATTATGACTTCTATGGCACTTTGTATCACTATAATCATCTTCGCACTATTGTTGAAATATCTAACTTTTCTAATTACTTGGCCTTAAATTAAATGGATTCTTACAATACACCTAACCTCTTCCTGTGCTCGACGCCACCTATTTGAGCTTCCTTCATATATAAATGGAAACAGGGCCTCCGAGACGAGGCACTGCTCTCTCTTCAAACCTCCCCTTCGATTGAGGCAAAAAGAGAACACCATGGGATTGTCGACAGAATATTCAATTCGATGGTGGAGAAAGAGAACGGCACAAGTTATATATATAGATGACTAGGAAAATGGCAAGGTTGATATCTGATCGCTTTCTACTTCGTATCTCCAATGGTTACAACGTCAACCAATCACGTCACCCAACTGCATGCGTGGACAGCAAGACAACGACATTGATTTCTCATGCACACAAGTCAACACGTGTGAAACAAAATGTGGCGCTTTGGTGGTTGGTAATTTTGACTTTGACTAATTTCATGAGTAGTAACAACGTTGGATGGGGAAACAGGGCAATCGAATGCTGGTTTGGTTTCAAAATTGTAATCTCTCGTACGATTTGGTGTTTCGTTATGGATCTTATAATAACAAATGATGCGGGGCGTAGTCGAGTGAGGAGGTAGGGATTGGCTAAGAACCAGAACCCATATGCAGAAGAGAAAGGCAGTAACAGCAGGTAGCCTAGTTACATTACTGCTGCATCTAAGAAAATTAATAGTTAATTTACATAGGAGTTAAAAAATTGATATATATTAAAAAATATAAAATTGATATTAATATTTATTTTTTTGTTACTTGCATATAATATAATAATATTAATATCAGTTTTTATTTACTTAAATTGATATTAAATTGTACTATTAACTCTTAACATCAATTCTTGAGGAATAAGATTTGAATGTTGGGAAATTATGAACTAACACTTATTTTATTAATGCTCTTCAAAATTAACTAGTGTTAGTAAAATTGGTGCTTAATTAAACTTTTCACCGTATAAATTAACCTCTCAAGTAAATGAATAAGGTCAACCCTTCTTGCCAAGTAAACTAATCTTACAAGATTGGTACACGTAGAATGGACCATAGGTAAGAGCGGGAGTCCACTGACGCTGTTGGGGAAGCGATGGAAAACCACAAATATACGGGGATTCAAAAGTTATAACCTTAAACAAATTAAGAGATACTCCCAAGGGTTGTGTGTATTTTATTCATTTCAGTAACAAGCTCTTAAGGCACCCGTAACCACGATCAATCGTCATTTAATTCTTTATGGTTTGTTGCTTTTCGACAACTAGGCATTCCGCACCTTTCGTATCGTAGAAGTGCTTCTTTGTACCAGCACTTTCTAGCCAGGAGCCATATAGGAATAGGTTGATCCTATATTCTTAGAGTTCTCAGTGGAACCATATATATTAAGCACCTCTAGCCTACCTAACGTGGTAATTAAGAAATCCTATTCTCATTGGAGGAAAAATCCTAATATCACCAAGTTTTTTCAGATCTCACAATGTCAGATTCAAGTGCTTTTCGGTAGGAACCTAAGGCCTGTTAACACACAATTCAAAGTGAACCTTAAAAACCAAATCTCGAGAGAGAGGCAAGACTCACTGCAAAGTCCATCGCCTAGGACATGAAATCTAACAACTCACGATAATAATTATAATAAAAATGAAAGGCGATTACAAATTTTTTTTAAAGCAAAGATTTAACATGCATTTAACTGTTTATCGAAGCTTTTTCATTTTCGAGAGGTGACCATGGTGACTACTTTGAAGCATTAAGTCAAGTCAGCTTGATTTCGACTCGAATCTAATCTGAAAAAGTTTGATTTGATTCGAGTCTGAATATTACTTACACAGGCTCGAGTCTTAATTTTTAAAAAAATTAGATTTAGGCCTGGTATGACTTGAATCCAAAAAAATTCAAAAAGATCCGCTGGGCCTGATCCACCCCACCGAAGTTTCTAACTTTTTTTTCTTTTTAAATAAAAATAAAAAATGAAATTCCAACCGTCACTCTCCCCGATCCCTCTCAATTACACTGAGAGAATCAAAATTCCCTTTCCCCCATGCAGCCATATCTTGTGGTTACTCCATCAAGACATCAAACTACCTCACACCCTTTCCATCTTAGGCATTTATTAATGAGTTTTGCTGAGTCTTCTCTCCTCGCCAAACGATCTCTCACCGGCGGATCATCTCCGACGACGACATTGTTTTCTAACTTGTATCGTATGGTAACTATGTATGATGCAACTTATGTTATTATAAGAGTAATAATGTTATCTTCAGTCCCTACTTTAAATAATATTAAAATGAAATAAAAATTAAATTACTAATTAAGAGATGTAAATACTGACTTCAAGTAAATAATTTCATTATAGATCAAAATCTAGTAGTTTTGAGGAAAATTAGAAGATATATTTTTAAGTTTAGTTTATTTGACGGGTAGGTCTCATTTAAAAATTTAAAGAAAAAAATAATCCTAATAAAATTTATGGGCCTTATGAGCTTTTCTTGATCCAACTCAAAAACTCGACTCAAAAATTAAAATTAAACCTAGCTTGGTCGAACCCTTGGCTCATAAACTTGGGCCTTTAGGCCCAAGTCTTGATTTCATAAAAATTACGTGAAGAAAATCATGGACTTTTTCAAATTCAGACGGGGTATGCTCCACCCTAATTGTGTCCGTGAGATGTGACCCCATGACCACTATGACCCTAATTGTGTCCGTGAGATGTGACCCCATGACCACTGTGACCCTTGGTAGCAAATCGGGCCAAATTAATTAGTAAATTCAACATAAAAACTCTTCCATCAAGTATTTCATTCTTTCTTCCTTTTTCTCCTCTCCCTAACTTTGGATTTCACGGGTACATGGGGCAAATCTTTTATAAATTCTCCTTCTTCCAAGTCTAACACACCCGCGCGTGGTGCTGATGTGAGGATCTTCCCTTAACAACTTAAGAAAGTAGCTTAGCATATTATGGAGCCATCAGTTATGGATATCCTTTAACTTTTAGTTACTGTATCAGCACCAGCGAAAATAGAGCATCAGAATGGATAACTAACTAGAGCATAAAACATCACTAACTAGAGATATTGAGTAGACAACGTAGATATGTATTCATAAAAGCAGTATCCGAAGGTCTACATTAAAGTACCGAACGTAGTCAGTCAGTCATGAACCATTCCTAATTATAAAGTAGTGTATTAACGTGGAGGAAAAAACAGTGCAGACCAATCACTTTCTACGCAGTTCATCCATATTCCGTTAATTGAGTGAAAAAAATACTGAGGAATTAATTTCCTTCTTAAGACTGGCAGCAAGAGCGTAGGTTTTGCGCACACGGGGAATTCATAGGCACTCACATGATTGGTCAAGGCTCTTACAAATGGAGCACAGTTGCGACCGGTTTGGGATCTGTTTAGTAGTTTATTGTTTTTCAAATGTTTATTTACATCCCACTGAGTTAAGCATTACAGAGACATACCAATAGAATAACGCCATATACTTGTGAATATATGTGCTCTCTACTGTCAAAAAAGCCCCCTCCCCAGGGTGATAGCAGTCAACTTTTTCTGTCTGCACCTGCTGTAACAATTTAAGATTCAAAAACATTAAAAAAAAAAAAAAAGGCTCTTCACCAAATGGATTTTGCTATATAGAGTTCCCCATTTATAGGTACTTTCAGTAAGGCTAATCATGAAACAAGCGCACGCCACAGCTTACAAACAATCCACAATTGATACAATTTTAGTATCAACATTTGGAGCTACCAAAAAGCTTAACGTTTTATTTGTTCTTTGGTTTCAATTTTACTACAATAAAGTAAATTAAGTTAGCACAATAGTTTTTACACATGAATATGGGATTTGAAAAAGATCCTGTAAAGAAAAATTAAAACACTTATGTGATGGGTCTTGCAATACATCATAAAATATTTGAAACAATAGCAAAATTCAATCGTACATGCATGATAATTTTTGATGTGGGAAAACCTCTAAAGAAATAAGGATGAAAAATCGTAAGATCAATTAATATAATCCAAAATCAATCACTATAATCAGAAAAAAAAATTCTTTCATATAAAGGTTTACACAAATTAAGTCAACCCATTTGTCAAGAACAAATCTCAACAAAAACAACGATAAAATAATTATAGGAGACAAGTGAAAGAATATAATCAAATGATTTCGATCTCTCCATAAATAAGTAGTAGCTCCTTCAAATGCCTTTGCACTTGCAAATCTACATTTCAATGGCTTCCCTCCTTTGAAGTGTTGATAGAGATCTTCTTTCACCCAAGCCCCCTAAAAGCACTTGCAAAAGAACCCCAATAACAGTGCGCGTAAAGGGCTTCATGATACACGAGTCAACCACTCCAAAAAAATAATAAACAATAGCAATACATCATATATGTCCATGGAACAATTGCAACAACATCATCAACTTTCTAATCCCATTCATTGGACCATAAAGGGTTCAACATGGGGGTGTTCCCACAACAACACACATATGAGATCCACCCAACAACACAAGCCTCGGGGCCGATCGATCACTAGATAAATTATAATGCACGCAAAATGAATTGTCTTTTTTTTTTTTTTTTTTTTCTCTCATTTCTTTTCTCACAAGTTAAATGAGCTAAGTTTGGAAAGAGCAGCTTTGGATAGTTCGAAGTTGGCGTATCTCTTCTTCTTTTGATGCAAGGCGAGTTGATGCCGGGCCCTGTGTTCATCTATGACCTTCACCTCTTCTTCAATCGAATGGCAGGCGCCTTCGGCCACCTTGATCTGCATCTCTAGATCTGCAAGCTTAGCCATCAACGAAGCATGGTCCTCTCTGGCACGATGCAGCCGTCCCTGAGCCCTTCCCAAGTTGGCTTGGTCCTCGTCGACCGCATGGATGCATTCCTGGATCTCCGCACGGAGGGATGACATGGCCGCGGCAACGGCTGATTCCGTGTTGCCTGAAGCGAACAAGTCAGGCACCTCTTTCGTCGCCCTTAGAACAAGTTGCACGAGCGAGTTCCACTCTTCTAGAGGAGCACCCACGGACGCCAGGAACCCGGTGTATCTCTTGATGGAGTCGAGTACCCCTTCGAATCCCGGTGGCTCATCTTTGTACTGAAGCAATTTGTGAAAGCTGGCTACTAAGCCGTTTATGATGGGACGGTGATGCTCCCTCGCAGGACCGGCCGCCGTTGAGCCGTAGTCAGGAGGGATCCCTATGTCGAACGCTTCGTCATCCGCCATGATCTCCGCCGCGTCTTCCTCTTCCTTGGAAGTGGAGGAGGAAGTCATGCGCATGCTGGAGTTGGTGGTGCCTTGGATTAGGGTTTCACCAACGCCCGTGCGACTCTTGCTGCTGCTTGCTACATCATTGACGTTGATGTCCCGTTCCTTTATGTCTCCCTGCTCCTTGGAAGCGGTGGAGGAAGAAGTTGCGGTAGCACCGGTGTCTTGGAACGTTTCACCCACGTCCATCTGAGTACTCTTGCTGCAGCCGCTGCATCCTACTGCATTGTTATTCACGTCCTCTTCTCCTGCCTGCGGGGTAACCGCCGTGGGAAGTTTGAAGCAGATGGTTTCCGAATCATCGAGATCAAAGAGGGATTGCAGCATTGTGCCCGGCAAGAACCGAGGAGAAGAAGCATGGTCGTTGCTTTGCCTGCCGAGTGCATGGGTAGGCATCGATATTTTGAAGCTGAGTAGGTCGAAGACCTGGCGTATGGACGGGCGGGATTTGGGTTCCCCCTTGGTGCACCACAACCCCACCAGCAACAATCGCTCCATCTCACGCGGATCGAACTCACCGCCCAACCTCGGATCGACTGCCTTCAGAAGTTCTCCCTTCTCGTAGAGCTTCCACAGCCAATCCAATAGGGTAGTGTTTCCGTTTCGCGATCTAAGTTTAATAAGCCTTCTCCCGCTTGCCAATTCCAAGGCGACGCCGCCGAAGGCGTAGATGTCGGACTCCTTGCCATACCTTCCGCTCATGGACTCGGGGGGCATGTAACCGAAGGTCCCGACCACAACCTCGCTGACGTCGGCATGATAGATGTTGAACCTGGCGAACTCGAAGTCCGTGAGCTTGGGGTTGAAGTCGAAGTCAAGTAGAATGTTGCTGGGCTTGATGTCCCTGTGCACCACGCATTGCCCACATCCCTCCTGCAGGTATAACAAGGCGGACGCCAACCCCAGGACGATCCTCCCGTACCTTACACTCCAGGCCAACGACCTTTCGGGATGGGTCGAAGGGTAATATAGGTACGACCCCAAGTTGCCGTTTGGAACGAACTCGTACACGATGGAGAAAAGGTCGTTCTCGTGGCACCAGCCTAACATTTGAACCAGGTTGGGGTGGTGCAAGCTGCTGAGAAGCTTGATCTCCAAAGCATATTGGCTCACTTTCCATGTGGATCCCATGGCGAACCTCTTAACAGCCACGTCCATCGATCCTTTGTTCAGATCATCGTCGTTCTTTAGGCACCCTTTGTACACCGAGCTACGTCCCAAGTCTCCGAGGTTCCTCTCCGCGCTGAATCCCATGGTGGCTTTATGAAGTTCCTTGTAACCATATCTCCTTATCCCGGTCAATTCTTCCTCAAGAAAACTTCCTTCCACATGATCATTGATTCTCCTTCCTCGCAGTCTAAAATACAAGCGACTCAGAAGGCCGGTTCCCCGCCTCCTGCTTGCTTTCGAGCTGTCCGATCTCTTACATCTAGAGGTACCGACATTAATTGTATCAGGCCAAACATTGTCAACGACACAACCTATGGGTTGATTTAAGATGGACGACCAACGAACTACAAATATACGATTGCATTAATTGAGTGATGGCAATGCCCTCTTCCTCTGATCTAAAACAAGGAATTAGAAGATAAAATTTAGTTTACAAAAAAAATATCTGACCTCTGAGAAGAGGATTCCCTCCCAGCGGAGGAAGAAATGGAAAGTCCCACATCGTCGTCGTCCACACTGGAAGACATCGTGTTTCTGTTGTCAGCTCCTCCTCTCCGCTTCCGCATTTGCTTTTACCTTTTCTATGACTTCCCCGTATACGATCTCTCACCATTCCTTTATATCAAGAAGCGTCTCCTCCGCTCCCTCCGATGGCATTGTTTATTTATTAGTAGGGATTAATTTTGAGTGATCCTAATTTATGTAAATGAGATTACGAGGTAATCTTAGTTATTTTGTATTTGTTTACATTTTTAAGTTAAATCAAAGGATTTGAGAAATTAATTCTTTATTTAGTTAGTTAAAATATTTATCTATGGGATAATATAGAGAAGGCTAGATCCTAGAAGGGATGAAATCAACATATTGTACAATCCCACCCTTCCACCTCCCCTAGATTGAACAATTCCAGATTAGTGGATTCAATTCCGGAATGATCCACTCCCGAAATTATGGAAGCTAAACGTGGGATACGAAATCCAATCCTATGAAACAAACAAGACTTAAATCTTTTTTAGAGGCTGCCTTGATGTCATCGGAGATGGGAAATTAATTTTAAACTTTTAATTATAATTTTTTTTCAAGATTAAATACTTAATTTCAAAAGAAAATAATTTTACTTTTGTGATGAAATTATTTTATTATTCTTTTTTTTATGTCTTATAATTTTATAATATGAGATACTTTTCTCCCAAATACTCAAAGCACGAAAAGAATCTTCTTCCTCTCCTAATTTTTTTTTTCATTCATCTTGAAATTCCTTTTTACCCGTTCCTCTGCCCAAATGGCCCATCTTCCACATCTCTTATTTGTCTATTATATATTTTTGCGTGATATCACCATGAAAAATCCTACTCGATAACTTTTAGTCGAAGCAACTGTAGTTCAAAGCCTTTTTCTGTTTCTTTTTTTATTTTTAATTTTCGAGTTAACGTCTGCGCAACTGTGCAAGCAGGAAAACCACATATCGCGATCGCTATTCTTATTCTTATACGTGCTTCCCATGCATGTGCTATGCATTTACATATGCATCCCCCCGGCCCCGTTGAACGTTTATTTCTACCAACTATAAATTAGCTAAATCGATTAAGTTGATGATCGGGTTAATCTAATTAATCGTATCCGACTTAATTAACTGTAATTTGGGTCTTAGTTAAGAATATTTCAAAAACCGACGACCCTTTGAATCAGTCGGGTATCGGTCTTAGTCAGGCCAACAGCAATTTAAACTGGCCAAATCGATGATGATGTCATCAATTTAAACAATAAATAAAATAAAAAGTCAGACCTAAGACCTTTAATTAGTTTAGTTCGCACCGATACAACTGGGTTGAATCAGCTTAGATGGGTATTTAGTTAGAAGAAACTAAAATATCTGTGTTGGAAAAATGTAAATTTTAGTCAAAATCAGCAGTACTATTAAAGGAAAAAAGAATGGTGCAATAATAGATGAAAGCATCATTTACCATGACTATAATAAACACATATACACGAACATCCTCAATAATGAAATAAAAAATATCCCCCAAAACTACTGTATTTATAATATTTTGGATTTGTAGTATTGCTGTTGTCATGCCTCAAGACGTGACTCAGCTGTTCCCTATCCAGGTTGCTTTAACAAACATAATTTTGACAAAGTTATACGTCACTTTTATTGCAACAACCACATTCATCGTACAAAAAATTAAAATGATAAAATCTCTATCCTTCCAGCAAGTTTTCTTATAGTCGATTAGTTCTAATTAGAGATCTCAGATCCAAGATAAGCAGATACTGATTATTACCTGTTGCTAAAGTACTCTTGGTCCTTCCATATGGTTCTCATAGTCTAACTACATGCGCGGCACCAGGTTCTGTGTACGTCGAGGACAGCACATTTCTCTAAAAATCTTTCGTAGGAAAATGTGAGCCCCACTCGACCATTGGATGTTATCGATTTTAAAAAATATTTTTAATAAGCTAAACATGCGAAAAGAAAAATTATTTAGATTAATGTGTAATATTAGACGAGAAAAACTATCATATCATTTAAGGAATAAAACTACGGATACAAGTATTAAAATACGTATTCTAAAGTATTTAATTAGTAACACTTGCTCAAAATCAATTAATTAAAAATTAAATAAATCAAAATATATCAGTTAAAAATAATTTTCAATTGTTTAAAAATTAAAATAAATCAATTTAAAATAATTTTTAAATAATTAAAAATTAAAATACATCGAGTGAAAATAATTTTTAATTGATTGAAAATTAAAATATATCGATAAGAAATAACTTCTAACAAAAATACATTAGTCAAAAATAATTTTCATTCAGTTGAAAATCAAAATACATTTGTTGAAAATAATTTTCAACTGATTGAAAATTAAGATATATCAGTTAAAAATGAAAATATATTAGTGTATTTTATATTTCTATTAATGATAAATATTTTTTCACTTAAAATATGATTTTTCATTTATGAGAAATGATTTTTCAATTACAAAATGATTTTTTATTTTTAGAAATTGATTTTCATCGATGTAAAATTAAAATACACTAGCTGAAATCACCATTTTCACTTTGTGTATTATAAAATACGTTACAAATGTATATTTGTTTACTTTTTTTAGTAAAATTATTATATGATTTATGCAATAACTCTATTACATGAAGTAATATTTTTAAATTATTTTAATTTTTGAAATAGTGGATAGAAGAGATGCAAATAATTTTTGAAAATCTTATGTCAGCTACACTAAGATTGATATCTGTGTGTTCATATATAAAGAGATCCCAGGGAGAGAATCCACCTGTAACTAACAGATAACCCAACTTTTTTAAATTGTACACTACTCCCTAAACCAATGACTGTTGAACATCGGCCGGTGTCCCTGCGTATTACATGATTAGGAACTCACAAAATCCCCTACGAGAGTAGCTTATATATATAAATATATCTCAACACCTCTAACAATCTAGCAAGTTAGACTTAATGTTGTTTCCATTGTTCACATTCACGGGAAATTCTTACCATGGGGCTAATCTTGAGGAAACAACCCTCATATACTTAATCCTTTTGCTTCTTAAGGCAAAATAGTATTATGTTACCCATGGTCAGATTAGGATGCCAAGGTTACCACTTTAATAATATACCACTTTATTGGTTGTCTCTTATGCTATTTTCTCAATTGCTGGGGTTATAGCTAAATGTTTCCTTCTCAAATTCAGAATTACTTTAATGGCTACAAACTTCCATGTATTTTACGTACACCCTTACTCTATAAGCCAAAGAAACTATGGAATCAACAATTAAGGAGGATACTTGTTATTTATACAAGAACATTATTCAAATCTTTCAAAATAAGAACATTATTCAAGTTGCAAGAATTCTTGGAAAATTTTATCCAAATTGAACGTAAATTTCAAATAAGGAAATGATCTTACCCTGTTGTTTGGTTCCTCTGTCTAGCTTTCTGTTATCTTTCCTCCTACTCATTCTTTCCTTCTCCTTCGCATTCGTCTTATGCAACTGATCCCTCCCCTTTCTGTTTACACCAAGGCTGCATTTAAGCTGTGCTCAACCCATAACCCACCCCAACCAAACCCCGGCCATCAGGTTTGGTCGGATTGAATTAGGATAGAGATGCTCAGGCGAGGCCACCACCACCACGCTATTTTGCTCCAACTGGGCCCCCGATCAGCGATCTCTAGTCGAGGAAGGACCACTCCGTCTCCGCCAATCATCATTCGCGTTCTCCTCCTATTGTCGATGGAGACCCAACGATGGAGTTTTGATTCGTCTCTGCTCATCCCACGTCATCCCTACTACTCCATCACCTGTCGATGGCACAGCCCCGTCCTCGACAATGCTGCAGCCCGTCATCTGCGCCCTCCCTAACCACTGCTCCAATCCTGCTACTTCTACCTCGTCCTCTCCTTGGTCGCGATGGGCAGCTTTAATTATATCGTAAGGGACTTTCCCCCGCAACACCCCCCGCTCCCTTCACCACAAAACCTCCCCCCTTTTTCTTTTTTTCTTTTATCGTGCTTCTCTGTTGATTATTTGTTGCGGATGCACGAGTATTTGGGTTGTTAGACGTCACTTTTTGACATCATCACTCCCCTCGTCGCCTTTGTCTCCTTGAATGCTTTGGGTTCGGCTTCTTCCGCACACATCCACGGCAACTTGGCCTTCCCCCCACGCCTGTAATAGTTGGATATTCATAATAATGTCTTGGCATTATGGGGGCTTTGTCGCCTTTTCCCGAGGGATATATCTCTCTCGGTTGTGGCGGGCAACCGATAGTTTTTCCTCTTGTCCCTCTTACAGCCTTGCTATCTATTTCCCCTTTTAGGGGAGGGGACTGCGTACTTGTTGTTCCTCCCACGTTGCAATGAATTTTGTTCCTTCCAAAAAAAATTAAAAAAGAGAGATTGAATTCGGTGCTTGGACGGGTTGGAATGGATATATTTTACTCGGCCCGTTAAAATAGGATTTGGGTTTTCGATTGCCAGAGCAGTTCGATCCAATCTTACGCCCTGTCCGTATGTGTTTTTTTTTATTCATTTTTAAAGTATTCTCCTTGTATAATATATACCGACAATCCAAATTTCCTGCTATTTTTAAAATTAAATAACTTTTTAACCATTTCTCAGCCCATCACGTACACTATAATTTAACGCCCCACGCTCGTCTCGCTGTCCTTGTCGGCACCAGCAGCAAGCTATAGCCCATCGACCCTCTCACCCGCCTCGCCACCACCGTCGTCAACTCCATCCACTGCCATTCGATGGCCCCTTCAACCCCATCGGCCATCGCCCATTCTGTTGCGATCCCTCTGAGTCCCATCGTGTTGTTGCCTAACCACCGGTGACCTCGTAGCAACTCATCAGTGTGCAGTCATCGCCCGTCAAGGATCACTGCTCTAGCAGCCATTAAATCATAGCCATCGGTTACAAATATTCCTGGACCTTTACTAACAATATAAGCAATAGATCGAGAAAACACGGCAATGATGCGAACCTATGGATAAAAGTGTTCGTGTGATGCACAGACTTTTAGACGATCACTAAAAGATACCATTTGATCGGGGTAGGACATGCGAGCTCGGCGTCCAATGACGCGTCCACCAACGCATCCAAAAGAATATTCCACCAATTCTAGTCAACGTTTGAGTCTACAACTCCTGCGACAAGTTACTATTCATTAAGATCGAACAAAATTGGCTTCATCAGATGGAATTCGTCACCCAGATTTCCCCATTTCTAGATACTTCGGCAAGGCTGATCAACAAATAAACACAGGACGTACATCTTAATTACAAGTTACAACCAGTTGCAAGAGTCCCAACTACGTACAATTGAAATTTTGATGGGAAATGGTTCGATCAGCGCGCAGCTTCCTCCCACCACACGGCTAAAAAAAATTGGCTCGGCTTGATGTTTGGTTTCAGTTTAAACCCGAGATATTAAAGTCCCCGTGGCTTTTTCTCCTCCACAAAAATATCCTGGAATCAGGCAAAGCTCAGGCTCGAGAACAGTAAAAAACCAGGCTTTGACAATAGATACATATACAATACGTACCCTATTTGTCCAAAGTAAAAGAGTCGAGTTTGGAAAGAACGGACTTGAACAGTTGGACGTTGGCATAGTGCTTCTTCTTTTGATCCAAAACAAGTTGCCGTTGGGCCCGCCGTTCATCTCTGACTTTCGCCTCTCCTTCAGCTTCCTTGATCTGCTTGTCTAGATCCGCAAGGAAAGCCATCAGGGAAGCGCGACTCTCCCGGGCAAGAAACAACCGTTCGTTAGCCTTTTCCAATTCGGTCCGATCCTCGTCGACGGCACGGGCGCACCCACGTATATCGGCGAGAAGGGACGACAAGGTTGCAGCAACAGCTGCCTCCGAGTTGGGAGAAGTGAAGAATTCCGGCGGCATCTGCTTCATTGCTCTCAGGACAAGCTGCGCAAGCGTACTCCATTCCTCTAGAGGTGCACCTATGGACACCAGGAACCCGGTGTATCTCTTGATGGACTCATGCACCTCCTCAAATCTGGGTGGCTCGTCGACTTTATAATCGTGGAGCATTTTGTGAAGGCCAGCTACGATTCCATTTATGATGGGACGGTGATGTTCTCTCATTGGACCATCCGTAGCATAGCCAGGTGGGATTCCAGTGTCAAATGCTTTTGCCTCCTCGTCTATGACATTGGCAGTACTATTTTGGACCATTAATGACAACGTAGCCGAAGGAGCACCTGTCTCCTCCGAATTCTGTATCTCCTCCTCTTGCTTCGCGGAATTGGTGGAGGAAGTTGAAGTGGTACCGGTACCCGCAACCGTTCCATCCATGCAACTCGTGCTGCTTCTCGCAATATTTTCTACGTGGTACTCTTCTTCTCGTGTCTCGGCGGGATGATCTGCTGCTGGAAGCCTGAAGCAAACAGTCTCGAAATCGTCGAGACCTGCAGACTCGCCGGAGAGGAAATATGGCCTAGAGCCCCTCAAGAGTTGAGGATTCTCATTATTCTTGTTGCTAATTTGCTGACGAAACATGTTTGCAGGCATCGACATCTCGAAGTTGAGCAGCTTGAAAACCTGGCGTATGGACGGGCGGGACGCGGGCTCGGCCTGGGTGCACCACAACCCCACCAGCAGCAGCCTCTGCATCTCCAAGTCATCGAACTCCCTGCCCAACCTCGTATCGGCTGCCTTGAGGATCTCCCCCATCTCGTGGAGCTTCCAAGTCCAATCCAATAGATTCCCTTCCCCTCTTAATCTAGACTCGGTGAGCTTCCTCCCCGTTGCCAGCTCCAAGGCAACGACACCAAAGGCATACACATCCGACTCCTTGCCATACTTCCCCATCGTCGCGTACTCGGGGGCCATGTACCCGAAGGTCCCCACGACCACGCTACTCGCGTCACCGTGATCCAGGATGCTGAACCTCGCGAACTCGAAGTCTGTGACCTTGGGGTTGAAGTGGAAATCGAGGAGGATGTTGCTGGGCTTGACGTCCCTGTGCACCACGCATCGCCCGAATCCCTCCTGCAGGTATAGCAAAGCGGACGCCAATCCTAGGATGATCCTCGAGTACCTTACCTCCCAAGGCAACAACCTTTCGGGGTGGAGGTAGTACTCCAAGCTTCCGTTGGGGACGAACTCGTATACGATGAAGAAGAGGTCCTTCTCGCGGCACCAGCCCAGCATTCGAACCAGGTTCGGGTGGCGCAACCTGCTGAGCAGCTTGATCTCCAGAGCGTACTGACTTTCTGTCCACGTACCTGTGGATCCCATGACGAACCTCTTAACGGCCACGTCCGTCAATTTTTTGCTTGGATTAATTCCGGGTTCCTTTAGGAACCCCTTGTACACCGACCCCCGTCCCGCCCCGCCGCCAAGCTTCCTTTCGGAGCTGAATCCCATCGTAGCCTCGTAAAGCTCCATGTAATTGTATCTCCTTAATCCTGTGAGTCCTTCTTCCTCGGGAAAATTTTCTTCGTGAGAGAGATGTTCCTCCGCATAATTATTTCGTCTCTTTCCCCACAGTCTAAAGTAGGTGCAACTAATTAGAAGGTTTGCTTTCTTGCTGGATGATCTACAATTAATTAATTACCAACATCGTCATGTAAGATGCACGTACAAGAAGGGGGCAGAAAATTAATCTGTAGGTTAATTTAACATTAACGACCGCAACTAAATGTATAGCGCTATCTATCTACGATGCCTACATGGGGCTTTTGAGGAGTGAGGATCAGTTTGCGAAAAATTAATTAAACTGACCTGATCTGACGTGGGGATCCGACGGGGGAATTGACAGAGGGGCAATCGGACGATCCGCCATCGTCCTCCGCACTGAGCATGATGTCGGTACAATAATCGCGCGGCTCGGCTCTCCCTTACTCGATCGCCCTCTTCTATAATTTGCCTTCTTCTTGTTTACGACTTCTATGCAAGTCAACCCCCACACAATTCCGATGATGTTGATGAACCCATCTCGTTGGTTTGGTCTTCTTTGCCGGAAAGCACGGTCGTTTTCCGAATACAAAAAATTCTAATTTGTTGACTTATAAGTGGACGATTCTCGCGTAACTTTCGATTGCTTCTCCTTTTATTAACAGGAGACGGGAGGTATTTATCGAGAAGTTTTTGCAACGTCTGATTAATTATGTACGATGGAATCACCAAGGATAGTCTTTAATGCGGTACTGGAGGAGCAGTAAATAAAAAGAAAAATATATGCCAACGAAATTTCCGACAACAAAAATAAAGAAAGATAGGGGAAGATAAAACTTCAAGGTCTAATTTATTTAAAAAATTAACTTTTTAAAAGTGAAGTTAACCTTTATTTATTTTACTACTTAATCTTCTATTTAATAATTTAAGTTTAATAATTTTAATACAAATTTATTTAACATTAATTTCAATTGACATTAACTAAACTCTTATTAAAATTATACATCACTTACATCTTTAACATCCTCTCATATTTTACATATCTGCTATCAAATAAATATCGTAAAAGTTAATATCATAATTTAATATCAATTCAATTAAATATAGACCATTATTAATATCACTGTATGAATAAATATAATTACATATTAAAATTAATTTCATATTTTGCAATATTATTTTCCTAATTCTCTAAATAGACTAGCTCCAAAGCATTTGTTGTTGTCAAGGGTGGAGGCAGAAATTGGGAGAGCAAAGTCGAAAAGGATTAGGTTCATGAACGTAATTCGGAGATGAAACATGAGAAAATCAACTACAATGAAATATTGTAGCCTGCTCTTGACTCCCCCCACTTAAATGAGGGGTGACTCATAATTTTGATGCATCATTTTTCGAATAGGAAAAGATTGCAGGTAAAGTTAAACGTTGACATGAAATATCACCAATATAATTTTGTTACTTCTGAAAAATGACACACCATTTGTTATGAGAAATTGGCTATACCATACCCGATCCATGCATAATATCATAAATAGTAGATATAAATCTACTTCTTAGTATGCAATGAGTTTGAAAAAATATCTTAAAGGATAAAATTTAGGCATATGCACGGACGGAAGGAGAGCTAGTCGGTCAAAACTTACAAATGCCATGATTCCTCTCCATTGCGTTAGGACTCCACTCTTAAACATAGCCTCGCATTCTTGTGACACCATCATCTAGAAAATAATTATAAAAATGTAAAAATAAATTTAGAAAATCCACGTAAAGAAAACCAAAGTTTTTTTGTTTTAAAAGTAAATGTTTCGCCTCCCAAAGCAAAAGTAAATGATATGGAAATAAAATCCCTATTCAGCCATTTTCTCATCGCGTTTTGCCAATCCCCCATTCGTCCCCACCAACCACGGTCTCTCCGGCAATGGCTCCACAACGTCCCTGCGAGGTTTCTCCGCCAACGAGAAAGCATTTTATATGTTTTTCGAATATCATGTTTTCTTATTGTGATTGTCATTTTTTTTTCGAAATGTTTACCTTACACTTTATTGTTTGTGAATGATTTACTACTTATTTGCATATCATTTACTTTTCGAAATTAGTGCTTAAATTTCTGCATTTATATTTTTAATTGTAAATTCTAAAATATTTGCATTCTTGGTGATTTACATGCTATATTATATTAAATTTTGAATACCATCTTATCTCTCATTATTTATTTTTTATGGTTAATTTTAAGTTTTTTTTATCTCCTTTTACGTGTGGATGTTTTCATACATGCATGTTTCATAAATAGGTATCCACGGTTACCTGCAATCAAGTTTGGCGATGGTATTCTTCGTTTCTTTTTGAGGTATGAAATGAGAAATGTGTGTTGATATGTTTTGCGACGTTTGTTCTCTATTCAATAAAATACATCAGTTTATTTTGATATTCAATTTATGTATTTTAATTTTAATCGATTGAAAAATAAAATATATTAATTAAAAATAAAAATATATCAATATATCTTAATTTTCAACTAATTTTTACCTATGTAAAGTGATTCTTCACCTATGAAAAGTGATTTTTTACCTTGAGGGTTAAGATTTTGTTCTCAAAGGTGAAAAGGGTTTAGGTTCTCAAAAGAGAAAAATAATTTTTAATAGGTAAAATCATTTTCCATAAATCCTAAATCCTAAATCTTAAAGTTAAATCTTAAATCCTAAACCCTAAACTCAAAACTCAGGTGAAAATCACTTTCCACTTTCCAAGTGAAAGCTTATTTTTCACCGGTTGAAAGTTAAAATATACCAATGTATTTTCATTTTCAACTGATACATCTATTTTGATTTTCAACCAGTGTGCTTCGGTGGAAAACCAAAACACATTGGTTGAAAATCAAAAGACATTGGTATGTTTTATTGAGAGAGGGATGCATGTTACAAAATACGTTGCAATGTGTGTTTATTTACTTTTTGACCTTTTTTTGTTATGCCTTTTTATATATATAAAACAAATGATGGGTTAAAGGAAAAGTTCAAGTTGAAAGACTTTACAACAAAGTGCATACTACCAACTAATTTTGTACAATTTTATGAGTGGGAAGAAACAAAGGAAAATTTCTCTTAAGGCTTGCTTGATTAACGAAATGAGGCCCACTATGCCATGTTTGGGCCCATGAAACACCCTAAACATAAGGCGGTGGAAGGCTTAAAACCCTGTGTCTTCCGTATTCCACCCTCGAGGTGGAATTTAGTTAATTCCGAGTTTCAATTCCGCCACCCCTAATGTCGCTGGTTCTCATCCGATGCCCCCTGCGACTTCCCCATTTCGCATCAGGTTGTCAATGGTTGTTGCCATCTTCATTGCGCTCTTCTGGGCGGCCTTCAATGGCGTGTGATCGGCGCGATCTAAAGGAGATGTAGTTGGTAGAGCATCAATGGAATACGAATCGTGTTTTTCTCATCGATTTGAGTTTTATTCTATGGTTTTCAAGTTAGGGTTTCCTAATACATGGTCTTCTCGACTCGTGATATCTTTGATTTTGGCCAGAGGGGTTTTTGGAGATGATATCCTTGTCTCCTGACCGAGCATTCACTCGTTGCGACCAACTTTGAAATGTTTTCTTGTTTTTATGATTTTTTGGCTACTGTCATGGCATTGATGGTTGTCGTTGCGTTATTCTTAATTGGTGAATCTTGTTGCAGCTATTATGACCAAACCTGGCTCCACATGGAACCCGGGTCAAGTCGCCTTGACTAACCCAAGACTTAGTCATCCAACGAGAAATATACAAACCCATAATAATTTCCACACATGTAGTATAGCTAGAAGAATAAATAAAAGATTGAAAAACTGTAAAGTGTCTAGAACGGAAACATAGTTCCTCAAGAGAATAGCACAACTATAATATAGCCATCACAACATACTAGAAACAGAAACTGAACTAATGGTTTTGAAAAGAAACAACAGTAACAGTAGAGTCAACCTACCGCAAAAAGAAATAAAACGACCAAGGTTGGGCTCGGCTAAGCCTAGCTCCCTCCACAGCAGTGGGGTTGGCTGCTCACCTCCCTGTCCTGGATTTAAGTGGTAGGAGTCAGTAAAAACTAAGTAGAGTGGCAAAAGTAAAATAAACTAATACAATTTAACTAAAAGTAGTAACATTTCAGATAACAGTAAACATTTCACATATTTTCATGCTTTGTTTCATTTTTAAGCACTAGTTGTTTACTGTTTTCGGATATTCTAACAAAGGCTCTTGTTATCTCTTGGTTCACATGTTCCCAAACGGAACGATCTTATTGCAGTTTTCCCCGTGATGGAGAACGTGCACGTGATACTCTCCTGGCCGAGAGAACACTTTGTGTTTGTCCTACACCTAGTCTACCACCTCGGGGTCATGATCGTGACGTAGCGGTGACTACGGCACGCGCGATAAACGTTCAGGGGCTACCTCGCACTAGCACGCGGCCAGCCGTTTCTGCACCTCTCACCAGAATAGGGACTGCACCTCTCACCAGTCTGCGCATGCTCGCCCGACCATCCCAATTGGACCCATAGGCCTAACAGGAGTCGATGTAGGAAGGTCATTCCTACCCTGAGTACCAACCCAATGGAAGACTAGCTCTCTCCATGCGTAAGGGGTGGTTAGCTCTCCTCGATATGTGTGTACCCAAGGGCAAGCTCACTCCCATACTAGTTGTTACGACCCGATTCCCGAATCCTTACGAGACAGGGGAATCGGACCGACTCAACTGATCCCAAGACCCAATCGTCCAACGAGAAAGTAATCGAAAGAGCAGTAAAATATACCACATTCACCATGTATATAACTAACAGTAACAAAATACAGTAGTAAAGAAAAGAACTACTACAATATACACCACCACAATAGTAAAGAAATAAACAGGTACATAAACATGATGCTTACAATAAAAGAGTACAGTGGTAACAGAAAATACTCACTACAACAGAAGGAAAGGTACAGTGGGTACTACACAAGTAAAATTACTGGGCTCTACTAGGCCCAGCACCCTTTGCAGCTGCCGACTCTGGCTGCTCAACACCTGGTCCTAAAAAGGTAACACGTCAGCGAAACCCTAAGTAGAGTGGCAACCAAAAGCTAAGAAAAACAGTAAGGTGGACAGTAACTGTTATATTTTTAATCTCTTTCTTTATTTTTCCATTTACTCATTATTGAATTATTCCTTAGATCTTTCTCTTGATCTTGAATGTTTCTCGTGGGAACGATCTTGATTGCAGTCTTTTCCGAAAAGTAGAAGTAACACGTGGTGCTTCCCTGGCCAGGAGAGTCTCCCGTGGTGGTCCTACCCTCAGTCAACCACGCCAAGGTTGCTGACAGACATAACGGTGACTACAGCACGCGCGATAAACGCACGGGTAGCTATCGCGCACTAGCACGCGGTCAGTCGTTTTCTTTAACGAGTGCGCCTCAAAGCACAGCACGGAACCAGTATAGGACAGAGCCCTCTCAGTAACAGGGGTCCAGCCCCTCCACAGTAATCAAACAGGGGTCTTGCCCCTCCACAGTCCGCGCACCCTCACCTGACTACCCTGGTTTGCCCAGTGGGTCTAACAAGTCGGTGTAGGAGGGCTAGCAGAACCCCGTGGCCTGTGGGGTGACTAATTCTCTCCCTACACTAGTAGCTCTCCTCGGTACTGTGTACACGAGGGTCAAAAGTCGGTACAAAATGGCCAGACCTAACCCCGGGTCCCTGGGGCGACTAGCTCCGCTCTGCACTAAACAGGGGGACAGTCGCTCTCCTTGGTACTCCGTACTCAAGGGCTAGTTCACTTCCCCAATTCTATTCCATTCACTTCTCGGGAGCTCTACTCCTAATTCCCCGTAAGGTTCATGCTCATTTTTCTTTAACTCAGCCAATTTAGGTTTCATCATTTCAACTTTATATTCATATAGCCCATGTTCTCAACAGTAATTATCCATTCAAAATCAGGCAACTGTTAACCAATTACAGACAGTTATCGTTTTCCTTTCTACTTTTCCAAGACTGCAATATATATATTCAATCTAGTTTTCCAGTCATAGGATTCATGCAATATCCTAGGATCTATCATTCAATCTAGCTTTTCAGTCCTAGGATTCATGTCATACCCTAGGATCTATCATTCAATCAAGTTCTTTAGTCCTAGGATTCATGCCATATCCTAAGATCTATCATTCAATCTAGTTTTTCAGTCCTAAGATTCATGTCATACCCTACGATCTATCATTCAATCTAGTTTTTTAGTCGTAGGATTCATGCAATACCCTAGAATCTACTAATTATTTCACAAGTGTAGAATTTTTGATAAATAATTAAAGGGGCCACTCTACCGGCAAAATCGGGAGTACTGGGGGCGTGATCGGCAAGCCTGCGTGCCTCTGCAACCCCTAAAGTCGCAACAGAACGAGGTCCTAACATAAGGATCAATTACAATGAGCTACTCAGAACAGGATACAATTACTGTAAATAGGTAGAGGAACTAAATCTCAGAAGAACGAAACTTGAAACGCGGAAAATAGAATTCTAATGGACCCTAAACGGGTCAAAAAGGACAAGTCTGCCCAAAATCAGACATCTGGAACATCTTCCAGATGTCTTAAATGATGGCTCAGGTCATACCTTGATCCTACGCGGTCCTTCAGACGTCCAGAATCCCGCTGAACCGTCTGGACTTAGTTTCCAGACGTCATATTGTCACTCCGGACGTCTGAAGACCCTCTCCGTCGTCTGGTGCTGTGCCTAGACGTCCGATCTGTATGGGAGGGCGTGCCCTTGCGCCTTCCCGAACGAGACCTGCACACATATGCGACCGTCCTCGACACGGAACGAAACAGAACCCTTCGGCGGAACGGCTGCATGGCCGTACACTGGAAAGAAGGGAGGAAAAATATCGTACTTTTCAGACGTCTGGACCTTCCTCCAGACGTCTCTCTCGTCGTCTGGACGTATGTCCAGATGTCTGATTCTGGGAAATTTTCCCAGAATAAGGACCTCCTCGCCCTCCGCCTGCAGCTCACAGCCGTGCCGCGCTCGCCTGCTGCATGAGCTACAGCAGCTCCTCCCCAGCACCACGCTCCCGCTGCGCACCCGCCGGCCGGCCCTGGCTGCTCCGGCAAGCTCGCACCCTCGTGACATAGCTCTCTCCCTCTAGCAGCAACCCCTCCTTCCCACGCACTCACGGCAGCAGCTGCTGCTGCCCTTGCCCGGTCACTCTCTCGCTAACAGGAAGAAGAAGAAGAGAAGGCGGTGGAGTGAGGGTGAGGGAGAGGAGAGGGGGTATTTGAAGGCTACCGTGGGGAGAGAGAGAGAAAAATATGGCTGCGCCTGCAGGGAGGAAGGAAATAGAAGAAAGGAGGGCGGCGGTTCAGTCTGCACTTGCATCAGCGCAGACGCGAACCCGTACGGTGAAAAAATTAAATTCCAGACGTCTGGGAAGGCTTCCAGACGTCTGGACCAATTCCCAGATGTCTTAAACAACGTTTGATATCGGTGTCATAACAACATAACAAACTCAAAGGAAGTTTCGTCCCCGAAACTTGCGCTAACTAGGGTGCGGAAAAGAACGATATATGCATAACAAACTCAAAGAGGACCGAAGCCGGTTCGAAAAGACGTACCCGCAAAAAGCTCCGGGTACTGCTCCCGCATCACCGCCTCATGCTCCTAGGTAGCCTCCTCGTACTGTTGGCTCCTCCACAAAACCTTTACCAGGGGTACTTGCTTCCGTCTCAAACTGCAGACGGCTCTGTCGAGAATCTACACTAGCCACTCGGGGTAGGTCAGGTCGTCACTCACCTCGATGCTCTCGTGACTCAAGACGTGACTGGGATTGGCGGAGTACTTCCTGAGGTTGGACACATGGAACACGTCGTGCACACCAGAATGGTGGGGAGGAAGGGCAAGCCTGTAAGCAACAGGTCCAACCAGCTCCAGGACCTCAAAGGGTCCCACGAACCTTGGCGCGAGCTCCCCTCTCACCCCAAACCATTGAGGCCCTTCATGGGTGAAACACGAAGGAAGACGTGGTCCCCAACCTCAAACTGCACCTCTCCGTGTTTCCGATCTACATAGCTCTTCTGTCTACTCCTGACAGTGTAGAGTCGCCAGTGAATCTGCTCGACCACCTCCTGACTCTGTCGGATCAGCCTGGGGCCAACCACCCACTTGGTCCCCACCTCAACCCAACTCAAGGGTGCCGTACACCTCCGTCCATACAGAGCCTCATAGGGTGCCATGCCGATGCTCGAGTGATAACTGTTATTATATGCAAACTCCGCCAGGGGCAAGTGCTCCTCCCAAGAGCCCCTCCTGTCAAGTACAAAAGCATGCAAAAGGTCCTCAAGTGTCTGTATCGTGCGCTTAGACTATCCGTCCGTCTGGGGGTATTAAGCTGTACTGAACCTTAACCGCGTCCCCAGGACAAACTGAAACTCAGCCCAAAACTAGGACGTAAAGCGGGTATCCCGGTCGGATACGATCTCCCGCGGAACTCCGTGTAGATATACCACGTCGCGAATATACCTCTCTGACAACTATGCTGATCCCAAGGTGACTCGAATCGGCAAGAAACGCGCCGTCTTCGTCAATCTGTCAACGATTACCCAGACTGCGTCGTATCTTCTCTGGGTAACAGGTAAGCCCACCACCAAGTCCATGGTGATGCTCTCCCACTTCCACTCTGGCACTGGAAGTGGCTGTAGCGGCCCTGCAGGCCTTTGATGCTCGACTTTCACCTGCTGGCACACTAAACACCGCTGCACGAATTCACCCACATCCCACTTCATTCCCCTCCACCAAAAGTCATGTCTCAAGTCATGGCACATCTTCGTGTTTCTAAGATGTATGGTGAATGTGGATCCGTGTGCCCCAGTCAGGAGCTCTCTCAACAGCTCCTCGTCTCTGGGAACGCACAGACGTCCCCTCATGCGCAGCACCTAGTCTGTAAAAGAGAAGTACCCAGGGTCTCCTGACAGTACTCTGTCACGCAAGGACTGCAAGTACGGGTCGTCCATCTGTCCTGTGATGATGCGATCAATCAGCTCTGGCCTCGTCTGTCACATCACAGTCACTGCCCCACAGTGCCCCCGTAACTCTAGGGGTCGCCAACTGCCCATCTCCTCCAAGAGGCTCAAACTCTGCACCTGTAAACTGGCCAAGTGTGCGGGCGCCTTCCGGCTCAAGGCGTCAGCCACCACGTTGGCTTTTCCCGAGTGGTAGGAAATGCTGCAGTCATAGTCCTTCAGGAGCTCCAACCAACGTCTCTGTCTCATGTTGAGCTCCTTCTGATCAAACAGGTATCTGAGGCTCTTGTGATCTGTGAAAATCTCGAAGGTCTCACCGTACAAGTAGTGTCTCCAGGTCTTCAGCGCGAAGATGACAGCTGCTAGCTCCAGGTCGTGGGTAGGGTAGCTATGCTCATGGGGCTTCAGTTGCCGCAAAGCGTAAGAGACAACGTGACCCCTCTGCATGAGCACACCCACTAACCCCTGCAAAGAGGCATCCATGTACACAACGAACCCGCCACTACTGTCTGGGATGGTGAGCACAGGAGCCGAAGTCAGCCTCTCCTTCAGCTCCTAAAAACATGCCTCACAGGCTTCTGTCCAAGTAAAGGGCATGTCCTTCCTGGTAAACTGTGTTATAGGACGTGCAATCTGTGAAAAGTCCCTGATAAACCGCCTGTAGTAGCCTACCAGTCCCAAGAAACTGCGAATCTCAGTAACCGTACGCGGTCTCTCCCACCTGAGCACTGCCTCGACCTTGGCTGGGTCCACAGCCAAGCCATCCCTAGAGATCACATGACCTAAGAGGGTCACCTCCCTCAACCAGAACTCGCACTTGTTGTATTTGGCGTACAGCCTACTTCGTCTCAGTGTGTCGAAAACCATCCGCAAGTGCTGTCCGTGCTGCGTTTGATCTCGAGAATAGATGAGCACATCATCAATGAATACCATCACGAATTGGTCCAAGTACGGTCTAAACACCCAGTTCATCAAGTCCATGAAGGCAGCGGGGGCATTGGTCAGCCCAAACGGCATGACCAGAAACTTGAAGTGTCCGTATCGGGTGCGGAAAGCTGTCTTGGAGACATCTGCCTCCTTGATCCTCAGCTGGTGGTATCCAGACCTCAAGTTGATCTTGGAGAATACCGTGGCACCTCGTAGCTGGTCAAACAAGTCATCAATCCTCGGCAGTGGATACTTGTTCTTTATGGTAACCCTATTCAGCTGTCGGTAGTCCACACAAAGGCATAGGGTACCATCCTTCTTCTTTACAAATAGTACTGGGGCTCCCCAGGGAGACGCGCTGGGCCTCACAAAGCCCTTCTCCAAAAGATCCTGCAACTAAGACTTGAGCTCTCGCAGCTCAAGTGGTGCCATCCTGTATGGTGCTGTGGAGATGGGGCTGGTCCCCAGTACCAGCGAGATCTCAAACTCGATCTCACGCTCGGGCGGTAGTCTTGGTAACTAGTCTGGAAACATGTCGGGGTACTCTCTGACCACCGGGATACTCTGGAAGTCTGCCACATAGTTGGGCTCTGCCACCACACAAGCTAGGAAGCCCTCACACCCCTGGCTCAAAAGTCTCGCCGCCCGAAGTGCAGAAATGCACCTGAAGCCTCCGTCCACTGGCTGCCCATGAAACTCGAAAGAAGGCAACTCCGATATGGAGAATACGATCATTCTCTCAAAGCAGTCCACCAAGGCGTGGTAAGCGGACAGCCAGTTGATGGATGACGTCCGGTTTTCGTTGTTAATTCGTTGTAGTAAAGCCGGTTGTCACCAACGTTTCATATAAAATTTTTATTACTCGGAAAACTGAAAGAGTTCCCGAGGTCGAACTCAGGGAGCAAGTTGTATTCTAGAGATATACAAATTCTATTACAAAAATAAAGAGAGAGAGAGAGATGAAAAATTGGCTTCTGCTTCTTTTCTTCTTTCTTCCTCTTTGTCTTTGGTTCTTCCTGTTCTTCTTCTTCTTCTTCTTTTTCTTCTGCTTTCTTCAGATTTTCCCTTCGTGCTCTTCTTCTTCTGTTCTTCCTTGTTTCCTTTCTTTCTTTTTTCTTCAGATCGTCTTCTTCTTTTCTTGCTTCTTGCTTCTTTTCATTTCTTCTTCTGCAATCGTGGTGCTTCTGCCTTCGGCTACTAAGTCTCCCTTCCTTCTTCTTCAGCCTGCCTTCTGTGTTGCTCTGGCTGCTGGCTGTCCGTCGTCTGGCCCGGAGCTTCGACGACTTAACTGAGCAGTTGCTACAGTGCAGCTGCTTCTTCTTCCGCAGTCCTTCACCTGTGCCTGCACGCTCAAGAGTTCATCAGAAGGCAAAAACCTACTCTACCCCCCTCCCCCGCGTATCTCTCTCTCTGAAATCACTCATCGGAAGCTCTCCCAGAGCGCTACCGGGTAATCGGGTTCGGATCAGGCCCGGGTCCAGGCCCACCGGCGTGCGTGGTGGGCGAGGAGTGCAGGTCAGTCTAATCGGGTCGGGCCAGGTCCGCGGAGCGTGGTCACGGACGAGGCCGAGTCGGGTCGGGTCGGGTCGGGTGAGAGGGACCTCACCCCGTGGTAACTGAGGCAAACAGCATACGGCAGTTTTTCAATTTATGTGTCCGCGCGCCGTTGAGAGATTCCGAGGTGGGACTAAAAGTCCCACCCCAATTCTCTTACGCCTGCAGCAGGGACGGTGCTCCCAATTGCATCGGCTGTTGAGGCGTACAGCTCCAATCGAGGGCCAGGGTGTGTGCGTGAGATTCTTCCGCGCTGGCCGTGGCTATTCAATCTGGGATATCTCGGCCTGGAGCAACCTCGAGCAGGCTTCGAGCTTCTCCGCCAATGGCGGCCAAGGCCTGGAACCTGAAACCAATGGCACGGCCTCTCGGCCAAATCAGACAGGCGGAGGACCTTCGCCGTGGCACGGCGAAGGTGGTCAGGGGGTCTGCAGGGGGCGAGAGGGGGCTGTTAGGTCGTCCTAGGTCAGACTGTGAGCGAGGGAGTGGGTGTGTTCGGTGGGTCTGCAGAGGGGGTTTGGTGGGAAGTGGAGGGGCGGAAGAGGATCAGGGTGAGGAGGCGGAAGTTCTGCGGTGGTCGGCGAGCCGTGTGGGTCGCTGAGGTGATGGGAGCGGCTCGCCGGAGGTGGTCGGAGGCGGAGAGGATGAGGGTGAACAGGGTCGGTAGAGGGCTTAATTGACTAAATCGAAAGCGGGGAAAGAAAGAGGAGGAGAAGGGGAGTAAGTCTAACTTAACTGCAGGGACGAAGGGGGAGGAACAGGGCGACAGTCGTATCGACTGTCGCCGGAGAAGATGATGCTCAGGGAGAGAGGCGGCGGCGAGCAGAAGGCTGGAGAGGCGCCAGCTGGGTGCGGCGTGGCGCGGGAAGAGCAGGGGAGGAGGTCTCTGCTGCTGGTAGTGCGGCAGAGCGAAGAGGAGGAGGGAGAGGAAGTCGCCGGAGCTGGTGAGCGTCTGCCGGAGAAAGAAGAGACGAAAGCTGGGGGTTTTCTCCGTCAGATCCAGGCTGCCTTGGTCGGTGGAGCGGCGGGGGGTATTTATAGGGTTGTAGCAGGGAGGAAGGCGGAGGGAGACGACGTGTCTCCCTCGCCGGAGCATGGTCGGAATTCGAACCCATACCGTCCGTGCGTTCGCACGGCCGGTATGGGGGGCTACAGTGACCATGGGGGTGCTCCTGCGACGGCTGACGACGCAGGGCACCCCCGGTACACTTGCCAGGTCCTCCACCTCACCCTGCGCGGCGCCATGCTCCGCGCAAGGTCGCCGGAGCATGGTGCTGGCAGGGTTTTGCAGGAGGGACCTGTTTGCAAAGAACGAAGGAGAGTTAGGGGCCTAAATGCGAGGGTTCAAAAGTTGAGGGCCAAAGAGTAAATATATGAGGACCAAAGTGTAAATTCGGTCAAGGAGGTTTCTTCTTAGGCTCAAGTTTTTATACATGACTAATTAGGACCTAAGGAATCTGATGGTGAATTTTATTTTCATATTAAACCTTGTTTGACCGGTCAATTTGCGCAAAAACCCAAATTAAGTTATTAATTGGGCATGGTTCTCAATGTAGGTCAAAATGGGTTCTAAAGGCCAAATTGAAGGTTCTAAACCCTAGAGATTATTTTTCTATGAATTTTAGAGGGTTTATTCTATTTTTACTTTGCCTCGAACCTTGTGAATTGAAGTGGGTTGTTTTAGGGTTACAGATTATCATTTGGTTCCTTGAAAGTGCTTGTAGCCCTTGCTAGATCATCTCGTCCCACTTTTATTCTTATTAGGCTGTTCTGACCTGTGTTTGGGCCCTGAATTACCCTGTATGCAGATTATACTGGTAAAATTGCACTTTTACCCCTTATGACTGGTTTTCTTCTCAAACTCAGAATTCTCTGAGTTAAGCCTTTCCTTGAGATATGTAGGAGCTTTTATCCTTTGTATTGGGTCAAAATGAGCTAGTTATGGCTCATGATGAGGTTCTCATCATACCCCCATGCCTAGCTTTTGCTAGTCCCTTAGCAAAAAAACTTAAGGTTTCAACCCTTGTTCTAGACCATGAAGTTTTCAATAGTTTTAGATAAGTGCCTTCATAGATTAGGTTAGAATGCTGATCATAGGCCTAAAAGGTACTCTAGTACCAATCAAGATCCAAATCTGTCTAGCCTTAGCCTCAGTCTTTTAGCAAAGGTTTTTAAGGCCCACAAGAACTAACCTAAGGTTTATTGGACTTCGTGGTTAAAGCACCCGTGCTTGAAATGATTTTAGCCCTGGCTCAGTTCGCAGTGCGTTTTGTAAGAGAGAGAGATAGAAAGTTTTTTCTGTTTGGAGAGTTTTCTCTCTCTTTTTCTTTTTAGTTCTAGTCTAGGATTGGCTTTTCAACACGGTCTGTATCAGATTCCTTGCTCCCATCATCAATCCTCAAGGGTTCCTGGCGATCGATGCTTCGAGATAGCACCGCCCATGGCAACCCCCGGAACCCTGGCTATTGAGATTTCGAGATAATCCCATCCATGGTATTCCGTGGCCGAATCCAGACCCTGGCAATTGACATTTCGAGATAATGCCATCCATGGAATCTGAACCAGCAGAGTGCTTACATGCCCCCCGTAGGATATGTAAATATCCTAAGAGACAAGCACCGAGGAGATGATATTTTGTTACGCATCTTCGAGGAGATTTCCCGCCTCTCTGCGCTGGGAACTCGTCCAAATCAACTTGTGTTGATCGGCCATTCCTATTCTAGGTGTTCTTTTCAGATTTTTGCGACGCTTCTGCGTGATTCTGATTTTTATGCTTACTGAACCAGGCTGTGTGTGAGATTAGGATGCTTAGGTTACTGAGTCCCGTAAACCAAAAATTAGTTAACGAGGCCGAATACTCCCTAAGCCTTAGACCTAATACTTCAGCTTTTCATTATCCTCAACCTCTTGAGGAGTGTCCAGATCTTAATGAGTACTAAGAGTCTATTCAAGAATGCCTAAGGTTTGCATTCTTACTAATCTCATTGTGCACTTTTCAGTTATTTTCTTGAATGAGGTCTAGAACTTAGGTTAATTCCTTAGTTCCTTACTAATGACTATCAACTTTTCTTATAATTTTGTGCTCCTTTTTCATTTTGTTTCTTTTCTCCTTCACAAAATTTTCCTTCTCCTCTTTTCCTCTTATTCTTTTTTTGAAAATTTTTTTTTTTTTTTTTTTTTTTTTTTTTTTTAATTTTTATGGTATTTTTGGCATATGTGAATTTTTTTTGCTTGAAACCTTTTCTTACAAGTTTTTGCACTTTCCTACCCCCCCATGCCTAAGATTTGCAATGTCCTCATTGTAACCTAGGGGGTCTCAGTTCAGGGTGAACTTCGAGTGCTGAAAGGTGTCAGAACAAGTTTCAGGTTTTCAAAGAGAATGACGGGCTGCCTCCCGTTAAGCGCTGAGTTTTACGCCATCGGCTGGGCGCAATAAGCTTAAGGGGAAAGGAGGATATGAGATGCCTCAGCCAAATCAGTAGAAGTTACATCAATGAACGGCTTGAGTCTTTGACCATTCACGATGAAAGGTTCAGAATCGTGGCTGAGTGGACTGATTTCGATTGCTCCATTTCCAAAAACCTGTCGGACCAAATATGGTCCGACCCACTTAGATCTCAGTTTTCCTGGGAAGAGTTTGAGTCGGGCATCAAAGAGTAGGACCTTTTGACCAGGATGGAAGATCTTTCTTGAGATGTGTTTGTCGTGGAAGGCTTTAACCCGCTCCTTGTAGATTTGCGAGTTCTCGTACGCGTCTGTGCGTAATTCATCGATCTCGCTGATTTGGAGTTTTCTGTGGGTCCCAGCCTTGGAAAGATCTAGATTACAGTTCCGTACTGCCCAATAGGCTTTATGCTCCAGTTCGACGGGAAGGTGGCATGCCTTTCCGTACACCAATCTAAAGGGAGACATGCCCAATTGGGTCTTGTGGGCGGTCCTATAGGCCCACAATGCTTCCGGAAGTCGGGACGACCAGTCCTTCCTGTCAGGTCGAACAGTGACCTGTAGGATTTTCTTGATCTCCCGATTCGACAGCTCAGCTAGACCATTAGTTTGGGGGTGGTAAGGAGTAGAGATTCGGTGAGACACCCCGTATTTGGTCATCAGTGACCTAAACTGAGCATTTGTGAAATGGGTCCCCCCATCAGAGATTATTGCACGAGGAATCCCGAACCTTGAGAAAATGTGTTGATGAATGAATTTGAGAACGATTTTGTGATCACAGGTTCGGGTCGGTATGGCTTCGATCCATTTGGACACGTAGTCCACAGCCAACAGAATGTATTCGAAACCATCCGAAATAGGAAAGGGGCCCATAAAATCAATCCCCCAAACATCAAAGATTTCGCATACTAGCATCGGTTGCATAGGCATCATGTCGCGATGGCTCATGTTGCCCAAAGTCTGGCAACGACTGCATGCCTTGCAATGACTGTATGCGTCTTTGAACAGTGTGGGCCAGTAAAAGCCGCACTGGAGGACTTTTGATGCGGTTTTATGCCCGGCAAAATGGCCACCGCATGCCTGGTCATGGCAGAAAGAGAGGATATTGTTGACTTCCCCTTCTGGGATACATCTCCGGATGATCTGATCGGCACCTATGCGGAAGAGGTACGGGTCTTCCCAAATGTAATACTTGGCATCGGAGCGTAATTTGTCTTTCTTGGCCTTCGGCCAATCGGACGGGGTCTGATGAGATGCCAAGTAATTTACAATATTAGCAAACCATGGAAGGCTAGTACCAATAGTCAGCAGGTGCTCATCGGGAAAATGCTCAGTGATGGGTCCTGAAGGGTCTATCATTTCAGAAGGAAGACGGGACAAGTGATCAGCTACCACGTTTTGTTTTCCCGCTTTATCGCGAATCTCGAGGTCAAATTCTTGCAACAGCAAGATCCATCGGATCAATCGAGGCTTCGCGTCCTTCTTTGCAAGGAGATGCCTCACAGCCGTGTGATCCGAGTATATGATGACATGGGAACCCAGAAGGTATGATCTGAATTTCTCTAGGGCAAATACTACAGCTAGCAGCTCTTTCTCAGTAACTGTATAGTTACGCTGAGCCTCATCGAGTGTTTTGCTGGCGTAGTAAATGACCACAGGTTTCTTGTCATTTTTCTGCCCCAAAACCGCTCCTACAGCGAAGTCGGATGCATCACACATGATCTCAAAGGGTTGAGACCAATCAGGGGACTGTAGGATCGGGGCTTGGGTGACTCGGTCACGCAGGATTTCAAATGCTTGAGTGCATTCCCTGGAGATTTCGAAGGGAACATCCTTGGAGAGAAGAGTGGTCAGGGGGCGTGCGATTTTTGAAAAATCAGGGATAAATCGTCGATAAAAACCGACATGCCCTAAAAAGGATCGGATGTCCCTGATCGAGCTAGGCATAGGAAGGCGAGAAATCAGATTAACCTTAGCTCGATCCACTTGGATACCTTTCTCCGAAATTGAGTGTCCCAGGACAATTCCCTCAGGCACCATGAAATGGCTCTTTTCCCAGGAAAGAACCAAATTCACGTCGATGCACCGCCTGAGTATCTGGACCAAGTGCTGGAGGCAATCGTCGAATGATGCTCCGAAAACTGAAAAGTCATCCATGAAGACTTCCAGATAATCACCTACCATATCTGAGAATATGGCAAGCATGCATCGCTGAAAAGTAGCGGGTGCATTGCAAAGACCGAAAGGCATCCTTCGGAAAGCGTATGTTCCGAAGGGGCAGGTGAATGTGGTCTTTTCTTGGTCCTCAGGATGGATTGCCACCTGGTTATAACCGGAGTACCCGTCAAGAAAGCAGAAGAACCTATTTCCCGCTAGTTTTTCGAGAATTTGATCAATGAAGGGTAGTGGGAAATGATCCTTCTTCGTGGAGGAATTGAGTCGACGGTAATCTATACAGACTCTCCACGAGTTGGCTAATCGGGTAGGAACGATTTCTCCGGTCTCAGTCGTTATAGTGGTGAGTCCTGCCTTCTTAGGTACGACCTGAATTGGGCTCACCCAACGACTATCGGAGATCGGGTAGATGATCCCGGCATCTAACCACTTGATGATCTCCTTTTTCACGACCTCCTGCAGATTGGGATTTAAGCGTCTCTGCATTTCACGAGAAGGTCGTGTGCCCTCTTCTGAATAGATATGATGAGTACAATAAGAGGGACTTATTCCAGTCAAATCATCGAGGGTCCATCCGATGGCTCTGCGATGTTGCTGGAGGACAACAATCAGACGGGATTCCTGTTCAGGACTAAGGTTGGAATTGATGATCACAGGAAGGGTCTGATTAGAACCCAAAAAGATGTATTTCAAATGAGCAGGAAGGGGTTTCAGTTCAAGGATGGGGTTTTCAGCAGCAGCGGGTGGTTCAGTATAGATGTGAGGTTCAAGGGTGGGAGTTATTGGGTCGTTCACATCTGGATTTGACTCCTCTATTTGCGGGTCAAGATCCTTCTGTGGTTGATGAGGAATACTCAAGTCATTCTGGAGGTGTGGTTCATCAACCAAAGTCTTGATGTCACAAATTTGCTCGATGACGCCGCAATTAATTCCTTGTTGGGCCTTAAATATATCAATTTTCAGTGTTTGATCTCCAAACTTAAGCTCTATTTGGCCCTCCTCACAGCTGATGTTGGCTCTAGCAGTAGCCAAGAAAGGTCTCCCTAGAATGATTGGGGTATCCCTAGGGTTCTCAGGTGCATCCATGTCTAAGACTATAAAGTCCACTGGAAAATAGAAATCCCGCACTCTTACGATAACATCCTCGAGAATCCCTTTTGGTGACTTTATAGATCGATCTGCTAACTGTAATGTCACCTCAGTTGGTTTCAGCTCAGATTCTTCCAGATGGTCAAGTAAGGATGTGGGTATCAGATTTATAGATGCACCTAAGTCTAACAATGCTCTGTCAAATTGGGTACCACCTATCTTACAGGAGATCAGGGGAGTTCCAGGATCTTTTGCCTTGGGTGGGAGTCTACTAAGGATTACAGAGCTGGCTTGCTCTGACAGAACAATTGGGCTCCCTCCCTTGGTTCGCGGCTTACGCTGGGGTGTACATATATTCTTTAGAAATCGTGCGTAAGCTGGTACGTGGTGGATTGCATCCATCAAGGGGATGTTTATGTGGACCTGCTCAAAGAGCTTGACCAGGTCCTCCTCAGGGGCCACGGGTTTGGTGGTCTTCTTTCCCTTGGTCAGGGCCTCGGGAAACGGGATCTTGGTTGGTTCCTCTAGGATAGGTCCTGGTTGTGGGTCTGGAACAGCGGTACCTTGGATAACTATCCTAGGGTCATGATTATCAGGCTGGGAGTGGTTTGGATAACGCGGGTCCTGAGTTGTCTTACCACTACGTGTTGTTACAGAATTTAATCCGGCCTGATTTTGGTTTGGATTTGGTAGGAGGGGTGGCTGCTGCTGAAATCCCGTACGAGAAGTAGAGGCTTCCATCTCGTCTGGAGATGGGGCAGTAGGGGCCTGATAAATCCATTGAGCGTGGCCTAAATTTGGATTCATAACGCGCTTCTGGGTTGGCACGTTATTTGGGTTAGGAAGGGGTTGGGAAGGGAGTGTGCCTGGCTGGCGAGAATTTGCCAACTGGGCCAGCTGAGTTTTGACTTCAGTAAGCTCGTCCTTGTGCTGTTTTTGAATGGCCGCATTCGATTTTTGAATGTCAGCCAGAGTCTGAAGGATTAAGGACATTTGATCTTGATTTGGCCCTGATGGATAAGTAGGGTTGGGCCGAGGCTGAGGCGGCTGGTAGTGATGAGAGGGCTGTGGGCGGGACTGAAAAGGTGGTCTTTGGGTTTGAGAATTTCCCGCCCACTGAAAATTTGGATGGTTTCGCCATCCAGGGTTGTAGGTGTTGGAGAATGGGTCGTTCTGGATGGCGTTGAGGTCCTCGCAGGTCTGAGGAACCTCCTGAGAATCAGGGAAAGGTGGAATGGAGTTCCCTCGGCTGGTGAAGAAAGGATCGGATGATCTTCCAGTCCAAGAATCAGATGGGGACGGATATGGATCCATCCCAGGGGAGGATCGGTGTAGGATGTTTTGCACAGTCTCCTGTGTGGAAGGAGGTTGTGCAAAGGAGTTACGCGCAGAGGTGGCTCGCTGCAAGTGCTGAGTCAGCTCATCCACCTTCTTTTCAATAATTGAGACCTTGTCCAATCGACTGGCCATTAATTCCAGGTCGACTGATGCGGACAGGCCCTGCGTCTCATGTGCTCCCTTAAGATTCGTCGCTGCGCGGGTATTCGTCCTGTCGAATAATCCCATGGAGTCATTGTTGATGGAGTTCTCGCACATGTTCTCGAGAATCTCCCATACGGTGTCTTCATGTTGACCCATGATGTTTCCTCCGCAGGTTGCATTGACGAAAAGGCGGATGTCCTCACGGAGTCCCTGGTAAAAAGATTGGACTTGTTCCCATTTAGGAACTCCGTGATGGGGGCACTTCCTCATGAGATCCTGAAAACGATCCCATGCCTCATGGAGAGGTTCTCCTGATTGTTGAGTGAAGTGTGTAATCTGATGGCGCAAGGCGTTGGTCCGACCAACGGGAAAGAACTTTTTCAAAAACTCGGATTGAAGTTCTTCCCAAGTGTTGATCGGCCTGGTCTGAGTTTGATACCAATGAGCGGCCTTGTCCATAAGAGAAAAGGAGAACATCTTCATGAGAAGAATATCCCGATTTTGCGCATCTGATCCAAAAGTGTGGGCCAGATGCTTAAGCTGTTTGATGTGCTGGAAGGGATCTTCAGAATTAAGCCCATGGAATTTAGGTATAGCGTGAATCATGTTGGGCTTTAGTTCGGAATCAGGTCCTCCAATCGGGATTCTAACTCGAGGCTCAATTGCCACCGCAGCAGGATTGTAGTGGTCCCGCATCATAGGACGCTGTGGTGGGTGCACGAAGTTTTGGAAGAGGTCATTGAGTCGCTGGAGCTGGTGTTCCAGATTATTTTCTTCCTCAACTGGCTGAGCCATGATGGGGGAAGAAGAAGAACTTGGTTCTGAATCAGAAGAGAGAATAATGTGAGGGTGTTGCTGCACAAACACGGGCGTCGAGGCTTGGCCTTGACGAGAGTGAATTTCTAAAGGAGGTCTTAAGGGTGGTCTTAGAGACCTCCTTCCGTACATGCACAGTTGGGAGAGGTAAGTTTAGAAGGTGATGGACCCAATCAAGACACCCAAAAAATGTGTTGGGTGACTATAGAGGTGCGGGGCAGATGGACCCCTTGATCAGAAAGATCGTCCACCTGAGAATTACCTGGGCAGCCAGAGAGGGAGAGTCCCGCGAAGACCCCTACACGGTAGAGCGTCCCCACGGGTTACAGGGTTTCCCCCACCCGACCTCTCTTGTCACTGCGGTTCCAGGTAGGCCAGAATGGGGATCTTGACCTCTTAAGTCTACCAATTTTAAGATCAGGGTGTTTAAGGTTTCACTTGAACTTTAGTCTTTTTAGGTGCAAAGAGTGACCTAATTTAAGGTTGGTTAACCCAAGGGGTCAACTTTACCTATTGTTTTCTTTAAGAGCTTTTAGGTCCTGTCTTTTAGGGTTCAAGTGTTTAGAGAGAGCCAATTGTTTAGGATTTTTCTTGTATAGGTATTTTCAGACAAGGGCTTGGGCACACTTTATTTGGTTTTCTCAATTCTTGAGTTAAGTAGTGTGTCTCTAAATCCCTAGTGTTGGATCCTAGGTTGGCTCTACTTGGTCCAGTTAATTCTTTGTTGGGTAATTAGGGCTCAAGCAAGAATGTGTTAGCCCTTAAATACCCTTGATAGTGTGCAGAAATAATGAGTTGAAAACATGCAACTTTTATGGTTACTAAATATGGAAGACAGGTTAGCCCTATATTGCTTGTTCTTTTCTTTTCTTCCTCTTTAGAGTGTAGGGGTTAATAGTGAGAGAAAAGATTTTACCTGTCTTCGGAGTGGTTGTGTGGTTGCTTGTCTTCTTGAGTTCTTGTTGCTGCACAAAAGAGAGGAGATTGTCAGAACTTAAAAGAAACAGGAATGTGTACCTCTAGAATAGCCGTTGCTCCCCGGCAACGGCGCCAAAATGATGGATGACGTCCGGTTTTCGTTGTTAATTCGTTGTAGTAAAGCCGGTTGTCACCAACGTTTCATATAAAATTTTTATTACTCGGAAAACTGAAAGAGTTCCCGAGGTCGAACTCAGGGAGCAAGTTGTATTCTAGAGATATACAAATTCTATTACAAAAATAAAGAGAGAGAGAGAGATGAAAAATTGGCTTCTGCTTCTTTTCTTCTTTCTTCCTCTTTGTCTTTGGTTCTTCCTGTTCTTCTTCTTCTTCTTCTTTTTCTTCTGCTTTCTTCAGATTTTCCCTTCGTGCTCTTCTTCTTCTGTTCTTCCTTGTTTCCTTTCTTTCTTTTTTCTTCAGATCGTCTTCTTCTTTTCTTGCTTCTTGCTTCTTTTCATTTCTTCTTCTGCAATCGTGGTGCTTCTGCCTTCGGCTACTAAGTCTCCCTTCCTTCTTCTTCAGCCTGCCTTCTGTGTTGCTCTGGCTGCTGGCTGTCCGTCGTCTGGCCCGGAGCTTCGACGACTTAACTGAGTAGTTGCTACAGTGCAGCTGCTTCTTCTTCCGCAGTCCTTCACCTGTGCCTGCACGCTCAAGAGTTCATCAGAAGGCAAAAACCTACTCTACCCCCCTCCCCCGCGTATCTCTCTCTCTGAAATCACTCATCGGAAGCTCTCCTAGAGCGCTACCGGGTAATCGGGTTCGGATCAGGCCCGGGTCCAGGCCCACCGGCGTGCGTGGTGGGCGAGGAGTGCAGGTCAGTCTAATCGGGTCGGGCCAGGTCCGCGGAGCGTGGTCACGGACGAGGCCGAGTCGGGTCGGGTCGGGTCGGGTGAGAGGGACCTCACCCCGTGGTAACTGAGGCAAACAGCATACGGCAGTTTTTCAATTTATGTGTCCGCGCGCCGTTGAGAGATTCCGAGGTGGGACTAAAAGTCCCACCCCAATTCTCTTACGCCTGCAGCAGGGACGGTGCTCCCAATTGCATCGGCTGTTGAGGCGTACAGCTCCAATCGAGGGCCAGGGTGTGTGCGTGAGATTCTTCCGCGCTGGCCGTGGCTATTCAATCTGGGATATCTCGGCCTGGAGCAACCTCGAGCAGGCTTCGAGCTTCTCCGCCAATGGCGGCCAAGGCCTGGAACCTGAAACCAATGGCACGGCCTCTCGGCCAAATCAGACAGGCGGAGGACCTTCGCCGTGGCACGGCGAAGGTGGTCAGGGGGTCTGCAGGGGGCGAGAGGGGGCTGTTAGGTCGTCCTAGGTCAGACTGTGAGCGAGGGAGTGGGTGTGTTCGGTGGGTCTGCAGAGGGGGTTTGGTGGGAAGTGGAGGGGCGGAAGAGGATCAGGGTGAGGAGGCGGAAGTTCTGCGGTGGTCGGCGAGCCGTGTGGGTCGCTGAGGTGATGGGAGCGGCTCGCCGGAGGTGGTCGGAGGCGGAGAGGATGAGGGTGAACAGGGTCGGTAGAGGGCTTAATTGACTAAATCGAAAGCGGGGAAAGAAAGAGGAGGAGAAGGGGAGTAAGTCTAACTTAACTGCAGGGACGAAGGGGGAGGAACAGGGCGACAGTCGTATCGACTGTCGCCGGAGAAGATGATGCTCAGGGAGAGAGGCGGCGGCGAGCAGAAGGCTGGAGAGGCGCCAGCTGGGTGCGGCGTGGCGCGGGAAGAGCAGGGGAGGAGGTCTCTGCTGCTGGTAGTGCGGCAGAGCGAAGAGGAGGAGGGAGAGGAAGTCGCCGGAGCTGGTGAGCGTCTGCCGGAGAAAGAAGAGACGAAAGCTGGGGGTTTTCTCCGTCAGATCCAGGCTGCCTTGGTCGGTGGAGCGGCGGGGGGTATTTATAGGGTTGTAGCAGGGAGGAAGGCGGAGGGAGACGACGTGTCTCCCTCGCCGGAGCATGGTCGGAATTCGAACCCATACCGTCCGTGCGTTCGCACGGCCGGTATGGGGGGCTACAGTGACCATGGGGGTGCTCCTGCGACGGCTGACGACGCAGGGCACCCCCGGTACACTTGCCAGGTCCTCCACCTCACCCTGCGCGGCGCCATGCTCCGCGCAAGGTCGCCGGAGCATGGTGCTGGCAGGGTTTTGCAGGAGGGACCTGTTTGCAAAGAACGAAGGAGAGTTAGGGGCCTAAATGCGAGGGTTCAAAAGTTGAGGGCCAAAGAGTAAATATATGAGGACCAAAGTGTAAATTCGGTCAAGGAGGTTTCTTCTTAGGCTCAAGTTTTTATACATGACTAATTAGGACCTAAGGAATCTGATGGTGAATTTTATTTTCATATTAAACCTTGTTTGACCGGTCAATTTGCGCAAAAACCCAAATTAAGTTATTAATTGGGCATGGTTCTCAATGTAGGTCAAAATGGGTTCTAAAGGCCAAATTGAAGGTTCTAAACCCTAGAGATTATTTTTCTATGAATTTTAGAGGGTTTATTCTATTTTTACTTTGCCTCGAACCTTGTGAATTGAAGTGGGTTGTTTTAGGGTTACAGATTATCATTTGGTTCCTTGAAAGTGCTTGTAGCCCTTGCTAGATCATCTCGTCCCACTTTTATTCTTATTAGGCTGTTCTGACCTGTGTTTGGGCCCTGAATTACCCTGTATGCAGATTATACTGGTAAAATTGCACTTTTACCCCTTATGACTGGTTTTCTTCTCAAACTCAGAATTCTCTGAGTTAAGCCTTTCCTTGAGATATGTAGGAGCTTTTATCCTTTGTATTGGGTCAAAATGAGCTAGTTATGGCTCATGATGAGGTTCTCATCACCAGTCTATCTCCAGAATTACGCCAAAGTCCTCCATCTGTATCACAATCAAGTCAGCGGGAAGGCTGTGTCCCCCAACACTGACCTCGCAACCCGTGTATACCTCCTCAGCTACAAACAGCTGACCACTCGGACCTTTGATCACGAACGGATCCTCTAACAGCATACAGTCCTGCCTCAAACTAACCGCGAAACTAGCAGCGACAAATGAGTGCGTAGTGCCGGAATCGAAAAGCGTGAAAACGAGTCTGTCGGAAACTGAAACCATACTTGCCACCACTGATCCCGAAGCTCTGGCATCCCTGTGTGTTAGGGCGTTGATACGCCCCTCAGCCCTAGGTGCGGACCAAGCAGCCGCACTTTGCGTCGGACGGGTAGCTGCTGGCTAGTACTCTCCCCGTGACTGCTGTTCTCCTCCTCGTGCATGGAAACCGCAGCCTCCTGCTCGCCCTCCAGTGCTCGACGCGGGAAGCATCTGCTGACCTCCTGCCCTAGACGGGCAGTCCCTCCTGATGTGGCTCGACTGGCCACACTGGTAGCAGAGGGGAATCCGACTCCCACCCTTAGTGGGTCCTTGCTGTCGGTTGGACGGGGGTCAGGTGCTAGCAGCTGGCCCCTGTCAAGGGCCCCAATGGCCCTGCAAAACGTGACGGCTCTCCTGCAGGCGCCACGTGTCTCCTCTCTCGTCGGCCCTGTGAGAAGTCTGGCTGATAGGGCCTCGTCTGCCCGCTGTCAGTATCTCGCGCGGATGGGTTGGTCTCTTCGTATGTCATAGCTGCCTCCTCCACCCTCAAGAACGTAGGTAGCTTCAGGGGTTTGACATACCCCCGAATCGTAGGCTAGAGCCCCTCGGTGAACCTCCAAAGGTGCTCCTCCTCAGTGGCCACTGATGTCGCTGAGAAGCAAGACAGCTCCAGAAAACGCGTGTAGTACGCGCTCACGGTCATCGTCCCCTGGCGGAGAGTGTGGAACTCCCGCCTCCTCTGGTCCTACCATGTCTGGGGAAAGTAATGCTCGCAGAAGAGGGTGACGAACCGGTCCCAAGTCGGCTCATCCCTCTCCTGTCCCCTTACCGCCCTCCACCACCTGTGTGCCACGCTCTCTAGTTGGTACGTGGCAAAGGCCACGCGGCACTCCACCGTGGGGTGAAGGGTATCAAAAACCTTCTCGATCTGCTCGAGCCAGTCCTCCACCTCGGTCGGGTCCTCATCCCCCTTGAAAGAGGGGGCTTCAGCTTCTGGAACTGTCCGAAAAGCTCGAAGTGGCGCTGAAGTGGAGACGCTGGTGCACCTCCAGGTAAAGGAGCCTCATGCTCGGAAGTGTCGGAGGAAGGTGGGGGTGGTGGCAGCCCATCCCCTCCCCCGCGTCCAGCGCCATGTCCGTCGCATGGTCTCACAGAGGACTCCCCCTCCGCAGCCCCAAGAAGAGGCGCTCGTGGCGGCGGGTGGAGCTCCTCTCGCACGATGTCCCGTATCAGCTGGGCGAGGTGCTGGGCCTAAATGTCCGGGAGCAGGGGCTGGTTCACTGAAACGTCGACCTCAACGCGCCCACCCCTCCGGCCTCGTCCTCAGCCGCGCCCGCGTCTCGCCTCGCTAGTCCCGCATCGAGGCATCTCCTGTAAGGAGACACGAATACAGAACGGAAACACGTCAATACGAAACGATATCTAACGGAGAAGTCTAAGAACATATGTCAAAAGAAACGTTGTGGTGGATACTCTAGTTACAGACACGTGAATTGGTTATTTTCCAGTCAGTTGGTTCACTTCTCGGGACAACCTTGCTCTGATACCATCTTGTTACGACCCGATTCCCGAATCCTTACGAGACACGAGAATCGGACCGACTCGACTGATCCCAACACCCAGTCGTCCAACGAGAAAGTAATCGAAAGAGCAGTAAAATAAACCACATTCACCATGTATATAACTAGCAGTAACAAAATACAGCAGCAAAGAAAAGAACTACTACAGTATACACCACCACAACAGTAAAGAAATAAATAGGTACATAAACATGATGCTTACAATAAAAGAGTACAGTGGTAACAGAAAATACTCACTACAACAGAAGGAAAGGTACAGTGGGTGCTACACAAGTAAACTTACTGGGCTCTACTAGGCCCAGCACCCTCTACAGCCGCCGACTCTGGCTGCTCAACACCTGGTCCTGAAAAGGTGACACGTCAGCGAAACGCTGAGTAGAGTGGCAGCCAAAAGCTAAGAAAAACAGTAAGGTGGATAGTAGCTATTATATTTTTAATCTCTTTCTTTATTTTTCCATTTACTCATTATTGAATTATTCCTCTGATCTTTCTCTTGATCTTGAATGTTCCTTGTGGGAACGATCTTGATTGCAGTCTTTTCCGAAAAGTAGAAGTAACACGTGGTGCTCCCCTGGTCGGGAGAGTCCCCCGTGGTGGTCCTACCCTCAGTCAACCACGCCAAGGTCGCTGACAGACGTAACGGTGACTACGGCACGCGCGATAAACGCATGGGTAGCTACCCCGCACTGGTACGCGGTCAATCATTTCCGTTAACGGGTGCGCCCCAAAGCACAGCACGAAACCAATATAGGGCAGAGCTCTCTCAATAACGAGGGTCCAGCCCCTCCACAGTCCGCGCACCCTCGCCTGAGTACCCTAGTTTGCCCAGTGGGCCTAACGAGTCGGTGTAGGAGGGCTAGCAGAACCCCGGGGTCCGTGGGGTGGCTAGTGCTCTCCCTACACTAGTAGCTCTCCTCGGTACTGTGTACACGAGGGCCAAAAGTCGGTACAAAGTGGCCAGACCTAACCCCGGGTCCCTGGGGCGACTAGCTCCGCTCTGCAATAAAGAGGAGGACAATCGATCTCCTTCGTACTCCATACTCAAGGGCTAGCTCACTTCCCCAATTCTATTCCATTCACTTCTCAGGAGCTCTACTCCTAATTCCCCGTAGGGTTCATGCTCATTTTTCTTTAACTCAGCCAATTTAGGTTTCATCATTTCATCTTTATATTCATATAGCTCATGTTCTCAACAGTAATTATCCATTCATAACCGGGCAACTGTTAACCAATTACAGGCAGTTATCGTTTTCCTTTCTACTTTTCCAAGACTGCAATATATATATTCAATCTAGTTTTCCAGTCCTATGATTCATGCCATATCCTAGGATCTATCATTCAATCTAGTTTTTCAGTCTTAGGATCCATGTCATACCTTAAGATCTATCATTCAATCTAGTTTTTCAGTCCTAGGATTCATGCCATATCCTAGGATCTGTCATTCAATCTAGTTTTTCAGTCCTAAGATTAATGTCATACCCTAGGATCTATCATTCAATCTAGTTTTTCAGTCCTAAGATTCATGCAATACCCTAAAATCTACTAATTATTTCACAAGCGCATAATTTTTGGTAAATAATTAAAGGGGCGACTCTACCGGCAAAATCGGGAGTACTGGGGGCATGATCGGCAAGCCCGCACGCCTCCGCAACCCCCAGAGCTGCAATGGAACAGGGTCCTAACACAAGGATCATTTACAATGAGCTACTCAGAACAGGATACAATTATTGTAAATAGGTAGAGGAACTAAACCTGAGAAGAACGAAACTTGAAACGCGGAAAATGGACTTCGAACTGACCCTAAATGAGTTAAAAACGACAAGTCTGCCTAAAATCAGACGTCTGGAACATCTTCCAGACGTCTTAAAAGATGGCTCAGGTCATACCTTGATCCTGCGCGATCCTTCAGATGTCCAGAATCTCGCTGAACCGTCTGCAGTTAGTTTCCAGACGTCTGATTGTCACTCCGGATGTCTGGAGACCCTCTCCGTCGTCTGGTGTTGTGCCCAGACGTCCGATCTGTGTGGGAGGGCGTGCCCTTGCACCTTCCTGAATGAGACCTACACACATATGCGACCGTCCTCAACACGGAACGAAACAGAACCCTTCGATGGAAAGGCTGCATGGTCGTACACGCGAAAGAAGAAGGGAGGAAAAATATCATACCTTTCAAACGTCTAGACCTTCCTCCAGACGTCTCTCTCGTCATATGGACGTATGTCCAGACGTCTGATTCTGGGAAATTTTCCCAGAATCAGGACCTCCCCGCCTTCCTCCTGCAGCGCTCGTCTGCTGCCTGAGCTACAGCAGCTCCTCCCCAGCACCACACTTCTGCTTTGCACCCACCGGCTGGCCCTAGCTGCTCCGGCGAGCTCGCACCCTCGCGATCTAGCTCTCTCCCTCTCGCAGCAACCCCTCCTCCCCACGCACTCACGGCAGCAACTGCTGTTGCCATCGCCCGCTCACTCTCTCACTAACAGGAAGAAGAAGAAGAGAAGGTGGTGGAGTGAGGGTGAGGGAGAGGGGGGGTATTTGAACGCTGCCATGGGGAGAGAGAGAAAAAGATGGCTGCACCTACAGGGAGGAAGGAAAGAAAAGAAAGGAGGGCGGCGGTTCAGTCTGCGCGTGCATGCACGCAGACGCAAACTCATACACCGAAAAAATTAAATTCTAGACATCTGGGAAGGCTTCCAAATGTCTGACCAAATGTCTGGACCAATTTCCAGACGTCTTAAACGACGTTTGTTGCTGGGGTCATAACACTAGTACCCAAACAACAGTTGTGCCTCACATTAGACGAATCATTCCATCATCGTCAAAGTTTCAAGCCATAGCAAATAAGTTATTCGTCTAATTCTCTCTAAGGTTCAATTATAATTCCTCTGATTATGTTTCAGACACCAGCGAATGACATGCATCTCCATTCATATTTAGATTTTAGACATGAAAGTAGACAACTAAGTGCATTATAGTAAAAGCCTTGATCTCAACCGTTAGGCTTATCATTTCCCACAATAAGAATTAATCATTTATCACATGTATAATAAGTATAAAGCTCACATACTAAGAGTTAGGGCATGCACGTGTGTGTGTGTGATTATATCAAATGAAGCAGTTATCAATTTTATTCATAAAGCACATTTACAAAAATCACAATAATTTATTAGGTAGCTACTTCTAACATTCATTGAAAATGAACTAACCACATCAGAATAAGAAAGGCCACTCTACATAGGTGTACGAGGGATATGGGGGCAAGAGGGACCAATCTGGATGCCCTTGCAGGTCCCGCACATACCATGGACTTAGAAACTACACCAAACTAGTGGTCAAAAGGAGCATTAAACACTTTGACTGGCATTTCAGTGCGCTAAGACAGTTCAAAACAATGTAGAATCGATTGGAAAATGTGGAAAATTCTAAAATCCTTCCAACGATACTGTTACGCAGAAAGCGGATCTCATTTTGGTCCTGAATAGGCCTAAAAACCCTTCCTGGTTCACTTGAACCAGGCCAGGTTGATTTGGTCTGCTTAAACCAATCGCTTGCCTGCTTAGAACGTGTTACGAACGCGTGCCCCGGACGTATTTTAAGACGTCTGGGAGGTGGCCCAGACGTCTGACCAGACATCTGGGATCACATCCAGACGTCTGGGATGGTTTATAGACGTCTGAAAAATCGTTATCGTCCACACCCGCGAGTCGTCTGCGCGCCTGCGCGCGCAGACCGCATATTCGTTATTCCCTCTTTTTCTTGTGCGGCTGCAGACGCCTGCCACGCCTTCTCTCTCTCCTCTCCGCGCGGCCTTAAAAGGGCCACGCCTCCCCTCCCGTCTCCACCGTCTCCTTCTTCTTCTCCTTCCTGTGCACGAGAGCGAGCGAGCACGAGGGCTGCAATGGCGGCCGCAGTGAGCGCGGAGGAGGCGCGGCGTGCGAGGGCGGAGCTCTGCCGTGAGGGCGAGCTCGCCGGAGCGGCTTGGCCGGCCGGAGGAGGGCGCAGGGGGCGCGGAACGACGCGGAGAGGGACCTGCTGCAGTCTGAGCAGCAGGAGCGCGAGGTGCGACGCGGGCGGCGTCGCGAGCAGAGTCCGGGTCGCGCCCTGATTCTGGAAAAATTTCCAGAATCAGACGTCTGGGTTGATAGGCAGACGGCGAGGACGACGTCTGGTATCTCATACAGACGTCTGAAAGGTGAGTATTCCGTTTTCTTCTTCCTTCCTGTCGACTGACCGTACTGAGGGAGGGAGTTGGCTGTGCGCAGGCTCGTTGATTCGCCATCCTTTGCGAATCAGACGTCTAGAAGTTGTACTAGACGGCTTGAGTGACCTCCAGACGTCCGGGGTGACCATCGGACGTCTGGGAGATAGGCCAGACGTTCCCGCAGACTTCTGGACGTCTGGGAAACCACGCTGAACAGGTAATTCTCTGATCCACTTTTTAAGACGTCTGGAATAAGTTCCAGACGTCTGATTTTGCACAGTATCGTCTTTTTCGACTCATTTAGGGCCCGTTCGGGCTCCGTTTGCCGTGATTCGAGTTGCGTTATTTTCAGAATTAATTCCTCTACCCGTCTACAGTAGCTATACACTATTTTGAGACACTCCCTGTGTTTGATCCTTGTGATAGGACCTCGTTCAGTTGCAGTCTTGGGAGTCGCGAAGGCACGCGGGATTCCCGATCATGCCCCCATTACTCCCGTTGTACCTGGTAGAGTGGCTTAAGTTTATTATTAAAATCTGTTAAAGTATGGAACCATAACTAGAATCTAGGACATTGCATGAAACCTAGGAATGAGAAATGCAAGGAATGATAGCTCCTAGGTGATGCATGAATCCTAGGGCTGGAAAACTAGTTGTATGCTAGATCCTAGGATGTGGCATGAATCCTAGGATGGAAAAACTAGTGGAATGTATAATACTGCAGTCTTTGAAAAATGGAAAGGAATATAAAGCTACCTGTAAATTGAATTAACAGCTGCCTGTTGTGAATAGATAACGTGGTTGAAAACATGGATTGTAAGAATGTGAAACTGGAAAGTGAAACCTGGATGTTTGAGTAAAAAGGATGGAACCCTACGGGGAAGTAGGAGTAGAACTCCTGGAAGGTGAATGGAATAGTTTTGGGGAAGTGAGCTGGCCCTTGAGTACGGAGTACCAAGGAGAGCGACTGTCCCCCTGTTTAGTGCAGAGCGGAGCTAGCAGCCCCAGGGACCCGGGGTTAGGACTGGCCACTCTGTACCGACTTGTTGGCCCACGTGTACGTAGTACCGAGGAGAGCTAGTAGTGTTAGGAGAGTACTAGCTACCCCACGGGCCCCGGGGTTCTGCTAGCCTCCTTCACCGACTTGTTAGGCCCACTAGGGCAAACCAGGGTAGTCAGGCGAGGGTGCGCGGACTGTGGAGGGGTTGGACCCCTGTTACTGAGAGGGCTCTGCCCTGGTTCCGTGCTGTGCTTTGGGCGCACCCGTTAACGGAAACGACTGACCGCGTGCCAGTGCGGGCTAGCTACCTGTGTGTTTATCGCGCATGCCGTAGTCACCGTTATGTCTGTCAGTGACCTTGGGGTGGTTGACTGAGGGTAGGATCACCACGGGGGACTCTCCCGGCCAGGAGAGCACCACGTGCTACTTCTACTTTTGGAAAAGACTGCAATCAAGATCGTTCCCACGAGGACATTCGAGATCAAGTAAAGGATCTGAGAAATAAATGAAATAGTGAGAAAATTGAAAGATGTGAATAAAGGAAGTAATAGAACATAACAGCTACTGTACACTCTACTGTTGCCTTTAGTTAGTTTGCCACTCTACTCAGCGTTTTGCTGACGTGTTACACTCGTTACCTTTTTCAGGACCAGGTGTTGAGCAGCCAGGGTCGGCGGCTGCAGAGGACGCTGGGCCGAGTAGGATCCAGTAGAGTTACCACAGTCTTTTGTACCTCTTTTGTTCTGTTCTAGTGAGTAGTTTTTGTTTCCGCTGTACCTTCTTTACCTGCAGTTCTTGTTATATGATAAATGTTGTTCTACTGTTGTGGTGGTACCTACTGTAGTAGTTTCTTTCCTTACTGCTGTACTTTCTTACTGTTAGTTATATTCATGCTGAATGTGGTTTATTTTACTGTCTTTTGGTTACTTCCTCGTTGGACGACTAGGTCTTGGGATTAGTCGAGTCGGTCCGGTTCTCGTGTCTCGTAGGGACTCGGGAACCGGGTTGTTACAAGATGGTATCAGAGTAAGGTCGTCTCGAGAAGTGAATCAACTGACTGGAAAATAACCAATTCACATGTTTATAGCTAGAGTAGCCACCACAACATATCTCTTGACATGAGCCCTTAGAAGTTTTGTTAGGTACTGTCTGTTTTGACGTTTCGGTTTTGTTTCGTGTCTCCTTGCAGGAGATGCCTCGTCGCGGGACTGGCCGCGGGTGCGGCCGAGGGCGAGGTCGGCGAGGTGGACGTGCTGTCGTTGACGTCTCGGTGGACCAGCCACCACTCCCTGGCATCCAGGCCCAGGACCTCGCCAGACTGATACAGGATATTGTACGAGAGGAGCTCCACCCACCGCCCCGAGCACCTCCTCCTGGGGTTGCAGAGGGGGAGTCCTCTGTGGGACCACGCGACGGACACGGCGCTGGACACGAGGGAGGGGATGGGCCCCTGACACCCCCACCTTCCTCCGACACTTCTGTACACGAGGCACCTTCGCCTGGAGGTGCACCAGCACCTCCCCTACAGCGCCACTTCGAGCTTTTCGGACAGTTCCGGAAGCTGAAGCCCCCCTCCTTCAAGGGGGATGAGGACCCGACCGAGGCAGAGGACTGGCTTGAGTAGCTGGAGAAGATCTTCGACACCCTTCGCCCCCCGGTGGAGAGCCACGTGGCCTTTGGCACGTACCAGCTGGAGAGTGTGGCACACCGGTGGTGGAGGGCGGTCCGGGGACAGGAGAGGGACGAGCCGACGTGGGACCAATTCGTCACCCTCTTCTGCGAGCAGTACTTTCCCCAGACGTGGCAGGACCAGAGGAGGCGGGAGTTCCACACTCTCCGCCAAGGGACGATGACTGTGAGCGCGTACCGCACGCGTTTCTTGGAGCTGTCCCGCTTTGCAGCGACAGCGGTAGCCACTGAGGAGGAGCGCCTTTGGAGGTTCACCAAGGGGCTCCGGCCTACGATCCGGGGGTATGTCAAACCCCTGAAGCTGCCGACGTTTTCGAGGGTGGTAGAGGCAGCTATGACTTACGAGGAGACCAACCCGTCCGCGCGAGAGACCGACGGCGGGCGGAAGAGGCCCTTTCAGCCAGACTTCTCATAGGGCCGGCGAGAACGGAGACACGTGGCGTCCGCAGGAGAGCCGTCACGTTGTGCAGGGCCATCAGTGGCCTTTGGGGGCCCTCGACAGGGGCCAGTCGCCAGCACCGGACCCCCGCCTAGCCGACAGCAGGGACTCACTGAGGCGGGAGTCGGGTTCCCCTCTGCTACCAATGTGGCCAGCCGGGCCACGTCAGGAGGGACTGCCCATCTAGGGCAGGAGGTCAGCAGATACTTCCCGTGCAGAGCACTGGAGGGCGCGCAGGAGGCCGCGGTTCCCAGGCACGAGGAGGAGGACGGCAGTCGCGAGGAGGGTACCGGCCAGCACCTACCCGTCCGACGCAGAGTGTGGCTGCTTCGTCCGCACCTAGAGCTGAGGGGCGTATCAACGCCCTAACACACAGGGATGCCAGAGCATCGGGATCCGTGGTAGCAGGTATGGTTTCAGTTTCTGGCAGACTCGTTTACACGCTTTTCGATTCCGGCGCTACGCACTCGTTTGTCGCAGCCAGTTTCGCAGTTAGTTTGGACCAGGATTATACACTGTTAGAGAATCCGTTCGTAATCAGAGGTCCGAGTGGTCAGCTGTTTGTAGCTGAGGAGGTGTACACGGGTTGCGAGGTCAGCATCGGGGGACACAGCCTGCCAGCTGACCTGATTATGATACAGATGGAGGACTTTGGAGTGATTCTGGGGATGGATTGGCTGTCCGCTTACCACGCCTTGGTAGACTGTTTTGAGAGGAAGATTGTCTTCTCCATTCCGGAGTTGCCTTCTTTCGAGTTTCACGGGCAGCCAGTGGACGGAGGTTTGAGGTGCATTTCGGCACTTCGGGCGGCGATACTTTTGAGTCAGGGGTGTGAGGGCTTCCTAGCCTATGTGGTGGCAGAGCCCAGCCCTGTGGCAGACTTCCAGAGCATCCCGGTGGTCAGAGAGTTCCCCGACGTGTTTCCAGACGAGTTACCAGGACTACTGATGAGTGGCTACTCATCATAGCTAAAAGGCCGAAATTAAGTTAGACACTAAGCAAAACAATATCAAATTAACATATAAAAAGGGTTAAGTGTGGGAATTAAAGAAAAGGCCTAAAACTTTTAATGTGTGTTAAAACCTCCTAATTAGGTCACAAAAATGAGATATTCTGAAAATTAAACAAATGATGATCCATGCATCAATTGAACACATAAACAAGTTTGAAAAGATAAATCAGAAGTAAAATCAATGTCTTAAATGTTCAATTAAGCACATGTAAAAATTTGAAAGCAATTGGACATCATTTAGGCTTAGAAATAAATAGATTACAATTAGGTCCTTCATGCATTACATTTCTACCCTTCAAAACTCCTTCTTGGACCTTTTTGCAAGCCGCAGGGACCCTTCTGTATGACTGCAAGGCCCTTCCAGTTATAGTTCTTCTCACTTTTGGACCTGCACGCTATTCTTCTACCCCTTCGTTTAAGGGTCTTCCTGCAAGTTTTCCCTCATTTCAGAGAGAAGCCTGTGTTCTTCACGCGCACTGTAGCACACGAAGAACACAGCCATTCTCGACCGTCCATCGCACTTTTGATCTCGATCTGCGGCTGGAATCAAATGGAACCTTCACGCGATTCGGTGCGTGCGTTCACCTCTCTTCCCAGATCTCATCTGATGGTCAGATCTCTCTCTTGACTCGCCGCGCGCTCTACCCATCTCATCCTCACCGCCGGCCTAATTTTGATTAACCTCACCCTTGCGGTGATTCCAGTCACTGAGCTGCTATTTAAGCACCTCAGTGGTGTCGTGCGCAAAGGATCGCTCCCTCCTACATCTCTTAGCGATCAGTTCGTCCACTCCAGTCTCTCCTCCTCACCTAGACCCTGATTTCACAGCCACCGGCTGTGGAATCATCGCCTGCTCTCGACCCTCCTCGTCGCTAAGGACCTCGTAGCACCTGAGGACGACCCTGGAGTCTCACTAGCAGACTCTTCCCTCCGCTGGAGTCACCCTCCTCCTTTCTTCCTCCTTAGCCACCGGCTAAGGACCCATAGGTCCCATTCTTCCTTTTAGTTTAGGTTTTTAATTCTGCACAAGTAGTGTTAGATTTAGTTTGCAGTAGTTTAGAATAGATTTAGTTTTAATTGTTAGTGTTTAATGTTAGCTATAGTTAGATTAGTCTTAGGAGTAGAATTAGTATTAGATCCCCTCCCTCACCTCCTCTGATCAGTCCAGATCAGAGGGGAAGAATCATCTGTTCATTGTTCAACTTATCTCCCTCTTCATGTTTTGTTTTTCCATCATCCAAATTCTGATTCTTGTTTTTTCCTTTTTAACGACGAATTTTTCATCAATCACCCACACATCCTGACCCAATTTCAGATCTGATGGCACACTGCCTCAGATCTGGAGGTGGCGTCACAAGCACCATTTGGGGCTTCTCACTCACTCCATTTGTTTCACAAAAGCCCCTCTGTTTTAAATGGATTGCCTCAGTTTGTCAGAGCACTTTTGATTTGGATTTTAAAGGATTTTTACTCTCTGAAATGTTTTGACAGATCTGACAAATTGAAGGGATTTTTGGTTTTCATTGTGGGCAAGGACTCTGAGAAGTTCTCTGGTGACAGAGAGCCAATCAGAAGAGCCTTTCATGATTCTGTTTATACTTTGTTTTGAATGCATTCGCCAGCTTCCATTAAATTTCCTTAATGCATTCTTAGTCTCTTTTTGCTATTTCAGAACTGCCATACACTATTTGTGTTGATGATCATTTCTGTATGGTGATTCTCTAACCTAAGGAGTTTTCCATACTCCTTAAGGTTGCAAGAAACTGGGATTGTGTTTCTTTGGTTTTAATTGATCGAGCTAAGTCTTCCTTCATGCTGTCTATGGCATTAGGAAGACTAACTCAATGCCATTTGAATGTTGATCTGAAAGGATGCTTCTGATAGGGTTTTTCCTAATGAGTGTTTGAGCTGAATTTACATGAGATTTTCGTGAGATTTAAACCCCTTTCAGATTTGGATTTCAACTCTGTAAATTGTAGTTTGTTTTGAATTTTATCTTACTCCCAGTTACACAGTAATATGCTGCATCTAGCAGCTACATTCCCCTCTTCTCTAAACTCCCTTCTTCTCTAAATTTCCCTCTTCTCTGTAGAATACTTCCCCCCTCTTCAAGTGGACTAACTGCAGCAGCAGTTAGCCATTTGACAGTGGCTTAAGCCACTGCCACTGTAAACAACACATACTAAATACATTCTTCTTCTCTCCATCTCTTCTGACAGTAGCTGTGGCTGCTGTCTTAATTGAGCACTAACACTCAATCAACTCTAATTCCCTAACTTTATACAAAAGCCTAATGACATAGACTTATTTTAAAACTGTAAATATACCTATCCATAGTATTATAACTATAACATATAGCCTAATTATGTAAGTTAGATACATAGTTATACTGTAAATATGTATAAAACCTGTACAGGAATTCATATACATATGTAATCTATGTAAAAATATGTATATATACTAATCTATTATGTATGTATTTACTGATTTATGTATATATGTATGTACAGATTTATATTTACTTATTTAGTAGCTAAGTTAATAAGTTAGAGCAATAATCAAGTAAATAAATCTATAAACTTGGGAATATATATATATATATATTAAGTAATTTAAGTTAGTCAAAGTATAATTATACCTAGTATAACTTACTGTAACTTAGTTTTAATTATAAACTACACAGAATTGCTATTTTAGCCTAAATAAAACATAAATAAATTCGTAAAAATACAATAAAAATATGTATTAAATATTTAAGTATGTAAATTAAAACTGTTTAAGGTCAATTAGACCATTTACTAATTATTTTATAAGTAATTAACTATTTAATCACCTAAATCAACCTGTATAATCAGCCTAGTTTAGCGAATTTATTTGTATAGTAAAAATATTTAAAATTCAAAATTAATTAATCAATTATGTAGTATTACGTAAATATTTTATTTACCATATTTTATTTTATTTTTTTTAATAATTTATGGCCCCCAAATCGAGGGCCAAAAACTCGCACAGACGCAGCTGCGTCTGATTTCCAGCGCACGATGTGGCGCTGGAATAGCCCCACATCATGTGCTGCAAACCAAACGCAGCCATATAAATATAATTTATGCTATAGTTGAATTAGTCGTCAAGGCGCCGGGCGCCCGATAAACTGCCTACTATGTCTGGTCCGATTACCCGATGTGTGCTGAACTTTGATATGACTGTAGGGCCGGGGGCCCGAGCGTGTGAGCTTTGAGGCCGTTGGGCTGAGGCCTGACGCTGAGATTGAAAACGTAACTAAGCCATCTAATCTGAGATTAGGGCGCGCTTAATAGAGGTCTGGTCCCACCCATAGGGTGCTGTGTATCCCTCGAAAAGCGTGCCCGCTAATAAGGACATTAGCCTAACCCCGTCTCCACCGCAGCCTCTAAAATACCATACAGAAGAAATTGAAAGGACAGACGACTTAAAAAAAAAAGAGAGAACACAAGAGATAGCAAGAACAGAAAAACTTACTGTACATAAAGTAGTAGAACAAGTAATATACATACGTATAAGTAAACCCACATAATTACTAACAGAATAAAACGACACTATAAATGTCGCTAAAGACCTCAGTTTGCTTCTTTAGGTTGTATATAGTGTTTTCTGAGATTTAGCGACGTTTATATCTGTCACTAAAACTGATATATATGTCACTATAAATAAAAGACTAGTAAGTTAAGTTTTTACACTATGGTATCCTCATGTAGTATGAACTAACATATTAGTGTTAATAGTATAACTCGTAAATACATAGTTTAGAGTATAATAATAGATTGTTTGATACTTGTTCATAGTTAGTATTTTTGCAAGCACTTCTTAGTAACTAGGTAAATAAAACATTCATTCATTCTTTAAATATAAAGTTTCTTTTTGAATAAGAAGACAATTTCGGAGATAATCAAAGAGTGACCGAATTAAGTTCAATAAATTGCCTCCCAGAGAACGACCTGGAACAAAACCAGTAAAAATTAGATAAATAAGCAAATGATAATAATGGTTGTAATGACTGGTACTCACCCATACTCACCACTATACGACATCCTTAAGGTTATATTATACACCCTATACTACAACGACATGATCATAACAATAATTATTCACCATCATCAACCAACCATTTTCATCATCATTTTTTGGCGCCGTTGCCGGGGAGCATCGGTGTCACCATCAAACATCATCAACTACCGCCCGAGCGTGAGATCGAGTTTGAGATCTCACTAGTACCAGGGACCGGCCCCATCTCCACCATGCCATACAGGATGGCACCGCTTGAGCTGCGAGAGCTCAAGTCCCAGTTGCAGGACCTTTTGGAGAAAGGTTTCGTGAGGCCCAGTGTGTCTCCCTGGGGAGCCCCGGTACTGTTTGTGAAGAAGAAGGATGGGACCCTTCGCCTTTGTGTGGACTACCGACAGCTGAATAGGGTCACCATCAAGAACAGATATCCGCTGCCGAGGATCGACGATTTGTTTGACCAGTTGCGGGGTGCCGCGGTGTTTTCCAAGATAGACTTTAGGTCTGGATACCACCAGTTGAGGATCAGGGAGACCGACGTCTCCAAGACAGCTTTCCGCACCCGGTACGGACACTACGAGTTTTTGGTCATGCCGTTTGGGCTGACCAATGCCCCCGCTGCTTTCATGGACCTGATGAACAGGGTGTTTAGACCGTACTTGGATCAGTTCATGGTGGTTTTCATAGATGATGTTCTCATCTATTCTAGAGATCGAACGCAGCACGGACAGCACTTGCGGATGGTTCTGGACACTCTGAGACGACGCAGGCTGTACGCCAAATATAGCAAGTGCGAGTTCTGGTTGAGGGAGGTGACCTTCTTGGGTCATGTGATATCTGGTGACGGCCTGGCGGTGGACCCCGCCAAGGTCGAGGCAGTGCTCAGGTGGGAGAGACCGCGTTCAGTTACTGAGATTCGCAGCTTCCTGGGACTGGCAGGTTACTACAGACGGTTCATCAGGGGATTTTCACAGATTGCGCGTCCTATGACACAGTTGACCCGGAAGGACGTGCCTTTCGCTTGGACAGACGCCTGTGAGGCGTGTTTTCTGGAGCTGAAGGAGAGGTTGACCTCGGCTCTCGTGTTCACCATCCCTGACAGTAGTAGCGGGTTCGTTGTGTACACGGACGCTTCCTTGCAGGGGTTAGGAGGTGTGCTCATGCAGAGGGATCATGTTGTCGCTTACGCTTCGCGGCAACTGAAGCCCCATGAGCATACCTACCCTACCCACGACCTAGAGTTGGCAGCTGTTGTCTTCGCGCTGAAGACCTGGAGGCACTACTTGTACGGTGAGACCTTCGAGATTTTTACAGATCACAAGAGCCTCAGATATCTTTTTGACCAGAAGGAGCTCAACATGAGACAGAGACGTTTGTTGGAGCTCCTGAAGGACTACGATTGCAGCATCTCCTACCACCCGGGAAAGGCCAATGTGGTGGCTGACGCCTTGAGCCGTAAGGCACCCGCATGCTTGGCCAGTCTACAGTTACAGAGTTGGAGCCTTTTGGAGGAGGTGGGCAGTTGGCGACCTCTAGAGTTACGAGGATACTGTGGGGCAGTGACGGTGACATGGCAGACCAGGCCAGAGCTGATAGACCGTATCATCACAGGACAGATGGCTGATCCGTACTTGCAGTCTTTGCGCAACAGAGTACTATCAGGGGACCCAGGGGGCTTCTCTTTCACAGACCAGGTGTTACGCTTGAGGGGACGGTTGTGCGTTCCCAGAGACGAGGAGCTGTTGAGAGAGCTCCTGACTGAGGCACACGGTTCCAGATTCACCATACATCCCGGAAACACGAAAATGTACCATGACTTGAGACGCGAGTTTTGGTGGAGAGGGATGAAGCGGGATGTGGGTGAGTTCGTGCAGCAGTGCTTAGTGTGCCAGCAGGTGAAAGCCGAGCATCAGAGGCCTGCAGGGCCGCTTCAGCCGCTTCCAGTGCCAGAGTAGAAGTGGGAGAGCATCACCATGGACTTGGTGGTGGGCTTACCTGTTACCCAGCGGGGACACGACGCAGTCTGGGTAATAGTGGATAGATTGACGAAGACGGCGCGATTCTTGCCGATCCGAGTCACTTTGGGACCAGCACAGTTGGCAGAGAGGTATATCCGTGATGTGGTGCGACTACACGGAGTTCCGCGGGAGATCGTATCCGACCGGGATACCCGCTTTATGTCCCAGTTTTGGGCTGAGTTTCAGCAAGCCTTGGGGACGAGGTTGAGGTTTAGCACAGCTTACCACCCCCAGACGGATGGACAGTCTGAGCGCACAATACAGACACTCGAGGACCTTTTGCGTGCCTGTGTACTGGACTGGAGGGGCTCTTGGGAGGAGCACCTGCCCCTAGCGGAGTTTGCATACAACAACAGTTATCACTCGAGCATCGGCATGGCTTCCTACGAGGCTTTGTACGGACGGAGGTGTACGGCACCCTTGAGCTGGGTTGAGGTGGGGACCAAGTGGGAGGTTGGCCCTAGGTTGATCTGGCAGAGTCAGGAGGTAGTTGAGCAGATCCACAGACGACTCCGCACTGTCAGGAGCAGACAGAAGAGCTACGCGGATCGGAGACGCAGAGAGGTACAGTTTGAGATTGGGGACCACGTCTTCCTTCGTGTTTCGCCCATGAAGGGCCTACAGCGGTTTGGGGTGAGAGGGAAGCTCGCGCCGAGGTTCGTGGGGCCCTTCGAGGTCCTGGAGCGGGTTGGACCCGTTGCTTACCGACTTGCCCTCCCCCCGCAGTTTTCTGGTGTGCACGACGTGTTCCACGTGTCCAGCCTCAGGAAGTACGTAGCCGATCCCAGCCACGTACTGAGTCACGAGAGCGTCGAGGTGAGCGACGACCTGACCTACCCCAAGCGGCCAGTGCAGATCCTAGACCGAGCCGTCCGCAGTTTGAGATGAAAGCAAGTACCCCTGGTAAAGGTTTTGTGGAGGAGCCAGCGGTACGAGGAGGCTACCTGGGAGCCTGAGGCGGCAGTGCGGGAGCGGTACCCAGAGCTTTTCGCGGGTACGTCTTTTCGGACCGGCATCGGTCCTCTTTGAGTTTGTTATGGTTATTTGGACATCTTTTCCCAGACCCTAGTTGGCGCAAGTTTCGGGGACGAAACTTCCTTTGAGTTTGTTATATTGTTACGAACGCGTGCCCCGACGTATTTTAAGACGTCTGGGAGGTGGCCCAGACGTCTGACCAGACGTCTGGGATCACATCCAGACGTCTTGCCAGACGTCTGGGATGGTTTACAGACGTCTGAAAAATCGTTATCGTCCACACCCGCGAGTCGTCTGCGCGCCTGCGCGCGCAGACCGCATATTCGTTATTCCCTCTTTTTCTTCTGCGGCTGCAGACGCCTGCCGCGCCTTCTCTCTCTCCTCTCCGCGCGGCCTTAAAAGGGCCACGCCTCCCCTCCCGTCTCCACCGTCTCCTTCTTCTTCTCCTTCCTGTGCACGAGAGCGAGCGAGCGCGAGGGCTGCAGCGGTGGCCGCAGTGAGCGCGGAGGAGGCGCGGCGTGCGAGGGCAGAGCTCTGCCGTGAGGGCGAGCTCGCCGGAGCAGCTTGGTCGGCCGGCGGAGGGCGCAGGGGGCGCGGAACGACGCGGAGAGGGACCTGCTGCAGTCTGAGCAGCAGGAGCGAGAGGTGCGACGCGGGCGGCGTCGCGAGCAGAGTCCGGGTCGCGCCCTGATTCTGAAAAAATTTCCAGAATCAGATGTCTAGGTTGATAGGCAGACGGCGAGGACGACGTATGGTATCTCATACAGACGTCTGAAAGGTGAGTATTCCGTTTTCTTCTTCCTTCCTGTCGACTGACCGTACTGAGGGAGGGAGTTGGCTGTGCGCAGGCTCGTTGATTCGCCATCCTTTGCGAATTAGACGTCTGGAAGTTGTACTAGACGGCTTGAGTGACCTCCAGACGTCCGGGGTGACCATCGGACGTCTGGGAGATAGGCCAGACGTTCCCGCAGACTTCTGGACGTCTGGGAAACCACGCTGAACAGGTAATTCTCTGATACACTTTTTAAGACGTCTGGAATAAGTTCCAGACGTCTGATTTTGCACAGTATCGTCTTTTTCGACCCATTTAGGGCCCGTTCGGGCTCCGTTTTCCGTGATTCGAGTTGCGTTCTTTTCAGAATTAATTCCTCTACCCGTTTACAGTAGCTATACACTGTGTTTGAGACACTCCCTATGTTTGATTCTTGTGATAGGACCTCGTTCAGTTGCAGTCTTGGGAGTCGCGGAGGCACGTGGGATTCCCGATCACGCCCCCATTACTCCCGTTGTACCTGGTAGAGTGGCTTAAGTTTATTATTAAAATCTGTTAAAGTATGGAACCATAACTAGAATCTAGGACATTGCATGAATCCTAGGAATGAGAAATGCATGGAATGATAGCTCCTAGGTGATGCATGAATCCTAGGGCTGGAAAACTAGTTGTATGCTAGATCCTAGGATGTGGCATGAATCCTAGGATGGAAAAACTAGTGGAATGTATAATACTGCAGTCTTGGAAAAATGGAAAGGAATATAAAGCTGCCTGTAAATTGAATTAACAGCTGCCTGTTGTGAATAGATAACGTGGTTGAAAACATGGATTGTAAGAATGTGAAACTGGAAAGTGAAACCTGGATGTTTGAGTAAAAAGGATGGAACCCTACGGGGAAGTAGGAGTAGAACTCCTGGAAGGTGAATGGAATAGTTTAGGGGAAGTGAGCTGGCCCTTGAGTACGGAGTACTAAGGAGAGCGACTGTCCCCCTGTTTAGTGCAGAGCGGAGCTAGCCGCCCCAGGGACCCGGGGTTAGGACTGGACACTCTGTACCGACTTGTTGGCCCTCGTGTACATAGTACCGAGGAGAGCTAGTAGTGTTAGGAGAGTACTAGCTACTCCACGGGCCCCGAGGTTCTGCTAGCCTCCTTCACCGACTTGTTAGGCCCACTAGGGCAAACCAGGGTAGTCAGGCGAGGATGCGCGGACTGTGGAGGGGTTGGACCCCTATTACTGAGAGGGCTCTGCCCTGGTTCCGTGCTGTGCTTTGGGCGCACCCGTTAACGGAAACGACTGACCGCGTGCCAGTGCGGGCTAGCTACCTGTGCGTTTATCGCGCGTGCCGTAGTCACCGTCACGTCTGTCAGTGACCTTGGGGTGGTTGACTGAGGGTAGGATCACCACGGGGGACTCTCCCGGCCAGGAGAGCACCACGTGCTACTTCTACTTTTGGAAAAGACTGCAATCAAGATCGTTCCCACGAGGACATTCGAGATCAAGTAAAGGATCTGAGAAATAAATGAAATAGTGAGAAAATTGAAAGATGTGAATAAAGGAAGTAATAGAACATAACAGCTACTGTACACTCTACTGTTGCCTTTAGTTAGTTTGCCACTCTACTCAGCGTTTTGCTGACGTGTTACACTCGTTACCTTTTTCAGGACCAGGTGTTGAGCAGCCAGGGTCGGCGGCTGCAGAGGACGCTGGGCCGAGTAGGATCCAGTAGAGTTACCACAGTCTTTTGTACCTCTTTTGTTCTGTTCTAGTGAGTAGTTTTTGTTTCCGCTGTACCTTCTTTACCTGCAGTTCTTGTTATATGATAAATGTTATTCTACTGTTGTGGTGGTACCTACTGTAGTAGTTTCTTTCCTTACTGCTGTACTTTCTTACTGTTAGTTATATTCATGCTGAATGTGGTTTATTTTATTGTCTTTTGCTTACTTCCTCGTTGGACGACTAGGTCTTGGGATTAGTCGAGTCGGTCCGGTTCTCGTGTCTCGTAGGGTCTCGGGAACCGGGTCGTTACAGAACGTGCTTGGCTCTCGTAGCAGATCTTTGAGGCTCTCGTAAAACGTCTTATATAGCGCAAATGCCTCGACTCTCCTCCTCAGACATCCAGTGGGTGTCCCAACCGTCCTAGCCCACTCCAAACATCTGAAACAAGTGTCTTCCTCGTTCTCGCGAAGCAGACCTGTTATGACCCCAGCATCAAACGTCGTTTAAGACGTCTGGGAATTGGTCCAGACGTCTGGAAATTAATTTTTTCGGCGTATGATTTCGCGTTTGCGCGCATGCGCGCGCAGACTGAACCGTCGCCCTCCTATCTTCTCTTTCTTTCCTCCCTGCAGGCACAACCTTCTTTCTCTCTCTCTCCCCACGGCGCCTTCAAATACTCCCCCTCTCCTCTCCCTCACCCTCACTCCACCGTCTTCTTCACCTTCCTGTTAGCGTGAGAATGAGACGGCGAGGGCAGCAGCTGCTACCGTGGGTGAGCGGGGAGGAGTTGCAGCAAGAGAGAGAAAGGTTAGAGTGCGAGGGTGAGAGCTCGCCGGAGCAGCCAGGGTCGGCCGGCGGGCGCGCAGTGGGAGCGTAGTGCTGGGGAGGAGCTACTGCAGCTTAGGCAACAGGTGAGCGCTGCGTGGCACGGCCGTGCGCAACAGGCAGAGGGCGAGGAGGTTCTGATTCTGGGAAAATTTCCCAAAATCAGATGTCTGGAGGAAGGTCTAGACGTCTGAAAGGTACGATATTTTCCTTCCCTTCTTCTTTCTCATGTACGACCATGTAGCCATTCCGCTGAAGGGTTCTGCCTCATTTCGTGTTGAGGACGGTCGCGTATGCGTGCAGTTCTCATTCGGGAAGGCGCAAGGGCACGCCCTCCCACACAGATCGGACGTCTGGACACAGCATCAGACGGCGGAGAGGGTCTCCAGACGTCCGGAGTGACAGTCGAACGTCTGGAAACTAAGTCCAGACGGTTCAGCGGGATTCTGGATGTCTGAAGGACCACGCAGGAACAAGGTATGACCTGAGCCATCGTTTAAGACGTTTGGAAGATGTTCCAGACGTCTGATTTTGGGCAAACTTATCGTTTTTGACTCGTTTAGGGTCCGTTCGAAGTCCGTTTTCCGCGTTTCAAGTTTCGTTCTTCTCAGATTTAGTTCCTCTACCTGTTACAGTATTTGCATCACATTCTGAGTAGCTCCTTGTGTTTGATTGTTATGTTAGGACCCCGTTCCGTTGCGGCTTTGGGGGTTACGGAGGTGTGTGGGCTTGTCGATCACGCCCCCAGTACTCCCGATTTTGCGGGTAGAGTGGCTCCCTTTAATTATTTACCAACATTTATGCACTTGTGAGATAATTAATTGATTCTAAGGCGTGGCATGAACCGTAGGATTGGAAAACTAGATTGAACGATATATCCTAGGGTATGGCATGAATCCTAGGACTGGAAAACTAGATTGAATGATAGATCCTAGGGTGTAGCATGAATCCTAGGAACAGAAACACCAAAATGAATGTCGTGAATATATAAATTACAGTCTTAGAAAAGTAGAAAGAAAAATGATAATTTCCTGTAATTGGATAACAGTTACTTATTTACGAATGGATATTAACTGTTGAGAACATGGGCTATATGAATATAAAGCTGAAATTATGAAACCTAAATTGGCTTAGAAATATGAGCATGAACCCTACGGGGAATTAGGAGTAGAGCCCCTGAGCGGGGAATGGAATAGAATTGGGGAAGTGAGCTGGCCCTTGAGTACGGAGTACCAAGGAGAGTGACTGTCCCCCTGTTTAGTGCAGAGCGGAGCTAGCCACCCCAGGGACCCGGGGTTTGGTCTGGCCACTTTGTACCTACTTTTGGCCCTTGCGTACATAGTACCGGGGAGAGCTATTAGTGTAGGGAGAGTACTAGCCACCCCACGGGCCCTGGGGTTCTGCTAGCCTCCCTACACCGACTTGTTTGGCCCACTGGGCAAACCAGGGTAGTCAGGCGAGGGTGCGCTTATTGTGAAGGGGCAAGACCCCTGTTTGGTTACTGTGAAGGGGCTGGACCCCTGTTACTGAGAGGGCTCTACCCTATACTGGTTCCGTGCTGTACTTTGGGGCGCACCTGTTAATGGAAAAGACTGACCACGTGGCAGTGCGGGGTAGCTACCCGTACGTTTATCACGCGTGCTGTAGTCACCGTTACGTCTGTTAGTGACCTTGGGGTGGTTGACTGAGGGTAGGGCCACCACGGGGGACTCTCCCGGCCAGGAGAGCACCACGCGCTACTTCTACTTTTCGGAAAAGACTACAATCAAGATCGTTCCCATGAGGAACATTCTAGATCAAGAGAAAGATCTGAGAAATAATTCAAGAATGAGTAAATGGAAAAATAAAGGAGATTAAAAATAACAGCTACTGTCCACCCTACTGTTTTTCTTAGCTTTTGGTTGCCACTCTACTCAGCGTTTCGGTGACGTGTCACCATTGTCACCTTTTCAGGACCAAGTGTTGAGCAGCCAGGCCGACGGCTGTAGAGGGAGCTGGGCCTAGTAGAGACAAGTAGTCTTACTTGTGTAGTACCTACTGTACTATTTTATTGTAAGCATCATATTTTTGTACCTGTTTATTTCTCTACAGTTGTGGTGGTGTGTACTGTAGTAGTTCTTTTCTTTACTGCTGTATTTTGTTACTGCTAGTTATATACATGGTGAATGTGGTTTATTTTACTGCTCTTTTGGTTACTTTCTCGTTGGACGACTGGGTCTTGGGATCAATCGAGTCAATCCGATTCTCGTGTCTCGTAGGGATTCGGGAATCGGGTCGTAACAAGACCTATTCCTCCCCTACGCTGAGCTGTCTGCAGTGTGACCTCGACCTCGCGCAGCGTGACCCCGGCCTCACGTAGTGCCCTCGACCTCACACAGCGCCCTCGGAGCCCACGCGCGGCTAGAGTTCCACCTTGCCTCGTCGACCCTGCTGCAAGTTGCTGCTCGACACTTGCACTCACACAGCCCCGCGACTGCAGCTCCTTCGCGTGCAGCCACAACTCTGCTCTAGCACTTACAGCCACGAAGCAGCAAGGGGTGGTGTTGAACGCACGAGTTGCTACACTAACGTGTTTGGTTTTGAAAAACCTGTCGTCGTAGTATGAAAGCGAAGAACTCATGTTCAACAAATAAAATTTATACCGGAATGAAAATCCCAGGTCGAACATAGGGAGGCTACGTTGATCTATATTTGCAATTATATATTTTTTTAGAATTTTTCTTGAAAAGTGAGGTGATGTAATTACAATGAAGCCATAATAACAATCAGACTAAACTAGAGAGAGAGAAAGAGAGAGAGAGAGAAAACATGCATTCAATAATTCAAAATATTTATACAATAAAATCAAAGAGGAATTACATTAGAAAGCGGGAAATCAGCTACACTAGAAAGCAAGAAAATTCTACACTAGAAAGCTGTAAAGAAGAATGAGAGAGAGAAGTTATCCTCCTCGACGATCGCTTGGAGGACGAGTCAGATGAGACGCCACCTGGACGAAGGAGGACGGAGTGGGAAGAAGGAGATCAAGGCAGGAGGAACGAGAATGGAGCAGCATGTCGTCTTCGTTGCGGGATCTGCTTCCGAAATGAGAGCGAAAATTTAACTTTATCTCGCAAGAAGCATCCCGGGTGTAGGACAAGCTTCTCTTGAGCTTTGGAGAGGGAGAGAAGAGAAGAAAGGGATGAGAATTTCGTATGGAGGGGGTCTCCTTTTATAGTTGCAAGGAGTGGGGAAAATTTGGTCGTTACAACTCTAAAAACATTAATTTAGGACCTTTAGGGATGGATAAAACCGTCACTAAAGGTACGAACGTGGCTGACGAGAGCGGCGCCCTCGTGCCTCTTCACTTGTCACGCACTCAACGCACGCTCACGTTCACTGAATCTCAGCCATTCGATCGTGAGATCGAATGGCTAAGATGCATTCCTTGCTGCGCCTTAACTGCGCCCGTGTCAGATCGAGCGTTAAAACACGCGTTTGATCATGTGTGCGTGATTCGTGTGCCCAGATCACGCCACGTCTCCACATCTGAACTGTCCGCTCACCATCCTATAGCTCAATTGAGCCTGCTCCATGCTCGCGCCTGATTTAAGGCTCGCGAGGGCTCGACCCCGCGACCTCTGCTTCGCCTGCAACGTTGTCTCCACTACACTACGCAGTCGAGAAGGTCTCGCAGATGAATCAGGCGCGCGCATCCATAGCCGTTGGATGTGCATCCAACGGCGGAGAAGCGACGCTCTGATTGAAGAAGAGAAGGTGCGGCAGGTGCTTTGGCTGGTAGGACGGCTGAGATGGCAAGACGTGGCGCCATCTGAGCCGTCCATCTTCTGGATGATGTAGATGGTGCCACAGTTTTCGGATTGAGTCGATTTTCGCACCGTTAGGATGCGATCGTCGATCCGAATCTATTCGTGTGGTCAGATTTGTTGTTTGAAGTGTGGATTCACACCATCTTGGCCATTGATCTTCTAGGGTTCCCCGGTCACTATCTGATACTACAGATGTCTGATTAGGACGATGTTGGAGTTGTTGAACTCCAATCGTCGCCCCGTTGAACTCCAATCGTCGCCCTGATCACATCTGTACGGTTGGATCTTCGATCCGAGACCCCAATAAAAAGTTTGCCTTGTCCATGAACATAAATGGAGACAATTTGCCTCCATTTTATTCAAACTACTCTAAATGCAAGATGATGCATGTTATGTAATATTTATAGTATGCAATGCAATCTATGCTTAAGAACATGCATAAATAGGCATCTTAAGTAGTGTAAACATGTTTACATCAGGTGGCGTGTGTTACGACTTGAACCCGACTCCACGTGGAACCCAGATCGGACCACCTCGACCAACCCAAGACCTAGCCATTCTTCGAGAAATATACCAAATAGTAAAGCATTCAACAAATGCAACATAGCTAGAAACTAAATAAAGACAGAAAATCGAATGATAGACTGTAATCAAAAGAGAGTAGTGAGTTCCTTATGTAGCCATCACAACCACAACGAAAAGATAGAAAAGTAGAACTACTGGTTCATACAATGATACTCGCTGTAACGGAAAGGAGCAAGTCACACTACAGCAGAAACCAAGGGGAAACCCACTAAGGCTGGGCTCATCAAGGCCCAACGCCCTCTGCAGCTGGGGGTACTGGCTACTCATCTCCCTGACCTGAACACAAGTAGTAGTTGTCAGCAAAAGGATAAATAGAGTGGCAAGCATAAAAATCAACAAATATAATTTAGTTTAAAAATAGTAAACATTACAGGAAACTGTAAATATTTGAAATGACCCATCGCCTTTTTGGTTGCTTAAGACGTCTGGAATGTTCACCAGATGTTGGTCCAGACGTCTAGAGAGAGAGCCAGACATCTAAAAACACTTTTTCCTTTCGGTGGGTACCGTGCGCACGCCACTCCCTTACCCACGCCTCACGCCTCACTGCTCCTTCCCCTATGATGGCCATCACCCGCACCCCACACCACTCCCTGCGACGCCCATGCCTTTCCCCTCACCACCTCTCCCTTTATAAACCCCCCTCCTCCTCTTCGTCTCACACCATCACAGCTGAGCAAGAGGAGAGCAGGGAGCCGGAGAGAGAGCAAGCAGAGAGCAGGTCTGAGCACGAGAGCGGAGGGTGCCGTGATGCTCTGCTACAGCATCTGCGGCGAGGAAAGTCAGAGCAATTCTGCGGAAGTCATTTCTTTTTCCGTGGAATCAGACGTCTGGAGCGACATCCAGACGTCTTACCGAACGTCTGAAGGTAGAATGAGACATCCGGTAGAGATCTATCTTTCCTTTTTTTTTTTCTCAGCTGAAGTCCTGACAATGCACGTACATGTGTCAAAGGTTGGGAGGAGGACCGAAATAGTTTCAGATGTCCGGAAGTATCTCCAGACGTTTGACATAACCCTTGGACATCGGCACTATGTTCCAGACGTCCGATAGAGGCACCCCGGGAGAGGTATGCCTGCGAGTCATTTAAAATGTTTGGCCCCCTTTCCCAGACGACTAATTTCTGTCAGACCTCGTGTTTTAGGCCCATACAAGGTCCAAACGATGTCGGTTATCCATAAACGAAACATCATTGTTTTTCGTACGAATTTCTTCACGTAATGGTACGTTGTCTGTATCTTTTGGAATCCTTTTGACCTGTCCATCCATGTCTTAGGTCTTCAGTTCGTCAGGTGTACGAAACCTGCGGAGACGTCGGGAGCTGCTGTACGAGCCCCATTCCACCCGATTATCCTGATAGAGTGGTTCTAACTATAAATCTTTAAGTTAATAAAATGCATGCAATTAGTTAAACCTAGGAAGTGAGATGAATCCTAGGAAGGAATAATCGTATACTCTAGATTACATTTATTCATTTGAACCCTAGGTTGTGACATGAACACTAGGGTTAAAAGAAAAAAAAATGCATATAAATGATTGAGTAAATCATGAGCTGCTTGTATTATCTGAATGGACCACATTATGAGCAAACCTGTACTGTGATTGAGCTTCCTATTCTATACATATCATCAAACCGGGTATAGAGAAATTCCTATACAAACCCTACGGGGAAGGTAGAACGAAACGAGAATACCGTAGCATGGAGAACCAGATGGTTCTAGGAATTGCCGCCCACAGGTGGCCATTAAGGAAAGTGAGCTGACCTTCGTGTACATGGTATCGAAGAGAGCAACTATCCCTTGTAGTGTAGAGGGGAGCTTGCTGCCTTTGGGTTGAGACTCGGGGTGGGTTTGGTCACTTTACGTCAACTCTTGCTGGCCCTCGTGTACATGGTACCGAGGTGAGCTACTTAGTGTCGGTGGGAGCTAGCCACCCCAGGGGGCCCGGGGTTAGGCATGGCCACCCTACACCGACTCTTGTTAGCCTGTTGGGCAAATCGGGATATTCGAATGAGGATACGCAGATTGAGGAGGGGCAAGACTCCTATTCTGTTTTGAGAGGGAAAGGCCCTGTGCTGTTCGGCGATGTACGTTTGAGGCGTACCCGCTAGCGGAAACGATTGACTGCGTGCCAATGCAGGGTAGCTACCCGCGTGCTTATCACGTGTCGTAGTCACCGCTACGTCGCGATCATGACCTCAAGGTGGTAGACCGGGTGTAGGACTACCATGGAGGGACTCTCTCGGCCAGGAAAGTACCATGTGTGCATCCTGCATCACGGGGAAACTACAAGCAAGATCGTTCCTTTAGGGAACAGGAAGATTAAAGTAATGTAATGGATCCTGATTAGAGATCTCTATACAGCAAAACGTTATAAGATAATTGGAATTGAGAAATAATATGTCAAATGCACTTTATGTTTTTAGCCTCCACTCTACTCAGCGTTAGCTGACTCCAGATATATAACTTTGTACAGGTCAGGGATTTGAGCAGCCCGAGCCACCGTGTTACGACCAGGTTCCCGAATCCCTATAGGACCTGAGACCGGCTCGACTCAACTAATCCCAAGACCCAGTCGTCCAACAAGAAATAACCGAAAAGCAGGAAAATAAACCACATTCACTATACAAGGTAACTAATAGTAAAAGAGTACAGGTAGTAAGGAAGTAAAAGTCGCTAAACAATACATACCATCACAACAACAGGAAGCAGAAACAAAAGTACAGTAACAGAAATGGTAAAAACAGTCTAAAACTCACTAGTAGAACAGAGAGTACAACAAAAATAGGAAACTACTGCGGGGCTCAACTGGGCCCAACACCCTCTGCCGCAAATGACTCGGGCTGCTCAACTCCTAGACCTGTAAAGGGTTATTAGTAAAACGAAGTCAGTGAATGCTGAGTAGAGTGGTAACCAAACTAACTAAATCAGTAAAAGCTAACAGGTAAATTTATGTTTTTCGATTATTTTATTTTACAAGTCATTCCTTTTCACCCAAACAATTTTGATTGCAGTCTTTTCCGAAGAGTAGAAGGCACACGTGGTGCTCTCCTGGCCGAGAGAGTCCCCCGTGGTGATCCTACACCCAATCAACCACCCCGAGGTCACGGACAGACGTAGTGGTGATTATGGCACATGCGATAAGCGCACGGGTAGCTACCCCGCACTGGCACGTGGTCAATCATTTCCGCTAGCGGACATGCCCAAAGTACAGCACGGAACAGTATAGGGCCTAACCCTCTCAGTAACAGGAGTCTAGCCCCTCAGAATCAAACAGGGGTCTCGCCCCTCCACAGTCCACGCACCCTCGTCTGACTAGCCTGGTTTGCCTAGTGGGCCTAACAAGTCGGTGTAGGGTGGCTAGCTGAATCCCGGGCCCCATGGGGTGGCTAGCTTTCTCCCTACACTAGTAGCTCTCCCCGGTACAGTGTATGAGAGGGCCAACAGAAGTCAGTGTAGAGTGGCCAATCCTAACCCCAGGTCCTAACCCAAGGACGGCTAGATCTGCTCTACACTAAACAGGGGACAGCCGCTCTCCTTGGTACCATGTACTCAAGGGCCAGTACACTTCCCACTCACATTTCCAGATCCTTTCCATTCATCCACAGAAGCTCTACTCCTAATTCCCCATAGGGTTCATGCTCGTATTCACCATGTTGTTCTATACCAGGTTTCATTATTCACATTTCCATTCTCGTATCTACACATGCAGCTCGTATTTCCACAATTAACATATGCAACAAGTGATATCATAGGTAGCTACTTAACTAGCACAAGCATTTCATATTCCAACAGGAAGCTCAAATTTATTAACAGATAATTGTTTACAGTTCTACTCATTCATTTATTATTGCAATCTCAAATACGCATACAAACAGTGCAACAGTTTCTCGACCTAGGATTCATGCCACATCCTAGGTTTCTAGTTATCTAATTTCACATATGCATTCATGTTTTATGATTAAAACAGGGAGAAACCACTCTACCAGATAATCCGGGAGTACTGGGGGCTCGAACGGCAGACTCACGTGCCTCTACAAGCCCCAAATACGCAACAGATTAAAGTCTCATACCAAGGAACAGACCACAATGAAACGTTCAGAACAGTATATAAGGATTTCTAACATGTAGAGGAACTCACAAGGAAAACACAGATATCTCATTTGCATAAAACGATCCCAAATGGGTCAAAAACATAACTACAAAACCAAATCAGAACTCTAGCACAAAGTCTAGACGTCTTAAAAGTTACTTGGGTCTCACCTCAAGTTCCTGCATCGACCTCAGACGTCCAGGACCCCTACTTGACTGTCTGGACTCAGCTCCAGACGTCCGACCTCTCCTCCAATCGTCTAGGAGTGCTTCTGGTCATCTGGTAAGCTATCCAGACGTCCGAAACGCGTGGGAGGACGTGTCGCATGAGTTCCCAAAGCTGTCCCTACGCGCGACAGACAAAATCTCCCCCTTTTAGCCAAACATATTGGCTTTGCAGTGCGGCCTGCATGGCCGTAACAGAAAGAAGAATGTACCTTCGTGAAACCTTGCTTTCAGATGTCCAGTGTCGTCACCAGACGTCCAACCCGTCATCTGGACGGTACTCCAGACATCTGATATTGGGAAAATTCCAGTACTAGAGCGAGCTCCCGCACCTCTTGCCGCGTGTAGCCGCGTCTCCTCCCTTTCGTCTGCAGCTCCGGCTACAGCAGGAAGTCGGGGACGGCTTGCCCGATGCACTCCTCCCGCACGTGCCGCTTTGGCCGTGCGCCCTCCGGCGAGCTCCCACGAACTCGCGAGCTCAACCTCCTACTCCTCTCTTCACGCCGCCTCTCCTCCTCGCTCCTCGTTCTCGCTCCCTCTCTCTCGCTCATTCCTCTCACGGCGGTGGCGTGAAAGGAAGGTGGTGGTGGTGGAGTGGAGAGGAGAGGAAGGGGGGGTGAGGGCTCTTATATAGAGAGTGGCTAAGGTTCGGTGAGGGGGGGAGAAGAAGAAGAGAGAGAGAAGAAAGCTGTCTGCGCGCAGCCAGCATGTAGACCCGACCTTGCGTACAGATTTTTCAATTTTCATACGTCTGGGAAGGGGTCCAGACATCAGACCAGATGTCTTAAAAGGCTCAGAATAGAACGAGTCTTTACACACCGGCTGCTGGGGACGCTGGGCCTAGTCGAGCCCAACTATGGTTTCTACTGCTAGTTGTAGTGAGTTCCTGTAGTTACATTTTCAGTACATTTCCGTTATATTCTCTATTTGTACTAGTTTTGTTGTGATGGTTGTATCTCTATTCTTAAGGGCTTGTAATATTGTAGCATTACTTTTCTTTTTCTCCTATTGTTGTAAATTTCTTTCTACTTAGTTACATTACTTGTGTGGTTGTGAATTGATGCATGTTATTTGGTTATTTCTTGTTAGACGATTGGATCATGGGATTAGTCGAGGCGAGCCAGACTCGGGTCCTGTAGGGATCTGGGATCGAGTCGTGACAATATCCCAACACTTTCATGTTTTATTTCTAAAGTCTAAGTGTCAGTTGTTTTGTGATTTTGGTTATTCTAACAAGGTCTCATTTCTTTTTTTCACATGTCCCCTAATGAAACGATCTTGTTGCAGTAGTCCCCACGATGTAGAACATCCATGTGATGCTCTCCTGGCCGAGAGACCACCCTGTGTTTGTCCTACACCTGGTCTACCACCCTGGGGTGATGGTCGTGACGTAGAGGTGACTGTGGCACTCATGATAGATGCACAGGAAGCTACCCTGCATTAGCACACGATCAGTCCTTTTCGCTAATGGGTACGCTCTAAGTCGCACAACACAAAACAGAACAGGGGTTACGCCCTGGTAAGGTGGCAAACCGCGGCGCTACTTTTGTGTCTTTATTATAGTATAGTCGTTATAGTATAAGATAAGATAGCTCCGGTTGTCATTACCATAGAAAATTTTTTTACTCAGAAATAATTTTCCCGAGGTCAAACTCAGGGAGCTACTAGAATTCTAGAAGTACAATACTTTTATTACAAAAATAAGAGAGAGAGAGAGAGGTAGAGAGGTGGATTTGTTTCTTGGCTTTTTCTTCTTCTCTTCTTTCTCTCTTGTCTTGTCTTCTTTTTCTCTTCTTTCTTCTCTTTGCTTGATCTTCTTCAGTTCTTCTTCTTCTTTCTTTATCTTCTCTTCTTCTTTACTCTTCTTCTCTTTTCTTCCTTCTTTTCTTTGCTTTCAGCTGCGGCACCTTCTCTTCTCTTCTTCTTCTTTACTTTGTCTACAGAGCTTCATCCGTCGTCTGATTTCTGAATCAGACGACTTAAGTGGTGTCTGCTACAGTGCTTCCTTTGTGCTTCTTCTTCTTCTTGCTCCTACGGTCTTCTTCTTCTTCCTCTTTCTTTTTCCTTCTTCTTCTTGCGGTCTTCTTCTTCTTTCTCCTGCGGTCTTCTTCTTCTTCCTCTTTCTTTGAGAGGCCAAGGCTTCGGCCACCTTCTTCCTTCTTCTCTGCCTACACACTCACACAACGGGTCAGAGCAAAACCTACCCCTACCCTTTCCCGCGTCTCTCTCTTTCTCAGATTTCTCTCATAGGATCGCTCTCCCAGAGCCGGGTATTTGGGTACGGGTATCGCGCCTGGGACCAAGCCCACTGGCGTGCGGCGGTGGGTGAGGTGTGCGCAGTGTCGGGTATCCGGACCCGGCCTAGACCTGCGGGGCGTGAGCGCGGGTGAGGGCAAGCGCGTGGGGCGCTCGTGCGTAAGGGACCTGACCCCTGTGTTCGAAGGCAAATAGCCTCGAACACATTTTCAATTTAAGTGTGGGCTCTGAGCCGCGCACTTCCGAGGTGGGACTAAAGTCCCACCTCCCAGACTGGCGCCCGCAGGTGAGGAGCTCGTATCAATTGCAGCTGCTCGCGAGGGGTTTGCCTCAACTGTAAACCTTGGAGTCTTCGCGGAGACACTCCGTGCAACCTGGGACCAGCGCCTGGGCGAGGTCGAAGCTACAGCTGCAGGTGAAGGAGCTTCACCTGCTCAGCAATGGCGGTGAAGGAGGCGTGACTTGAACACAGAAATACGACCTCTCGTCCTAGTCAGAAGATGCAGGGAGCTTCGCCGGAGTACGGCGAAGCCAGTGCGGGTGGTGGCGAGGCGTGACGAGGTGTATGGTGGCAACCCTAGGTCGGACTGTGGTCGGAAAAATGGGTCTGTTCGGGGGGTCTTTAGGTGGCGTGTGGTAGGGAATGGCAAGGGGGAGGCTGTGGAGTGAGTGAGGGGAAGCTTCTGAGGTGATCGGCGAGGAGTGAGGAGGTCTGTGGAGGTGGAATGGGCTCGCCGGAGAGGGTGGTCGGAGACGGAGCAGGCGGAGGCGGATGTTGTGTGTGGGGGCGGGAAAATATAAATTGACAGAGGGGAAATTTAAAGGTGGAGGAGAGGAAGCTTTTACCTAGGTTTTGGACGAAGGGGGGAGGGCGGAGCCACCGGCTCGTGCCTGCCAGAGCTGAGGAAGAAGAGGCCTTGGAAGGGGAGATCGGTGACGAGGAGGCAGGCGGAGGGTGTCGGCGGGTGCAGCACGACACAGACGAAAGGGTTAGGGGAACCCTGCTGCAGGTAAGGCAGCAGAGCGACGAGGAGGAGGAGGAGTTGGTCGCCGGAAGCTGCAGGCCGTCTGTCGGAGCTGGAGAGGATGAAGTGGGGGTTATTCTCCGTCAGAGACAGCTTGCCTCCTTCAGCTAGCGACGGCGGTCTTTATAAAGGCGAAGGCAGAGGGGTGGGTGCAGGGAGGCGATGTGCCTCCCTCGCCGGAGAATGGTCGGAGCAGAAGCCCATACCTTCCGCGTGTTCGCACGGAAGGTGTGGGCGATGGTAGAGATCATGGTGGTGTCCCTACGACAGCAGACGTCGCAGGGAACACCCGGTTCAACGAGCAGATGGCCTCCCTCACCCTACGCGGCGCCATGCTCCGCGCAAAGTTGCCGGAGCATGGCGCTGCTCAGAGTTTTGCAGGGAGGACCTAAGTGCAAAGAACGACGAAGAACCTACGGGCCAAAATGCGAGGGTTTCGAAAGTTGAGGGTCAAAAAGTAATAGATGAGGGTCAAAATGCAAAGTCGGTCAAGAAGGTCTCTTCTTAGGCTCAAGTTTTTATGCATGACTAAATGGGACCTAAGGATTCTAATGGCAAATTTTATTTCTAGATCAGACCTTGTTTGACCGATCAATTTATGTAAAAACCCAAATTAAATCATTAATTGGGCATGGTTCTCAATGTAGGTCAAAATGGGTTCCCAAGGCCAAATTGAAGGTTCTAAACCCTAGAGATTATTTTTCTATGAATTTTAGAGGTTTTATTCGATTTTTACTTTACCTCGAACCTCATGAATTGAAGTGGATTTGTTTTAGGGTTACAGAATGTTATTTAATTCATTGGAGTTGCTGTAGCTCTTGTTGGATCAAATCATCTCACTTTCCTTCTTATTAGGTTAGTTTGACCTATGTTTGGATCCTGAGTTACCCTGTTTACTGATTGTGTTGGTGAAATTGCATTTTTACCCCTTATGACCTGTTTTCTTCACAAACTCAGAATTCTCTAAGTCAAGCCTTTCTATAAGTTATGTAGGAGCTTTTTCTTGCATATCTAGGTTAGATTGTGCTAGTTAGGGTTCATGATGAGGTTCTCATCATACCCCCATGCCTAGCTTTTGCTAGTCTCTTAGCAAAAACTTAAGGTTTTAACCTTTGTTCTATACCATGATGTTTTTAATAACTTCAGATAAGTGCTTTCTCATTTGAACTTAGATTAGGTTAGAATGCTGACCATAGGCCTAGAAGGTACTTTAGTACCAATTAAGATCCAGATCTGTCTAGCCTCAGCCTCAGTCTCTGGCAAAGGTTTTTAAGGCCCACAAGAACTAACTTAAGGTCTATTGGACTTTGTGGTTAAATCACTCATGCTTGAAATGATTTTAGCCCTGGTTCAATTCGTAATGCGTTTTGTAAGAGAGAGAGATAGAAAAGTTTTCTGTTTGGAGAGTTTTCTCTCTCTTTTTCTTTTTAGTTCTAGCTTAGGATTGGCTTTTCAACACGGTCTGTATCAGATTTCTTGCTCTCATCATCAATCCTCAAGGGTTCCTGGCAATCGATGCTTCGAGATAGCACAACCCATGGCAACCCCCGGAACCCTGGCTATTGAGATTTCGAGATAATTCCATCCATGGTGTTCCGTGGCCGAATCCAGACCCTGGCAATTGACACTTCGTGATAATGCCATCCATAGAATCTGAACCAGGAGAGTGCTTACATGCCCCCAGTAGGATATGTAAATATCCTAAGAGACAAGCACCGAGGAGATGATATTTTGTTATGCATCTTCGAGGGGATTTCCCGCCTCTCTGCGCTGGGAATTCGTCCAAATCAACTTGTGTTGATCGGCCGCTCCTACTCCAGGTGTACTTTTCAGAATTTTTGACGCTTCTGCGTGATTTTTGATTTTTATGCTTACTGAACCAAGCTGTGTGTGAGGTTAGGGTGCTTAGGTTTCTGAGTCCCGTAAATCAGAAGTTAGTTAATGAGGTCAAATACTCCCTTAGCCTTGGACCTAATACTTAAGCCTTTCATTTTCCTCAACCTCTTGAGGAATGTCGAGATCTTAATGGGTACTAAGAGTCTATCCAAGAATGCCTAAAGTTTGCGTTCTTACTAATCTTACCATGCACTTTTCATTTCTTTTCTTGAATAAGGTCTAGAACTTAAGTCAATTCCTTAGTTTCTTACTAACGACTATCATTCTTTTCTTTCATTTTTGCGCTCCTTTTTCATTTTGTTTCTTTTCCTTCTCCCACAAAATTTCCTTTCTCCTCTTATTCTCTTTTTTTTTTTTTGAAAATTTTTTTTTTTAACTTTTATGGTGTTTTTGGCATATGTGAATTTTTTTTTTAAAACATTTTCTTACATGTTTTGCACTTTTATACCCCCCCATGCCTAAGGTTTGCAATGTCCTCATTGTGACTTACGGGGTTTTTATTTACTTAGTTCATTCCTTAAGACAGATGTTTTGATGAGTGAATGGGTCGGGATGATTGTTACGGACGATTTCTAATTCCAGATGCAAGCATCTGAGGTGGAGTCGGCTGTCTATAAGGGCGAATCATAAGTGCACAAAGGTGTGAAAAAGGTTTTAGATTTTCAGGAAAAATGACGGGCTGCCTCTCGTTAAGCGCTGAGTTTTACACCATCGGCTGGGCGCAATGAGCTCAAGGGGAATGAAGGATATAAGATGATTCAGCCAAATCAGTAGAAGTCACATCAATGAACGGCTTGAGTCTCTGACCGCTCACGATGAAAGGTTCGGAATCGTGGCTGAGAGGACTGATTTCGATGGCTCCATTTCCAAAAACCTGTCGGACTAAATATGGTCTGACCCACTTGGATCGCAACTTTCCCGGGAAAAGTTTGAGTCGGGCATCAAAGAGTAGGACCTTCTGACCAGGATGAAAGATCTTTCTCGAGATATACTTGTCATGGAAGGCTTTAACCCGCTCCTTGTAGATTCGCGAGTTCTCATACACGTCTAGGCGTAATTCATCGATCTCGCTGATTTGAAGCTTTATGTGGGTTCCAGCCTTCGAAAGATGTAGATTACAGTTCCGTACTGCCCAATAGGCTTTATGCTCCAGTTCTACGGGAAGGTGACACGCCTTTCCGTACACCAGTCTAAAGGGAGACATGCCTAATTGGGTTTTGTGGGCGGTCTTATAGGCCCACAATGCTTCCGGAAGTCGGGACGACCAGTCCTTCCTGTCAGGCCGAACAGTGACCTGCAGGATTTTCTTGATCTCCCGATTTGACAGCTCAGCTAGACCATTAGTTTGGGGGTGATAAGGAGTAGAGATTCGGTGAGACACCCCGTATTTAGTCATCAGTGACCTAAACTGAGCGTTTGTGAAATGGGTCCCCCCATCAGAGATTATAGCATGAGGAATCCCGAACCTTGAGAAAATGTTTTGATGAATGAATTTGAGAACGATTTTGTGATCACAGGTTTGAGTCGGTATGGCTTCGATCCATTTGGACACGTAGTCCACAGCAAGCAGAATGTATTTGAAGCCATCCGAAGCAGGAAAGGGGCCCATAAAATCAATCCCCCAAACATCAAAGATTTCGCATACGAGAATCGGCTGCAAAGGCATCATGTCGCGACGGCTCATGTTGCCCAAAGTCTGGCAACGATTGCATGCCTTGCAGTGACCGTATGCATCTTTGAACAGCGTGGGCCAGTAAAAGCCACACTGGAGGACTTTTGATGCGGTTTTATGCCCAGAGAAATGGCCACCGCATGCCTAGTCATGGCAGAAAGAGAGGATATTTTTGATTTCCTCCTCCGGGACACATCTCCGGATGACTTGATCAGCACCTATGCAGAAAAGGTACGGGTCTTCTCAGATGTAATACTTGGTATCAGAACGCAATTTGTCTTTCTTGGCCTTCAGCCAATCAGACGGGATCTGATGAGATGCCAGTAGTTTACTATATCAGCAAACCATGGAAGTCTAGTACCGATAGTTAGCAGGTGCTCATCAGGAAAATGTTCCGTGATGGGTCCGGAAGGGTTGATAATCTCAGAAGGAAGACAGGACAGATGGTCGGCTACCACATTCTGCCTTCCCGCCTTGTCATGAATCTCAAGATCGAATTCTTGCAACAGCAAGATCCAACGAATTAGTCGGGGCTTCGCGTCCTTCTTGGCAAGGAGATGCCTTACAGCCATGTGATCCGAGTAGATGATGACATGGGAACCCAGGAGATACGATCGGAACTTTTCAAGGGCAAATACTACGGCTAGCAGCTCTTTCTCTGTAACCGTATAGTTACGCTGAGCCTCGTCAAGTGTCTTGCTAGCGTAGTAGATGACCACGGGTTTCCCGTCAGCTTTCTGCCCCAGGACCGCTCCTACAGCGAAATCAGATGCATCGCACATGATCTCAAAGGGTTGAGACCAGTCAGGGGATTGTAGGATAGGTGCCTGAGTGACTCGGTCACGAAGGTTTTCAAAGGCTAGTGTGCATTCCTTGGAGATTTCAAAGGGTACATCCTTAGAGAGAAGAGAAGCCAAGGGGCACACGATTTTCGAGAAATCCGGAATGAAACGACGGTAAAAATCGACGTGCCCCAGAAAAGAACGGATGTCCCTAATAGAGCTAGGCATAGGAAGGCGAGAAATCAGATCAACCTTAGCTCGATCCACTTGGATGTCTTTTTCCGAAATTAAGTGTCCCAGGACAATTCCCTCAGGTACCATGAAATGGCTCTTTTCCCAGGAAAGAACCAAATTCACATCGATGTATCGCCTGAGTATCTAGAACAAGTGTTGGAGGCAATCGTCAAATGATGCTCCAAAAACTGAAAAGTCATCCATGAAGACTTCCAGATAGTCACCTACCATATCTGAGAATATGGCAAGCATGCACTGCTGAAAAGTAGCGGGTGCATTGCAAAGACCGAAAGGCATCCTTCGAAAAGCGTATGTTTTGAAGGGGCAGGTGAACGTGATCTTTTCTTGGTCCTCAGGATGGATTGCCACCTGGTTGTAACCGGAGTACCCGGCAAGAAAGTAGAAGAACCTATTTCCCGCTAGTTTCTCGAGAATTTGGTCAATGAAAGGTAGTGGGAAATGATCCTTCTTCATGGAGGAATTGAGTTGGCGGTAATCTATACAGACTCTCCACGCGTTGGCTAATCGGGTAGGAATGATTTCGCCGGTCTCAGTCATTACAGTGGTGAGTCCTGCCTTCTTAGGCACAACCTGAATTGGGCTCACCCAACGACTATCGGAGATCGGGTAGATGATTCCGGCATCTAACCATTTGATGATCTCCTTTTTCACGACCTCCTGCAGATTAGGGTTCAAACGTCTCTGCATTTCAGGAGAAGGTCGTGCGCCCTTTTCTGAATAGATATGATGAGTAAGTAAGAGGGACTTATTCCAGTCAAATCATCGAGAGTCCACCCGATGGCTCTGCGATGTTGCTGGAGGACAGTAATCAGACGGGATTTCTGTTCGGGATTGAGGTTGGAATTGATGATCACAGGAAGGGTCTGATTAGAACCCAAAAAGATATATTTCAAGTGAGCAGGAAGGGGCTTTAGCTCGAGGATGGGGTTATCAGCAGCGGCAGGTGGTTCAACATAGACGCGAGGTTCAAGGATAGGAGTTACTGGGTTGTTCAAATCTGGATTCGACTCCTCTGTTTGCGGGTCAAGATCTTTCTGCGGTTGATGAGGTATAATCAGGTCATTCTGGAAGTGTATTTCATCAACCAAAGCCCTAATGTCACAAATCTGTTCGATGACACCGCAATTGATTCCTTGTTGGGCCTTAAATATATCAATTTTTAGGGTTTGATTCCCAAATTTGAGCTCTATTTGGCCCTCCTCACAGCTAATGTTGGCTCTAGCAGTAGCCAAGAAAGGTCTCCCTAAAATGATTGGTGTATCCCTAGGGTTCTCAGGTACGTCCATGTCTAAGACTATGAAGTCTACAGGAAAGTAGAAATCCCGTACCCTCACAATAACATCCTCGAGAATCCCTTTTGGTGACTTTATAGATCGATCTGCTAATTGTAATGTCACCTCGGTTGGTTTTAGCTCAGATTCTTCTAGATGGTCAAGTAAGGATGTGGGTATCAGATTTATGGAAGCACCCAAGTCTAGCAAGGCTCTATCAAATTGGGTATCACCTATCTTGCAGGAAATCAGGGGAGTACCAGGATCTTTAGCGTTGGGTGGGAGTCTGCTTAGGATTACAGAGCTGGCTTGCTCTAACAGAACAATTGGACTCCCACTCCTGGTTCGCGGCTTACGCTGGGGTGTACACACATTCTTTAAGAATTGTGCGTAAGCCGGTACGTGGCGGATTTCATCCATCAAGGGGATGTTTATGTGGACCTGCTCAAAGAGCTTGACCAGGTCCTCCTCAGGTGCCACGGGCTTGGTGGTCTTCTTTCCCTTGGTCAAGGCCTCGAGAAACGGGATCTTGGTTGGTTCTTCTAGGATAGGTCCAGGTCTTGGATCTAGGACAGGGGTAGGAACGTCCTGGATTACCGTCCTAGGCTTGGGATCACCATCAGGCTTAGAGTGGTTTGGATGAGGTGGATCTTGGCTTTCCTTACCACTACGGGTCGTTATGGAATTAAGTCCTGCCTGGTTTTGGTTGGGATTGAGTAAGATGGGTTGCTGCTGGTAGCCTGCAAAAGAAGTGGAGGCCTCTATCCTGTCGGGTGAAGGAACAGAGGGGGCCTGATAAATCATATGGGCTTGGCCCGGGTTTGGGTTCATAATGCACCGCTGGGTTGGCACGTTATTCGGGTAAGGAAGAGGTTGGGAAGGAAGAGTGCCTGGCTGGCGAGAGTTTGCCAACTGGGCTAGTTGATTTCGGACCTCTGTAAGTTCGTCCTTGTGTTGCTTTTGAATAGCCGCATTCGTTCTTTGAATGTCAGCCAAAGTCTAAAGGATAAGGGACATTTGATCCTGATTTGGCCTTGATGGATAAGTAGGGTTGGGCCGAGGCTGAGGCGGCTGGTAAGGACGAGGGGGTTGTGGGCAGGGTTGAAAGGGTGGTCTTTGGGTTTGGGAATTTCCCGCCTATTGAAAGTTGGGATGATTTCGCCATCCAGGGTTATAGGTTTTGGAGAATGGGTCATTCTGGATGGCGTTAAGGTCCTCGCAGGTCTGAGAAACCTACAAAGAGTCAGAAAAAGGGGGGATGGAATTCCCCGGGCTGGTGTAGAAAGGATCGGATGGACCTCCGGTCCGAGAATCAGATGATGGATATGGGTCCATCCTAGGAGAAGATCGATGGAGAATGTTTTGCGTAGTTTCCCTTGTGGAAGGAGGCTGTGCAAAGGGGCTATGCGTAGAGGTGGCTCGCTGCAGGTGCTGAGTCAGCTCATCCACCTTCTTTTCAATGATTGAGACCTTGTCCAATCGACTGGCCATTAATTCCAGGTCGACTGATGCGGACAGGCCCTGCTTCTCATGTGCTCCCCTAAGATTCGTCGATGCGTGGGTATTCGTCCTGTTGAATAATCCCATGGAGTCATTGTTGATGGAGTTCTCGCACATGTTTTCGAAAATCTCTCACACGGTGTCCTCATGTTGACCCATGATATTTCCTCCGCAGGTTGCATTGACGAAAAGATGGATGTCCTCACGGAGTCCCTGGTAAAAAGATTGGACCTGTTCCCATTTAGGAACTCCGTGATGGGGGCACTTTCTCATGAGATCCTGAAAGCGATCCCATGCCTCATGGAGAGGTTCCCCTGTTTGCTGAGTGAAGTGAGTAATCTGATGGCGCAAGGCATTGGTCCGACCAACGGGAAAGAACTTTGTCAAAAATTCGGACTGAAGTTCTACCCAAGTGTTGATCGGTCGAGTCTGAGTTTGATACTAATGAGCGGCCTTGTCCGTAAGAGAAAAGGAGAACATCTTCATGAGAAGAATATCCCAATTTTGCGCATCTGACCCAAAAGTTTGGGCCAGATGCTTTAGCTGTTTGATGTGCTGGAAAGGATCTTCGGAATTAAGCCCATGGAATTTAGGTATAGCATGAATCATATTGGGCTTCAATTCTGAATCAGGTCCTCCAGTCGGGATTCTGACTCGAGGCTCAATGGTCACTGCAGCAGGATTATAATGGTCCCCCATTATAGGACGCTGCGGTGGGTGCACAAAGTTTTGGAAGAGGTCATTGAGTCGCTAGAGCTGGTGCTCCAGATTATTTTCTTCCTCAACTGGCTGAGCCATGATGGGGGAAGAAGAAGAGCTTGGTTCAGAATCAGATGAGAGAATGATGGGGTAGGGTTGTTGTGCAAACACGAGTGTCAAGGCTTGGCCTTGACGAGAGTGAATTCCTAAAGGAGATCTTAATGGTGGTCTTAAGGATCTCCTACCGTTGATGCACTGTTGGAATAGATGAGTTTAGAAGGTGCTGGACCCAATCAAGACACCCAAAAATGTGTTGGGTGACTACAGAGGTGCGGGGCAGATGGACCCCTTGATCAGAAAGATCGTCCACCTGAGAATTACCTGGGCAGCCAGAGAGGGTGAGTCCCGCGAAGACCCCTACATGGTAGAGCGTCCCCACGGGTTACAGGGTTTCCCCCATCGACCTCTCTTATCACTGCGGTTCCAGGTAGACCAGAATGGGGATCTTGACCTCTTAAGTCTACCTCTTTTATTTTAAGATCAAGGTGCTTAAGATTTCACTTGAACTCTTAGGTATTTTTGTGAACAAGGTGGCCTAATTTGAAGGTTGGTTGACCCTAGGGGTCAACTTCACCTAGTGATTCCTTTGAGAATTTAGGCCTTGTTTTTTTTTTTAGGGTTCAAGTGTTTAGAGAGCCAATTGTTTAGGGTTTCTTTGAATAGGTATTTTCAATCAATGGCTTAGGCACACTTCTTTTGGATTTTCTCAATTCTTGATTAAGGGGTGTGTCTCTGAAACCCTAATGTTTGATCTTATGGTGGCTCTACTTGGTCCAGTTAACTCCTTGTTGGGTAATTAGGGCTCAGGCAAGAAGGTGTTAGCCCTTAATTACCTTTAATATTGTGTGCAGGAATAGTAGTTTTGAGAACATGCAGCTATTACTACGTATGAAAGACAGGTTATACCTATTTTTTCTTTCTTTTTCTTCCTCTTTAAAATTTTAGGGTTTAATAGTGAGAGGATAGAAGTTACCTATCCTTGGAGTGGTTGTGGTGCGGCTGCATCCTAATCTTTTTTCCTGTATCTGCGCAAAAGAGAGAAGAGATTACTAGAAACTCACAAATAGAAATTTTATAACTTCTAGAATAGCCGTTGCTCCTCGGCAACAGCGCCAAAAAATGGTAAGGTGGCAAACCGCGGCGCTGCTTTTGTGTCTTTATTATAGTATAGTCGTTATAGTATAAGATAAGACAGCTCCGGTTGTCATTACCATAGAAAATTTTTTTACTCGGAAATAGCTTTCCCGAGGTCGAACTCAGGGAGCTGCTAGATTCTAGAAGTACAATGCTTTTATTACAAAAATAAGAGAGAGAGAGAGAGAGGTAGAGAGGTAGATTTGTTTCTTGGCTTTTTCTTCTTCTCTTCTTTCTTTCTTGTCTTGTCTTCTTTTTCTCTTCTTTCTTCTCTTTGCTTGATCTTCTTCAGTTCTTCTTCTTCTTTCTTTATCTTCTCTTCTTCTTTATTCTTCTTCTCTTTTCTTCCTTCTTTTCTTTGCTTTCATCTGCGGCACCTTCTCTTCTCTTCTTCTTCTTTACTTTGTCTGCAGAGCTTCATCCGTCGTCTGATTTCTCAATCAGACGGCTTAAGTGGTGTCTGCTACAGTACTTCCTTTGTGCTTCTTCTTCTTCTTGCTCCTGCGGTCTTCTTCTTCTTCCTCTTTCTTTTTCCTTCTTCTTCTTGCGGTCTTCTTCTTCTTTCTCCTACGGTCCTCTTCTTCTCCCTCTTTCTTTGAGTGGCCAAGGCTTCGACCACCTTCTTCCTTCTTCTCTGCCTGCACACTCACACAACTGGTCAGAGCAAAACCTACCCCTACCCTTTCCCGCGTCTCTCTCTTTCTCAGATTTCTCTCATAGGATGGCTCTCCCAAAGCCGGGTATTCGGGTACGGGTATCGCGCCCGGGACTAAGCCCACAGGCGTGAGGTGGTGGGCGAGGTGTGCGCAGTGTCGAGTATCCAGATCCAGCCCAGACCCGCGGGGCATGAGCGCGGGCGAGGGCAAGCACGTGGGGCGCTCGTGCGTAAGGGACCTGACCCCTGTGTTCGAAGGTGAATAGCCTCGAACACTTTTTCAATTTAAGTGCGGGCTCTGAGACGTGCACTTCCGAGGTGGGACTAAAGTCCCACCTCCCAGACTGGCGCCCGCAGGTGAGGAGCTCGAGGCAATTGCAGCAGCTCGCGAGGGGTTTGCCTCAACTGCAGACCTTGGAGTCTTCGCGGAGACACTCCGCACAACCTGGGACCAGCGCCTGGACGAGGTCGAAGCTGCAGCTGCAGGTGAAGGAGCTTCACCTGCTCAGCAATGGCAGCGAAGGGGGCGTGACCTGAACACAGAAATACGGCCTCTCGGCCTAGTCAGAAGATGCAGTGAGCTTCGCCGGAGTACAGCAAAGCCAGTGCGGGTGGTGGCGAGGCATGAGGCGGTGTACGGTGGCAACCCTAGGTCGGACTGTGGTTGGAAAAATGGGTTTGTTCGGGGGGTCTTTAGGTGGCGTGTGGTAGGGAATGAAAAGGGGGAGGCTGTGGAGTGGAGTGAGGGGAAGCGTATGAGGTGATCGGCGAGGAGTGAGGAGGTCTGTGGAGGTGGAATGGGCTCGCCGAAGAGGGTGGTCAGAGATGGAGCAGGCGGAGGTGGAAGTTTTGTGTGGGGGCGCAAAAATATAAATTGACAGAGGGGAAATTTAAAGGAGGAGGAGAGGAAGCTTTTACCTAAGTTTTGGACGAAGGGGGGAGGGCGGAGCCACCGGCTCGTCCCTGCCGAAGCTGAGGAAGAAGAGGCCCTGGAAGGGGAGATCGGCGACGAGGAGGTAGGCAGAGGGTGTTGGCGGGTGCAGCACGACACAGATGAAAGGGTTAGGGGAACCCTGCTGCAGGTAAGGCAGCAGAGCGACGAGGAGGAGGAGGAGTTGGTCGCCGGAAGCGGTAGGCCATCTGTCAGAGCTGGAGAGGATGAAGTGGGGGGTTATTCTCCGTCAGAGACAGCTTGCCTCCTTCGGCTGGCGACGGCGGTCTTTATAAAGGTAAAGGCGGAGGGGTGGGCGCAGGGAGGCGACGTGCCTCCCTCGCAGGAGAATGGTCGGAGCAGAAGCCCATACCTTCCGTGCGTTCGCACGGAAGGTATGGGCGATGGCAGAGATCATGGTGGTGTCCCTGCGACAGCAGACGTCGCAGGGAACACCCGGTTCAACGGGCAGAGGGCCTCCCTCACCCTGCGCGGCGCCATGCTCCGCGCAAAGTCGCAGGAGCATGGCACTGCTCAGAGTTTTGCAGGGAGGACCTAAGTACAAAGAACGACGAAGAACCTAGGGGTCAAAATGCGAGGGTTTCGAAAGTTGAGGGTTAAAAAGTAATAGATGAGGGTCAAAATGCAAAGTCGGTCAAGAAGGTCTCTTCTTAGGCTCAAGTTTTTATGCATGACTAAATGGGACCTAAGGATTCTAATGGTGAATTTTATTTCTACATCAGACCTTGTTTGACCGGTCAATTTATGTAAAAATCCAAATTAAATCATTAATTGGGCATGGTTCTAAATGTAGGTCAAAATGGGTTCCGAAGGCCAAATTGAAGGTTCTAAACCTTAGAGATTATTTTTCTATGAATTTTCGAGGGTTTAGTCGATTTTTAATTTACCTCGAACCTCGTGAATTGAAGTGGATTTATTTTAGGGTTACAGAATGTCATTTAATTCCTTAGAGTTGCTGTAGCCGTTGTTGGATCAAATCATCCCACTTTCCTTCTTATTAAGTTAGTTTGACCTATGTTTGGACCCTGAGTTACCCTGTTTACTGATTGTGTTGGTAAAATTACATTTTTACCCCTTACGACCTATTTTCTTCACAAACTTAGAATTCTCTGAGTCAAGCCTTTCTATAAGTTATGTAGAAGCTTTTTCTTGCATATCTAGGTTAAATTGTGCTAGTTAGGGTTCATGATGAGGTTCTCATCACGCCCCTCACCAGTCTACGTACCCTCGCCTGAGTATCCCGATTGACCCAGTGAGCCTAGTAGGAGTGGGTATAGGGAGGCCATTCCTACCCTGGGTCCCAACTCAAAGGAAGGCTAACTCTCTCCCAACACTAGGGGTGAATAGTTCTCCTCGGCACGTGTGTACACGAGGGCCAGCTCACCCCCATACTAGGGTCCAAATAACTGTCGTGCCACACATTGAGCGAAAACAATCCTTAACTATCAGAGTTTCATTTGTAACTCCTTGGATTCCTTTTTAAACGCCATCGAATAACATGCATTTCTTTTATAATTCCAATTTCATATATGAAGTAGACAATTAAATGCACCAAGTACAACTTTGATATTATCCATTAGGGTTTTCGTTACTCCCAACAAGAATTAATCACTTATCATATGTATAACAAGTGCAAAACTTATATATTATGAGTTAGGGCCTGCACACGTATGTGTAAGTCTGTTAAGCAAAACAATTCTCATTTTCATCCACAACATGCATATGCGAAAACGTAATAACACATTAAGTAGCTACTGTTAACGTGTTAAATCAGTGTTTTAAAAATCGTTGCACTGTAGTATAGCTGATAAATCGTGAAAACAGATATAATTTATATCTCAAAAGAAATCCGAGGTCGAACACGAGAAGCAAGTGTTGCAAAAAAACTCAAGATCACAATTTGAATCAAATATATGAGTAATTTCAACCAAAACTAAATTCAGAATTATTTGAGAAAGATGCATCAAGAATTTAAGTACCCATGTGCAAAAATAATAGGGTAAAATGGTGATTGAAATCATCAATTACCCTTATACAATAATAGCAAATATCCAAATAGTTTCAATTAATCAAATCAAGTGCATAGTGCACTCCCTGTCAAACAGATCAAACGACAGAGCTCTCAATCAGACAGCTTAACCGTCCAACTGCTACAATGCCAAGACGGCACTGTTCTTCTATTCTTCAAGCCTTGGCTTCTCTTCTTTCCTTCCTTGTGTATAACTCCTTCTTACTGCGACTAAGTGTCGCACAAGTGTCTACAAGTGCAAAATCCCCCTAACCCCGCGCTCTCTCTATCTCTCTTCCCCTTCTCTTTCTCAATGTTCGGTCAGATGCTCAGGTAATCGGGTATTCGGGGATCCACATACCCGAAACCAAGGCGCGGCCGTGGGTTGCAGCCAAGGTGTAGGTCTTAGGTAGGTGAGTGAGTGAGGGTGTGGGACCTCACCCCATGTTCTGAGGCGATAAGCCTAGAACACTTTTTCAATTTATACCACTTCAACTGCTTGCCCACTTCCGATGTGGGACTAAAGATCGTGCTTCCTTTGCGTGCAACAACAGTTAGATGCTCTTGTTCAATTGGTTTGGGAGAGCAGTCAACGCCCCCAATTGATGGTCCAAGGACATTCTTGGAACGATTCCGCAGTGTATAAAGCCAACACCTGGAGTGGGGACCTCAAGAATAGGGTATAGAGCTTCACGAAGAAGATCCAGCAATGGCGCGAACAGGTCCTATCCCTGAAATCAAGAAGATCTTTCAACCACGTTAAATCAGTTCAAAAGGTACGTCGGAGCATGGCGAATATGTTGGCGGACGTGGTAGTGCGTGCGAGTGAGTGCAAAGGTCGTATGACCTCGGTCTGTTGGTGCGGAAGGCGTAGTGTTGGGTGTAGGGTTTGGAGGGGCAATCGACCTAACTAAGTTAGGGATTTTGCTCCTGGGATCAAGGTGAAGGTGTAGGGATAAGTGGCATCCAATTTGGTGGAGCGTGGTGGCCGTGCGAACTCACCGTAGGTACGCCGGCGAGGTGGAAGATGGAGGGCGTGCGAGCGAGTCGACGGTCGAAACAGAGTGGTGATGATGTGTGTGTGAAGTAGAGGAGTTAGGGAACTAATCTAGGTAGATAGCAGATGATAGGGAGTGAGAATGACGTCGGTTGTGGTGTGGTTGGCGTCGGGGACGAAGGTGGCTCTGATGAGTAGGAAACAGCGAGGATGATGGAGGGAGAGGCATCGGCTGGTACGACACTGTAATTCCCTGGTTGGAGAGGGTGAGATATGCGTGATGTAATATAAAGTGCGGAATTAAAATAGACAATCTCACAAAAATAAACAATCACACAATGGGCACAAGTATTTTTAGGTGGAAACCTAAACCGGGTGAAAACCACCACCTAACCCTCTCGAGTTAGGATTTCCCGATCGACCTAGTCGATCAAATCCACTAAACCCTGTCATTTGAACGAGGGTGACTGAACCTCAAATATAACCACACTACTTAGACCGAGGGTAGTGTTCCTCAACACCCCTTCTCTTCACAAGAAGGAATTTGTCTCGCGAAGGAGACGGGAATTCGCAAAGCAAATACCCAACCAAAGATAATATAAAGTACAACAATCCTATAGAGCCTCAAATATTTAAATCTAGCTTCTATAGGAGTTAGGAAAGTTCCCTTTGGTGAAAGTGCATCGGATTGACAAGGGTGCGTGAACCATGCTTTGGCACAGCAACGCTCTCGTAATGTCGGCGGGAGAGCGGGTGCACAAGAATCAAGCTCTTTAGATGTAGAACTAAGCTTGGAGAGCTAGAGCTTTTTTCTTAAGATCAAAAGATACAAAATGATGTGAAAGCGTGTTGCTTGGTGTATCTTACAAGCCAAGGGGTCCTCCTCTATTTATAGAGGACCTAGGAAGGCTTTGAAAGGCCTTGGAAGGCTTTCATAGCGGTTGGGTGCAAAGCCAAAGAGAATTAGGCCGTAGTCAGAATTAATCATGATTTTGGCAGGATCATCAGACGTCTGGTCCTGGCATTAGACGTCTGGAAAACCCGTTTAAGACGTCTGGGAACTAAGTCAGACGTCTGATTTTAGGCGGGTTTCCTTCCTGACTTGAATCAGACCTAAACAGGGTTCTAGTGTATGCTATCAAACGACACAGAGGACGTCTGGTATAAGGTCTAGACGTTGGGAAACCTATTTGTTCTCTGGAACTAGATTCCCGACGATTCTAACGGCTATAAAATCTCTGAAGGAAGATTTTGGGTCAATCGAGGCAAAACGGTCATGTATCAGACGTCTGGGGTCCTCTACGGACGTCTGATATGAGGGTAACGGTCATTTTGCTAAGGAAGCCAACGGTTCACTAATTGGATGTCTGGCAAAGGCATCAGACATCTCCTAAGATGTTTGGACTAAGGTCTGGATGTCTGATTTCATCAGACAGAACTAAGTACAGCCTAAATAATCGTACGTTTGAGTAAGTAGTCAGACGTCTTAAAAGTTTTTATCAAACTTCTGAAATTCAAATTAGTCGTTTGAAAAGGCTGTCTGATCCCTATTTTGGTTTTCTAAGTTCTCTATAGAAAACCTAAGTATCCTAGGGTAGTGCAGGAGTTTCTAAGACTACTTTAAGGATCCTTTGAGGCTCTTTAACAGATATTCTAAGAAACAAAAAAGAGCAATAATATAATGATAAAAAAAGATAAACAGAAATCTATCATATTCTTCTTATCCTTCCATCTTCAAGCTTTCGCTCCTCGCGAAGCACCTCTGCCTCTGTCCAGCTCCTCCAATCTGCCATGGATGCGAGCTAAAACTCCGTCTAAACGCTTGTCTCTATTTGCAATTTGACCTGAAAACTAGAATTCAAATGGAAATGTTAAAAGACACCTGTTTTGTTATCATCAAGATAAATGATCGTGGTGCTCTAACACCAACAACACACAACGCGAAGGAAGAGGAAGAAGGAGAATCCACCACCGGTATTGCGAGCAGACGACGAGGGAGGACAGAAGAGGTCGCAGGACGTCGAGAAGCTCTTCAGCTAAAGAGGAGGGAGGAATTGAGGGTGATTACGGTCAAATTCGAGGGTAGGGAAGACAAGCAGGCCTTGGGGTTCTTAATATAGGTATCAAGGGTCAGTTGAAGCTTGGAAGCCAAGCTTTCAAGATTGAAAGGTTCGCCAGAGTTGGAAACCCAAATTTCTCATGTGTTCGCATGAGAGATTGAGAAAGAGTTGAAGCTCAAGAATCAGTCTAATTGGAAGAGGATTTCAAGAGGGATCTCCGATTCAAATTTGAAAAGGTTTCATCAATCAATCAAGAGGAATCCTTGATTGATTATTGCCAGAGTTGCAGGATTAGGAGTTCTGCGCAGCGGGGACCTTTATGAAGAAGATGATAAGGTTGAGGGGTTTTGTGTAAGAAATTTAAATGCTGAGAGGTCATTTGAGATAAAGAAAATCAGACTTGGACCAAAATGCAAACTAGGTTGAAATAATCTCAGATTGAGCCCAAGTTTTGATACAAACCTAATTTGAACCTAAGGAATCCAATGGTAAAGTTGAATTTTGGTTTTGATCTAGTTTAGCTGGGTAATTTATGCAAAAATTTAAATTAGGGTAATAGTCTGTCTGTGGCTCTGTTTTGTGTCAAGACGGGTTCTGATGATCAAATTGAAAATACCAAACCATAGAAAATATTTTTCTATGAATTTTAGAGGATTTTGGTGAATTTTATCATAACCAGAACTTAAGTAGATTGAGCGGATCTGTTTTTAGGGTTTCAAATGTCATTTATTTGCTAAAATGTGTGAAAACTTATTCCTATCTGCATAGACCACCTTATTAACCATTAATAACTGTATGACCCTTAATGAACCCCTGAAATACCCGATTGTTATCCTGTATTTATGAATTACTGGTAAAATTGCAAAAATAACATAGTCTTCTTTTCTTCTCAAACAATTCAACCTGCCTAAGAGACCTTCTAACTGATATGTACGAGCTTTTATTGACTTCATCAGATCAAATTGAGCCAGTTATGGCTCATGATGGTGTTCCCATCAGCTACTATTAGCGTGCATTTAAGACTTGGCTAACTACGTCGATACCGGAAGAACCACTCTACCTAAGAGTACGGGAGATATGGGGGCTCGAGCATCTAATACCGACGCCTCCGCAGGTCCCGCACGTGCCACAGACTTGGGGCCTACAATAATTCAATGGTCAAACGGAGCATTTAACATGTTGACTGACATTTCCGTATGCTAAAATAGTTCAAAAATAGTGTAGAAATAATTCTAAAATGTAGGAAAATCTAAGGGCTTAACAAAGATATCTTCTTTGCATGATTCCAACCGTGTTTGGGCCCTAAACCGACCTAGAAAGCTTCCCTTGTTCGCTTGAAACGGCTCGAGTCAGTTCAATCAGACCAAACTGACCGCCTGCCTCCTCTAGGAAGCGCCTAACACTCGTATCAAACATCTGAGACACTCCTCAGACATCTTAAACAACGCGAGACTCCAATGCTCCTCTTTAGATGTCCCGATCGTCCTGGAACCACTCCAAATGTCTGATACCCTTTGCAGACGTCTTAAAGCCCCTCAAAGTCCACCCGCGTGCAACTCCCTACACGAGCTCACTCTATGCGAGTGTTGCTTCCCCAGCTGAGCTCGCTTTTCGAGCCCGTACCTACCGTAGACACCTCGGGCAGGCCATGCCTCGTGCCCTAGGCATCCCCGGACTTTCGAACCTCGTCCCGACCGTCCGCAAAATCCCTCGGTCGTCTGCATGGCACTGCGAATGTCTGATGGCTGCAGGGTTCGCCCTCTCCACACACGCAGCGCTTGTAGGGGCTTCACTCGCTGCGTCGCTCTGCCTTGCAAGCCGCGTATGTGTTCTACAGTGGCCTTTCCTACCGCGCCTATAGCACCTCACGATACGTGCCGCTGCAACCACCTCTCCCGCCTTCTCCTTCTCTCTGTCGCTCACTCTCCCTCTCCCTCACTCTCTTTGCTCTCTCCCTCACTCTCTGTTTGAAAAGGGGGAGTCGGGCACACTGCCCGAGGTGGTTGGGGAAGGAGTGGGATTGCAAAGGAGGGGTTTTAAAGGGGTAGTAGGTAGAGTTTTAGGGCTCGTGGTGTCGGGAAAATTTACAGAAACAACCCTATGTTCTTAGAGTTATTTACGTGGGGTCCAAAGGGTGAGAAGTTGGGCATAAAATTGCGCAAAGCCGCTCCACGAGCCAAATAACTCGGACGGTGGGCTTTACGTGCGTTTCTTGGTGCACGAAAATTATGACGAGCCCCTCTAGTTTAGGAAAACCACCAAATGACCCTTAGGAAAGGTTATTTCAGCGTGAGTTACGTAGGCCCTTCACCCTCCTCTTGCTTTCCCTCTCTTGCTCCCTTCTCTCCCTTGCTCTCCTCTGCCGCTCACCTCTCACTCACTGGACGGGGAGGTAAGGCATGCCGTCCAAGGGGGAAGTGTGGAGGGAGTGGGTTTAATGAGAGGGTGTTTTTAAGGGGCTATTGGGTAGGGTTTTAGGTTTGGGAAAATTGTGGGTTTGGCCCCGCAGTCTGATAGTTTCCCTACGAAGCCCATAGATTGAGGTGTGGGGGTGTTAAAAATTCCATAACACCCCGGAAAAACCTAGCAAATCCGTAGGGAGCCTTGGGGAGGGTCATTTCAGCAGCGATCATCAGATCATGCAATGGACATTTATGTCGATGGTCGGTCTCTGATTCAGTCTTCGTCCAAATTGTTAATTGATTCGCGTAGCTTTTAATATCTTCCTTCTATGCACGTTATTATTTCCTTCTTTTCCCGTTTTGTTGTTGCGTTGAAGAACCTTTGTATTCGTGATTTCCTTCTTCGGCTTCCTTGCCAGATTGTCCTCTGCTTCCCACCCTTCTGTCGTGGGATTTGGTTCTTCATTACAATGATTCCCCTTAGCCCCTGCTCGTCTTCTTGAGGGAGGATCAGTGCGGACAAGTGGCTCAAGATCTATGGGAGCATTAGGTCATCGTCCTCCTATAAATTGGCACCATGGATCCTTGATAGCATCCTGTGGATTGTGCTTAACTTGTTCTTGGAGGAGGAGGACGGTAAATACTAAACTCATCTTTTTAATGAGTTCTTGTGTTATTTTGTGCGTGTAAGATATTGTTTGTATCTATTTCATGAAGGTGAAGTTCTCTGATTAAGGAGTTGTTGCCATTCGATCGGTTGAAGTGTGTGCACGAGGAGCTCACATAGAAGGTATAATGCTTAGAGTTCACTCTAGTTTTCTTATGTTGAAACTGAATCACCACTTGACAATAGGCTAGTTCTTTTGGTTCACTCTGTCTTGGACTTCATGTGGAACTTCATATTTCCATGCTCTTGCTTGAAATGATGATTTTCTACCTTGTCTTTTTGGTTGCTCGATTTGGTTGTGGTTAATATAAAAAAAAAGACACATTAGCAAATGATTCACATATATTAGTTTCAGTTGCTCAAAGTATTCATGGATTTGATCATGAGAGGTAGTAGATCTACATTACAATTAAGTTGTCCTAATTTAGTAAACTATTTGCATTATGGGATCATCACTTTGGTAAAAATTGTTTGTGTTCTGTGTTCTGTGAATGACTGATTACGTTGAGATATTTCGGAAAAATGAATTCTTTGATTTTTAGGATGTCTCGTGAATAATATAACTTTTTGATTGGAATTGATTGCAATAGATAACAATAAATTCTGACAGTTAGAGGAAATAACCAATCTTATTTAACATTCCATGTATAACTTATATTCTCATTGATATTATGTAGTAAAATTCTTGCATAAGATAATTAATAGTATATAAGAAGGGTGATTATGATACACTAAACAGATGAAATGCAAATTTTAAATTCCAATTTTATTTTCCAACAATTGAAATTTTAGTTCAAGGCATTATAATGATATATAATGTTATATAAATCAGAAATGACAACTCATGAGTGCTATAAGGACATTTTTATCCTTTCATTAATTTTTAACTACATATATAATTCCACAAATAATCTATTACCTTCCTATAAATTCCTCACTTTTATTCCTCCTATCAAACATTTTAATTCCAACAAACAAAGAACAATATTAACTTATTCCTCATCACCTTCTGCATATAAACCAAACAAAGAAAGGATCATATTCCTCACTTATTCCACCTAAAGCCTAATTCCATCTACTCAAGGTAATATAATGATATATAATGTTATGTAAATTGAAAATGACAACTCATGAGTCCTATAAAAACATTTTTGTCTTATGATTAATTTTTAACTACATATATAATTCCACAAACAATCTACTACCTTCCTACAAATTTCTCACTTTCATTTCTCCTATCAAACATTTCAATTCCACCAAACAAAGAGCAATGTCAACTTATTCCTCATCATCTTCTACGTATAAACCAAACAAAAAAAAAATCTTATTCCTCACTTATTTAACCTAAAGTCTAATTACATCTACCGTTCCTCTGAAACTAACTCCTTAAACCAAACTAACCCTCACGATTTTTCACATATGAGATTTAGGAAGAAATATTTTGTTCACTTTGCTGAAATATTTTGTTAAGAAAGTGCCAATTTGTTAACTATTTTGGCCACGTAGTTGGTATGTTCGAGCGGTTGACAGCACAAAGCAATTAAAGTTGGCCCCACCTGTACATTCAATTCTTATCTGTCAATAGGTTAAAGGAACCATGAATTTGGCAGTTTAATAGATCCCATGGATTTTTTCACTGGTTTGGCTATCAGAATCAGAGGTTTAGCTGTCTGGAATTTTTTGGTTTAAAATTATTTTAATTTTTATATCTCTTATAATTTTATAATGTGATATTTTTTCTCTCAAATATTTAATTTAATTTTAATTTTAATTTTTAACCCAAAATAAAAAAAATCTAATTTCTCTCACCATTCCATTTTTCTCTTATTCCTCTTTCAAGTCCTTTTTTTTTTTTTTATCGTTCAGCCCAAACAACGCCTAAAATTTTTAAAAGGGAACAACCGTGCCAATTCCTTCTCTCGTGTGCATTAATTTTCAAACTTTAAAAATATCAATGTTTTTAAAGATCGAACAAACCATCAAACCTATTGCGTGCTTGCTCCGAAAAGAAATCGAACCATTTGCCAATTGGGTGCTGGTTTCGATTTTTAACAATCAAACAGGCGGCTTAAACAAGTCAAATCCAATGATGATGTGAGCACATCTAATAAAATTGGAAAAACCCACCATAAGACTTTTGGTTCAGTTCAAACTGATCAAAGCGGGTTGAATCAATGTTAGTTTGCGAAAAGTTACAGATATGTGTTGGAAACTACAAGTTCTGAAAGTTTAATCATACTACCAAAGAACATACATCTGGCAAGTGTTAAAAAATAAACAAAAAAAAGAAAGAAGAAGATACATTAGCAAATGAAAACATACTTTAATTTATAATGACTATAATAAGCACAAAGTAACTATGGTACACATTTTTTTTGCAATCATATATAATATGTGTTTACAGCATTTTGAAATTATATATTATTGCAAACTGAATATTATAAGTATTAAACTCCAAATGACCCAAATGCTGGAAGAGTTAGAAATGAAATCGACGTGGAGACAACGAGAGAACAGATCGGAGGGGTGAGTGCGATTGACTTGATTTTTGTTTCATGAACTTCTTTATTCACGAGTGTTTTTTTATTCTTTTTCTTTATCTACAAACGAATGGATTGAACTAGTTATATGGTTCAACTTGCATCAATGAATCGATCAAAGGCCGTGTTATACCAACTTTGACTTTTATTTTAGAAGATCAATTCTTTGGACCACTTTTACACTATTTTTTAATTTAGGCAGTTCAATGAGCTAATTGATTTAATTTTTAAAATATTGAAAAAATATATTTCTACTCAATTATCATATTTGACTTTATTATCTAAAATATTTTTAAATCTCGTTATTCTTTATCCATTTGATTATGCTTTCCAATTTTAAGGATGTCATTGCCATCGCTTGTTCGATATTTGAAATGGAGTATTTTTAATAATATTTTACAATGACGTCTATTATAACGAGGGTATCAAATGTCGTTTAAGATATCTGAGAAGTGGTTTAGACGTTTGGTCAGATGTTTGGAAGCTTCCCCAGACGTCTAGAATTAAATTTTTTCGGCGTACGGATTCGCGTATGCACGCATGCGCACGCAGACTGAACTCGCCGCCCTCCCTCTTCTCTTTCCTTCCTCCCTGCAGACGTAGCCACCTTTTTCTCCTTCTCTCTCCCCGTGGCTGCCTTCAAATACACCTCTCCCTCTCCCTCACCCTCACTCCACCGCCTTCTTCTTCCTGTCAGCGGGAGAGCGAGCGGGCGAGGGCGGCAGTAGCTGCTGCTGCGAGTGTGTGGGGAAGAGGGGCTGCTGCGAGAGGAAGAGAGAGAGCTTGACCACGAGGGTGCGAGCTCGCCGGAGCAGCCAGAGCCGACCGGCGGGTGCGCAGCAAGCGTGTGGTGCTGGGGAGGAGCTACGCGGCACGGCCGTGCGCTACGGGCGGAGGGAGAGGAGGTCCTGATTCTGGAAAAATTTCCCAGAATCAGACGTCTGGACATACGTCTAGACGACGCAGGAGACATCTGGAGGAAGATCCAGACGTCTGAAAGGTACAATATTTTACCTTTCTTCTTCTTTTGCGTGTACGGCCATGCAGCCGTTCCGCCGAAGATTTCTGCATCGCTTCGTGTTGAGGACGGCCGCGTGTGTGTGTGCAGGACCCGTTCGGGAAGGCGCAAGGGCACGCCATCCCACACAGATCGGACGTCTGGGCACAGCACCAGACGATGGAGAGGGTTTTCAGACGTCCGAAGTGACATTCGGACGTCTGGAAACTAAGTCTAGACGGTTCAGTGGGCTTCTGGACGTCTGAAGGACCGCGCAGATTAAGGTATGACCTGAGCTATCATTTAAGACGTCTAGAAGAAGTTCCAGACGTCTGATTTTGGGCAGACTTGTCATTTTTGACCCGTTTAGGGTCCGTTCGGAGTCCGTTTTCCGCGTTTCAAGTCTCGTTCTTCTCAGATTTAGTTCCTCTACTTGTTTGCAATAATTGTATACTGTTCTGAGTAGCTCCTTGTAATTGATCCTTATGTTAGGATCCCGTTCCGTTACGGCTCTAGGGGTTGCGGAGGCGCATGAGCTTGCCGATCACGCCTCCAGTACTCCCGATTTTGGTGGTATTCATTGATGATGTGCTCATCTATTCTCGAGATCAGATGCAGCACGGACAGCACTTGCGGATGGTTCTGGACACACTGAGACTACGTAGGCTGTACGCCAAATACAGCAAGTGCGAGTTCTGGTTGAGGGAGGTGACCTTCTTAGGTCATGTGATCTCTGGGGATGGCCTGGCTGTGGACCCAGCCAAGGTCGAGACAGTGCTCAGGTGGGAGAGACCGGTACGGTTACTGAGATTCGCAGTTTCTTGGGACTGGCAGGCTACTACAGGCGGTTTATCAGGGACTTTTCACAGATTGCACACCTATGACACAATTGACCCGGAAGGACGTGCCCTTTACTTGGACAGACACTTGTGAGGCGTGTTTTCAGGAGCTGAAGGAGAGGCTGACTTCGACTCCCGTGCTCACCATCCCAGATAGTAGTGGAGGGTTCGTTGTGTATACGGACGCCTCTTTGCTGGGGTTATGGGGTGTGCTCATGCAGAGGGGTCACGTTGTCGCTTACGCTTCGCGACAACTGAAGCCCCATGAGCATAGTTACCCCACCCATGACCTGGAGCTGGCAGCTGTCGTCTTCGCGCTGAAGACCTGGAGGCACTACTTGTACGGCGAGACCTTCGAGATTTTCACAAATCACAAGAACCTCAGATACTTGTTTGATCAGAAGGAGCTCAACATGAGACAGAGACATTGGTTGGAGCTCCTAAAGGACTATGACCGCAGCATTTCCTACCACCCGGGAAAGGCCAACGTGGTGGCTGACGCCTTGAGCTGGAAGGCGCCCGCACACTTGGCTAGTTTACAGGTGCAGAGTTGGAGCCTCTTGGAGGAGATGGGCAGTTGGCGACCCGTAGAGTTATGGGGGCACTGTGGGGTAGTGACTGTGACTCGACAGACGAGGCCAGAGCTGATAGATCGCATCATCACAGGACAGATGGCCGACCCGTACTTACAATCCTTGCATGATAAAGTACTGTCAGGAGACCCAGGGGACTTCTCTTTTACCAACCAGGTGCTACGCCTGAGGGGACGCTTGTGCATTCCGAGAGATGAGGAGCTGTTGAGAGAACTCCTGACTAAGGCACACGGTTCCAGATTCACCATACATCCCGGGAACACGAAGATGTACCATGACTTGAGACGCGAGTTTTGGTGGAGGGGAATGAAGCGGGATGTGGGTGAATTCGTGCAGCAGTGTTTAGTGTGCCAGCAGGTGAAAGCCGAGCATCAGAGGCCTGCAGGGCCGCTACAGCCACTTCCAATGCCAGAGTGGAAGTGGGAGGGCATCACCATGGACTTGGTGGTGGGCTTACCTGTTACCCAGCGAGGACATGACGTAGTCTGGGTAATCGTTGACAGATTGACGAAGACGACACGTTTCTTGCTGATCCGGGTCACCTTGGGACCAACACAGTTGGCAGAGAGGTATATCCGCGGCGTGGTACATCTACACGGAGTTCCTTGGGAGATCGTATCCTACTGGGATACCCGCTTTACGTCTCAGTTTTGGGCTGAGTTTCAGCAGGCCCTAGGGACGCTATTGAGGTTTAGTACAGCTTACCACCCCCAGACGGACGAACGGTCTGAGCGCACGATATAGACACTTGAGGACCTTTTGCGTGCATGTGTACTAGACTGAAGGGGCTCTTGGGAGGAGCACTTGCCCCTAGCGGAGTTTGCATACAATAACAGTTATCACCCGAGCATCGGCATGACACCCTACGAGACTCTGTACGGACAGAGGTGTACGGCACCCTTAAGTTGGGTTGAGGTGGGGACCAAGTGGGAGGTTGGCCCTAGGCTGATCCGGCAGAGTCAGGAGGTAGTCGAGCATATTCACAGGCGACTCCGCACTGTCAGGAGCAGGTAGAAGAACTATGCAAATCGGAAACGCAGAGAGGTGTAGTTTAAAGTTGGGGAACACGTCTTCCTTCGCGTTTCACCCATGAAGGGCTTGCAGCGGTTTGGGGTGAGAGGGAAGCTCGTGTCGAGGTTCATGGGGCCCTTTGAGGTCCTGGAGCGGGTTGGGCCTGTTACTTACAGGCTTGCCCTTCCTTCCCAGCCTTCTGGTGTGCACGACGTGTTCCACGTGTCCAACCTCAGGAAGTACGTCACCGATCCCAGTCACGTCCTGAGTCACGAGAGCGTCGAGGTGGGCGACGACCTGACCTACCCCGAGCGGCCAGTGCAGATTCTCGACAGAGCCGTCCGCAGTCTGAGATGGAAGCAAGTACCCTTAGTGAAGATTTGGTGGAGGAGCCAGTGGTACGAGGAGGCTACCTGGGAGCCTGAGGCGGCGATGCGGGAGTGGTACCCGGAGCTTTTCGTGGGTACGTCTTTTCGGACCAGCTTCGGTCCTCCTTGAGTTTGTTATGCATATATCGTTCTTTTCCGTACCCTAGTTAGCGTAAGTTTCGAAGACGAAACTTCCTTTGAGTTAGTTATATTGTTATAACCAGGGCATCAAACGTCGTTTCAGACATTTGGGAAGTGGTCCAGACATCTGGAAGCCTTCCCAGACGTCTGGAATTAAATTTTTTCGGCGTACGGGTTCGCATCTGCGTGCATGCGTGCACAGACTGATGAGAACCTCATCATAAGCCATAACTAGCTCATTTTGACCCAATACAAAGGATAAAAGCTCCTACATATCTCAAGGAAAGGCGTAACTCAGAGAATTCTGAGTTTGAGAAGAAAACAAGTCATAAGGGGTAAAAGTGCAATTTTACCAGTATAATCTGCATACAGGGTAATTCAGGGCCCAAACATAGGTCAAAACAGCTTAATAAGAATAAAAGTGGGATGAAATGATCTAGCAAGGGCTACAGCAATTCCAAGAGACTAAATCTGTAACCCTAAAACAACCCACTTCAATTCACAAGGTTCGAGGCAAAGTAAAAATAGAATAAACCCTCTAAAATTCATAGAAAAATAATCTCTAGGGTTTAGAACCTTCAATTTGGCCTTTAGAACCCATTTTGACCTACATTGAGAACCATGCCCAATTAATAACTTAATTTGGGTTTTTGCGCAAATTGACCGGTCGAACAAGGTTTAAGATGAAAATAAAATTCACCATCAGATTCCTTAGGTCCTAATTAGTCATGTATAAAAACTTGAGCCTAAGAAGAAACCTCCTTGACCGACTTTACACTTTGGTCCTCATATATTTACTCTTTGGCCCTCAACTTTTGAACCCTCGCATTTTGGCCCCTAACTCTCCTTCGTTCTTTGCAATCAGGTCCCTCCTGCAAAACCCTGCCAGCACCATGCTCCGGCGACCTTGCGCGGAGCATGGCGCCGCGCAGGGTGAGGTAGGGGACCTGGCAAGTAAACCGGGGGTGCCCTGCGTCGTCAGCCGTCGCAGGGGCACCCCCTTGGTCATTGTAGCCCACCATACCGGCCGTGCGAACGCACGGACGGTATGGGTTCGTCTCCGACCATTCTCCGGTGAGGGAGACACGTCGTCTCCCTCCGCCTTCCTCCCTGTTTCATCCCTATAAATACCCCCCGCTGCTCCACCGACCAGGGCAGCTCGGGTCTGACGGGGAAAACCCCCAACTTTCTTCTCCCCTCCCTCCGGCAGACGCCCACCAGCTCCGGCGGTTCTTCCTCCTCCTCCTCTTCGCTCTGCCGCAATACCAGCAGCAGAGACTTCTTCCCCTGCTCTTCCCGCGTCGCGCAATACCGGCGCGCGCTGCCTCTGCCCCGTCGTCACCGCCGTCCTCCCCCCACTGGGCATCGTCTTCTCCGGCGACAGTCGATACGACTGTCGCCCTGTTCCTCCCCCTTCGTCCCTGCAAGTAAGTTAGAACTCCTCCCCATCTCCCCCTCTTTCTTTTCCTCACTGTCTTTTATTTGATTGAACCCTCGACCGCTCCTGTTCACCCTCACCCTCTCCGCCTCCGACCACCCTCCGGCGAGCCGCTCCCATCACCTCAGCGACCCACACGGCTCGCCGACCACCGCAGAACCTCCGCCTCCTCACCCTGATCCTCTTCCGCCCCTCCACTTCCCACCAAACACCCTCTGCAGATCCACCGAACACACCCACTTCTTCGCTCACAGTTTGACCTAGGACGACCTGTTGGCTCCATCACGCCCCCTGCAGACCCCCTGACCACCTTCGCCGTGCCACGGCGAAGGTCCCCCGCCTGTCTGATTTGGCCGAGAGGCCGTTCTTCTGTGACCAGGTGACTCGCCCGCCGTCGCCATTACTGCGCAGGCAGAGCTGCTTCACCTGCAGGTGCAGGCACGCCTTCGCCCAGGTTTGACTCCCAGGTTGCGCAGGGACTCTCCGCGAAACGTCCCAGGTTCACAGATGGGGCGAAGGCCGTGCGGGAAGCCACGATCGCCCACTGCTCCATCCGCGACGCGCGCTCAATTGGGGTGGGACATTTAGTCCCACCTCGGAACTTCTCGGAGGCGCGCGGACGCATAAAGGCAAAAAGTGCCTTATGCTGTCTGCCTCCTGACCACGGGGTGAGGTCCCTCTCACCCGACCCGGCCTCGTCCGTGACCACGCTCCGCGGACCTGGCCCGACCCGATTAGACCGACCTGCACTCCTCGCCCACCACCGCACGTCGGTGGGCCTGGACCCGGGCCTGACCCGAACCCGATTACCCGGTAGCTCTGGGAGAGCTGTCCCAAGAGTGGTTTCAGAGAGAAAGAGAGACGCGGGGGGGGGAGGGTAGAGTAGGTTTTGCCTCTTGACGAAAAACTCTGAAGTGTGCAGGCCAAAGAAGAAGAAGAAGTGCAGGCGAAGAAGAAGGAGCTGCACTGTAGCAAATGCTCAGTTAAGTCGTCGAAGCACCGGGCCAGACGACGGAAAGTCAGCAGCCAGAGCAACACAGAAGGCAGGCTGAAGAAGAAGGAAGGGAGACTTAGTAGCTGAAGGCAGAAGCACCACGATTGCAGAAGAAGAAGAAGAGAGGTCAAGGCAGAAAACCAAAGAAGAAGAACAAGGAACTCTGAAGAAAGAAAAACATCACCAACGCAGGAACAGCAGGAAGAAGAAGAGCATCACCATTGCAGAAGAAGATTATCACCATAGCAGAAACCAAGGAAGAAGAAGAAGGAGATCTGAAGAAAGAGAAAGAAAGAAGAACATCACAACAAATTCTTTCCCTTTCTCTTTATTTTGTAAAAGAAACATGTATATCTCTAGAATACGACTTGCTCCCTGAGTTCGACCTCGGGAACTCTTTCATTTTCCGAGTAAAAAAAATTTATATTTGAAATGTTGGTAATAACCGGCTTTACTACAACGTTATAACAAAAACCACGTTTCACAGACTGAACCAGCCACCCTCCTTCTTCTCTTTCCTTCCTCCCTGCAGACGTAGCCACCTTTTTCTCCTTCTCTCTCCCCGCGGCTGCCTTCAAATACACCTCTCCCTCTCCCTCACCCTCACTCCACCACCTTCTTCTTCATCTTCTTGTCAGCGAGAGAGCGAGCGGGCGAGGGCGGCAGCAGCTGCTGCTGCGAATGTGTGGGGAGGAGGGGCTGCTGCGAGAGGAAGAGAGAGAGCTTGACCGCGATGGTGCGAGCTCGCCGGAGTAGCCAGAGCCGACCGGCAGGTGTGCAGCAAGCGTGTGGTGCTGGGGAGGAGCTGCTGCAGCTCAGGTGGCAGGCGAGCGCGGCGCGGCACGGCCGTGCACTGTGGGCGGAAGGAGAGGAGGTCTTGATTCTGGAAAAATTTCCTAGAATCAGACGTCTGAACATACGTCCAGACGACGCAGGAGACGTCTGGAGAAAGGTCCAGACGTCTGAAAGGTACGATATTTCACCTTTCTTCTTCTTTCGCGTGTACGGCCATGCAGCCGTTCCGCCGAAGATTTTTGCATCGTTTCGTGTTGAGGACGGCCACATGTGTGTGTGTAGGACCCATTCAGGAAAGCACAAGGGCACGCCATCCCACACAGATTGGACATCTGGGCACAGCACCAGACGACGAAGAGGGTCTCCAGACGTCCGGAGTGACAGTCGGACGTCTGGAAACTAAGTCCAAACGGTTCAGCGGGCTTCTGGACGTCTGAAGGACCACGCAGATCAAGGTATGACCTGAGCTATCATTTAAGACGTTTGGAAGAAGTTCCAGACGTTTGATTTTGGGCAGACTTGTCGTTTTTGCCCCATTTAGGGTCCGTTCAGAGTCCGCTTTCCGCGTTTCAAGTCTCATTCTTCTCAGATTTAGTTCCTCTATCTGTTTACAGTAATTGTATACTATTCTGAGTAGCTCCTTGTAATTGATCTTTGTGTTAGGATCCCGTTCCGTTACGTCTCTGGGGGTTGCGGAGGTGTGCGGGCTTGCCGATCACGCCCCCAGTACTCCCGATTTTGGGGGTAGAGTGGCCCTTTCAATTATTTATCAAAAATTATGCACTTGTGTAATAATTAATAGAGTTTAGGGTATTGCATGAACCCTAAGATTGAAAAACTAGATTAAATGATAGATCGTAGAGTATTGCATGAATCCTAGGACTGGAAAACTAGCTTGACTACATATACATTGCAGTCTTGGAAAAGTAGAAAGGAAACGATAACTTCCTGTAATTGGTTAACAGCTACCTAATTATGAATGAATAATTACGGTTGGGAACATGGGCTATATAAATATAAAGCTGAAAAGATGAAACCTAAATTGGCCGAGTTGAAAGAGCACGAACCCTACGGGGAATTAAGAGTAGAACTCCTAGAAAGTGAATGGAATAGAACTGAGGAAGTGAGCTGGCCCTTGAGTACGGAGTACCAAGGAGAGTGACTGTCCCCCTGTTTAGTGCAGAGCGGAGCTAGCCACCCCAGGGACCCGGGGTAGGTCTGGCCACTTTGTACCAACTTTTGGCCCCCGTGTACACAGTACCGAGGAGAGCTACTTGTGTAGGGAGAGCACTAGCTACCCCACGGGCCCCAGGGTTCTGCTAGCCCTCCTACACCGACTTGTTAGGCCCACTGGGCAAACCAGGGTAGTCAGGCGAGGGTGCGTAGACTGTGGAGGGGCAAGGCCCCTGTTTGGTTACTGTAGAGGGGTTGGACCCTTGTTACTGAGAGGGCTCTGCCCTATTCTGGTTCCGTGCTATGCTTGGGTGCACCCGTTAACTGGAATCGACTGACCACGTGCCAGTGCGGGATAGCTACCCGTGCGTTTATCGTGCGTGCCGTAGTCACCGTTTCGTCTGTCTGTGACCTTGGAGTGGTTGACTGAGGGTAGGACCACCACGGGGGACTCTCCCGGCCAGGAGAGCACCACGTGTTACTTCTACTTTTCGTAAAAGACTGCAATCAAGATCGTTCCCACGAGGAACATTCGAGATCAAGAGAAAGATCTAAGGAATTATTCAAGAATGAGTAAATGGAAAAATAAAGAAAGAGATTAAAAATAACAGCTACTGTCCACCCTACTATTTTTCTTAGCTTTTGGTTGCCACTCTACTCAGCGTTTCGCTAACGTGTCACCTTTGTCACCTTTTCAGGACCAAGTGTTGAGCAGCCAGAGCCAGCGGCTGCAGAGGGTGCTGGGCCTAGTAGAGCTCAGTAGTTTCTACTTGTGTAGTACCCACTGTACTTTTCCTTCAATTGTAGTGAGTAGTTCTGTTACCCCTGTACTCTTTTATTGTAAGCATCATGTTTATGTACATGTTTATTTCTTTACTGTTGTGGTGGTGTATACTGTAGTAGTTCTTTTCTTTACTACTGTATGTTGTTACTGCTAGTTATATGCATGATAAATGTGATTTATTTTACTGCTCTTTTGGTTACTTTCTCGTTGGACGACTGGGTCTTGGGATTAGTTGAGTCGGTCCGATTCTCGTGTCTCGTAGGGATTCGGGAATCGGGTCATAACAACTTCTCTTTGGATGCTAATACGTACAATCCAACATACAAAGATCTCACATAACAATTGATGCCTGCGATCATGCTATTGAAGAAGAAGCAGCCTCAGTGGCTGCCACCCCATCGTAAAATGAAATTAAAAACACTCTTTTTGCCGTGGACGGTACAAAAGCCCTAGGCCCTAATGGTTATTCAACCCTTTTCTTCTAAAGGAATTGAAACTTATTGAAAGATGAACTCACAAGTGCAATTCAAGAGATATTCCACATAGGGAGATTGCCAGAAAGTATGAACGTCATCTACATCACCTTATGTCGCGACCTGCTCCCGGTTCACTATAAGATCCGAGAATGACTCGTTTTGACGAATTTCAAGACCTAATCGTCAAACGAGAAAGAACAAATGTCATAATCATTTCACAACCACACAAGTAATGTAACTAAGTAGAAAATATTTAACTAAAAATAAAGGAAAGAAAACAGTAATCCACTAGTATCTCACATCATACAGCGAAAAGTTTTGATTACAAGCATAGCCATCACAACATAAACTGATATAGATATATGAGAAATATAACTAAGAACAACAGGTACTCACTACCACAAAACTCTCTGTAAGAAAGATAGAAGAAAACTACCGCTGGGCTCGACTGGACCCAGCACTCTCAGCAGCTGATGGCTCTAGCTGCTCGAACCCCTGACCTGAGCAAGGTTATAAAATTCTGTGGTCAGCTAACGCTGAGTAAAGTGGTGGTTAAAACATATAATTTAAATAAGAAACTATCATGCATTTAACAATTTATTATCATCCGATCCCAATTAGCGTCTTTCTGATCCCAGTATTCTAATCATGTTCCATAATATTTCTCAATCTTCTTATTCCCTAAGGAAACTATCTTACTTGTAGTTTTCGCGTAATGTAGGATGTACACGTGGCACTCTTCTAGTTAGAAGAGTCCCCCGTGGTAGTCCTACACTTGATCTACTAGCCCGAGGTCACAGTCGCAACGTAGCGATGACTACGGCACGCGTGATAAGCACACGGGTACCTGCCCCATATTGGCACGCGGTCAGTCATTTCTGTTGGTGCTAGAGCACCGCGATCGTTTGTTTTGATGATAACAAAACACGTGTCATTTAACATTTGCACTTGGAGTCTTAGATTTCAGGTAAATTGCAAATGGAGACGTGACTAGACAGTGTTCGAGCTCGCATCCAGGATGGATTGAAGGAGCTTGATGGAAAACAGAGGAGATTCGCGAGGAGCGATAGATTGAAGATGGAAGGACAAGAAGAATAGGATAGAAATCTGTTTATTTCTTTCATGTACTTTTGTCTTTATTTCCTTGCTCTTTTTGTTCCTTAGAAAATCATGTTAAAGAGCCTCAAAGTACCCAAACAGTAGTCCTAGGAACAGCAGCACAACCCTAGGATACTTAGATTTTCTGTATAAAACTTAGAAAACCAATATAGGGTTCAAACAGCTTTTTCAGACGTCTAATTCCAAAATCAGATGTCTGATAATGTGTTTTAAGATGTCTGACTATTGATTCAGACGTCTGATAACATTTAGGCTGGACTTGTTAGCTCTGTCTGATGAAATCAGACGTCCAGACCTCTGTCCAAACGTCTTAGAAGACGTCTGATGACTTTTCCAGACGTCCAATTAGTGAAACTTTGGCTGGCTTAGCAAACACTGAAGGATATGACCATTAGAGCCTTATCAGACATCCTTAAGCCTTTCCAGACGTCCGATAGATGATTGTTTTACCTCGGCTGACCCAAAATCTCTTCTCAGAGATTTTTTAGTCGTTGGAACTCTTGGAAATCCATTCCCACAGAAAAAGTAGGTTTCCAGACGTCCAGACATAGTGCCAGACGTCCTATATGTCGTTTGATAGACTTGCACTAGAACCCTGTTTAGATCTGTTTCAAGTCAGGAAGAAACCCACATAAAATCAGACGTCTGACCTTATTTTCAGATATCTTAAACTGGTTTCCCAGACGTCTGATGCCAGGATCAGACGTCTGATAGCCATGTCAGTGCAATGATTGTTCCTGATTTTGGCCTGATTCTCTTGGGTTTTGCACCCAACGGCTATGGAAGCTCTCCAAAGCCTTCCAAAGCTTTCCTAAGGCCTATATAAATAGAGAGGAACCTCTTGCACACAAAAACACACCTAGACACACCAAGAACAAGCATTTCCACTCTTTTGTGTCCAAAAAGAATCTCTTGCTCTCCAAGTTCAAGTTCTACATCTTGAGAGCATCAAACCTTTGCGCACCTGCACTCCCGCCATAGTTCACGAGAGCGACATTGCGCCGTTGCGTGGCTCACGCTCCCGCGTCATCGATTCGACGCACTCCTTGCAAAGGGGAGTTTCCTAATTCCTATAAAAGCTAGGTTTTAATCTTTGTTGGCTTTATAAGACTATATTTGTTATTTTACTTTGTTATTTGGTTGGGTATTCACTTTGCGAATTCCCGTCTCCTTCGTGGGACAAAATCCTTCTAGTGAACAGAAGGGGTTGAGGAATGCTACCCTCGCACTTGTAGCGTGGTTGTAATTGAGGTAGAATCACCCTCGTTTAAGTGATTCGTTTAGTGGATTTGATCAACTTGGTTGATCGAAAAATCCTAACTCGAGAGTGTTAGGTGGTGGTTTTCACTCGGTTTGGGTTTCCACCTAAAAATAATTATGCACATTGTGTGATTGAATTTTTTGTGAGATTGTTTATATTCTATTCCGCATTTTATTACGTCACCCCCTCCTGGTAAGGAATCTATAGTTTCCGCTAACATGTACGCCCTAAACGTATAGCACGGAATAGTACAGGGCCTTACCCTCTCATAACGGAGGTCTCGCCCGTCACAGTCCATGTATTCTAGTCCGACTATTCCGGTTTGCCCAACGGCTAACAAGAGTCAGTGTAGGGTGGCCATGCCTAATCCCGGGTCCCATGGGGCAACTAGCTCCCCCCCTACACTAAGTAGCTCACCTCGGTACCACGTATACGAGAGCCAAACATGAGTCGACGTAGAGTGGCCAAACCCATCTCGGGTCTCAACCCAAAGGGGGACAAGCTCCCCTCTACTCAAAAGGCATGGTTGCTCTTCTCGGTACTACGTACACGAGGGTCAGCTCATTTCCCTTAACCAAATCCGAACAGCAGCTCATAGGTGACATGTTCCAAAACCCGTAGGTTTTTTGTACTATTGTATTCTTGGTTCCTTTCTAACTTTCCCGTAAGGTTCGTACATGGACCTTCTTATTTTCATATCTGGTTCGTTGTATGTAGGACAGACAACTCCAATTCCATCATCAATTACTTAATACAAGTATGTATTTCCAATCATAACTATTCATTTCAGGCAGCTCATGATTTCATCACAGTGATCAAATCATTTATTAATTACGCATGCATTTCTTCCTGTCCTAGTGTTCATGTCACAACCTAGGGTTCGATCGACTATATTGTATGGCAGCGTGCATTTATCTCTTCCTAGGGTTCATCTCACATTCCAGGTTCAATTTAATTCTACGCATGCAATTTATTAATTCCGAGATTTGGGTGAGAACCACTCTACCAGGATAACCAGGAGATGTGGGGGCACAATCGACGAAGCTTACAATCTCCGCAAGTTCCGTGCACATCACGAACGAACGACCTATCACATTGACCCATATGTCAAAATGAGCACATAAAGGCAAGGACAATGTATCATTATGTAGAGAAACGCGAACGGAAACCAATGACGTTTCATTTGCATAAAATCGATACCATTTGGGTCCTAAACGAGCCCAAAAATACCAATTCTGACCAAAATCAGACATCTGGGAAAAGTCCCAGACGTCTTAAATGAACTCACAGGCATACCTTACTCGAGGCGCCTATCTCTGGATGTCTAGAACTTCGTGCGGACGTCTAAGGGTGGCTTCAGACGTCTGGAGGCACTTCCAACAGTGCGCTTCCCCACCCTCTGACAAACGTACGTACATGGTTAGAATTTGGCAGGAAAAATAAACAAAATATGCCCTATCAGACGTCTGGAATTTACCTTCGGATGTCCGACCCGACGTCTTGAGGTCACTCCGAACGACTGATTCTACGGAAAAATGATTATGCAGAACCATTTTCGACCCTTTCTCTCCGCAGCTCTCCCTCTCCTCCTCTCCTCAGTTGCAGGCTCCTACAACAGCTCTGCCCCTCTGGATCCTCCTGCTGCTGCTCCCGCTCTCCTTCGCCTCCCCCTCTCGGTTGTGGTATGGGGAGAATGGAGGAGGGGGGGTATATAAGGAGGTGGGGGATACGGGAGAGGGCATGGAGGAGGGTGAGGGAGGTGAGGTTGTCGCAGGGGGGAAGAGGTGCAGTGTGTGGGGTGAGGGGGAGAAAAGGATGTGCGTACGGTGGGAGTGGTGGTGGGGAAAATTGTGGGGATGCCCCTGCAATTTTCCTTTCCCCCTCAAAAATCCCAAAACAAAACCTAAGGGGTTTAAAACTGCATAAAAGCCCCTACAACTTCTGGAAATGCCAAACGACCCGAGGAGAGGGTCATTTCACCTTAATATCGAAGAGAGATGAAGCTAAGGAACCAAAAGACTTTCAACCAATAATTTTGACAAACACCATTTAAAAAATTATCTCAAAAATGATCACAGGCAGATTCAAACCACCTCTTATGCGCATCACCTCGCCAAATCAAGTAGCCTTCTTAAAAGGAAGGAGTGCAACGACCCGATTCCCGAATCCCTACGAGACACGAGAATCGGACCGACTCGACTAATCCTAAGACCTAGTCGTCCAACGAGAAAGTAGCCAAAAGAGTAGTAAAATAAACCACATTCAACATGTATATAACAAGCAGGAATAAAATACAGCAGTAGAGAAAATAAATACTACAGTATACACCACCATAACAGTAAAGAAAGAAACATGTACATAACATGAGGCTTACATTAAAAAGAGTACAAGGAGCAATAGAAAACTACTCACTACAGTGGAAAAAAGAGTACAGTAGATACCACAGGTAACACTACTGGACCCTACTAGGCCCAGCTCTCTCCGCAGCCGCTGACTCTGGCTGCTCAACACCTGGTCCTGAAAAGGTAACAAGGGTGACACGTCAGCGAAACACTGAGTAGAGTGGCAACTAAAAGCTAAAGGAAGCAGTAGAATATACAGTAGCTGTTATATTTTTACTTCCTTTATTTATATTTTTCCATTTATTCACTGTTGATTTATTCATCAGATCCTTCTCTTAATCTTGAATGTTCCTCGTGGGAACGATCTTGATTGCAGTTTTTCCTGAAAGATAGAAGTAACACGTGGTGCTCTCTTGGCCGGGAGAGTCCCCCGTGGTGGTCCGACCCTCAATCACCCACCCCAAGGTCGCTGACAGACGTAACGGTGACTACGGCACGTGCTATAAACGCACGGGTAGCTACCCCGCACTGGCACACAGTCAGTCGTTTCTGTTAACGGGTGCGCCCAAAGCACAGCACGAAACCAGTATAGCGAAGAGCCCTCTCAGTAACAGGGGCCCAGCCCCTCCACAGTAACCAAACAGGGGTCTTGCCCCTCCACAGTCCTCGCACCCTCGCCTGACTACCCTGGTTTGCCCAGTGGGCCTAACAAGTCAGTGTAGGTGAGCTAGCAGAACCCCGGGACCCGTGGGGTAGCTAGTACTCTCCCTACACTAGTAGCTCTCCTCGGTACTGTGTACGCGAGGGCCAAAAGTCGGTACAAAGTGGACAGAACTAACCCCGGGTCCCTGGGGAGGCTAGCTCCGCTTTGCACTAAACAGGGGGACAGTTGCTCTCCTCGGTACTCCGTACTCAAGGGCCAGCTCACTTTCTCAATTCTACTCCATTCACTTTCCAGGAGTTCTACTCCTAATTCCCCATAGGGTTCAGGCTATTTTAACTCAGCCAACTTAGGTTTCACCGTTCCAGGTTTATGTCCATACAATTCATGTTCTCATCCGTAATTATCCATTTATAACAGGCAGCTGTTAACTAATTTACAGGTAGTTATCATTTCCTTTCCACTTTTCCAAGACTATAATGTATATATTCAACTAGTTTTCCAGTCCTAAGATTCATGCCATACCCTAGGATCTATCATTCAGTCTAGTTTTCCAGTCCTAGGATTCATGCAACACCCTAGGATCTACCATTCAATCTAATTCCTCAGTCCTAGGGTTCATGCAATGCCCTAGACTCTATCCATTGTTTCATAATTGTACAAATCCTGTTAAATAATTTAAAGGGCCACTCTACCTGCGAAATCGGGAGTACTGGGGGCGTGGTCGGCAATCCCACACGCCTCCGCAACCCCTTGAATCGCAATGGAACGAGATCCTAACACAAGGATCAACACAAGGAGTTTCTCAGAACGGTATACAATTGCTGTAAACAGGTAGAGGAAATAAATTTGGAAGGAACGCAACTTGAAACGCGAAAAACGAACTCTGAACGGACATAAAACGGGCCAAAAACGACGAGTCTATCCAAAATCAGACGTCTGGAACTTCTTCCAGACATCTTAAAATGTCGATCATGCCATACCTTCTTCTGCGCAGTCCTTCAGATGTCCAGAAGCTTACTGGATCATCTGAAGTCAGTTTCCAGACGTCCGATTGTCACCCCGGACGTTTGGAGGACCTCTCCGTCGTCTGGTACTGTGGCCAGACGTCTGATTCGCGTGGGATGGCGAGCCCTCGCGCCCTCCCGAGCAGAACCTACCCACACACACACCTGCTCTCAACACGACGAAGCGCAGAAGAAATCGCGGTGGACGGCTGCATGGCCGTAGATGCGTAAAAAGGAGAAGATAAGAAATATCTTACTTGTCAGACGTCTGGACCGTCCTCCAGACGTCTTCGGCGTCGTCTGGACGTAAGTCCAAATGTCTGATTCTGGAAAATTTTCCAGAACCAGAACCCGATTCGCTCTCCGCCCGCAACGCACGGCCGCGCCGCGCCCCGTCCGCCTGCTGCCTGAGCTGCAGCAGCCCCTCCGCGACAACCCACGCCCGCTGCTCCTCTGCCGATCGGCTCTAGTTGCCCCAGCAAGCTCACACCTTGCGGTTGAGCCTTCTTCTACCTCCCGCAGCAGCTTCTCTCCCCACACGCTCGCAGCAGCTGCTCTGTCGCTCTCGCTCACTCGTGCTCTCGCTGGCAGGGAGAAGGAGAGGATGGGTGGAAGGGAGTGGTGTGGCTTGAGGGAGAGGAGGGGTATATGTAGGCACGAGGGGGGGCTCTGCAAGTCGGCGGGGGAAGAAAGAAAGAGAAGAGGGTGGCTGGGAATCAGTCTGCGTGCACATGCGCGCAGATTCGCTCTCGTACGCACACAAAATTAATTTCCTGACGTCTGGGAAGGCGTCCAGACGTCTGATCAGACGTCTGGGCCAACTCCCAGACGTCTTAAAGTGGTCTTGGTGCCTCTGGTCTTAACAACATAACAAACTCAAAAGAAGTTTCGTCCCCGAAACTTACGCTAACTAAGGTGCGGGAAAGAACAAAAAATATATATATAACAAACTCAAAGAGGACCGAAGTCGGTCCGAAAAGACGTACCCGCGAAAAGCTCTGGGTACCACTCCCGCATTGCCGCTCAGGCTCCCAGGTAGCCTCCTCATACCACTGGCTCCTCCACAAAACTTTCACCAAGGGTACTTGCTTTCGTCTCAGACTGCGGACGGCTCTGTCAAGAATCCGCACTGGCCGCTCAGGGTTGGTCAGGTCGTCGCTCACCTCGACGCTCTCGTGACTCAGGACGTGACTGGGATCGGCGACATACTTCCTGAGGTTGGACACGTGGAACACGTCGTGCACACCAGAAAGCTGAGGAGGGAGGGCAAGCCTGTAAGCAACGGGTCCAACCCGCTCTAGGACCTCAAAGGGCCCCACAAACCTCGGCGCGAGCTTCCCTCTCACCCCAAACCGCTGCAGGCTCTTCATGGGCGAAACACAAAGGAAGACGTGGTCCCCAACCTCGAACTGCACCTCTCTTCGTTTCCGATCCGCGTAGCTCTTCTGCCTGCTCCTGATAGTGCGGAGTCGCCTGTGGATCTGCTCGACTACCTCCTGACTCTACCGGATCAACCTAGGGCCAACCTCCTACTTAGACCCCACCTCAACCCAACTCAAGGGTGTCGTACACCTCCATCCGTACAGAGCCTCGTAGGGAGCCATGCCGATGCTCGAGTAATAACTGTTATTATATGCAAACTCCGCCAGGGGCAAGTGCTCTTTCCAAGAGCCCCTCCAGTCCAGTACACAGGCACGCAAAAGGTCCTCAAGTGTCTGTATCGTGCGCTCAGACTGTCCGTCCGTCTGGGGGTGGTAAGATGTACTGAATCTCAACCGCGTCCCCAGGGCCTGCTGAAACTCAGCCCAAAACTGGGACATAAAGCGGGTATCTCGGTCGGATATGATCTCCCGCGGAACTCCGTGTAGACGTACCACATCGCGGATATACCTCTCTGCCAACTGTGCTGGTCCCAAAGTGACTCGGATCGGCAAGAATCGTGCCGTCTTCGTCAGTCTATCAACGATTACCCAGACTGCGTCGTGTCCTTGATGGGTAACAGGTAAGCCTACCACCAAGTCCATGGTGATGCTCTCCCACTTCCACTCTGGCACTCGAAGTGGCTGTAGTGGCCCTGCAAGCCTCTGATGCTCGGCTTTCACCTGCTGGCACACTAAACACTGCTACACGAATTCACCCACATCCCTCTTCATCCCCCTCCACCAAAACTCGCATCTCAAGTCATGATACATCTTCGTGTTTCCGGGATGTATGGTGAATCTGGAACCGTGTGCCTCGATCAAGAGCTCTCTCAACAGCTCCTCGTCTCTGGGAACACACACACGTTCCCTCAGGCGCAGCACCTGGTCTGTGAAAGGGAAGTCCCTCGGGTCTCCTAACAGTACTCTGTTGCGCAAAGACTGCAAGTACGGGTCTGCCATCTGTCCTGTGATGATGCGATCTATCAGCTCTGGCCTCGTCTACCATGTCACAGTCACTGCCCCACAGTGCCCCCGTAACTCTACAGGTCGCCAACTGCCTATCTCCTCCAAAAGGCTCCAACTCTGCACCTGTAAATTGGCCAAGTGTGCGGGCGCCTTCCAGCTCAAGGCGTCAGCCACCACATTGGCCTTTCCCGGGTGGTAGGAAATGCTGCAGTCGTAGTCCTTCAGGAGCTCCAACCAACGTCTCTGTCTCATGTTGAGCTCCTTCTGATCAAAAAGGTATCTGAGGCTCTTGTGATCTGTGAAAGTCTCAAAGGTCTCACCGTACAAGTAGTGCCTCCAAGTCTTCAGCGCAAAGACAACAACTGCCAGCTCCAGGTCATGGGTAGGGTAGTTATGCTCATGGGGCTTCAGTTGCCGCGAAGCGTAAGCGACAACGTGACCCTTCTGCATGAGCACACCCCCTAACCCCTGTAAGGAGGCATCCGTGTACACAATGAATCTACCACTACTGTCAGGGATGGTGAGCAGGGGAGCCGAATCAGCCTCTCCTTCAGCTCCAGAAAACACGCCTCACAGGCGTCTGTCCAAGTGAAGGGCACATCCTTCCGGGTCAACTGTGTCATAGGACGCGCAATCTGTGAAAAACCCTGGATGAACCATCTATAGTAGCCTGCCAGTCCCAGGAAACTGCGAATCTCAGTAACTGTACGTGGTCTCTCCCACCTGAGCACTGCCTCGACCTTGGCTGGGTCTACCGCCAAGCCATCTAAAGAGATCACATGACCTAAGAAGGTCACCTCCCTCAACCAGAACTCGCACTTGCTGTATTTTGCGTACAACCTACGTCATCTCAGTGTGTCCAGAACCATCCTCAAGTGCTGTCCGTGCTGCGTCTGATCTCGAGAATAGATGAGCACATCATCAATGAATACCACCGCTAACTGGTCCAAGTACGATCTAAACACCCGGTTCATCAGGTCCATGAAGGCAGCGGGGGCATTGGTCAGCCCAAACGGCATGACCAGAAACGCGTAGTGTCCATACCGGGTGCGGAAAGCTGTCTTGGAGACGTCTGCCTCCCTGATCCTCAACTGGTGGTATCCAGACCTCAAGTCGATCTTGGAGAATACCGTGGGACCCCGCAGCTGGTCAAACAAGTCGTCGATTCTTGGCAGCGGATATCTGTTCTTGACGGTGACCTTATTCAGCTGTCGGGAGTCCACACAAAGGCGTAGGGTACCATCCTTCTTCTTTACAAACAGTACCAGGCGTAGGGAGACGCACTGGGCATCACAAAGCCCTTCTCCAAAAGATCCTGCAACTGAGACTTGAGCTCTCGCAGCTCAAGCGGTGCCATCCTGTACGGTGCGGTGGAGATGGGGCTGGTCCCTGGTACTAGTGAGATCTCAAACTCAATCTCACGCTCGGGCGGTAGTCTTGGTAACTCATCTGGGAGCACGTCAGGGTATTCTCTAACCACCGGGATGCTATGGAAGTCTGCCACAGGGCTGGGCTCTGCCACCACACAAGCTAGGAAGCCCTCACACCCCTGGCACAAAAGTCTCGCCGCCTGAAGTGCCAAAATGCACCTGAAGCCTCCGTCCACTGGCTGACCGTGGAACTCGAAAGAAGGCAACTCCGGTATGGAGAAGACGATCTTCCCCTCAAAACAGTCCACCAAAGCATAGTAAGCGGACAGCCAGTCCATCCCCAGAATTATGCCAAAGTCCTCCATCTGTATCATAATCAGGTCAGCGGGCAGACTATGTCCCCCGATACTGACCTCGCAACCCGTGTATACCTCCTCAGCTACAAACAGCTGACCACTCGGACCTCCGATCACGAACGGATCCTCTAACCGCATGTAATCGTGGCCCAAACTAACTGCGAAACTGGCTGTGACAAATGAGTGCGTAGCGCCGGAATCGAAAAGCGTGTAAACGAATTTGCCGGAAACTGAAACCATACCTGCCACCACCGATCCCTATGCTCTGGCATCCCTGTGTGTCACGACATTGATACGCCCCTCAACCCTAGGTGCGGACAAGGCAACCACACTCTGCGTCGGACGGGTAGCTGCTGGCCGGTACCCTCCTCGTGACTGTTGTCCTCCTCCTCGCTCCTGGAACACGCGGCCTCCTGCTTGCCCTCCAGTGCTCTAGAAGGGCAGTCCCTCCAGATGTGGCCCGGCTGGCCACACTGGTAGCAGAGGGGAACCCGACTCCCGCAGTCAGTAGGTCCCTGCTGTCGGCTGGGCGGGGGTCCGGTGCTAGCAACTGGCCCCTGTCGAGGGCCCCCAAAGGCCACTGATGGCCCTGCAAAACGTGACGGCTCTCCTGCGGACACCACGTGTCTCCTCTCTCGCCGGCCCTGTGAAAAGTCTGGCTAGTAGGTCCTCTTTCGCCCGCCATCAGTATCCCGCGTGGACGGGTTGGTCTCCTCGTAGGTCATAGCTGCCTCCACCACCCTCGAGAACGTAGGCAGCTTCAGGGGTTTGACATACCCCCGAATCGCAGGCCGGAGTCCCTCGGTGAACCTCTAAAGGCACTCCTTCTCAGTGGCTACCGCGGTCGCTGCAAAGCGGGACAGCTCTAGAAAACGCGTGCGATACGCGCTCACGGTCATCTTCCCATGGCGGAGAGTGTGGAACTCCCACCTCCTCTGGTCCTGCCACGTCTGGGGAAAGTACTGCTCGCAGAAGAGGGTGACGAACCGGTCCCAGGTCAGCTCGTCCCTCTCCTGTCCCCTGACCGCCCTCCACCACTTGTGTGCCACACTCTCTAGTTGGTACGTGGCAAAGGCCACGCGGCACTCCACCGGGGGGCGAAGGGTGTCGAAAACCTTCTTGAGCTGCTCGAGCCAGTCCTCTGCATCGGTCGGGTGCTCATCCCCCTTAAAGGAGGGGGGCTTCAGCTTCCGGAACTGCCCGAAAAGCTCGAAGTAGCGCTGCAGTGGAGATGCTGGTGCACCTCCAGGTAAAGGAGCCTCGTGCACAGAAGTGTCGAAGGAAGGTGGGGGCGGTGGCGGCCCATCCCCTCCCCCGCGTCCAGCACCGCGTCCGTCGCGTGGTCCCACAGAGGACTCCCCCTCCGCAGCCCTAGGGAGGGGCGCTCGGGGCGGTGGGTGGAGCTCCTCTCGCACTATATCCTGTATCAGCTGGGCAAGGTCCTGGGCCTGGATGCCCGGGAGCAGTGGCTGGTCCACTGAGACGTCGACCGCAACACGCCCACCTCGCTGACCTCGTCCTCGGCCGCGCCTGCGGCCTGCCTCGCTAGTCCCTCGTCGAGGCATCTCCTGCAAGGAGACGCGAAACAGAACGGAAACACGTCAATATGGAACGATATCAAACGAAGGAGTCTAAGAGCTAATGTCAAAAGAAACATTGTGGTGGCTACTCTAGTTACAGACATGTGAATTGGTTATTTTCCAGTCAGTTGATTCACTCCTCGGAACGACCTTGCTCTGATACCATCTTGTAACAACCCGATTCCCAAATCCCTACGAGACACGAGAATCGGACTGACTCGACTAATCCCAAGACCTAGTCGTCAAACAAGAAAGTAACCAAAAGAGCAGTAAAATAAATCACATTCAACATGTATATAACAAGCAGTAACAAAATACAGCAGTAGAGAAAAGAAATACTGCAGTATACACCACCACAATAGTAAAGAAAGAAACATGTACATAACATGAAGCTTACATTAAAATGAGTACAAGGAGCAACAGAAAACTACTCACTACAGCAGAAAGAAGAGTACAGTAGATACTACAGGTAACACTACTAGACCCTACTAGGCCCAGCGCCCTCCGCAGCCGCTGACTCTGGCTGCTCAACACCTGGTCCTGAAAAGGTAACAAGGGTGACACGTCCGCGAAACGCTGAGTAGAGTGGCAACTAAAAGTTAAAGGAAACAGTAGAGTGTACAGTAGCTGTTATATTTTTACTTCCTTTATTTATATTTTTCCATTTATTCACTGTTGATTTATTCATCAGATCCTTCTCTCGATCTTGAATGTTCCTCGTGAGAACGATCTTGATTGCAGTCTTTCCCTAAAGGTAGAAGTAACACGTGGCGCTCTCCTGGCCGAGAGAGTCCCCCGTGGTGGTCCTACCCTCAATCAACCACCCTAAGGTCGCTGACAGATGTAACGGTGACTACGGCACGCGCTATAAACGCACGGGTAGCTACCCCGCACTGGCACGCGGTCAGTCGTTTCCGTTAACGGGTGCGCCCAAAGCACAGCACGGAACCAGTATAGGGCAGAGCCCTCTCAGTAACAGGGGCCCAGCCCCTCCACAGTAACCAAACAGGGGTCTTGCCCCTCCACATCCGCGCACCCTCGCCTGACTACCCTAGTTTGCCCAGTGGGCCTAACAAGTCGGTGTAGGTGAGCTAGCAGAACCTCGGGGCCCATGGGGTAGCTAGTACTCTCCCTACACTAGTAGCTCTCCTCGATACTGTGTACGCGAGGGCCAAAAGTTGGTACAAAGTGGCCAGACCTAACCTCGGGTCCCTGGGGCGGCTAGCTCTGCTTTGCACTAAACAGGGGGACAATTGCTCTCCTTGGTACTCCGTACTTAAGGGCTAGCTCACTTCCCCAATTCTACTCCATTCACTTTCCAGGAGTTCTACTCCTAATTTCCCGTAGGGTTCAGGCTCTTTTAACTCAGCCAACTTAGGTTTCACCGTTCCAGGTTTATGTCCATACAATTTATGTTCTCATCCGTAATTATCCATTTATAACAGGCAGCTGTTAACTAATTTACAGGTAGTTATCATTTCCTTTCCACTTTTCCAAGACTACAATGTATATATTCAACTAGTTTTCTAGTCCTAAGATTCATGCCATACCCTAGGATCTATTATTCAATCTAGTTTTCCAGTCCTATGATTCATGCAATACCCTAGGATCTACCATTCAATCTAATTCCTCAGTCCTAGGGTTCATGCAATGCCCTAGACTCTATCCATTGTTTCATAATTGTACAAATCCTGTTAAATAATTTAAAGGGCCACTCTACCTGCGAAATCGGAAGTACTGGGGGCGTGGTCAGCAATCCCGCACGCCTCCGCAACCCCCTCAGTCGCAACGGAACGAGGTCCTAACACAAGGAGTTTCTCAGAACGGTATACAATTGCTGTAAACAGGTAGAGGAAATAAATCTGGAACGCACGCAACTTGAAACGCGGAAAACGGACTCCGAACGGACCCAAAACGGGCCAAAAACGACGAGTCTGTCCAAAATCAAACATCTGGAACTTTTTCCAGATGTCTTAAAATGTCGATCATGCCATACCTTCTTCTGCGCAGTCCTTCAAACGTCCAGAAGCTCGCTGGATCATCTGATGTCAGTTTCCAGACGTCCGATTGTCACCCCGGACGTCTGGAGGACCTCTCCGTAGTCTAGTACTGTGGCCAGACGTCTGATTCACGTGGGATGGCTAGCCCTCGCACCCTCCCGAGCAGAACCTGCGCACACACACACCTGCTCTCAGCACGACGAAGCACAGAAGAAATTGCGGCGAACGGCTGCATGGCCGTACACGCGTAAAAAGGAGAAGATAAGAAATATCTTACTTGTCAAACATCTGGACCGTCCTCCAGACATCTTCAGCGTCGTCTGGACGTAAGTCCAGACGTCTGATTCTGGAAAATTTTCCAGAACCAGAACCCGATTCGCTCTCCGCCCGCGACGCACGGCCGCGCCGCGTCCCGTCCGCCTGCTGCTCGAGCTGCAGTAGCCCCTCCGCGACAACCCACGCCCGCTGCTCCTCCGCCGGCCGGCTCTAGCTGCCCCGGCAAGCTCGCACCTCACGGTCGAGCCTTCTTCTTCCTCCCACAGTAGCTTCTCTCCCCACACGCTCACAGCAGCCGCTCTACTGCTCTCGCTCGCTCGTGCTCTTGCTGGCAGGGAGAAGGAGAGGATTGGTGGAAGGGAGTGGTGTGGCGTGAGGGAGAGGAGGGGTATATGTAGGCACGAGGGGGGGCTCTGCAAGTCGGCAGGGGAAGAAAGAAAGAGAAGAGGGCGGCTGGGAATCAGTCTGCTCGCGCATGCGCGCAGATTCGCTCTCGTACGCATGCAAAATTAATTTCCAGACGTCTGGGAAGGCGTCCAGACGTCTGATCAGATGTCTGGGCCAACTCCCAGACGTCTTAAAGTGGTCTTGGTGCCTCGGGTATTAACAAGGAGCATCTTTGATAATGTAGTGGTGGCAAAGGAGCTAATCCACTCTATGCACACAAGGAAATTGAAAGGTTATGGCCCTTAAGCTAGATGTGGAAAAAGCATTCGACCGCATCAAATGGAGGTTTGTCATAAATCTACTCTTGCAACTCCACATTCCCAACCCTATTATTCCCTTGGTTTAACCTTCCCGGACAATATTTCCAAAAAGGGGAATTCGACAAGGATGCCCTCTCTCTCCCTATTTATTTTATGTCTTGAGTTCTTGTCCAGGCTACTTCACAGGGCACTAGCTGTTGGTGATGTACATGGCTTCAAAGCTGCCAAGTCAGCCCTAATTATCACCCATCTGATGTTTACAAACGATACTATTATTTTTGGAGAGGCCTCCATCCTCGAAGGTTGGACGACTCTCATGATACTAGATTAATACAACCACTTCTCTGGCCAAAAAATCAACTTCCACAAGTCTCGTCTTTTCTTGGAGAAGAATGTCACTAGGGAGGATAAAATAGATATTATGTCTCTTGCTAAAATTAAATCAGAAAAGAATTCAAGGATGAAATGTATCTAGGCAGTCCTATTAATGATAGCAGAAGTAGGTATCCTCTGCACAATCTTGTATTAGGTGAGCTTTTTAAAAAACTTGGAGGCTGGAAACAAAGAGCCCCATCTCAAGCTGGCAAGACAATTCTTATTAATTCCACTCTCTCAACAATCTCCTATCAGATGGCCACAGAATTGCTCCCTTTTTGTATACGTAAAGTAGTTGATAAAATTATCCGCAACTTTTGGTGGGGCAAGAATCAGAATGCTGTTTGTGCAAGGGCACCACAATAATTGATTTTGATAATAACAAAACACTTGTTATTTGACATTTGCATTTGAGTTTGAGATTTCATGATATTGCAAATGAAAGCAAATATGAAGACCTCAAGCTCAAGATCATGGACGAACAGAGGAGCTTGATGGTTGGACAAAAGTATCAAGGAGTATGAAGATGATGGAGCTTCACATAAAGTGAAAGCTTGAAGACATGAAAAATAGGATGTATGGTTTCTTTCACGTATTTGTATTTGTATTTGTATTTCTGCTCTTTATTTTTCCTTAGAAATGTTGTAAAGAGCCCAAAAAACATTACCTTAGTCCTAGAAACACCTTCCCATCACTAGGACAGTTAAGTAAACTTAGAAAATCAAAATAGGCATCAAACAACCTGATCGGACGTCTAATATGAGCATCAGATGTCTGATATTAAACTTTAAGTCGTCTGACCCTTATGGCCAGCGTCTAAATATTTAGGCTGGAAATAATGTCTGTGACCATTGTCCTTAGACGTCCTTCTCATAGTCCAGACATCCCAAAAAAGGAATCGTTGAACTGTCGGAGCAAAATCTTCTAGGATCATCTAACGATTATTTTAATATTACTTTTAAACGTCCATAACTCCATCGAGACGTCTGATAAAGAGATGCTAGACCAAATCTAGCCCAAATCATGTTTTATCAGATCCATTTGGCTGTTGGCTTCTTGGGAAATCAATTCTCGTAGAGCACCCTTACCATCAGATATCTAGACCATCTATCGGACGTCCAATCTATCGTATGACCCATAAGATCTAGAACTCTATTTAGATCTTGTCCAAAACAGGAACAAACTAGCACAAATTTAGACGTCCAATTTCTTATCCAGACATCCTATAATAACATCCAAGATGTATGGCCATTAGACACAAGAATCATGTTTCCATCTGATTCATTCCAGGAACACTGACCCTTTAGATCAAACAACCAAGAATAGTATTTGACAACTAATAAGACATCTGACTCTAATATCAGACATCTGATCCTGCTGTCGTTGCAATTATGAGCCTGATTCTGATTTCGACCCAATCTTCTTTGCAATCAACCCCAACAGCTATACAAACCTTCTAAAGTCTTCCCAAGCCCTCTATATACATGAAAGGACCTTCACTTGACAAAATACATCGGAGAGAATACTTTCCACAATTCTAGTGATCAAAAAGAGAGATCAAAGAAGAAGGTGCCACTGCAACTCCTTGCTATCAAGAGCGTCGACCCGCTATGCGAAATCACATCTACACACTTCCATTTCAGGGAAGATTTCTTCCCTATAGCAGCATAGTTAGATCCTTTACTATTTGGACTTTATAGGTTTTGTATTTTTCATTTCTTTTGTGGTTGAGTATTCACGTGGTGAATTTACATCTCCTTCGTGAGACAAAATACTCTTCGTGAAGAAGAGGGGTTTGAGATGCATTATCCTCGGGTTAAAGTAGTATAGTTGTATTAAGGTTGAACTATCATCGTTCAAGTTGTTCGAATAGTGGATTTGGTTGACTTGTTGAATCGAAAAATCCTAAGTCGAGAAACTTAAATGGTAGTTTTTACCCAATTTAGATTTCCACCTAAAAATATTTGCCTTATTTATGATGAATGCCATTTGTGTAATTTGATTAATTTTTATTTTTGCATGTTTTATATACGGCATTATTCAAACCCCACCCCCCAAGTGCAAGGGGATTCTTCCCAACTTAACGGAAGAAAACCACCTTGGCAAAGAAGTTCGGGGGTATTGCCGTCCGCCAAATACTTCCCGCGTTGCACCCTCTGGAGGTATGCTACTTCCCTTCGGAAGGCTATTACGTTTTGTAAAACTGAGATGGAACCCTTCTTGGGAAGTCTATAGGAGATGGACCAAGTACCCTGATTTGGGAGGATAGGTGGGTTTTCAGCCACCGTCTCTCCCCTAGGCAGGGCACCACTCCTCATCCCTCATTTGTCTGTGAGCTCCTTACTGAGGATGGCAATTGGAACCAAGAGCTGCTGAACCACTACTTCCTCTCACAGGTGGCGCAAGCCATTACTAATATGAGGATTAACCTCAACATTCCTGACCTGCTAATTTGGAAACCTCACCCTAGAGGCATCTTCTCCATCAAGTCGGCATACCTCAAGATCACCTCCCAGAAACCCTCCTTCCAACCTCGTGATGGATTTTCCTTCTCATCTCTTTGGAAGAGAAAAGAATTACCCGCCAGGGTGCAACTTCTCTTGTGGCGCATTCTAACCAACGCCCTCCCCTTGGGCGTACTGGTCACTTCCAGAATGGGAAGTGACAGCCCCTGCCCTCTTTGCTCAGGTGCCGAAGAAACTCCAATGCACCTATTTCCTTGCTGCCCCTTTGCTCGGGCCATTTGGTTTGCCATTGGACTCCGGCTTTCAGAACTTAATTTGCAGCCACACCAACTTATATCGATGGCTCTTCAGGATGAATTCTTCTTGGACTCCCATGGCCTCTTGGTTTGCTGCACCTTGTAGCACATTTGGCGTGCCACATGCAGTGCAAAGTTCCAGAGAGACTCCCCCAATCCTCTCCCGACGTTAAATGCTGCCAGGAGACTTACTTTCTCTGCCCAACCCAACAGGAGCTCCAACCCCTCCACACCACAGGTCAAGGTGACGGTGATGCACCTTTTTCCTCCCCCTGCCCTGTTGCTGATCTTCTCTTTCAAGTCGATGCAGCTTGCTCAAGGGGATTCGCCACGATGGCTTATGTAGCTCTTTTCCCCTCTGGCATTCTCTTTGCAGCGAAGACCTCCTCGTCCCCAGCGTTTGATGCAACTGAAGCGGAATGCCTAGCCATTGCCATGGTTCTTGACTTTTGCTGCCACCTTCCACTGCTACAGGGTGCAGGTTGTTAGTGATTGCAAGAATACTGTACATATGATATTGGGGGCATCCCACACCCCCCTCTGGCCTTTGAGGAGCCTAATTCTGAACTACCACCAGCTTCTCCAGAATCATCCTCTCCTCACACTTGCTTTTGTACCAAGAACCCAAGTCTCACTTGCCCACTCCCTCGCTGCGGAATGCTCCACGCAGGGAATCTCTGGTGAATGGTCTGCTGTTTGATGTTCCCCCTTCACTTCTTCATGTTTTCTCATCTCATATTACATGAATGAAACTTCCTTCCTTTCACAAAAAGGAAGGAAAAAAAAAAAAAAAATTTGGACCATTGGATAGGAGCAACGTGGAAAGTACGGGATATGTGAATGCACAGGTGGGGGGTGGGGGGGTGTTGTAGAGTTTGTGCCATTCAAGGATGTTGGGTGTGCTTCATTCAGGATCGATGTTCCTTTGGAGTCCGTTGGGGAAGAAGAACTATTAGAAGGAACGAAATTAGGCGTAGAAGAAATGAAGAAATTAAAGGACTTTCGTGCCGGGTTGGATTTGTTGTGTGATAGAAATTAAAAATTTTGATTTCGTTTCAGTTATTTGTTTGGTTGAATAAATTAGTGAAATTAAAAAAAAAAAAAAAGTTAAAAAGAAGGAGTACCTTTAAATCTATTTTATTTGAAAGGTTAATTTCTTGAAAATAACATTAATTCTTATTTACTTGATTATTTATTTTTTTATTTGATAATCTAGGTTTAACTATTTTAATGTGAGATTATTTAATATCAATTTTAAATGATGTTAACTAAATTCGTATTAAAATTATACATCATTTATATTTTTGATAACCTTCATATTTTATATTTTTAATATAATTATCAAATAAAAATTATAAAAATTAAGTCTACCCCCGTAACATCGATTCAAATAAATATAAACTGATATTAATATCAATATATAAGTAAATACAACTACATATTAACAATAATTTTTTTTCTTTTTTATCGCTTTCTTAAAAATACTAGGCAATAATTTATCTTCCACCGACGTGAACATATTCCAACACTCCCCACCCCCAAACTCCTCTTCCCCCCCACCCCCACCCACACACAACCTTTTGCATAGCTACACGACACAATACTAGGCAATGATTTTCAAAGTTATTCTCGAAATCTTTAGGTGCACTCATTGAATTACCTGATACTCACCTCGGCATCTTTGTAATTTAAATTATGTCCAGAAGGTTAAGACATTTAATTCTATGGTTCCTTCGATGTGACGAGCATGCCTTTCCAATGTTGTTCTAATTGATTGTGACACTAACAATCAAGGACCTTTCATATGTAGATTAGAGCACATCTTATGGTAATCATTTGAAGAATCTACGTTTTTGGTTCAAAGTTTCTTCTTTTTTTGGATAATGTAATATCAATGAGACTCGTTCACGATCACTCTCACACAGAAGGCCTCTCAGTTTCCTATTAACAAGGCTAAATAACTTCGAAACAAGATCATTCTTGACTTTGTAGATTAATTATAACAGCACCCTTTCTTCATAGGGCGTTTTAACCGGTCCAAATTAAAGGGTGTTATTTATGCTTCTTCCATCACGATACGAACGGGCAAAGAGAGAGGAAGGAGGCTCTCTCTCACACAGGATAGGCCAAGGACCTGCAGGAGCCTTCCCATTGTTACTTTACCAAGAAAACCATGGTAAATATGCATGACAAAGACGAAAATCATAGGTTCCCATTATTATAGGTCCACTTACGACCTTGCAAAAAAATATTCAAAAGATATTAAACACGATAAATTCGCATTACCTCCGACAACATTGATTGATCTTTGAAGAGATCTGACATTTGATAATTCAAATTTGAGAAAGATAGGATTAGTGACATGGTGGTAAATAATCGGATAGAAACAACATGAAATTAGGTGTTAAACATCTTATTGTGACTTCAAAATTCACCCCTACATCACCAGGCTTGGTACGAGTAAGAAGGGCTTCAAATTGCATAAAAATTGGAAAGTTCTATCTATGGCACAGAATTTTTTTCGATTCTTTTTCTTTGGCATTCCCAAATCGTTGAAAATCGAATCCCCTTCTCTAGAAAGTCCTCGTATCACATCATACAATTCCTCAATTTTCCAAATTATAATGGGATTCTTAGCCTTCAAATTTCAGGTTGGCCATACCCAACATCCTGCGTTCATCGTAGAAATCCCATCTTTCATTGATGTATTGACATTTTAACTCCTCTATCAAAATATTGTTAGCATTGTATTTCCTAGGGCAAGATTTAGCTTTAAATTTCCAAATCATGCCACCGCTCTATCTTGCCAATTGCCATCCTAACTGAAAACAGGGAATATTTAGCCACCATCTTCCGACTTGACTGATACAAATGTAGAGACCCACATCTAAATCAAGTTTGATTAATAAAAATAACAACAATTCCGAATCTAAAACAGCCACTCAAAGTGCTTAGCTCATACTTGTCAAGTGGTGATCCTCAAACCTTATAACTCATTCCTCACCTTTATGAGCAAATATGGAAGATAAAACTGTAATCGACTGAAGATTACAATGATGCAGATTGATTCAAGATGTCTTTTAAATATGCAAATGGGTCTACAATCTGCATAGATAGCCGGACGCATGCTGCTGCTGGCAAACGAGGGCGCTAGTCTGTTTTTTATTGTGCGAGTACGTCGATTTTAATGGACAAAATGTCAACGAACGATGGTGCCTCGCACATATGGGACTTTTGTTTATGCTACCAGTTTTCGCACTTACAAAAACTGCAGCATGCATGAAAAAAACTGCAATGCGCATGTATAAAAAAACCAACCCTTGAGACATGTCCAAAAATATAAGACATAAATGAGAAATATTCTAGCATCTGCATGGAATCTTTCTGCATCCCAATTTATCGTGTGTGTGTGTGTGTGTGTGTGGTGTGTGTGTGTGTGTCTCAATGGGCTTAAAAATTTTGAAAGCACATAGTCAACTTGCAATACTAGAATCATTTTTGACTACCTTCCATAAGTAGACAGATCCCAGCAGCTTGTTCAGAATCAGCCATACGTATGGGAAAAAGCAGATTGTGCAGGAATAACCCTTTATTCTTGCTTGTCAATAAGAGCTTACATTTAAAATCTGACTTTCCTGCTAATTGCATTATAATTTGCTAAGGGCTGCTCTAAGATGTGGCTGAAGACTCACCAAGTTGGTGGCCATCTGGACTACATAAGACAATCTGCCATCAACCACATTGAAGGTGCGGGTTATCAGCTTAACCTGCAGAAAAATAGCCAGGATGGATGTTATTCACGACCAGGTGGGAAGGAAGCATTTGCAGTCAATAATGTTGTATGACAATCTTTTTGACAAATAAGGATGCTGATTATCCATGATTTGAGGAACTAAATGTCTATGCGAGACCTATCAGTTCTCAGTGGTTTGTACGGCAGCTTATCACTTGCACAAGACAAAAAATTATCATAAAGCATGTGAAAGTAATCATTTGCTCTCAATGGACATATCAGTTTCATGAGATTGATAGGTCAAGGTTGCTTTATTTTTTCACAGCTGCTTGTGCTAACTGAGTGATCACTCCCATTCCTGCCGTCTTCCTCCAATTTGGGATCTAGGGATGGGGACAAAAATGGGAGGCTGGTTCCCTTTTGGGTGGATATGATTGCTTTTTTTTATTGCGAGGAGGGGGGCAGTGTAGGTTAGGAAAAGAACTTATCAAGATAAAGGACAAATGGTGATCAGAGAATAGGGTGAGAGGTCTTTTTCAAAAGAAAAAAGAATATGGTGAGAGGATGAGTGAAAGAGGGAGCAAGGAGGGGTGGGCCCTGGTGGAGGAAAGGCATTAAAGTAGATCATAAAGATTGAGAGGGCCTACTCTTGCACATCAACAATGAGTTAGAGATCAGTAAGGGGACTTTCTCTTGCACACCGACAAAGAATTAGAGATCGATGAGGAGCGAACATTCTCTGTTTTTGCACACCAACAAGGAGTTAGAGATCAGCAAGGAGCAAACATTCTCTGTTTTCACTGTAGGGGAAGGGTCATCAGGCAGCACAATGTCATGACCCAATCAAATGCAATGGCCTCCACCCATTGGATGTCGAGGCCTTGGACAGGTCTCCATGGCCCTCGCTGAGGAGACACCATCCAACTACCTTGCCATCATCTTGCATGGAGACACCTATATTGCAACTATTGAAAGGATACCGGAAGTTCTTGGACCTTGGTCTACAGCAGTTAGGGAAAGGAGACCTTCCTCAAGTGATGCCTTGTTGATGTGGTGGAGCGGATGCCTTCAGCAGGTGATCTCTGGGAAGCCTTGAAGGAGGCTTGGCACTTGAGGGAGCCTTTGTCATGTTGGTGAAGGGAAGATTTCTTCTGGGAAGTTGATCTATGAAGGTGCATGACAGGTTATTCTCAATCTAGCAGCATTGTAATGGAAGGCCATGACAGAGTTGGTGGTTAAAGAATGATGGTGCAATCAGCATGCAACCTCTGATTATGTCAATAGTTCAGATGGCTGTTGAAGGAATAACACTAAGGCTAAGATGTTAAATACCATCAAAGCAGTTGCTATGCCATTCATCTGTTGAGGCTACAGGTTTGAAGGGAGATGATATGCAACCAGTTGTAATCAAGGCAGAAGTTACACACGTGGAGGAGATTCTTCCATGGCTAGTTCTCTGAGTAGGGGGTTCATCACGAGCACTTCATTACAGCTTCAAAACTGTATGGCCCCTTAATTTGCATGTCGTGAGGAGAGGTGTTTGGGACTTGAAGATGCGTCACCAATTAGCAACACCAAGGTGGTCAGTGGCTGTGCTCAATAGGAGTGGCAGAGGAAGGATTAAGGGCAATCTCATAATTTTGCTCATCTTTTTGAAAAGGCAGTGGTTACAAATCAAGGATGAGATTTTGACCCTCGTTTGGTGAGCCAGGTGGATGCCAAGAATCTCTATGACAGATTTGTGGTGCAATAAATGATAGATGAACATGGAAGAGCAGAAGATGAGGAGTTGAAGCAGGCGAAAGAGGTGGGTGCATATCTCACCTCTGATACGATTGGGGAAGAGGGTTTAAATGCCCCTTCTTGTCAAGCAGCACCTGCAGATCCAGATAGTCCAGTTTAGGTAGGATCCAACTCTGGACCCAATTGGTGGAAACAAGACCCAGTTCAGCACTCAAGGGTTCCATGTTTAGGGCTTTGCTTTCTTTCAACCTGTAGATGCTATACATCATTCTGATAACATGGAGGGGGTAGTGACAATTCTAGGGCCTAGAGGGATCCTCTTGGAGTGGTTTAAGCTGGCAAGTCTCCATAAAAGACTAGTGGCAGCCTTGCTTTTGAAGCAGTAGGCTCTATTTTGGATGAGAGAGGAGTAAGTGGCAGAATATGGTAGGTGGGCAGCAATAGAGTGGATAAGGATGGGGACAGCGGTGGCAATTTAGATGGGGAGCAACAAAGGAGAGTAGGAGAATTAAGGGTTGGGAAAAGGGAAGAAATGATAACGGGGGGGGGGGGCGGCTCCCACCCATCACATCATGGTAGGTGTTTTCGAGGTAGGAATGTCATTAGGAGGTGTTGACATAGAAAATGAAATGCCTTTGGTGGCAATTTAAGGGTTCTAAGAGACCAGAGGAGAAGGGGTGTCCTGGGGGCCTACTTATTGAAGTGAAGGGTTAATATTTTGTTGCTTCAAGAGGCAAAGCTGGAGAGCTGTGGAGAGGAGGTGAGGAAGTCGGGAAGGGGAGGTTTGGAGGCTTTATGGATGCACCCTCTGTGAGCTGTTCAAGAAGCTCGCTTGTGGCATGCAGAAAAGGAACTCTTCAAGATGTTGTTGTCGTCTGGTTGGAAAGGCAGCTCAATATCCATGCTTTTAAAAGAGAAACTGAATTCTTGGTTACCAACATTTATGGACCCAATAAAGAAGATAAAGAAGCCTTCTAAAGGGAGTTAAGGGAGGTGCAGGAAAAAATTTTGGATGCCCCTAGACTGGAGGGAGGGGACTTCAATGTCACCCTTAGTGTTGATGATAAACCAGATAGGACGGGAGGCTTCTAATTTTGGAACCTGGTGGAAGACTTCAAGCTACAGGAGCCAAAGGCTTCAAATTATCTTTTTACTTAGGAGGAGTACCATTTTGGCTAGTTACAAATCAGAGCTAGATAGAGTTTTCTGCTCAATCAACTTTTTGGAGATCTCCCCTTTAGCAAGAGTGAAAGCATTAAAGCATCCTTTCTCCGACCATACCCCTCCATTATGGTTATCTAATGAGGATTTGCACCTGAAGACTTACTTTAATTTTGAGAAGTCCTAGCTGTTAGTGCAAGTGCACCTTAGTCCTTAATTTTGATGAAAACAAAACCATTAGTATTTAACAATTGCATTTGAGTGTTTAATTTACAGGATTAACGCAATTAGTTAAAGGTTTTAGAAGAAGCTCAAACTCGATCCATGGAGGATTGAAGAGTTTGATGGAGAAAAAAAGCATCGAGGAGCATAAAGAAGGAGCTTAGGACCTACAGCTTGAAGACTTAAAGAATAGGAGTTAGATTTACTTGTTGTGATCAATGTATTTATTTGTTACTCTTTTGTTTTCTTAGGATATTGTTAAAGAGCTACAAAATAAGGTTAAACACCCTAGTTAATCGTTGGGCAACATTAGGAACCCAAGCCAACACTTAAATCATCCAAAACAACAAAACTCAGTAGTAGGGCGCCAACCAATAATAGAATGCGCGGACTTGTCATGTTATAGCCAGTCGACTTACTACACAGCTCATCAATCGACTCCTTAGTAGGGCACCGACCAACGATCGAGCCATTTCCTAGATGTTGGTTGTATGACTAAAATCCTTGGAACTTGCACCCATTTAATTTCCTATTGATTTAGCTTAAATTTCCAGTACCCTTCACTAAGGAGACAACCTCCAACTGACCTGCCCTATCCTTTTGTAGCAAGCCGGCCATTGGTCGACTTGCTACTATAGTTTTAACTAACCACTAACCATCTGATCATGGAAGCCTAAAGTAAGCCCATCAGCTCTCTTTAAGGCAGCGACTTGTTTCATCTCTTGGTTGATCAGAGATACTCAAGCCACACAACCAAGTGCTAAACATTACCTTTCACCTAATTAAGTTCACCAATGGCTATTTTAAGGCCCTAGGCCTATTTAGAGTGTTCTAAACACCTTTATAACTAACCAAGGACATTCCTAAGCCTACACACACAATAAAGAAAGAGAATCAAGTGTACAACCCTCTCGAGTGCTACTACTTCCTATTACACGCACTTAAGAGTGAGATTGAGATAGAGAAATTGAGAAGTTCTTTAAGCAACCAAGTTCAAATATGAGAGCATCGAATAGCTGCGCTTCCATGCCATTTCACTTCCACTTTAGAGAAGTCATCTTTACCTATAGGAGCTAAGTTTAATCCTTATTTTGGGCTCTATAGGTCTTTCATTTTGTATTTTGTTTGGGTATTCGCATTACAAATTCCCATTTCCATTAGAGATAAAATACTCCTCGTGAAGAAAAGTGGTTGAGTGACACTACCTACGTTTAAGTAGTATGGTTTGTATTGCGATTGTATCACCCTCGGTTTAAAGTGATATATTAATAAATTTAATCAACTTGGTCAATCGAGAAAACTTAAGTAGAGAGACTTGGGTAGTAATTTTTATCCGGGTTGGGTTTTCATATAAATATCTTATCTCACTGTGGTGAATGCTTTGTGGGATTGATTCGTGATTTCATTTGATTATTATTTTTATAATTACACTATTCACCCCTTCTCTAATGCAAACCTTCACTGGCTTCTTGAAGGTGGTTTTGTAGACTTCAAGCACAAGGTCGAGTGGAGGCAGAAATCATGGGAAGTGTGGTTAAAGGAGGGAGACGCCAACATTGGCTTGTTTTCACATAGGTAGCAAATAGCACGTGAAGGAAGAACTTTATAGGAAAATTAAGGGTTTATAACACAACTATCCAAGGAATGCAAGAGATTAGACATGAACTTGCACAACACTTCTATGATCCACACCAAGGTGGAGATGGGTGGAACATGGTGTCCCAAGGTTGTCGATTAATGAGGTTGAAGGATTGACCAAGCCATTATGCAAGGAGGTGTCGCAACAATGGAGGTATTAAATGTTGAACGCTCTTCTAAATTAGACAATTTCCTAGTTCTTTTCATTGGGGAGTTCTAGGGTGTAATCATTTATGATGTGATGGCCTCCTTAGCCGAGTTTTTGAGGGGGAACATATACAAGCATCTTAACAAGGTGTTATTTTTTCTTTTGTATAAGGACTATGTGGAGAAGGTAGAGGATGGCCGCCCAATCACACTGTCAACTACCATTTACCTCATAATAGCCAAGGTGATGACTACAAGGCTACGAGAGATCATGGATGGGCTTGTAAGGAAGGCGTGATTGCCTTTCATTAACGGACGGCACCTAATTGACAAGTTTGGTGACAACTATGGAGATTATTTCCTATTGGCACAAACATGACTTGAAAGGCTTTTTGGGAAAGATGGACTTCTTAAAGGTATGACTCTATTAGATAATCTTTCTTGTGGGCTTTGTTACAGCATAGGGTTTTTCTTGCAAGGTGGCATGCTTGAATGAAGAGATGTGTCACTAGCACATTATTTTTCATGCTGGTGAATGGAAAGCTAAAACACACATGGATTCAGCTGCAACATGAAATTAGGCAAAGTTATCCTCTAGCACTACTATTGTTCATTTTAATGGTGGATGGACTAGCAAAGTACCCTTCCAAACTTGTGAGGCAGGCTTATTTCAGGGTTTCTCAACGAGGGGCATCCAAGAGACTAGTCCCAATTTTACACTACGCGGTGAAAGAGTACCATGGAAGGATCTAATAATCTACACTAAAGAGGGTGAATAGTGTCTAATGAAAAGTAATATCAAATTAAAAAATCAATTCACAAAAGCATGACACAATGACACCTCAATTTACAATGAAAACTCTTGCGGGTAAAACCACTACCTAAACCTCCCAACTTAGGATTTTTCCGACTAAGTAAAGTTAGTCAATCCACTATCCATATCACTTGAATGTTAAAATATGTAAACTGAGTTTTTCGCAGAAGTGCAGAACATCATGCTTTGAAAAATGTAGAAGAATGAGTGCGAAAGCATAAGAAGAATAGAAGTGGAACCACTTTTTCTCTTGGAAAATGCGTTGGAAATTATGTTGTGAAAAAGGCTGCCAAACGGGTGGAAAACAACCGTAAGTTTTAGAATCAGATTGATCGATCAAATTTAAATAATTAGTCGATCAAATTTCTTTTTGGTCAATCAAATTAATATGTTGGTTGATCAATCTTATATTTGGTTGATCAATCTTATATTTGGTTGATCTAATTAGTTAACAAACAGATTCCGTTTTTAGGTATATTGGTCGATCAATTTTTCCTATTTGATCGATCAGTACAAATGTTTTTGACTAAGAAGAATGTAAGCAAAAAAATCCGAGGTTCCTTACATCAATTCTAGACTCAAGAAATCTAAAATGATTACAATGGACTCAAACAGAAGATCTTCATCTTGACCCATGATAGAAAGATTGAATTTTCACCAGCATGATCCTGGAAGATTAACCAACAATAAAACATAATTTTGTTTCATCAAAATAGAGGTCTCAACACATGAATGACGTTCTATTTTTCATCGAGAGATCTATATATGCAACTAAGAAGCTTTCCACTATTGCATCTCTTCGCTGATTTCTCAAGACTTGGAATTAATGGTGAAAAGTCATCTTTTGTCCCCTCCAAGATAGAGTACTCTAAGGCCTTCACCTATGTAGAGACATTGAGGACACTAGTTAGACATCTTCCGCTGACATATTTGGTCCTTCCATTCACAACCTTTTCATTGAAGGCGACGAACTGGAACCCAATAATAGGGAACTAGAGTGTTGGAACATGTGCTTACCCTCCAAGAGTGGTCAGTTACTTTTGTTGAGATTTGTCCCTTCAACTATACATCGGTCAGTTACCAAACTTAGTGTGGAGGACCACAAGGAGGTAAACATGTTCATACACACAACCATTCCTCTTATAGAAGGTGCCATCCTTGGCAAAGCCATGAAGGATAGCAATGATCTTGACCTGTCTCTCAATCCATGGCAAGAAGTTGCCCCAGTGCTTGAGCGACACCCTTTCCTACAGATAGGGCCCCATATCACAGATTGGGACTACCCAAAATCACTTAAGTAAAGACTGCAGAGTCAAATGAAATCAACCTCCATGATGTGGTCAAAGTAAGGCAAAGTATGGTAGGTAGCCAGGGTGCCAAAGGCAAACAGTGAAGCTGCATTTCTTGTTATAAAGGATCAAACAGAAGTGTTAAAGATGCTGGCTAGTAGAAATGATGTGTTCGCACATGCATGTGGTGCTCATGAAGGTGGTGATCACCATTGTTGGAGTTGAGGGTGCTTCTGTTGAGATGAGTATTCGATGCATTAGAATTTTATTTTTGTTATATATGCATCGGCTGAAGTTCCATGTGTAATTTTCCCACTCCTCTATATAATGAGGATTTGGGCCATGCTAATAAAGTATCCTCCTCATTTCTTTCTATTACTTCGTTTTCTTTCTTATGTTGTTGTTGTTCTGGGGGGATGGGTGTGTGGGCGCACTTGTGTGTGTGTGCATGTTGGATGGAACTTCTCAAGTAGACTGAAAGCTGCACAATATTGTACAGCTGTTGGTGTTGAAGTCAATCTCAATAACATCAAAGTAGCAGTAGGGAGAGAGGAGAGACACTCGAAGGTGCAGATAAAAAGCCGCAGCATGGACAAGCAGAGCTCCATGGACAGACAGCTTGGAGGAAGCCCAGCACGCCAATCAAGAAGGCCAACGATTTTTGCATCTCCTATATCTCCCTTCCCTTTGGCTTCCCTTGAAGGCTGTGTCTGTATAAAATGACACCATGGCCACTTTGGTTCATTTAGGTTTAGTAGTACATGTTGTCCCATCTATGTTGAAATGATGCAAGTTAAAATTCACAGGATGTGATGATTTTGGTCACATATCCTAGAACAGTAAATAATTTTCCAAATTAAAATTTGAACCTCATCTTTAATTCAAGAATAAAGTTTCTTTAATTTAGCATACACTCACTTGAAAAACAAATCCATTCAGTTAGCACCCAATTACTCATTGCTATACCCCATACCTTTAGATTACTGATTACAAGACTTGGACAGCACCGCCCACTGCCAGCAGAATTAGATTTAATAGCATAGCCCAATGCCAGCAGAATTAGATTTAATAGCATAGCCCAATGCCATCATTATGGGCGTGTTTCACAATCAATCAAGAGAAAATCCAACATTAACATATTGGTATACTGAAGAACTTATAAACATTATGCACACATACCTTGGATGCATTTCCAACAAGTTCACTTTGAAGCTTTATGACTTTATTCTCAGAATCATAGGTTCCTTTCTGCATGTAACAGCAACAGCAAAGTTAGAAGGAAGTGTAGCCTAAAATAAGCACTTTAGCCAAGGCAAAGTCTGAAATCATTTAGAATTGATCAGACCAAAAGTTATATATTCCTGAGAAAGTTTTCATTTTTTTTAGAAGGAAAATATAACAAGTTGAGTTAGTGATTAAAAATAAGTAATTTTAAAGAAATGTGAAAATGTCACTTTACAAACATAATTCTTACAAAAATCTTTTAAAATAAACATACAAGATGAAGGCAGGTACTATAGAAAGAGCATGATTTTTTCTTCCAAATTTCCATTGGGTTGTAATTGGAAATCTAACAAACACCATGAAAGTGGCTTTTTTTTGGAAAAGTGTTCATTGTGACGTACCCTAGCGAAAGCTTAGACTAGAAATGGAATTCTTTTTAGAAAGAAAAATGTGGTTATATGTTAGATTGAATATTAATGGTCATTTAAGGAAATCAAAAAGAGAAAGAGATCTCACAAGATTACACAAAAAAGAGTTATTTGCCCAGAAATCCTCATGGTATGATAATGATTGCATAGAACCATCGAGCTATTGATTTGGGCGAAAGACCCCTCTATGATTTTGATCAGAAAGGCAAACCCCCATTTTGTGGCCTTTTGCATTTCTCCAATCCAAAAATACCTTCTCCCCTCCTCACCGTCGCCGCTACTGCCTTTCAACAAATTTTCCTCCGCCCTTCTTTCCAAGATGCCACCTCCATCCTCCTCAACCCCTCCTGCCACTCCCACCACGTGCCCACCCCCTCGTTACTGATGCTACGGCCATTGCCAAGATCAATGCATACCAACAGAGGGACCAAAGGTCGGGGACATCTGTGCCTTAATCCATTCATCACAAAGTCAACAGAGGGAGATTGGATTCGAAGAGATTGAAGTGAATGGCATCGATGTTCGCGATAGGGTCAACCAAATGCATGGAAGAGAGCGGCAGGGATTGCAAATAAGGCATCAACAGCGACAGTGTCGAAATTCTTAATCCATTCATCACAAAGCCAACAGATTCAACATTAACATGCAAAAGTTAGACAACTCCTCAAGCAACCTGGTTGTACAAATCAGGATTAGTCTCGGACATGAAGCAATCAATACTTTCATACTTGAACCTTTCTCAATGAGATCACCACACTTGCACGGTTTTCTTTACAAAGCAAACCCAAACTTCCTCCACGAATTCTCATCCATGAATCCACGCCCAATCTTCCATGCACTCATTTGTATGAAAAATCCACTTCCCTCTTCGACGAAACTGATTCTGGAAACCACTTCCAAACGCACCCCCGAAATAAAGCAGCAACTGAAAAAGGAAAGGGGAAGTACCACAAGCTCTTTCACCAACTCATCCCACCTGGACCTCAGCAAGACCGGTGCTCTGAGCTACCACCACCTCAATGGACCCATCAGGCTTCGGCCTCCAGTAGCCGCTCTCCGCGTGCATGGGCTCCCCCGACTCCAACTTCCACGTCCTCTGCGCGTACGCTATCACCGGCTACATATACACATACACATATCAATCACCATCAACAGCCACCCGCCCTACACATGTATGTGTGTATATATATATATGCAGTCCAGTGTTCTTTTATACGTATATATATATGTATATATTCAAGGCAAAGACAACGTCGTCACCTTTCCGGAGTGGCAGAAGGTGATCTCCTCGCCGTACTTGAAGGAGTTGATGGTGGGGAAGCCCCCTTCTCCCACGCCCCTCCACTTTCCGAGGAGATACGCCAGTGGAGAGATCGCGGGATGGAGGGAAGGCGCTGGAGGAGTCGTGCCGCTGCCTTCCATGGTCTCTTCTCTTGGCTGTCTATAGTGCGGAAGGGAGATTTCGGGTATTGCAGCCGCTACCCTTTATCCGTCCGACTGATACCTATGGAGAGGTGGAGGTACGGGATGGCCGTCGCCGGTGACAACTCGAGGAGGTGAGCGTGGAGGATGGAGATGATCGTAGCCGTCCACATCTTTGACTTCCATCCATCTGTTTCTTTTCCCTTTTTTTTTTTTTTTTTTTTCCTGGTAAGGTAAGTATTTTTCTTGCTCAAAAGGGATGAAGGCATCATCAGTTACGTCAGTTCGTACGACGATCGAGGAAAAATCCCAAATGTTACGTAGTGTGAGCATTTGCAACATCAAAATGAGTCAAAGCTAAGCGTCGATAGATTATCGAAGAAAAAAAATCTTAGACAGATGTCTAGATCGAGAGGGAGTAAGGACACTTAAAAGAAAAGGTGCCGATGGGATTTCTCATGTTTAGGGCATAAATGATGCAGTTTGGATCAATTGTCATTCCCCAATCTCTCATCTCGGAAGTGGTTGGTAGCCTGACTTTTATCTTTGATGGTGGCAATCTAATCAGATTAGGATGTTCAGAATGAGAGAGAATAAGGGCACTTAAAAGAAAAAATACTGATGGGATTCTTCATGTGTAGAGCATGGGATGTAGTTTAGATCAATTGTCATTCTCCAATCCCTCATCCTGGAAGTGGTTGATAGTCTGATTACCCCACAATAGGTGTAGAGGTGGTGTGGGAAGTGGAAGGCTAGATTGGGCATGGGAATTAGGCTAGGTTTAATGGGTGGTGTGGGAAATTAGTGGTGGTAGAATTAAGGCAAAGTGCACCAAAAGAGTTAAATGAGCTCATTCGATGGAGAGGAAGCTATCCACTATTGTCTTCACTTCGTAATTGAGCATAATTTGTTCTTCTTCTTGGGTTTAGCTAAGCTCATTGGTTCCTGTAATAAAAAATAGAAACTTATTAATAGCTAAAGTCCTAAAATATATGAACAATCCTAAAGTGTAGTAATGCCTAAAAGACCCTAATTCTACTGTAATTATGCAACTATTACTAATAACTAACATAAATTAAGCATGAATTAACTAATAACATATAAGTTCATCAATGGCACTTTGAGGTGGCACATGCTTAATTTATATGTTATTAAGCTAATTCATATAACTGCTAAGTTAGGGTTGTTCATCAAGGGCCTTTGAGGCAACACATGCGATAAAGACATGTTAAGCAATCAAGAGGAGTGCCTTGATAGCAATTGAAGAGGTGCTTCAAGTGGAGCATGCTTGGCTTCTCTAGGTGGTGGTTAAGACTTCAAAGGTTTGGGCCTTCTTAGGACAATGAAAGTTACTGAAAGAGATGGCTACCAAGGAGAATTTCTTAGCAATCACCACCGACGGGCAAAGGAGCCACTTCAATCAATTGTTGAAAAGGAGGTGGATGAGCTTGTGTTGTTCATCTTGACTGAGTCAAAGTAATCCAAGGGTCACTTAATTCCCTTTTGTCATGTTTTTGTTTTCTTCTTTTCCAGTTGTACTTAGATGAGGTATGTGAAAGGTTCGATCACATCGACCTCATCATATCACAAGATTATGAAAACACAAAATTTAGTGTTTAAACATTTTTAAATACAAGATTGAATCGATGTAATAAAATAATCAAGCAAACGAAAAATAAAAACACTAAAATCTGAAAACACATCCGACAAACTAGTTTCCTTGCATTTCAAAATCCAATGAGATCAAGGATTATACCTTTGAAGGCGACGTTGTGCAATGTCCAAAGATGCGATATCTCCTCAAATAAGTCTCGGTAGAAACTCCATCCAAACCTAAACCTAAACCTTTCAAAAATATTTGTAGGGATTCCTAGACCTAAATGTAATTTGATGGGATCATCGGATTAAATCTTAATTGATAACTTCATGTTTAGCCCATAATAAATTATGGAAAGTTTAGATGTAGTATTCAAATTCAAATTAATTGTAATTCAATACTTGAATTATATATCTAATCAAATTAAATGTAATTAATTGTCAAATCAAAAATAATTTAAAGTATTAAATTACATTGGATTTATTTTTTTATTAAGAATCTATCAAAATTATTGTTGGATTGAATTATATGTACGTACAAATACTATTTTTTTACGGATTACGAATTAATTGGATTGAATTATATATATTCTAAATTTCATGTATCACATAATGGATCGGATTGGTAGACGCCTGGATCTCAATCTAATCTAATCAAGATAAATTGGTTAATCCAATCCAATTTTAAAGCGGTAAAAATTCAATCAAATTAAATTGTGATTAGTTCAATTCATGTGTACCCCTGTCAGCAATCCTTGTTTCTGATGTAGAGCATATTCTTGGTGTTTAGTTGCAATGCAAGAATTAATATATAGTTTCGTAGGATTTTTTTTCCCCCACAACCTTACAATTACGTTTCTCACCCTGGCAAGGTTTTCTTTCGTCGTCTGCAGAGGACCCTTTTTTCTGACATAATTTGAGCCATTGCCCCATGGGCCATTTCTGTCCCCATCTATTTTCATTTTCGTTTGGACCATATCTCGTTCGTCTCCATATATCCTTTGTCGCTTCACGTGGGAGCAAAGTGGACGACGATCTCATCCTTTCCACACCGTCGCTTCCATCTCTGCAACTTTGGTCCAGGAAGTAACGAACGACCTCACCCTCTTTTCTCTGTTAATTGAACTAAGGTTGGCTCGAAATAGAAATATTATATTCACAAAACATTTCATTGAAGCGAATATTCTTGGCAGCTTTGGGTCATGGTTTTTTTTTTTCTGATGACTCAAGATTCGTCCAAATATCATAGCCCATTACCCTCTGTCGAAGTGCCAAGACCTCTACATCTTCTTCCAAATGCTTCAATTCATTCAAACTCCAATTAGCTCCGAGACATAAACCATCGCTTCAATTTCGCAACAAACTAGTTTAAAATCCGAACACGGTCGCTCCAACCAATTCATTTACACGCTTGATTTGCTCAAGTTTTTCTTTAAAAATTAAGTCATAATAATATGCTTGATTTTACCATCGACCAATTTGCATAAAAGGAGAAGGAAAATTGGAGTGGATGTTGAGATCAAATGCTCGTGATTAGTTGCCATGTCAGCTAATCATCCATCTCATAAGATGGTATAATTAATCATCCACGTTTTGGCAACAGCCCAGGTGCAGGTTCCGTAAGCCCAATACTCCAAGGGCCAAGTCACCACGTCCCTACCACCTCTCCATCACTCCATTAATTAATGTCTCCCCCCTCCTGCAGTCTGCACATCCACCTACCAGTGTCCATGGCTCGATGGCTCCGATTTTGGACACAACTTTAGTGCTGAGAACCTCAAGCTGGGAACTATTATCTATATCTGCCCACTTGTTGCCATTTTCCTTTTATCAAATGCAAAGGTATATATCATTCAATCATAGAGCAACAACCATTACAAGTGGCACAAGAGAATTTTGATTGTGAACAGAAGTACCATGATTATTGGTTCAATCTCCAATCCGCTGATATAAATAATCATCAAGCCTTTCTTTAACATGAAAGCAAGGATTGCGTCTTTTGACCAAGTACAGGTGGTACGTACTTACATATCTTACGTTTAGCAATCCAACTTTATGCTGGAGACCCTGGAAATTCTCTGCCAGGCACTTTAGAGCTCCCATTCCTGGGGTTTCTAATAACACTGATGGCATTAATATTACCAATATAAATCAAAACATTAGGCCAATCATCTACCACACTTGGCAGTCTACCTAACAAAAAATTAAGTCCCTCATTATTCCTTCTTGGCGGTATAAGCATAATAGATGTCAAAAATTACCATTTTTTACAATTGACATTTGATAACATACAATGTAATTTAGTATTGCACAATGTCTACTTCTACCTTCAAGGAATCTTTTAAAGGATAAATTAGATTAGATATTTTAGGGTATAGTTAGTTAGTGTCACGACCTAAACCCATATCCTACAGGATCCGAGATCGACTCGCCTCGACTAATCCCAAGACTCAGTCGTCCAACGAGAAATAACCAAGTAACATGTATCAATTCATCTACCACACAAGTACAGTAGCTAAGCAGAAGAAAATTGGCACAAAAGAAGAAACAGAACAGTAATGCTAAAATATTACGTGCCTTCAAGAATAAGAATATAGCCATCACAACAAAACTAGTACAGATAGAGAACATAACGGAAAAGTACTGAAAATATAACTACAGGAACTTACTACAACTAGAAGTAGAAACTATAGCTGGGCTCGACTAGGTCCAGTGTCCTCAGCAACCGGTAGCTCGGGCTGCTCAAATTCCGGACATGTACAAAGTTATATAACTGGAGTCAGCTAACGCTAAATAGAGTGGTGGCGAAAAACATAAAGTACATTTAACATATTATTTCCCTATTCCAATTATCTTATAACGTGTTACTGTATAGAGATCTCTAATTAGGATCCATTACATTAATTTAATCTTCCTGTTCCCTAAAGGAACGATCTTGCTTTCAGTTTTCCTGTGATGCAGGATGCACACGTAGCACTCTCCCAGTCGGGAGAGTCCCTCCGTGGTAGTCTTACACCCAGTCTACCACCCCAAGGTCACGGTCGTGACATAGCGATGACTACGGCACACGTGATAAGCGCACGGGTAGCTACCTTGTACTGGCACACGGTCAGTCGTTTCCCCTAGCGGATACGCCTCAACGTACAACGTGGAACAGTATAGGGCCTTGCCCTCTCATAACAGAACAAGGGTCTCGCCCCTCCTCAGTCCGCATACCCATATCTGACTATCCCGATTTGCCTAACGGGCTAACAAGAGTCAGTGTAAGGTGGCAATGCCTAACCCCGGGCCCGCTAGGGCGGCTAGCTCCCCCTACACTAAGTAGCTCACCTCGGTACCACGTATACGAGGGCTAGCAAGAGTCGACGTAGAGTGGCCAAACCCACCCTGAGTCTCAACCCAAGGGCGGCAAGCTCCCCTCTACACTACAAGGGATAATTGCTCTCGTCGGTACCATGTACACGAAGGTCAGCTCACTTCCTTTAATGGTCGCCTGTGGGCGGCAAATTCCAGAACCATCTGGTTCTCTATACTGCATCATTTTTATCTTATTCTACATTCCCCATAGGGTTCGTACATGAACTTTTCTTTATTCCATATCTGGTTTGTTACATACAGAACAGGCATCTCAGTTTCCACAGTACGAGTTCATTTTTCCTATCCATAATGTAGTTCATTTCGGGTAGTACAGGTAGCTTATGATTTATTTAATCATCCATCTCTCTACACATGCATCTTTTCTATCCCTAGTGTTCATGTCATAACCTAGGGTTCAATTGAATAACTGTATTCTAGAGCATACGTTTATTTCTTCCTAGGATTCATCTCACATCCTAGGTTTTAACTAATTGCATGCATTTTATTTAACTTGGAGAATTAGTTAAAACTACTCTACCAGGATAATCGGGTGGAATGGGGGCTCATACAGCAGCTCCCGACGTCTCCGTAGGTCCCGTATGTAGATTCCCTAATAGGAGGGGGTGACGTAATAATTACGGAAATAAATATAAACAATCTCACAAAATAGACAATCACACAAGTACACAAGTATTTTTTAGGTGGAAATCCAAACTGGGTGAAAACCACCACCTAACCCTCTCGAGTTAGGATTTTCCGATCAACCAAGTTGATCAAAATCCACTAAGCGAATCACTTTAAACGAGGGTGATTCAACCTCAAATACAACCACGCTACAAGTGCGAGGGTAGCGTTCCTCAACCCCTTCTCTTCACGAGAAGGATTTTGTCCCTCGAAGGAGATGGGAATTCGCAAAGCGAATACCCAACCAAATAACAAAGATAAAATAAACAAGTAATCCTATAGAGCCAACAAAGTAATTTTTAACCTAAGCTTCTATAGGAATTAGGATGCTTCCCTTTGAAAGGAGTGCGTCGACGACGCGGATGCATGAGCCACGCGACGACGCAACTTCGCTCTCGTGAACTATGGAGGGAGAGTGGGTGCGCGAAGGCTTGATGCTCTCAAGATGTAGAACTAGAGCTTGGAGAGCAAGAGAGTCTTTTTGGACACAAGAGTGTGAAAGTGTGTAGTTAGGTGTGTCTTGGTGTGTAAAGGCTCCCCTCTATTTATAGAGGCCTTAGGAAGGCTTTGGAAGGCTTAGGAAAGGTTCCATAGCCGTTGGGTGCAAAGCCCAAGTGAATCAACCCGAAATCAGGAACAATCATTGCACTGACAGGGTTATCAGACGTCTAATTCTAGCATCAGACGTCTGAAAATAAGGTCAGACGTCTGATTTTGGGCGGGTTCCTTCCTGACTTGAATCAGATCTAAACAGGATTCTTGTGCAAGTCCATCAGACGACATACAGGACGTCTGGCACTATGTATGGACGTCTGGAAACCTACTTTTTCGTGGGAATGGATTTGCAACGGTTAGAAAATCTCTGAGAAGAGATTTTCGGGTCAGTCAAGGCAAAATGGTCAATTATCAGACGTCTGGAAAGGCCTAAGGACGTCTGATAAGGCTCTAACGGTCATATCCTTGAGTGTTTATTAAGCCAGCCAACGGTCCACTAATTGGACGTCTGGTAAAGTCATCAGACGTCTCCTAAGACGTCTGGTTTAAGGTCTGGACGTCTGATTTCATCAGACAGAACTAACTATGTCCAGCCTAAATGTTATCAGACGTCTGAATCAACAGTCAGACGTCTTAAAACACTTTATTAGACGTCTGATTTTGGAATTAGACGTCTGGAAATGCTGTTTGAACCCTATATTGGTTTTCTAAGTTCTCTACAGAAAACCTAAGTATCCTAGGGTTATGCTGGTGTTCCTAAGACTACTGTTAGGGTACTTTGAGGCTCTTTAACATAATGTTCTAAGGAAATAAAGAGCAAGAAAATATAAAGACAAGAGTACAAGAAAGAGATAAACAGAATTCTATCCTATTCTTCTTGTCCTTCCATCTTCAATCTATCGCTCCTCGCGAATCTTCTCCGTTCTCCGTCGAGCTCCTCCAATCCGTCCTGGATGCAAGCTCGAATTCCGTCTAATCACGTCTACATTTGCAATTGACCTGAAATCTAAGACTCCAAGTGCAAATGTTAAATAACACGTATTTTGTTATCATCAAAACAAATGATCGTGGTGCTCTAGCACCAACACCGTACGCTTGACGGACTGGAGACCTAAGAGGTGAATGGACAGGTCAAAAGGATTCCAAAAGATACAGACAAGCTACCATTACGTGAAGAAATTTGTACGAAAAACAACGATATTTCGTTTACGGAAAATCGACATCGTTTGGGCCTTTAACTGGCCTAAAAACATAAGGTCTGCTAGAAATCAGACGTCTGGGAAAGGGGGCCAGACATCTTAAATGACTCGCAATCATACCTCTCTCGGGACGTTTCTATCGGACGTCTGGAACATAGTGCCGATGTCCAAGGGTTCCATCAGACGTCTGGAGATGCTCCTAGACGTCTGAAACTGCCTCGGTCCGCCTTCCAACTTCTGATACATGTACGTGCATTGTCAGGACTTTGGCAGAGAAGAAAATACAGAAGAAAGATCTCTACCAGACGTCTCATTCTACCTTCGGACGTTCGGTAAGACATCTGGATGTCACCTCAGACGTCTAATTCCGCAGAAAAATGACTTCCGCGGAATCGCTCTGGCTTTCCTCGCCACAGACGCTACAGTAGATCAGCACAGCGCCCTCCGCTCTCGCGCTCAGACTCGTGATCAGCTCTCCGCTCCGCTCGCTCTCTCCCTCTCTGGCTCAGCGTGAGGTGTGAGACGAAGTGGAGGAGGAGGACTTATAAAGGAAGAGAAGGTGAAGGGAAGGGCATGGGTGAGGGAGTGGCGCGGAGTGGGCATCGCAGGGAGGGGAGAGGCGGTGAGGGAAAGGCATGGCGTACATATAGTACGCACCGAAGAGAAAAGATATTTTCAGACATCCGGCGATCTCTCTAGACGTCTTAAAAGATCGAAAGGTGACGAGTCGTTTTAGTTAGATTTGATTGTTCTACTATTTTTAGCTTTTTTATTTTTGGTAAGCATTTTATTATGTTTTATTATCTTTCCTTTCATACCTATGCTATCTTTATATGTAAAGAGGGCTAAGACTTGCTTAATAAGATAACACTGAGGTGTATTTTCTTAACGTGGTATTAGAATGGTGATCCTAGATCGGGTTGTGTGTAATGAACAGATTGATCATCGTGCCCTAAACGTGAAAGGCGATCATGGTTGGACCATGATCTGTCATATGGTGATGGCGATGGGGATTAGGTCTACCGATGCATAAGGGTGACTACGCTAGTGATGATGAAGATGTGTTGACCATGCCTAGGCCCTACACAAAAATACATGGTGCCAGTGACCTCATCGGCGATGAAGGTTGTTGTAGTAACAACAATGGTTGTTGTTACGTTTTGTGTGGGGACAGTGGCCTCCATTGGTTGTATGAATATGAAGGTAGAATGTGATTGTAATAGGATAGATTCACATCCTATTGTGCTTTGGATCGTCTCCTAATATCTATCTCTGATCCTTTTGCTGTATTACTAGTGGGAACATGGATTGTGTACCAAAGGCTACACAAGAGATCATTGTGTGTTGGTGTGGACATGACAATGGTAAAGAATAGGATTTCGAAGATCATGCCTAGCATTACTTCTAGGCAATGGATAATCAACTCAAAGGCATCGATTCACCTTAGAGGAGATACTACCTTGTTGAAAACCCTCATGAAGTCTGGGCATGTAAAGTCGGTAAAGGTGGCAAACGAGACTCTCTCTCCTATCATCATGATCGATAATGTTTAGTTATCTTCCAGATTTCAGTTACCAAATATGCACTGTGTTCTAGAGTTCCCTATGAACTTGTTGTCAGCATGTAGTATTTGTAAAGATCTCAGATGCTGAGTTATATTTGACAACAGGCACTGTCGCTTCAAAGACAAACAAACCAACGACATAATTGGTGGTGGGATTGACAAAGATAGACTATATCTTCTTGATATCTCATCTCAATCTGCTGGAGCCATCTTTATCTATACAGATTCTCTGTTGTGGCATCACCAACTTGGTCACCTGCCTGTGGGAAAAATGCGTCAGATGTTTTCTAAATTAACACCTAGTATCACCTTCGATTGTGAGGTTTGTCAATTGGGGAAGCAACATGGGAGCACGTTTTCTCAGCTCATCGAAGGGATTAACACTTCTTTCCGTTGCCTCATACATTGTAATGTATCGAGGCCTATGCGAGTCACCAATGTCAAAGGCTGTAGATACTTTATAGTGTTTGTGGATGACTACAATAGATCTACCTAGGTCTTCCTGATGAAGAATTTCTCAGAGATACTTTAGATTGTGCAACGATTTTTTACAAAAAATTGGACTATGCATTCTTTATGCATAGAGGTGTTTTGGAGAGTTCATGCAAGCAAACCTCCAGGCCTTCTTTACTAACAAAGTAACTCTCCATTAGGCATCATGTGCAAATACCTCACAATAGAATGGAGTCATGGAGCGAAAGCTTCAGCACATGCTAGATATTGTGAGGACTCTTCTTATGTTCATGAACATACTTGTGCACTTTTGGGGAGATGCAATACTAACTGCCACATATCTAATCAACAGGGTTCCATCATTAGTCCTTCGAAGTTGGATTCCTTATGAGGTATTACACCCAGAGTCTAAGGGACCTTTTTCCTTGCCCCTGCACATATTTAGATGCACATGTTTTGTCTAGGCCTTTGATGCATAGGACATGTTTTCTTCTTGAACTTTGAAGTGCATATTTATGGGGGTATTTTCATACCCATAAAGGATATGGGTGTTATGATCTCGTGCATCGAAGATATATGGTGACTATAAATGCCACCCTTTTTGAGAAAGTACCATTCTTCTCTGAAGAAAGGGAAAGCATTGAATTAGCTCCACAGAAGACTCAAGTGTATCATCAGAGACACACCTCACTTCTCACTACTCCAAAACCTACAAAGGATCATACAATGTGGGGGCCACCCTTGATTGGCCAAGAGGATGCGGATGATTGATCAATTGCCCTTCAAAAGTCTAGCAGATCTTATACTTTGCATCCTATCACCATTTATTCTTTTTTGAAACAAATCCTATTACCAATTATATGACTATTATCCACTTGCGAGGTGACTTGCAACACTTTGCTATTATGCTTACAATACAATACTACCTAGAGACTATTAGGAAGCCTTATAGGATCCTTGCTAGAGAGCAACCATGGATGATGAGATGACTGCACTAGCCACACACTTGGGATTCGGTTCCCTGTCCTCCTATCACAACCCTAGTTAATTGTAAATGGGTCTACACTATTAAATATCAGGATGATAGCACCGTGGATAGATTCAAGGCACACCTAGTGGCTAAAGGCTTCACCCAAACCTATGGTATTAATTATCTTGAGACATTCTTCCCAATGGCACGAGTCTCTTTTATATGTATCATTATATTCATGCCAATAAATAGACAATGGCCTCTTTATCAGCTAGGCATTAAAAATGTATTCTTGTATGGAGACCTCATAGAGAAAGTGTACATGTGCCAACCCCCAGGTTATAAAATTCAAGGAGAGTGTGTTTGCAGATTGAACAAGGCCATGTATGGCCTCGAATAGAGCCTAGAACATAGTTTGAGAGGCTAAGTACAAAGGTGTAGAAAATTGATTTTAGCCGATCCTCATCGGGTCACTTAATCTTCATTAAAAAGCATGCACAATAGGAAATCATTTTAGCAGTCTGTGTAGATGATATGATCCTACATGGTGATGATAAGGAAGGCATATGTTAGACGAAGTTTCTATGCAAGACCTTTGTTAGAAAGGATCTTGAGTACTTAAGGTACTTTCTTGGGGTAGAAGCAATACGACAGGAAACTGGTTTATCATTATCCCAAAGAAAGTATACACTACATATTTCGGAGGAAGCAAGAGTTTTAGGGGCAAAACCATCTAGAGTCCCAATTAATCATCAGAAGAAGGCTATACTACTTGAGGATCACCCACCATTTAAGATTGTCACGAGATACAGGAATGTAGTGGGCAAGCTACCATATCTAACAATCACTCGCTTGAACATTAGCTTTGCAATTAGTGGGTTAGTCGGTACATGGAAAAGTCATCCTATAACAACTGGCATGATGTGTGCCTAATTTTAAGATACCTGAAAGGGAATCCAAGTAAGGGACTTCATTACAAAAATAATGCATCTGTTGATATTGTCTTGTACTTCGATACGGATTATGCCAGGGCAATTGAGGGTAGAAGATTAACTACCAGATACCCTATATTTCTTGAAGGGAATCTTGTGTAATGGCGAAGCAAGAAGTAGATTATGGTGGCTCGATTTCGTGTAGAGGATAAATACAAGGCGATGGCCCACGTGGCTTGTGAAGTTAAGTGGGTAGCATCATTTCTGAAGGATCTTGGGATTTCTGCGTGTATGCCTGTTCTCTTTTATTGTGACAATAAGTCGGGTATCTACATTGCCTCTAATTCAGTGTTCCACAAAAGGACTAAGCACTTTGAAGTAAATTGTCATTTTGTACAAAATGTAGCTATGGAAGGAAAGACTTGTACTCTATACATTACTTCTGAGATGCAACTTGCAGATATCCTCACAATGGCTCTTACCAGGAAGAGGCATATATTATTGTGTGACAAGTTGGAGCTTGAAAATGTCTACACTCCAACTTGAGGGGGAGTGTTAAATAATAAATTAGATTAGATATTTTAGGGTTTAATTAGTTGGGTTTGACCCTTGGCAATTATTTTAAGATAGCTGGCTCATCTTCTTCTAACGAAAGCTTGGGTCTTAATTGTGATAAGGGACTTTAACATTGGGGGGTTGGGGGGGATGAATTTTTTCTTAGGAGTTGAAATTCTTATGGGGTATGCTGATGGGTTAGGTAACAAGGTTTTGTTTGCAAGGAGAAATTGGAAAGAAAAATCATCATTGAATTCCTTGAATGGGATTTGAAAAGGAAGAGAGTTGATCAAGTGGGGATAATGCAAAGAAGTGAAGGCTTAGAAGGATGGTTGATAGCCATGGGTTGATAGTTGGCTTTTGAGGAAGATTTTGAATTGAATGAGGGGATTGAAATATCTAACTTAAGAAAGGAGTAATTATATCTTTGTAGGTCTTTGAGAGTTCTCTCTTTTCAAGAGTAGTGAACATTCTCAAAGTTGTGCCTTTGCTAAACTAGTTGGAAATGGAGGAGGGTTGATTGAGGGGCTCTTGTTGGTCATGACTAGGGTGATTGCTAGTAAGAGAGGCTCGTCATTGTCCATTCCAAGGACACCTATTTTAGTAACTCTTGACAATGAGATATTTTTAGATGAAGAATTCATTTAGCATGATTGTGCCATTTAGAACCTAATTTTTCATTTTTCCTTGAGGCTCAAAGAGAGGGGAAAATGATACTTGACTGGCTCCATGGTCTTGTTCTCAACATGTTGAGACTTGAATTCTTTCAATGTTACAAAGGCAACAAGCAGCTTTGAGCAATCTTCTCTTTTATTCAATAAGGCCATAATAGTAGAAGTATGAGACGCGCATACCTAACAAGAAAGATGAGATTTTTTCCTTTGAAGTTGTTCGCACAAACTTGCTTTTGGAGTTCTTGCTTGATATCAATATCTTATTTGATTAGCATGAAGTATCCTTCTTTACTTATGTCAAAATCTTGGTTCCTTGCTCCAAGCGACCTATCACTTTAAGTAAGTGCAATTTTTCTTCCATAACCCTAGCCAAAGGTCATAAATTTAGATGCACAAGGACACCATAGTGAAGGACTAATGCTAAGGATTTTCCTTGAGACTGCAGCTTGCCTTTAGTATTAAGTATTCAAGGAGATGTCATGGGCTTCTATTTGAAAAGACTTTTTTCTCTTCATTGAAAACCACCATCCAAGCAACAATGCAACTTGTCATATCTTACATTACTTGCTAGATTGGTAGACTTTGCTTAGAACTTCTATTATAGCTTTAGAATGGATTCTTTTATTTGTTAGTACCTTGAAGCAAATGCATTTCTTTGAAGCTTATGGTTCCTACATATTTGCAAGCCTAATTGTTATAACCTTGCTAATACTTTCTCTCTTTAATAGGCCTTCAATGCCTGTCATTAACTTTAAGTCTTCTTGGTCTAAGGCAACACTCATACTTGGGGGTCTAAGGCAACACACTTGGGGGTTAACCCTAATGTTAAAAATCCAAGTTTTGTTCATCCATACCCATGTTATGCTAATACCAATTGGAAAGATTATTAAGTAAAACATGGGTTTCGTAACTCTATGACATGTTTCTAGCATTGATTTCAAATAAACAAGAAATGGTGTTAACTTCTATCTACAAAGTAAGTAGCAATGGGAGTTTACAGAGGACTACTTTACAAAACCTAGGTTCACTAACCTCTTAAGTAAACTAACTTTAATAACCAAGTTGTGGTGAAAAGGGTTACATCGCTCACTAGGGTATGGTCAAGCAATGGGAACACCTAATTTTGGCGGGAGAGACCCAAGTTTGAATCCTCATTCTTGCATTATCCAAAGGATTGGTCTATAGGAGATGGCTAATGTTTCTTCAATTTGCCCAATTGGAATTCTGGGTCATCAAAAGAAAAGGAAAAAAAAGGATCACACCTTCACTAAAGTTGGCCCTCTAATATAATCTCCACTACTTTATTTAAGGTTAATGATGTGTTTGACTAAGTGATCGAGTTCACTCAAACCCAATCGTTAAGATTAACAACCAAAAGCAAAAAAGACAAAGTTGATAACCTAAATCTATCTATACATTGTAGTCAAGGGAGGGGAACTAATCTTAAAGACTGCACTTGAGTTTTTCTTTTTCTTGATTTACAATCTGGGTGATTTTAATTTTTCATATACGATAGACCCTTTTTATATGAGGTTTAAAGTCCTAATTATTATATGTAAATATTTATTCTTCGGGGAGCGTAATTGTTCTCTCCAATTCCCAAGGTCTCACTTCACCTTTGTATTGTTTCACCTTCTAAGTCATTGCTTGGATACCAAGTCGGCTTCACACAAGATAGGCAAGGGGGGCTCACTTTGCTCTTCCCAGGCTTCTTAGGTGACTAGTTTTGCTGCTCGAGGTCATCTGACTGCCTCTATCAAGTAGGCTCGTTGATTTGTCGAACTTGTTAGATCGATTGCTTTTTACTAAACTTAATGAAATCATCTATACCTTAGAAAGAATTTTCTCCATGAAAGCAACTAATTCCATGCGAACCATAACTTATTCCCCTATTTATGCAGGTCTTCAAAGCTAGTGAACTCCACTTGTCAATTACCAAGAAATATATAGGTTCACATGTTTGTTAAAATAAAAGTTCATGCAATAGTTTATAAGCTCCCCTTAGAATTAAATTGTACTAATAATATTTAAGCATGATAAGATAATATTTTAATTTTAAACCAAATATCACTACTCACATGTAATATTTGAGTATTTCAATTTTTAATCAAATACTCTTGATGATATTTGAAATATTATCGGTGATTTTTTTGAATATCCCTAATGCAATATGCTAAACACCAGTGATGATATTAACTTTTTAAAAGATACATAAACTTTTGTATGAATTACTACATTTCTCAACCACAATCCAATATATAAATGTAGGATCTTTTCTGTCGTAATTTCGAACATAAATAATACCCACATACTTGACTCCACTGAAGGAGGGCAAATAGATCCAATCAAACTAAACCCTGTAAAAAGGAATGTAGAAGGAGAGCAACGTCCCCAACCCGACTTATCAATTAGAAGGTCCTCAGGCCCATTTGTACCAGCATCTTGTAGGTAAATGTAAAAAATTTAAGACATGCAAGAATCCAAAGCTTGTTCCATCTCCAAGGACAGCATTCACGAAAAAAAAGAAAACACTAAACTACAAGCCTTCTGTAACGTGTACATAAGATACACTTACTTGTAAAGCAAACACAAAACCCCCCATCAAAGCAGCACTAATCCAGAATACACATGCGAAAAAGGAAAAAAAAAAAAAAAAAAAGACCAATCACCTTCCAAATCTTATTCCCCGAAGGCCGTTCCCCACTTCCCACTGTCCTTGTACCCCACACCTCGACCACCACCGAGAAAAAATAATTTAAAAAAAAAAAAATATGCACACCAAATGCCTCCACCAATCAACCATCCACGTCTCTTCCTCGTTCGAAGTAGATTTCCCCAGCCGAATCAATCACCCTCCAAATATTAACACATTTCGAAACCAACAGAGAGAAGGGGGGAAGGGAACGAAGGAGAAGAAAAAAAAATAAAAAAACAGAAGGACGAGAACGCAAAACTCAACAAGTAGAGGGGCCAAACGACAATCTCCCGCTGCGCACATCTAGCTCCCAGTAATGGCCCTGCTGCATGATGTTGCCTATCGTGGAGACCCCCGGCCACGCCGCCGGCAGCAGCCCTATGCACTTCACCCCGTCCGCCACGTCAACCAAGTAGCTCCTAACCGGCGGCTCCAGCCTCACCCCCCGCTTGCGCCGCGAGAAGCCGCCGAGCCGAGCCATGTGCACCGCCAGCCTTGGCACCCTCCCCTCGTCGAAGCCTCCTGTTGCGTTGTAGCAGAACTCGAACGGTTTCACCTCCACCCGCGGGCACCCCCCGAGCGCCCGGCTCAGCGCCGCCGTAGCCGCTCTGTACGCTGGCTCCGCCAGCAGAGCCAGACTAGTCCCCGTGTCCACTATCGCACCGCCGCCGGCGGAGGCGTTCCACACGTCCCCTGGTATCCGGAGCCTCCTCCCCCCTACCGAGAGGCCCTCGATCTGCACGGCGTAGAACGGCTCCAGCTGGTGGTCGAGGAGGAGTGCCGCGTGCCTCAGCCGCCGCGGCCGGTGCGCCCGTGCCGCTCCGGAACCAAAGGCGAGGAAGCCGGTGGCGTTCCTCGGGCTGAGGTGGTCGACGAGGCAGTACTGGAACCTCCCGCCGAAGAACGGCGCGGCCGCGGCGGCGAAGGAGGCCGCGCTGTAGCCGAGGCCGAGGACCCCGTCGGCGGCTCGGAAGCTCGACCCCTCGAAGCTCGACGTGCAGCCGACCACCACCCCAGGGAGCTTCGCCCGGCGGCCCGAGGAGAGCCTTACCGTGACGGAGTCCTCTCCAAAGAGCCCCCTTGCCTTCGACCCATCCGCGTACCTGCAACGAAACCGCGAATGGGGCGCACCAGTGGTGTAAATAAATTAAGATGACGTTTTGGGAAGGTGGTAGTCGAAAAGAAGGGATCTTTGGAGTGGGTGGTGGTAGTAGTGCTAGTAGTTGGTGCTCACCCGTAGTCGTAGAGGCAGGGGCTGGTGGGGGAAGGGCAGGAGGTGAGGGAGAAGGGGAGGGAGGTCTTGCAGAGGGAGGATGAACAGGAGATGGGGCGGAAGGTGGCGGACTTGCTCGGTTTGAAGATCCGGTGGCGGCGGGCCTTGGAGGTGAGGTTGGCGCGGCACTTGACCCAGGTGAGGTCGCTGCCGGTGTCGAGGACGAGGAGGAAGCGCTGCGCGGGGGTGCCCAAGAGGAAGCGCGCGAAGTACTGGCCGGTGCCGGCGTAGGCGCCGGAGATCAGCGGGGTGGAGAAGGACTGGTGGGTGGTGGCATTGCGAGGTGGGCGGGTGAGCTCGCAGGCTATCCTCCGATGGTGCCGGTGGCGCCAGTGGGAGATGGTCTCGAGGATCTTTTGGTGGCGCAGGGCGTCGCGGTGGGCGGCGGTGACGAGGAAGGAGGTGGTGGGGTGGGAGAATGCCCCATTGATGGTGGTGAAGAAGGTGAGTAGGAAGAGGAGGAGGACGAGGGGGAGCGAAGGCATCGGGTGGAGAGAGAGAGAGAGAGAGAGAGTTAGGGGAGATCTGTGAGAGGGTGATTGATATATGAGGTGGGGACTAATGGGTGGATGGGGATATGATTGTAAGAGTGAGTATGTTTTGACTATGCAGCATGTGAGGAGAGAGGCTCAGCATGTGGTTTGTGTGTTTGTGGGTCTACTGTTTATATGGCGATCGCAGTGGTGGGAGGGGAGGGGGGTTTCGTGAGGCCGTGATTGGGTGTGGCGGCGTTGGTGGTGCGTACGTTCTGGGAGATGCGTGGGAGACGGCGTTCGGTGCGCGCGTGTTGCTTGGATGGGGAGGCTTCCTCTCCTTGCATGGCGTTGTCAACGTTCCACGCCGCTTGGTTGGATAACAGCCTGCTTGCTTGGATGCTTTCTTTCTCGTTTTTTTTTTCTCAAGGGGCATTAGTTTATTTATGCACTCTTACTCGAGTGGAGCTCCAGCTCCTTCTCCTCCTCCCGCCCTTGAGTCGTTGGATTGATTGAGTTTTGGGCAAATTCTTGGATTCGGTGCATCTTCTCACACCTTTTATGGTCCAGAAGAAAGTACGCCTAATCCTTTTCTTTATCCTAACCAAGTAGCTAACTGGAACTAAGTAGCCTTTTGCCCTCTATTCTGAAGATGCTGACGTGGCCATTTAGGGTGATCTTCACATATTGTGCCCCTGAATCCCTGACTAGTGTAGGCCACGGTCCTCACGATGCATGGCAAGAAACCAAGCACCATCTACTTGTCAATGTTCTCACATTCATGAGTCTCCAAGTGTTATCCACATTTCCTGGCGGGTACCACTTCATTCGTCACCTTATATCTTTGTTTGACTGCAGCTATCCGAAGTTCAACTTCTTTCAACCTACAGCTATCTCACGTACATGTGATGTCATTAAATCGTATATTTTTCTTCTTTGATTGAACGTAAAGTGCGATAAGATCAAACCACTGTTGTTTATCATGTTAACCCAAGATAATTTTCTAGTTTTTGAGTTATCCCTTTAAGTCCCATTCCTTTCCCAAAATGCCACTTGCTTTTCTCTGTGCTTTTACTACTGCCCAACGTCCACCTGACGGTCTCGTTGATCCACTTGAACCCATCCTGCCCCATACATACAGAAGGTCCTTATCCAATGTGGATCCACTCACTCTAACCTCATTTACGCAGGTCCACCTATATAGCTTTCTCCAACTTCCATCCATCCCTTTGATTATATATATATATATATATATATCCTTAGGCCTCCTCCAATTTGATCAAACCATGGAGGCCTTCTTCAATTTGGCTACACTTGCTTCACATTCTATTGGCCCCTTCTACACTCCTTAATTGGCTCGCACAAATCCTTCAATCCCATCCCCTTAATACCCAATGCAATCATAGTTACTTCTTTTCTATCCCATTCTATTAATGGTTCTTCTCTAAAATCAAGAGAACCCCTCCTGGTTGGACATTTAACACGGTTAAATGACCTTAATTACTAGCCTAGCAATTGCTCTCCTTCCATCCAACCCTCACCTCCCACCATCTGCATTAATTGTAAGAAAATCCTAGCATTGCATATTTATTGTTTTTATGCATCGAAGGGTGGAGTCTCTTTGACTCCGCATATATGGAAAGAAAGAGGTGTTGTGTGGTTCATTTTTGTAGAAATTTTTCTTAGTGGTTCGAATAATCCGTACATAATTTTTCATATCCTCTGCTGTGATTGGGTTTTACGTTGCTTCATTCCTGCCTCAGCACACACGGTTACTATCGGCCCATAGCAATCCATTTTGCAATGACCATTTTTACCTTTTTCCTAAAGAAATAGACTTCTCTGTCAAACCATGATAGATATCCTAGCTGATGACAGATGTTCATGTATGTTACATGTCTCAGTTTTTCTCTCTTTTCCTATTTTTTTTCTCACCTCCTGTGGATTTATTGATAAAGTTGTTTGTATCTGAATTAATGAAATGCTCCCTAAAAGGGGAAAGAAGCTCATTGATTTGCTGGGCAAACGTCTTCCTACGATCTTATCTTGTCCACTTGGATGATCTAAAATATTGCATGTGAACTTCGTTCTAGACCAAACCACGAATTCATTTCTCGGAACTGTATACTTTTCTTTAATCTTTTTTTTTTTAAGAAAAATTGCCAAAAAAACTAATTGTAATGGCAATTAAAATGATGATTGTTCTCATTGTCTTATTATTTATACCACTGAAAATGTACTATAAATACAAGTTATTTAATAATCCAATATCTTTTTTTTATGAATTCTAGAACTTTTGATATGTATCTTTTTGCTCGTAGGACCAATTGAGAGTTATCCTGATTTTATTGTCTTGCCATTAATTAATAAGGTACAAGCTACTATATCTAATTATTGTCATAAATATTCTTCGTGAGTAAAGCAAACTGTCAAACAATTATACAACTTTTATTTTTAGTTCATTCTACGTTGCAACTAAAAAACAACGGAAGTGAGTTGAAATAGAAGTGAGTTGTTTCTTGGATTTTTTGGAACCATTTATTAGATAGTTTGATTCAAATTACTTAAGACTGTTGGAGCATACAGAGGACCCTTCTCTTATACGAGAAGATTAAAAAGGTGTCACTCTTGATGTACTGCTTACTTTCTCCTCTATCCACCAATCCACTAGCATCCACGAGGTTACGAGAACAAATCTTATACTGGGCATATCTACATTCTCTACGAAATAAAGAAAACATTTACTCTCTAGAAGTCAAAAATCTATTTTAGTAAAGGCATCAATATAGGAATTAAGAGGACAATAAAAGAAGCAACTTAATTTAAGTTATGAATTTTAAAATGAAATATGCTTAGGCAAATCAATAGAAGGTGCAATATGTGAGGTGTTATGTTACATCACTTTAAAGGCATAATCTTGATATTTGTGGGGATCTTAAAATAAGAAGAAAATAATTTTTTTCATGTGATTTTAATTTAAATTATTTATTTGATTTTTGTAATTTGATTTTTCAAGCATTAAACCTTTTTCTTGAATCAAATTTTAAACGACTATATTTCATATTCCTATGATGCCCCAGGTGAATCATTTGTCTAACAGTATGGAGATGGCAAGGAGCACCTGCATGTAAAGTTATGGAACGATATAACTCTCCCTAGGAGTGGTGGTGACATAGGTGTGAGCTGGGTTAAGGCGATTAACATGGTATATCTTGTGAAATATATTTCATTTATTGCCACTAAGACAACAAGCTTAATTAGTGGAGGTGACTCTCAAAGATATATATTATTCTAACTCAAACTTCTGGAATGCATATTAGGAAACAAGCTCTAATTTGTTGAAGACCATGATGGATCATAGGCATGTAGTTTTTGACAACTCTAAGAGATTAATAGGAGATAGGGAGGATGCTAGTATCTAGGTAGGCCAATAGGTAGATTAAATCCCACTTACCCCCATCATCTAATGCTACATGACTTCATAAGGTGGCACAACGTATTAACTTAGAAGGCAGTTTGGATAGGAAGATGTTGAAGAAGCTTTTTAGAGAAAGGGAGGTGGAAGACATTGTTAAAATTTCTAATAATGCACAGGCAAATAGATGAATTGTAATCTACTTTCAAAGGAGAGTCCATACTCAAATCATAAGCATTGGCTAACAGGGGGAGAGATTTGTAAAATGAAATCAGAAGGCATTGGAGTAGGAAGCTTTGGAAGATAAAAGGGGTGAAGTTGAGGGTGAAACTGAAGCTCTAGAGAATTATCGATGGAGCCACACCAATGCGCACTTTTTTAGCCTCATGGTTGGGAGCTAATGTTACTTGCATGCAATGTCATAATAGAGACATTGACATTACCCATGACAAAAAATCACCCTCTGATCCAAAACTCCGTACATGACCCAGCAAAAGATCCAGTTACTCAATTACAGGGTAAGTGGGCAGGCCTGACACCACCCGTCTTGCCTACGACAAGTTGGACCCAAGCCGGGATCTACTCAACCTACTAAAAGATTTGGCACAATCAAGGCCGAAGATACGATAACATGGAAGTGACCACCTATATTTTGACAGCAGACGAGTAGTCTCACAGAAAGGATAGCAGAGGCCACTAGGTTAAAGGTCTTTCCATGTTATAAATAGAGAGAGAGACCTCAAATAGAGGGGCCCGAGAGGGAGAGAAAATCCTGTAACTCCACAAGTTCTAGTGCATAGTTGAGAGTACCATCCTCCTCCCAGACGTACACCCCTTACAGTGAAACTGGGTCATCAAACCTCCTTTGCCCTTCTTATGATTACTTGATATTCGTCTGGTCGAGCCACCCCCATCACGAAGGAGGCTCGACCACATCCACCCCAACGATGGATGTCTTGTGGCTACGCGACGTTCCCTCTATTTATAAATCCTTTGATAGCCGAAGTAAGCCTCTAAAGAACCATCAAATGGCGCCATCTGTAAGAAGCATTAATAAAAACACCATCACTCTTCTAAGCATCCAGTTGCTGGGAGAAGATGCCCCTCTGGCACCCTACCTCGACCTCCCTGAGCAGGAACTTTCGAAATGGTCTTAACCACTCGCGGCTCCTCCCTCTTAAGAGGGGCCCGATCGGGATTCGATGTGTAGATGCCCCGACAATACCCTTACAACACTAGTCTCAATAAGGGGAAGCGGGTACATTCTGACAGATTGCCCGAGGCCTCGAAGAGGACCTCCCCCCTCCCTCAAGGCATGAATCGGGAAGAAAAAAAGATGTGGAGCCGAGTCTGACGACCTTGAGTATACACCCCCACGCATACCGTATGCCCACTCCTAAGGAAGATAGTGGCATCCTTCCGACAGAAGAGCTTAAAGAGCCAGTTGACGCTCTGTGCAGAGAATGGCGGACCCCAATGGTGCCCTTCTAAGCCACCCTCAGATAGCGTGGGGGGCATGACCGTCCCATCAGAAGACCCCACCAGGCTCTCTCGATCGCACTTATCTGACATGGCCCACTAATGGTCCGTTGACCAGCCAGCCAACCAAGCTGCCGACACCCCGACCCTGAGCAGGCAAGTCCTAAAGGCATTTTGCCAAGAGATAAAGGGCTGGGGACGACCCTAATAGGCCATCGAAAGCCAGGTGGAAGAAGACCGGGTCCTTTCGATCCTACCCGGATTAGTTCAAGGCTCGGTACTTCAGAGGCGACGGACCCGAGGAGGCAACGGCCAGCCAACGCTCCGAGTCAGACCATCTGACTCGAAGGCCCGGGCACAGCGCCGGCGATCACGTTCTAGAGCACCCAGTGGAGCTCCGATCAAAGCCGTGAGGATCGCAGAGCGAGGCAACTCCTTCCGTTCCCGCGGCCGATCGGCCAAGAGACATGATAGCGACGTCAGTCCCGAAGGAGGCAAGAGGGCCCCTGGTAGGCATGCCCCTACCTTCGTCCATGGAAGCGGCCCCTTCCACAAGTGAAGGGCCACCTTCCCCAACATAGCGGTCGGCCCGTTCAGGATCGCTACTATAGACCCTGCTTGGCAAGAAGGGGGTTCTGTGAGAAATACTCACCCCCCCAACCATGAACCAGGAGGACGTGCCTAAGGGGAGCTGACCCACAAGTGAGGGCCTACTGCCCCCGAATTCTACAAAGAAAGAGAAGCTAGCTCTGGGCCTCGCCATGAGCACCTTAGGGCTCGGAGCTACAAACCCGAGACCTGCCTTAGCTTCCCAAAACCAGCGTGGGAACCTAGCTTGCCTCTTCAGGCAAATTTGCAACGGAGAAGACGTAGCGGGCTCTTGTAGGGCCCGGAAGACCACCTTGAGGAAAAGTCCTGATAATAGCGCGCGACCGACATAGCCTTCCTAGCGCTCTAAGGGCCGAGCTAGCTGACATCTCTCCCAATTAGGCTAAGTGGTGTCACCCTGGTTCCCCCTCTGACGGAACATTACCATCAAGTTGGCAGCAATAGTGCTCACATCACCTGAAGTCCTTGCCCCCTATCACTTGAATATATTAGCACAGAAGCTAGGGAGATTTTCGGGGTCGACGTCGCCCTAAGCCGATGACCTTTTCCTTCCGGGGCAATACTCCTGAGTGCCTTCCCCCTCCCCCCCCCCATCCTTAGTGGGGCGAGGAGGGCATAAGCAAGCAAGTAGCGTCCCTATCAATCGCCTCCCCATTTGCTTCGGCAGAGCGCTTGGGCTTACTTCTATGATGCTCCCTGTAGTAGGGCAACCCCAATCTAAGCCCTTTGAGGAATACACTCCCTGGGCATTTGACCTGCTAGACATGTCGTGAGTGTCGCACGGCCCGCAGATACATCATCGATAAACGCCCTGATTGTTGTGACCCCGGCATCAAATACCGTTTAAGACGTCTGGGAGTTAGTCCAGAAGTCTGGAAATTAATTTTTTCGACGTACGGCTTCGTGTCTGCGAGCATGCGCACGCAGACTGAACCGTCGCCCTCCTTTCTTCTCTTTCTTTCCTCCCTGCAGGCGCAGCCTTCTTTCTCTCTCTCTCTCCCCACGGCTCCTTCAAATACTCCCCCCTCCTCTCCCTCACCCTCACTCCACCGTCTTCTTCTCCTTCTTCCTGTTAGCGTGAGAGTGAGAAGGTGAGGGTAGTAGCTGCTACCGTGGGTGCGCGGGGAGGAGGAGTTGCAGTGAGAGGGAGAAGGGTTAGAGCGCGAGGGTGCGTACTCGCCGAAGCAGCTAGGGCCGGCCGGAGGGTGCACAGCAGGAGCGTGGCGCTGGGGGGGAGCTGCTACAGCTCAGGCAGCAGGCAAGCGCAACATGGCACGGCCGTGCGCAGTAGGTGGAGGGCGAGGAGGTCCTGATTCTGGGAAATTTTCCCAGAATCAGACGTCTGGACCTACGTCCAGACGACGCGGGAGACGTCTGGAGGAAGGTCCAGACGTCTGAAAGGTACGATATTTTCCTTCCCTTCTTCTTTCGCGTGTACGGCCATGTAGCTGTTCCGCCAAAGGGTTCTGCCTCATTTTGTGTTGAGGACGGTCACGTATGTGTGCAGGTACGTTCAGGAAGGCGCAAGGGCATGCCCTCCCACACAGATCGGACGTCTGGGCACAGCGCCAGACGACAGACAGGGCCTTCAGACGTCCGGAGTAACAGTCGGACGTCTGGAAACTAAGTCCAGACGATTCAGCGGGATTCTAGACGTCTGAGGAACCGCGTAGGAACAAGGTATGACCTGAACCATCGTTTAAGACGTCTGAAAGATGTTCCAGACGTCTGAAAGATGTTCCAGACGTCTGATTTTGGGCAGACTTGTCATTTTTGACCTGTTTGGGGTCCGTTCGAAATCTGTTTTCCGCGTTTTAAGTTTCGTTCTTCTCAGAATTAGTTCCTCTACCTGTTTACAGTATTTGTATCATGTTTTGAGTAGCTCCTTATATTTGATCCTTGTGTTAGGACCTCGTTCCGTTGCGGCTCTAGGGGTTGCGGAGGCGCGCGGACTTGCTGATCACGCCCCCAGTACTCCCGATTTTGCTGGTAGAGTGGCTCCCTTGAAATATTTACCAACATTTATGCACTTGTGACATAATTAATAGATTCTAAGGTATGGCATGAACCTTAGGATTGGAAAACTAGATTGAATGATAGATCCTAGGGTATGACATGAATCCTAGGACTGGAAAACTAGATTGAATGATAGACCCTAGGGTATGGCATGAATCCTAGGACTGGAGAACTAGATTGAATGATAGATCCTAGGGTGTGGCATGAATCCTAGGAACAGAAAACACCGAAACGAATGTCGCGAATATATGAATTGCAGTCTTGGAAAAGTAGAAAGAAAAATGATAATTGCCTGTAATTGGATAATAGGTTCTTGTTTATGAATGGATATTAACTGTTGAGAACATGGGCTAAATGAGAATAAAGCTGAAATGATGAAACCTAAATTGGCTTAGTTAAAGAAATATGAGCATGAACCCTACGGGGAATTAGGAATAGAACTCCTGAGAGGTGAATGGAATAGAATTGGGGAAGTGAGCTATCCCTTGAGTACGGAGTACCAAGGAGAGAGACAGTCCCCCCTGTTTAGTGCAGAGAGGAGCTAGTCGCCTCAGGGACCCGGGGTTAGGTCTGGCCACTTTGTACCGACTTTTGGCCCTCGCGTACACAGTACCGGGGAGAGCTACTAGTGTAGGGAGAGCACTAGCCACCCCACAGGCCCTGGGGTTCTGCTAACCTTCCTACACCGACTTATCAGGCCCACTAGGCAAACCAGGGTAGTTAGGCGAGGGTGTGCGGATTGTGAAGGGGCAAGATCCCTGTTTGGTTACTGTGGAGGGACTGGACCCCTGTTACTGAGAGGGATCTGCCCTATACTGGTTCCGTGCTGTGCTTTGGGGCGCACCCGTTAACGGAAACAACTAACCTCGTGCCAGTGCGGGGTAGCTACCCGTGCGTTTATCGCGCGTGCCGTAGTCATCGTTACGTCTGTCAGCGACCTTAGGGTGGTTGATTGAGGGTAGGACCACCACGGGGGGACTCTCCCGGCCAGGAGAGCACCACGTGTTACTTCTACTTTTCGGAAAAGACTGCAATCAAGATCATTCCCACGAAGAACATTCAAGATCAAGAGAGATCTGAGGAATAATTCAATAATGAGTAAATGGAAAAATAAAGAAAGAGATTAAAAATATAACACTTACTGTCCACTGATAAACACCAGTTTATCATCATTTTTATGCTTTAAAACTAACCTAGCTCTTAGGATTTTACTCCGCAAACGGGTTTTTGGGCTGCATTAGGCATAAATTAGGATAGGCATGCATTGCATTTTTTATTATTGTTTTAATGTATTTTTGTGAGTGTTAGGGATGTACAGATTCACAGATCCCTAAAACCCTAGCACTTAAGAAGGCAATTGGTGAAGGAGAAGCCCAGACTAGTTGGAACCCAGCTTGATCCAGCTCACCATAGCTGGAACCTAGCTTACTTGAACTAGGGTTAGCTCATCCCAACTCCATTCAGCTAATCTCAGCTGGATGGCAGCTCAAGAGAGTTCACCTTAGCTCACCCTAGCTCAAGTCAGCTCAGATCCAGCTCAACTTAGCTGAGTCTAGCTCACCTCAGCTCCCACTAGTTCACAGGGAGCTCTAGCTAGCTCAGCTGAGTTGACAGGAGTTCACCCCAGCTCAGATCCAGCTACATTCAGCTCCACTCAACTCCAGCCAGCTGAAGAAGAATTCATCTCAGCTCAGGAAGCTCAAGTCCAGCTCCCGGGGATTCAGCTTAGCTCATCTCAGTTGAGCTAAGCTACCTTAGCTGCCTCAACCAGCTTGATTCTCCCCGATAGCACCAGACCTAGCTCACCTTAGCTCATTTTGGTAGAAGCTAGCTCACTTTAGCTTGGCTTAGCAACTAGCAAAGAACTAGCAAGCTAAGCCAGCTAGAGTAGCCCCATGCCAGCCTCTTCAGCAGCAGCCAGCTCCAGCTCCAGACTTCTTCTCCTCAGCTCCCTCCTCCAAACCCTAGCTCCAACACCTTCTCCTCTACTCCTCCATTAGCTAAGCTAGCTTAGCTTAGCTTAGCTTAGCTTAACTTAGCTATGCTCCAACTTCCTTGGCTTGTACTACCCCAAAAACCCACCTACCAACTCTACCCAACTAGCTCCACCTAAGCTCCACATAAGCTAACCTACTTGGCACCAACCTTAACCCCCCATCCTACCCTATAAAAAGACCACTACCCACCACCATTCAAGCCATCCTTGGCTAGCCATTTCACTCTCATATTCCACCAAGAATCCCACGTCCAAGAGAGAAGAAGAAGAAGAAGATTAAGGGGATATTCTGTCCCCTTGGTGCCTTCCCCTCTTCCCTTCTCTCTTGGGTCACGCCAGCCAAAGGAGAAGCCAGGCAAGGAAGATCTTGGAGGAGATCTTGAAGGTGGTCACGCCACCTTGGAGGAGTTTTAAGGGTGGTGCACGCCCACCCCTTTGGAGAGAGCATTAAAGGTGGTAGCTTCCACCTTGGAGGAGCTCTCAAGGAAGGAGAAGAAGGAGGCCCTCTTTTCAAGCCAAGGAGCAGCTAGGCTTGGAGCAAGAAGACAACCTTCTTCACCATTGTTACAAGAGGATTTGTGTTTCTTTTCTTGCTTTTAAATTGTTCAATTCTAGTAGAAGCTTTCCTCTACTTGTCCTTGAAAAGAACACTCATTCTACTCAATCAAAAATTGCCTTCTTTTAAGCTTTTTATTGCAGTTGTTTGTTTTGGTTCTAGCACTTATTTCACCTCTTCTTCCTAATTACCCTAGGCCTACACTTGCCTAGAGTGAGCTTAGGAAGAAGATATTTCTATCTTTTAGATTTTTAATCATTTGTAGGTGTTAGTTCTTTTCGCTACAATCTGTCGTTGCCCTCGTCTTTTCAAAATACAAAAAAAAATTACATATTGAAAAATATTAAAAAGAAAGTTGAGATTGTATTCCAAGCAAGAGAATCATTATTGCAATTTTTGCCTCCTTGGACGACCCTGGATACTCCCCTATCTAGGATATAAATTTTAAAAGCGAAAGCGGATTCGCGTGTTACAACGACGTTAAAAAACTGCTTTTACAAATCACGCGCATTTCGCTATCACTTTTTGGCGCCGTTGCCGGGGATCGAACGGCTTTGGATTAACTCATTTTCTCTTGCTTGAAGTGGATCTCATCCCCTTCTCTTTCTTTCTTTTGTGTGTGCAGGAACTACAGCGGGAAAGCGGGAATCTGGAAGCGAGAGCTTAAAGATCCTTTTCTTCCCGCGAAAATTCAGGTTGGTTCCTCTTTCTAGTCACATAATTAATTAAAACTACCAAAAATATATTAAACTTGGCTTTCAGGACCCTAAACACTTAAATTAAGTGGAGTGGTGCATTTTAAAATCATTGTTTGCTTGTATGCTTCTTTAGCGCCATTCCATTGCAAGTATTGGTGTTCTATTTTTCGGGTCCAGATTTATGTCCAGACTTGAAAAATCGATTCCTAACACCACAGGCCTCTTGAAATCATAAAATTTCATAGAATGATTCCCAATTAAGTTTGGAACATCTGTTCCAAATTTCAGATCAATTGGATTTGTATTTAAATTTTAAAAATTCGTGGATTACAGAGGGGTCACACCCTCTAATCTTCCTGTTTTGCTACTGTCCGCGAATTTTCAGAATTTTTATACTCATCCAATTTTTGTGGAATTTAGCTTGTTCGAATCCCTGTGAAATTTTACATATCATATAAAATCATAAAAATTTTATGAGGTCGATGGTAATACTGAAAAGTCTATAATACCCACAGGTATTATTTCTGGACTTTGACACCAGTATAATTAAAAATTCAAAACTATTATCAAACAAATTCCTAAAATCTTAAAAAAATCTTTTCTGGAATCCTTGTTTGATTTTTTTCAAAGTAGTGGTGTTGTTTAACTTGTTTGGATCACTACTTAATTCTGAAAGCTAAAAATAATTCATTGGTAGTTAAATTTCTGTCTTAGGGATAATTGGCTTAGGGTTTCTTCTTTCTCTTTAGAGACTCAATTAAAAGGAAATATACAATCACACATACAACTTGTCTTTCCTTTGATTGTGAACTTTCAAACTTGTTTGAAAACTTAAAGAGAAAAACCCTAAAATTCATTTAATTAAATCACATCCTAAAAGACAAAAATACAAAAAAATTGTGTGACAACTTGACTTTCATTGGAGCCACTCTCCAATTCCTGCACACACACAAAAAAATCAAATAACAGGGCAACATCCCAATAAACGCCCTCCACATTCCGTGTGCACTGTAGTATCCTATACCTAACTAAAATTTGTAGCAATTTGACCCCTAAGGTTTCATCAATTTAGGCTTGCTATATAGGATTTAAGTTTTCTCTAGTTAATACCAATTCTGTCATCTATATCTGGTGTTCAGGTTGAGGGGCCGTGTCAAACGACCAGGCGCGGGTTTGTACAAGCACCTGAGGATTTTCCTGGGAAACGCTTGGGCCCAAACCTCCCCTTAAGCAACTTGGCTAGATTTGTTGATAGAACGGGTATTCACTATTGATTACTTGTTTCCTAGGTAGACCAAGTCTTAGGTTAAATTCTAGGGAGTCACAATTAAGTTAGGTCTAGAATTTGATTGCTTGTGTGCACACTTCTCTCATCCCCATCTCTTCTCCTCCCCTGCCATTTCTTCCATTTTGCACGGGCGGCGGTCCAAAACTCCACACTTGGAGGGACCACTTGATTTTGCCTCCCCAAAAAAAAGACTTTTCCTGCATTTTTCCTCTTCTCTCAAAATGGAAAATCAAAATTGGTCCTCTAACCCGCATGCTAATTTTTCTTTCCCCTATTTTTCCACCCAGGAGCTACTTAATCAGGCCCCTCCACCTAATCTCTACTCTATCATGGCTCAGCTACAAGTTAAGCGACAACAGTTGCATAAGGATTTAACAAACCTAGCCAACCAAGGGAGTCCTGCCACACCTACCCAAGCTCCACACATTCCACATCTCACCCCTTTAAACACCCGCAAGAGAGAAAATCTGCATAAATCTCGTGCTGAGTATAATTATTATTCTGAGGCTTTCTATGGTTCAACAGGGAATTATGTTTATCCCAATCATTACCCCACCCAAAATGTCCCTACTTTCCAGGAGAAATTGAAAAATTCCTCTAATAGGGGAAATTATCCGGCTCACTCCTGGACCAATCCGGTTCCACACCAACAACAAAACCCGTTTGGAGGGTATGATTCTAATCAGACTTATCAATCTGGGCAATCTCCAGAAGACATTAATGCCCAGATGATGAAAACCCTGCAGGAGTTACAAAGAAAAACAAAGGAAACAACCTGTCTTATTAACAATCTCAATGATCAAATTGGGGATATTCCGACTCAAAAACCTGCAGGACACCCACCATCCCAACCCACACCAAACATTATTAATCCCAGGAACCAACACCTAGGTGGATACCAACATCAGAACCACATGGTTCAGCCTCCTATTAACCCAATATCACAGCACCAACCCAGTTTCTATCAAAATCAGCCCCCCCCATCTCCTCCCAGTGACCACCAAGCTGCGTATGCAGAGACTTTGAGGAGTGAGGAAACCAACATGGATTTAAGGCCTTCACATTCAAATGATGAAACTGATTCTCAACCAATGCAGATTGACTCCCCTAACCTCAATAAGGAAGAAGAAAAAGAAATCCCAAAAACACCTGATTCAAACCCTATTTCCCACTCTCAAAAACTGCAATCCAACAATCCAAAATCAGAGCCCTCTGACCACAATCCTTTGGACTTATTTGAGCAAGTCAAGAGGAATATTCCCCTCCTAGATTCTCCCCATGCCTCTAAAAAATTTACTTCAAAAAGTCATGATCAGAATCTAGAAAGGTTGGTCCTTTCTAAGACAGCCAGCTCAGTTTTTCAGAGCATGCTGCCTTTCACAAAAAAGGACCAGGGCACATCGCTCATCTCAGTTGTCATAACTGACACCATTTTTTTTCGCGCCCCTCTCAACTTATGTACCTCTAGTAATCTCATCCCCCCAGTCTTATTTGAGGAATTTCGATTCAGTGATTTAAAACCTCCTAAGGTTCAATTTCAATTGGAAGATCGATCTACCATTCAACCGCGGGGAGTTGTTGAGGATAGTATTATCAAGGTCGGAAATTGTCTATTTCCGGTAAATTTTCTAGTCCTTGACATAGAGGTACCTAAGGCTCTCATTAATACCATTCTTGGAAGACCCCTTTTGATTACCGCAACATCTAATATCCATTCTCATTCTGGGAAAATGAATATAAGTTGTAGTAACCAGACCTTCTCATTAGATTTATTTCTAGCTTCCAAGAGGTCCACTGATCATAAAATTTTTGAGGATACTAATAATAAAATGGAAGCAGTATTTGAAAAGTATATGTTGATCCAATCTCATTCAGCTTTGACCACTATTGATCTAGATTTTATTGATTCTTATTCTAAGGATAATTATGTGGTCCAAGACTTTCCAGATCAACTAGGGTTTGACTTTCCCCCTTTTCATCTTCCTGATTTTTCACCAAAAATATCCACACTAACTTCACACACCCTACATCTCATTGACTCCATTCCCCATCCCTTTCCATTGGACCTATCACTCGACCCACCAGAATCTGGCAATTTACAAGCACTTAAACCATGGCCAGATCCGGGTCATTTTTCCATTTCTCTATTTTATTTTGATCCCTTTATCTTTACCACTCATCTTTTTAGGGATCTTGAGGAAGACACTTTTATTGCGGACATTCAAGTGTCCAATTATTTACATGATTTTCCGTCTTCTGTGCATACCTTCACGCCCGGCTGAATGGCGTAAAAGATAGCACTGGATGGGAGGTAACCCATCATTTTCTTGTTTTCCTTTTTTTTTCTTCTTTTTCCAGGTTTTGTTCATCCTAAACCCGACTGTCATCACTAAGGTGATCCCTTTTTCCTCCTAATGCATGAGGACATGGCATATCTTAAGCATGGGGGGGTGTTTTTAAATTTTTATGATCGATTCAGGATGTTCAAAACCTAAAAACATGCAATTTTCTTTAATTTATTTCCTGCTTGCATACCAAAATATATATATATATATATATATGTTTGAGGAAAAATTTTGAAATCGGGACTAAGGTCGAAAAATTCATTTCTGGTACAATGGGATTTAATCTTTAACAAACTAAGGATGAGGATTTGGATCTGATCATTAGAATTCCAGGGTCTATTTTAGACTAGATCAGATATCCTTCTCTAAAATTCCACCTGAACTCATGATAGTTCAGGTGACTTGATCCTATTTTGTAATATGGAAAGTATTTGACTTAGTTTTTGACTCAAAAACTTGCGGTTCTCGAGAAACTTCTTGTGTCAATTTTCACACACAAGCTAACATTTAAAAACAACTAAAAATTTGAAAAACTCCCTTGTTTGGATTTAGTAAAAGTCTGAATCAGGTCATTGGTTTGAGTTCCCACCGTCGAGAAGAAGGAAAATACCTTCTTTGAGGACGCGATGTTAACATGTTACCGCCTCGACGCTGCTCTATATCTGTATTTCATATCTTTAGACGGAGCATTAAAGCGCATTTCAGCAGCTCAAGTGTCTTGGACGGTGCTCTACCTATAGCGTCGGAGCAAGAGCTTGAGTTTGCTTGGAGCGCCCCTTTTCACCGCATCGTGTTTTGGGGTTGTGAGCTCCTGGGTGGTGTCATGGACAGTGCTATCCCGAAGTACTGGCGCCAGAGCCCCCTCGAGGAATGGTAATGGGAATGATGATACCGACACATCTGTTGTAAGACTAAGCTAAAAATAAGCATGGGGGAGAAAAACAAAAAATAATAATAATAATAATAATAACACGTCCTTATTAAGGTTGGCTTTTCACAAGCACCGACACAAGGTTTTAAAGGAATTTGCAAGTTGCGAATCAGATTCACGAGCCAGAAAAATCCTAAAAACAAACATTTCAAGTCATCTGAATTAACAAGGGGTTAATTTGTGAATTTTCTGAGGATATATTGATCCCGTTCTATCTAATGGTTGGATCCAAAAACAAATCCTGATGTTTATCTTCAACAAATCCCGTATCTCCTGTGTTTTAATCTGCCAAGGTCCCTTAATCTCTTTTTCTCCTCAAAAGTCAAAAAAATTAGATTTCCCAAAAATTCCGTTTTCCAAAAAAAATTAATGTTTTGCTAAGAGACTAGCAAAAGATAAGCATGGGGGTGTGATAAACACCAGTTTATCATCATTTTTATGCTTTAAAACTAACCTAGCTCTTAGGATTTTACTCCGCAAACGGGTTTTTGGGCTGCATTAGGCATAAATTAGGATAGGCATGCATTGCATTTTTTATTATTGTTTTAATGTGTTTTTGTGAGTGTTAGGGATGTACAGATTCACAGATCCCTAAAACCCTAGCACTCAAGAAGGCAATTGGTGAAGGAGAAGCCCAGACTAGTTGGACCCCAGCTTGATCCAGCTCACCATAGCTGGAACCTAGCTTACTTGAACTAGGGTTAGCTCATCCCAGCTCCATTCAGCTAATCTCAGCTGGATGGCAGCTCAAGAGAGTTTACCTTAGCTCACCCTAGCTCAAGTCAGCTCAGATCCAGCTCAACTTAGCTGAGTCTAGCTCACCTCAGCTCCCACTAGTTCACAGGGAGCTCTAGCTAGCTCAGATGAGTTGATAGGAGTTCACCCCAGCTCAGATCCAGCTACATTCAGCTCCACTCAACTCCAGCCAGCTGAAGAAGAATTCATCTCAGCTCAGGAAGCTCAAGTCCAGCTCCCGGGGATTCAGCTTAGCTCATCTCAGTTGAGCTAAGCTACCTTAGCTGCCTCAACCAGCTTGATTCTCCCCGATAGCACCAGACCTAGCTCACCTTAGCTCATTTTGGTAGAAGCTAGCTCACTTTAGCTTGGCTTAGCAACTAGCAAAGAACTAGCAAGCTAAGCCAGCTAGAGTAGCCCCATGCCAGCCTCTTCAGCAGCAGCCAGCTCCAGCTCCAGCTCCAGACTTCTTCTCCTCAGCTCCCTCCTCCAAACCCTAGCTCCAACACCTTCTCCTCTACTCCTCCATTAGCTAAGCTAGCTTAGCTTAGCTTAGCTTAACTTAGCTATGCTCCAACTTCCTTGGCTTGTACTACCCCAAAAACCCACCTACCAACTCTACCCAACTAGCTCCACCTAAGCTCCACATAAGCTAACCTACTTGGCACCAACCTTAACCCCCCATCCTACCCTATAAAAAGACCACTACCCACCACCATTCAAGCCATCCTTGGCTAGCCATTTCACTCTCATATTCCACCAAGAATCCCACGTCCAAGAGAGAAGAAGAAGAAGAAGATTAAGGGGATATTCTGTCCCCTTGGTGCCTTCCCCTCTTCCCTTCTCTCTTGGGTCACGCCAGCCAAAGGAGAAGTCAGGCAAGGAAGATCTTGGAGGAGATCTTGAAGGTGGTCACGCCACCTTGGAGGAGTTTTAAGGGTGGTGCACGCCCACCCCTTTGGAGAGAGCATTAAAGGTGGTAGCTTCCACCTTGGAGGAGCTCTCAAGGAAGGAGAAGAAGGAGGCCCTCTTTTCAAGCCAAGGAGCAGCTAGGCTTGGAGCAAGAAGACAACCTTCTTCACCATTGTTACAAGAGGATTTGTGTTTCTTTTCTTGCTTTTAAATTGTTCAATTCTAGTAGAAGCTTTCCTCTACTTGTCCTTGAAAAGAACACTCATTCTACTCAATCAAAAATTGCCTTCTTTTAAGCTTTTTATTGCAGTTGTTTGTTTTGGTTCTAGCACTTATTTCACCTCTTCTTCCTAATTACCCTAGGCCTACACTTGCCTAGAGTGAGCTTAGGAAGAAGATATTTCTATCTTTTAGATTTTTAATCATTTGTAGGTGTTAGTTCTTTTCGCTACAATCTGCCGTTGCCCTCGTCTTTTCAAAATACAAAAAAAAATTACATATTGAAAAATATTAAAAAGAAAGTTGAGATTGTATTCCAAGCAAGAGAATCATTATTGCAATTTTTGCCTCCTTGGACGACCCTAGATACTCCCCTATCTAGGATATAAATTTTAAAAGCGAAAGCGGATTCGCGTGTTACAACGACGTTAAAAAACTGCTTTTACAAATCACGCGCATTTCGCTATCATCCACCTTACTGTTTTTCTTAGCTTTTGGTTGCCACTCTACTCAGCGTTTCGCTGACGTGCCACCTTTGTCACCTTTTTAGGACCAGGTGTTGAGCAGCCAGAGCCGGCGGTTGCAGAGGGAGCTGGGCCTAGTAGAGCCCAGTAGTCTTACTTGTGTAGTACCTACTATACCGTTTCTTTTGTGTAGTGAGTATTTTTCTGTTACCACTGTACTCATTTATTGTAAGCATCATGTTTATGTACCTGTTTATTTCTCTACTGTTGTAGTGGTGTGTACTGTAGTAGTTCTTTTCTTTACTGCTGTATTTTGTTACTGCTAGTTATAGACATGGTGAATGTGGTTTATTTTACTTCTCTTTTGGTCACTTTCTCGTTGGACGACTGGGTCTTGGGATCAGTCGAGTCGGTCCGATTCTCGTGTCTCGTAGGGATTCGGGAATCAGGTCGTAATAAGATGGTATCAGAGCAAGGTCGTCCCGAGAAGTGAACCAACTAACTGAAAAATAATCAATTCACGTGCCTGTAACTAAAGTAGCCACCACAACGTATCTTTTGACCTCTGTTCTTAGACTTCTCCGCTTGATATCGATTCATATTGACGTCTTTTTCTGTTCTGTGTTCGCGTCTCCTTGCAGGAGATGTCTCGATGAGGAGGTAGCGAGGCGGGCCGCGGGCGCCGCCAAGGATGAGGTCGGAGGGGTGGGCGCGTTGAGGTCGACGCCTCAGTAGACAAACCACTGCTCCCGGGCATTCATGCCTAGGACCTCGCCCAACTGATACGGGACATCATGTGAGAGGAACTCCACCCACCGCCACGAGCACCTCTCCCTGGGGCTGCGGAGGGGGAGTCCTCTGTGGGACCATGCGATGGCCTTGGCGCTGGACGCGGGGAAGGGGATGGGCCGCCACCGCCCTTACCTTCCTCTGGCACTTCCAAGCACGAGGCTTCCTTACCTGGAGGTGCACCAGCATCTCCAATTCAGCACCACTTTGAGCTTTTCGGACAGTTTCGGAAGCTGAAGCCCCCCTCCTTCAAGGGGGATGAGGACCCGACCGAGGCGAAGGACTGGCTCAAGCAGATCGAGAAGGTTTTTGACACCCTTCGCCCCTCGATGGAGTGCCGCGTGGCCTTTGCCACGTACCAGCTAGAGAGCGTGGCACACAGGTGGGGAGGGCAATCAGGGGACAGGAGAGGGACGAGCCGACTTGGGATCGGTTTGTCACCCTCTTTTGCAAGCAGTACTTTCCCCAGACATGGCAGGACCAGAGGAGGCAGGAGTTCCACACTCTCCGCCAGGGGACAATGATCGTGAGAGCGTACCACATGCGTTTTCTCGAGCTGTCTTGCTTCGCAGCGACAGTAGTGGCCACTGAGGAGGAGCGCCTTTGGAGGTTCACCGAGGGGCTCCGGCCTGCGATTCGGGGGTATGTCAAACCCCTGAAGCTGCCTACGTTCTCGAGGGTGGTGGAGGCAGCTATGACATACAAAGAGACCAACCCATCCGCGCGAGATACTGACAGCGGGCGGAAGAGGCCCTATCAGCCAGACTTCTCACAGGGCTGACGAGAGAGGAGACACATGACGCCTGCAGGAGAGCCGTCATGTTTTGCAGGGCCATCAGTGGCCTTTGGGGGCCCTCGACAGGGGCCAGCTACTAGCACCGGACCCCCGCTCAGCCGACAACAGGGACCCACTGAGGGCGGGAGTCGAGTCCCTCTTTGCTACTAGTGTGGCCAGCCGGGCCACATCAGGAAACACTGCCTGTCTAGGGCAAGAGGTCAGCAGATGCTTCCCACGCCGAACATTGGAGGGCGAGTAGGAGGCTGCGATTTCCAGGCGCGAGGAGGAGGACAGCAGTCACGGGGAGGGTACCGGCCAGCAGCTACCCGTCCGATGCAGAGTGTGGCTGCTTCGTCCGCACCTAGGGCTGAGGGGCGTATCAACGTCCTGACACACAAGGATGATAGAGCTTCGGGATCAGTGGTGGCAGGTATGGTTTCAGTTTTCGGCAGACTCGTTTACACGTTTTTCGATTCCGACGCTACGCACTCATTTGTCGCTGCCAATTTTGCGGTTAGTTTGGGGCAGGACTGTATGCTGTTAGAGGATCCGTCCGTGATCAGAGGTCCGAGTGGTCAGCTGTTTGTAGCTGAGGAGGTATACACGGGTTGCAAGGTCAGTGTTGGGGGACACAGCCTTCCCGCTGACCTAATTATGATACAGATTGAGGACTTTGGCGTAATTCTGGGGATGGACTGGCTGTCCGCTTACCATGCCTTGGTGGACTGCTTTGAGAGAAAGATCGTATTCTCCATACCAGAGTTGCCTTCTTTTGAGTTCCACGAGCAGCCAGTGGACGGAGGCTTCAGGTGCATTTCTGCACTTCGGGCGGCGAGACTTTTGAGTCAGGGGTCTGAGGGCTTCCTAGCTTGTGTGGTGGCAAAGCCCAGCCCTGTGGTAGACTTCCAGAGTATCCCGGTGGTCAGAGAGTACCCCGACGTATTCCCAGACGAGTTGCCAGGACTACCGCCTGAGCGTGAGATCGAGTTTGAGATCTCACTGGTACCAGGGACCAGCCCCATCTCCACAGTACTTGCGGATGGTTTTGGACACACTGAGACGACGTAGGCTGTACGCCAAATATAGCAAGTGCGAGTTCTGGTTGAGGGAGGTGACCTTCTTAGGTCATGTGATCTCTAGGGATGGCTTGGCTGTGGACCCAATCAAGGTTGAGGCAGTGCTTAGGTGGGAGAGACCGCGTAGGGTCACTGAGATTCGCAGTTTCTTATGACTGGCAGGCTACTACAGGCGGTTTATCAGGAGCTTTTCACAGATTGCACATCCTATGACACAACTGACCCGGAAGGACGTGCCCTTTACTTGGACAGACGCCTGTGAGGCGTGCTTTCAGGAGCTGAAGGAGCGGCTGACTTAAGCTCCCGTGCTCACCATCCTAGACAGTAGTGGTGGGTTCGTTGTGTACACAGACGCCTCTTTGTAGGGGTTAGGGGGTGTGCTCATGTAGAGGGGTCACGTTGTCCCTTACGCTTCGCGGCAACTGAAGCCCCATGAGCATAGCTACCCTACCCACAACCTGGAGCTGGCAGCTATCGTCTTCGCGCTGAAGACCTGGAGGCACTACTTGTACGGTGAGACCTTCGAGATTTTCACAGATCACAAGAGCCTCAGATACCTGTTTGATCAGAAGGAGCTCAACATGAGACAGAGACGCTGGTTGGAGCTCCTGAAGGACTATGACTGCAGCATTTCCTACCACCCGGGAAAGGCCAACGTGGTGGCTGACGCCTTGAGCCGGAAGGCACCCGCACACTTGGCCAGTTTACAGGTGCAGAGTTGGAGCCTCTTGGAGGAGATGGGCAGTGGGCGACCCCTAGAGTTACGGGGGCACTGTGGGGCAGTGACTGTGATGCGACAGACGAGGCCAGAGCTAATAGATCGCATCATCACAGGGCAGATGGCCGACCCGTACTTGCAGTCCTTGCGTGACAGTGTACTGTCAGGAGACCCTGGGGACTTCTCTTTTACAGACTAGGTGCTGCGCATGAGGGGACGTTTGTGCGTTCCCAGAGATGAGGAGCTGTTGAGAGAGCTCCTGACTGAAGCACACGGTTCTAGATTCACCATCCATACCGAAAAGACAAAAATGTACCATGACTTGAGATGCGACTTTTGGTGGAGGGGGATGAAGCGGGATGTGGGTGAACTCGTACAGTAGTGTTTAGTGTGCCAGCAGGTGAAGGCCGAGCATCAGAGGCCTGCAGGGCCGCTACAGCCACTTCCAGTGCCAGAGTGGAAGTGGGAGAGCATCACCATGGACTTGGTGGTGGGCTTACCTGTTACCCAGCGAGGACATGATGCAGTCTGGGTAATTGTTGACAGATTGACGAAGATGGCGTGTTTCTTGCCGATCCGAGTCACCTTGGGACCAGCACAGTTGGCAGAGAGGTATGTCCGCGACGTGGTACGTCTACACAGAGTTTCACGGGAAATCGTATCCGACCGGGATACCCACTTTACGTCCCAGTTTTGGGCTGAGTTTCAGCAGGCCTTGGGGACGCTGTTGAGGTTCAGTACAGCATACCACCCCCAGACGGACGGACAGTCTGAGCGCACGATACAGACACTTGAGGACCTTTTGCGTGCTTGTGTACTAAGCTGGAGAGGCTCTTGGAGGGAGCACTTGCCCCTTGCGGAGTTTGCATATAATAACAGTCATCACTCGAGCATCGGCATGGCACCCTACGAGGCTCTGTACGGACGGAGGTGTACGGCACCCTTGAGTTGGGTTGAGGTGGGGACCAAGTGGGAGGTTGGCTCCAGGCTGATCCGGCAGAGTAAGGAGGTAGTCGAGCAGATTCACAGGAGACTCCACACTGTCAGGAGCAGACAGAAGAGCTATGCAGATCGGAAACGCAGAGAGGTGCAGTTTGAGGTTGGGGACCACGTCTTCCTTCACGTTTCACCCATGAAGGGCCTGCAGCTGTTTGGGGTGAGAGGGAAGCTTGCGCCGAGGTTCGTGGGACCCTTTGAGGTCCTGGAGCGGGTTGGATCCGTTTCTTACAGACTTGCCCTTCCTCCCCAGCTTTCTGGTGTGCACGACGTGTTCCACGTGTCCAACCTCAGGAAGTATGTCGCCGATCCTAGTCACGTCTTGAGTCACGAGAGCGTCGAGGTGGGTGACGACCTGACCTACCCCGAGCGGCCAGTGCAGATTCTCGACAGAGCCGTCCGTAGTCTGAGACGGAAGCAAGTACCCCAAGTGAAGGTTTTGTGGAGGAGCCAGCGGTATGAGGAGGCTACCTGGGAGCCTGAGGCGGCAATGCGGGAGCGGTACCCGGAGCTTTTTGCAGGTACGTCTTTTCGGATCGGCTTCGGTCCTTTTTGAGTTTGTTATGCATATATCATTCTTTTCCGCACCCTAGTTAGCGCAAGTTTCGGGGACGAAACTTCCTTTGAGTTTGTTATGTTGTTATGACCCCGGCATCAAACACCGTTTAAGACGTCTGGGAGTTGGTCCAAACGTCTGGAAGCCTTCCCAGATGTATGGAAATTAATTTTTTCGACGTGCGGCTTCGCGTCTGCGCGCATGCGCATGTAGACTGAACCGTCGCCCTCCTTTCTTCTCTTTCTTTCCTCCCTGCAGGTGCAGCCTTCTTTCTCTCTCTCTCCCCACGGTGCCTTCAAATACTCCCCCTCTCCTCTCCCTCACCCTCACTCCACCGTCTTCTTCTCCTTCTTCCTATTAGCGTGAGAGTGAGAGGGCAGCAGCTAATGCCGTGGGTGTGCGAGGAGGAGGAGTTCCAGCGAGAGGGAGAAGGGTTAGAGCGGGAGGGTGCGAGCTCGCCGGAGTAGCCAGGGTCGGGCGGCGGGTGCACAGCAGGAGCGTGGCGTTGGAGGGGAGCTGCTGCAGCTCAGGCAGCAGGCGAGCACGGTGCGGCACGGCTGTGCGCAATAGGCGGAGGGCGAGGAGGTCCTGATTCTGGGAAAATTTCCCAAAATCAGACGTCTGGACCTACGTCCAGACGACGCGGGAGACGTCTGGAGGAAGCTCTATACGTCTGAAAGGTACGATATTTTCCTTCCCTTCTTTCGCGTGTACGGCCATGCAGCCGTTCCGCCGAAGGGTTTTGCCTCATTTCGTGTTGAAGATAGTTGCGTATGTGTGTAGGTATCGCTCGGGAAGGCGCAAGGGCACACCCTCCCACACAAATCGGACGTCTGGGCACAGCAACAGATGATGGAGAGGGTCTCCAGATGTCCGGAGTAACAGTCGGACATCTGAAAACTAAGTCCAGACGGTTCAGCGGGATTCTAGACGTCTGAAGGACCGTGCAGGAACACGGTATGACCTGAACCATCGTTTAAGACGTTCGGAAGATGTTCCAGACGTCTGATTTTGGGCAGACTTGTTATTTTTGACCCGTTTGGGGTCCGTTCGAAGTCCGTTTTCCACGTTTCAAGTTTCGTTCTTCTCAAAATTAGTTCCTCTACCTGTTTACAGTATTTGTATCCTGTTCTGAGTAGCTCCTTGTATTCGATTCTTGTGTTAGGATCTCGTTCCGTTGCGGCTCTAAGGGTTGCGGAGGCGCGCAGACTTGCTGATCACGCCTCCAATACTCCCGATTTTGCTGGTAGAGTGGCTCCCTTTAAATATTTACCAACATTTATGCACTTGTGACATAATTAATAGATTCTAAGGTATGGCATGAACCCTAGGATTGGAAAATTAGATTGAATGATAGATCCTAGGGTATGACATGAATCCTAGGACTGGAAAACTAGATTGAATGATAGATCCTGGGGTATGGCATGAATCCTAGGACTGGAAAACTAGATTGAATGATAGATCCTAGGGTTTGGCATGAATCCTAGGAACAGAAAACACCGAAACGAATGTCGCGAATATATGAATTGCAGTCTTAGAAAAGTAGAAAGAAAAATGATAATTACCTGTAATTGGATAATAGTTGCTTGTTTATGAATGGATATTAACTGTTGAGAACATGGGCTATATAAGAATAAAGTTGAAATGATGAAATCTAAATTGGCTTAGTTAAAGAAATATGAGCATGAACCCTACGGGGAATTAGGAGTAGAACTCCTGAGAGGTGAATGGAATAGAATTGGGGAAGTGAGCTGGCCCTTGAGTACGGAGTACCAAGGAGAGAGACTGTCCCCCTTGTTTAGTGCAGAGCGGAGCTAGCCGCCCCAGGAACCCGGGGTTAGGTCTGGCCACTTTGTACCGACTTTTGGCCCTCGCGTACACAGTACCAGGGAGAGCTACTAGTGTAGGGAGAGCACTAGCAACCCCACGAGCCCCGGCGTTCTGCTAGCCTTCCTACACAGACTTGTTAGGCCCACTGGGCAAACCAGGGTAGTCAGGAGAGGGTGCGCGGACTGTGAAGGGGCAAGACCCCTATTTGGTTACTGTGGAGGGTCTAGACCCCTGTTACTGAGAGGGCTCTACCCTATACTGGTTCCGTGCTGTGCTTTGGGGCGCACCCGTTAACGGAAACGACTGACCGCGTGCCAGTGCAGGGTAGCTACTCGTGCGTTTATCGCGCGTGCCGTAGTCACCGTTACGTCTGTCAGCGACCTTGGGGTGGTTGACTGAGGGTAGGACCACCACGGGGGACTCTCCTAGCCAGGAGAGCACCACGTGTTACTTCTACTTTTCGGAAAAGACTGCAATCAAGATCATTCCCACGAGGAACATTCGAGATCAAGAGAAAGATCTGAGGAATAATTCAATAATGAGTAAATGGAAAAATAAAGAAAGAGATTAAAACTATAACAGCTACTGTCCACCTTACTATTTTTCTTAGCTTTTGGTTGCCACTCTACTCAGCGTTTCGCTGACGTGCCACCTTTGTCACCTTTCAGGACCAGGTGTTGAGCAGCCAGAGCCGGCGGCTGCAGAGGGAGTTGGGCCTAGTAGAGCCCAGTAGTCTTACTTGTGTAATACCTACTGTACCATTTCTTTTTTGTAGTGAGTATTTTTCTGTTACCACTGTATTCTTTTATTGTAAACATCATGTTTATGTACCTGTTTATTTCTCTACTGTTGTGGTGGTGTATACTGTAGCAGTTTTTTTCTTTACTTTTGTATTTTGTTACTGCTAGTTATAGACATGGTGAATGTGGTTTATTTTACTACTCTTTTGGTCACTTTCTCGTTGGACGACTGGGTCTTGGGATCAGTCGAGTCAGTCCAATTCTCATGTCTCGTAGGGATTCGGGAATCGGGTCGTAACGCTGACCAACGCAACTGGATCTGGTGTGGAAGCGTGGACCACCTCGTCATGCAAAATAGGGACTAGGGTCGAAGTCCTGTCAACGACCAGACAGGTCAGCAACCTGTATATTTAACTTCCGAAGACGAAGTGCCCGTGCTACTCAAAGGTGCTCACCTCTCGAGAAGAAGGTCGAGCTAGCCTTCAGAGCTAGCAAGCCGCTCCCTCTGGGTCAGCGCGTCCATAACGCCTTCCCTACTCCAGTGACAGTGCCCTTGCCGGCAGATCGGCTAAGGCCCTAAAATAATGCTCCTCAGTTAAGACTCGTGCTGTTTGAGCCTTTTAAGACGTCTAGTGTGTCGGTCAGATGTCTAGTCAGACGTCTAGACACCTTCCCAGACGTCTGGAAATCAAAAATTTTGAGTACGAGCTCGCATTTGCATACGGGCTGCGCACAGACAGTACTCTCATTTTCCTCCTCTCTCTCTTTCTCCCCCCTCCAGCGAACCCTAACCCTCACCCTTATAAAACCCCTCACCTTCTCTCTCGTACTCCTCACTTCACAGCCACCAATCGCTTCTGCCCTTCCCCTTCACCCCAGCGCGAGCGAGAGAGCGCAAGAGCGACGTCGAGGAGGAGCAGCGTGAGGAGAGGAGGAGAGTGAGCTCCCTAGCTTGTGTGGGAGCTCACCGAGAGCGCACGACCGGAGCGGCGCGGGTGCGAAGAGGAGTGCATCAGGGGAGTCCTCCCCGACACTGCTGCATCTAGAGCTACAGGCGAGGGGGGCGAGGTGCGGTCACGCGCGACGCGAGCGAGCGGAAGCAGGTTCTGGTTTTGGGTTTTTCCCAGAGTCAGACGTCTGGAGTAACGTCCAAACGATGGTGCGGACGTCTGGAGGCGGTTCTAGACGTCTGAGGAGAGAGTTTCGCGAAGGATTTGCTTTGGGAAAGCGCGGGGCATGCCCGCCCACGCATTTCAGACGTCTGGGGAGCTTACTAGATGACTGAAAGCACTTCCAGACGTCCGGAGAGGTGGTCGTTCGTCTGGAGCTGGGTCCAGACGGTCCAGAAGAGTTCTTGGACGTCTAAGGATTGACGCAGAGCTTGAGGACTTCGTTCCATTGCGGGTCGGGGCTTGCTGAGGCACGTAAGCCTGCCGTTCAAGCCCCCAATACTCCTGGGTTTACTGGTAGAGTGACTTCCCTAATTTAATTATAACCTAAATGCATGTGTGGAATGAATGATGAGAACCTAGGATATGGAATGAATCCTAAGATGAGAAACACTTGAATGTCTATATTGGATGATTGAATTACAGTCTTGAATGAGTAGATAGAATGACAACTGCCTATAAATGAACAAAAGTTGCCTGTGAAATATGAAATACTTGTACTAGTTAACAGTTGCATGTGACTTTTCCATTGTATACATTAAATGATATAACACGAGCTGCATGTGTAGAATTTGAGAATGGCAATATGAATGATAAAACATGAGCTGCATGTGTATAGCTTGAGAATGGAAATGTAAATGATAGAATACGAGCTGCATGTATATAACCTGAGTATGGAAATGTGAACGATAGAAATACAAGTTGCATGTGTATAACTTGAGAATGGAAATGGAAATGATGAAACCTGGTATGGAATGGCATGAGGCATATGAGAATGAACCCTAAGGGAGAATAGGAGTAGAGCTCCTGGAAATAAATAGAATGGATCGGGAAATGTATTGGGAAGTGTGCTGGCCCTTGACTATGTGGTACCAAGGGGAGTGCATGTTACCTCTTAGTGTAGAGGGGAGCTTGCCACCCTTCAGGTTGAGACTCGGGGTGGCTTTGGCCACTTTGCACCAACTCGGTGGCCCTCGTGTACACTGTACCGGAGAGAGCTACTAGTGTAGGGAGAGAGCTAGCCACCCCATGGGACCCGAGGTTCAATTAGCTGCCCTACACCGACTTGTTAGGCCCATTAGGCAAACCAGGATAGTCAGGCGAGGGTGCGTGGACTGTGGAGGAGAGAGACCCCAGTTTGGTTCTTAGGGGCTAGACCCCTGTTACTGAGAGGGCTAGGCCCTATACTATTCTGTGTTGTACTTTGGGCGCACCCGTTAGCGGAAACGACTGACCATGTGCCAGTGCGGGGTAGCTACCCGTGTGTTTATTGCACGTGCTGTAGTCACCATTACGTCTGTCCATGACCTTGGGGTGGTTGACTGGGTGTAGGATCACCACGGGGGACTCTCCCGGCCAGGAGAGCACCACATGTGCCTTCTACGCTTCGGAAAAGACTGCAATCAAGATCGTTCCCACAAGGAACATTTGAGATCAAGAAAGAGATCTGATAAAAAAACCAAGTGGTGAAAGGAATAATTAGTTAAAGAAAGTAATTGAAAAGCAACAGCTACCTATCCACTTTTACTACTTTAGTTAGTTGGTTGCTACTCTACTCAGCGTTCGCTGACTTTGTGTACTCATAACCCCTTTTCAGGTCCAGGTATTGAGCAGCCCGAGTCTACGGCTGCAGAGGGTGCTCGGCCCAGTAGAGCCCAGTAGCTGTAGTTCTTTGTTGTACTCCTTTTGTAGTAGTGAGTAGACTCTTGTACCTTTATGTTCTGTACTTTTACGTTCTGTACTTTATATTTCTATACCTGGTTATTTTCTAATGTTGTGGTGGTGATATGTACTGTAGCAGTTTTTACTTCTTTACTGCTTGACATTTTTACTGTTAGCTGCTTAGCATAGTAAATGTGGTTTACTTTCCTGCTTTTTGGTTACTTTCTTGTTGGACGACTAGATCTTGGGATTAGTTGAGTCGAGCCGGTCTCAGATCCTATAGGGATTCGGGAACCAGGTTGTAACATCCTCCCTCCATCGGCCGCTCCAACCGTGAACCTCTAACAACTGTGGAGAAAGACCAAAGGGAGGAATCAACCCTCCTCCATCCGACCACAATGAGGACGGGCACCTCAACCAAGTGGCCACATTCAAAGTGGCTAGGCTAATAGTGATGGACAGCCTCGTAGGTTGACCATCAATACACGCCTATTACCAAGCCCTCTTGGCGCATCCTTGATCTCCCCAAAAGCCAGGCAACCTGCTGAAAACTCGTAAGGGTCGAACTAAAGTAACCCAAGAGGGAAACTAAGCCTGGGCAATCCAGAAAAAGGCGAGCCCGGGTCACTCAACGCCGACTTCGGGATTGCACCAAGCTCTTCAGCCATGGCCACGCTTCTTTTCCCCTCGCAACACTACTGAGCTCACCTCAGTTGGAGGAACTATTACTACCCTCAAAGGGCCATGGATTGCCACCCCCACTCAGGATATGGCGAGACACCCAGAAGCAGTGGCCCAGAGTCAATGTGCACTGAGGCACTCTGTTAATAACTGAGGCATCAAAAACACTTTAAGACATCTGGGAGTTGGTCCAGACGTCTATACGCTTCCCAGACGTCTGGAAATAAATTTTTGCGTGCGTACGATCGCGAGTCTGTGCGCGTACCACGCGCAGACTGAAACCTGCTGACCTGCAGACGCCTTTTTCTCCCCCCGTGCCTACTTATATCCTCCTCTTCCCTCTCCCTCGTTCACCACCCCACTGTCTTCTCCTTCCTCCAGCGTGAGCACGAGAGTGAGAGCGAGGGCAGCTGCTGCTGCTAGGTGCAGTGCGGAGAGGTGCAGCGAGAGGGAAGAAGAGGGAGAACGCGCGAGAAAGAGAGAGAGAGCCCGCCGAAGCAGCCTGAGGCCGGCCGGCCGGCGTGTCCGCGAAGGAGTGCCGTGCTAGGGAGATCTCCCCTGGTGTTGCTGCAGCTCGAGCAGCGGATGAGCGGCTGCGTGGCGAGCTCACGCGCAGTGGGAAGAAGACGAGGAGGTTCTGATTCCGAGAAATTTTTCCAGAATCAGACGTCTGGACCTACGTCCAGACAACGTGGACGACGTTTGAAGGGAGCTCCAGACGACTAAGAGGTGCGTATTTCCTCCTCTACCTCCTTTTGCAGATACGGCCATGCAGGCCGTTCCGCTGAGGTTCTAAGACGTGTCGTGTTGAGGAGGTTTTCGTCGCGTGTGCAGGCTTCATTTCGGGAAGGCGTGGGGACACGCCCTCCCACGCAGTTCAGACGTCTGGGCAAGGCACCAAACGGCGAAGAGCGTCTCCAGACGTCCGGAGAGGTGGTCGGACGTTTAGAACTAGGTCCAGACGGTTTAGCAGGATCCCTGGACGTCTGAGGAGCAGCGCAGAGCGAGGTATGACCTGGACCACTTTTTAAGATGTCTGGAAGGTGTTCTAGATGTCTGATTTGAGTCAGAGTTGTCGTTTTTGACCCGTTTAGGATCCGTTCGAGGTCCGATTTCCACGTTTAAGATTCCGTTCTTCTCTGATCTAGTTCCTCTACTTGTTTGAAATACTTGTATCCTGTTTTGAGTGGTTCCTTGTGATTGATCCTTGTGTTAGGACCTCATTCTGTTGCAGCTTTGGGGGTTGCGGAGGCATGCAGACCTGTCGATCACGCCCCCGTCACTCCTGGTTTTTGCAGGTAGAGTGGTTTCCCTTAGTTAACTACAAACATTAATGCATATCTGAAATAAATGATAGATTCTAGGGTATGGCATGAATCCTAGGACTTGAAAACTAGATTGAATGATAAATCCTAGGGTATGGCATGAATCCTAGGACCTGAAAACTAGATTGAATGATAGATCCTAGGGTATGCCATGAATCCTAGGACTTGAAAATTAGATGGAATGATAGATCCTAGGGTGTGGCATGAATCCTAGGAACAGGAACACTGAAACAAATGTCTTGAATGTCTGAATTGCAGTCTTGGATAAGTAGATAGAATAATGATAATCGCCTGTAATTGGATAACAGCTGCCTGTGAAATGTAGAGTACCGTTGCTAGTAACTGTTACATGTAATTTCTGTTGGTTGAAATTAAATACGAGCTGCTTATATATAAATTGGAAAGGAAAAGAAGTTGAATGTTGGAAATACGTACTATATGCGAATAAACCTGAATTGATGAAACCTAGTATGGCTTGGCCTGAGAAACATGAGCATGAATTCTACGGGGAATTAGGAGTAGAACTCTTGGAAATAAATGGAATGGAACTGGAAAAGTGAATGGGAAAGTTTATTGTCTCTTGGGTATGTAATACCAAGGAAAGCACATGTTACCGCTTAGTGCAGAGGAGAGCCAGCCGCCCTAGGGACCCGGGGTAAGGTTTGGCCACTTTGTACCGACTTTTGGCCCTTGCGTACACCGTACCGGGGAGAGCTACTAGTGTAGGGAGGGAGCTAGCCACCCCACGGGCCTCGGGGTTCAGCTAGCCGTCCTACATCGACTTGTTAGGCCCACTGGGCAAACCAGGGTAGTCAGGCGAGGGTGCGCGGACTGTGGAGGGGTAAGACCCCTGTTTGGTTACTGTGGAGGGGTTGGACCCCTGTTACTGAGAGGGCTCTGCCTTATACTAGTTCCGTGCTGTGCTTTGGGCGCACCCGTTAACGGAAATGAATGACCGCGTGCCAGTGCGGGGTAGCAACCTGTGCGTTTATCACACGTGCCGTAGTCACCGTTACATCTATCAGTGACCTTGGGGTGGTTGACTGAGGGTAGGACCACCACGGGGGACTCTCCCGGCTAGGAGAGCACCACGTGCTACTTCTACTTTTCGGAAAAGACTGCAATCAAGATCATTCCCACGAGGAACATTCGAGATCAAGAGAAAGACCTGAGAAATAAACTAAGAAAGAGTAAATAAATAAATAAATTAATTAATTAAAAACAACAGCTACCTATCCACCTTTACTGTTTTTCTTAGCTAGTTGGTTGCTACTCTACTCAGCGTTTCGCTGACATGTCATACTTGTCACCTTTTTCAGGACCAGGTGTTGAGCAGCCAAAGACCATGGCTTCAGAGGGTGCTGGGCCTAGTAGAGCCCAGTAGTTGTACTCATGTTGTACCCGTTTCTGTGTAGTGAGTATTTTGTTACACTTTTGTACTCTTTTATTGTAAACTTCATATTCTTTACCTGTTTTAAATTCTCTACTGTTGTGGTGGTGTGTACTGTAGTAGTTCTTTTCTTTACTGCTATACTTTTGTTACTGTTAGTTACTTGCATGGAGAATGTGGTTTATTTTTACTGCTTTTTGGTTACTTTCTCGTTGGACGACTGGGTCTTGGGATCAGTCGAGTCGGTCTGATTCTCGTGTCCTGTAGGGATTCGGGAATCGGGTCGTAACACACTCCCCCTGCAATTCTATGAAAGCAGGGCCACCTTATAAGGTTGGTAGGCATTAGATGTCCTTGTTACATAGAAGGCAACCCCATTGGTATCGGCGATAGTAATTAATGCCTAGTCTTGTCGTAAACTCAAAACTTACTCTCCACCGTGATTGACTATCACTCGCAAAGGGTGGCACTCATGCCACATCAATACTCGGGTAACCGCCCAGTATGGTCAACGAGCCGACTCTTAAGGCTGGCGAAGACCAAGCATTGCTTTATTTTTGTACCCTTTGCAAGCCTCCTCTTGAGGATGGCATGGATTCAGGAGGATGCGCCTCAGGATCCCCCATATAGCCGCCTCTTAAGGCCGACAAGCCACCTCTTAAGGTCAGTTAGAACTCGAACGGATACGCCCGACGTTCCCTTATATCGCCGCCTCTTAAAGCCGGCAAGCCACCTCTTAAAGTCGGCTAGAACTCGGATAGACGCACTCAGCATTCTCTTATATCGCCACCTCTTAAGGCTGGCAAGCCACCTCCTAAGGTCAGCTAGAACTTGGACGGGCAAGCCCGACGCTCCCTTATACTACTGCCTCTTAAGGCCGGCAAGTCACCCCCTAAAGTTGGCTAGAACTTGGGTAGACCCGCTCGGCGTTCCCTTATATTACTGCTTCTTGAGGCTGGCAACCCACCTCTTAGGGCGGGCATCAAATCAAACAAAGGCACTCATGCCCCGCATGTCGACAAATATAATGTCGCTCCTTAAGAACGTTTGAAAGTAGGGCTCCCACACCCCACATTCCACCAAATATAATGCCAGCTCTCCTGGCCGATAGGAACTCAGGCCCAAGTGCCCTAAAGTTCCACACATGCTGATATCACCCACTGGCAGAATTTTAGTCACTTCACTCTCAGTAGCATCTGTTAATCAGAACATAAGGTGAGAACCTGGACCACCTCGCCTAATGTTATCATACCGACCACTAAGGCCGGTAAAAACTGAGGCTCTAGTACCCCACATTCCTGATAACACAACGTCACATTACAACAACGACACTAGCTCGGGCTCCTACACCCCAAGTTCCACCTAGCGCACACTCGAACTTCTAGCAGAGAGAATCCGAGCACCAGCACTTGGCTTTCATTGCCACCTCCCTAGGTTGGCCTCCCTTTATTGCCACCTTCTATGGAAGGCTCTCGTTTGTGGTCACTAATGAGTTGTGACTCATCATAGCTAAATCGCCTAAGTTAAGCTAGAAACGAGGTTAAACAATATCAAATTAACACATAAAAAGGGTTAAGTGTGAGAAATAGAGAAAGACCTAAAACGTCAATTTTGTGCTAAAAACACATAATTAGGTCAATTATTGAGATAATTTATTAATAAATGTAAAATGGTGATCCAATTGCAAATTGAATACACAAATGAGCTCAAAATTCCAAATCAAAAGTAAAATTAACTTCTAATACGTTCAATTGAGCTTCAATAAAAACTTGGGTGCATTTAGACATCATTAGGTCCTTGAAATTAGAGTTTCACATTTAGATCCTTCACATATCACATTTCATTCATTGAAAAACCTTTCAAGGACCCATTTGTATGCATAGGGACCTTTTTGCAAGCCCTTAAGGACTGCTCTAATAGCTTTTCTTACCACTTATGGGCTTGCTTGCATTTTTTTAACCCCTTCGCTGAGGGGTGTTCCTGCAAAAATACCAATAGAAACCCAGCACACCTGCAGCCTACGCGTACACTATAGCATGCAAAGAACAAGGCTCATCGTGACTGTCCATCCTTTGAACTGTTTGATCTGTGGCTTGTTTTGAATCGAACCTTCGCGTGACTTGGTGCATGCGATCACCACCTCGCCTAGATCTGATCCTGCAGTTCACCTTTGGCCTCGGATTACGTGTGCTCCTCTCCTCAAATATCCTCACTGCCCAAATCCCTCATGCCTAATTTCACCATTGCGGTTAGCCTAATCACTCTTGAATCTATTTAAGCACCTCCGCTGCCTCGCGCGTGAAGGATCGCTCCCTCCTCCTTGAGTGATCACTTTCATCCACTCCAGTTTTCTCCCCTATTCATCACTGCGTCAATGACAGGGGCGCAGCTCTCCTCCTCAATTTCATCACTGCAGTGATTAGCTGCAAGCCAGGGATCCTATTCCTCCTTTACATTAGGACTCTACATGCTTTCTAGAATAGTTAGATTAGTAATTAGTTTAGTGTAGTTGATTAGATGATCAAATTGTGTGACTGTAGTTTAGAGTAGTGTAGTGTTGAATCCATGCATTACACCTCCTCTGATCATTTTAGATCAGAGGAGACGAATTCACCCCCTTCCCATTGATCACATTTCTTCCCTTTCATATTTCCATTTCGCATTCTGTTTTTCCTCGATTTTAATTTCGCTGATCACCCAGCCACCAGATCTAATTTCAAATCTGCGAGCTTTGGTTCTTAGATCTGAGATTAGCATCATAACCCATCTTTAGGGGGTTTCCCACTCATTTTGCAAAATTCACAAAGACCCCCCAATCTTAATTCACCAACTCGAATTGCTCGATCTTATTTAAAATGGTGTTACTGTTCAGATCAGTGATCTGAAACTCATTTGGATTTTATCGGATTTAATCGAACTTTCTAAGATTGGATGGGATTGATTAGGTATATGCGAGGATTCCAATGGTTCGGAGTTTTATTTTGATTATATGGATGAGCATGTATCTAAATAAATCCCTATGTTGGAGAGTTTGGCCAAGGATGATCACCAAGATTGATTTGAGGTTGAACAAGGACCCAACAAGTCTTGATCTATCCATATGATTGCCTTGAACATCCATCAATAGTGTTCAAGGAGATCAAGTGGAGAAATCAATGTAAGATCCAAATCAAAAGCCCCAAATGGGGCGACATTTTATTCCTCCCCTATTTTCACTTGCATGATTCTTTATGGAGGTTTTAAAGAAGAAGATCATATCTGATTTTAGTAGATAAACATCCCCATATCAGTCTTAATTAGTCTGATCTTGGGGTGTTCATGTATTGAAATATAGATAAAAGCCTTTGATTTATTGGAAATGAGCTTTGACACCTGCTACAGACCTCTGAAATCAGCTTAGGACATCTGAAATTACATTTGAATGATCTAAAGTGAGCTACAATAGCAACAGCAGACCCTAGAGCTACTATTTCAGCAGCTGTAGGAGTTGAACTTGTTGCTGTTGCAGCTTACTTGACAGTAGCAGTAGATGGTCTGAAAACAAGAACAATAGCTTAGGCTTATTGTTTAAAAATAGCTGGCATATTATTCGTGTTATACTCCATGTGTACAAGCTTTCTTGGACTGTAATTTGATTTAAATCCCACTTAGAATAGCTTGATTTTTGTTAAAATCATTCTTTGTCAGCTATCTTCATTATTTAACTGTCTAATATTTGAAATGAATGTAGAATGAAATGAATTGCACGGTTTCACAATTGCATATCTTGTAGAATATGCATAGGACTCAATTGAGGCAATTCACTACCTACTCTTCATACAGATTAAAATTTAGGGCCTTTGGTTCACCTTGAAAACTCTTAGATGACCCTAAAATGTTCCAATTTTGTTTATAAATAAAAATTGTAAAAAATTTCCAAAAAAAAACAAAGGTGTAGTGAGTAGAATTAACTAATTCTCTACACGTGTGCAAAGTTTTGAAGTTATCAGAACCCTCGGCCTGGTAGAACATACCAGTTGACGGTTCAGTATACCTCTTAACTTAATAAAATCCCCTAAACTAAAAATTACAAAAAGACACACTCTCTCTCATCTCTTTCTTTCTCTCTCACCCCTTACCTCTATAAAACTCACAAAATCTATAAAAATCAGAAAAACCACAAAAATACCTAAAAACATTATGTGTACTATATATATACATGTAGATATAAGCTATATACTAAGTTATATATGTATATATTGCAAAATTGGTATATAATAGGCATAAGTAACTTACGTATATATTATATAATGTACATTAAATATTTAAGATAACTTTAACTGTATAGAACTTATTTGTATAATTATTTACTAATTATACTAACTATATGTACTTAATTTAACTAAATTAATAGAACCCTGTAAATAATTATATTTACTAATAGTAATGTATATACATATTTATATATGTATTATGTAAATTATAAACCCTGTAACATAATTTAATTATGTATATATAATAAATAATTTATTTATTAACTTACTAGATAAGTTATTATATTAAATCAAAATAAATTAGTAAATTAAGTTATAACTGAGATAATTTATACTATATAGTTGTATTACATTATTTTAAGTAAATTAAACTAATTTAACTATATTTATACTTAATTTATATGAATAACTCCCTGAATTCACCTATTTAAATGTAAATAAATCCAAATAAATGTTGTAAAATACAATAAAAATATGTAATAAATACTTTAATATGTATATTAATACTTCACAAGGTCAATTAGACCATTAATTAACCAATCTATACGTTAATTAAGAAATAAACCCTGAAATCAGGATGTATAATGCACAAACTTTAGTTAATTTATTTATATAGTAAATCTAATTATTTTTATAAATAAATAAAATAATTATATAGCCCTATATAAGGGCTTTCCAAATATATATTTTATTTTAAAAATGAAATTAATTTAGGCCCTCAAATTGACGGCTAAAAAACCCCAAATCAGAACGACTGCGCTGGAAGTTGTAACATCGATAAGTCGCGAGTGCCCGACGCCACTTTTATTATTTTTCTTCCTATTCCTATCAGTCACCATGGGCGTCGGGCACTCGAAACCCCTTATCCCCTTGTATCCCTTCGAGCATAATTTGGCATTGGTTTATGATTGTGCGGTGCAGGCCAGGGGCCTGGCAATGTGCAAGGGCCTGTGTAGGCCTAGTATTGAGCTTAAATCGGATTAAATGGGTTAATTAACGAATTAGGGTGTCTCTTAGTAGAGGTCTGGCCCCACCCCTTGATGGTGCTGTGTATCTCTCGAATAGGTCGCCCGCCAACTTAAAACCTTAATTTTTGATTAAGTGAATAGTAATTATGCCTTAATCACCTAAGGGAAGGGAAGAAAGAACCTAAGTGTAAGAGAGAGGCCTTGTGCCTTTGTGTGGTTAAGTGAAGAATATAAGAGAAAGAAGAAAAAGATCGACCGTATATATGTATATGTAGTATAAATATATATACTGTATATAAGAATTAGTAACGACTGGTTTGAGCTAGTTCCATCATTATGGTTTGCAATCGTTGTAGTATATGACAAAACAGCTTCCAGATTACTACAGAAATTTTTTTACTCAGAATAAAAATTTTCTCGAGGTCGAACTCAGGGAGCAACCATAATTCTAAAAGTATAAAAGTTCTCAATTATGTTACAAAAATAAGAGAGAGAGAGAGGGAGCAAAAGTTCTCTTGGCTTCTTCTTCTTCTCTCTTCCTCTTCTTTCTCTTTCAGCTGATCTTCTTCTCTTTCTCTGCTTTCTCCTGCAGAGTCTTCTTCCTATCTTCTTCTTTCTTCTTCTTCTTCTTTTCTTTAGCCTGTGGCTGTGGTGATCTTCTTCTTCTTTCTCTTTTCTTCTTCTTTTCTTCCTGCCTTCTTCTTTCTTCTTTACTTGCGGTTGTGCCTTCTTCTTTTCTTCTTCTTCTTCTTTGCTTCTGCTCCTTTTCTTTCCCTCTTCTTTCAGCTCTGGCCGCTGTCCTTCCGTCGTCTGACTTGATGCTCAGACGACTTACTGTGGGTTTGCTACAGTGCGGCTTCTTTTCTTCTTCTTCAGCTCCTCTCCTTCCTTTCTTCTTCAGCTGCTCAGTGCGGCTAAGGCTTCGGCCGCTCATCCACTCTTCTTCTTCCTTAGCTTGCTTCTTCTTCTTCTTTCTTTCCTTCCTGCGTGTACACACAGTGGTCAGTGCAAAACCTACCCCTACCCCTTCCCCGTGTCTCTCTCTTTCCCAGAATCTCTCTTAGGAATGCTCTCCCAGAGCCGGGTAATCCGGTTCAGGTAGCGCGCCCGGGACCAGGCCCACCGACGTGCGGTGGTAGGCGAGGAGTGCTTGGTCGGGTAGTCGGATCCGGCCCAGACCCGCGGGCGTGAGCACGGGCGAGCGCGTGGCGCGCTGCGTGCGGGTGAGAGGGACCTGACCCCTATGTATCGAAGGCAACCAGCCCGATACACTTTTTCAATATAAGTGTGGGTGCGCTGCCGCACACTTACGAGGTGGGACTAAAGTCCCACCTCCAAATCTTGCACCCGCGGCTGAGGAAGCTGCGGCCAATTGGGGCAGCTGCAAGGCTCTCAACCCAATTGCAGGCCTGGACGTATTCGCAGCGGCTTTCCGCGCTGTCTGGGCTGCGCGCCTGGGCTGGAGAAAGCCTGGAGCTGCGAGCGAAGGAGCTGCAACAGCTCAACAATGGCGGCGAGGGGCTGCTGACCTGAATACACAAAGACGGCCTCTCGGCCAAGTCAGATAACGTGGGAAGCTTTACCAGAGTGTGGCGAAGCCAGTGCGGGGGTCGGTGAGGTGCGAGAACGCCTGTGGCGGTGGACCTAGGTCAGAATGTGTGTGGGAAGATGGGTTTGTTCGAGGGGTGGTCGGGCAGTGAGTGGCGGTGTATGGAGTGGGGGGAATGATCGAGGGGAGTGAGGGGGAGCCTCTGGGCTGGTCGGCGAGGGGTGAGGAGGTCTGTGGAAGTGGGATGGCTTCGCCGGAGAAGGCGACCGGAGATGGGGAAGATGGAGTTTGACAGTGGCGGTCGAGTGGTTGAAATGGCAAATTAGAAGGGGGAAAATACAAGGGAGAGAGAGAGGAAACTGTGTACCTATTTACTCGACGAAGGGGGAGAGAGAAGCTCCCAGCTCGTGCCTACCGGAGCTGAAGACGAAGATGCCCAGGAGGAGGGTATCGGCGACGAGGGGGCGGTCGGAGGGTGCCAGCTGGTACGGCCTAGCACGAACGACAAGGCAGAGTAAACTCTGCTGCAGGTAGGGCAGCAGAGCAATGAGGAGGAGGGGGTGGAGATCGCCGGAAGCTCGAGCGCTCTGACCGGAGGAGGAAGAGATGAAGTGCGAGGTATTTCTCCGCCAGAGGAAGCTTGAAGGAGTCGGCAAACCTTGCCGCTCCTTATAAAGGCCTTGGCGTGGAGAGGGGAACGAGGTGGCGACGTGCCAGCCTCGCCGGAGAGTGGCCGGAGAGGATACCCATGTCTTTCGTGCATTCGTACGAAAGGCATGGTTGATGGCAGAGGACAGGGGAGGGTCCCTGCGACAAAGGACGTCGCAGGGAACCCCCCGTCTGTTCTAGAGGACGGCCGCCCTACCCTATGCAAGGTCGTCAGAGGCATGGCACTGCACAGAAGTGGTAGGGAGGACCGTTCTGTAAAGAATGGCGAGAAGTTGGGGGCCTAAACGCAAGGGTTTCAAAAGATAAGGATCAAAAAGTAAATTAAGAGGACCAATTTGTAAAGTCGGTCAAGATGGTCTTTTCTTAGGCCCAAGTTTTTATACTATACTAATTTGAACCTAAGGATTTTAATGGTGAATTTTGATTTTAGGTTGGACCATGTTTGATCAGTCAATTTGCGTAAAAACCTAAATTAAGTCATTAATTGAGCATGGTTCTCATTTTAGGTCAAAATAGGTTTCAAAGGCCAAATTGAAGGTTCTAAACCCTAGGGGATATTTTTATATGAATTTTAGAGGGTTTATTTGATTTTTATCCTACCTCGAACCTCGTGAATTAAAGTGGGTTTGTTTTAGGGTTACAGAATGTCATTTAATTCCTAGGAGTTGCTATAACCCTTTTCAGATCAGATCATCCCACTTCCCTTCTTATTAACCTTGTTTGACCTATGTTTGGATCCTTAATTATCCTGTTTGCATATTGCATTGGTGAAATTACAATTTTATCCCTGATGATTTGTTTTATCTTTTAACTCAGAATTCTCTGAATTAAGCCTCTCTTTGGATTTTGTAGGAGCTTTTTCACACATATTTGGATTAGATGATGCTAGTTAGGGTTCATGATGAGGTTCTCATCATACCCCCATGCCTAGCTTTTGCTAGTCCCTTAGCAAAATTTTAAGGTTTCAACCCTTGTTCTAGACCATGAAGTTCTTAATGATTCTAGATAAGTGCTTTTTCTTTTGAAACCTAGATTAGGTCAGAATGCCAACCATAGGCCTAAAAGGTACTCTAGTACCAACCAAGATCCAGATCTGTCTAGCCTCAGCCTCAGTCCTTAACAAAGGTTTTTAAGGCCTACAAGAACTAACCGAAGGTTTATTGGACTTTGTGGTTAAAGCACCCGTGCTTGAAATAATTTTAGCCCTGGCTCAATTCGCAGTGCATTTTGTAAGAAAGAGAGGTAGAAGATTTATATGATTGGAGAGTTTTCTCTCTCTTTTCTTTTTAATTCTAGCTTAGGATTGGCTTTTCAACACGGTCTGTATTAGATTCCTTGTCGCCATCATCAATCCTCAAGGGTTCCTGGCAGTCGATGCTTCGAGATAACACCGCCCATGGTAACCCCCAGAACCCTGGCTGTTGAGATTTCGAGATAATCCCATCCATGGTGTTCCGTGGTCGAATTCAAATCCTGGCAATTGACATTTTGTGATAATGCCATCCATGGAATCTGAACCGGCAGAGTGCTTACATGCCCCCAGTAGGATATGTAAATATCCTAAGAGATAAGCACCAAGGAGATGATATTTTGTTACACATCTTTGAGGGGAATTTCCCACCTCTCCGCGCTGGGAACTCGTCCAAATCAACTTGTGTTAATCGGCCGCTCCTACTCTAGGTGTCATTTTCAGAATTTTTGCAACGCTTCTGCGTGATTTTGATTTTTATGCTTACTAAACCAGGCTGTGTGTGAAGTTAGAGTGCTTAGGTTACTGAGTCCCGTAAACCAAAAGTTAGTTAACGAGGCCAAATACTCCCTAAGCCTTGGACCTAATACTTAAGCTTTTCATTTTCCTCAACCTCTTGAGGAATGTCTAGATCTTAATGGGTACTAAGAGTCTATCCAAGAATGCCTAAGGTTTGCGTTCTTACTAATCTCACTGTGCACTTTCCATTTCTTTTCCTGAATGAGGTCTAGAATTTAGGTTAATTCCTTAATTTTTTACTAATGACTATCACTTTTCTTTTATTTTGTGCTCCTTCTTTTCATTTTGTTCCTTTTTCTCCTCCTCCTTTGTAGAGTCTACAAAATTTCTTTCCTCCTCTCATTTTATTATTCTTTTTCAAAAAAAAAAATTTAATTTTTTATGATGTTTTTGGCATATGTGAATTTTTGGTTTAAAACCATTTCTTACAAGTTTTGCACTTTCATACCCCCCCATGCCTAAGATTTGCAATGTCCTCATTGTAACTTAGGAGATTTTTATTCAACTTAGTTCATACATTAGGACAGATGTTTTGATGAGTAAATGGGTCGGGGTGACAGTTGCGAACGATTTCTAATCTCAGGTGCAAGCACCTAAGGTGGAGTCGGCTGTCCTAAAGGGTGAACCTTAAGTGCGAAAAGGTGTCAGAAAAGGTTTCAGATTTTTCCAAAGAGAATGATGGGCTGCCTCCCGTTGAGCGCTGAGTTTTACGCCATCGGCTGGGCGCAATATGCTCAAGGAAAATGGAGGATAAATGACGATTCAGTCAAATCAGTAGAGGTTACATCAATGAACAGTTTGAGTCTCTGACCGTTCACGATGAAAGGTTCAGAATCATGGCTGAGCGGACTGATTTCGATGGCTCCATTTCCAAAAACCTGTCGGACCAAGTATGGTCCGACCCACTTGGATCGCAGCTTCCCAGGGAAGAATTTGAGTCGAGCATCAAAGAGTAGGACCTTCTGACCAGGATGAAAGATCTTTCTTGATATGTGATTGTCATGGAAGGCTTTAACCCGCTCCTTGTAGATTCGCGAGTTCTCGTACGCATCAAGGCGTAATTCATTGATCTCGCTGATTTGAAGCTTTCTATGGGTTCCAACCTTAGAAAGATCTAGATTACAGCCCCATACTGCCCAATAGGCTTTGTGCTCCAGTTCGACAGGAAGGTGACACGCCTTGCCGTACACCAGTCTAAAGGGAGACATGCCTAATTGGGTTTTGTGGGCGGTCCTATTGGCCCACAAAGCTTCCGGAAGTCAGGACGACCAGTCCTTCCTGTCAGGCCGAACAGTGACCTGCAGGATTTTCTTGATCTTCCGATTTGATAGCTCAGCTAGACCATTAGTCTGGGGGTGATAAGGAGTGGAGATTCGGTGTGACACCCCGTATTTGGTCATCAGTGACCTGAACTGAGCATTCGTGAAATGGGTCCCCCCGTCAGAAATGATAGCACGAGGAATCCCGAATCGTGAGAAGATATTGTGATGAATGAATTTGAGAACCATTTTATGATCACTGGTTCGGGTCGGTATGGCTTCGATCCATTTGGACACGTAGTCCACAGCAAGCAGAATGTACTCGAAGCCATCCGAAACAGGAAAAGGGCCCATAAAATCAATCCCCCAAATATCGAAGATTTCTCATACGAAAATTGGCTGCAAAGGCATCATGTCGCAATGGCTCATGTTGCCCAAAGTTTGGCAACGACTGCATGCCTTACAGTGATTATATGCGTCCTTGAATAGAGTGGGCCAATAAAAGCCACACTGGAGGATTTTCGATGCGGTTTTGTGCCTAGAGAAATGGCCACCGCATGCCTGGTCATGGCAGAAGGAGAGAAAATTATTGATTTCACCTTCTGGGACACATCTCCGGACGATTTGGTCAGCACCTATAAGGAAGAGGTACGGATCTTCCCAAATGTAGTACTTGGCATCAGAGCGCATTTTGTCTTTCTTGGCCTTTGGCCAATCAGACGGGATCTGATGAGATGCCAAGTAGTTTACTATATTAGCAAACCATGAAAGTCTAATACTAATAGTCAGCAGGTACTCATCAGGGAAATGCTCCGTAATGGGTCCAGAAGGGTTGATGATCTCAGAAGGAAGGCGAGATAAATGGTTAGCTACCACGTTTTGTCTTCCCGCCTTGTCGCGAATCTCGAGGTCGAATTCTTGCAACAGCAAGGTCCATCGGATTAGTCGGGGCTTCGCGTCCTTCTTGGCAAGGAGATGCCTCACAGCCGTGTGATCCGAGTAGATGATGACGTGGGAACCCAGGAGATAAAATAGAAAATTTTCAAGGGCAAATACTACGGCTAGCAGCTCTTTCTCCGTAACTGTGTAGTTACGCTGAGCCTCGTCAAGTGTCTTGCTAGCGTAGTAGATGGCCACGGGTTTCCCGTCAACTTTCTGCCCCAGAACCGCTCCTACAGGGAAGTCAGATGCATCGCACATGATCTCAAAGGGTTGAGGCCAATCAGGGGATTGTAGGATCGGGGCCTGGGTGACTCAGTCATAGAGGTTTTCAAAGGCTTGAGTGCATTTCTTGGAGATCTCAAAGGGTACATCCTTAAAGAGAAGAGTAGTCAGGGGGCACGCGATTTTCGAAAAATCAGGAATGAAACAACGGTAAAAACCGACGTGCCCCAGAAAAGAACGGATGTCCTTGATTGAGCTAGGCATAGGAAGACGAGAAATTAGATCAACCTTGGCTCGATCCACTTGGATGCCTTTCTCAGAAATTAGATGTCCTAGGACGATCCCCTCAGGCACCATAAAATGGCTCTTTTCCCAGGAAAGAGCCAAATTAATATCGATGCAGCGCCTGAGTATATGAACCAAGTGCTGGAGGCAATCATCAAATGATGCCCCGAAAACTGAGAAGTCATCCATGAAGACTTCCAGATAATCACCTACCATATCAGAGAATATGGCAAGCATGCACCGCTAAAAAGTCGCAGGTGCATTGCAGAGACCGAAAGGCATCCTTCGGAATGCATACATTCCGAAGGGGCAGGTGAACGTGGTCTTCTCTTGGTCCTCAGGATGAATAGCAACTTGGTTATAACCGGAGTACCCGTCAAGAAAGCAGAAGAATCGATTTCCCACTAATTTTTCGAGAATCTGATCAATGAAAGGTAGTGGGAAATGATCCTTCTTCGTGGAGGAATTGAGTCGTCGGTAATCTATGCAGACTCTCCATGAGTTGGCTAATCGGAGGAGCGATCTATGTGAAGTGTTCTTTGCTCAAACAAGGGCACTAAGGCTCGGCCTCGAGGAGAGTGAAGTTCTAAAGGAGGTTTCAAGGACCTCCTACCAAACATACACTGATGGAGGGGATGAGTTTAGCAGGTGCTGGACCCAATCAAGACACCCAGAATGTTGGGTGACTATAGAGGTGCAGGGCAGATGGACCCCTTGATCGAAAGATCGTCCACCTGAGAATTACCTGGGCAGCCAGAAAGGGTGAGTCCTGCGAAGACCCCTACACGGTAGAGCGTCCCCACGGGTTACAGGGTTTCCCCCACCCGACCTCTCTTGTCACTGAGATTCCAGGTAGACCAGAATGGGGATCTTGACCTCTTAAGTTTACCACTTTTAGTTTAAGATCAAGGTGCTTAGGTTTTCACTTGAACTTTAGCCTTTTGAGTGCAATGAGTGACCTAAGTTGAAGGTTGGTTGACCCAAGGGGTCAACTTCACCTATTAGTTCCTTTGAGAGCTTATTAGGTCTTGTCTTTTAGGGTTCAAGTGCTTTTAAGAGCCAAATTGCTTAGGGTTTCTTTGAATAAGTATTTTCAACCAATGGCTTAGGCACACTTCTTTTGGGATTTCTCAATTCTTGCTTAAGAAGTGTGTCTCTAAAACCCTAATGTTGGATCTTATGTTGGCTCTACTTGGTCCAGTTAACTTCTTGTTGGTTAATTAGGGCTCAGGAAAGAAGGTGTTAGCCCTTAAATACCCTTAATAGTGTGTGTAGAAATGTGGGTTGAAATTGAAAACATGCAGCTTTGATTATTTACTAGGTATGGAAGACAGGTTATACCTATATTGCTTATTCTTTCTTTTTTTCTTCCTCTTTAGAATTGAGGGGTTAAAGTGAGAGGATAGAAAATTACCTATCCTTGGAGTGGTTGTTGTGCGGCTGCTTGTTGTCTTGATTTCCTATACCTGTACACAAAAGAGAATAGATTAGTAAAAACTCAAGAATAGAGATTTTATGGCTTCTAGAATAGCCGTTGCTCCTCGGCAATGGCGTCAAAATAGTAACAGCTGGTTTGAGCTAGTTCCGTCGTTATGGTTTGCAATCGTTGTAGTATATGACAAAACAGCTACCAGATTACTATAGAAATTTTTTTACTCAGAATAAAAGTTTTCCCGATGTCGAACTCAGGGAGCAACCATAATTCTAGAAGTATAAAAGTTCTCAATTATGTTACAAAAATAAGAGAGAGAGAGAGAGAGGGAGCAAAAGTTCTCTTGGCTTCTTCTTCTTCTCTCTTCCTCTTCTTTCTCTTTCAGCTGATCTTCTTCTCTTTCTCTGCTTTCTCCTGCAGAGTCTTCTTCCTATCTTCTTCTTTCTTCTTCTTATTTTCTTTAGCCTGTGGCTGTGGTGATCTTCTTCTTCTTTCTCTTTTCTTCTTCTTTTCTTCCTGCCTTCTTCTTTCTTCTTTACTTGCGGTTGTGCCTTCTTCTTTTCTTCTTCTTCTTCTTTGCTTCTGCTCCTTTTCTTTCCCTCTTCTTTCAGCTCTGGCCGCTGTCCTTCCGTCGTCTGACTTGATGCTCAGATGACTTAACTGTGGGTTTGCTACAGTGCGGCTTCTTTTCTTCTTCTTCAGCTCCTCTCCTTCCTTTCTTCTTCAGCTGCTCAGTGCGGCTAAGGCTTCGGCCGCTCCTCCGCTCTTCTTCTTCCTTAGTTTGCTTCTTCTTCTTCTTTCTTTCTTTCCTGCGTGAACACACAGTGGTCAGTGCAAAACCTACCCCTTCCCTGTGTCTCTCTCTTTCCCAGAATCTCTCCTAGGAATGCTCTCGAAGAGCCAGGTAATCGGGTTTGGGTAGTGCGCCCGAAACCAGGCCCACCAGCGTGCGGTGGTGGGCGAGGAGTGCTTGGTCGGGTAGTCGGATCTGGCCCAGACCCACGGGGCATGAGCCAAGGCAAGGACGAGCGAGCGCGTGGCGCGCTGCGTGCGGGTGAAAGGGACCTGACCCCTGTGTATCGAAGGCAACCAGCCCGATACACTTTTTCAATATAAGTGTGGGCACGTGGTCGCACACTTACGAGGTGGGACTAAAGTCCCACCTCCAAATCTTGCACCCACGGCTGAGGAAGCTGCGGCGAATTGGGGCAGTTGCGAGGCTCGCAACCCAATTGCAGGCCTGGGCGTATTCGCAGCAGCTTTCCGCGCTGCCTGGGCTGCACGCCTGGGCTGGAGAAAGCCTGGAGCTGCGAGCGAAGGAGCTGCAACAACTCAACAATGGCGGCGAGGGGCTGCTGACCTGAATACACAGAGACGGCCTCTCGGCCAAGTCAGATAACATGGGAAGCTTCACCGGAGTGTGGCGAAGCCAGTGCGAGGGTCGGCGAGGCGCGAGAACGCCTGTGGCGGTGGACCAAGGTCAGAATGTGTGCGAGAAGATGGGTTTGTTCGGGGGATGGTCGGGTGGTGAGTGGCGGTGTATGGAGTGGGGCGAATGGTCGAGAGGAGTGAGGAGGAGCCTCTGGGCTGGTTGTATTTGTGACATATACTGCAATAACGACGATTTTTTTATACGAACCCTGATTGGTCGTTCCATATTTTTGGCGTCGTTGCCAGAGATAAAAACCCGACAACAGCGCTTTATTGTGAGTGATTGATTAACTTGTCACAGAAAGTTGATTAGTCACCTTCAAAGGTCGGCCCCTGCAAATGTCCTCTTGCGCTTTCCTTGTCCCATGGTATAGCCAAGCGGGATAACACGTGACGGTATTACACCTCGAGGCTACATTGACGAAATCGTCCATTATTCGCATGTAATAAGGACAGACCTAGCAACAAAATAGCCCGCCCAAGATGGTCGTACTGACATCCAATCCCTCATCTCTACAAAGAGCTGGGGAAATGGATCACAATTGAACCATTGGATCTGAGCCAGTCCCCCTTGGGATTCATCCAGACTCTTCAGCCGTGGCTACTCAGTCCTACTCTATCGTCCAGGTAAAGGACTTGCCCATTTAGCCGGATATAACTCAACCAAGCCACAGCAAAAGGCCAAGGCTAAGGCAAGGGAGCTTCTTCAAGGCGATTCTATCAAACCTCCATGTCGGGTATGACTCTTAAAGGGGGCGACGACCCTAAACGAAGCACGCGCACAGGCTCCACCAATAAATCCTACCCCAAGACTCCCTTATCAAGGATAGGCGTTGAGGAACTCCTGCAACAGGAAATTCTACCCAACCCCCATGCGGGACTCTCAACGAGTGCTACCAGAATCAACCCCATCCCAACTAATAAAGTTCCCACAAAATTCAACCAAATGGTTCCCATACTAAGGGGCATGCTCAAACCTCGTACAAGGAGCTCCGAAGCCCCTTAGTCTCCAACAAAGAGGTAGGTGGATTTTGACACAATCCAAGCAACCATAGCCTTTTAAGCCCTTGAATACCAAGAAAAAGGGCCCGGGTGGCACCAGTGAAGCTTGAGTCCAGTCCTCACTTCTCCCTGACAAACTATACATCATTGGTCTGTTGGCGACAACCAGCTCCGGAAAGTGTGCCATGGACCGGGCCATTTCGCTTGAAAGCTGGCAAGTCAAGTAGGGGCCTTCTACCCCCTCCTTTACTACCTCACTAGGAAAGCTTCTCAAATCAAGGCACGCGGGGTAATCGCTCCTAGCCAACTATTCCGCAAAGGATAAATTCTAAGTGTGTGAAAGAACTCTAAATATTGAGTAGCCCCGACACCACCTTCCACCTAGGAAATTAGCGTCGACCGTAGCATTCTCCCGTCAGCCCCCCCCCCCCCCCCCCCTCCCCACGATCAACACATTCATACTATGTGTCAGTAGAAAATGGGCAAACAAGGCACTAGGCAAACAGTCGAGTTACGGAGTATGTTGAAGGATCCCTGTGGATCGCATGCCGATGTCTACCCAGGCGCAGAACATAGGCACCCGACCACTGCCTTGGACAGCCCTCTCTACGGGCATTCCACTAGGCCCTGCCAAAAACCAGCTGGGATAAACTAATAGGACAAATCTCTATGCCAAGTCATTTGAGCGAATAATCAGGGCACCCCACAATAGGGATCAAGCAAAAACTCGTAAAAGCAATCCACATAACCCTTGCGAGTAATAAATCCTAGGCGGCAAATTTGTTTCTCATACTTGGCATACGAGAAATTTGTCACAACAACGTGAAAAGGAAAGAGGAGAAAAGAACGAACAAAAAGCCTCTTCCTCTTATAAGAAATATCAACTGTTACATTCCCCGGAATCATTGTCTTCGGCTAAATTATAGATAAAAAGAGACAAGCTAGTACGAAGATAATGGTGACACCGTTCATCAGGACTCAGTGTTTTCACCCTCGGTCTTCGAGGCTACCTGCCCTCAACAATACAAGGTGATAATGCAGCGGCAAGACCAACGGGCCCTGTAGCTCTTAGCAGACCCACCCTAAATGACTCCTCGTCAAAAATCGATCTGCCCCTATCAAGCGCCACTCGCCCACATCCCCACCAAGGGGCGGGCTCCCGAGCCCTCTACCCCTGCGCAACAGAGGATTGTCCCACTTCCAAGATAGGCACCTCCCTCGGTAGGGGAATAATGGCTGAACGAGGTGCCCGCTACCAGACCAGCAAGCCTTCATTAACCACGATGACCGCTTGAGGCAGTCGGGGTTGCCCAGAGGTGCAGACTACCCTCCAATCTATTAGTGAAGTACCCAACATAATCAATGCCACCAGGCCTTCAGCCGTCCCATCAATGAAGGATCCCCAGACAGACTCCACTATCTAGGCAAACGTTGCAGGTGCCATCTAACCAAGTGTTAAGACCCGTGCTGTTTGAGCCTTTTAAGACGTCTGGACTGTAGGTCAGACGTCTGGTCAAACGTCTGGACAACTTCCCAGACGTCTGGAAATCGAAAACTTTGAGTACGAGCTCACGTCTGCGTGCAGGCTGCGCGCAGATAGTACTCTCGTTTCTCCTCCCCTTCTTCTCTCTCTCCCCCGCCGCCAGCAAAACCCTAACCCACCAATCTTATAAAACCCCCCCTTCCCTTCTCACGTTCTCCTCACACCAGTCCCTTCCCCTCTTCTTCTCCACTCAAACGAGAGAGGCAGCGTGAGCGAGAGAGTGCGCGGGCGGCGTCGAGGAGGAGCGACGTGAGGAGAGGAGGAGGAGAGTGAGCACGCGAGTTCATGTGGGAGCTCACAAGTGAGCGCACGGCCGAAGCGGCCCGTGCACGAGGGGGAGGAGTGCGTCGAGGAGGTCCTCCACGACACTGCTACAGCCGGAGCTGCAAGCGAGGGGGTGCGGCGTGTTGTATATGTTAAATGACATAATACGAGCTGCATGTATATAAATTGAGAATGGTAATGTGAATGATGGAAATACGAGCTACCTGTGTATAACCTGTGTATGGAAATGTGAACGATAGCAATACAAGCTGCATATGTATAACCTGAGAATGGAAATAGAAATGACGAAACCTGGTATGGCATGGCATGAGGAATATGAGCATGAACCCTACGGGAAATTAAGAGTAGAGCTCCTGGAAATAAATGGAATGGATCTGGAAATGTGCGTGGGGAAGTAAGTTGGCTCTTGAGTACGGAGTACTAAGGAGAGCGACTGTCCCCCTGTTTAGTGTAGAGCAGAGCTAGCCGCCCCTGGGTTGGGACCCGGGGTTAGGATTGGCGACTCTGTACCGACTTCTTGGCTCTCGCGTACACGGTACAGGGGAGAGCTACTAGTGTAGGGAGAGAGCTAGCCACCCCACGGGGCCCGGGGTTCAGCTAGCCACCCTACACCGACTTGTTAGGCCCACTGGGCAAACCAGGGTAGTCAGGCGAGAGTGCGCGAACTGTGGAGGGGCGAGACCCCTGTTTGGTTCTTAGGGGCTAGACCCCTGTTACTGAGAGGGCTAGGCCCTATACTGGTTCCATGCTGTGCTTTGTGCGCACCCGCTAACGGAAACAACTGACCGAGTGCCAGTGCAGTGTAGCTACACGTGTGCTTATCGCGCGTACCGTAGTCACCGTTTCGCCTGTCCGTGACCTTGGGGTGGCTGCCTGGGTGTAGAATCACCACGGGGGACTCTCCCGGCTAGAAGAGCACCACGTGTGCCTTCTACTCCTCGGAAAAGACTGCAATCAAGATCATTCCCACGAGGAACATTCGAGATCAAGAAAGAAAACTGATAAATAAACCAAGTGGTGAAAAAGAATAATTAGTTGAAGAAAGTAACTGAAAAATAACAACTACCTGTTCACTTTTACTGCTTTAGTTAGTTGGTTGCCACTCTACTCAGCGTTCGGTGACGTTGTGTACTCATAACCCTTTTCAGGTCTAGGTGTTGAGCAGCCAGAGCCTACAGCTACAGAGGTGCTAGGCCTAGTAGAGCCCAGTAACTGTAGTTCTTTTGTTGTACTCCTTTTGTAGTAGTGAGTAGACTCTTGTACCTTTATATTCTGTACTTTTATGTTCTGTACTTTATATTCCTATACCTGGTTATTTTCTAATGTTGTGGTGGTGATATGTACTCTAGCAATTTTTGCTTCTTTACTACTGTACCTTTTTACTGTTAGTTGCTTAGCATAGTGAATGTGGTTTACCTTCCTGCGTTTTGGTTACTTTCTTGTTAGATGATTGGGTCTAGGGATCAGTCGAGTCGGTCTGGTCTCGTGTCCTATAGGGATTAGGGAACCGGGTCGTAATAAGATGGTATCAGAGCAAGGTCGTCCCGAGAAGTGAACCAACTAGCTTGAGAATAACCAATTCACGTGCTTGTAACTAGAGTAACCACAACGTACCTTTTGACATCTGTTCTGAGATTCTTTTGCTGAATGTCCATTGAAATTGACGTCTTCCTGTTCTGTTGTTCGCGTCTCCTTATAGGGGATGCCTCGACGTGGAGTCATTGAAGCGGGCTGCGGACTCGGCCATGGACAAGGTTGGAGGGGCGAACGTGTTGAGCTCAACGTTTCTGTGGACTAGCCACTTCTTCCGGGCATTCAGGTCCAGGACCTCACCAAGTTGATATGCGAGATAGTACGAGAGGAGCTCTACCCGCCTCCACATGCGCCTCTCCCTGGGGATGTGGAGGGGGAGTCCTCTGTGGGACCATGAGACAAACGCAGCGCTGGACATGGGGGAGGGGGTGGTCCTCCACCGCTCCCACTGCACTCTGACACTTCCGAGCATGAGCCCTCCCTACCTGCATGTGTGCCCGTTTCCCCACTTCAGCGACATTACGAGCTTTTCGGGCAGTACCGGAAGCTAAAGCCCCCTTCCTTCAAGGGGGATGAGGACCCGACTGAGGCGGAGGACTGGTTAGAGCAGATCAAGAAGGTGTTTGACACCCTTCGCCTCCCTGTGGAGTGCCACGTGGCTTTTGCCACGTACCAGCTGGAGAGTGCAGCACACAGGTGGTGGAGGGCGGTTAGAGGTCAGGAGGGGACAGAGCCAACGTGGGAACGATTTGTGATCCTCTTCTGCGAGCAGTACTTTCCGCAAACGTGGCAGGATTAGAGGAGGTGGGAGTTTCACACTCTCCGCCAGGGGACAATAACTGTCAGAGCGTATCATACGCATTTTCTGGAGCTGTCTCGTTTCGCTGCAACAGCTGTGGCTACTGAGGAGGAGCGCCTGTGGAGGTTCACCTAGGGGCTCCGGCCTGCTATTTGGGAGTATGTCAAACCCCTGAAGCTGCCCACGTTTTCAAGAGTGGTGGAGGCAACTGCGACCTATGAGAAGACCAACCCGGCAGCACGTGACACTAACAGCGGACGGAAGAGGCCCTAATAGTCAGACTACTCACAGGGTCGGCGAGAGAAAAGGCACGCGACGCTCGCAGGAGAGCCGTCACACTTTGCAGGGCCGTTAGTGGACTTTGGGGGCCCCCGAAAGGGGACAGCTACCAGTACTGGACCCCCGCCCAGTCGTTAGTAGGGACCTACCGAGGGCGGGAGTCGAGTTCCCGTCTGCTACCAATGTGGCCAGCCAGGCTACATCAGGAGGGACTGCCCGTCTAGGGCTGGAGGTCAGTAGATGCTCCCCGCATCGAGCGTTGGAGGCCAAGCAGGAGGCCGTGGTTCCCAGGCTCGTGGGGGAGGATAGCAGTCACAGGGAGGCTGCTAGCCAGCGGCTACCCGTTCAACGCAGAGTGTTGCTGCTTCTTCTGCACCGAGAGCTGAGGGGCGTATCAACGCCCTGACACACAGAGACGCCAGAGCTTCAGGTTTAGTTGTGGCAGGTATGGTTACAATTTCCGGTAGATTAGTTTACACACTTTTGATTTCGGCGCCACGCACTCGTTTGTTGCTGCTAGTTTTGCTGTCAGTTTGGGACAGGACTGTGTGTTGTTAGAGGATCCTTTTGTGATCAGAGGTTCAGGTGGTCAGTTGTTTGTAGCTGAGGAGGTCTACACAGACTGAGCGGTCAATGTTGGGGGACACAGCCTCCCCGCTGACCTAATTATGATACCGATGGAGGACTTTGGCGTGATTCTGAGATGGATTGGCTGTCCGCATACCACGCTTTGGTGGACTATTTTGAGAGGAAGATCGTCTTCTCCATACCGGGGATGCCTTCGTTTGAGTTTCACGGACAGCCAGTGGACGGAGGCTTCAGGTGCATTTCTGCACTTCGGGCGGCGAGACTTTTGGGTCAGAGGTGTGAGGGCTTTCTGGCTTGTGTAGTGGCGGAGCCCAGCCCCATGGCAAACTTTCAGAGCTTCCTGGTGGTCAGAGAGTACCTCGACGTGTTTCTAGAGGAGCTGCCAGGACTATCGCCTGAGCGTGAGATCGAGTTCGAGATCTCACTGGTACCGGGGACCAGCCCCATTTCTACAGCACCTTACAGGATGGCACCACTTGAGCTGCGAGAGCTTAAGTCCCAGTTGCAGGACCTATTGGAGAAGGGCTTTGTGAGGCCCAGTGCATCTCCGTGGGGAGCCCCGGTGTTATTTGTGAAGAAGAAGGATGGTACCCTATGCCTTTGTGTGGATTACAGACAACTAAATAGGGTCACCATCAAGAACAGGTATCTGCTGCCACGGATTGATGATTTGTTTAGCTAGTTGCGAGATGCCACGGCTTTCTCCAAGATAGACTTGAGGATCAAGGAGATCGACGACTCCAAGACAGCTTTCCACACCTAGTACGGACACTACGAGTTTTTGGTCATGCCGTTTGGGCTAACCAACTCCCCCGCTGCTTTCATGGATTTGATGAACCGGGTGTTCAAACCGTATCTGGATCAGTTTGTGGTAGTGTTTATCGATGATGTGCTCATCTACTCGCGGGATCAGGCGCAGCACGGACAGCACTTGCGGATGGTTCTGGACATGTTGAGACGACGTAGGCTATATGCCAAATATAGCAAGTGCGAGTTCTGGTTGAGGCAGGTGACCTTCTTAAGTCATGTGATTTCAGGGGATGGCTTGGCTGTGGACCCAACCAAGGTAGAGGCAGTGCTCAGGTGGGAAAGACCACGTACAGTGACAGAGATCTGCAGTTTCTTGGGACTGGCAGGCCACTACCAATGGTTTATCAGGGGTTTCTTGCTGACTGCACGTCCTATGACATAGTTGACCCAGAAGGACATGCCCTTTTCTTGGACAGACGCTTGTGAGGCGTGTTTTCAGGAGTTGAAGGAGAGGCTGACTTCGGCTCCTATACTTACCATCCCAGACAGCAGTGGTGGTTTCAATGTGTACACGAACGCTTTGTTGCAGGGTCATGTTGTCGCTTACACTTCGCGGTAACTAAAGCTCCATGAGCATAGCTACCATACCCATGACTTAGAGCTGATAGCTATCATCTTCGCGTTGAAGACATGGAGGCACTACTTGTACAGTGAGACTTTTGAGATATTCACAGATCATAAGAGCCTCAGGTATTTATTTGATCAGAAGGAGCTTAACATGAGACAGAGACGTTGGTTAGAGCTCCTGAAGGACTATGACTGCAGCATCTCCTACCATCCCAAGAAGGCCAACGTGGTAGCTGACGCCTTGAGCCGGAAGGCACCCGCCCACTTGGCCAGTTTACAGGCACAGAGTTGGAGGCTTATGGAGGAGTTGGGCAGTTGGCGACCCCTGGAGTTACAGGGGTACTGTGGGGCAGTGACTGTGACACGACAGACGAGACCAGAGCTGATAGACTGCATCATCATATGACAGATGACAGATCTGTACCTGCAGTTGTTGCGAGACAAAGTACTGTTAGGGGACCCTGGAGACTTCTCCTTTACTGACGAGGTGCTGCGTATGAGGGGACGTTTGTGCGTTCCAAGGGATGAGGAGTTGTTGAGAGAGCTCCTGACTGAGGCACACGGTTCTAGGTTTACCATACATCCTGGGAACACGAAGATATATCATGATCTGAGATGCGATTTTTGGTGGAGGGGGATGAAGCGGGATGTAGGTGAGTTCGTGCAGCAGTGTTTGGTGTGCCAGCAGGTGAAGGCCGAGCACCAGAGACCTGTAGGACCGTTGCAGCCACTTCCAGTGCCAGAGTGGAAGTGGGAGAGCATCACCATGGACTTGGTGGTGGGCTTGCCCATTATCCAGTGAGGGCACAACGCAGTCTGAGTGATTGTAGACAGATTGACGAAGACGACACATTTCTTGCTAATCCAAGTCACCTTAGGACCAGCACAGTTGGCAGAGAGATATATCCGTGACGTGGTGCGTCTGCACGGAGTTCCGCGTGAGATTGTATCCTCCTAGGATACCCATTTCACGTCCCAGTTTTGGGCTGAGTTTCAGCAGGCTTTGGGGACACGGTTGAGGTTCAGTACGGCGTACAACCCCCAGACGGACGTACAGTCAGAGCGCACGATACAGATGCTTGAGGACCTTTTGCATGCCTGTGCATTGGACTGGAGGAGCTCTTAGGAGGAGCACTTGCCCCTTGCAGAGTTTGCATATAATAACAGTTATCACTCGAGCATCGACATAGTACCCTACGAGGCTCTGTATAGATGGAGGTGCACTGCGCCCTTGAGTTGGGTTGAGGTGGGGACCAAGTGGGAGGTTGGCCCCAGGCTGATCCAGCAGAGTCAGGAGGTGGTTGAGTAGATTCACAGACGACTTTGCAGTATTAGGAGCAGACAGAAGAATTATGCCGATCGGAAGCACATAGAGGTGCAGTTCGAGGTTGGAGATCACATCTTTCTACACGTTTCGCCCGTGAAGGGCCTGCAGCGTCTTGGGGTGAAAGGGAAGCTCGCGTCGAGGTTTATGGGGCCCTTTGAGGTCCTGAAGCAAGTGGGACCCATTGCTTACAGGCTTGCCCTTCCTCCCCAGCTTTCTGGTGTGCACGATGTGTTACACATGTCCAACCTCAGGAAGTACATCGCCGATCCCAGTCACGTTTTGAGCCACGAGAGTGTCGCAGTGGGTGACGACTTGACCTACCCCGAGCAACCAGTGCAAATACTAGACAGAGACGTCCGGAGTCTGAGACGGAAGCAGGTACCCCTGGTGAAGGTCTTGTTTAGGAGCCAGAGGTCCGTGGAGGCTACCTGGGAGCCTAAGGCGACGATGCGAGAGCGGTACCCGGAGCTTTTTGAGGGTACATCTTTTCGAACCGGCTTCAGTCCTCTGTAAGTTTGTTATGCGTATATTATTCTTTTCCGCACCCTAGCTAGCTCAAGTTTCGAGGACGAAACTTCCTTTAAGTTTGTTATGATGTTAAGACACATGCTGTTTGAGCCTTTTAAGACGTCTGGACTGTAGGTCAGACGTTTGGTAATACGTCTGGACTGTGGATCAGATGTCTGGTCAGATGTCTGGACACCTCCCCAGACGTTTGGAAATCAAAAATTTTGAGTACGAGCTCGCATCTGCGTGCAGGCTGCATGCAGACAATACTCTCGTTTTCCCTCCCCTTCTTCTCTCTCTCCCCACCTCCAGCAAAACCCTAACCCACCGGTCTTATAAAACCCCCCCTTCCCCTTTCAAGTTCTCCGCACACCAGCCCCTTCCCCTCTTCTTCTCCACTCAAGCGAGAGAGGCAGCACAAGCGAGAGAGCACGCGAGCGGCGTCGAGGAGCGACATGAGGAGAGGAGGAGGAGAGTGAGCACGCGAGCTCGTGTGGGAGCTCACCGGTGAGCGCACGGCCGGAGCGACGCGTGCGCAAGGAGGAGTGCGTCGGGGAGGTCCTCCCCGACACTGCTGCAGCCAGAGCTACAGGCGAGGGGGCGCGACGCGGCCACACGCGACGCGAGAGCAGTGGAAGCAAGTTCTGGTTCTAGGTTTTTCCCAGAATCAGACATCTGGAGTGACCTCCAAACGACGGTGCGGACGTCTGAAGGTGGTAAGGGCTTCGCGAAGGTACGTCCACTTTGCGGATACGGCCATGCAGGCCGCTCCGCTGATACCCTGTTGCATGCCCTTTTGAGAAGATTGCGTGGTTTCGTGCAGGATTCACCTCGGGAAGGCACGGGACACACCCTCCCACGCATTTCAGATGTCTGGGCGACGTACCAGACGACGGGAAGCATTTCCAGACGTCCGGAGAGGTGGTTGGACGTCTAGAGCTGGGTTTAGACGGTCCAGAAGAGTTCCTGGACGTCTGAGGATTGGCGCAGAGACTTAGGTATGTTACTGGACACTTTTAAGACGTCTGAAAGTTATTCCAGACGTCTGATTTGAGATAGAAACCCTATTTTTGACCCGTTTAGGATCCGTTTGAGTTCTGTTTTACGCAAATAAGATACCGATGTGTTTCTTGTGAGTTCCTCTACTTGTTAGAAGGCTTTCCATACTGCTCTGATAGTTTCCTTGTGGTTGTTCCTTGTCATAGGACTTCGTTCCGTTGCAGGTTTAGGGCTTGCTGAGGCACGTGAGCTTGCCGTTCAAGCCCCCAATACTCCTGGGTTTACTGGTAGAGTCGCTTCCCCCCTAATTTAATTATAACCTAAATGCATGTGTGGAATGAATGATTAGAACCTAGGATGTGGCATGAATCCTAGGACGAGAAACACTTGAAATGTCTGTATTTGATGATTGAATTGCAGTCTTGAATGAGTAGATGGAATGATAACAATTGCCTGTAAATGAATAACAGCTGCCTATGAAATATGAAGTACTTGTCCTAGCTAACTGTTGCATGTAAATCTCCTATTATATACGTTAAATGACATAATATGAGCTGCATGTATATAAATTAAGAATGGTAATGTGAATGATGGAAATACGAGCTACCTGTGTATAACCTGTGTATGGAAATGTGAACGATAGCAATACAAGCTGCATATGTATAACCTGAGAATGGAAATAGAAATGATGAAACCTGGTATGGCATGATATGAGGAATATGAGCATGAACCCGATGGGGAATTAGGAGTAGAGCTCCTGGAAATAAATGGAATGGATCTGGAAATGTGAGTGGGGAAGTAAGTTGGCCCTTGAGTACGGAGTACCAAGGAGATCGGCTGTCCCCCTGTTTAGTGTAGAGCGGAGCTAGCCGCCCTTGGGTTGGGACCCGGGGTTAGGATTGGCCACTCTGTACTGACTTCTTGGCCCTCGCGTACACGGTACATAGGAGAGCTACTAGTGTAGGGAGAGAGCTAGCCACCCCACGGGGCCCGGGGTTCAGCTAACCGCCCTACACTAACTTGTTAGGCCCACTGGGCAAACCAGGGTAGTCAGGCGAGGGTGCGCGAACTGTGGAGGGGCGAGACCCCTGTTTGGTTCTTAGGGGTTAGAGCCCTATTACTGAGAGGGCTAGGCCCTATACTGGTTCCGTGCTGTGCTTTGGGAGCACCCGCTAACAGAAATGACTGACCGCATGCCAGTGCAGAATAGCTACTCGTGCGCTTATCGTGCGTGCCGTAGTCACCGTTACGTCTGTCCGTGAACTTGGGGTGGTTGACTGGGTGTAGGATCACCACTGGGGACTCTCCCGGCCAGGAGAGCACCACGTGTGCCTTCTACTCCTCGGAAAAGACTATAATCAAGATCGTTCCCACAAGAAACATTCGAGATCAAGAAAGAAACCTGATAAATAAACCAAGCGGTGAAAAAGAATAATTAATTGAAGAAAGTAAATGAAAAACAACAGCTACCTGTCCACTTTTACTGCTTTAGTTAGTTGGTTTCCACTCTATTCAACGTTCGCTGACGTTGTGTACTCATAACCCTTTTCAGGTCCAGGTGTTGAGTAGTCAAAGCCTACGACTGCAGAGGGTGCTGAGACCAATAGAGCCCAGTAGCTATAGTTCTTTTGTTGTACTCCTTTTGTAGTAGTGAGTAGACTCTTGTACCTTTATGTTCTGTACTTTTACGTTCTGTACTTTATATTCCTATACCTAGTTATTTTCTAATGTTGTGGTGGTGATATGTACTATAACAGTTTTTGCTTCTTTACTGCTGTACCTTTTTTACTGTTAGTTGCTTAGCATAGTGAATGTGGTTTACTTTCCTGCTTTTTGGTTACTTTCTCGTTGGACGATTGGGTCTTGGGATCAATTGAGTCGGTCTGGTCTCGTGTCCTGTAGGGATTTGGGAACCAGGTCGTAACACCAAGGCCCCACATTTGGGTAGGCAAATACACTTCCACAAAAGGAGCTACCGGCAACAGCAGCTCCCGCTCCACCCTCATGGAGTTATCAAGGGAGCCGAGCAGAGCAATAGAAGTGTCAAGCCTCCGTAAATGAGAGACGTTCACCCAAAACCTGAGCATCGCCTCCACAACTCAACGTCCAATGGGTTCTCCATGCAGAACAAAAGGGGACGACACCCCTAGCGGGACAGCCTCCGCTTCTTCCCTCCCAGGGTCCTGAGAGATGGACGCAGCTGGCTCCTTCCCAATGAATGTCCTGTTGAGCTCCCCTTGCGAATGTCCCGAGGAAGTCTGCTCCACCTCCTCTTCGCTTTCGGTCTACTTCCTCTTGAACTCCTCGACTCTCCTCCCCCACCCAGGATAAGCCCCATACCGGGAGAAGCCATCACGACGTCCAAAATTGTCCAACGGAGAAAACCCCTAAGAGCCTGCGCCAAGGAACAGAACAAAATAAGCATATGCAAAAGGAGGAAAGCGACCCTAGGAACACTCCTTCACTATGGAAAACGACCAAGGTCTCGAACCCACCAATGCCGCAACAGGTGTATCAAACTACAAAAAAGACAGGGAGCCCTCACCTCAACCCGTGTGTCAAGCAGAGGCACCAAGAGGGGTCTACCCCCATCCGAAGAACCGCACATGGTCACCCCTTAGCAACTCCATCGAGTGCCAAGAGGTTCGACAGCAAAGTTCAGTAAAAGAGCGAATGGAGCAAAGTGTTCCTTTGCACAACTTATAAGCCCCTCAAACACAGTAAAAAGGGTGAAGTGCCGTGAACTAAGACCCACCACGGACCTCTATCTATAACCCACCCACAGTCTCCCGAGGGCAGCGAAGTTGTTCCACCCCCCCTCCCCCACGGGTAGCGGGTTCCCGACGAACAAAATCCCTCAACATACAACATGGATTATGCGGCAGCTTGACTGCACTAACAAAACCATCGGTCAAGGACTCTGCACGTTGTAACACATTAGACGCTTAGACCGATGCTACAAAAAGCATCCCACACCTTATCGAGTGGGCACAACGTTTGAGGCCCTGACCTCTCAAGGCAACAAAAGTTAACACCCACCCCGACGAAGCCTCTTAAGGCCAGCTCGAATGTGGGCTCATCAGCCCAACGATCAAATTTGGCGAAGTGCCGCCTCTAAAGGCCGGCACGAACTCGAGGTCATAAGCTCAACGTTCTAATCCGACGAGGTGTCACCTCCTAAGGCTGGCATGAGCTAGGGCTCAAACTCCCCACACTCAACAAATGCCACCTCCTAGGGCTTGCATGAGGTAGGGCTCATACGCCCCAAGCTCAACAAACATTGCCTCCTAAGGCCAACGCGAGTCAGGGCTCACATGCCCCAAGCTCAACAAATGCTGCCTCCTAAGGTCGACGTGAAGTAAGGCTCATACACCACGATTCGGCGAAGTGATGCATCTGAAGGTCGGCACTAACTCGAGCCCATAAGCCCAACATTCCAATCTGACGAGGTGCCGCCTCTTAAAGCTGGCATGAGCTAGGGCTTACACGCCCTAGGCTCAATGAGCACCACCTCCTAAGGCCGGCGAGAGCTAGGGCTCATACACCACGATTCGGCAAAGTGCAGCCTCTTAAGGCCGTCATGAACATGGAATCATGAGCACAACGCTCAAGACCGATGAGGTTTCGCCTCCTAAGGCTAGCACGAACTCAGGCCCATCAGCCCAATGTTCAAGTTCGACTAAATGCCACCTCCTAGGATCAGCATAAACTCGAGCACATATGCCCCTACCGCACATAAACATGAACCTCTTACAAGCAGCAGGAAACAAGGAAAAAACAACCCAACTCCTCCGTCACAAATATTCTCCCTGCTTCATCTCAGTCGGCAAAACATCTGGGGGCACCATACACCATGGAGTTTTGAATACTCTCACTACTCTTTCAGCAGCTCACACTAGCTAAAGAGTGGGGGCATATAATGAGGGGCAAAAATCACCCTCGGATCCAAAACTCCGCACATTACCCAACAAAGGATCCAGTTACCTGATTACGAGGTAAGCAGGCGAGGCCGGCACCACCCATCCTGCCTGCGACAAGTCGGACCCAAGCTGGGATTTGCGCAACCTGCCAAAAGATCCGACGCAGTCAAGGCCAAAGATACGACAACATGGAAGTCACCACCTATATCCTGACAGCAGATGAGTAGTCTGATAGAAAGGGTACTGGAGGCCACCAGGCTAGAGGTCTTTCTATGTTATAAATAGATAGAGAGACGTCAAATAGAGGGGTCTAAGAGGGAGAGAAAATCCTATAACTCCACAAGTTCTAGTGCATAGTTGGGAGCACCATCCTTCCCCCAGATGTGCACCCTTTTAAGTAGAACTAGGTCACCAAACCTCCTTTGCCTTTCTCGTGATTGCTTGATATTCATCTAGTCGAGCCCCCCTCATCACGAAGGAGGCCCAACCACATCCTCCCCAACAATGGATGTCTTGTGGCTACGCAATGTTTCCTCCATTTATAAATCCTTTGATGGCCGAAGGAAGCCTCCAGAGGCCCATCAGAAGTTAACTTCAATCAACAAAGAGTAGCTACTACAGTCGTTGATATCCTTCCAAATCGCTTCAAATGTCTCATGCAAGAAGATTTAAGCTCATTTAGCTGAGGAAGCAAAAACCCATAAATTGTTGCATGAAGTACACAATTAACCAAGCTATTGAACTGCTATATATTGAGGGTAGGTAGTGACTACAAGAATATGATCCAAATGGTGTGTTGGGAGATCAAAATCAATTAGAGAATCAAGCGGCTCGTTGGGACTTGCAAGGATGAATTCTAGATGGCTAGAATAGCTCATCTCACCTTTGATCCCAGAAAGGAAGTTTCGAAGATGCACAATGTTACGTACCTTTGTAATAGTTCTAATTGCAAAGGGCATTGGGATCAATGGATAGATGTTGACTACCTACTCATCTAGAATGTAGTTTCTACTAAGGAGTAATTGAAGTCTTTAAGCAATATTGCTCATCGAAAAAAAAGAAAGAAAATAATATTTTACCCACCCTATTCACTAGGTAACCAAGTGTAGAGCAAACAACTAATTACAAAATAGAAATATATGTTATCAAAAGATCTATTGTAGTTATTCTAGTTATTAAAACAGATTGATCATATATTTTGGAACCTTACTAATGAAAAATGTTAATATTCTCTCCTTATTGATCAAGAAACTTCCTCTTACCCATTAAAGTATAATTAAATGGTGGGGACTTTAAGTTTGGTGATAATGACTAAAGTTTGAGTTCATTCCTACATTGCATGGAGATAGAATTCCTGCAATGGGGATAGCTAATTTCTCCCAACTTTATCCAAATTGGTTTCAAGGTCATCCAAAACAAAAAAACTTCCTATTGCTCAATCACTACAAAAATCCAATCCAAGGGTGTCAAATTAAATAAAACCTTTACCGACAATGAAATGGAAACTCTCAAACTCTCAACAAAATCCAGCATAAACCCTCACGCTCCTACCCCCTTTTTTCAACCTAGCGAAAGCCCCACCTACTATCGTCGTTGGGCGAGGCCCCGACCAACTATCGCATTAATTGGGGCCTACGCCCCCCTTCACCACGATCGCCCCACCCCCCAATGCACGTCCCGCCTTCCCCTCATCGCTAGGACCCTTCAACCAACCTTGCTTTTCTTGCGTCCTTCGACCTTCGGATTTCGAGGGGTTTCCGCTTTGTCGCCTCCTCTAGCATAGGGCTTTCTCCAGTCATCAGCTCGACCAGTGAAGCCCCCTCGCCCCTCCTATTTTGGTCCTTTGATGGGGTTGCTTTCGATTGCGGCTAGTTTGTCTCTGGATGGAGTGTTGCAACATCCGCAACTCTCCGTTGTTTTGACGGTCGTTTCGATTTAGACATGCATGCCTTATTGATGCTAGCTACTATGATCCCGAGCTGAGCACTCTGTTGTCACTCCCGTAACCGTTGTCAGCCATTTTGTGGTTTTATTTTTTCTTTTATTTTTGCTTTTATGTTATTTTATATTAAGTTTATGAGTTACGTTAGAATCCAAACTTTATACGATCGAATCTTACGAATGTATGTCTACTAATTCTATCCATTTCGTGCAAATCATCAACATTATTTCGATATTGTGAATCATATGCAAACATTGAACACATCTAAGAAGTAATCTTGATGGTGCACTTGTGTTTTTATATTTATGTATTTTTTATTTTCACCAACTTGAGCGAAGCGTTAGTCCCATTTGGAGAGGTGTATTTTTCTCTTTAGAGGACTTAATTATTATCATTAATGCTGCATTTATCCATAACAAAATTTATCTTTAAAAAAAAAGAAAAAAACCTTTATCCCTGCATCTTGAACTATTGGGCCTCCGGACCCTGCAAGTCTGCAACTGGTCCTGTGATTGTTCAATTAAACAACACGTGCTCATGTGGGGCAGAGACTCGTCCATATTTTCCCGTTAACAAGCGATGCCATGTCTTTTTTATGGGATTGGACTTCACTTCAGATTCGTTGAAGAACTCAAAAGTCAGAGTGGATGGCTTCTCCCATAAGGTACAATTAATTAATGTCAAAAGAGCAATTCGTTTAGGCTATAGGTATGGTTACCGAATTAAATATCTTTCTGATGTTTCCGTAAGGTTCTATTCAGGGGAAGAATGCTGAGGCCACCTCTGCGAGAATGAACTTATATTGTTTATTTCCCTGATTATTTCACTCTGTTGCTCTAATCCACCTTGAGCTTTGGAGCGAGTTGAGGGCCGTGGAAGTCATAGGTGCCACGTGGCTCTTGAACTCTTTGGTTTAATTTACTTCAAGGATTATCCCTTTTTTTTTTTGAAGGATAATCTTCATTTACGGTAGAGGATAAGTTAACCCCCGACACCCCCTTTAACCTAGAATAGACAAATCCAAGTTTGCTGAGGGGATAAGCTATCCCCCGATACTCATGGGAACCTACATAACGAGGTAACCATTCTCCTTACAATCTTACCCTTCCCCTACAGTCGTTTGTCTCCCCCTGCTTCTCAAGGTAGAGGGGAAGAGGAGTAGCAAACATCACATAGACAGAGAGAGGTAGAGGAGGGAATGTATCGCTCTCATCTCTCTCCTCCTCTCGTCTCTTCTCTTTGATCCGATCCTCCAGCTCCATTCTTGTGACTCGACTCTCTTTAGGTCGTGGGATCGATCTGCTGACTTTGGTGCTTGATCGATCGATCGATAGATAGATATAGATCAAGGTGTTGCGGATGGATCTATGGAATCTATCAATTATGCTACAAGCGACTCTTAGCCCTAACTCGAGCAAGAGGAAGGTTGTTGAGGAGAGCCTCTATCCGGTGGTGGAGGATGTTGTCAAATTTGATGCCGTTCAATAACTTGATTGCATGATCCTTTTCATTCCCACTTTGGTTTTGTCTGAAGTTCTAATCATTGGAGCTCACGATTGATGGGATCGGTAATGCAATTCGAGTTGAATTATAGGTTTTATCAGCTGAATGCACTTCCATTGTTGATAAACAAATGTATACTTATTACCTAATTTTACTAGGGAATGTTAATAATAATTACTGCAAAACTTATGTTTAGTTAGTCACATTAACATATTAGACCAATTTAAAAATTAGTCTTAATATAAACTAAATTGTCATTTCTCTCTGGCAGTAATTTAATTTCATGGATAAAAAAATCACCAATCAATTTACCAACTAACCAATGAGTACATTAGTTATTTCTCAACTCATCCCTCATACTAACCCTCATTCACAAATAAACACCTCTATTTTACACCACAGGATAATCTCATTTCTAATCCCTCTTCAATAAACACAAATACAAGTTATCCCCTCTTCTCAAGTAAATAGTTTTAGGGGTTATCCCCTGTTGTAAACAAGTTATCCTGGATTAGCTATCCCCTTGTCTAATTTATTTAGAGGTTAATCCCTTAAAAGGGAGGTTAACCTCTATTTATTTGACTACTAAATCATTTATTTACTAACCTAAATTTAACAAATTTAACACGGATTTATCTAACATCAATTTCAACTAGTGTTAGCTAAATGTTATTAAAATCATATGCTACTCATGTTTCTGACATCTCTCATGTTCTATATACCTAACACTACTACTAAATAAACATCCAAAAAATTAACTCTACAATCTAATACCAATTTAAAAAAATACAAATTATTATTAACACCGCTATACAAATAAATATAATTACAAATTAATACTAATTTTACATTTTTTTTAATATCACTTTCTTAACTTCCAAAAAACTAACTCTTAACCTCCACCTAACTCACCGCCTGCCTGTCTCACAAATCCGTTGCTTCCATCTTTTTTTTCCTCCGAGCCAGCACTTAATCATAGGGGTTAAGGATTCACCATATCGAAACTAAACCAAACCAATTAAGTCTTACCATTACCCATGATGTTGGATCCATCTAAAAACTAACATATAATCAGAATATCAAAAACACAGAAAAAAAAAATTCGTTAATGAGATCTAAATATCACGAGAGCTCAAAGTCACGAAAGATTTGTAGTTGAGGTGATGGATGAAGGAGGAAATGCACTTATTTTTTTTAAATTTTTCCATCAAATCTCTTTGGTACTTGATTTTGAGGGTGTTTATATAAAGAGTGCCATCTCTCTGGAGGCATCCGGTAAAATCAGAACGATGTAAGGAGGAAATGTACTTATTTTTTGACTTTTTCCATCAAATCTCATTGGTACATGATTTTGAGAGCGTTTAACGTAAAGAATGCCATCTCTTTGGAGGCATCCGGTAAAATCAGAACGATGTAAAGAGGGACAGCTTGTTCGAGTCAGATGCATAAAGATAAAAGTTCAAGGATATTTGTATAATAGCAATAAATTGAAGATGCATGAATGTAAAATCTCATATTATATTCACTTCGAAGCTCCAAATACAAAGGAGCATTGGTTGAATCCCTGATAAAATTGAGACGACACAAGGTAGATTAGCAAATGACTCCTGTTCAAGGATGAGATGCATAAGATAAACATCATTGAAAATTCCCACCATTTTATTATTTCCTTGAGAGGAAAATTCCCACCATTTAAAATATACGAAACTCATGTACACTCATATACGACCCATCGACGGATACATTTTGTGCAAATCACCTTGGATTTTGTGAAATATTCCAACAACACGTATCACCTAAAAACCCCCATGATTTTTATGAGGCCCGTGTGCAAATTAAGTATCTTAAAGTAATTAGTAGGCAATATACATGATAAATTGTTCAAAATATATATATATACATGGAAAATTAAAATACTCGAGTATCGACCGTGATGACCAAATTCTTTTTGGAGATGGACGACAACGAAGGACAGGTCAGATATTCCCGATTTTGCGTTTAGCCAAAAACAAACTCAGAATTGATCGTTTTCTAATTATTATAGTAGATCTTATATCATGCTTAGGTGTTATGTCTGACAGATTGGACATAAAAAAGTTAATTGGTTTGGATATTTTTTAAGGAAATAAGTTCGTGAAATAAATAAAAAATAAGAAAGAAATAAAATAAATAAATTTATTTATTTAAAAAAAAATAATTTTATTTTTAATTAAGAATACTTGATCTAATGTAAATAGAAGATAAATTAAATAACGATTAAATATTTAATCATCCTTAAATTTTTTTGACCCACCAATCAAATATCCTGATAGTTAAAAGGAAAAAGGACTTGGGCACCGATAGAGTGGCCACCCTTTTTTATCTCTATCATATTTGTCTCATTTTCTCTAATTAATGATTAAAATTCTTGAATTTGAACTTTGATGGGGTGGGAGATGATGCGGTGGGAGATGCAGGGATCACAATCCATGAAGAAGGATGCCAATTAGGACTTATATTAGTAGATAATTTAAAATATATGGAAAAGGTTTATCATTATCATAGGCATCGTCCAAGCACTTACTTCTGGTACTAAATGAGATATTTAAGAGGAAGATACTTAAGCTTACATGTAACTTACTCGTGGTTTTAAGTGACGGACGAGATGAATCAAATCTAATTAAATTTTATTTTTGGATTCAATTTGATTTACTTAGGATGTGTTTGACATTGTGATAAAACTTACATTATGGTAACACATCGTAAAGATAAGTAGAGTAGAATATTTAATTTTTTCACTAGCAAAATAAGTGAGGATATAAAATAATTGGTGTGATGGTTTAATGTTAATGGATAAATTTTAATTTTATAATTTGGATGTGAATGTATTGATACGATACAGTGAATATATTTTAATAGATATATTATATTAAAGTGAATATATTTTAATATATACTAATATTGATATGATGTAATTGAATGATTTGAGGTTGATATTAATTGATAAATTAAAATAACTTACCTGACATTACCTTTTTATTCTTTTAGTGTTTCTGTGATTAAAGTATGAGTTATGCAAACCTTAGAGTAATAGCAACACACCCAAGTTGTGCCCATTTATTTTTTTGAAGTACAGTAGCTGGACTTTTCATAATACGATCGGATTAGGATGGACCAATCGGATTGAGATTTAAAACAAGACTTGGCTTAGGTATAGGTCAAGAGCGTCGGGTTGAACTAACCTATGGAGTATGGACCAAGACAATTCTACATACATATTTATGTTTAATATGTTAATGTTTTGACTACTGAAGTTTCTAAACTTTTAAGCTAAAGGGAGTTTTAAGTGATAATGCAAGTTATTATTTTTTTGTCTAAATCATTGGTAAATCATTCGGGTAGGATGATGAAACGAAAACCTAAGTCCAACATAGTTAAAAAAAGTGAGTTAATGTGTAAGCTAGACGAAGCTGAATTGAAGCACAATGTTATGAGTCCAAGCTTAGTCTATTGGTGAATCGGGTGAGGGGGTAGAGGTTGGACTCCTTAGTCAGGTCTAATAACCACACCACACCCATTACAAGATAAAAGTCATTTTATTGTCCAAAAAAAAGATAAAAATCAATTCCTTCTACTGCAGTGCATATGTTGTCTTTCCGCTAGCTTCTTCCATCTTGAAGGGATTCTTCGTCTAATTACGTCTTATCTTTTTTATTCGTATGCCTTTTTTTGTTCCTCCTTTCTATTCAACAAATCGGCATTAGAGCTAGATTTCCAACGCCACCTCAATCAAAGATTCTTCGACCACGGCACACCATATTCCTGGCATTGCTTTTACTACGAGATCGAATATTAGTAGAGTAATGTACATATGCCCGTGAAAGGTAGTTGGATGTATATGCCGATTCGGCTTGCTGCCATCCTTGTGGTTGGAAATTTTTTAAGTTAATTTACTTGAAGTGTCATAAAATATGAATTTTCAAATATATAATGTAGGTCTTTTTATTTATTTTATAGGTGGGGGGGGGGGCGGGGGGCGGGGGGAGGGGGAGGGGGAGGTGTGGGAAAATGGTTGTGTGTAAACGTTTGTTTCTGTTTAGTTGAAATTTAACAGACGTTAACCTGGGATGTTAAAAAAAGGAAAAAGGTTAACACGAGTAAAAATCTGAATTTTACAAAACCTATATTTACTCTCCAAATATAAATTTTAGAACAAAATGTTAACCTAGTAATTAAACGGAGGTCTGCCCGTGTTCATTGGGGTTAACGTCCTACGCAAACTAAGTCTGATTTGTTGGCAACACGGAAGAACGTCAAGATGACCGGTCATGACGTATATATAACTCCATTTCTGCCTCTAATTAACTAGACAAATAAGAGAGGTTGTTACGTACGTGGTGGATGAGATCGAGGTGGCTTCGGAATCGGATTAGCCCTTCCTTATTTAACAAAAAAAAAACAGGAAATCATATCGCATCCACTGCCTTGCATGTGAAATCACGTATGGGAGTTAACGGGGGGTGGGGGGTTGGTGGTGACAGTTTGCGTGTTGGAATCCAATTGTATGCACATATGAATGCTCTTCCTGAAATGGATACGCCAATTCCCCTTCGTCGTCTTCTCATGTATCCGACGAATCACATCCGCGTCTAGATATATGAATATTGGCATGGACCATGGATGCTTGCATCGATCTCCCAGCCATGTGCATGATGCACCCCTTCTTAGTTAATAATATGGTGGGAAGTCTAGCTAGCTAAAATCTTGAAGAAATATATATACCATATACAATCTACACATCAATGCCCGGAAGCAGCTTAGCTCAGACGTGGAGCATTATCTGCATGACATCCCCAATCGTCTGGTCGATCTTTGTTTTGCGTGGAAGGCACTGGAATGTTGGTACGTGTTTATATAATGTAATCGGTGGGACATTCGAAAATATATACTTCTCCTTCTTTCCAGATTCACAGTACTGTACTATTTATATGGTAAGTAGTATACCCTACAATATTAATGTAGTCTATATATATGCGCCTCTTGAATTATTTGGATCCAAATTATTTGGTCTAAGGAAAAGAACTTAGACCAAATGATGACGTATAAAATGAAATGGCATATGTAGGTACTCCAACCAGCTGGAGGGCATTTGTGGAGACATATCTGCGTGCTTCTCTACACAAGTGCACGTCTTTTCCCCTCTCTCCCTTGCACGACCTTGAGATGCAACGAAGTCGGCGTAGGCGGATGGTAGTGGTATTTGCGGGAGATAATTGAGGACATTTGTTTTAATATTGGTGGCGTGAATCCACCGCACCACGCGGCACGCACGCATGTGCTTTGGTTGCCTTCATCAAATGCATCGCCCACTAATCTCAACACCCTGTAAGGCTACCTCTCGGTGGTTTGATTTCTTCGCCGCATCACATGGTGGCCGCGTTTTCTCTCGACTTGAATGAAAGCAGGTCATGCTGGATATCACAGTACGTATAAAATTGGAGGAAGTGATCGTGCTTTTTTTCTACCCCTCAATTAAAAATGTAAGGCAAATTTATATATGTAAGGCAAATATATATATATATACGAACCCCTTTTAGGAGAAGAATCAAATTAGACGCAGATCTTAGCTTTGAAGGTCGGCACCATTTGTCCCAGTGCGCAAGAAGTCGCTAAGGTGGAGGAAATCCTGCAATAGATACGCTTTGATAGCTAGAGATCAAAATCACTCAATTAAGGGATTATGGCTCGCTAGAGTAGGGTTGAATGTTGGGACTCTTAATTTGGCTAGAAGACACCATGGTTCACTATAATATACTTTACTTTTGTTATTGGTTCTCTTTTAAACGACGCCACTCAGTGATGTAATTAGTAGTGTTATTGTTTCTTTTCCCTATCGATTACAAGAAATATCCGATGTTAAATTATTATTCGAACAATGGATAGATTGGATATTTCGTTATCGTTTAACAACCGATGGGAATTGGATTTCCCGTCTCTTATAAAATAAGCAACAGCGCTTGTACGTCACATTTTCCCACGTTTGCACACTCTTTCTTAAGTTTTACCGTTGTTTAAATAAATACACTGCAGCTTAAAATATTTTTGTCATCACTTTCTCAAATAAGCGACGGCATATAAGTTTTTAAGGACCAAAGTTTCTCTTTTTTGATATCGCTTTTTAAAATAAGTAATGATAAATATACAATATTCGCTATCATAATTAACCTTTAATGACGTCATTTTTTTCCAAAATCGATGACGAATGTAGTGTTTTTTTGTTTTAAATGTGAAAATTATTGGAAATACCTATAAGCCTACTTACAGGATCTAATTTATACAAAAATAGCTAATGAAAATGAAGAGTAGCTTATATTTCATAAATATAAAGTCTAATACAGAAAAAGTTTGAAAATAAAATATTTACATAAAAAGAGTAACATGAAAACATAACAAAAGGAAATTGACAAAAATCAAAATAGTGTTGTCCTGATGCCACAAGCTTCACTTGCACCGCCTACGTCACCGTCATCTCGTCTGTGGATGTTGGGATCTAATGAAGACAGATACTTTGACTGACCCTTCTTCAGAAGAAAGGTTAAAAGCCTCTTGATCTTATCATCCACCCTACTCATCTGTAACCACATGGCATCCATCTGATTCTTCATCTCCTCCTTTCATCTCTGTAGTGTGTCGATTTTTTGATGTAGCTGATTGACGATACTAGATGAGACGGCACCTTTCCTCCCATACTAACTGGATAAGGTGTTCCCTCCCCGCACTACGAACAAAACCACAGTGGTTCAATGGCATCACTCTCCTAAATGCCTCCTCTGAATCTAGAGGTTGCTGGACACTGTTGTAGGTCTCGTTAGTGTGGAATGCACCAAGTGTACTATTTACTCCTAAATGTATTAAAAAATATTATTATAATATATATATATATACAAAGTTATAAATTTTAAGTTTAGGAAACTTACGTGTCTCTGTTGGTATGTCTCATTAATCCACTTACGAGTACCCTCAGCTGTAGCCTTACTGTGAGTGACCTCGTAGATATCCATCCTGCTCATCTCTCTCTCATCATATGTAGTAAACTGAAAATATGAAAATGTAACGACCCGGTTCCCGAGTCCCTACGAGACACAAGAACCGAACCGACTCGACTAATCCCAAGACCTAGTCGTCCAACGAGGAAGTAACCAAAAGACAGTAAAATAAACCACATTCAGCATGAATATAACTAACAGTAAGAAAATACAGCAGTAAGGAAAGAAACTACTACAGTAGGTACCACCACAACAGTAAAACAGCATTTATCATATAACAGAAACTGCAGGTAAAGAAGGTACAGCGGAAACAAAACTACTCACTAGAACAGAAACAAAAGAGGTACAAAATGCTGTGGTAACTCTACTGGACCCTACTCGGCCCAGCGTCCTCTGCAGCCGCCGACCCTGGCTGCTCAACACCTGGTCCTGAAAAAGGTAACGAGTGTAACACGTCAGCAAAACGCTGAGTAGAGTGGCAAACTAACTAAAGGCAACAGTAGAGGGTACAGTAGCTGTTATGTTCTATTACTTCCTTTATTCACATCTTTCAATTTTTCTCACTATTTCATTTATTTCTCAGATCCTTTACTTGATCTCGAATGTCCTCGTGGGAACGATCTTGATTGCAGTCTTTTCCAAAAGTAGAAGTAGCACGTGGTGCTCTCCTGGCCGGGAGAGTCCCCCGTGGTGATCCTACCCTCAGTTAACCACCCCAAGGTCACTGACAGACGTAACGGTGACTACGGCACGCGCGATAAACGCACAGGTAGATAGCCCGCACTGGCACGCGGTCAGTCGTTTCCGTTAACGGGTGCGCCCAAAGCACAGCACGGAACCAGGGCAGAGCCCTCTCAGTAACAGGGGTCCAACCCCTCCACAGTAACCAAACCGGGGCCTTGCCCCTCCACAGTCCGCGCACCCTCGCCTGACTACCCTGGTTTGCCCTAGTGGGCCTAACAAGTCGGTGAAGGAGGCTAGCAGAACCCCGGGGCCCGTGGGGTAGCTAGTACTCTCCTAACACTACTAGCTCTCCTCGGTACTACGTACACGAGGGCCAACAAGTCGGTACAGAGCGGCCAATCCTAACCCCGGGTCCCTGGGGCGGCTGGCCCCACTCTGCACTAAACAGGTACAGGTACTTCCCTTGGTACTGCGTACCCAAGGGACAGTACAAACTACATCTCAGTTCCATTCCTTTTTCTTTCCAGGAGTTCCACTCCTAATTCCCCGTAGGGTTCCAGCTCTTTATCTCAGAACATCATATGTTTCACTTTCCAGATTCACGTTCTCAAAATCCATGATCTCAAACATATTTCTTTATTTATAACAGGCAACTGTTAATTCAAATTACAGGCAGCTTTATATTCCTTTCCATTTTTCCAAGACTGCAGTATTATACATTCCACTAGTTTTTCCATCCTAAGATTCATGCCACATCCTAGGATCTAGCATACAACTAGTTTTCCAGCCCTAGGATTCATGCATCACCTAGGAGCTATCATTCCATACATTTCTCATTCTTAGGATTCATGCAATGTCCTAGATTCTAGTTATGGTTCCATACTTTAACAGATTTTAAAAAAATAACTTAAGCCACTCTACCAGGTACAACGGGAGTAGTGGGGGCGTGATCGGGAATCCCGCGTGCCTCCGCGACTCTCAAGACTGCAACCGAACGAGGTCCTATCACAAGGATCAAACACAAGGAGTGTCTCAGAACAGTGTATAGCTACTGTAGGCGGGTAGAGGAATTAATTCTGAAACGAACGCAACTCGAATCACGGAAAACGGAGCCCAAACGGGCCCTAAACGGGTCGAGAAAGACGATACTGTGCAAAATCAGACGTCTGGAACTCCTTCCAGACGTCTTAAACGGTGGATCAGAGAATTACCTGTTCAGTTTGGTTCCCCGGACGTCCAGAAGTCTGCGGGGACGTCTGTCCTATACCCCAGACGTCCGATGGTCCACACGGACGTCTGTAGGTCACTCCCACCGTCTGGTACAACTTACAGACGTCTGATTCGCAAAGGATGGCGAATCAGCGAACCTGCGCACGGTCAACCCCCCCTCCCTCAGTACAGTCAGTCGGCAAGAAGGAAGAAGAAAGCGGAAACTCACCTTTCAGACATCTGTATGATCTTACAGAAGTCGACCTTGCCGTCTGGCTATCAACCCAGACGTCTGATTCTGGAAATTTTTCCAGAATCAGAACCCTGCTCGGCCTCCGCTCGCGACGTCGCCCGCGTCGCACCTCGCGCGTCTGCTGCTCAGCCCGCAGCAGGTCCCTCTCCGCGTCGCTCCGCGCCCCCTGCGCCCTCCGTCGGCCGGCCAAGCCGCTCCGGCGAGCTCGCCCTCACGGCAGAGCCCCACCCTCGCACGCCGCACCTCCTCCGCGCTCACTGCGGCTGCCGCCCTCGCGTCCGCTCGCTCTCGCGCACAGGAAGGAGAAGAAGGAGGAGATGGTGGAGACGGGAGGGGAGGCGCGCCCTTTTAAGGCCGCGCGAGGAGGAGAGAGAAGGTGGTCGCAGCGCGCCTGCAGCCGCAGAGAGAGAGAGAGAGAGAGGAATCGCAGGTCTGCGCGCACAGGCGCGCAGACGAATCTCCCGTGCGAACATAACTGTTCTCCAGACGTCTGTAAACGATCCCGAACGTCTGGTCAGACGTCTGGATGTGATCCCAGACGTCTGGTCCGACATCTGGGCCACCTCCCAGACGTCTTAAAAGGCGTCTGGGGCACGCGTTCGTTACAGAAAATGATACAACTATATTAAGATAACTTATAAATTAAGTAATATTCAAGTGAGAAGTAGTTACAATACTTAATGTCTCCTGACCGTCTCGATACTCCTTCGACCCAAACAATGGGTCTGTAGTGGAGCTTTGGCCCTATTGGCCTTATTTTTCCTTATTTACTCCTATAATAAAAGCATATATATGTATAAATTAATATACACAATAATATTTTTTATAAATTTAAGATATATAAAATTAATAGAATCATCTTTAATCAATTACTAACCTCTGCCTTGGATCCAGCCAATGCTCACATGCTTGCTTCCAATATTCAAGTATGATATCAGGAGGACAATTCTCAATTGCCTCATCGGGTGAACTGTAGTTCGAGAAAAACTAAATACCAAATATAAATTTTTAGAAATAATATATGAAATTATGTACAAAATAAAAATATAAATGTTTAAAAATTGCTACCTTTCTTTTGCTCTCTATCCTCCCATCTATGTGGAGTTTGGTGGCGTGCTTAAGGATATATCAAGAGGTATTAGGGTCGTCACCCCAATCGTAACTCGCCTATATATTTATCTTCGTCCTTCTCATATGATCTCCATATTTTGGATTATCCTCTACTCGCTCTGGCAAAGTAAGAGCAATCCCCTTCCCCTTTTCCTTCCCCCTCGCATATAATAAACATGCCAGGTCCCCAGGTTGTAAGAAACTTAACTAGGGGGGAGTATTGTACTGAAGGGGTGGCTGAGCCTAAGGAGATGGCTCGGGTAGGGTGGATGGTTGTGTCTGAGAAGGACCTTTTTTTTGAGTTTTTACCTAAACCCCTTTATCTATGACAAGAAATAAATATAATAATTAATACAATTGAAAATCATTAATGAAAAAAGTTTAGCGAACATTAAAAAAATATTTAAAAGTTTCGGCAGAGTTTTTCCTTAAATTTGGAGATTTCTCTATAAGCCTACTATTGACACGCTTTCGTCGAATTTGGAATATGCGTCGTAGTATAGTCAACAAAAGCTAATTGACCACATTCAAATTTATAAGTGCTCGAAAAACAAACATGAGTTCTAAGGTCGTTCATAGAAAGTAAATATAGAATCCAAAACATTAGTTGAAATATGAGGAGTAAATGAGCACAATAATCAATCGTAATAAGATATTCAATAAATAATAAAAATATACTCAAAATAATATTCAATAATATCAATTTTGTATTTCCGAATTCAATGGGATTAAAAGAATAATAAAACCTTAAAAATGTTGATTTAAATCACCAATTAATTCCTTCAATCAAGCACATATCCCAAGGTCTCAAACTAATTCAATTTTCCAACAGTGATTTTGCCACTTATTCACAAATATCCACGTTAGACAATAAGTTCATAGTACCTTTCAATCAGACGTTAGACACCTGAGGTCAAACAACTTAATCATCCAAAGCCTCAGCCCAAGCACAAGCATAAGGCACTAAGATTAGAATCTCACAAACACCTCAAAGCAAAATCACCCCCCACCCTCCTCAGAATCTCTTTCCGTCTTAATCGGGTATACGATCCGTACAGTAGCGAGTAATCGAGTCATGAACAGGGACCAGGTGCACTAGCAGTGGTGGTGGGCAAGGAGTGAGAGAGAGAGAGAGTGAGGGGGCTATAGGAAACTACAGATCTAATATAGATGGCAATGCGCACACAAACACTCAAATGGATATTAGTAATAAAAAAAGATTTGCACAAATAATAATCCACAAAAATTGACACAAGATTTAAAGTGGTTCTCCACTCACTTGGGTACTCCACTACTTAAGCCCCCTAGCTTAGGATTTTTAACCTGATTCGCTCAACCCTGAGGGAATCACTTTACTAACCGAGGTAATTAATGAGTTACCTCAACCCAAGTGCAAGAAATGGGTTTGTTACAACCCAAACAATTAGAAACAAGCTCAATACAAAAATAGCACCGGTGTAAGACAAGTAAAATTTTACAACAAAAATTCCTAAGCTCTCAACAATAATTAGAATAATATTACCGATTAGAGAGCCTAGAAAAGACATCTGCTTCGTAGATGCGTGAGAAAGACACATCGTTGAGTTTGCAAAAGCATAGAGAAATTTGAGAGCTGCAAACTACTTTCTTCTCTTGAAAATATGGTGCAAATATGAAAAGTTAGCTCTATAATTTTTTTCTTTTCTTTCTTGTGTGCAAACTAAGAGTCCTAAGGTTTTTTTATAGAGTTAGGACCTTAGTAATACGTATACTAGACATTAGGGTTTAAATCCCAATGTTCATCTTCTGAAAATTAATTTTACTGCCATTCAGTTTTGAGCCAACAGCGAACTGGGACCAATACTGAAGTACAGGTATCGGTATTAGTTGCTCACAGTTTTTCTGCAGCTAGCACATAAGAGTCCTAGTACTGGTACTCATCAAAGGTACCGGTACTTATGACTCCCAGGTTTGAGACTCACTAGGCTCCGTGACCTACCTGTACTCATCATGGGTACCGGTAGTTGTAAGGTCTAGGCCTAAACTGAGTCTTCAAACTGTGACCATCAGATATCGGTACTTTTGATTAGTACCGGTACTTGTTGCTCACAGTTTGAGATATAGGCTCAAACCTGTGCCTTGCATATACCAGTATTGATGAACAGTACCAGTACTTGCTTTCAAGTACCTTTATTTTAAGTGTATTACTAATTAATTCATTAGACTACTTTAATCACTAAAATAATATCTTTTAAACAATATGTACTTTGAAATAAATCGTAATGTTTATCCTAATCTATCTCTAATTAATTTTACGATCTAAAACTTGATTCTTTGTTAAAAGGCATACATTCTAATAAAGTAAAACCTAATCTAAAAGAAATAAAAACTCTAGATCAAAGATGATCTTCTATCATCAACTCCTCATTGTCATCTTGCCTCCTTGTCATCATGCCTCCTTGACACAATTCTCTGTTTACCTTGATCTTCACCTAAATATGAAATATCACTTAATTGCAAACATTAATCTATAATAATTTTGTTAACATCAAAACAAGATGTAGAACAAGGTTCCAATAGGGAATTCACCCCTGTGAGAGGCAATAAGCCACCGGCAACAATTCAATTTATTCAACATTCCAGTTTTCCCACATACGATGTGGGACTAAAAGTGCCTGCTTCTTCACGCTGCAGTAGCTGAAATTCCTCTCCAATTAAAGTTGCTACTGCGTATCCTTGCTCAATTGGAAGCTTGGGACGCTGCCTGGAAGTAGTCCGCATTGATTGGGTGCAGTAGCATTGGCGAGAGGCGTAAGAGAGAGAGGAAGGACGAGGGCTGGCCAATTTGACCATTGCTCGGCTAGATGACGACAGAGGAAGGTCGCCAGAGCCGAGGCAAAAGTGGCTGGAGAAGAGAAGAAGTACGGGGATTAGGCCGAAACGAAGCTCGAAATGAACCTGGGATGATCTAGAGCTTATATAGAGCTCAGATTTGAGCTTAATTAGGAAGATTTATCGCGAATTCATCGCGATTCAGCTTGGATTTTCTCGTGGATTTATTGAGCCTGCCACCGATTGTTGGTGCCATGTTGAGGCACAAAAGTAGGTTCAAATGGTAGGGGATCCTCTTGTGATTGGTCCTCCCAAGTTTGGAAAGGATTGGTTGTAGATTTGAAGAGAACTCTCTGATTGAAAGACTCAAGCTTTGGGTTTAGGGTTCTGTTCACATGATAATGGCGATAGGGACCTAAATGTGAAGACGATGAGAAAGACATGGGGTAAATGCAAGAAACTTGAAACTTAGGCACTTGAATGTAAGAAACAAAGATTTTAGGGCCTAAATTGCAAATTAAGTCAAGATGGACTCTGATTGAATCCAAATTCTGGTCTTAACCTAATTTGGACACAAGAAATCTAATGGTAAACTTGGATTTGAGTTTTGACCATGATGAAGAGACATGTAAATAGGATAAATTGCCTATTTATGCATGTTCCTAAACTTAGATATGCATTCCATATTATAAATATTGCATAGCATACATCATTCTGCATTTAAAGTAGTCTGTGTAAATTTTAGGTTAATTGAATCCTTTTATGGCTAGGAGAGGAGATTTAATTTGGAGCCTCGAATTGATGATCTGACCATGCAGATCTAATCAGGAAGACGATTGGAGTCCAACACCTCTGAAATCGTCATGATCGAAGTCCCGTAGCACCTAATGCAGTCCGAGGAAAATCAATGCCTAAGGGACTAGGTGATGTAATTTGGAGCTTCATACAACAAATCTGACCACACTGATGGATTCAGGTCAACGATCACAGCTCAACGGCACAAAAATAGACTCAATCCGACTTCTGTAGTAGTCCTTACAAAGGAAAGAAGATAGATGGCCCCACGTGGCACTATCCAGGTAGCCCATGAGCGCGCACATACCACCGCACGCACGCAGCAGTGGGCATGTGGAAGCAACATAGCTCACACAGCGCACGGAGACAGTGTAGCACCAGCGGGCACGTGCAACACGTGTGCGCAGAGCGTGCGCGAGTGCCGTGCATGGAGCGCATGAGCTGGAGCTTTAGCGATGCTTGCGAAGGATCTTCAGCAACGTTTATTGCTGTCACTAAATGTCCTATGTACAAAATGGATTCTTTCCTCCACTATAAAAGGACCCCTACCCCTCCCATTCTTCTTCATCTCTTCCTTTCTTTCCCTCACCACCTCCAAAGCTTTAGAGAGAGCTTGTCCCAAGCCCAGGATGCTCCTCTAGAGTAGAAAACCAAATATTTTTCCCATCACTCATCCCCATTCGTGGAGCATCCCATAGCCATCCTCTCACCTTCCGAAAAAAGATCCTCGTCGCGATGCCATCCCGTCCCGCTCTACATCCTCCAACGTCGTTCTCCTTCGTCCCACTCCTCACCACCTTCGCTCAAGTGTCGTCAAAGCAAGTCATCCTCCAAGCAACTTTTGAGGGGGATTCTTCTCACCACTCTCTATCTTTTCTCTTTCTAGTGTAGTTTTCGCTTTCTTATCTGTAGTTGTAGCAAACGTTTGTTTTGAAAGTATATGTGATTGTTTTTCTCTCTCTCTTTGCATGTAGATTAGATAGAAATTTTTTTTTTGACCTGATCTCTTGCCTTATAAAAAAATAAAAAAATAAAAAAAAGATAAAAACAACAAAAATAAATAAAAGCGAAACACAGATTTCTCAAAACTAAACGTTCATCTCCTCGTGTTCGATCCCAAACTCCCTTTCGAGTTTCGGTATAAATTTTATTTGATAGCGAGTTTTGCGACTACGACGACAAGTTTCTTAAAACTCTAACTTTTCTTCGCAAAAACCTGTTAATCATTTTAGCGCCGTTGCCGGGAGGCAACGCTCTTTGGTTTTATCCGCGTTTCTCGCCTTACTTAACTTTTTAGCTGACTTTGCTCCATTCTTTCTATTATTATAGGTACCCTTCCAAGGCGAGCCAAAGCAAAATAGATCGGAGTAAACTGCAGTTAGAAGGTTTTGTATGTTTATCCCCCCTACACACCCACTATATTTCCATTCCAAAACCTAATAACTCAAACTCAAATCAACTTAGGTGTTTGCATAAACCCTAGGTTAGATCCCTGTTGTTTTATTGTCACTTCACTTCACCTCACCCACCCACATAAATTACAAAAAAAAAACTCTTCTTCTGATTCATCAGTAGCTTGCCCCATAGGGTTGATATTTAGGACTGAACCAGGCACTCTACATTTTTTTTTTAATTTTTAAAGGAATATATCATCATCAGTGCTTATAAAACTTGGAGTGTTCTACTAAACCTGATTGAACGAACCTGAATATTAAACCATAAAAAGTTACTAAATAAGATTAAACCCTAAAAGGCACATCAACAAATAACCTTGTTTGCAAACCCTGGTTGTGCATGCACACACATTCGACTTGATCATTAAGGGCACAATCCATCTAAAGGACCCATCACATTCTAAGAGCACAATCATTCCAAGCCTTAATTAAAATTAAGTAGGCATTGGCCCTATGATTCATTGAGTCCATTTCAGGGTGTTCTCTTGAACGCATTTTGAATTAGTGACGTCTGCTTACTTCAAAAGGTGCTAAGTTGGGGGGCCCGATTGTCAAACGACTTAAGCAAGCAAGGCTTTGGTATAATTAGCAGTAATTTCCTTACGCGACGAGATCGTGTTTTAAAGAAACATTCGTTGTAGTACAATTTGAAATCATCGTGTAAACAATTATCGATTTTTATTTCTCGAAATTCAAAATTTCCGACGTCGAACTCAGGGAGCACTTTGGTATTTTATAAGCAAAATCACAATTTCAAATTACTCAAAAGATGATATGAATGCAACCCAATGTATATTAAAAACTAAAGAGAAAAGGCAAAAATAAATGTCTTTCTTCTTCTCTTTTCTTCCTTCTTCTATCTTTCTTTTCTTATGAATCAGACGTTTGATTTGGTGAATCAGACGCCTTAATTTGCAGATTGCTACAATGATCACTTCTCTTTTGTCTTCTTCTTCTTTTCTTCTCCACTTGGCTTTCCTCCTTCCTGTCTTCTTCCTCTATCTTCAGCTGCTGCGGCTTCCTCCTTGGCTTCTTCTTCTTTTCTTCTTCTTAACCTTTCTCTGTCTTCTTCTTTTCTCTGCTGTGCTTCTTTTGCCTTCTTCTTCTTCTGCTTCTCTCTTTCTTCAGCCCCTGCCTTCTCTTTCTTCTTCTTTGCCTTAAGCTTTGGCTGTGTCTTCAGCTTCTCCTTCCTTGGCCTCTACAGTCTTCTTCTTCTTCTGCAGCTCCTTCTTCCTTCTCTTCTCTCTTTCTCTGCGGCTTCCTCCTTCCTTCTCTTCAGCCGCACCTTCTCCTTCCTTCTTCTTCAGCTGCTCCTCTTCTTCCCTGCACACACACGCAGGAGCAAAACCTAGCCCCTACCCTCCCCACGTCTCTCTCTATTTCGCTCTTAGGACTGCTCTCCCAGAGCCTTCTCAGGTTATCGGGTCGGATATGCGCACCCGGGACCAGGCCCACCGGCGTGCGGTGGTGGGCGAGGAGTGCACAGGTTAGTCGGGTATACGGGTCAGAGCTAGGTCCGCGTGGCGTGGGGTCACGGACGAGGCGGTAGGTGAGTGGGACCTCACCCCGTGGTCAGGAAGCAACGAGCCTAATGCACTTTTTCCACTTATAGCGCTTCGCCTGCTTCAAAACTTCCGAGGTGGGACTAAATGTCCCACCTTCTTCTCGCGCACGCCCGCAGCAGGTGACGGACTCGATTGCAGCAGATGCGAAGACTTGGCTTCCAATTGCTGGGCTGGAGTTGTTTACAAAGGAAGCCCGCGTGTCTGAGACCTAAAAACCCAAAGCCTAAAGCCTTGGATGAAGCTTTCAAGCTTCTTCGAGTTAACTCCAATGGCGACCAAGGCCTAAACCTGCCCACAAGCAAAACGGCCTCACGGTCTCGTCAAATCTCACAGAAAGCTTCGTCGTGACACGACAAAGGTGGCCCAGTGGTTGGCGTGGCACAGGGTGGCTTCAGTGTGCGTGCCTAGGTCACCCTGCGCGTGTGAATATGGGTGTGTTCGGGGGGCGTGCTGGGTGTGTGGCGGAGAGATTGGAGTAGGGGGAAATGGTTAGTGAGGTGTTGCGGAGGTTCTAGGGTGGTTGGCAAGGTGGATGGAGGCGTGGAGTGACAGGAACACCTCGTCGGTGGTCTGGTCAGAGGTGAAGAAGGTGATGGTGGTCTGTGGTGGTCAATGCGTGATTTGTGAAATTGATAAGGGAAAAATGAAGAGGGGAGAAAGAGGACTTATCTGTGAGTGGATAGACGAAGGGGGAGTGGAGGAGGCGGACGGCCCGTATCTGCCGTCGCCGGAGACGAAGACCCAGAGAGAGCGAAACGGCGACGACGAGGAGGTCGAAGAGACGTGCGCTGGTGTGGCGCAACGCAAAGGAACTAGGCGGAGGTGACTCTGCCACAGGTACGGTGGCAGAGTGACGAGAAGAGGGAGGGGGAGTCGCCGGAGCTTGTGGGCTACTTGGCCGAAGAGGGAAAAGAGGAATTCTTCAACCAAATCAAGCTTGCTTTAAGCGGAGGGATCTGGGCTTGCTTACAAAGGCACTGGCAGGAGGTTATTCACAAGGAGGCGGCCAAAAGTCGTCGACGAAGGCATGGCTGGAGGGGATACCCATACCTCTCGAGCGTTCGCACGAGAGGTATGGGGTGATTCAGGACATGGGGAGCTGCTCATGTGGTAGGGGGCTTCGCAGAGAGTTCCCCTTTCAAATCTGGGAGCAGCTCCCCTTGGGAAACAAGGAGAGAACCACCTCAAAATCTCGGTATAGGTCCTTGCTGCAATGGTAGAGGGACCTGAATGAAGAAAGTGACAAAAATTTGAGGGGGTTTTTGCAAGGGTTTCCAAAAGTTAAGGGTCAAAATGTAATTAGGTGGATCATTTTGCAAAGTAGGTCGAGATGACCTTCCCTTAGGTCCAAGTTTTGGTAAAAACCTAATTTGGACCTAAGGAATCCAATGGTGAAGTTGGAATTTAGGTTTGACCACGATGGACCAGACATTTTGCATAAAAACCTAAATTAGGTCAAATATTGGGCATGGACCCCAATTTAGGTCAAAACAGGTTCCCAAGGCCAAATTGAAAGTTTTAAACCCTAAGAGATATTTTTCATGAATTTTAGATGATTTAGTTGATTTTTATCCTTCCTATAACCTTGTGAATTAAAGTAGGTTTGTTTTAGGATTATAAAATGTCATTTAATTCTTAAATTTCACAATAACCCTCTTCTGACTGAACCATCCCACTTTTTCTCTTATTAAGCCCAATTTACCAATGTGTTGACCCTGAGAAATCCCGTTGACGAACTGCACTGGTAAAATTGCAGTTTTACCCTTTATTTTATGTATTATTGTCATATCAGTAATCCCCTGAATTAGGCTTTTCTCTTGATTATGTAGGAGCTTTTGTTCTCTTTCTTAGGTCAAAATAAGCTAGTTAGGGCTCATGATGAGGTTCTCATCAAGCGACCCTCGGGACACTCTCCCCCTGCTTTGCTGGCCCAACTTTACCACCTTCGGGAGTAAGGACAAAACCAAATTCGTTATGTGGTCAGAGTTCATTTCTGAAGCATAGGTCCATAAGCTACCCAATTTAAGGATAGGATTGATTAATTGTATTGCAGGGCACCTTTCTTTGTTCTGTTTTCCCTCCTGCTTCACTGATGTAAACACATTTATATCACATAAATCGTCTATTTTATACGTGTTCTTAGGCATATAGTTGCATCATACATTATAAATATTGCATAACATATATCATCTTGCATTTAGGTTAGATTGTATAAAGTTTAGGTTAATTTTCTCTTTTTGTGTTCAGGTAACTGGGCGATATTTAATCGGGGCATCGAATTGAAGATCCAACTGTACGAATCTAACCGGGATAATAATTGGAGTTCAACGACTCCAAGATCGCCCCGATCGAATTTTCGTAGCATCAGATGAAGTCTGAGAAAGATCAGAGGTCAAGGGGCAAGGTGGTGTAAACACGTACATCATATGACAAATCCAACCGCACGTATGGGTTTGGATCGACAATCACAGCCCAACAACGCGAAAATCGATCCAATCTAATATCCGTGGCATCATTTACAAGTCACAGAAGATGGACGGCCAAGATGGTGCCATGTGGTGCCATCTCAGCCACCCATACTAGCCCAAGACCCGCCGCTGCTTCTCTCTCCTCAATCGCGCTAATGATCTGGGCTGTTGGATCGCCATCCAATGACCACGATCCTGGGATGCTCCATTTGAGTTTAAAGTAGACTTTTTTCACCTTCTCATCCCCGTTCGTGGAGCACTTGCAGCTGTCTTCTAACTGTCATTCGGGAAGCAGATCCTACTACGACGTCGCCCTGCCCCATCCTCCACCGTCTGTTGTTGTTCTCCTTCATTCCGCATCTCACCACCTTCGTCCGAGTGCTCCGTCAACGTGGCTCGTCCTCCAAGAAACCGTCAAGGAGGATAACTTCTCTCCACCTTCTCTTTTACTGCTTTCTAGCGTAGATTTTTTGCTTTCTAGTGTAATGAGTAGTTATAACATTTAGTTGTAATGAACATCACTCGGTGGTTATGAAATTCATGTTTATTTTATCTCTATTTTTCTTTTTTTGTACCATTCTTTTCTCTTTCTTCTATTCATTATTCTTTATGTAGATAGCTAGAGTAGATTCAATTTAACCAGCTAATCTGCTTTGTGACAATAAATCAAATGTAATTTTTGATCAAACGTCCGCCTCCTTACATTCGACCCGAAATTCCTTTTGAGTTTCGGTTAAAATTATCTGTTGATGGATTTTTCTCGTAAATTATGCAACAACGACAGGTTTTCTAAACTCAAATCTTTTTGCGCAAAATTTCTGCCACAAAATCGATCGACCTTCCCCTCCTTTCCCTCATTTCTTCTCCAATCGCGAACACTCCTCTACGCCTCTACTCCTCCATGCCTTCTCGCCTGCTCGTCCGCGATCTCGACCGACCTCTGGGAAGGTGCCTCCTCCCTGCTCCTTGTTGGGACACCTCTCACCGATTGAAGTGCATCGCCACCAACTTCCCGCAAGGTCAAGCTTCCTCCTCGTCCTCCTCGTTGCGACACCACTGCCACCACCTCCCCTCACGCTTGCCCCACGCACACGCATCCCCGCGAACCTCCCCTCCACCTCGCCTTGCTCATCCTCCCGTCGCCTACCTCACCTCCTCTCCTCCTCGCCCACGTTGCCAACCTATCCCCGTGCTGCCACCACGCCTTGCCCGCGCCACCCCCTGCAGTCTTGTCGCAACCCCTCCTTCCCCCTGTCGCAAGCCCCTTCCCCCCCACCCCCCCTTCTCTTCCCCTTTACCGCAGACACCCCCCTACCTGCAATCCCCCTGCCTGTAGGACCCCCCATAAAAATTAATTTATGTTTTTAATTAAAATTTATGTTATCTTTAATTTGTAGTCCTCCCTGCCCACAGCCCCTCCCCGTGCCACCGCTCTCTCCCCCTACCCCATGCGTCGCCCCCAGCGGCCCCCCCATTCCTCCCCCCGCGTCGCTACCCCACGATAGATGCAATAGAACGGATGAATACCCTTAAGGTCAGAAAGGGTCCAGCTAATAGCTTTTCGATTTTTACTTAAAACCTGGAGAAGTTTTTCCTCTTATGCCCCAATAAGTCCAGAATTTATGATCAGGGGTAGGGTCTGATTTGGACCCAGGAAAACATATTTAAGGGAGTCGGGCAAGAGTTTTAACTCCAGTTGTGAGCCCGGCTCTGAAAGAATTTCTGCCTTAGAAGTTAGTGGTGAAGTGAGAGTGAAGGGATCAGCTAGAGTGTTAGCTGAAGAATGTGTGGTTAGGGTCAAAGGGTGGGATGAAGTGGATTGTTCTGGAGCCGTGTTAATGGAAAAACAGGAACCCAAGTGTGAAATCTGCAAAGTTTCCTCCACTATATTTTCCATTTCTGAATCAGAGTCATCAAAGAAATCTGGTTCTTGGAACTGCCTAAAAGCTTGGAAAATATCTAGGGTTACAAATTCACCTCCACACATGATCTTCATCTTGCCAGAATCATAATTAATATTAGCGCAGGCGAAGGCTACGAATGGTCTTCCTAGAATTATCGGGGTAAACTTTCAAGCTTCCGGTACCTTTGTGTTCAGGACTAAAAAGTCTACTGCAAATAGACAATTTTTGACCCGGAAAAAGACATCCTCAACAATTCCACGTGATTTAATTATATATCGGTCTGCTAATTGAAGAGTAACCTCAATAGGCTTTAATTCGCCAATCTTGAATTTCTGAAAAATAATTATGGGGATAAGATTAATCAAGGCACCGAGATGCAGTAAAGCACGGTCAAAAGGAGTGTCATTAATGACAACTTGAATCAGGGGTGCGCCTGGATCTTTCTTCTTAAGAGGCAGTTTACTCTGCACAACTGAGCTAACTGTCTCTGGAAGGATCACCTTTCTAGGTTTCGAGGCTGCCTTTTGGGAGTACACAAATCTTTCAGAAAATTTGCATAGGCAGGAATATATTTTATGACATCTAAGAGAGGGATATTAATCTCTACCTGCCCAAAAAGATCCATTAATTCCTTATCAGTAGGCTCAGATTTCTTCTTCTTGGTGTGTGAAGAGTGAAGGGCTTGTGGAAAGGGTATAGGGTTTTCCTATTTTGCATTATTAGGTTCCTGAATAGGGTTAGAGGAAGAGGGAGAAGAGTTGATCTGCTTTTCATTAAAATGGGTTTCTTTAACAGGCAGGGGATCTTGAATGATTTTTCCGTTCCTCAAAGTAACTACATTTGCAGTATGGTTGTTTGAAGGATGAGGATGGAAAGCCTGACTGTTATTGAAACCTGAGGGATGCTGAGGTGCTAGGTGAATGGGCTGACTGGGATATCCACCTTAGAATTGATTCCATTGATTATTCGGGTTGGGCATGGGTTGGGAAGGTAAATTCCCAGCAAGTCGATGATCAGAAGTAACCTTAACTTAGTGTTGCAAGTTGGTAATCATGCGGGTTACTTCTGTCATTTGATTCTGCATACCTTGCAGAGTCTTCATGACCTGGGTATTGATATCTTCCTGGGATGGTCCAGATTGATATGCGGGCTACCCATAATTCCCAAATTGATTTTGTTTGGGAAACGGAATCGGGTTCAGGGCTTTCCAAGAGTGATTCAGGTTGGTCCTCCAATTCTGATTGTAAGTGTTGGAAGGGTTTCTAAATTGCTCCTGGAGAGCATAAATATTTCCCATGGTGGGATCAAGAATATTCTGATTCAGATAATCAAAATTCCCAATCAAATCTTGTGTAAAATCAGCAGAAAACTACTGACCAGCAAGCGTGACATCAATGTTGTGCAGATTTTCTCTTTGGAGAAGTTGAGTGTTAGTGTGTGGAGAGTTAAAGTATGGAGAATTCAGGTGTGGAGAGTTAAGGAGTTGAGCTTGTTTGTGAGTGAGCTTTTCTTCCATATTTTTCTGGTGTATTTGCATCTGATCCAGTCTTTGAGCTATCATATATAGATCATCTTGAGTGATTGGAACAGAGGTGGATTTGGAGTCAATTTCATTAACTCCGTGTCTTGGGTTTTGGGTTTTACCGAAAGTGTCCATTGAAGTCATATTAAATGAGTTTTCACTCATTTCTTCAAAAAGGAGGTAGGCACTTTCGACATCTTTATTAAGGAAATTGCCCCCACACGAGGCATCCACAAATCTCCTTAATTGATCTTCTAATCCATGGTAGAAGAACTGCACTAACTACCATTATGGAATTTCATGGTGGGGATAACTTATTAGAAGTTGTTGGAATCTTTCCCAAGATTCATGGCAGGGTTCACCATTTTTTTGTTGAAAGGTCGTTATGGATCTTCTTAAAGCGTTAGTTCGATCGATTGGAATTTTTTTTTTAATAAAAGCACTCTTTAATTGGGGCCAAGTGGTGATAGGGCACCCAACCATTCTAAACCAATGTGAAGCTTTATCTTTTAAAGAGAGAGGAAAAAGTCTCATTAACCATGCGTCTTCCTGCACATTGCGGGAATGAGTGGTTTAAGAGATGACAGTTAATTCCTCGAGATGACAAAAAGGGTCCTCTCTCGAAAGACCATGGAAATGCTTGATTAGGTTCAGAATAGCTGGTTTGATCTCAAAATCCCCTTGTGGTATGACCACCCCAGGTCTTTCCTCATAGTTGGAAGGATTATAAAAATCCTTAAGAGGAACGACAGCTGCTGATGGGGTGGTGGGTTTTGCCCTTGGTTGACTAGGTTCGTCACAGTCCTAGCCAAATTTTCTTGATTTTTTTGTAGTCGAACCAGATGGTCGACCATAAAGGCAAAGGGGTTTGTGTTTTGAGTCTGGATTTGAGGGCCACCTGGCCCTGCAGGATTTTTTGGTTGCTCCAGATGAGGGAGATTAGGGATGGGGAAGTCAGCTTATGGGTCGGCTGACGGGTTAGAGGCCGAAGCAAAAATTTTTTGTCGGTTTCCCGAGTTTTCCATATTGCTAGATGAGGAAGAAGAAGAAGAAAACAAAGACTTTCTGGTGAGGGGGGCAAAATCAGCTGGTCCCTCAAGATGTGGGTTCTGGGACCTTCGCCCGTGCATGCACTTTTTTTTTAGAAGAATTGGAGGGGAGGAGAAGTGAGAGAGATGAGAGAAAGTGTGCAATTCAAACAACAAAATTCTAGACCTAACTTAAATGTGACTCCCTAAAAATTAACCTAAGACTTGATCTACCTAGGAAATAAGAAAGCAATAGTGAATACCCGTTCTATCAACAAATCTGGCCAAGTTGCACAAGGGAAGGTTTAGGCCCAAGCATTTCCCAGGAAAATCCCTAGGGGCTTGTGCAATCCCGCGCCTGGTCGTTTGACACGACCCCTCAGCCTGACACCAGATATAGATGACAGAATTGATATTAACTAGCAAGCCTAAGTTGATGAAACCTTAGGGGTCAAATTGCTACAATTTTTAGTTAGGTCTAGGAGATTAGAGTACACATGGAATGTGGAGGGTGTTGGTTTGGGTAATACCCTGTTATTTCAATTTTTTAGTGTGTACAAGATTGGAAAGTGATTCCAATAGCAAACAAGTTGTCACACAAATTTTGTTTGTTTTTCTGCTTTTAGAATTTGATTTAATTTAATGTATTTTAGGATTTTCTTTTTAAGGTTTCAAATAAGTTTGAGATTCCACAAACAAAAAGAAATCAAGTTGTATTGGAGAAGATAAGTTTCCTTTAATTTGTTGGTTATTAGAAATGAAAAGAAACCCTAATCAATTAAATCCAAAGCAGAAATTTAACTATCAATGAGTTTGTTTTATGCTTTCAGTTTAAGTAGTGGTCCAAACAATGAAAGCAACACCACTACTGTAAGGAAAATCAAATAAGGATTCAAAAAAATATTTTTTGTGATTTTAGAAATTTTTTTGATATTTTTATAGAATTTTTCTTTATGGTGGTGTTAAAGTCCAGAAATGATATCCAAGGGTATTTTGGACTTTTCAGTACCACCACTGGCCTCAGAAAATTTTTGTGATTTTATATGATGTGTATAATTTCACAAGGACTCCAGAAAGCTAAATTTCACAAAAATTGGACGAGTATAAAAAATCTTAAAATTCGCAGATAGTAACAAAATAGGAAGAATAGAGGAGATGACTCCTCTGCAGTCCACGAAGTTTTTAAAATTCTATACAAATCCAATTGATCTGAAATTTGGAACAGATGTTCCTCACTTGATTTGAAATCACTGGGTGAAATTTCAAGATTTTTAGAGGCCTGTGGTGTTGGAAATTGATTTTTGAAGTCCGAACAAAAGTCTGGACCTGAAAATCAGACTACCAACACTTGAAGTGGAGTGGTATTTAATGATGCAACAGGCAATCAATTGAATTTTAATTGAAACCACTCCACTTAACTTATTTGTTTGAGATCTTGAAAGCTGAGTTTAATGTGTTTTGATAGTTTTTAGGGCTATGTGTGACTAAAAAGAGGAACCAACCTGAATTTTCGCGGGAAGACAAGGAATTGCAAGCTCTTCCTTCCAGAATCCTGCTTTCTTCCTGTAGTTCCTGCACACACGAGAAAGAGAAAGGCAAGGGGACGAGATCCACTTATCAAGCAAGAGAGTAAATGAATGCAAAGCCGTGCCTCCCCAGCAACAACGCCAAAAAGTGTTGCTAAATTTGGTGTGATTTGTAAAAGCAGGTTTTTAAGTCGTTGTAACAGGCCAAATCGCAATCGCTTTTAAATTTTTAAACCTTGATAGAAAAGTATCCAGGGTCATCCAAGGAGGAAATTTGTTTGCAAAGTACGTATCTTGCTTGGAAATGGAAATCAACTTTCTTTTTTGTATTTTAGACTATATAATTTTTATAGGTTTTGAAATAACGACAATACGCGGAGTTGAAGACGAGAAAAAGATTACTCCTATCTTAGCAACTAAGTGGCAAGAATAACCTCTTCCCAAGCTCACCCTAGTCAAGTGAAGGCCTAGGATAATTGGGAAGAGGGTGTGAAAGTGCTAAAACAAAACTAAAGTAGGGAACAAGATGCATAAATTTGGAAAGGCAACTTTATAAGAAATTGGATTTTTGTTCTACACTTGTAAAGGAAAGCTTCTATGACAAAAATAAAACTATAAAGAAAATGAAACAGAAATCCTAGATGATGATGGTGAAGTTGGTGAAGCTCTTGCTCCAACTGCAGCTGCTCCCATAGTTAAAAAGTGCTTCTTTCTTCTCCTTGAATAACTCCTCCAAGTGATCTTTTCCTGGCAAGCCCAAAAGTAGGGGGCGTGCCTTTTCTCCTCAAGGTGGATGGCTTCCACCTTAATGGCTCCTCGAAGGGTTGACATGCACCACCTTTCTTCTCCAATGCCTAGACGTCCTCCAAGTTGAAGAGAGTCTCCTCCTTGGCGTGGCACAAGAAGAAGAGAGAAGGGGAAGAAGGCACCAAGGGGGCGGGTAGGATGCCCCCTTAATCTTCTTCTCTCCTCCTTCTTCTTTGCTGTGCGTTGTAGGTGGATATAGGTTGGAGTTAATACTAATGGAGGATGTGTTTTTAGTGGTGGTTAGGAGGGTTTTTATAGAGGTGGAGAGGGGGGTAGTTGGAGTGGGTTAGGTGTAGGGCTAGGATGGGTTCTAGGTGGTGGTTAGGTGATCCTATGGTGGAGGGTGTTTGGCGCCACCATAAGAGATGTGGTGGTGGTGGTTATGGTGGTGGAGAGGCACCATAGGTTGGCGCCAACTATGGGGTCTTCTAGAAGGGGGTAGGTGTAGGGTGGTGATGGCTTGAAGGGGTATGTGTAAGGTTAAGATGGGGGGATTTTTGGAGGGAAAAGATGGCACCAAAATGGGGGTAGTTAGAGTGGTTTTGGCACCAACTTCTTAGTGCCTTTTAGTGGTGGTTGACGGGCGAAAGGTGGTGATGGTGGTGGTGCCAACTTGAAGTGGAGGTGGAGCTAGCCTAGGTGGTCTTAGGTGGGCTTAGTTGGTGGAGCTAGTTAGGTAGGGTTTTAATGTATTGGATTGCCAAGGGAGCTGGAGTTTAGCTAAGCTAAGCTAACTAAGCTAGCTTAGCTAGAAGTAGAGTAGAGGAGGAGGCAATTGGAGCTAGGGTTTAAGGGAAGGAGCTAGATAAAAGAAGTTTGGAGCTGAACTGGAGTTGGCAGCTACTAAAGAGGGTGGCATGGAGCTACTTTAGCTGGCTTAGCTTGCTAGTTCTTTGCTAGCTGCTAAGCCAAGCTAAAGCAAGCTGGCTTCTGCTGAAAGGAGCTAAGGTGAGCTGGGTCTGATGCTCCTGGGGAGGACCTAGCTAGTTGAGGTATCTAAGGTAGCTTCCTGAGTTGAGTGAACTGAGTTCCCGGGGGCTGGACTTGAGCTTCCTGAGCTAAGATGAAGTCATCTTCAGCTGGCTGGAGTTGAGTGAAGCTGGATGTAGCTAGTCTTGAGCTGAGGTGAACTCCAGTCAACTTAGTTAAACTAGCTAGAGCTCCCAGTGAACTAATAAGAGCTGAGATGAGCTAAGTTGAGCTGGATTTAAGCTGACTTGAGCTAAGGTGGGTTGAGATGAGCTCTCTTGAGCTGCCATTCAGCTGAGATGAGCTGAATAGAGCTAGGGTGAGCTAACCCTAGTTCAAGTGAGCTGGATTCCAGCTATGGTGAGCTGGATAAAGCTGAGTTCCAGCTGATTTGGGCTTCCCCTTCACCAGTTTCCTTCCTGAGTGCTAGGGATTTGTCAATCTGTATATCCTTAACACTCACAAAAACATATCAAAAAGATAAGAAAAAGTAAAATGTGTGCCTAACCTAATTTATGGCTAAATGCAACCCAAAAACCCTTTTGCGGAGCAAAATCCTAAGAGCTAGGTTTGTTTTAATGCATAAGAATGATGATAAACTGGCATTTATCAATACCTTTTAGAAGAATGCATAAACTTCTGTGCTATGTACATGGACAACGTCGACAACAGATTTAATCAACTGGAGAGAAATTTTGATGGGGGATACAATGAAATAAATGATGATTCTTTAACAATTTTTGACATGAGGGGAAGATCTATCCTACACACAAAATATAGAATGATCAATTTAATGGATCAACAGTTAGCTCACTTGTATATCTTGAAATGGATTCTCGATGTTGATCATTTACTTGATGAATTTAAACAATCTTCACCTCATGCCATTCAAGAGCTGCAGTTCCTTAATTGGTTTAACTACTGTGTGTATTAGATGAAAGAAAACAAGGATCCACGTTGGGTGGATGACTTCGATGTAAAATGAGAAACTCCGTTGAGTTATGGACATTATCATTCTGGTTACATAATTAACGGATTCAGGTTCAAAATAAAGTCAATTGTTGATATAGAGGCATCACAACAGGCTGAAGTTCTTGTCAGTTGCGATATTGGAACAGGTTGTGATGGCTATTACAGGAAAATCATTGAGATTGTGGAGGAGTTTTAGATACAACCGTAGCGTGATTTTATTTAACTGTGATTGGTTTGATATTTTCAAGGAAGTGATTGGTTTCAAAAAAGATAATAAACATGCTTTTATCAGGTCAAATAAGAACCGTCGAATTCTTTAAATAGTTGAACCATTCAAATTAACCTACCGAAGTATCACAAGTTTTTATGATGTAGACACATTTATTTAGGAAAAAATGCATATTTATGCATGTTCCTAGGCTTAGATATACATTTCATATTATAAATATTGCATAGTATACATCATTCTGCATTTAGAGTAGTTTGTCTAAATTCTAGGTTAATTGCATCCTTTTATGGCTAGGAGAGAAGGAGATCTATTTCAGAGCCTCGAATTAACGATCCGACCGTACGGATCTGATCAGAACGACGAACGGAGTCCAACGCCACTGAAATCGTCTTGATCGGAGTTCCATAGCACATTATGCAGTCCAAGGATGATTAAAGGCCAAGGGGCAAGGTGACACCAATTAGAACCTCAGATGCTAAATTCGACCACACGAATGAATTCGGATCAACGATCCAGCCTAATTTTATGAAAATCGACCCAATCCGACATCCGTGGCGTCATCTACAAAGCACAGAAGATGGACGGCTAGAATGGCATCATGTAGCGCCATCCCAACCGCCCTCAGTAGCCACCCCTCTTCAAAGGCGCTGATAAGAGACTCATCATGGCTCTTAATTACCCCTAATTAGCAACTTTCTCTAGTTAATTAGCTAAGAATATACTAAATATAGGGTTAATTATTCCCGGTTTGCTATCATTTTCGATAGCGTTCCTTTCAATCTCAAAAAAGAAAAAAATACAGGGTTAATTATAATATAGGGGATTAAATACTAAGGAATTCTAAAATAAATTAAAAATAATAAATTAGATATCAATTAATCTTAATAATAATTTAACTAATAATTTGGACTCAATTAATAACCATTTAGCTAGTTATTTAATATTTAAACTAACTTAGTTAATATTAAGACCTAAGTACTTAATTAATTAAAGTAAATTAATCACTTAATTAAATATAGATAAAAAATTCAAAAGCATAAATTCAAGGTATAAATATAATATTTACCTAATTTATAATTATATATAAAAAGTTGAAAAAGAAATAAATTAAAATAAGCCTAAAAAGTCACTGTTTACATTTAGGTCCTTAGATTTCAATTCATTTGAGTCCTTTTATTTCATTTAGGTCCTTTATTTTTATTTCAAAAAGGTCCCTACGAGCACAATACTCTTCTTTTTCTTCCTTAGTTTAGATGGCCGAGGAGGTCCGATGCTGACATCGCTCGATCACTGCCGATCTAACGTCCATCTGCTTTCGCCGTTGCCAGCAGTCTTCCGCTTACCTTCACCTTTTCATCCAACGACCCTGATCTTCTTGAGTCTAACAAACTTCGGTGCGATGACTTCACCGTTGCCAGAGACGAAGATCTCTAAACCGCATCTAGATACTGTTAGTCACTTTGAAATGGGTTTTAAAATTGTCACGTTGCAGTATAGATTGAATCAGTGCGAAAAATAAATAATATTTATTATTCGAATATCATAAATGAAGTTCAAGGTTGAATACAGGGAGCAAGTGGCAATTTAATACTCAAGATCACAATTTGAGTCAAAGATATAAGAAATTGTAATCAAGACTTAATAGAAATGAAGGGCAAAAAGAAGGGGTTAAAATGATGATTTAAATCACCAAATTAACCCTACAATTTAACCACAATTATTTCAAATGTTTGCACAGTATCAACCACAATTAATTCATGCAAGATCCTGAGAGACTTGGATATGTGAAATCAGACGGCGGATGCGTAGATCAAACGTCTTAAATAGCCAGTTGCTACAATGCCTCCAAGAGACTTAAGGGTCTCTTCTTCCATTCTTCTCTCTCTCTCCTTCCTCATCCTTAGCCTTCGGAGAAGGCTCAACACAGGGCTCAAGTCTCGTAAAGGATGAGAAGAGGGTGATAAAGCAAAATACCCCCCCTCTGCTCTCTTTTTCTCTTCCCCTCTCAGACCCAGCAAACCAAACCAAACAGCTATCCTAATGTAGCCTAGACCCGCGAGGCGTGAGCGCGGGCGAGGGCGTGCGTACGATGACCTCACCCTTGTGTGTACTGAGGCAACAAGGCAGATGCACTTTTTTCTCTTATGCGTTGTGCGGGCTTCAGGAATTGGCTGCTTGGAGATGAACCTGGAGCGTCCCCACGCGACCTGGGCATAGCACTTGGGGTGGAAAGCGTAAGAACACGACGAATAGGGCGACGAAGGAGGTGGCAGCGACGAACTGTGCTCCTTTTTGACATTTATATCACCTTTTTCTCCTAAAAAATGATATGCAAATTGATCTTTCAAAATTTCCTCCCTTCTCCATTTTTTGTTCTTTTTCAGTTTTTTATTTTTTTGGTTTTTTTTGAATTTGTAATTTTTTTGACAAAACCCTTTCTTGTGAAGTGATTCTCATAGTGTCTTGCACTTTAATACCCCCCATGCCTATGATTTACAATGTCCTCATTATAAATTAGGTGGGTTCGAAATCAGCTTAGATCATACATTGGAACAAGTTTTGGGTTTGTGAACGAGTCGAGGTGCCAGTTGTGGACGATTTCAAGCTCAGGTACGGGTACCAAAGGTGGAGTCGGTTGTTCTAATGGACGAATCCTAAAATGCAATATGAGTTCAGCATAAGATGTGGCAAGAAGGGTTTCGGGTTTTTCAAAAAGATGACGGGTTGCCTCCCGTTAAGCGCTGAGTTTAACGCCATCAACCGGGCGCAATGAGCTCAAGGAGAATGGAGGGCAAATGATACCTCAGCCAGGTTTGAGTCAGTAAGTTCAACGAACGGTTTGAGTCTCTGACCATTCACGACAAAAGGTTCAGAATCAGGGCTGAGTTCACTAATTTCAATGGCTCCATTTCCAAAGATTCGTCTCACCAAGAATGGTCCAATCCATTTTGATCTGAGTTTTCCTGGGAATAGTTTGAGTTTGGCATCAAAGAGTAGAACTTTTTGACCAGGGTGGAAATATTTTCGTACAATGTACCTGTCATGAAAGGCCTTAACCTGCTCTTTGTAAATACGCAAGTTCTCATACGCATCATTACGTAGTTCCTCAATCTCTCTCAATTGCAATCGGCAGTGTATTCCAGCCTTCATCAGATCCAGATTGCACTTCTGTACTACCCAATAGGCCTTGTGCTCCATCTCGACGGGAAGGTCACATGCCTTTCCATACACTAATCTGAAGGGAGACATGTCTAATTGGGTCTTGTGGGCAGTGTTATAGGCCCACAATGCTTTTGGAAGGCGAGTGACCAATCTTTCCTATCAGGCCGAATAGTGACCTGAAGGAACTTCTTGATCTCTCGATTCGACAGTTCTGCCAGTCCATTAGTCTGGGGGTGGTAAGGAGTTGAGATACGATGTGACACCCCGTACTTTTTCATCATTGACTGGAAGTGCACATTGTTAAAATGAGACCCGTCATCGCTGATGATGGCTGGTAGAGGGATACAACCGGGCTTTATTGTTATAGCGTTGTAGTATAGCCAGTTATTGCCATCATTTCAAATATATAATTTTTTACTCGGAAAATAAAAGAGTTCCCGAGGTCGAACTCAGGGAGCAAGTTGTATTCTAGGGGTACAAGTTTCTTTTACAAAAATAAAGAAAGAGAGAGAAAGAAATTGTTGTCTTTTCTTCTTTTCTCTTTGCTTCTCCTTGTCTTCTGTTATCTTCTTCTTCTTTATCTGCAGTAGTGATGTTCTTCTTCTTTCTTTCAGCTGTTCCTGCTCTTCCCTTTTCTTCTGCAGAGCGGGTCCTGTTCTTCTTCTTTTTCTTTCTTTCTTCTTTTCCTTTCTTCAGATCTTCTTCTCGTGCTATTCTTCTTTCAGTTCTTCCCTTGTTCTTTTGTGTTCTCCTCTGCCTCGCCTTCTTCTGTTGTTCTTCAGATCTCCTTCTTTCTTCTTTTCTTTTTCCTGTCAGGACGTCGTCTCTCCTTCTTTCTTCTTTTCCCTTCAGGACGTCGTCTGATTTTCCAATCAGACGACTTAAACCGCTTGTTGCTACAGTGTCTCCCTCAGCTTCCTTCTTCTGCGGTCCTTCTTCTTCACCTGTGCCTGCACACTTCAGAGTTTACGTCAGAGGACAAAACCTACTCTACCCTCCCCCCCCCGCGTCTCTCTCTCTCAGAAGCCACTCTTGGGAAAGCTCTCCCAGAGCTGCCGGGTAGTCGGGTACGGGTCACGCCCGGGTCCAGGCCCACCGGCGTGTGTGGTGGGCGAGGAGTGCAGGTCAGTCTAAGTTGGGTCGGGTCAGGTCCGCGGGGCGTGAGCGCGGACGAGACCGGGTAACCGGGCGGGTGAAGGGGACCTCACCCCGTGTGCTGAGGCAGTAAGCCTCCAGCACTTTTGCGCCTTATACCGCTGCGCCTCTTCAGACTTTTCCGAGGTGGGACTAAATGTCCCACCCTAATTGAGCGCCTGCAGCGGAGAAGGCAGCAGGCGATCGCGGCTTCACGCGGGGCCTTCGCCTCAGCTGCGAGCCTGATGCTTTGTCGAAATGCCTCGCAAGGCCTGGGAGTCGAATCTGGGCGTGGCGCGCCTGCAGCTGCAGGCGGAAGCAGCTGCTTCTGCACGGCAATGGCGGCGGAGGTCGGGTGGCCTGTTCACAGCAAAACGGCCTCTCGGCCTAATCAGAAGGTGCCGGGAGCTTCGCCAGAGTGCGGCGAAGCTCGTGTGGGTGGTGGCGAGGCGTGGGGCGGCGTGCAGGGGCTGCCCTAGGTCGGACTGTGGGTCGGAAGATGGGTTTGTTCGGTGGGGTTGCAGAGGGTGATGTGGGGGGGTGGAAGGGCGGGGGTTGATCAGGATGAGGAGGCGGAGATTCTGCGGTGGTCAGCGAGCCGTGTGGGTTGCTGGGGTGATGGGGAGGTCTCGCCGGAGTTTGGCCGGAGACGAAGGGGGTGACGGTGGACAGGAGCGGTCGAGGGTTTAATCAAATAAAAGACAGTGAGGAAAAGAAAGAGGGGGAGATGGGGAGGAGTTCTGACCTAGCTACGGGGACGAAAGGGGAAGCAGCAGGGCGACAGTCGTATCGACTGTCGCCGGAGAAGAAGATGCCCAGGGGACGGGGCGGCGGCGAGCAGAGAGTCGGAGAGGCGCCAGCTGGGTGCGGCGTGGCGCGGGAAGAGCAGGGGACGAAGTCTCTGCTGCTGGTATTGCGGCAGAGCGAAGAGGAGGAGGAGGAGGAACCGCCGGAGCTGGTGGGCGTCTGCCGGAGTGAGAGGAGAGGAAAGTTGGGGGTTTTCTCCGTCAGATCCGAGCTGGGAAGAACGGTGGAGCGACGGGGGTATTTATAGGGACCAAATCAGGGAGGAAGGCGGAGGGAGACGACGTGTCTCCCTCGCCGGAGGACGCCGGAGATGGAAACCCATACCGTCCGTGCGTTCGCACGGCCGGTATGGTGGGTTACAGCGACCAGGGGGGTGTCCCTGCGACGGCTGACGACGCAGGGCACCCCCGGTTTACTTGCCAGGCTCTCCCCCTCACCCTGCGCGGCGCCATGCTCCGCGCAAGGTTGCCGGAGCATGGTGCTGGCAGGTTTTGCAGGGGGGACCTGAACGCAAAGAACGAAGGAGAGTTAGGGGCCAAAATGCGAGGGTTCAAAAGTTGAGGGCCAAAAAGTAAATATATGAGGACCAAAGTGTAAAGTTGGTCAAGGAGGTTTCTTCTTAGGCTCAAATTTTTATACATGACTAATTAGGACCTAAGGAATCTGATGGTGAATTTCATTTCTATATTAAACCTTGTTTGACCGGTCAATTTATGCGAAAACCCAAATTAAGTTATTAATTGGGCATGGTTCTCAATGTAGGTCAAAATGGGTTCTGAAGGCCAAATTGAAGGTTCTAAACCCTAGAGATTATTTTTCTATGAATTTTAGAGGGTTTATTCTATTTTTACTTTACCTCGAACCTCGTGAATTGAAGTGGGTTGTTTTAGGGTTACAGATTATCATTTAGTTTCTTGGAATTGCTGTAGCCCTTGCTAGATCATTTCATCCCACTTTTATTCTTATTAAGTTGCTTTGACCTATGTTTGGGCCCTGAATTACCCTGTATGCAGATTATACTGGTAAAATTACATTTTTACCCCTTATGACTTATTTTCTCCTTAAACTCAGAATTCTCTGAGTTAAGCCTTTCCTTGAGTTATGTAGGAGCTTTTATCCTTTGTATTAGGTCAAAATGAGCTAGTTATGGCTCATGATGAGGTTCTCATCATACCCCCATGCCTAGCTTTTGCTAGTCCCTTAGCAAAAACTTAAGGTTTCAACCCTTGTTCTAGACCATGAAGTTTTTAATAGTTTTAGATAAGTGCCTTTTTTATTTGAGCATAGATTATATTAGAATGCTGACCATAGGCCTAAAAGGTACTCTAGTACCAATCAAGATCCAAATCTGTCTATCCTTAGCCTCAGTCTTTAGCAAAGGTTTTTAAGGTCCACAAGAACTAACCTAAGGTTTATTGGACTTTGTGGTTAAAGCACCCGTGCTTGAAATGATTTTAGCCCTGGCTCAGTTCGCAGTGCGTTTTGTAAGAGAGAGATAGAAAGTTTTTCTGTTTGGAGAGTTTTCTCTCTCTTTTTCTTTTTAGTTCTAGCCTAGGATTGGCTTTTCAACACGGTCTGTATCAGATTCCTTGCTTCCATCATCAATCCTCAAGGGTTCCTGGCGATCGATGCTTCGAGATAGCACCGCCCATGGCAACCCCCGGAACCCTGGCTATTGAGATTTCGAGATAATCCCATCCATGGTGTTCCGTGGTCGAATCCAGACCCTGGCAATTGACACTTCGAGATAATGCCATCCATGGAATCTGAACCAGCAGAGTGCTTACATGCCCCCAGTAGAATATGTAAATATCCTAAGAGACAAGCACCGAGGAGATGATATTTTGTTACGCATCTTCGAGGGGATTTCCCGCCTCTCCGCGCTGGGAACTCGTCCAAATCAACTTGTGTTGATCGGCCGCTCCTATTCTAGGTGTTCTTTTCAGAATTTTGCGACGCTTCTGCGTGATTCTGAATTTTATGCTTACTGAACCAGGCTGTGTGTGAGGTTAGGGTGCTTAGGTTACTGAGTCCCGTAAACCAAAAATTAGTTAACGAGGCCAAATACTCCCTAAGCCTTAGACCTAATACTTCAGCTTTTCATTTTCCTCAACCTCTTGAGGAGTGTCCAGATCTTAATGGGTACTAAGAGTCTATTCAAGAGTGCCTAAGGTTTGCGTTCTTACTAATCTCATTATGCACTTTTCAGTTATTTTCTTGAATGAGGTCTAGAACTTAGGTTAATTCCTTAGTTCCTTACTAATGACTGTCACCTTTTCTCATAATTTCGTGCTCCTTTTTCATTTTGTTTCTTTTCTCCTTCTCCTTCACAAAATTTCCTTCTCCTCTTTTCCTCTTATTCTTTTTCGAAAAATTTTTTAATTTTTATGGTGTTTTTGGCATATGTGAATTTTTTGTTTGAAACCTTTTCTTACAAGTTTTTGCACTTTCATACCCCACCATGCCTAAGAATTGCAAAGTCCTCATTGTAACCTAGGGGTTTTTATTCAACTAAGTTCATACATTAGGATAGCTGTTTTGATGAGTGAATGGGTCGGGGTGACTGTTGCGGACGATTTCTAATCTCAGATGCAAGCACCTGAGGTGGAGTCGGCTGTCCTAAAGTGTGAACTTCAAGTGCAAAAAGCTGTCAGAACAAGTTTCAGGTTTTCAAAGAGAATGACGGGCTGCCTCCCGTTGAGCGCTAAATTTGATGCCTTCAGCCAAGCGGGAAATGCGATGGAGAGGGGATGGTCAAATCAGCGGAGTTTTGTAAGACAAGCACCTTGATTAAGAGCCTGGTTGGTCCAACCAGGTGCTTGTTCAGATCAACAAGCTGATGATGCAGCCCAAACCCAATCAATCTGGTGGGTTGATAGATGTGGATAAAAAGGTGTGGAACCCACCATATACTATGAAGCTCAGATAGATGTGGAAGTGTAAACGCAGGGTTTGGCTGAGTCGAATCAGCCTGGTCAAAGTAGGGACTCGTAGAATAATCAGTGGTTGATGCAGGAACCCTACAGGGGTGATCAGAGAATGATAGAGCATGGTATGTAGTCTGATCAATGTTCGAAACCCGATGTGGAAATGCAATCGGCTCGATGAGAGGTGAATCTGAATAGAAATTGAGTCCGGTTGCGGGTCGAGGTTTGGGAGAGGTTTTGATCCGTTCTGTGTGTGCGGACGAGGTGGCCATTGTGTACGAGGGCTCTTCTAGAAACAGATGATAGGTGGTTTTCTGTAGAGAGTCCTCTGGGTAACTATCAAATGCCGGAAGAGTGTCTGTAGGATGAAAGGAATCGGATTCGAGAAAAAATTTGGATTCTTGGTTGTAATCACTCTTGGCATTTTCTGTTTTTGGTTCCTGAGGATCGAAAAGGAATGATTCTGTGTTATCAGTGATCTCGGGAATCAGGACCTCAGAGTCAGAGTCATGTGAACTGAGGTCGTAGATAGGCCTGGCGTGTTCAGGAAGGGGAATCTCTCCGCAATTATAGTCAGATCTGAAATTGTCGGAGAGTTGGCGAAAATGAGATTCATGATCATGAATTCCACCACAGCAAAAATCATCAGATGTGGAATCAGCAGCCTGATTGGGGTCTAGCCTATATGTCAATTCTGGGCTCGAAAAGGTATTCTGTCTAGGCTCAAGCTCCAAGCTGGTAGGATAGACCCAATTAAAATCCAACTCGTCCAACTCCTCAGTTTCTGTATCATAAATTGGCATGTTTTCTGGAAAATCGATCAGATTTTCTGAAGATGTTGGAGAGGGATATTCATCAAATAGAGGCCCGGAATCATATTCTGCAAAAATTTGATCTTTCTCAAAAGGGGCCTCATAATCTTCCCAATAAGTTTTGGATCTAGGTTCTAGGCTTAGGATGTGGGTAGAATTGTTAGAACCTAAGTCCGAATAACCTTCGAGGGCTACCTTATCAAAATAAGGGGCGGAATTTATACCCTCGAAAGGTTCGGTAGTGATCTCATTATTGCAGGAGTTTTGGAATTCTAGGCTTGGCAATTCATGGTCTAAGTTTGGGTTATCTTTGTGTTCTCCTGCAATATCCCAACCTAATTCAACATTGTCTTCTATCTGGGTTGGGATTTTACAACCACTTTGTGCCTCAATCCCGAGATCTGGGAAACTGGATTGTTTCTTAATACTGTTCCAAGATGGTTCATCCTCTATTTCTGGTATATACGGGTATTTCTGGTTGATAATTTGTTCTACTGATTTCATCATTTCTACCCGTTTTATAAGGGCATCTTGGTGTTGTTCCCAAAGTACAGGATTTGTCAAGCATTGAAGGTATTCAGATTGGTGTAATTTTTCTATCTCAATGTATCCTGTCATGAGCATATCTCGGGTTGATCCTTTTGAAATTTCAGTCAATAGAATTTGGGCACAGTTTATGATGAAAGTTGTGGTTGTTGGAACATCAACCTGAATGTTTCCTATTGGTGTTGAGGGTTTATATTTGATTTCATAGATTTCAAGGGCATCCTCAATCATTTTATCTTTCATGGATCTCAGATATTCAGGTTTTTTACATTGTAGTCTTGCTAGGTAATTAGGCTGCATCTTCGAATCAGGTGGTGGAATCAAGATATAGAATCAGAAGTTTGAATTGAGATGGAAGAAGGGGATTTTGTTTAGAATCAGAGGAAAGAGGGGCTATGTGAATGATTTCTGCAAAAACAAGGGAGCCGAGGCTTAGCCTCGGGGAGAGTGAATTTCTATAGGAGGTTTCAAGGACCTCCTGCAAAATACTGAAGGACTGGGTGACATAAGCAGGTGCTGGACCCAATCAAGACACCCAAAAATTGTTGGGTGACTATAGAGGTTCGGGGCAGATGGACCCCTTGATCAGAAAGATCGTCCACCTGAGAATTACCTGGGCAGCCAGAGAGGGAGAGTCCCGCGAAGACCCCTACACGGTAGAGCGTCCCCACGGGTTACAGGGTTTCCCCCACCCGACCTCTCTTGTCACTGCGGTTCCAGGTAGACCAGAATGGGGATCTTGACCTCTTAAGTCTACCAATTTTAAGATCAGGGTGCTTAAGGTTTCACTTGAACTTTAGTCTTTTAAGTGCAAAGAGTGACCTAATTTAAGGTTGGTTGACCCAAGGGGTCAACTTTACCTCTTGTTTTCTTTGAGAGCTTTTGGGTCTTGTCTTTTAGGGTTCAAGTGTTTAGAGAGCCAATTGTTTTAGGTTTTCTTTGAATAGGTATTTTCAGACAAGGGTTTGGGCACACTTCATTTGGTTTTTCTCCATTCTTGATTTAAGTAGTGTGTCTCTAAAACCCTAATGTTGAATCTTAGGTTGGCTCTACTTGGTCCAGTTAGTTCTTTGTTGGGTAATTAGGGCTCAAGCAAGAATGTGTTAGCCTTTAAATACCCTTAATAGTGTGCAGGACAAATGAGTTGAAAACATGCAACTCTTTATGGTTACTAAGTATGGAAGACAGGTTAGCCCTATATTGCTTGTTCTTTTCTTTTCTTCCACTTTAGAGTTTAGGGGTTAATAGCGAGAGGAAAAAAAAATTTTACCTATCCACGGAGTGGTTGTCGTGCGGTTGCTTGTCTTCTTGATTTCCTGTAGCTGCACAAAAGAGAGGAGATTATCAGAAATTAAAAAGAAACAGGAATGTTTACCTCTAGAATAGCCGTTGCTCCCCGGCAACGGCGCCAAGAATGATAGGCGGATACAACCGGGTTTATTGTTGTTATAGCGTTGTAGTATAGCCAGTTATTGCCATCATTTCAAATATATAATTTTTTACTCGGAAAATAAAAGAGTTCCCGAGGTCGAACTCAGGGAGCAAGTTGTATTCTAGGGGTACAAGTTTCTTTTACAAAAATAAAGAAAGAGAGAGAAAGAAATTATTGTCTTTTCTTCTTTTCTCTTTGCTTCTCCTTGTCTTCTGTTATCTTCTTCTTCTTTATCTGCAGTAGTGATGTTCTTCTTCTTTCTTTCAGCTGTTCCTGCTCTTCCCTTTTCTTCTGCAGAGCGGGTCCTGTTCTTCTTCTTTTTCTTTCTTTCTTCTTTTCCTTTCTTCAGATCTTCTTCTCGTGCTATTCTTCTTTCAGTTCTTCCCTTGTTCTTTTGTGTTCTCCTCTGCCTCGCCTTCTTCTGTTGTTCTTCAGATCTCCTTCTTTCTTCTTTTCTTTTTCCTGTCAGGACGTCGTCTCTCCTTCTTTCTTCTTTTCCCTTCAGGACGTCGTCTGATTTTCCAATCAGACGACTTAAACCGCTTGTTGCTACAGTGTCTCCCTCAGCTTCCTTCTTCTTCTGCGGTCCTTCTTCTTCACCTGTGCCTGCACACTTCAGAGTTTACGTCAGAGGACAAAACCTACTCTACCCTCCCCCCCCCCCCCCCCCCCCCGCGTCTCTCTCTCTCAGAAGCCACTCTTGGGAAAGCTCTCCCAGAGCTGCCGGGTAGTCGGGTACGGGTCACGCCCGGGTCCAGGCCCACCGGCGTGTGTGGTGGGCGAGGAGTGCAGGTCAGTCTAAGTTGGGTCGGGTCAGGTCCGCGGGGCGTGAGCGCGGATGAGACCGGGTAACCGGGCGGGTGAAGGGGACCTCACCCCGTGTGCTGAGGCAGTAAGCCTCCAGCACTTTTGCGCCTTATACCGCTGCGCCTCTTCAGACTTTTCCGAGGTGGGACTAAATGTCCCACCCTAATTGAGCGCCTGCAGCGGAGAAGGCAGCAGGCGATCGCGGCTTCACGCGGGGCCTTCGCCTCAGCTGCGAGCCTGATGCTTTGTCGAAATGCCTCGCAAGGCCTGGGAGTCGAATCTGGGCGTGGCGCGCCTGCAGCTGCAGGCGGAAGCAGCTGCTTCTGCACGGCAATGGCGGCGGAGGTCGGGTGGCCTGTTCACAGCAAAACGGCCTCTCAGCCTAATCAGAAGGTGCCGGGAGCTTCGCCAGAGTGCGGCGAAGCTCGTGTGGGTGGTGGCGAGGCGTGGGGCGGCGTGCAGGGGCTGCCCTAGGTCGGACTGTGGGTCGGAAGATGGGTTTGTTCAGTGGGGTTGCAGAGGGTGATGTGGGGGGGTGGAAGGGCGGGGGTTGATCAGGATGAGGAGGCGGAGATTCTGCGGTGGTCAGCGAGCCGTGTGGGTTGCTGGGGTGATGGGGAGGTCTCGCCGGAGTTTGGCCGGAGACGAAGGGGGTGACGGTGGACAGGAGCGGTCGAGGGTTTAATCAAATAAAAGACAGTGAGGAAAAGAAAGAGGGGGAGATGGGGAGGAGTTCTGACCTAGCTACGGGGACGAAAGGGGAAGCAGCAGGGCGACAGTCGTATCGACTGTCGCCGGAGAAGAAGATGCCCAGGGGACGGGGCGGCGGCGAGCAGAGAGTCGGAGAGGCGCCAGCTGGGTGCGGCGTGGCGCGGGAAGAGCAGGGGACGAAGTCTCTGCTGCTGGTATTGCGGCAGAGCGAAGAGGAGGAGGAGGAGGAACCGCCGGAGCTGGTGGGCGTCTGCCGGAGTGAGAGGAGAGGAAAGTTGGGGGTTTTCTCCGTCAGATCCGAGCTGGGAAGAACGGTGGAGCGACGGGGGTATTTATAGGGACCAAATCAGGGAGGAAGGCGGAGGGAGACGACGTGTCTCCCTCGCCGGAGGACGCCGGAGATGGAAACCCATACCGTTCGTGCGTTCGCACGGCCGGTATGGTTGGTTACAGCGACCAGGGGGGTGTCCCTACGACGGCTGACGACGCAGGGCACCCCCGGTTTACTTGCCAGGCTCTCCCCCTCACCCTGCGCGGCGCCATGCTCCGCGCAAGGTCGCCGGAGCATGGTGCTGGCAGGTTTTGCAGGGGGACCTGAACGCAAAGAACGAAGGAGAGTTAGGGGCCAAAATGCGAGGGTTCAAAAGTTGAGGGCCAAAAAGTAAATATATGAGGACCAAAGTGTAAAGTTGGTCAAGGAGGTTTCTTCTTAGGCTCAAGTTTTTATACATGACTAATTAGGACCTAAGGAATCTGATGGTGAATTTCATTTCTATATTAAACCTTGTTTGACTGGTCAATTTATGCGAAAACCCAAATTAAGTTATTAATTGGGCATGATTCTCAATGTAGGTCAAAATGGGTTCTGAAGGCCAAATTGAAGGTTCTAAACCCTAGAGATTATTTTTCTATGAATTTTAGAGGGTTTATTCTATTTTTACTTTGCCTCGAACCTCGTGAATTGAAGTGGGTTGTTTTAGGGTTACAGATTATCATTTAGTTTCTTGGAATTGCTGTAGCCCTTGCTAGATCATTTCATCCCACTTTTATTCTTATTAAGTTGCTTTGACCTATGTTTGGGTCCTGAATTACCCTGTATGCAGATTATACTGGTAAAATTGCATTTTTACCCTTTATGACTTGTTTTCTCCTTAAACTCAGAATTCTCTGAGTTAAGCCTTTCCTTGAGTTATGTAGGAGCTTTTATCCTTTGTATTAGGTCAAAATGAGCTAGTTATGGCTCATGATGAGGTTCTCATCAATGGCCTTACGAACCCCAAATCTGGTAAAGATGTTCTCCTGGATAAATCGGAGGATAACTTTATGATCACTTGTTCTCATGGGGATGGCTTTGATCCATTTAGAGACATAATCAACAGCGAGTAGAATGTACTCGAAGCCATTAGATTCAAGAAAGGGTCCCATGAAATCAATTCCACAAATGTTAAAGACTTCACACACAATAATCGGGTTCAAGGGCATCATATCAAGCGGGCCCATGTTGCCAAGGGTCTGACAACGAGAGCATGCCCTAGAATACGTTTGTGCGTCTTTGAACAAAGTGGGCCAAAAGAACCCACACAGGAGAATATTCGCTGCAGTTTTACACCCGGAGAAATGGCCACTGCAAGCCTGGTCGTGACAAAATGAGATAACTTCATTGACCTCATCGTCAGGAATGCATCTCCGGATCACCTGATCATTGCTAATGTGGAAGAGGTATGGTTCCTCCCAATATAGTACTTGGCTTCGGCAATCAATTTGTCCTGCCTAGAAGTCGCCAAGTCTGGCGGGACTTTCCCTGTAACCAAGTAGTTTACAATATCAGCAAACTATGGGAGACTTTCAATGGCTAGTAGGTGCTCGTCCGAAAAATGCTCGGTGATCGGACCGGACAGGTCGATGACGGAAGAAGGAAGACGGATAGATGGTCAGCTACCATGTTATGTTTTCCCGCTTTATCGTGAATCTTGAGATCGAATTCTTGCAATAGCAAGATCCATCGGATTAGTCGAGGTTTCACGTCCTTCTTCGCGGGGAGATGCCTTACTGCTGTGTGATCCGAGTATATAATGACGTGGGGACCCAAAAGATAAGATCTAAATTTTTCCAGGCCAAATATGATAGCTAGCAGCTCTTTCTCAGTAATTGTGTAGTTACGCTGAGCCTCGTCAAGTGTCTTGCTAGCATAGTAGATGACCACGGGTTTCCTGTCTATTTTCTGCCCAAGTACCGCACCCACAGCATAATCAGATGCATCGCACATGATCTTAAAGGGTTGAGACCAATCAGGGGACTGTAGGATAGGTGCTTGGGTAACTCAACCACGTAGGATCTCAAACGCATGAGTGCATTCCTCACTGATTTCGAAGGTGACATCCTTAGATAGAAGATTAGTTAGGGGGTGTGCGATTTTCGAAAAATCGAGAATGAATCGACAATAAAATCGACATGCCCCAAAAAGGATCGGATGTCCTTGACCGAGCTAGGCATAGGGAGTTTGGAAATCAGATTCACCTTGGCTCGATCAAATTGGATGCCTTTTTCAGAGATGAGATGTCCCAGGACAATTCCCTCAGGTACCATGAAGTGGCTCCTTTCCCAGGAAAGAACCAAGTTCACGTCGATGCACCGCCTGAGGATTTAGACCAAGTGTAGGATGCAATCATCAAAAGATTCTCCAAATACCGACAAGTCATCCATGAAGACCTTAAGGTATTCACCTACCATATCTGAGAATATGGCAAGCATGCACCGCTGAAAAGTAGCAGGTGCATTGCAGAGACCGAATGGCATCCTTGGGAATGCGTATGTTCCGAAGGAGAGAGCGAAGGTAGTCTTCCCTTGGTCCTCAGGATGGATTGCAACCTGGTTATAATCGGAGCACCCGTCCAAGAAGCAGAAGAATCGATTTCCTGCTAGTTTCTCGTGTATCTAATCAATGAACGGTAGTAAGAAATGATCCTTCTTCATGGAGGAATTAAGTCTTCTGTAATCAATGCAAACTCTCCACGAGTTTGCTATACTGGTCGGTATGGTTTCATCAGTTTCAGTCGCGATCACGATGAGTCCTGCCTTCTTAGGCACAACTTGAATTGGACTCACCCACTGGCTGTCAGAGATCGGGTAGATGATCCCTGCATCTAACCACTTGATGATCTCCTTTTTCACGACATCCTACAGGTTTGGATTTAGGCATCTCTGCATTTCACAGGATGGTCATGAGCCCTCTTTAGTATAGATGTGATGTGTGCAGTATGAGGGGCTAATGCCAGTCAGATCATCGAGAGTCCATCCAATGGCTCTTCGATGTTGTTGGAGAACAGAAATCAAGCATGTTTCCTGATCAGGTGTGAGTCGAGAGTTAATAATCACAGGAAACGTCTGATTGGAACCCAAAAAAATGTATTTCAGATGATCGGCAAGAGGCTTTAGTTCCATAACTAGGTTATCAGCAGCAACAGATGGTTCAGGGTGGGCGTCGAGAGCAAAGGAAGGAACTATGGGTGTGTCTAGGTTAGGTTCAGGCTCCTCAAATTGCAGGTTTTGATCTTCTTGTGGTTGATCAGCAATATTTGGGTTTTCCTCGATACATAGGTCGTCAACCATGACCTCGATATCACAAATTTGTTCTATAACCCTGTAATTAATTCCTTGTTGGGCCTTAAAGATATCGATCTTCAGCATCTTGTTCCAAAATTTTAATTCAATTTGGCCCTCCTCAATATTAATATTGGCCCTAGCTGTGGCCAAAAAGGGTCTCCTTAATATGACCGGTGTATTCTTCAAGTTCTCAGGAGCATCCATGTCTAATACTATCAAATCTATGGGAAAGTAGAAATCATGTATCCTAACTAGGACATCCTCAAGTACTCCTTTTGGTGACTTAATAGATCGATCGACTAACTGCGAAGTCATCTTTATCAATTTAAGCTCAGATTCCTCAAAGTAGTCTAGTAGGGATGTAGGTATCAAATTGATGGAAGCTCCTAGGTCCAATAAGGCTCAGTCAAACTGTATATCACCGATTGCGCAGGATATCAGAGGGGTGCCTAGGTCTTTTGCCTTAGGCGGGAGTTTGCTCAAAATGACGAAGCTGGCTTGCTCTGACAGTACAATTGGGTTCCCGCCTTTGGTTCGCTGGTTACGCTTGGGTGTACACATGTCTTTCAAGAATCGTACATAAGCCGGTACGTGGCATATAGCATCCATCAAGGGGATGTTTATTTAGACCTACTCAAAGAGCTTGATTAGGTCCTCCTCAAGTGCCATGGGTTTGGCTGTCCTCTTTCCCTTGGTCAAGGTCTCAGGAAATGGAACCTTAGATGGTTCCTCTAGAATTGGCTCAGGCTCTTTATCAGGGATGGGTGTGTTCTGGACGACCAATCTAGGGTTAGGATTTTTGATATCAGGCATGTTTGGCTAGGAAAGGGTGGGTCTTGTGTTTCTTTGCCACTACAGGTGGTGACGGAATTTAATCCTACCTAATTTTGGTTCGGGTTGGGCAAAATAGGTGTTTGCTGCTGAAATCCTGAGTATGAAGTTGAAACATCCATCTCGTTAGGTGATGGAGTAGAAGGGGTATGATAAAAAAAGTGAGCTTGGCCCTAAGTTGGGTTCATAAGTGGGCCCTCTGGTTTGACACGTTATTCGGGTTTGGAAGAGGCGGAGAAGGAAGTGCACCGGCTGGCGAGCACTTGCCAGCTGTACTTGATTGCGAAGTTTAGTAATGTCTTCTTTGTGTTGTTTTTGCATATCAGCCAAGGTTTGGAGAATCAAAGATGTATGATCTTCTTTAGGTGGTCCAGATTGGAAGTTTTGAGTGGGCCTTGGTTCGGTGGGTTGATAAGGACGCAGAGCCTGTGGTCGAGGTTGGAATTGAGGTCATAGATTTGGGTTATTTCCCGACCACGAAAAGTTAGGATGATTACTCCATCCAGAGTTTTAAGTGTTGGAGAAAGGATTATTCTGGACGGCATGAAGATCCTCGCAGGTCTGAGGAGCTCCAAGATAATCAAGGTACGGGGGTTCAGAGTTCCCCCAACTAAGGTGGGCTGACCCAGAGTTGCCTCCGAAGCCATAACCAGATAGGGGTGGATACACATCCTTTCCCGGGGAGTGGTAGATGTTGTGCGCAGCCTCCCTTCCTGTGGGCGGGTGCGCGTATGTGCTTTGAGGTGCATAGGTGGATTTGTGTATATGACGAGTGATGTCGTCCACCTTCTTCTCGATAATGGAGACCTTGTCCAATTGACTGGCTACCAACTCCAGATCAATGGATGCGGAAAGGCCTCGGGATTTGTGTACCCCTCGATTATTTGTCAATGCGTAGGTGGACATCCAGTCGTACACACCCAATTAATCATTGTTTAATGAGTTCTCGCACATGTTCTCGAGAATTTCCCAGATCGTGTCCTCATGTTGACCCATGATGCTACCACCACAGGTTGCATTAATAAAGAGCTTGATATCTTCACGAAGTCCGTGGTAAAAGGATTAGACTTGTTCCCACTTCGGAACTCCGTGATGGGGGCACGTACACATGAGATCCAGAAAATGATCCCATGCCTCGTGTAGAGATTCTCCCACTCCTTGGGAGAAGTGCGTGATTTGGTGCTACATCGTGTTGGTACGACCAATGGGGTATAATTTTTGCAGGAAGGCGATTTAAAGTTCTCCCTATGTGTTGATCGTGTTTGGTTGAGTCTGAAACCAATGAGCGACTTTGTCAGCCAGAGAGAATGAGAAGAGCTTTAAGAGTAATCCATCCTGATTCTGTACATCTGGCTTAAAAGTGTGGGCCAGATGTTTTTGGTTTTTGATGTGCTGGAAAGGATCCTCAGAGTTCAAGCCATGAAATTTTGGGGTCATATGAAGCATGATAGGCTTGAGATCTACCTCGGGTTCTCCCACGGGAATGCTGATTCGGGGTTCGATCCCCACCACTGTAGGATTATAGTGATCTCGCATTTGAGGACGCAACGGTGGGTTGATGATGGCATTGATTCGATTTTGAAAATCATGGAATTGTTGCTCTAGATTAGGTTGATCTTCTGGGTGATCCATAGCTGATAAGGGGGAAGTAGGTTCCGAATCAGAAGATATGTCAATGCGATCAAGTTGTTGCACAAACACGGAAGTCGAGGCTCGACCTCGACGAGTGTGAATAACTAATTGAGGCCTCAAGGATGGTCTTAAAGACCTCCTCCCGAACATGCACTGATGGAGTAGATGAGAGATAGCAGGTGATGGACCCAATCAAGACACCCAAAAATTTTGGATGACTATAGAGGTTCGAGGCGGATGATACCCTTTAGTCAGAAAGTCGTCCACGTGAGAATTACTTGGGCAGCCAGAGAGGGAGAGTCCCACGAAGACCCCTACATGATAGAGCACCCCCACGAGTTATAGGGTTTCCCCACCCAACCTCTCTTGTCACTGAGGATCCAGATAGACCAGAATGGGGACTTGACCTCTTAAGTCTACTGATTTTAGATCAAGAGCAAGGTGCATATGATTTCACTTGAACTTTAAGATGTTTTTGTGCAAAGTGACCTAATTTGAAGATTGGTTAACCCAACAAGATGGGTCAACTTCACCTATTTTGTCCTTTGAAAAATTTAAGTCCCTCTTTTAATGTTCAAATGAAATTAAGAGCTTATTTTTAGGGTTTGCTTGAATAGATCAATTCAACCAAGGCTTAGGCACACACTATTTGGGAAGATTAATTCTTGATTAAGCAAGTGTGCCTCTAAAACCCTAAACTGGAAACCCTAATTGGCTCTGATTGGTCCAATTTAATCCATTCAAATGTGGTACCTAGGGCTCAAGTAAGAATGTGATAGCCCGAGATACCTTAAGCCTAAGTAGGTGCACAAATCAGGGTTTTGATGTTGTCTAAATAGAATGTATCAAATCAGGCAACTTGATGATTAATCTAAGAATAGAATGCAAGTAGCCCTAATTGATTTTATCCTTTTTTAGCTTTTTCATAATCAGGGGCTTAGAAGAGGGTGTATGGAGTTTACCTGCCCTTAGAGTGATTGATGTGTGGCTGATCTTCCTCCAATGAATCCTTGAAATAGATCACAGTCAAAATAGATAGAGCAAGTTAGTACCAGATCAGATGTTGCAACCAAGAGATCAAATTGCGCGTTGCTCCCGGCAACGGTGCCAAAATGTTAGTTGCTCTGAAATGGGTTTTAAAATCGTCGCGTTGCAGTATAGACTGAATCAGTGCGAAAAATAAATAATATTTATTACTTGAATATCAGAAATGAAGTCCGAGGTAAAACACAGGGAGCAAGTGACAATTTAATACTCAAGATCACAATTTGAGTCAAAGATATAAGAAATTGCAATCAAGACTTAATAGAAATGAAGGGAAAAAAGAAGGGGTTAAAATGGTGATTTGAATCACCAAATTAACCCTACAATTTAACCACAATTATTTCAAATGTTTGCACAGTATCAACCGCAATTAATTCACGCAAGATAAGTAAGCAATAAATCCTAAGAGGCTTGGATATGTGAAATCAGATGACGGATGCATAGTAGGGTCTCTTCTTCCTTTCTTCTCTCTCTTCTTCCTCCTCCTTAAGCTTCGAAGAAGGCTCAGCACAGTGCTCAGGTCTCACAAGGGTTGAGAAGAGGGCGACAGAGAAAAACACCCCCCCTCTCCTCTCTTTTTCTCTTCTTCCCCTCTCAGACCCAACAAACCATACCAGACCTGGATATCCGGGTAAACGACCCCAGACCCGCAAGGCATGAGATTGGGTGAGGGCATGCGTATGCACGTGCGTGCGGGGACCTCACCCCTTGTGCAGGCTGACACAATAAGGCAAATGCACTTTTTCCTCTTATGCATTGTGCGGGCTTCAGGAATTGCCGATATGGGACTAAAGATGCCCGCTTCTTCCGCATGCACTCTTCAACAGTTGGGGCTTGAAATTGGCATCGAAGGGGTGGTTGATGGCTCTAATTGGTTGCCTGGAGATGAACTTGGAGAATCCCCGCGCAACCTGGGCATAGCGCCTGGGGCGGAAAGCGTAAGAACACGACGAACAGGGCGGCGAAGGAGGTGGTGGCGATGGAGCTCCGGCGAGCGACCTGAAATGAGGAATACGAGCTATAAGCCCTAATTAAAGCGCTCAGGAGGATCGTCGAGGACCGGCAAGAGCGACAGTGGCGTCGATTTGGCGTGCATGTGTGTGAAAGTGCGTGACAAGGTCGAAAAATGTGTGTGGAGGTGGGTGATGGGAACTCCATCATGAGCCATAACTAGCTCATTTTGATCCAATTTAGTCAATAAATACTCCTACATAACCAACTGAAGGTCATAATTCACTGCATAACCATTCTAAGAGAAAAATAAGAAATTAGGGTTAAAACTGTAATTTTACCAATGCAGTACAACCACAGGTTTTCTCAAGGGCTAACCAAAGGTCAAATGATCTTAATAAGATAATAAGTGGGTTAGATCAGACAAAAAAGCGTTTGTGTATGTTTTGAGAATTAAATGACTTTTGGAACCCTAAAAACAGACCCATTTGATTAACCAAGGTTTTGGTCAGGATAAAATTCACTTAAACCCTCTATAAATCATATAAAAATATTCTCTAGGGTTTAGTACCTTCAAAATGGCCATCAGAACCCATCTTGACCTAAAATGGAGTCTTAGATAGATATTTGCCCTAATTTTGATTTTTGCATAAATTACCTAGTCAAACATGGTTAAAACCAAAATCCAACTTCATTATTGAATTCGTTGGGTTCAAATTAAGTTTTTACAAAAATTTGGACCTAAGGAGAACTTGTCTTAACCTAGTTTGCAAAAAGGTCCTATCTGATTACATTTCTACCCCTAACTTTCAAAAACCCTTGTGAACAGCCCCTAACTTCGTCATTTTCGCAAATAAGTCCCTCCACCATTATAGCGGAGGAAACCTGCTTCAACGATCTTCAATTGGGATTTTCTCCCTGATTGATTGATGAATCTCTTCCAAAATTGGAAGGGAGATTCATCAATTAATCCTCTACAATATGAATCCATTGATGAGCCCTAAATCTTTCCCAATTTCTCATACGAGCGCATAACAGATTTGGGTCTCTTGAAAGCTTCCTTCTCTAGCGATCATTCCTTGCTTAGAAGCTTGGCTTCCAAGCACAAAACCCTCTCTGAAGACCTATTTAAGAAGCCTCAGATCCAACCATACTCCTCAGCTTGAAATTGGGTCAGAATCCTCCATATTCCTCTCTCCCCTCCAGCCACAAGACTCCGCAAGCTCCGGCAGCCTCACCCTAGCTTTTTCGTCGCCCAAGCCACAATACTAGTGGTGGATTCACCTTCATCACCATCCTCCGCGTCGAGCAATACCCGCCGACATCGTCTCTGCCCCGTCTTCGCCGCTACCTCTTCTACGGAGGTTCGTCTTCCCCATGTGCGGCAACCACACCAGCGTGGGATTCCTTTCCCTTTTGCCCCTTAGAAGTACGTTTTTAGACTCTCTTTCACACACTTTCTTCCCCTCTCTTTATTTCCAAAAACCAACCACCAATGCTACTGACCACCATCATCTCCATCTACGGTGACTCCTCCGATGAGGTGTTCCCGTCGCTACGCACCTCCATCCACCTCGCCGACCACCCTACAACCTCCACCGCACCTCCCTGATCATTTCCCCTCACTCCATTCCCTCCATCATCCACCCAAAAACCTCCCCGAACACACCCACTCACACGCACATAGTACGCCCTAGGCAGGCCACCATAGCCACCCTCGCTCAACGCCAAGGCCACCGTTACATTCGTTGTGCTCCGGCAATTCTCTCTGAATGCTTTGACGTGGCCAAAAGGCCATTCTCTTGATTTCAGGTTTAGGCCCAAGACTCGCCATTGCCGCCGAGCTTCAACGAAGCTTTAAACTGCTCCAAGTGCTGCCAAGACCAGGCTCAGTGCCAGGCTGCACGGAATAGAGGCGTGCAAGTGTCCAAGCCCTCAAGAGAAAGCTTCAGCAGCTGTAGCCTCGCCAATTTGGCTAAACACCATGCTGTTGTGTTGCGCGAAAGACAGTTGGGACATTTAGTACCACATCAGAAACAAAGAGGCTATTGCAGCCGCATAAATTGAATAACTGCCTGTAGTTGTTCGCCTCCAAACACTGAGGGTGAGGTCCTCCTCCCCCTTCACTGGACTCGTCCGCGACACTACCCCCGCGGACCTGGACGACCCGGCTACCCACCTGACCTTCACTCGCTCACCACACACGTCGATGAGCCTGGACTCGGGTATGCGATAGGTTCAATTACCCGACCGATTGAGGCTCTGGGAGAGCGAGACTGAAATAGAAAGAGAGAAAGAGAGAGGAGAGTTGTGCATGGGAAAGGGGGGTTTTTGCCCTGAGAAGATTAGGTCCGACACTTAGTCAGATTCAGAAGGCAAAAGGGTCAGAGGAGAAGAAAGCCTAAGGAAGAAGGTAGAGTAGGAAGAAGAAGTAAGGTCATAGGCAGAAAACCAAAGCTAAAGGCAAGAACAGAAGAAGAAAGAGAAAAGAAGAGAGAGTTGCAGGGCTGAAGGGCCAAAGAAGAAGAAGTGAAGGAGAAGAAGAAGGAGCAAAGTAGTAGCAAATCAGAGACAGAAAAGAAGAGAAATCAGAAGAAGAAAAGAAGAAGGGAGTACTATAGCCAAAGTTCTTTAAGATGTCTGGTTTTCTGATTTCATATTCCCTCCTTTAGTAGATTTGAGTAAATTGGTGATTCAAATCACCATTATTTTGTCTACAATTCTTTTTACCCTTCATATACTCATATGCTCTACATTCCTAATTAGTTTTTGAGTAATATTTTGTGTTCAAGTTGCATTATTTGCTGAGATTAGTGTGTGAATTCCATTTTCTCCCTGTGTTCGACCTCGGAATTTTTCCGAGTAATAAAATTGTATTTGTTTTCAAAGCGATTTCGACTATACTGCAACGCGATTATTTTAAACATCGACTTCGCCTTGTAAACAATAGGTGTGCTTAGGGTGGCATTCGAGAGGCCAATCCCCTCAATTACTTAAGGGGTTTTGGTCGTGAGGATACGACAGAGGTTTTGGATCGGTTGGCAAAGCGGATGGGGTTGTGGAGCGACGGAGACGCTTCGTCAGAGATGCGGCCGAAGGTCGAGAAGATGAAGTGTGAGAGGGTGGTGCAGTGGTCGCGAGTGGTTTGTGAGTACGACGGAAGAGAGTAGAGGGAGAGAGGAAGAGATAGAGTTACTTAAGGGTGAGGTAGAGAGGCAGAGGGCTTCGATGTTGGTCGACCGGAGCTGGAGAAGGAGATAGAGGCGGCGAGGAGGACGGAGGCAGAGGCACGACCTCCCTTTGGTTGGGGAGGGTCGCAATGAAGAGGATAGTCAAGAGGATCGACCAATTTTGTCGTTGGACGGCTAGAGGAGGAGGGTTGAAGAGATCGTCGGAGCAGGGGTCTATGGTGGTCGGAGGTAGGTTTCTAGGGCCTTTTGACATGCCAAGACTTGCTGGGGAAAAGTGCAAGGCCACGAGGGTCCTTTTATAGGGCTCTAGATGGCATTTTGGGCTTGGGAAGCAAGCTTCCCAAGCTTGGAAATCTCACCGGAGAAAGAAATCCCAACATACCTTAATCTCTCATGCATTTGCATGAGAGATTGGGAAGGTTTGGGAGCTTGGGAATTCGCTCAAAAGGAAGGGAATTCCTTGATGAACTTCACTTTCAAATTTGAGAGGGATTCATCAAGAAATCAAGAGGAACTTGCCAAATTTAGGTCGCCAAAGATTGTAGGAAGAGGATTCATGGTGGTAGGGACCTGTTTGTAAAAATGATGACAAATTTAGGGGCCTTTTTGTAAGGATTTTGCAACTTAAGGGCATATGTGCGATATAAAAGAATCAGACAGGATCAAATTGCAAACTAGGTCAAGATAGTCTCATATTAGGCCCAAATTTTGGTACAAATCTAATTTTGACATAAGGAATCCAATGGTATAGTTGGATTTTGGTTTTGACCTAGTTTAACTGGGTAATTTATGCAAAAACCTAAATTAGGGCAAATGTCAGTCTAAGACTCTGTTTTGGATCAAGATCGGTTCTGATGGTCAAATTGAGGATACCAAACCCTAGAAAATATTTTTATATGAGTTTTAGAGTGTTTAGATGAATTTTATCCTGACCAGAACCTCAGTTAATTAAGCGGGTCTGTTTTTAGGGTTTCGGAAGTCATTTAATTCTCAAAACACACGAAAACCTTTTTATGTCTATATTAACCCACTTGTTAGACTTTTAAGATCATTTGAACTTTATTTAACCCTTGAGAAAACTCATGGTTGTTCTGCATTCAGGATATGATGGTAAAATTACAGTTTTAACCTTATTTTCTTGTACTTCCCTCATAATTGATTTGCAGTGAATTAGGGCCCTCTAGCGGTATGTAGGAGCATTTATTCTTTGATTATGCCTAAATTGAGCTAGTTATGGCTCATGATGGTGTTCCTATTAGATACAGGCCCCCTACCTATCTCTGCCACTTATAAATAGACTTTCACACCTCCAATCTCGAAGAGCGATTCCTTTCCTACTTCCCCCACTGATCTTTCAATAGGCTATTCCTCTACAACCTCCAGCGACTTCTACCCCCCTTCTTTCGGTCTTCTCTGAAGTCCTGATCTTCCTCCGATCTCCGCCATCCTTTGCCCCATCTAGTGACGAGGTTGCGCCACCATCCTCCTCTTTCTACACGTCGCATTCCTCTCTGCCGGAGCTCTCCTTCAACCCTCTGATTTCCTCCTCCATCATGAGCCTTCGACGGAGTCTTCTGACCTCCTTCATCCAGGTAACAGTAGAATTAGGATCTTAGATTAGCATAGATTAGTTTAGCTTAGTTAGTTAGTAGTTTGGCATAGGTTAAATATTCTGATTTCCAATGTCTTCCTCCGCTCCAGCGAGTTCCTTGAACTCGTCAGGATCTTCCTTTTGTCTTTTAACTCCATTAATCACACTCTAAACTTTCTCACAATCATTTCTACTCTATCAATTTCATGATTCTATCATCTTCTTCACTTAATCCACTACACCTCATCCGGAGACCTCCATTGTCCATGGCAGAGGTCCACGACTTAGACCACAACCAAGTAGGGCCCTCCATCACTTCTCAAACCATATCAGGGCCTCGATCTCACTTGCAATTTGCCAAATTATTGCCTATACTTAAAATGCCTAAATGCACCTCAACCACTAAGCTCTCTATCCATGGTGAGCTCAGAGGAGTTCAAGCATCTAATTAACCACTCCTAGACCATCTCCACACCCTTACAACTATTTCCCCTCACTTAATTGAGTGAGGGATTTGCTCTTGAGTTCAGATGAACTCAAGAGACGATTTTATTAAATTTTGGATTAATCTATGTACCTGATCATCAATTGTAGCAATTGACGTTTTCTTGAGGTTCCTTGTGACCTCAGGAACTAGTTGAGACCATACTTGGTCCATTTCTTGGAGATTCAATCTTTGTCAATTAAGATCAGTGTTCATCGGAGCTCCGACGAACCAAATTAGAAGCTACAACCTCTGATAATGCTTGAGAAGCTCCAGATCACTTGAATGTGATCTCAGGACTAGATTTCAATGCCTAAACTTGTGCTTAATTGAATTTATCCCTCTGTTGATAATTGGTCCTTTGAGGATTAAGCCCAACAAATTGGTCCTAAAGCATGAGAAAGACATCTGGATTCTATTCTAGGTGTTAATTAAGTCTGAAGTGCTCTAGATTGTTCTAAAGAACACGCCCCCATTTAGTCTCAAGAGACAATGCCTGAGAGTGCTCAAGGAGTACTTAAAACTTGAATTTGAGGTGAGAAATAGCTTCCTCGAGTTGAATTAGACCTATTTAGATCTTTAATTTGTCTGAAAAAGCTTTAATTTAGAAAGTCAAATCTCGAGCTTTGTGAGTCAACTCTGATTTGATTTTGAGGATTTAGGAGTTGAATCTCTGGATTAAGGGATGAGTTGAGTTCCTGAGATTTATGTGAAATATTTGGAACTGATTTGATTGAGAATCATTAAGGAATTAGTTAGATTTGACAATCTATGCAATTTGGGTCTTTTCTGGAACCCAGCACTGCTTCTCATGTTTTTGATGAGATTTCAACTCCATTTTAGCCTAGATCAGACCTCTACATTCTTCAGAATCAGATCAAACCTCTTCCTGATGTCAAAATCTCTCTGTTTGGCTAATTCAATTCTAAGATCAGAGTTCTACATAGTGAACTTGAAGCTCTGAAGCTCCTGGAGCTTCAGAAGCTCTTTCTATCTCCAATCTCTCTCCCTTAAGCTGCTGAATGTAATCTCGAACATTCTGGGACCCTCAATCAGGGTATTATCACTTCTGCAGGACATTAGACCTGAGAAACACCATCTGAGACACTTTCCAGCATGGCAAAACAGCCATGTTTCTCCTTCAAATACTTGGACTAAATCTGATCCGAACACTAAATTGAGGCTAAAATTGAAAAGAGGATTTCTAGGGCTTCTAATCGAGCCCTTGTTTGCTCGATTTGCACTAGTGTATTGATCAGAATCATCATTTGAAGGTTCGGCCATTAGACGCATTGCGGTGAGAAGAGCTTCTCTACTTAGTCCCACATTGGGAGTTCTGGAACGCGTGCATTAGTATAGAAGGTAAAAGTATATAAGTCCAACTGGTTGTCAGTGTAGGGCACATGAATTTAGCATTGATCTGATTGGGCACGTGCCGTGCACGTGCGTATGTGTATGTGCGGAGGCATGTGCTTGTGTGAGTGGGCCCGAGTGGGCAAGCGAGTGTGTGGGCCTCTGATGGGCCTGAGGCTATGCATTGAGAAAAATTAATAAAAATCCACCTAATCTAAATCAAGCATGGGCCTAGTAGGGTTTGATCTCACCCTACGGTGTGTTGTGTATCCCCAAACAGCCCATGCTGCTCATTAAACAAACTTTTTGTTAAGCGAGAATAGAATGGGTTTGAGTTGTGTGAAATTAGCTAAGCGTGGAGAATAAGAGAACACAGTGAAGAGAGAGCTGAGACAGAGAGTGTGCAAAAAAAGAAGTTACAAGAAGAAGAGAAAGAGTTTAAAGAGATTTAAGAGAGATTAAATGAAGAGAATAAGAGAGCAAACAAGATGTATGAAAGAATGCTGAAGCCTGAGAGAAGAGAAAGAGCTCGAGCCTATTGTTAGAAGGCATTTTCTATTCTTTGTGCCTTATTTCTACGCCATTGATTTTGTAAAAAAAATTGTAATAAACATTCCTCTATCTTGAAATTCATGATAAATCATTCTTGTATGTTTTCCATTTTCTAAAAAAAATTGTAATAAACATTCCTCTATCTTGAAATTCATGATAAATCATTCTTGTATGTTTTCCATCAAAAATGGAATACTTGTATGCTGTAATTGTCTAATCTTTTGTGCAAATATTCATGTGCTTAACATATTTCATAATTATCGTAGTAATTAGTTAGTCACTAATTTAAATAATAAGAATGGTGTTACGAACCGTGCTTTCAGACGTCTTTTAAGACGTCTGGGAGGTGGCCAAGACGTCGTACCAGACGTCTGGTATCACTTCCAGACGTCTGGGATTCATTTTCTGCGGCACGCACCGTTGCGTCTACGCGCCTGCGCACGCAGACCTGCTCCGCCTCTTCTTTTTCCCTCTCCTCCTGCGGGCGCAGATTGCGCCCCTCTCTCTCGCTCTCTCTCCCCGCGCGGCTTTAAAAAGCCACGCCCTCTCCCTCACTCTCATCACCTCCGCTCCTCCTTCCTCTTCTTCCAGCGAGTGCGAGTGTGAGCGCGAGCGAGCGAGGCGGCGACAGCTGCGGTGAGTGCGGGAGGAGGTGCTGCGCGAGAAGAGGAGGTGCTCGGCCGTGAGGGCGAGCTTGCCGGGGCTGCTAGGGCTGGCCGGCGGGGGGAGTAGCAGACGCGGGGTGGCGTGGGAGGCCTGTTGCAACTCGAGCAGCAGGCGGAGCACTCGCGGAGCGGCTGTGCGTCGCGAGCGAAGGGCGAGTGGCGCCCTGACTCTGAAAATTTTTCCAGAATCAGACATCTGGGCCTCCAACCAGACGACGGGGAAGACGTCTGGAGGACTGTCCAGATGTCTGAAAGGTGAGTTATTTTCGTACCTTTTTCCTTTCCTACGACCATCCATACTGAGAGAGAGAAATGGGTACGCGCAGGTTCGGGGATTCGCATCCAACGCGAATCAGACATCTGGCTGCAGTGCCAGACGACGAGAACGACTTCCAAACATCCGGGGTGATCATCGGATGTCTGGGAACTAGGCCAGATGCCCTCGCAGGCTTCTAGACGTCTGAGAGACCACGCAGGACAAGGTACCATCTGATCCCCATTTTTAAGATGTCTGGAATAAGTTCCAGACGTCTGATTTTGCACTGTTTCGTCGTTTTCGACCCGTTTAGGGCCCGTTCGGGTTCCGTTTTCCGCGTTTCGAGTTGCGTTCTTTTCAAAATTAAATCCTCTACCTGTCTACAATAGCTATATACTGTTTTGAGAAACTCCTTGTGTTTGATCCTTCTGATAGGACCCCATTCCGTTGCAGTCTCGGGGTTTGCGGAGGCACGCGGGATTCCCGACCACACCCCCAGTACTCCCGTTGTAACCGGTAGAGTGGCTTTTAAGTTTATTGGTATAATCTGTTAAATTATAGAACCATAAATAGCACCTAGGACATTGTATGAATCCTAGGAATGAGAAACTAGAATGAATGGTAGATCCTAGGGTGTTGCATGAATCCTAGGGCTGGAAAACTAGATTGTATGATAAATCCTAGGGTATGGCATGAATCCTAGGATGGGAAGAACTAGTGGAATATATGAATACTGCAATCTTAGAAAATGTGGAAAGGAAATAATAGCTGCCTGTGAATTGAATTAACAGCTGCTTGCTATGAATAAATAAACATGATTGAGAATATGGATTGTAAGAACGTGAAACTGGAAAGTGAAACCTGGATATTCTGAGTTAAAAGAGATAGAACCCTACGGGGAATTAGGAGTGGAACTCCTGGAAAGAGAAATGAATGGAACTGAGAAAGAAAGACGTGGTAGTGTGCTGTCTCTTGGGTACGTAGTACCAAGGGAAGTACCTGTACCTGTTTAGTGCAGAGCGGAGCCAGCCGCCCCAGGGACCTGGGGTTAGGACTGGCCACTCTGTACCGACTTGCTGGCCCTCGTGTACGTAGTACCGAGGAGAGCTACTAGTGTAGGGAGGTACTAGCTGCCCCACGGGCCCCAGGGTTCTGCTAGCCTCCTACACCGACTTGTTAGGCCCACTGGGGCAAACCAGGGTAGTCAGGCGAGGGTACGTGGACTGTGGAGGGGCAAGGTCCCTGTTTAGTCACTGTGGAGGCGTTGGACCCCTGTTATTGAGAGGGCTCTGCCCTGTACTGGTTCCGTGCTGTGCTTTGGGCGCACCCGTTAACTGAAACGACTGACCGCGTGCCAGTGCGGGTTAGCTACCTGTGCATTTATCGCGCGTGCCGTAGTCACCGTTACGTCTGTCCGTGACCTTGGGGTGGTTGACTGAGAGTAGGATCACCACGGGGGACTCTCCCGGCCAGGAGAGCATCACGTGCTGCTTCTACTGTTCGGAAAAGACTGCAATCAAGATCGTTCCCACGAGGAACATTCGATATCAAGTGAAGGATCTGAGAAATAGATAAATTTTGAAACAATAGAAAGACGTAAATAAAGGAAGAAAGAAAATTAAAACAGCTACTGTACACTTTACTGTTTCTTTAGTTTAGCTGCCACTCTACTCAGCGTTTTGCTGACGTGTTACACTCGTTACCTTTCAGGACCAAGTGTTGAGCAGCCAGGGTCAGCGGCTACAGAGGACGCTGGGCCGAGTAGGGTCCAGTAGAGTTACCACTATTCTCTTGTACCTCCTTTTGTTTCCGCTGTAGTGAGTAGTTCTTGTTACCGCTGTACTTTTCTTTACCTGCAGTTCATATTATGTTATGAATGTTGTTCTACTGTTGTGGTGGTATCTACTGTAGTGGTTTCTTTCCTTACTGCTGTATTTTCTTACTGTTAGCTATATTCATGCTGAATGTGGTTTATTTTACTACTCTTTTGGTTACTTTCTCGTTGGATGACTAGGTCTTGGGATTAGTCGAGTCAGTCCGGTTTTCTTGTCTCGTAGGGACTCAGGAATCGGGTCGTTACAAATGGTGAGCTAAATTACGATTATGCCTCCCAGTGAACGACCTGGACTTAACCAGTTAGAAAAGAATTAAATCTAAAATGTTAGGTTAACTTGACCCTATACTACAATCAACGACAGTGATTTTATTGATTCAAGTTAACCTAAGTCATTTCTTTACGCGATTAATTATGCCCGATTACCTTAATTAACTGTGTTGAGATTTGAACAACCAGGCCCCTCCCCTTCGAGATCTGGGCAGTTGGATGGAAGCCACGTCACCTCTCTTCCTACAGCCTTCACTCTCCAAGAGCTCACAGCCGTTGGATCTGCATCCAATAGTTGTGAGCGATCGCGCTTCGATGGATCTTCATGACAATCCACGGCGATGGCGCGTTGGTGACGAGCAGCGCTCTCAAAGAGAGGACGTAGGTTTGAAACCCACAGCACCCCCTCTCAGCACAGCATGAGTGAGCAGCTAAATTGAGCCGCCCGATTTGGATTGAGCGACGCAGACCTTGCCACGCAGTGCAACGGATGCAGCCGCACACGCACGCGTTATCGCATGCCTAGTTCGACGCCTAATCAGACATGCTAGCTAAGTGCGCGATCATAACCATTGATCGAGCATCTGACGTTGAGAAGGCGGGTGCGTAAGCGTAGCTCCAAGCAAGCATGAGCTGGCAACCTTCAGCAACGTTTAGGGCAGAGCTTCAGCGACGCCTTTGATGTCACTAAATGCCCTATACACGAAATGTTCCTTCTCCTCCAGTATAAAAGGACCCCTACACCTCCCATTCTTCTTCATCTCTTCCTTTCTCTCCCTCACTACCTCCAAGTCTCTAGAGAAAGCTTGTCTAAGCCCGGGATGCTCCTGTAGAGTAGAAATCAAATATTTTTCCTACCTCTCATCTCCCTTCATGGAGCATCCCATGGCCATCCTCTCACCATCTTCGGGAAGAAGATCCTCGCCGCAACACCGTCCCGTCCCACCCTCCTTCCTCCGACATCGTTCTTCTTCATCCATCTTTGGTGTAAACATGTTTACACTACATAAGATATCTATTTATCATGTTCTTAAGCATAGAATTGCATTACATACTATAAATATTGCATAGCATGCATCATCTTGCATTTAGATTAGTTTGAATAAAATGGAGGTTAATTGTCTCCTTTTATGTTTAGGGACAGGGTAAATTTTTATCAGGGACTCGGATCGAAGATCCAACTGTACAGATTTGATCAGGGCGACGATTGGAGTTCAACGACTCCAAGATCACCCTAATTAGACATCTGTAGCATCAGATAGAGACTGAAGAACCCTAGAAGATCAAGGGCCAATATGGTTTGAATCCTCACTTTAGACAACAAATCCGATTGCACGGATGGATTCAGATCGATGATCGCAGTCTAACGGCGTGAAAATCGACTCAATCCGACAACCGTGGCACCATCTACATCATCTAGAAGATGGACGACCAAGATGGCACCACATGGTGCCATCTCAGCCGCCCAACCGACCGATGCACCCGCCACTCCATCTCTTCAATCTGAGCATCACTTCTCTGCCGTTGGATGAGCATCCAACGGCTATGGATGTGCGCGCACAAAACGTAAGCGCGACACAAATGCTCTTGTAGCACGTTGGTCAAACGCGTTTACGCAATGAAGAAGTGGGTGCTCGAGTCTTGTGGAGCAGGTTCTGAGGCACGGGCGAGCAGGCATAATGATCGCTCGATCGCGATCAAGCGACTGCGAGCGCACAATAGGGCTCACGCTCTATTGCATGCTCGCGCGCAACACGAGATCACACGCGGCGAGTGCTCAATGAAGAGGCGCGGCTAGGACGCATCTCAGCCGTTCGATCTCGCGATCGAACGGCCGAGAATTCAAGAACGAGAACGCGTGTTTCATGTGCAGGTGGCGAGCGGGTGCGCAAGTGCCGCCCAGGAAAGCCACGTTCGGACCTTTAGCGACGGTTTTATCCATCACTAAAGGTCCTGAATTAATGTTTTTCAAATTAAAAAGACCAAATTGCCCTCACTCCTTGCAACTATAAGAGGAAACCCCCTCTATACGAAATTTTGATTCCCTTCTTTCTCTTCTCTCTCTCTCCAAAGCTCAAGAGAAGCTTGCCCCACACCCGGGATGCTTCTCAAGAGATAAAGTCAAATTTTCATCCCTATTTCGGAAGTGGATCCTATGACAACGACGACATGCTGCCCCGTTTCTGTTCTTCCCGCTTTGTTCTCCTTCTTCCTACTCCATTCCCAGGCTTCCAGGCTTTGTCCTGTCCGGCTCGTCCTCCAAGTGACCGTCGAGGAGGATAATTCTCTCTCCATTCTTTTTAATGCTTTCTAGAGTATATTTACTACTTTCTAATGTAATCATTTTTTGCTTTCTAGTTGTAATGAGTAGTGTAATGAACAATCCCTTTGATAATGAATTTCATGTTCATTCTACATCTCTTTTTGGTTTTTATTTGTAATATTCTCACTCTCTCTTCTATTTATTGTAAATAGATAGATAGTTTCTAATCAATTAATCTCCTTTGTGACAAATAAAATAAACGCGTATTTTTAATCAAATGTCCGCCTCCCTAAGTTTGACCCGGGATTTCTATTTCGATATAAATTTTATTTGTTGAACACGAGTTCTTCACTTTCAAACTACGATGATAGGTGATGAGAACCTCATCATGAACTCTAACTAGCACAATCTAACCTAGGTATGCAAGAAAAAGCTCCTACATAACTCAAAGAAAGGCTTAACTCAGAGAATTCTGAGTTTAAGAAGAAAATAAGTCATAAGAGGTAAAAATGCAATTTCACCAACACAATCTGCAAATAGGGTAACTCAGGGTCCAAACACAGGTCAAACAAACCAAATAAGAAGAAAAGTGGGATGATCTAATCCAACAAGGGCTACAACAATTACAAGGAACTAAATGACATTCTGTAACCCTAAAACAAATCCACTTCAATTCACGAGATTCGAGGCAGGGTAAAAATCAACTAAACCCTCTAAAATTCATATAAAAATAATCTCTAGGGTTTAGAACCTTCAATTTGGCCTTAGAAACCCATTTTGACCTACATTGAGAACCATGCCCAATTAATGATTTAATTTAGATTTTTACGTAAATTTTCCAGTCAAACATGGTCTGACCTAGAAAAAAAATTTACCATTAAAATCCTTAGGTCCAATTTAGTCATGCATAAAAACTTGAGCCTAAGAAGAGACCTCCTTGATCGACTTTGCAATTTGGTCCTCATCATTTACTTTTTGACCCTCAACTTTCAAAACCCTTGCATTGTGGCCCCTAATTTCCTCGTCGTTCTTTACATTTTGGTCCCCCCTGCAGGTCTCTGCGCAGCGCCATGCTCCGGCGACTTTGCGCGGAGCATGGCGCCGCGCATGGTGAGGGGGACGTCCTGTAAAGAGAACGCGGAGTTCCCTGCGACGTCTGCTGTCGCAGGGACTCAGCCATGCCACCTGACGACACCCACACCTTCCGTGCGAACGCGCGGAAGGTATGGGTCTCATCTCCGACCATACTCCGGCAAGGGACGCACGTCGTCTCCCTGCGTCCAACCCTCCGCCACAGCCTTTATAAAGACCAGCATCGCTAGCCGGTTCTGGCAACTTGGTCTTGGCGAAGAATACCTCATCCCTTCCTCTCTCCCCACTCCGACAGGAACCCACCAGCTCTGGCGGCTCCTCCTCCTCCTTCTCGTCACTCTGCTGCAATACCAGCAGCAGAGTCACCTGCACCTGATCTCCCCGCGTCACGCCGCACCAAGCGCGCGCCTCCCTGCCCTCTTCCTCGCTGTCTCTCTCTCCCTCTGGGTGTTTCTTCTCCGGTGACAGTCAGTACGGCTGCCTGTCGCTCCGGCCCCCTTTCGTCCCTGTAGGTAAGTAACAGTTATTTCCCTTCCTCCCCTCTTTCTTTTCCCCAACTTGTTTTGCTTGATCGCCCTACGCCCACGCCTGACCACCTTCATCTTCCCCACCTCCAGCCACTCTCCGGCGAGTCGTTCCCATCATCCCACAACCCCATACGACTCGCCAACTACACCAAAAGCTCCGCCTCACCTCACCAAACACCCTCCGCCCCTCCACTGCCATTCCACACCTCCACAACGACCCCCCGAACAAACCCATTTTTCCGACTACAGTCCAACCTAGGGCTGCCACCATACACCGCCTCACGCCTCGCCACCACCCTCACTGGCTTCGCCGCACTCCGACGAAGCTCCCTGCATCTTCTGACTGGGCCGAGAGGCCGTATTCCTGCTTTCAGGTCACGCCCCCTTCATTGCCATTGCTGGGAAGGTGAAGCTCCTTCACCTGCAGCTGTAGCTTCGATCTCGCCCAGGCACTGGTCCCAGGTCGCGCGGAGTGTCTCTGCGAAGACTCCCAGGTCTGCAGCTGAGGCAAACCCCTCGCGAGTTGCTGCAATTGCCTGCAGCCTCCTCGCCTGCGGACGCCAGTCGGGAGGTGGGACTTTAGTCCCACCTCAGAAGTGCGTGCACATAAATTGTAAAAGTGTTCGAGGCTATTCGCCTTCGAACACAGGGGTCAGGTCCCTCACGCACGTGCGCGCCACGCGCTCGCCCTCGCCCGCGCTCACGCCCCGCGGGTCTGGGCAGGATCCGAATACCCGACACTGTGCACACCTCGCCCACCACCGCACGCCGGTGGGCCTAGTCCCAGGCACGATACCCGTACCCGAATACCTGGCTCTGGGAGAGCGATCCTATGAGAGAAATCTGAGAAAGAGAGAGACGCGGGGAAGGGTAGGGGTAGGTTTTGCTCTGACCAGTTGTGTGAGTGTGCAGGAGCAGAAGAAGAAGAAGCGGCGAAGGAAGAAAGGAAGGAGAAGAAGAGAAGTACTGTAGCAGACCTGCAGTTAAGTCTTCTGACCACTACATCAGACGACGATTGAGCAGCGGCCAGAGGGGATAAAGCAGAGAAGAAGGACGAAGAAAAGAAGACTCTGCAGCTGAAGAGAAGAGAAGAAGACAGGACGAGCAGAAGAAGAAGACTTGGGCGCCAGAGAAAAAGAAAGAGAAAGAAAGAGAAAGAAAGAAATAGGAAGAAAAGAGAAGAAAGGAGAAGAGAAGAAGACAGGACGAGCAGAAGAAGAAGACGAACAGCCAAGAAGAAGAAGAAGAAAGAAGAGGGAAGAAGACAGAAAGCACAAAAAGAAGAAAGAAGAAGGCACAGCCGTGAGAGAAGAAGAGAAGAAGAAGCCAAGACAAAAAAATTCTCAATCTCTCTCTCCCCCCCTCTCTCTCTCTTATTTTTGTAATCCAATAGAGAAACTTTGTACTTCTAGAATTCCAGTAGCTCCCTGAGTTCGACCTCAGGAAAACTATTTCCGAGTTAAAAAAAATCTATTGTAATGACAACCGTAGCTGTCTTGTCTTATACTATAACAACTGTACTATAATAAACACAAAGCAGCACCGCGGTTCACCATTTTCAATAGGTTTTTCAAAACCAAATACGTTAGCGTAGTAACTCGTAGCTTCAACATTTTGGCGCCATTGCCAGGGAGGCGACGCTATTTGATTTTCTTTTCGCGTTTTCCAACTTACGAATCATTTACCTCACTTCTCTCCTTTCTTATTGTGATTGCAGGTACTCTTTTGAGACGAGTAAAAGTGGTAGATTGGAGCAAAGTGTTGTTGAAAGTTCTATAAGTTATCCCCCACCTCCCACCCAATAGTTTTCATTTCATCACATAATAACACAAACATCAATCAACCTAGGTGTTCTTATAAACTCTAAGGTTAGTTTTGTTTGTTTGTTTGACACCCACACCCGTCTCAACCTCCACAGTTAAAAAGAAAAATAAAAAAAATCTCACAGAGTTATACAACCTCATCTGATTTTCAAACTCAACCGGGAAATCGATCTTTGAAGCCAGAAAACACATCCAAACAAATAATTGAGTAGAAATCAAATTAAGTAATCACTTGTGTGCTTAATTAAGTGGTACAACAGGCCAATTGTTTGAGTTGATTGGGCCACACCACTTCTATTAAAATCAACTCATCAAGTAGCTGCCACATAGGTTCAACTCTTAGGGATTTACTAGGCACTCCACATTCTTTTAAGTTTCAAAGGAAAATATATTCACCTATGCTTTCAGAACCTGGTGTGCCGACAAAACTTGTTTGAAAATACCTAAAGTTGAATCCTAAAAGCTACTAAGCAAGATTTAAACCCTAAAATTCACAGCATCAAAAAAATAATCTTGCTTGAAAATCATTGGTTGTGCACGCACACACATTAATCAATCATTAAGGGCACAACCCAGATAAAAGGCCCATCACATTCCAAAGTACATTCAAACCTAGCCCTAAATAAAACAGAGTAGACGTTGGCCTTAAGGATTCGACTCGCTCTTCGGAGTCCAGAACGAGATTATTTTCAATTAGTTTGTTTCTACTATTCAATCGGATGTCTAGCTAGGGGAGCAGAATCAAACGATCACGACTGGGGGGTACACTAGGAACCAGAGGCACAAGCCGAAGGAAGAACCTTCTCTCCAGTCCCTCCTTCTAACTGGCTGGATTGAACAGATAGAAATAGATCAAATTGTTTCTTTCTCTCAAGACGGGTTCTGGGAGTTTGTAGCTCTTTAGGCTAGCCCACTTAAGGACAGGTTTGATTGCTTGTATTGTAGGGTGCCTTTCTTCCTCCCGTCTATCATGAATCCTTCGACATTTTATACGCATTCCCACTCTTTCCCTCCTGTTATAAGTTATCCTCAACATGACGATTATCCCGACTCGTACTGTAATCAACCATCATTTAGTTGGGATAACTCGGATTGGGGATACAGTTCCAGACCTCCGTGTTTACGATCTAACCCTGAACACTGTGATTGTGATTTCTATCCTTCTCAGAGCCACATTGATTGTAGATCGTTACCCTTTCATGGACAACCTAATACGATCTACAATCAAGAAGGATACACTGAATTCTTACCCATCCTCTGATTACATTGCCTTTGGGTCATCACCACCTTTTGAACAATCCGAAATGACCTATTATCAGGAAGGGTATAATGAATCTCAATTCGTTAACTCCTCTGCACTGATCCCAAACCTGCCCAACCCTGAACCATGTCATTTGGTTCAGGTTAACCAGGTTAAAGATAAGGTTTTGGCTAACTTGAGGAATATCATACAATCTTTAGAAGTTCAGCCAATACCTTGCATTGAACAATTGGAGCCCCCGATTGAGATGATTGATGATTTGAACAAGTATCTGTTGGATTGCCTTCAGGATATTAAGGATAAGAACCCGAGTGAGTTTCTACTTGGGAAGTTAGCGAAATTGAGAATGAGATTTGTGGTTGCTTTGGTTCAATCATGGGATGATTCCCAGGATGAACCCCCTTCAAGAGAGCCAAGGTCAGAACCCGCTCAGCACCTGTTGGGGGGGACATGTGTTACGAAGCTGACCAGATTGAATTAGAGCAACCAATTAAGGATGATTTGATTCCTTCACCTGAAATCCCTGAGCCAGGGTATGAGGAAAAGTATGTCTCCATGGACCAGAAAATGACAGATGATTTTAGGACATACATTAATACGGATTTGGATTTCTTTGATTTTGATGGTGAAAATTCAAGTTGCGAAGTCTTACGCGAGTTTACAGAACACAATTTTTGTGAGATGATTGAGCCTGAGGAATCTGATAGATCATTTGATAGCCTAATAACTGAGGAAATTGATCTTATTGGGGCTCACATTACGGATCCAGAATTGCATTTTCTAGAGGATTCAATTCAATACCCTGATTGTCAGTTACACCCCATTGAGCTTATCGATGATTCTATTTTTGAGATAACTAGACTCAAGTTAATTCTGATTCAGCCACATCTTTCAGACTTAGAAATTTCAGACGGGGTAATTAATATGCAAGAGGTCCCGAAATTTGACATTCTGAATGAGGAGGATAGGAGCTGGGAAATTTTTATTTGGAAAGGAAATTCTGAAGGAAATAGAAGACTGAGTCTAAGGGTTCCAATTCATCTGAAACCATCAAATCAAAACCCTTACGACATTTGTTCTGAGGATGTTCAACCCAACCATACATTCATTGATTATCTTTTCGATATCAAATTCTCTGTAACCCGACTCTTTGGTCTTGGGTTGCATCCTCATAAATCGCAGGCCCGACCCCACTTGCGTACTGATTTTAGGTTTTGGGTAATTTTTATCCAGAGCCTTAAATATTTTCAATTAAGGGATATGGGTCTACACCACAATCTGGTCCACATCTATGGACATCTACTGGCAGGTCTGAGGTTTCTTCTTTTTATTCTGATTATGAGCTGCACCTGTGAATTCTTTATTTCTCTTCTTTATATAATGTGCCTAGCTGAAGGCGTTAAATTCAGCACATATACAGTTTTTCTTGATCTCAGCGCGGACCTATCATTCATGCAATTCAGGTGCTTTCTCCTCTATTCCACTCTGTTTTATGTCTTTTTAATACAATGAGGACATTGCATTAGATAGGCATGGGAGGGTAGATATTCATCTCTAAATTAATTCGTCAGCTCCGTAGATTCATTTTAATTTCTTTTATTTATATATTAAAAAATTTGTGGAATTAGGAAAGAAAACTTAGGTTTAAGAAAATTTTCAATCCTAGGAAATATTACATTAGGATCTGAACACAAAGACCCTTCAAGTCTTCAGACTTAATCAGCCTATGTATTCATTAAAATGTGGATTTATTTTTCGAGTCCTCGCCAACCTGAATTCTATTTTAATTCGAGTAAATAAGTTTGGGTGATAAGTACACAACTTATCAACCCGCCCTCTGATTTGAGGGAACTTTAAGCCTAAAGCATCTGCACACTATCTTGTCACTGACTTGTTAATCAGCGATTCTAACATAAATTGTGTAGCTAATGAACCTTCTAGGGTGATATGGCTGGAAAGTTATCATGGGTAACAGCCCATAGGTAGGTGTCCAGAGCCCAGTCACTGGACCATTCTCTTCTTGCTGCCTTTGGGTAAATCTTAGACTAGGGAAGGCACCTACTTAAAAAAAAAAGAGAAAAAGAAAGTCAAAAAGAAAAGAAAAAAAAAGAAAAGGAGAAAAGAAAAAAAGAAAATAAAAGAAATAAGCCACTCTTCGTCGCACGAGTATGGCTGGCATGTTGTCGGTGGTAACAACTCATCGATCGGTTGTACAGAACCTAGCTCAACAAATGCATTGAAAATTCCCAAAACACTTAGGAAGAAGTGGAGAAGTAGAATAAATCGGGGAGATATACACTGATTCACCCTTGTGTTGACCCCATAAAAATAAAAGTAGGGAAAAGCTACTGGTTGTAAAGATACACCTTTAAGTAGAATTCTCTTTTTAAGGTCACCTAGAGGCGTAGAAACTCGAAGTTCATTTTACCTGCCGATCAACAAGTCTATCACATTCACAATAAGATGCTTAGAACTTAGGGTTCTCATCAAATCTTGGGCGAGTTGAATGACCGTAGAAAGTCACTCTTAAACCCTAAAACTCAAAAATCCAAAAAAATTAGAAAAGAAGAAAAAGAATTTTTTCTTTGAATATGGCGAGGGCTTGAGGCGGTCTGCATTTTGGCAGATACCCGGACACTGTTGTGTCTTTGAAAGTTCAGCTCCTAAGTAAACATTTTCTTAGTGATTGAAAATAACTCATTCCTAAATAATCCAGCCTAATTCTTTATAAATAGCATGTAGTTTTTGCTAGGGACCAGTAAAAGATAGGCATGAGAGTGTGATGTAAACATGTTTACACTACATAAGATGTCTATTTATGTATGTTCTTAAGTATAGAATTGTATTACATAATATAAATATTGCATAGCCTGCATCATCTTGCATTTAGATTAGTTTGAATAAAATGGAGGTTAATTGTCTCCTTTTATGTTTAGGGACAAGGCAAACTTTTATCGGGGCCTCGGATTGAAGATCCAACTATATAGATTTGATCAGGGCGACGATTGGAGTTCAATGACTCCAAGATCGCCCTAATTAGACATCTGTAGCATCAGATAGAGATCGAGGAACCCTAGAAGATCAAGGGCCAAGATGATGTGAATTAGCACTTCAGACGACAAATCCAACTGCAAGGATGAATTTAGATCGATGATCGCAGTCTAACAACGCAAAAATCGACTCAATCCGACAACCGTGGCACCATCTACATCATCTAGAAGATGGACGGCCAAGATGGTGCCACGTGGCGCCATCTCAACTGCCCGCTGCACCCGCCGCTCCATCTCTTCTTCAATCTGAGCGTCGCTTCTCTACCATTGGATGAGCATCCAACGGTTGTGGATGCGCGCGCACAAAATGTAAGCACGACACAAATGTGCTTGTAGCGTGTTGGTCGAACGCGCTTACGCGATGAAGAGGCGAGCGTTCAAGTCTTGTGGAGCGGGATCTGAGGCGCGGATGAGTAAGCGTAATGACCGCTCCATCGCAATCGAGCGGCTACGGGCACTCAATAGTGCTCACGCGCTATTGCACGCTCGCGCATAACGCGAGATCGCATGCGGCGAGCACGCAATGAGGAGGTGCGATGAGGATGCATCTCAGCAGTTCAATCTCGCAATCGAACGGCCTAGAATTCAAGAACGTGAACGCGCGTTTCATGCGCGAGAGGCGAGTAGGCGCGCGAGCGCTGCCCACGAAGGCCACGTTCGGACCTTTAGCAACGGTTTTATCCATCACTAAAGGTCCTGAATTAATATTTTTCAAATTAAAAAGACTAAATTGCCTTCACTCCTTGCAACTATAAAAGGAGACCCCCTCCATACGAAATTTTGATCCCCTTCTTTCTCTTCTCTCCCTCTCCAAAACTCAAGAAAAGCTTGTCCCACACCCAAGATGCTTCTCAAGAGATAAAGTCAAATTTTCGTCCCCATTTCGGAAGTGGATCCCGAGACGACGACGACGTGCTGTCCTGTTCCCGTTCTTCCCGCTTCATTCTCCTTCTTCCTGCTCCGTTCCCTATCTTCCAGGCGTCATCCTGTCCAACTCGTCCTCCAAGCGACCGTCGATGAGGATAATTCTCTCTCCATTCTTTTTAATGCTTTCTAGAGTAGATTTACTGCTTTCTAATTTAATCATTTTTTGCTTTCTAGTTGTAATGAATAGTGTAACGAACAATCCCTTTGATATTGAATTCCATGTTCATTCTACATCTCTTTTTGGTTTTTGTTTGTAATATTCTCTCTCTCTTCTATTTATTGTAAATAGATAGATAGTTTCTAATCAATTAATCTACTTTGTGACAAATAAAACAAACGCGCATTTTTAATCAAGTGTCCGCCTCCCTGAGTTTGACCTGGGATTTCTATTCCGGTATAAATTTTATTTGTTGAACACGAGTTCTTCGCTTTCAAACTACGACGATAGGTTTTTCAAAACTAAATACGTTAGCATAGTAACTCGTAGCTTTAACAAGCTTCCCACCACATTCGTTCGAGGCGTCGTTAAAGCGAGTCACCCTCCAAGCAACCGTCAATGGGGATTCTTCTCACCTCTCTCTATCCTTTATTTGCTTTCTAGTGTAGTTTTCCACTTTTCTATTTCTAGAAAACTCTATATTGGAAATATATGTGATTGTTTCTCTCTCTCTTCCTCTTATTTTGCAAGTATATTAGTTATATAAGGTTTTGTCGATCTGATCTCTTGATTTATAAAAATACCAAAAAAATCATACAAGACAAAAACAACAAAAATAAATAAAATCAAAGCATGGATTTCAAAACCAAATGTTCACCTCCTTATGTTCGACCCGAGACTCCCTTGGAGTTTCAGTATAAATTTTATTTGGTAGCGATTTTTGCGACTATGATGACGAGTTCTCAAAATCCCTGATTTTCCACTCACGAAAACACGCTCATCATTTTGGCATCGTTGCTGGGGAGGCAACACTCTTTGGTTTTTACTGTATTTTCTTCCTTACTTAACTTTTTAGCTCACTTTGCTCCTTTCATTCTGTGATTACAGGTACCCTTCCAAGGCCAGCCAAAGCGGATAGATCGGAGTAAAGTGCGGTTAGAAGGTTCTTTAAGTGTATCCCCCCCACCCACCCACAAGATTTCCATTCCATCACCTAATAACTCAAATCAACCTAGGTGCTTTTATACACCCTAAGATAGATCTAATTGTTTGCTTGTCACTTCACCTCACCTCACCCACCAGCATAAATTAAAAAAAAATTAAAAAAATACTCCTCTCTTGTGGGATTTTATTAAAAGAGACACACTTAACACCCACAAATTCTCATTCTACGACACATAATCACTTTGCTTGTACCACTTAACCGGGATCTGACCTGTGGACCTGGTACACTTCAACTCAATACACATAAGTGAGTAGAAATCTGATTAGGTTAAGACATTGTCTGCCTTGATCTGTGGTGCGAATAGGCCAATTGATTGATTTGTTTTGGCCACACCACTTAAGATAAAAGTGATTCATCAGTAGCTTGCCCCATAGGGTTGATTTTAGGGCTAAACCAGGCACTCCGCATTCTTTATGAGTTTTAAAGGAATATATCAACACCTGTGTTTTCAAAACTTGGAGTGTTCTCTTGAACTTGATTGAATACACCTAAGATTAAACTCTAAAAGCTACTAAACAAGGTTAAACCCTAAAAGACACATCATCAAATATCCTTGTTTGAAAACCCTAGTTGTGCACACACACACACATTTGAATTGATTATTAAGGGCACAACCTATCTAAAGGGTCCACCATATTCCAAGAACACAATCATCCCAAGCCTAATTAAAACTAAGTAGATGTTGGCCTTAAGGATTAACTCGCTCTTTGGGACTATAACCAAGATTTTTTTCGATTAATCTGCCTCTACTAGTCCATTTGATATCTAGCTAGGGGATATCGAAGGAACCAGAGGCGCAAGCCAAAGGAAAAACCTTCTCCCCAACCCCTCCCTCTAACTGGTTGGATTGACTGGATAGAAGTAGACCAAATCATTTCTATCATCTCAAGACGGGCTCTAGGAGTCTGTAGGTCTTTATGCTACCCACTTAAGGACATGTTTGGTTGATTGTATTACAGGGCAACTTTCTCTGTTCTGTTTTCCCTCCTACTTCATCATGTATTCTTTCACACCATCCACACAGTTCCAATCCTACCCTCCTACCACCACTTATCCTCAAAATGATTACTAACCTGACTCGACTTATGATTACCCATCCACTAAGCGAGAGAACTTTAATTGGGGATATGATTCCGGACCTCAATGTCCAGGACCTAACCCTAGACATCTTGATCATGATTATTATCCTTCCCAGAGCTACACTGATTATAAATCATCGCCTTCTTATGAACAAACCAACCTGATCTAGAATCAGGAAGGATATGATAATTATAACACCTACCCTCCCTTGAATTACGCTGAACATTGGTCACCACCATTCTTTGAAAAACCAGAAAAGACCTACCATCAGGGAGGGACCTAAGAACCTTAATTTCTTGACTCCCATAGATTTAATCCAAACCAACCCAACCCTGAACCGAGCCATTCGGTTCAGGTGAACCAGATCCAGGATATGGTGTTGGCTAACGTGAGGAACACTATACAATCTTTAAAAGATCAGCCAACACCATGCACTGAAGCATTGGATCCCATGATGAAGATGATTGATGAGCTTAATAGTTCTTTATTGGATTGGCTTAAAGATGTTATGAATAGGGGCTCGGGTGAGTTTTTACTGGGGAAATAATCGAGATTGAGGATGAAATTTATGGTTGCCTTAGTCCAATCCTGGGATAATTCTCAAGATGAACCCCCTTCAGGAGAGCCAATGTTAGAAACCTCAGGCACCTGTTGAGGGGGACAATTTCTATGAAACCAGGGATGACCAGATTGGTCTAGAGCAACCCATTGATGATGAACCGATTTTCTCACACGAGATCCCATAGCCAGGGAGTGAGGAAAAATGTTTCCATGGACCAAGAAATGACATACGATTTTGAGACATATATAAATGAGGATCCAGAATTCTTTGATTCTGAGGGTGAAGAATCTTTAGGTGAAGTCTCACTTGAGCTTAAAGAAGATAATTTTAGTGAGCCAAACAGGCTAAAAGAAACTGATCAATCATTTGATAGCCCGATAATTGAAGATTGTGACCATGTTGGGGCTAACTTGGAGGATCTGAATCCTGACTTACCAGAAGATTCAATTAGTAGCCTCATTCTTCAACCACACCCCAAAGAGCTGAATGATGATGTTCTTGAAATTATTAAACCCAAGTCAATCCTGATTCATCCACGATTTTTGGACTTGGGTTAATCTCATGGAGTGAATGATATACTAGAGGTCCCGGAACTTGAACCCTTGATCTTGGAGGATAGGAATTTGGAAGTTAAAATCTAGGAGGCTAATTCTGAGGGAAATACAATTTTGGATCTAACGGTTCCTATTGACCTGAAACCATCTACCTTCTACTAGGTCCCTTATGATATCTTGGATGTGCAACCCAAGATCAAAATAATTAACTACCTTCTTCAGCTGAACTGTAAGTGGACACCTGAATTTATTGCACTAGATCTACCCATTGTCCATCATTTTAGACTTGGGTTGCACACCACAAAGCCACAAGCCTAGCCCCGCAAGCACAACAATCTCTGATTTTGGGTGATTTTATCCAGAACCTTAGAACCACACGATCCTGAGGCATGGGTCTGCACCATAATCTAGTTCACATCTGTGAACATCTTCTGCTGGCGGGTCCTGGGACCAATCTTTTAATTCAGATCCTGACCCACACTTCTAAATTCTTAATTTCTTCTTTCTTTGTATATTATGCCTAGTTAAAGGCAATAAACTTAGCACGTGTGTATACTCCTTTCTCTTTGTGAAGCTGACCAGATTGTCGTGAAATTCAGGTGATACTCTGCTTATTCTACCATTTCCATGTCTTTATTTTTACAATAGGACATTGCATCATTTAGGCATGGAGGGGTGGATACTTAATCCTGAAATTATTTTGTTAGTTATGCGGAATTTCTTTTACTTTTTTAAAAAATATATATTTATTAAAATTAAAAAAAATAGAATTAGGAGAAGAGAACTTAGGCATTAGGCGTTGTTAACTTTAGGAAACGATACTTTAGAATTTGAATACTTAGACCCTTTAGGTCTTCGTGCTTAATCAGCCCGAGTGTCCACTAAAATGTGGACTTGGTCTCGAGTCCTCGTCAAGTTAATTTTATTTTAATTTGGTATATAAATTGGGGTGATAAGTACACGACCTATCAACCCACCCTCTGATTTTAGGGGACTTTAAGTCTAAATCATCTACACACTATTTGCATTAACTCACTTTCAGCAATTTTTACGGAAATTAGGTAGCTAATAAACCTTCTAGGGTGGTATGGCTGGTAAGTTGTCGGTGGCAACAGCTCATTAGCCGATTGTCCAGAGTCCAGTCACACGACCATTCTCTTCCTACTGCCTTTAAGTAAATCTTAGATAAGGGAAGCCACCTACTTAAACAAAAAACAAAGTAAGAAAAACCCAAGAAAAAGAAATAAAAATAAAAAAGGGAGTAAAAAATAAAATAAAATAAGCCACACTTCACCGCACGAGTGTGGCTGGCAAGTGGTCAGTGGTACCAACTCATTGGCCGGTTGTTCAGAACCCATCTAACAAAAATGCACAAATAATTCCCAAAATGTTTAGGGAAAAAGCAGGGAAGTAGAATAAATAGGGGAAATATATACTGGGTTCACCCTCGTATTGACCCCATAAAAAATAAAAAAAGTAGGGAGAAAGCTACTGATTGGAAAGATAAATCTTTAGGTAGAAACTCTTAAGGTCACCTAGGGTCATGGAAACCTGAAGTCTATTTTAACGGCCGCCTAGTGAGTCTATCACCTTTCACAAAATGGTTAGAACCTAAAGTTCTTTTCGAGTCTTGGGTGGGTTCGGTAGCTATAGAAAGCTACCTGAAACCCTAAACTCAAAAAAATTCAAAAAAATTAGAAAAGAAGAAAAACAAAAAAAAAATGTATCTTCCCTTTTCAAAATAAGGCGAGGACTTAGGCGATCTGCATTTTGGCAAACACCCAGGCACTATTGAGTTTTTGTAATTAGGTCCAAGGTTGAAATTTTCTAATGTAATCAACAAATCTTGCCTAAGTGATTAGACCCTAATTTCATTTTTATATATAGCATTTAGTTTGATTTTTCTTGGGACTAGCAAAAGATAGGCATGGGGGTATGATGTAGACACATTTATTTACGATAAAATGCCTATTTATGCATGTTCTTAGGCTTAAATATGCATTTCATATTATAAATATTACATAACATGCATCATTCTGCATGTAGAGTAGCCTGTATAAATTCTAAGTTAATTGCGTCCTTTTATGGCCACGAGAGAAGGTGTTAAGACCCGTGCCATCAAAACACTTTAAGACGTCTGGGAGTTGGTCCAGACGTCTGGTCAAACGTCTGGACACCATCCGAGACGTTTGGAAATGAATTTTTGCGTGCGTACGACCGCGAGTCTGCGCGCGGGCACACGCGCAGACTGAACCCAGCCGCCCTCTTCTCTTTCTTCCTCCCCTCGCCGACTTGCAGAACTCCCCCCCGTGCCTACAAATACTCCTCTCCCCTCTCCCTCACGCCACCCCACCCCATCCGTCTCCTCCTTCCTCCAACGCGAGAGCAAGAGTGAGAGCGAGCAGCAGCTGCAGCCGAGTGCAGCGACGGAGAGGAGAAGGGAAGAGGGAGAAAGGAAGAGAGGAGAGCACGTGAGTCGTGAGAGAGAGAGCTCGCCAAAGCAGTTCGAGGCCGGTCGTACGTGCTCGAGGCAGAGTGTTGTGTCGGGGAAGTCCTCCCCGACGCTGTTGCAGCTAGAGCAGCGGGCGGACAAGCGCGGCACGGCCGCGCGCAGCAGGAAGAAGACGAAGGAGATTCTGATTCTGGATTTTTTTCCAGAATCAGACGTTTGGACCTACATCCATACGATGCGGGCGACGTCTGGAGGAGGCTCCAGACGACTAAGAGGTACATACTACACATATACATCCCTTTTTGCGGGTACGGCCATGCAGCCATTCTGCCAAAGCTCTGTTGCGTGCCGTGTTTGAGAGTTTTCGCGTACGCGTGTAGGTTTCGCTTCGGGAAGGCGTAGGACACGCCCTCCCATGCAGTTCAGACGTCTGGGCGAGTCACCAAACGGCGGAGAGCGTCTCCAGACGTCTGGAGAGGTGGTCGGACGTCAGGAACTAGGTCCAGACGGTTCAGTAGGATCTCTGGATCTCTAAGGAGCAGCACAGAGTGAGGTATGGATCTGGACTCCTTTTAAGACGTCTGGAAGATGTTCCAGACGTATGATTTGGGTCGGAATTATCGTTTTTGACCCGTTTAGGGTCCGTTCGAGATTTGATTTTCGCGTTTTAGATTCTGTTCTTCTTCATATAAGTTCCTCTACTTGTTAGAATGCTTTTATCATATTCTGAGTGGTTTCTTGTGGTTGATCCTTGTGTTAGGACTACATTCCGTTGCGGATTTGGGGGTTGCAGAGGCACGTGGACCTGCCGATCACACCCCCATTACTCCCGAATTTGCAAGTAGAGTGGCTTCCCTTAGTTAATTACAAACATAAATGCATATCTGGAATAAATGATAGATCCTAGGGTATGGCATGAAACTTAGGACCAAAAAAACTAGATTGAATGACAGATCCAAGGGTATGGCATAAATCCAAGGACCTGAAAACTAGATTGAATGATAGATCCTAGGGTATGGCATGAATCCTAGGACTAGAAACACTGGAACGATTGTATTAAATGCCTGAAATGCAGTCTTGAAATGAGTAGATGGAATAATAACTGCCTGTAATTGGATAGCAGCTGCCTGTGAAATGTAGAATACTATTGTTAGTAGCTGCTACATGAAATTTCCGTTGGTTGAAATTAAAAACGAGTTGCTTGTATATAAATTGGAAAAGAAATATTGAATGTTGGAAACACTTGCTATATGCGAATAAACCTGAATGATGAAACCTAGTATGGCTTGGCCTGAGGAACATGAGCACGAACCCTACGGGGAATTAGGAGTAGAGCTCCTAGAAATAAATAGAATGGAACTGGAAAAGTGAATGGGAAAGTGTGTTGTCTCTTGGGTACATGGTACCAAATGTTGGTGCTAGAGCACCACGATCATTTGTTTTGATGATAACAAAACACGTGTTATTTAACATTTGCAATTTGAGTCCTAGATTTCCGGTCAATTGCAAATGTGGACGTGTTTAGTCGAAGTTCGAGCTCACATCCAGGATGGATTGGAGGAGCTTGACGAAAAACAGAGGAGGTTCGCGTGGAGCGAAAGATTGAAGATGGAAGGAAATGAAGAATAGGATAGATTTCCTTCTTTTGTACTTGTTGTATTTTTCGTTTCTTTTGTTGCTCTTTATTTCCTTAGATATTTTATGTTAAAGAGCCTCAAAGAACCCTAATAGTAGTCCTAGGAACACCGGCACAACCCTAGGATACTTAGGTTTTCTGTAGAATACTTAGAAAACCAATATAGGGTTCAAACAGCACTTCCAGACGTCTAATTCCCAAATCAGACGTCTGATAAAGTGTTTTAAGACGTCTGACTGTTGTTTCAGACGTCTGATAACTGTTAGGCTGGACAAAGTTAGTTCTGTCTGATGAAATCAGACGTCCAGACCTTAGACCAGACATCTTAGGAGACGTCTGATGGACTTGCCAGACGTCCCGATAGTGGACCGTTGGCTAGCTTAGCAGCCACTGCAGAATATGACCATTAGAGCCTTATCAGACGTCCTTAGGCCTTTCCAGACGTCTGATAAAAGACCGTTTTGCCTCGGCTGACCCAAAATCTCTTCTCAGAGATTCTCTAGCCGTTGCAACGTTTGGAAAATCCATTCCCACAGTAAAAGTAGGTTTCCATACGTCCATACATAGTGCCAGACGTCCTGTATGTCGTCTGATGGACTTGCACAAAAACCCTGTTTAGATCTGATTCAAGTCAGGGGGAAACCCGCACAGAATCAGACGTCTGACCTTGAAATCAGACGTCTTAAAGTGGCCTTCCAGACGTCTGATGCCAGAGTTAGATGTCCGATAACCCTTTCAAGTGTAATCATTGTCCTGATTTCGGCCTGATTCTCTTGGACTTTGCACCCAACGGCTATGGAAGCTTTTCCAAGCCTTCCAAAGCCTTCCTAAGGCCTCTATAAATAGAGGAGAGCCTTTGCTACACAAATACACACCTAGACACACCTAAGCAACATACTTTCCACTCTTTTGTGTCTCTCTTGCTCTCTAAGCTCAAGTTCTACATCTTGAGAGCATCAAACCGTTGCGCACCTGCTCTCCCGCCGTTGTCTACGAGAGCGAAGTTGCGCCGTTGCGTGGCTCATGCACCCGCGTCATCGTCGACGCACTCCTTGCAAAGGGGAGTTTCCTTATTCCTATAGAAGCTAGGTTTATTACTACTTTGTTGGCTCTATAGGACTTGTTTCTTTTATCTTTGTTATTTTGTTGGGTATTCGCTTTGCGAATTCCCGTCTCCTTCGTGGGACAAAATCCTTCTCGTGGAGAGAAGGGGTTGAGGAACGCTACCCTCGTACTTGTAGCGTGGTTGTACTGAGGTTGAATCACCCTCGTTTTAAAGTGATTCGGTTAGTGGATTTGATCAACTAGGTTGATCGGAAAATCCTAACTCGAGAGGGTTAGGTGGTGGTTTTCACCCGGTTTGGGTTTCCACCTAAAAATTACTTGTGTACTTGTGCGATTGATTTTTTGTGAGATTGCTTCATATATTATTTCCGCAATTATTACGTCACCCCTCTTCGTAGGGAAGAACCTTCAGTTGGTATCAGAGCAGGTCTTGCGAGATCGGAGTAACACCTGGCAAGAGATCAAATGGAGGGAAGCACATCAGCGATCAAAATTTCCGAGGGGCAGTCCACAACCCGTCCGCCCTACTTTGACGGGAACAACTACAGCTACTGGAAGCTGAGGATGAAGACGTGGCTCCAAGCCACTGAATTCAAGGTATGGGGATGTTGCGAAACCCCATACGAGATCCCGAAGCGACCCCAAGGAGGCTACTCGCAAGGTGCAGATTCTAGAGCTCTCACTCAACGCAAAGGCAATGAATGCCTTGTACTGCGCATTGAGTCCGAAGGAATTCGAACGAATCCAAGAGTGCACCACCGCCCACGAGATATGGAGGAGGTTGGAAGGCACTCATGAGGAGACGAGCTCGGAAGAAGATCTTGGTGAGAAGGAAACCACGTGCCTTGGTTTCATGGCAGTCGAAGAAAGTGACAACGACAGCGACGACAACGACAATGAGGTAAACTCGGATTTACAAGAAGCTTTTAATGAACTATTTGAGATTAGTAAATCACTTAAAATAGAAAACAAAAGTATTAAGAAGAACCTTAGTTTTCTTAAAAATGAAAATGATAGGTTAGAAAAATAACTTAAGGACATAGAAGCTAGTCCTAAAAATGATAACCTATTATTAGAAAATCATAACCTCATCAATGAAAATAATAAATTGATTGAGGAAAATGTTAGTCTAAAAATAGAAATTTCTGCTTTAAAGACTAAGATGGATATTATAGAAAAAGAAATTGCATGTCTTAGGGAAAACTCTAACAAATTAATCAACAAAGTAGATGATTTATATAGCCCTAAGATTGAGAAAGGATCTCCATCAAGGAGACCCGCTAACAGATCCGGATCCAAGCTCACTTGGATACCGAAGAAAAAATTAGAATCTTGTTTTGTAGGGTTCAGGGATAATTACAACACAAAAGACTGGACCTACAAACTCAAGGCTGGTCAACTCGAATTGGGAGAACCAAGGAGTAGACCAAGGAGGAGAACAAGAAGACCGACGAGACGGCGAACAAACGACGGACCCGCCGCACGTCGACCACCAGATTGGAGACCAGCGCCGATGCCCGGGCCTCCAAGCTACGGATGGGAGCCAAAGAGAAGAGAGAGATGAAAGTTTGGCTTCTTCTTCTTCTCCTTTCTTCCTCTTTGTCTTCTCTCCTCTTTGGCTTTTGTTCTTCGTGTTCTTCCTCTATTTCTTGGTTGGACGATCCTGTCTTTTTCTTCTTTTTATTTTCTTTGTTTCTTCTTTTCTTACTTCAGATCTTCCTCCCGTGCTCTTCTTCTTCTTTGTATTCTGATCTCTGCAGAGTCTTCACTTGGCCTCTCTATGTTCCTCTCTTTCCTCTGCCTCGCCTTCCTTCTTCTTCTTTGCCTTCAGGACGTCGTCTGATTGGAAAATCAGACGACTTAAACCGCTTGTTGCTACAGTGTCTCCCTTAACTTCCTTCTTCTTCACCTGTGCCTGCACGCTCAAGAGTTCAGAGTCAGAGGGCAAAACCTACTCTACCCCCCTCCCCTGCGCGTCTCTTTCTCTCTCAGAATTCGCTCTTAGGACAGCTCTCCCAGGGCAACCGGGTAATCGGGTACTAGTCGCGCCCGGGTCCAGGCCCACCGGCGTGCGGTGGTGGGCGAGGAGTGTGAGTCAAGTCGGGTTGGGTCGGCCGGATCCGCGTGATGAGCTCGCGGACGGGCCGGGTGAAGCGGTGTGAGAGGGACCTCACCCCGTGTGCTGAGGCGATAAGCCTACAGCACGTTTTCAACTTATATCGGCGCTCCTCTTCGAAGCCTTCCGAGGTGGGACTAAATGTCCCACCCCAATGTGAGTGCCTGCGCGGAGGAAGCAGCGGCAGCCGAACTTCGCGCGAGGGCTTCGGGAGAGGGCTTCGCCCGAACTGTAGCCTGACACTTCGCGAAGCTACCCCGCGAAGCCTGGGAGTCTAACCTGGGCGTGGTGTGCCTGGAGCAGCAGGTCGAAGGAGCTTTGCTGCTCAGCAATGGCGATGGCGGGCGCAACACCTGTTCACAGAAGCACAGCCTCTCGGCCTAATCAGATATGCGGAGAACCTTCACCGTGGCACGGCGAAGGTGGTCGGAGGGTCTGCAGTGGGAGTGGTGGAGCAAAAGGGTCACCCTAGGTCAAACTGCAGGCGGAGAAGTGGGTGTGTTCGGTGGATCTGCAGAGGGCGTTTGGTGGGAAGTGGAGGGGCAGAAGAGGATCAGGGTGAGGAGGCGGAGGTTATGCACAGGTCGGCGAGCCGTGTGGGGTGCTGGAGCGATGGGAGCGGTTCGCCGGAGTTTGGCCGGAGGTGGAGAAGGTGAGGGTGATCGGTGGGAAATCGGGGCCGACAATAAGGGTTTTCAGTATGGAAAAGAAAGAGGGGAGGAAGAAGAGAAGTTTTACCTACTAAGCTGGTCGAAGAGGGGTTGGCACAAGCGACAGTTGTATCGACTGTCGCCGGAGAAGAAACTGCCCAGAGGAAGGGGCGACGGCGAGGAGAGGGCCGGAGAGGCGCCTGCTGGGTGCGGTGCGGCGCGGCGCGGGAAGATCGAGGGAAGGTAACCCTGCTGCTGGTAGTACGGCAGGGCGACGAGGAGGAGGAGGAGAGGCCGCCGGAGTAGGGGGGCGTCTGTCAGAGTGGGAAGGGAGGAATTGCGGGGGTGTCTCCGTCAGATCCGAGCTGGGAAGAACGGCGGAGCGACAGGGGTATTTATAGGGGCAGAATCAGAGAGGAGGGCGGAGGGAGACGACGTGTCTCCCTCGCCAGAGGAAGGAGACCCATACCGTCCGTGCGTTCACACGGGCGGTATGGGCGGTCGCAGCACTCAGGGGGGTGTCCCTGCGGTGGCTGACGACGTAGGGTACCCCCCATTGACTTGCCAGGGCCCCTCCCTCACCCTGCGCGGCGCCATGCTCCGCGCAAGGTCGCCGGAGCATGGCGCTGCTCAGGTTTTGCAGGAGGGACCTAAACGCAAAGAACGAAGGAGAGTTAGGGGCCAAAATGTGAGGGTTCAAAAGTTGAGGGTCAAAAAGTAAATATATGAGGACCAAAGTGTAAAGTTGGTCAAGAAGGTTTCTTCTTAGGCCCAAGTTTTTATACATGACTAATTAGGACCTAAGGATTCTGATGGTGAATTTTATTTCTAGATTAAACCTTGTTTGACCAGTTAATTTACGTAAAAATCCAAATTAAGTTGTTAATTGGGCATGGTTCTCAATGTAGGTCAAAATGGGTTCCTAAGGCCAAATTGAAAGTCCTAAACCCTAGAGATTATTTTTATATGAATTTTAGAGGGCTTAGTTGATTTTTACCTTGCCTCGAACCACGTGAATTGAAGTGGATTTGTTTTCAGGGTTATAGGCTGTCATTTAATTCCTTGAAGTTGCTGTAGCCCTTATTGAGTCATCTCATCCCACTTTTCTTCTTATTAGGTTGTTTTGACCTATGTTTGGACCCTAAGTTACCCTATTTTCAGATCGGATTGGTGAAATTACATTTTTACCCCTCAGTTTATGTTTTCTTTGCAAACTCAGAATCTCTCTGAGCCAAGCCTTTCTAAGGTTATGTAGGAGCTTTTATTCTCTGTATTAGGTCAAAATGAGCTAGTTATGGCTCATGATGAGGTTCTCATCAATAAATAAACCAAGTAAAGAAAGAGAGAATAATTAGTGGAATAAAGAAAGAGATTGAAAATAACAGCTACCTATCCACCTTTACTGTTTCTCTTAATTAGTTGGTTGTCACTCTACTTAGCGTTTCGCTGACGTGTCATACTTACCACCTTTTTCAGGTCCAGGTGTTGAGTAGCCAGTGCCTACGGCTGCGGAGGGTGCTGGACCTAGTAGAGCCCAGTAGTTGTACTTTTGTTGTACCCGTTTTCTGTAGTAGTGAGTATTTTGTTACACCTTTGTACTCTTTTATTGTAAACTTTATATTCCTGTACCTGTTTTTAATTCTATACTATTGTGGTGGTGTATACTGTAGTAGTTACTTCTTTACTACTGTACTTTGTTACTTTTAGTTGCATGCATGGTGAATGTGGTTTATTTTGCTGCTTTTTAGTTACTTTCTCATTGGACGACTGGGTCATAGTATCAGTCGAGTCGGTCCGATTCTCGTGTCTTGTAGGGATTCGGGAACCGGGTCGTAACAGAAGGAGATCTATTTCAGGGCCTCAGATTGACGATCCGACCGTACATATCTAATCAGAACAACGAACGGAGTCCAACGCCTCCAAAATCATTGTGATCGAAGTTTCGTAGCACATTATGCATTCTGAGGAAGATTAAAATCCAAGGGGCAAGGTGGCGTCAATCAAAACCTCAGATGACAAATTCAATAGCATGAATGAATCCAGATCGATAATCGCAGCCCAATGGCACTAATCGACCCAATTCGACATCCATGGTGTCATCTACAAAGCACAGAAGATGGACGGCCAGAATGGCGCCATGTGGCGCCATCTCAGCCACCCTCAGCAGCCACCCCTCTTCAAAGGCACCTACCCTCGCAGGATCTGGGTTGTTGGATGTCCATGTAACAACTCCTGTGAAGCCAGGTCGACTCGTTTCCTACAGCCTACACTCTCCAAGAGCTCATGAATTGCGCTTCGGTGGATCTTCGAGACAATTTGCGACGATAGTGCGTTGGTGACAAGCAGCGCTCTCAAAAGAGAAGGTGCGGGCTCGAAACCCGCCGTCCCCCCTTTCAGCATAGCACGAGTGAGCGGCTAAATTAAGCCACCTGATTTGGATCGAGCGACGTAGACCTCGCCATGCAGCGCATTGGATGCGACTACACGCACACGCGTGATCGCACGCCCAGCTCGACGCCTAATCAGATGTGCCAGCTGAGAGCGCGATTCTCACATGATAGTGACAGTCGATCGAGCATCTGACGACGAGAAGGCGAGCGCGTGAGCTGGCGTCCTTCAGCGACGTTTAGGGCGGAGCTTCAGCGATGCCTTTGATGTCACTAAATGCCCTATACACGAAATGTTCCTTCTCCTCCACTATAAAAATACCCCTACACCTCTCATTCTTCTTCATCTCTTCCTTTCTCTCTCTTACCACCTCCAAGGCTCGAGAGAAAGCTTGTCCCAAGCCTGGGATGCTCCTCTAGAGCAGAAATCAAATATTTTTCCCGCCTCTCATCACCCTTTGTGGAGCATCCTATGGCTGTCCTCTCACTGCCTTCGGGAAGAAGATCCTCACCGTGATGTCGTGCCGTCCCGCTCTCCTTCCTCCAACGCCGTTCTTCTTCCTCCAGCTTCCCGCCACATTCGTCCAGGACATCGTCAAAGCAAGTCGTCCTCCAAGCAACCGTCAAGGGGGATTCTTCTCACCTCTCTCTATCTTTTATTTGCTTTCTAGTGTACTTTTATACTTTTTTTATCTGTAGAAAACTCTATATTGAAAATATATGTGATTGTTTCTCTCTCTCCCTCTCTCCCTCTTATTTTGCAAGTAAATTAGTTAGATAAAGTTTTGTCGATCTGATCTGTTACTTTATAAAAATACCAAAAAAAATCTTACAAGACAAAAACAATAAAAACAAATAAAATCATTATGCAAATTTCAAAACCAAACGTTCGCCTCTTTGTGTTCGAACCGAGACTCCCTTAAAGTTTCATTATAAATTTTATTTGGTAGCGGTTTTTGCGACAACGACAACGGGTTTTCAAAAGCCCCAATTTTTCACTCGCGGAAACATGCTAATCAATTCATATTTGCCTACCAAGTATCACAAGTTTTTTATATACCCGATAATAGTTGGAATGGATGGATCAAACTAGTACAAACCATATCTCATGATTTCTTCGATGAAAAAGAAGATAATGAAATTTCTGTTACATCTGAAGCATATCAAGAAATTCAAGTAGTAGAAATAGGTCTTAATGCAATAGATACTAATGTTTAAGGTGTAAGAGCATTTATTTTCTAATGAACTTAATTTAAATTTAGTTATTTTCTTAAAAACAATTGTTTACATTTTTTCCTTATATCAATTGCATTTTCCAATATATGTTTACTTAACTCTATTTTTATTTATCTACAGAAGAGGCCACGGAAGAGGGGGGCTGCCAGGGTGATTACGCAGCAATCATTGTTACGACCCAGTTCCCGGATCCCTGCAGGACCCGAGACCGGCTCACCTCGACTAATCCAAGACCTAGTCGTCCAACAAGAAATAACCAAAAGAAGGAAAATAAACCATATTCACACATGCAATATAACTAAGCAAAAGAAACGTACAAAGCAGTAAAGGAAATAAAATAGCTGTTTCAGTACATACCACCACAACAACAACAACAACAGAAAGCGGAAAGGAACAGGAGTAGCAGAACAGTAACTAAGGGTTCATTACTTACTACAACAGTAGAGAAAAAGAAGGGAAGTGCTGAAGAAAAACTACGACTGTACTCGATTGGGCCCAGCACCCTCCGCAGCTATAAACTCAGGCTACTCAACTCCTGGTCCTAAACAGTATTATGAAAAGACAGAGTCAGTGAACGCTGAGTAGAGTGGTGTCTATATTATTTAGGTACAAAATAGTAAAAATAATAGGTTTAATTCTCATTTCTATTTATCTATTCTATATATTTCCGTTTCACCCTTTTCTCATGTATCTAGATATTTCTTCATCTTGCCTGTTCCTCGTGGAAACGATCTTGATTACAGTCTTTTCCGTAGAATAGAAGGTACACGTGGTGCACTCCTGGCCGGGAGAGTCCCCCGTGGTAGTTCTACACCAGTCAACCACCCCGAGGTCACTGTCAAGACGTAGTGGTGACTACGGCACGCGTGATAAGCGCCCAGGTAGCTACCCTGCACTGACACGCGGACAGTCATTTCCGCTAATGGGTACACCCAAAGCACAACACAGAACACTATAGGGCCTTGCCCTCTCAGAACAGGGGTCTCGCCCCTCCACAGTCCGCGCACCCTCGTCTGACTATCCCGGTTTGCCCAAAGGACCAAACAAGTCGGTGTCGGGTGGCTAGCTGAACCCCGGGCCCCGTGGGATGGCTAGCTCCCTCCCTACACTAGTAGCTCACCTCGGTACCACGTACGCGAGGGCCAACAGGAGCCGATGTAGAGTGGCCAATTTTAACCCCGGGTCTCAACCCAAGGGAGGTTAGCTCCGCTCTACACAAAAAGGGGACAGTTGCTCTCCTTGGTACCACGTACTCAAGGGCCAACACACTTCTCATATACATTCCACATTTTCATCTATCCACAGGAGTTCTACTCCTAATTCCCCGAAGGGTTCTGACTTGTCTTAGTGCGTGTGTGTTAAGGAGTGTCGTTATAGTCGCACTTACAACGTCGGTTTTAAAATAATTAAATGGAGGTGAGTCTGAGTGTCGATCTCAGGGAGGCGTGGAAATCGAATTTTTGCTTATCACTTGTTGTCACGGAAAGTGCGGAGTTTTTCTTGCGAAAGATGCGATTTTGAAAAGCGAGAGAGAGATAGAGAGAGAGAAGGTTTAGGGTTAGAAAGCACTTTGTTTTGATTATGCAACTTGAACAGAAATTAAAATGGCAATTGAACGAAAAATAACTTCATTAAACATGCATTTGTAATTCATAATTTGCAACATTAAATACATGCTTCAACAATAGTAATACAAAGCTTAAAAGAGAGAGAGTGTGTGTGTGTGTGTGGAGAGCGACAAGGCAGCCACGGCGGTGGAGGAGGCTCCGTCGGTGGCTCGTCGTCTCTGGCGATTACAATAGTGCCTAAAGCTAGCTAAGAGAGGGGTGGAGTAGTTGCAAGGGGGAGTGAATGCCTTGAATGGTGGTTGGAGGGGGTTTAAATAGAGTTAAGGGCTTTCTAAAAGAAGAAGGGGCTTTAGCAACATCCAGAGCATCGCGAAAACCACTCCCAAAAATGTCGGTGAAGCCCTCCACCCTCCGGTTAGCTGCCCGCCTCGTTTCTTCTCTTCGCGCGATCCGTGGCTGTTGAACGCGTCCGATCTGAGAATCCTCCTCGGCTGCGATGGGATCGCGCCTCGGGCGCGCGTGTGCGCTCGCATGGATGCTCGTGCGCTGCGGTTACGCCGCGTGGCAGGATCCCGGCCGCCCGTTGCTGATCGAGCGGCCCAATTTCTCCGCACCCGTCGCCCGTCTTCAATTCCCACTCCGCGCGGCACGAACCCGGGTCGCGCGGGTGCGGGCGTGCGCGCTAACCGTTGCGCCACGCCTGCGCTTTGTCACGGCGACCGCCGACGAGTACGCGAGTCTCGGCCGCTCGATCAAAGATCGACGTCCGAGATTTGATCTCGGATGGCTGAAGGCGCGGCGCGCGGTGGGGCGGGGCTGATGTGGCGCAATCTGAGCCGTTGATCTCTAAATCAACGATCAGAACTTCTTGCGCCCATTGTAGGAGCTCCGGATGTCGAATTTGGCCGATCTTGAGTCCGTTGGACTCCGTTCGTCGTTCTGAATCCATCCGTACAGTCCAATTGCTCATCTGAGGCCTGCTTTGACAAATGCTTACACAAATGGCCATTAATACAATTTATAAGCAATCTTGGTACATGATGCATACAATGCTCCTATTCTACTTATGTTGTGCTTTTATTCTAAAGATGGGCCATATTCAACATAATTATCACCCCCTTATGTAGTGTTATCATACCCCCATGCTTACTCCTTGCTAGTCCCTAGCAAGGTTTATTCTAGCCTTTATTTCCTTGCAGAATTCAAGAAGTAATTGCTTAGGCACTTCGTTACTTGTCAATAAGAGGAAATATACGAAGATCTTAATCTACAAAGACTAAGCAGCGCCCGAGTGTCTGCCAAAATACGAATCGCCCGAATCCTTGCTTTAATGTATATATAACTACACATATGTATACGTATATATTTTTTTTTTAGTATTTTTTTTCGGAATTCAGTGTGGGTTGGTAACTTTTTATGGCTACCCAACCCACCCAAAACTCGGTCAATACCCTGAGTGCTAAGCATCTTGGTGTGAATGTTGTGATAGACTCACTTAACGGTAATTGAGACAGACTTCGAGTTTCTACACCTCTAGGTGACCGGAAAAGAAAATAATTTTTTCCTGAAGGTGTATTTGTTCGATTGGTAGCTTTCTCCCTACGTTTGTTTTAATTGGGGTCAACACAAGGATTTTGCCAGTGTATATCTCCTCGGCTTGAACTACTTCCCCACTTCTTCCTTAGGTGTTTTGGTCTTTTTTTGTGCAATTATTGACCTGGGCTCTGGACAACCGACCAATGGCCTGTTACCCACGATCACTTGCCAGCCATACTTGTGCGGTGAAGTGTGGTTTATTTTATTTTCTTCTTCTTCCTTTTTTTTCCGTAAGTGGCTTCCCTGATCTCAAATGTACCTAGAGGCAACGAAAAAGAAATGGCCTGTGGCTGGGCTCTGGACAACCTGCCAATGGGCTGTTACCCACGACAACTTGCCAGCCATACCACCCTAGAGAGTTCATTAGCTACCCAATTTCTGTCAAAATCTCCGAGAAGTGAGTCTATGCAAAAATGTGTGCAGATGCTTAGACTCAAAGTTTTCCTAAGTTAGAGGGTGAGTGGATAAGTCGTATACTTATTACCTTATTTAGTAGGTGGATTAGAATAGCTTAAGGTTGCAAGGATCCGCCACTAAATCCATATTTAAACGGACACCAGGGCTGATTAAGCCTGAAGGCCTGAAAAGTCTAAGTGTTTAAGTTCTTTTGTTATTATTTCCCACTATTGACAAGTTTCTAATGCCTAAGTTTTCTTCCTAAATTTATTTTTTTTAATTAATTTATTCATTCAGACTGATTAATTGAGCTCAGGATTATGCAATTTACCACCCCCCCATGCTTAAGTTGGACAATGTCCTCATTGGCAGATTCATGGATGCAAAAGGGTTCAAAAAGATAGTACCTAAGTGACGTAAACTACCAGATCAGTCTGAATCCTCTGGGTTGCCTCCCAGGAAGAGCTGAGTTTAACGCCTCCAACTGGGCGGTGCGCAAAAAGGAATGGTTTGGGTCAAGGAGATATGTTCAAAATTAACCAGACCCAAAATCAGAAGTCCATAGATGCGAATAAGGTTGTGGTGGAGTCCCGTTCCTAAGGGGCAGGAATTCTGCAACATATGTATCATGCATGCCCGTGTCATATCCTCTCTTAGTCTGTGGGCATGCAAACAAGTTGCTGTGGACGAACGCACCCCAAATATGACATGCTAGACACTAAAGATGTAGGTTTTATATTCAGCTTGTGTCCCCATAAAATTGTAATCCATCGAAAGTGTATCAATTCCAGTGCATGTGGGTTGCAGGATCTTTATTCTAGTAGGGCAGGTAACAAAGTCCAGAGTTTCATAATGAGCCCTACAATCAAGCATGAGGCCTCTCTCCAAAGACGAATCCATCTCTTCCGCAACTATGGTTTCATTGCTCTCCAAGCCCTTGATCTCAAGAATATTTCCTTCAACCTCCTTTGTATCAGATTCACTGTTTGGGGTTGCATTAGAGGTAGGGTCAATTTCATCCTCTAGATCATATTCTTTCTCTCAGCCCTCCTCCAAATTTGTGATGGGGATTCCACTCGATTCATAATCAATTTCTTTGAAATTGTCACTCCATTCTCCATCTATGATGTTGGCTGCTGCTCCCACCGGATTGCATCTCTTGGGCCAATTAGATTCGGATTCCAAGGCCTCTCCCCTCACATTCTTAGTTTTCTCCTGATGTTTATTCTCAATGCTCCCCAAATTGTGTTCCGAGGAATCCTTACTGTCCTTATCCACTGAGCTGTCCAACTCCTGAGGGGTACCAATGGTGAACTGAACCAAATCAGGATGACTGGGTGTAGTCCAATTGATCATGGTAGGTCCTTGCTTTATGAATTCCATGAATGGCGCTGTGTGCAATAGCTTTCTCTGGCCTTCTTCCCCTAATTGTTGGAACAAATCCAACATGGCTTGTTGCCCTTTAACCAATTCTTGATTCTGTTTGTGTAGTTCTAACTGGAGGTTATCAAGAATTGACATGGTGTCATTTGGTGTCCTTTGGATTTCCTCCTTGAAATCCAGGTTAAGAGAGTATGGTTGAGGTTGTGGGTCAGAACCCACACTGGTGTTTAGATTCTTAGGTGGGTCCTCTATTCTATCATGTTCAAGGTCCGGTTCTTCAAGAGGAACCATTCTCTGTTTGGTCCTACTCCAAAATAGTTGAGGTTCTAAGTTCTCCTCCCAGTCAGATTCTTCATCAGGGGACCAAATCAAAGGTTGATGATCTTGGGCTTGCCTAGATTTCTGATCATTTTCTGATTTCCATTTGTCTAGAACTCCTTCCAATCCAAAGGTCAAGTAGGAAAGGTTGTTGAATTCAGATGACCTTTCTTGGTTATTATCCTGAGAAGGGTAGGGTTCTTGGTGTTCTCCTAAAGCGTAGGTCCTATCACAGTAGAGCGGGTCAGACCTAAATGAGGAGGCATCGTGAGGAGAATCGAGATATGGAGCCCCACGATTTGAATCGTACCCTTGGGTGGCTATGTTGGGTGTATTCCAATAAGAGGTTGGTGCGGTTTGGTCATAGTTGAGCCAAGAGGGATATTCAAGGTTGTATCCCCAACTTGGTGGTTGGTTAGCCCAAGTAGGCTGTGGGTATGGTCCACTTGAGTTAGCATACAAATCCGGTTGGGGGCAGTTTGGGTAAGATGGATAGGCATTGAAATCCATGGTTTGGAAGAAATGGAGAGATGCGGGAAGAACAGATGAGAGAGAGTTGTGTATTCAACCAAGCAAACAAGCCTAGTCCTTATGGTGTATTCCTTAGGAGACCTAGAAATCCCATAAAGGTTGATTAAGTCCGTAAGCACTGGACTCCCCTTCCCAAGGCTAATCTGGCCAGGTTGATTACGAGGGGATTGCAGGGAAGGTTCTTCCTTTGGCTTGCGCCTCCGGTTCCATAGACCCCACAACCGCAGTCGTTTGACACAGCCCCGCAGCCTAGTCACCAGATTCTACCAAGGGAATGAAAGCCAAGTGCCTAGCAAACAAAACCTCGCCTTTTGAGACTTAACTCAGTCCTGCTTAGGGCACGTCTACTCAGTTTTAAAAGGTTAGGATAGTGCTTGTGCTTAGGGTGATGTGATGAGGCGTTGATTGGGGTGGTGCCTCTTAATTTTCCACTTTCAAAGTGTGTGCTTCTAGCAAAACAGGGTTTTCAAGCAAGGATTTGTTAAGATGTGGTGTCTTTTAGTGTTTCATCCTTACTTTAGTACTTTTTAGGGTTGACGTGTCTTAATGTTTTCAAACAAGTTTCAGTGGGCACGTCAAGTTCTGCACACAATTCGATGAAAGTAGATTTCCTTTTTATTCTGTAGAGGCTCTAAAACCCTAGTGTACTCATCCTAATGATCATGCAGGCTCTATTTGATGAGTCAGTTTTAGGGTTGAGTGGTGCGGCCCAGGTCAACTAATGGTGGCTTCGCAAACACCACTCAAGAAAAAGAAAAGAACACTCCAAGAATTGATTCAGAATGTTAGAGTGTACATTTTTTTTTGTGGGGTGATGTGTTAAGGATGTGGGTCAAGCAATCATACATCATGCCAATTTTTTTCAGTTTTTACAATTTTTTTAGTTTTTTCACGCAAGCAAACAATCATGAGAGGAAGATTGCTAACTATCGGTCCTCGTAGCGCCTACTCCCTTGCTACCGTCGTGGGATGCGTCGCTTCGCCGTCCACGCGCCGAATTCCTGCAACCATTAAGTAAAAAGGAAAATAAGGCATTAGACGATGTGAGAATGAATGGGGAATGGAGGTGATAAAACAAATTCGTTGCTTGCCCGGCAGCGGCGCCAAAAACTAGCGTGTCCTAGTGCGTGTGTGTTAAGAAGTGTCATTATAGTCGCACTTGCAACGTCGGTTTTAAAATAATTAAACGGAGGTGAGTCCGAGTGTTGGTCTCAGAGAGGCGTGGAAATTGGATTTTTGCTTATCACTTGTCACGGAAAGTGCAGAGTTTTGCTTGCGAAAGATGCGGTTTTGAAAAGCGAGAGAGAGAGATAGAGAGAGAGAAGATTTAGGGTTAGAAAGCTCTTTGTTTTGATCATGCAACTTGAACAGAAATTAAAATGCAATTGAACCGAAAATAACTTCATTAAACATGCACTTGTAGTTCATAACTTACAACATTAAATACATGCTTCAACAAAAGTAATAGAAAGCTTAAAAGAGAGAGAGAGTGTGTGTGTGTGTGGAGAGCGACGAGGCAGCTACGGCGGTGGAGGAGGCTCCGTCGGCGGCTCGTCGTCTCCGGCGAGATTACAAGAGTGCTTAGAGCTAGCTAAGAGAGGGGTGGAGTAGTTGCAAGGGGGAGTGAATGACTTGAATGGTGGTTGGAGGGGGTTTAAATAGAGTTAAGGGCTTCCTAAAAGAAGAAGGGGCTTTAGCGACATCCAGAGCGTCGCTAAAACCACTCCCAAAAACGTCGGTGAAGCCCTCTAGCCACCGGTCAGCCGCCCGCCTCGTTTCTTCTATTCGCGCGATCCGTGGCTGTTGAACGAGAGCTGTCCGATCTGAGAATCCTCCTCGGCTGCGTTGGGATTGCACCTCGGGCGCGCGTGTGCGCGCGCGTCTCCTCCCGGCATGCGCACGTGCATGGATGCTCGTGAGCTGCGGTCGCGCCGCATGGCAGGATCCCATCCGCCCGCTGCTGATCGGGCGGCCCAATTTCTCCGCACCCGTCGCCCGTCTTCAATTCCCACTCCGCGTGGCTCGAACCCGAGTCGCATGGGTGCGGGCGTGCGCACTAACCGTTGCGCCACACCCGCGCTTTGTCGCGGCGACCGCCGGTGGGCACACGAGTCTCGACCGTTCGATCGGCTGGCTGAAGGCGCGGCGCGCGGTGGGGCGGGGCTGACGTGGCACAATCTAAGTCGTTGATCTCCAGATCAACAGTCAGAACTTCTTGGGCCCATTGTAGGAGCTTCGGATGTCGAATTTGGCCAATCTTGAGTCCATTGGACTCCGTTCGTCGTTCTGAATCCATCCGTGCGGTTTGATTGCTCATCTGAGGCCTGCTTTGATAAATGCTTACAGAAATGGCCATTAATACAGGTTATAAGCAATCTTAGTACATGATGCATGCAATGCTCCTATTCTACTTATGTTGTGCTTTTTATTCTAAAGATGGGTCACATTCAACATAATTATCACCCCCTTGTGTAGTGTTATCAGGTTCATGCCCGTGTTTACCTCATTATCCAAATTCAGATCTCAAGTTTCAAAATTCATTCCTCATCCACATATAGGCAGCACGTGTTTTCATAGTTCAATTCTTAATAACATGCAATTGGTGTTTTCACAGGTAGTTTCATTAAACACAGGCAGCTCATAATTTTAATACAGGCATTTGCAAGCAATTTATCTTAATCACGCATACAAATAAACCATACAGTACAAACATGCTCATTCAATTCTCTACCCTAGGGTTCATGCCACAACCTAGAGTTCCATTCAGCCATATCCACAAGCATATTCTTATTTAAATGTTATTAACAGAATTAAACCACTCTACCAGGAAATGCGGGAGTAATGGGGACTTGCACCGCAAACCTAAACATCTCTGCGAGCCCCAAACACACAGCAGGCTGAAACCCTATATCATAGAATACATCACAAAAAGAGAGCTCAAAATAATGTATAACAGACTCTAGTACGTAGAGGAACTTGATAGGAAAGTGCAAGTATTTCGTTTGCTTAAAACGTACCCCGATCGAACCCTAAACAGGTCAAAAACATGCCTACTGTTCAAAATCAGATGTCTGGGAATAATCCCAGACGTCTTAAAAGATCTCAGACCTTACCTTATGTTCTCTGTAGCTGATTAAGATGTCTAGACTTCTCTGCGATCGTCTGAAGATAGTTCCAGACGTCGGACAATGTCTCCGGTCGTCCGGAAGCACCTTCGGACTTCTGGTGTTGTGATCAGACATCTAAAAGTGCGTGGAAAAGCGTTCCGCGCTCCTTCCCAAGGTTGCACTTGCGTACGCAAACGCAGGCATGGTTAGCCGACAACAACCCCTACGCTGCGATATGCATGGCGCAGGAAGATACGTACCTTGCGATATAAGTGTGTTGAACGTGCGAATCGCTACGCTAACGTGTTTGGTTTTGGAAAACCTGTCGTTGTAGCTTGAAAGCGAAGAATTCGTGTTCAACAAATAATATTTACACCGAAATTAAAATTCCGGGTCAAACATAGGGAGGCGGACGTTTGATTTAAAAACTACGCGTTTCTTTTTATTTGTCACGAAGTAATTCAATTTAAAACTATCTAATTATTTACAATAAATAGAAGAGAGAGAGAGGGTAAGAGAGAGAGAGAATATTACACATAGAAATCAAAATGAGATGTAGAATAAACAAAGAATTTATCATTGAGGAGATTGTTCGTTACAACTAGAAAGCATAAAACAATTACACTAGAAAGCGATAAATTTACTCTATAAAGCATTAAAAGAATGGAGAGAGAAATGTTCTCCTCGACGATTGTTTGGAGGACGAGCAGAACAACACTAGAAAGCAGTAAATCTATACTAGAAAGCAGTAAAAAGAATAGGGAGAGAGAAATCCTCCTCGACGGTTGCTTGGAGGACGAGCTGAACGGGACGACGCCTGGACGAAGGAGGACGAAGCAGGACGAAGGAGGACGAAGCAGAAGAACGGGAACGGAGCAGCATGCCATCGTCGTCGCGGGATCCACTTCCGAAGGGGGACGAAAATTTGGATTTTATCTCGTGAGAAGTATCCCGGGTGTGGGACAAGCTTCTCCTGAGATTTGGAGGGGTAGAGAAGAGAAGGAAGGGATGAGAATTTCGTATGGAGGGGGTCTCCTTTTATAGTTGCAAGGAGTGGGGGCAAAATGGACATTACAACTTCAAAATAATAAATGAGGGGTCTTTAGTGACGGATAAATCCGTCACTAAAGCCTCCTTCGTGGGCGTCGTGGGCGGCTCGCGTGCGCCTGCTCACGTGCGCAACGCCTGCGCACGTTCGCTGAGCCTCAGCCATCGGATCGCGAGATCGGACGGCTTAAGTCATGCCTTCACCTACTACGCTGCGTGCCCGCCTGCGTGCGATCGCGCGTGATGCCACGCGTTTAATAGCTCGTCGGCGCTATCGGGCGCGCGCCGCCGTTGGATCGCAATCTGACGCTCCACGTGCCTGCTCGCATGCGCTTGATTTGAGGCTCGCGGGACTCGATCCCACGACCTCTGCCCGCAGCTTCGTCTCCACTGCGCTACGCGGTCGACAAGGTCACGCGAACGAATCAGCCAGCCGCATCCACAGCCGTTGGATCTTGAACCAACGGCAGAGAATTGACGCTCTGATTGAAGAAGAAAAGGTGCAGCGATGCTGGGGGCCGGTTGGACGGCTGGGATGATGCCACGAGGCGCCATCTTGGCCGTCCATCTTCTGGAAGTTGTAGATGCTGCCACGGATGTCGGATTGACTCGATTTTTGCGTTTTGGGCTGCGATCGTCGATCCGAATTCATCCATGCTGTCGGATTTGTCATCTGAAGTGCGAATTTACACCATCCTATCCCTTGATCTTCTAGGGTTTCCCGGTCACTATCTGATGCAACAGATGCCCAATTAGGGCGATCTTGGAGTCGTTGAACTCCAATCGTCGCCCTGATCACATCCATACGCTTGGATCTTTGATCCGAGGCCCTGATAAAATGTTTGCCCTGTCCAAGCACATAAAAGGAGACAACTAACCTCCATTTTATTCAAACTACTCTAAATGCAAGATGATGCATGTTATGCAACATTTATATCATGAAATGCAATCCTATGCTTAAGAACATGCATAAATAGACATTTTAAGTAGTGTAAATGTGTTTACATCAAAGTGCCTTCAGACATCTGGTATTAGCTCCAAACGTCCAGGTATCCCGCCAATCGTCTAGACTCCACTCAAGACGTCTGATACTGGAAAACCTCCAATATCAGGAGCTCCTCGTAGCTCACCCTTCTTGCTCCTCCTACAGCGGTAGCCTCAGCCGCCGCAGGAGCTTGAGCAACTCCTCACCGACTCCTCGAGCTTCACTGAGCTCTCGTGGTTATCTTCCTCCTCGCTCTCACTCCCACACACTCTCTAGCTCACGCTCCTCCCCGCTCTCACTCCGTCGCCGGTGGCTCCCCTTCCTTGCTACAGTACAGTAGAGGCAGAGGAAAGGTTATGGTCGCAAGAGAAGGTGGAGGTGGCGGTGGCTGTGGTGTGAGGAGGAGAGGAGAGGAGAGGGGAAGGGAGGGGTTTATATAGGAGAGGGTTTAGGGTTTGGGTGAGGGTGCGGGGAGAGAGAAGAGCCTCTACGCGCCGCCTACACGCAGAGTGCAAAGCGGAGTACGAAAATTTTCACTTTCAAACGTCCGAGAATAAGTCCAAACATCTGGACAGACGTCTTAAATGGTTAAAAGTGTAATGGGTCATTACATCATAATAAACTTAAAGCAAGTTTCGTCCTCGAAACTTGAGGTAGCTAGGGTGCGGAAAAAGGAACATAAATGCATAACAAACTTAAAGAGGACCGAAGTAGGTTCGAAAAGACGTACCCTCAAAACGCTCCGGTACCGCTCTTGCATCGCCACCTCAGGATCCCAAGTCGCATCCTCGTACCACTGGCTTCTCCATAGGACCTTCACCAGTCGTACCTGCTTCCGTCTCAGACTCCAGACGGCTCTGTCTACTATCTATACTGGTCTCTCAGGGTAGGTCAGGTCGTCACCCACCTCGACGCTCTTGTGGCTCAGAACATGACTCGGATCAGCGATGTACTTCCTGAGGTTGGACACGTGGAACACGTGCACTCTAGAAAGCTGGGGAGGAAGGGCAAGCCGGTAAGCAACGGGTCCTACCAGCTCCAGGACCTCAAAGGGTCCCACAAACCTTAGCGCAAGCTTCCCTTTCACCCCAAAACGCTATAGACCCTTCATGGGAGATACACGGAGAAAGACGTGATCCCCAACCTCGAACTGCACCTCCCTGCGTTTCCGGTCAGCGTAACTCTTCTGCCTGCTCCTGAGAGTGCGAAGTCTGTGTATCTGCTCTATCACCTCCTGACTCTACCAGATCAACCTGGGGCCAACCTCCCACTTGGTCCCCACCTCGACGCAACTTAAGGGTGCGGTACACCTCTGTCCGAACAGAGCCTCGTAAGGTGCCATGCCGATGCTCGAGTGGTAACAGTTATTATATGCAAACTCTGCAAGGGGTAAATGCTCCTCCCAGGAGCCTCTTTAGTCTAGTGCACAGGCGCGTAAAAGGTCCTCAAGTGTCTGTATGGTGTGCTCTAACTTCTTGTCTGCCTAGGGGTGGTAAGCAGCACTGAACCTCAAACATGTCCCCAAAGCCTGCTGAAACTCAGCACAGAACTGGGAAGTAAAATGGATATCCCTATCTTATACAATCTCACGCGGAACTCCGTGCAGGCACACCACATCTTCAATGTACCTCTCTGCTAACTGTGCTGGTCCAAAGGTGACTCAGATCGACAAGAAACGTGCTGTCTTCGTTAACCTGTCTACTATCACTCAGACTGCATCGTGTCCCCGCTAGGTAACTGGTAGACCCACCACCAAGTCCTTGGTGATGATCTCCCACTTCCACTCTGGCACATGAAGTGACTGCAACGGCCCTGCAGGCCTCTGATGCTCGGCCTTCACTTGCTGGCACACCAAATACTACTGCACAAACTCACCAACATCCCGCTTCATCCCTCTCCACCAAAAGTCGCGTCGCAGATCATGGCACATCTTTGTGTTCTCGGGATGTATGGTGGACCTGGACCTGTGCACCTCAGCCAGGAGCTCTCTCAACAACTCCTCGTCCCTAGGAACACATAAGCGTCCCTTCATGCGCAGTATCTTATCTGTAAGGGAAAAGTCTCTTGGGTCCCCTGTCAACACCCTGTCTCGCAGCGTCTGTAAGTACGGATCTATCATCTTCCCAGCGATGATGCGGTCTATCAGCTCTGGATCCTATTCACCTCCAAATCCAGGGAAGACAAAAGGAAGTAATCCATTAGGAATCACTTGCCTTATTTCTATAGTAATTAATATCTTTAAGGCAAAAGTTTCCTGATTTTGTGAAAAATTTTTCAAAACTTACTGAAGTAGAAGCGATTTTTAGAGATCCTATCCCACAAATTCCTGTGCCTAGTAGAAATCACGCTTAATTTCTAAAAATCTCCGCGGACTACACACTTCTTGTTCTTAAGTCCAAAGAGAACTTTTGTGAAAAGCAAAGAGGATTGGAAATAGAACCAAATTAGGGTTTTTACAGTAGGATTTTGGAGTGCTAGTTCACACATGCTTGCATAAAAGAAAACAAACCCACCCGCATCAGTGTGCTACCCAAGCCCTTGATTGAAAAGATTTAAGCAAGACAAACCTTAAAATTGAGCTCTAAAATCACTTGAATCTTAAAAAACCTTGGACCTAATAACCTGGGAGTCAAATCAGGGTGATTTCTAGGTCTTGACCTAGAATCATTCTGCCATCTTTAGGGCAGGTCAGGTGAAGTTGACTCCTTGGGTCAACCAACCTCCAAATTAGGTCACAACACCAAAACATCTAAAAGTTCAAGTGAAAACCCTAAGCACCTTTGATCTTCAAAGTAGTGACTTAAGAGGTCAAGGTCCCCATCTGGTCTACCTGGAATCTCAGTGACAAGAGAGGTCGGGTGGGGGAAACCCTGTAACTCGTGGGACGCTCTACCATGTAGGGGACTTTGTGGGACTCTCCCTCTCTGGCTTCCCAGGTAATTCTCAGGTGGATGACTTTCCAATCCAGGGGTATCATCCACCCCGAACCTCCATAGTCATCCAAACATCTTTGGGTGCCTTGATTGGGTCAAAAACACCTCTAATCCCTCATCCCTTCTCTTTAGAGCACACACATAAAATTTCAGTGGGACTCTTTATTCAGATCTAATCACTTCACAATTTGATTCTACATTTTGATCTGAACTTTGATTCTACATCTTGAGCCACCATCTGATCCAAACATGCAGCCTAGTTACGTAGGACTACCATTCAAGAAACCTGAATCACAGAGATCCATGAAAGATAGAATGATTGAGGATGCCCTTGAATTCTATGAAAATGAATACAAAACCTCAACACCAGTAGAAGACATTCAGGTTAGTGTACCAACAACCACAACTTTCATCATAACATGTGCCCAAGTGTTATTAGCAGAAGCCACAAAAGGATCAACCCCAGACATGCTCATAACTGGATACATTGATATAGAAAAATTACACAACTTTGAATACCTTTAATGCATAACAAATCCTGTACTTTGGAAACAACATCAAGATGATCTTGAAAAATGGGAAGAGATGATGAGATTATTGAAACAAATTATCTATCAACAATACCCGTACATACCCCAAACAGATGATGAACCATCATGGAACAATATCCAGGATCAATCCGATTTCCCAGATCTCGGGTTTGAGGCACAGAGTCGTTATGGATTCCCATCCTAGATGGAGTACAATGAGCCTGATAAAGAAGAAGGTTGGGAGGTTCAAATTGCAGGAGAACACAATATAGAGCCAACCCTAGACCATGAATCACCAAGCATAGAATTCCAAAACTCCTGCAATAATGAAAGTAGAACTGAACCTCTCGAGGGTGTAAATCTCACCCCTTATTCTGATAAGGTGACCCTCGAACGTAATTCGGACCTAGATTCTAGTGATTCAACCCACATCCTTAGCCTAGAATCTAGATCTGAAACCTATTGGGAAGATTACGAGGCCCCGTATGTCGAAGATCAAATTTTCAATGAAGAGTTTGATTCTGGGCCTCTATTTGATGAATATCCCTCTCCAACATCCTCAGAAATTCAAATAGATTTTTCGGAAGTCATGCCAATTTACGATACAGAAATTGAGAAGTTGGACGAGTGGGGTTTCAATTGGGTCTTTCCTACAAACCTAGAACTTGAGCCTAGAACAAATAAGAACACCTTTTTAAGCTCAGAATTGACATATAGGCTAGACCCCAGTCAGGCCGCTGAATCCACATCATGTGATTTATTCCATGGTGGAACTCACGATCTCGAATCTCATTCAGAACTTGATTTTCGCAATATCTTCGATGATTTCAAATCTGACCTTGGTTCCGGAGAAAATCTGCTTCTTGAAAACAACAAGCCAATCTACCACCTCAGCTCACATGATTCAGTCTCCAGCTCCGACTTTGAGGTCTCGGTTCCCGAGAACACTGATTTAAATTCAGGTTCCAGTGACATGGAATCATTTCTTTTCGATCCTCAAGAATCAAAACCAGAAAATGCCGAGAGTGACTGCAATCCAGAATTCAAATCTTTTCTCAACTCAGATTTCCATCATCCTATAGATACTCTTCAGGCATTCACTTTTGACTTCGAAAGCTACTAAGAGGACTCTTTCAATGAAACCACCTGTAACTTCTTTCTAGAAGAGCCCTCATATACAATTCTCATGGAAGCCACCTCTTCCACACATACAGAACCGATCAAAACCCATTTTCAACCCCGACCCGTAACCAGACTCAATTTCTATTCTGATTCCCCTCTTACTGAGCCGTTTACAGATAATTCAACTCCACACCGGGTCTCAAACATTTATCAAATTGAAAACCATGCTCCACCATTCTCTGATCACCCTTGTAGGGTTTTCACCTCATTCACTGATTACTTCACAGATCCCTACTTTGACTGGGCTGCTTCGACCTAGCCAAAACCCGAGTTTACACTTCCACATTCATCAGAGCACCATAGCATATTGTGGGTTCCACATCTGCTAATCTACATTTAGCAATCCACCAGATTAATAGGGTTTGGGCTGCATCATCAGCCAGTTGATCATAACAAGCACCTAGTTGGACCAACCAAGCTCTTAATCAAGGTGCTTGTTTTACAAAATTCTACTGATTTGACCACCCCCTCTCCATCCCATTTCCCGCTCGGCCGAAGGCATTGAATTTAGCACTTAACAAGAGGTAACCCGTCATTCCAAAAAATCGAGATCCATCTAATTATCCGCCTGTACTCCACGTCTACTGCACCTTGAGTTCAGCCTTAGATAGTCGATTCCACCTCTGGTACACGTACCAGGGCTTGAAATCATCTACATCAGTCATTTCCCGACCCATTCGCCCACCCAATGTATCCTGTTCTAAGTCACTAGACCCAATATTGTTTCACACATTCCGTTTACAATGAGGACATTGCAAAACCTAGGCATGGGGGTGGTAAAGTGCAAACATACAAAACCAAGAAAAGTCAGAAGGATTCTCACAAAAATTCACATATGTCAAAAATACCAAAAAAATAGAAAATTATAAAAAAGAACAAGAAAATGGAGGGGAGAAAATTTTGAAGTCACGTAAGCATGAGGAGGAAAAGAGCAAAATGACAAAAAGGAGCACAAAATAAAAAAGAAAAAGAGATAGTCATTAGTAAGAAATTAAGGTACTAACCGAAGTTCTAGACCACATCAAGGAAAAGAAAAATGAAGGAAAAAGGTGCTAATGAGACAAAAAAAAGAGATTAATAGGAATGCTGATCTTAGGCCTTTTGGGCTAGACTCTTAGGCTTAAAAATTCAAGTACCTACTAAGATCTAGAAAATCCTCAAGAGGTTGGGGAAAATGCAAAGCTTAAGTATTAGGTCTAAGGCTTAGGGAGTATTTGGCCTCATTAACTGACCTTCGGTTTGCGGGACTCGGTAACCCAAGCACCCTAATCCACACACGGTCTGGTTCAGTGCGCATAACTATCAAAATCACGCAAAAACGTTTAAATGTTCTGAAACAAGTCGCCTAGATTTGGAGCGGCCGATCAACATAAGTTGATTTAGACGAGTTCCCGACGCGGAGAGGTGGGAAATTCCCCTCGAAGATGCATAACAACATATCGTCTAGTCGGTGCTTGTCTCCTAGGATAGTTACATATCCTACCGGGGGCACGTAAGCACTCTGCTAGTTCAGATGCCATGGGTGGCATTATCACGAAATGTCGATTGCCAGGGTCTAAATTTGGCCACGGAACACCATGGGCATAATTATCTCGAAATCTCGAAAGCCAGGGTTTTGGGGGTTGTCGTGGGCGATACTATCATGAAGCATCGATTGCCAGAGACCTTTGAGGATTAATGATGGGGACGAGGAATCCGATACAGACCGTGTTGAGAAGTCAATCCGAAGCTAGAAATAAAAAGAAAAAAGAGAGAAAACTCTCCAAACAAATCAATCCTCTGTCTCACTCTTACAAAAACGTACTGCAAACTGAACCAAGGCTAACATATGTGTCAAGCACGAGTGCTTTAACTACAGAGTGCAACGAACCCTAAGATAGTTCTTGCGGGCCTTAAAAACCTTCGCGGAGGACCTAGGCTAGAGCTGGTCAAGTCTGGATCTTGGTTGGTACTTAAGCACCTCTAAGCCTACTGTCAGCATTTTAACCTAATCACAAAGAAAAGGAAAGCACTTATCATAACTCGTGAAAGAAACTCATGGTCTAGAATAGATGTTAAAACTTTGAAATTTTGCTAAGGGACTGGCAAAATCTAGGCGTAGGGGTATGATGAGAACATCATCATGAGCCCTAACTAGCTCATTTTAACCTAAGAAAGAGAATAAAAGCTCCTACAGAACCTAAAGAAGTGCCTAATTCAAGGAATAACTATTCTGAGAATAAAACATCAAACAAAGGGTAAAATTGTAATTTTACCATTACAGTACATCAACGGGAGTTTCCAATGGCTAAACATAGGTCAATTGGACTTAACAAGAGTAAAAGTGGGATGGTTCAATCAGAAAAGGGTTATTGTGAGATTTAAGAATTAAATGACATTCTACAACCCTAAAATAAACCTACTTAATTTAACAATGTTATAATCAGGATAAAAATCAACTAAGCCCTATAAAATTTATGGAAAAATATCCTCTAGGGTTTAGAATCTTTAATTTAGCCTTTGGAACCAATTTTAACCTAAATAGGTGTCCTAACTAATTATTTGCCCTAATTTATGTTTTTATGTAAAATACCCAGTCAAACGTGGTCAAACCTAAAATACAACTTCACCATTAGATTCCTTAGGTCCAAATTATGTTTATACCAAAATTTGGACCTAAGGGGAGGTCACCTTAACCTACTTTGCAAAACAGTCCACCCAATTACATTTTGACCCCTGGCTTTTGAAAATCATTTCAAAGACCCCCTTATCTTCCTCGCCACTTTTGGCAATTAGGTCCCTCCACCATTACAACGGAGGAGTCCTACTCCGGCGAGGATTCGAGGAGGATTTCTCTCAAATCCCTCAGAGATTCCCTCTCAAAATGGAAAGGGAGATTCTCTATCATCCGAACGCAATTCCAAGATCTAATTCACACCCAATCTCACATGCGAATGCACGAGAGATATGGGTATCTCTCGCATTCTTTCTTCGATGAGGATTCTTGCGGTTGGAAGCTTGTCTTCCAAGCACAAGAGTCTCTGCCAGTACCTATAAAAGGACCCCCTATCCCAGACGATCAGATTCAGCTTGGCTTGGTCGGAGAAAACCCTCCAATTTCTTCCCTTCTCCTCCGGCCAAGTGTCCAGCAAGCTTCGGCGACATCTCCTCCTCCTTCTCGTCGCTCTTTCACAATACCAGTGGCAGAGCCATCTTCACCTCCTTCCTCCGCGTCGCGCCATACCTACGCATGCACCAAAAGCCCCTTCGTCGTCGCCATTCTCCCTCCACTGGAAGCTGCTTCTCAGGCGGCGGCAGGTACGGCCAATCGCTCTCCTATCCCCTTTCGTCCACTTAGTTAGATCAAATCTCCTCCCCTCTCTCTTCTCTTTGTTTCCCCCTCCTTTATTTTCACCTTCAACCCCGCGACGCTGCAGACCACCACCATCGTTCTCATCTCCGACCGACCACTGGCGAAGGCGCTTCCATAGCTCTACGCTTCCACACGCCTCGCCAGACCCCTCATAACCTCCTACCACCATCCACTAATCCTTATCCATATCTCCACCAACCACCAACACCTCCACACTCACCCTCCGATCAAACCCACTTTCACAGCCATAGAGCAACCTAGGCATGCACGCCTAGGCCGCCCCGCGGCCAGCCACCCACCGCTTCACCTTCGCCGTGCCACGGTGAAGCTTCCCATGTGGTAGAATGAGGCCGCAAGGCCATATTGAGTGATTGCACGTCTAAGCCTCCACCGCCATTAGTGCCGGCTCGAAGGAGCTCGCAAGCTTCAACCCAGGAGTCACGCTCCTGCTTTCCAGGTCCAAGTGACGTGGAAGGAGTGTGCACACACATCCATCTAGCGAGCAGCCTTGAGAGAGCACCCAACCGCAATAATTAGGCAGAGAACCTCCTGCAGGTGCGCGAGAGAAGCGGGAGGGACTTTTAGTCCTACCTCGGAAAGATAGGAGTGCGGTGAGTCCCATAAATTGAATTTGTGTTTCTTGCTGGTCGCCTCAGATCACGGGGTGAGGTCCCCTTGGCCACGTCACCCGCCTCGTCCGCGGCCCATGCCCACGAGGAGATGACTGATCCGTTTACCCTACACTCCTCGCGCACCACCCACGCCGATGTACCAAGACCCGAGTGCACGTAAGCCGACCTGATTACCCGGCAAGCTCTGGGAGAGTGAACCCAAGAGAGAAACAGAGAGAGAGTGTACGCGGGGAGGGTAGGGGATAGGTTTTGCAATCCCGTGTGTGCAGGGAGAGGAAGAAGCAGAGAAGCTAAGGAAGAAAGGCAGAGAAAGAAGGAGAAGGAAGAAGCAGCTAAGGCCAAAGAGGAAAGCTGAGGCAGCTGAAGAAGAAAAAGAAAGAAGGAGCCAAGGAAGAAAGGAAAGGAAAGACACTGTAGCAGAGAAGGGTGCAGCAGAAGAAGGAAAGAAGAAGGAAGGAGAAATCAAGGAAATCAAGGAAGAAGAAGAAGAGAGGCCAAGAAGGAGAAGACAGAAAGAAGAATCAAGGAAGGAGAGAAGTCAGAAAAGAAAAAGGCCAAAGTCAGAGGAAAAGGATAAGATGAGGCAAGCACGCAGAGGAAAGTCAGAGAAAAGAAGAAAGAGCCAAAGCTAAAGGAAAGAAGAGAAAGAAGAAGAAGGAAAGAAATAAAAGAGAAGACTAAAGAAGAAGAAAAGAAAGAAGAAAGACAAGCAGACTTTTTTCCCTATTCTTCTCAATCTCTTTATTTTGCTATATTTTAGTATTAATAAACTCGTGCATTATACTCTAAATTAGACTTTGAGTACATTTAAGTGTTCAAATTACATTGATTGAGATTAGTGAATAAATTACATTTGCTCTCTATGTTCGACCTCAGACTCAACATTCGAGTAATAAAAATTCTTATTTGTTTACAAGGCGATTTCAACTATACTACAATGCAACATCAATTATTTTAAACCCAACTTCGCTCCTTCTAAACATTTTGGCACCGTTGCCGGGGACACTTTCGCTTCTCCTTGTAAACACCTGGCATCTCTATGTGTCAGGGTGTTGATACGCCCCTCAGTCCTTGATGCAGACGAAGCAGCTACACTCTAGGTCGGGCGCTCAACCGCTGGCCGGTACCCTCCTCGTGACTGCTGCCCTCCCCCACGTGCCTGGTGACCACGGCCACTAGCTCGGCCTCCAGCGCTCGGTGCGGGGAGCATCCGTTGTGCTTCAGCCCTAGATGGGCAGTCCCTCCTGATGTGGCTCGGCTGGCCACACTGGTAGCAGAGGGGAACACGACCTCCTCCCTCAGTAGGTCCCTGTTGGCGGCTAGGCGGGCGTCCGGTGCTGGCAACTGGCCCCTATCTGGGGCCCCCAAAGGCCACTGATGGCCTCGCAAAACGAGACGGCTCTCTTGCGGGTGCCGTGTGCCTCCTCACCCGACGGACCTGAGAGTACTCTGGCTGGTAGGGCCTCTTCCATCCGCTGTCAGTGTCTCGCGCGGTCGGGTTGCTCTCCTCGTAGGTCAAGGCTGCCACAACCACACGAGAGAAAGTGGGCAGATCAGGGGTTTGACATACCCCCAAATAGCAGGTTGGAGCCCCTCAGTAAACCTCCATAGGACTCCTCCGTAGACGCAGCTGTCAAGGCAAAACGTGACAGCTCCAAAAAAAGCGTGTGGTACGCACTAACAATCATCGTCCCCAGGCGGAGAGTGTGGAACTCCCGCCTCCTCTGGTCCTGCCAGGTCTGCGAAAAGTACTGCTCACAGAAAAGAGTCACAAACTGGTCCTATGTCGGCTCTCTCCCCTCCTGGCCTCTGACTGCCCTACACCACCTATGTGCCGCGCTCTCTAGCTGGTACGTGGCAAAGTCCATGCGGCACTCCGCGGGAGGGCAAAGGGTGTCGAACACCTTCTCTATCTGCTCCAGCGAGTCCTCTGCCTTAGACGGGTCCTCATCGCCCTTGAAGGAGGGGGGCTTCACCTTCCGAAACTATTCGAACAGCTCATGGTGCAACTGCAGTGGGGGAACGGGCACGCCTCCAAGAAAGGAGGGCTCCTGCTCGGAAGTGTCAGAGTGCAGTCGGGGCGGTGGAGGACCACCCCCTCCCCCATCTGCTCGTTCGGCGTTGTGACGATCTCTTTATCCCACCGAGGACTCCCCCTCCACGTCCTCAGGAAGAGGTGCCCATGGAGGCTAATGGAGCTCCTCTCGCACTATATCTCTGATCAACTAGGCGAGATCCTGGCCTGAACACCCGGGAGAAGAGGTGGGCCAACTGGTACCTCAGGCCCGGCACGTCCGCCCCTCCAACCTCGTCCACGGCCACGACCATGGCCTGTCTCGAGAACTCCCTGACGAGGCAACTCCTGCAAGGAGACGCGAAAGATAGAACAAGAGGGTCAACGATACTGAATTACTTCTAGAAAAGACTCGGAATGAATATCAAACGATACGTTGTGGTGGCTATTCTAGTTATATACACATGAATGGTTATTCTCAAGCCAATTGGTTCATTTCTTGAGACGACCTTGCTCTAATACCATCTTGTTACGACCTGATTCCCGGATCTCTACAGGACCCGAGACCGGCTCGCCTCGACTAATTCCAAGACCTAGTCGTCCAACAAGAAATAACCAAAAGTAGGAAAATAAATCATATTCACACATGCAATATAACTAAGCAGAAGAAACATACAAAGCAGTAAAGGAAATAGAACAGCTGTCTCAATACATGCCACCACAACAACAACAACAGAAAATGGAAAGGAACAGTAGTAGCAGAACAGTAACTAAGAGTCCATTACTTACTACAACAGTAGAGAAAAATAAAGGAAGTGCTGAAGAAAAACTACAGCTGAACTCGACTGGGCTCAGCACCCTCCGCAGCCGAAAACTCAGGCTGCTCAACTCCTGGTCCTAAACATTATTATGAAAAGACAGAGTCAGCGAACGCTGAGTAGAGTGGTGTCTATATTATCTAAGTACAAAATAGTAAAAACAACATGTTTAATTCTCATTTCTATTTATCTGTTTTATATATTTCCATTTCACCCTTTTCTCAAGTATCTAAATATTTCTTAATCTTGCATGTTCCTCGTGGGAACGATCTTGATTGTAGTCTCTTCCGAAGAGTAGAAGGTACACATGGAGCTCTCCTGGCCGGGAGAGTCCCCCATGATAGTTAACCACCCTGAGGTCACTTTTCAAGACGTAGCGGTGACTACGGCACGCGTGATAAGCGCACGGATAGCTACCCTGCACTGACACGCGGTCAGTCGTTTCTACTAGCGGGTACGCCCAAAGTACAACACAGAATAGTATAGGGCCTTGCCCTCTCAGAGGAGAGGTCTCGCCCCTTAGAACCAAATAGGGGTCTCGCCCCTCCACAGTCCGCGCACCCTCGTCTGACTACCTCGGTTTGCCCAAAGGACCTAACAAGTCGGTGTAGGGTGGCTAGCTGAACCCCGGGCCCCATGGGGTGGCTAGCTCCCTCCCTACACTAGTAGCTCGCCTCAGTACCACGTACGCGAGGGCCAACAGGAGTCAATGTAGAGTGGCCAATTTTAACCCCAGGTCTCAACCCAAGGGAGGCTAGCTCCGCTCTACACAAAAAGGAGATAGTTGCTCTCCTTGGTACCATGTACTCAAGGGCCAGCACACTTCCCGTCTACACTCCAGATTTTCGTCAATCCACAAGATTTCTACTCTTAATTCCCCGTAGGGCTCATGCTCGTGTTCACCTCATTATCCAGATCCAGATCTCATGTTTCATAATTCATTCATCATCCATATACAGGCAGCTAGTGTTTTCATAGTTCAATTCTTAATAACATGCAACTGATGTTTTCACAGGTAGTTTCATCAAACACAGGCAGCTCGTAATTATAATACAAGCATTTGTTAGCAATTTATCTTAATCACGCATGCAAGAAAGCCATACAATACAAACAGGCTCATTCATTTCTCTACCCTAAGGTTCATGCCACATCATAGGGTTCCATTCGGCTATTTCCACAAGCACATTCTTATTTAAATGTTATTAACAGATTAAACCACTCTACCAGGAAACACGGGAGCAATGGGGGCTTGCACTGCAGACCCAGATGTCTCTGCGAGCCCCAAACGTACAGCAGGCGGAAACCCTATACCAGAGAATACATCATAAAAGGAGAGTTCAGAATAGTATATAACAGACTCTAGTACATAGAGGAACTCGAGAGGAAAGTGCAGGTATTTCGTTTGCGTAAAATGGACCCCGATTGGATCCTAAACAGGTCAAAAACATGTCTACTATCAAGATCAGTTGTCTGGGAATAATCCCAGACATCTTAAAAGACGTCAGACCTTACCTTATGTTCTCTACGGCTAATTCAGACATCCAGACTTCTCTGCGATCATCTGAAGACAGTACTAGACATTGGACAATTCTCCGATCGTCTGGAAGCACCTCCGAACGTCTGGTGACGTGATCAGACGTCCAAAAGCACATGGAAAAGCATTCCACGCTCCTTCCCAAGACGGCACCTGCGTACGCAAACGCAGGCGCGGTCAGCCAACAACAACCCCTGCACTGCAATATGCATGGTGCAAGGAGATACGTACCTCACAATATAAGTGCTTTCAGATGTCTGGTCTTAGCGCCAGATGTCCAGGTATCCTGCCAGTCGTCTGGACTCCATTCCAGACGTCTGATACTAGAAAACTTCCATTATTAGGAGCTCCTCACAGCTCGCTCCTCCTCCCGCAGTGGTAGCTTCAGCTACTGTAGGAGCTTGAGCAGCTCCTCACCGGCTCCTCCTCGAGCTCCACTAAGCTCCCGCCATTATCTTCCTCCTCCTCGCTCTCACTCCCACGCACTCTGTAGCTCACACTCCTCGCTCTAACTCCCTCGCTGGTAGCTCCCCTTCCTTGCCGCAGCTGCAGCAGAAGCGAAGGAAAGGTGATGGTCACAGGAGAAGGTGCAGGTGGTGGTGGCTGTGGTGTGAGGAGGAGAGGAGAAGGGAGGGCTTTCTATAGGAAAGGGTTTAGGGTTTGGGTGAGAGTACGGGGAGAGAGAAGAGCCTCTGCGCACCGCTCGCGCGCAGAGCACAAAGCAGAGTACGAAAAATTTCACTTTCAGTCATCCGGGAACGAGTCCAGACGTCTGGACAGACGTCTAACTGAAACTGCAGACGTCTTAAATGGCTAAAAGTGTAACAAGTCATTACAACATAATAAACTTAAAGGAAGTTTCATCCCCGAAACCTGAGCTAGCTAGGGTAAGGAAAAAGGAACATAAAATGCATAACAAACTTAAAGAGGACCGAAGTAGGTCCAAAAAGACGTACCCTCAAAAAGCTCCAGGTACCGCTCTCGCATCGCCACCTCAGGCTCCCAGGTCGCCTCCTCGTATCGCTGGCTTCTCCATAGGACCTTCACCAGTGGTACCTACTTCCGTCTCAAACTCTGGACGGCTCTGTCTAGTATTTGTACTAGTCTCTCGGGGTAGGTCTGGTCGTCACCCACCTCGACGCTCTCGTGGCTCAAAACGTGACTAGGATCAACAATGTACTTCCTGAGGTTGGACACGTGGAACACGTTGTGCACTCTAGAAAGCTAGGGAGGAAGGGCAAGCTGGTAGGCAACGGGTCCTACCCTAAGCTTATCCCGCTATCCATACCCTCACTTATCCTATCCCTAACCCAATTGAGCAAGCCATACCTAATTGGATGCATCTACAGTTGATTGGGTGAACCTGAATCCAATTAGATCCACCTAGGATCTAATTGACTCATACCTATTAGGATTACCTTAGTCAAACCACACACACATCCAATTGGACTTGACCTAGACCCAATTAGGTTCACTTCTCTCCAATTAGACTTTCCTAAGCCTAATTAGGTCCATACCCACCTAATCTAGATTGACCCAACCTATTTAGCACCTAATTCTACCAAAACCCACAACATAGCTCTACAAAATTCAAACCACACACACACACACAGTTCTTCCACCTTAGTCTAGAAAACACCTAAATATAGCCTATTCTAGAAACACATATTCTTAGCTATCTTAATCTTGGTAAACCCAACCTAAGCACCTGCCACTAAGACACCTTGGATGACCACCTTAGGTCCATTCAATCTCCTCCACTCCACTCTGGCGACCACCAACACCTTCCCTTCCACCCTCCCAAAGTCATCCACTCTCCTTCTCCATTGATGACTAGAAGAAGCTCCAAGGTGTTCTCCTCCAAGGCTTCAAGGACGGCTAGAAGAGAAAGGGTCCACCACCCTCTTCTCCCCTACTTCTTCATAGGCGTGCCCTCTTCCCTCTCCTTGGAAGATGAGCCCACGCTATCCCCCTATTCCTCCTCTTGGACGGCCAAAAAGGCTTCTTCATAGCCTCTCTTGGTTGATCCTATCAATCTCTTAGTTTAGTTCTTTTTATGTATTCTTTTGCACTTCATATGATTAGTCAATGCATGCTTAGTTTTCTTTGAATAATTAGTGACATGCTTCTATCTATCATTGTGAATACACGCCCATTAGTTAGGTTAAGATTAGGTTTTTGCTAGCATATTTAGATTTAGGTTTCATTTTGCTTTTGAAAGCAAAAATCGAAAACACGAAAAAACCACAAAATACAAAAAAGACCAAAAAGATTATGTTAGGTTAGATTTAGGTTAAAAAAGATCCGAATCTAAAACTCATTTCTCATGCCTCCCAGAGACGAATAACCGATACTCAAGTTCTAAAAGAAAAAAATCAACGCGAGTTTCGTTAAATAAATAAATATTTTTGATTAAGGGTTTAGTGCAACTATACTACGAATTCCGACACATTTCAAAACACGCGCAAAAACGCTTTGTCACAGGGGTAGACCACCACCTACGCATGAGGTTAGGGAGGAGGCACTGTCTCAACCTCTTGTTTCCTAGCCTCCTCCTAATACCCATTATACCAAGATTCCTTTCCACTATCTCCAGCATCTCCCTCCACATATTTTAGCCCAGTACCATCACGCTTTTTGTAGTGGTCAGTCGTTAGTCCCAGATATTCATGATGTTGAGGAGAATCCTCAACTTGAGACCCATTTTGAGGAGTTGCTAGGGTGGCAAGGGGTTGTGGATGAGGAGGTAGACTAACCGTTTCAGTAGCCAAATACTCAAGCTGGCACGATGTGGAGCTAGATACTCAGGCTGGCATGTCGCAGCAGCCTAATACTCAGGCAAGCACCATTGTTGGTAAGAATTTAAAATAAATTCATTCAAAAGATTATTATATTTAATTTCACTTATTTAATCTTTTATCATATGCTTATTCATGTTCTCATCTACGAAAAACACACAAAGTTCGACACGAAATGCAAACCTCGACAGACTACCCGAGGGCACAAGGATTACAGTGTCTATTACTGTAGCTGGGGAAGCAAAGAACTACCCTAGCTTTACGAGCCGATATAATGAGAGACTCATCATAACTCTTAAATACCCCTAATTAACTAATTTTCCTAGTTAATTAGCTAGGAATATGTCTATTTAGTGTTTAATTATAATAAAAGGGACAATATATTAAAGGACCATAAAATAAGTTAATAATACTAAATTAAATGTCAATTAATGTTATTAATAATTTAAATAATAATTTGAACTTGAATTATAAATATTTAGCTACCTAATTAACATTTAAATTAACATTATAAATATTTAACACTAAGTATGTAATTAACTTAAGTAATTTAATCAATTAAATAAATAAAGATAAAAAGGTCAAAAACGTAAATTCAAGGTATATATATAATATTTATCTAATTTATAATCATACATAAAAAGTTGAAAAAGAATTAAATTAAAATAAGCTTGAAAACCTCAGTTTATGTTTTAGTCCTTAAGTTTCTATTTCCATTGAGTCCTTTTATTCAGTCTAGGTCCTTAAGAATTCTTGCAAATAAGTCCCTGTGTACACGATCGACTTCTTCCTCTTCTTCCTCGCACTGGATGGCTGAGAGCGTCGAGTCACCACACCGCTCGATCACCGCCCATCCCTCGCTTGAACTCTTCTGTCATTGCTCCAGAGCTTTCACTCACCTTCCTCTTCGCATCCGATGGACCGAATGAAGCTTTAATCCTAATTAAGATTCGAAGTTAAGCTTACCGGCGTCAGAGACATGAGTGCACTAAGAAAGAAAGATAAGAACGAGAGAGGGGGAAGAGAGTGGAGTGAGCTTTTCTGCTCTTATTATGTGTCAAATGAGAGCTCCATATGGCCCTTATATAGAGCTCACAACCAAACATTTATAAAAATTTTCATTTTATGGAAATACGGCAATTGATCGATCAATTAAGTTCATTGATCGACCAAAACAATTGGTTGATTAAACTTCACTATTTGGTTAACCAAACTAATTGATTGACCAAACTAAATTTATTGATCAACTAAAATAATTGGTCGATTAATTTTATATTTTGATCGACCAATCCAGGTCAAAATCGTGAGATTAAAATCCGTAGCAAAAGAGTCAAAGTTCCAAGTTCTAAATTGATTCTCACCCGAGCCTGAGCTCGAGTCGGGTCGAGCCGAGGCACGCGTGCATGCATGCATAGTCCTCAACCCCACCTATCACTCTTTGCTACAAAAGTCATGGGAGGCAGAATCCCTTTACACCCACTAAGATGTTTGTTTACTTCCAGTATGGGACTAAAAACCTCTCACAGATGTCATTGATTTCAACATAAATTCTAATGTCACCATATAACAATTACATCCCCAATTGTTGCAATTAGGCTTTCAAATCCAATAGAAAGAATGGGAGGGGGAAGGTGGAGGAGGAGGGAGGAGGAAGGTGAAGAGGATGAGGGTAGAGGCAATGCTACTATGAGGAGGGTGGTGGAGAAAGTGGTGGAGGAGGTGAGCCAAGGAGGGGTGGAAGTAGAAAGGGGAAAAAGAAAGATAAGTTAAATTTTATTTACTTTTTAGGTTCAATTTCATTAAATTTAATCGTATATCTAAAAGAGTGGCAAGCACGGAAATGATGAGAACTTTGCGGTGGCATTTAATTAAAAAATAGAAATATAGTGGCAAGCACACACTTTAAAACATTTCTAGTAGCTTCTGTGTAAAAATTCATTTTATTTATCATTTAAATTCCCTTTACCATTGTGCAGTCAACTTATGTAGATGTTTTACCTAAAATTTATGACAAAAAATTTTCTTCTGTCCTAAGCAACTTAAAAAGGTCCAGCTACTTCTATACTAGTAAAAGAAAATTTATTGTTGTTCATCTCTATTCTAAGTAGAAATGTTAGTTGAAAATAATAGAAATAATGAATGCCCAGACTTGTAAAGTTTAGCATTCATTAGCATGTAACCATGCTGCTAAATTTGCTTTTTGATTTTCACCAACATGAATTTTTTTTTCCAAGTATTATGGAGTTCTTTATTATCAAATCCACAAACAGTATCCAATCCTTTCTTAGAGGAGGCATTGTGCTTTCCCATAATCCACTTCGAAAATCTTTGCTCTTACACTTTAGAAATTACAAGCACAATGAAGTTATATTGAATACCCTCATCCCATATGATGGGACAAATTGCTAACCGTGGCTCTGTAAATCAGTGTATAGATGTTAAATAATGTGTCTTCTGAAGTTGAGGGTTGGATCTAATTTCATGAGTTTGAGTTGTCACTCGGATTATGTGCCACAGTTTGGAAGTTGGCTGGCGCAAGTGAATGACAAAAATTATATGTCAATGTTAGTTTCCAATAAATATAGGGGGAAGCATCAAAAAACAAAGTGATCTCTAGGAGTTTCTACTTCCGGTAGACATCTATTTCTATATTCAAATGGAGAAACCATCTTTCTTCTTTTCAGGATTCTAAGGTGGCTGGCAAACAAAGATGAGCGACTAAAGGCCAAGGAACTCCCAAGAATTGACTTCCTGATGGTCGAAATGTCCCGTGAGAGACAAATCTATCATCCTTGCTTTTGACATTCATGTTAATTGTTCTGGCTTGTATAGTTTGAACCATTAATTGCAGCTCCGACTGACATTGACACTAGTGGCACACAATCCATGGAAGATTTGTATAAGAGTCTACAGAAACATGAGGTTCAAGTAGAATATTCTTCCCTTATTTTTCTTTAATTTCAATAAAGACAAAGTGAGATGTAAAATAAGCCAATAATGTAGCATACTAGTATTGAAAAATCAGCTGAGATAGAGAGGAAAATGGATGTAGTTTTTGACAAAAACTCAAACAATTGGGAGCATAAGCATTAGCATGTTCTATGCAGCTTCTTCTATCCAACCAAGGAAGGTTGGTACTGGACAAGCTCCATGCTGCCAAGTTCACAGAACTGATTGGCCATGATAAGATTTTCCTTACAGTTGGGGAAGCCATCAATGCATGCACTCCAAGAACTGCAAATGAGGCATGATGAAGCTTGGTGGGTGATTGGAAGCTCTTGCATGCTAGTGTTCACAAACGACAGGTTGTGAATGTGCTGACCACTGATAGCATTAAATTTGCATATAGGTCAGTTCTTGTTATAGAAAAAAGTTGTCTGGGTTTTATTACTATCATTGTAAATGTATGTCTTAAGTTTGAAATGCTACCTTGCAGCTTGGCTGCCTATAATAAAGTTGATCATCGTATATGATCAATGCTAGCTACTATTTTTCTCAAGTCATCTGTCTTTACCTAATCTTGTGAAAGTCTTGGTGCACTTACAATTGATTAATTTTGGATACTTGGGAGGGTGGCCATTTAACATGGTTCGTGGATGATGCTTTGATTGTGCATGTTAAATTATTTTTTTATTTGTGAGCATAACTTGAACAGCGTCTTCCCGGTTCAGGAGTAATTATTTATCTAAACAAGAAAATCTACATTTTCTATTTGTTGGCATGTTTGCTATTTATAAACACGTATATGATTGTTGTAATGGTGCCATCATTAAAAAAATTTTTTCTAAAAATTCCTTATCTTTGCCAACGAGTTTTGAAATAACCGATGACGTTAAAGGTCCTTGTCAACTTTTATTTGCAAAAGCGACGACAAAAATATATAAGATTAATATAGAATAAAAGGTATTTGTTGTTGCTTAATTAATCAAGTGACAATAAAAATATTTTTTACTGTCGCTTGTATAAGCGACGACGTTTCGTTTAAACTACGACAAAACTCAAAAAATGACGTGTTAACGTAGGAAAAAGCGACATATAAACACTGTCGCTTATTTGATAAATGATGGGAAATACAATTGCCGTTGGTTATAAAACGATGGCAAAAGATCCAATCCATCTGCTAAGCGAACGATAATTCGACATCGGATTTTCTTTACAACCAATGGAAAAACAAAATAACGTCATGATAAGTGTAATTTTTGTGAGAAGAATTGGAGTTATAGAAAACCCGTCGTCATAGTCGCGAAAGTTCGTTACCAAATAAATTTTTACCGAAGTCAAGGTGAGTCCTGGGTCAAGCATAGAGAGGCAAACGTTTCGTTATGAAATCCATGCTTTGATTTTATTTATTTTTGGTGTTTTTATCTTTTGTGATTTTTTGGGTATTTTTATAAGGAAAAATATCAAGTGAAATAATTGTTATCTAATCTAATCTACTCTTGCAGAATGAGTGAGAGATCAATATATAATCAGAGTCTATTACAATTAATCTGAAAACATATGACAATACTAGAAAGTGATAAAAGAAAGAATGAGTTGAGGAAATAACCCTCGACGGCTACATGGAGGATGGCTCGCTCTGATGGCACCTGGATGAAGGTAGTGAGAGGCTGGACAAAGAAGAATGATGTCGAAGGAAGGCGGACGGGGTAGGGCGACGTCGCGGCGAGAATCTACTTTCTGATCGGGATGAGAGGAGAGCCATGGGATACTCCACGAAAGTGATGAGCGGTATTTCGTACGCTAAAAAGATTGAGTTTGAAACAGTCGTTGTAGTGCGTAAAAATCCGCTATCAAATAAAATTTATAACTGAAATTCTAGTGAGTCCTGAGTCGAATACGGAGAGGTGAATGTTTAATCAAAAATCACATTTATAACTATTGTCACGAAGTAGATTAGCTGGTCGAATTAAATCTACATTAGCTATTCTTTTTAGAGAATAAAAAATAGAAGAAAGAGAAAGAATAATACAGAGAAAAGAGAGAGAAAGAGAACCAATATTTTATAGCCCAATGTTCATTACAACTAATTTCCATAACTAAAAAGCTCGAAATCTACACAAGAAAGCGATAAAAAGAGAAGGGGGTGAGATGTTATCCTCTTTGACGACTGCTTGGAAGACGAGCCGCGTTGATGGAGCACCCAGACGATGGGGATGAGATGCTATACGAAGGAGAATGAAGCTGGAGGATGGAGGATGGGACAGGGCGGTGGCGTAGCGAGATCTGCTTCCCGAATGGCAGTGTGAGGAAAACCGCAGGATGCTCCACGAAGGAGGTGAGAAGATGGAAAATTATTTTACTCTAGCTCTAGTGGAGCATCTCGAGTACGGGACCAGCTCAAAGAGCTTTGGAGGGGGTGAGAGAAGAAGAGAAGCGATGCTCAAATGAGCAGTAGGGGTGCCCTTTTTATAGGTGTAAGAATTGAGGGCAAAAGGGTCCTTTAAGGGCTTATAATTTAAGGTGGGGGTCTTTAGTAACGGATATAAACGTTGTTGTAGCCACACGTTGGTGAAGGTGCATGCCTCAACGAGGGTCGTCCATTGCCCATCCAAGCGCTCACACGCAGCCACATCCCTGCCTCCTCCTCTTCAGCCGTTCAAAAGCATGCGCACTGAGCGATCTCAGCTGTTAATCGCCTGATCAGACAACTTAAACACCCCGGCCGCTTCCTGTTCGCACGTTATGCGGTGACGCGGCCATGCCCCCGCCGTTAGAGCAAGATCGAACGCTCTAGATCACTTACGAGTGTGCGTGCTGAGGAGCGTGTTTGATTGTGCGTAAGATCTGGAGCCCAATCGCGTGTCCATCAGATAGATCAATCGGAGTCGTTGGCGCTTGATCGAGCGACTGAATCGAGCTCGTGCATGCGAGGAAGGAGCACGGAGGCAAGACTCGAATGCGTGTCCATCTGTGGAAAAGCGCCTTAACCGCTGCGCTACGTGTGCGCTTTGGTCACGTTTCTGATTTAAGGGTCGCGCACTCACAACCATTGGATCTCAATCCAACGGTCGAGACGCTCGACCTTTGCCGTCAGGAGATGAGATCGCTGGCTTCGGATAGATGTGGCACCATCAGGACTGTCCATCTTCTTAATGGTTGCGGCGCTTTAAGAAATTGGGCAGGGTGCATCAAGCAATCTGGATGGCGCCATGTGGCACCATCTGGATCGTTCATCTTCTTTTACTCGTAGGTGGTGCCACAGATGTTGGATTAGGTCGATTTTTGCACCGTTAGGCTGCAATCGTCGATCTGAATTTATCTGTGCAGTTGGATTTGTCATCTAAGATACAAATTTGCACCACCTTGCCCCTTAACCTCTGATATTTCTCAGACTGCATATATTGCTACGGAGGTCCGATCAGGTCGATTTCGGAGGCATTGGACTCCGATCGTCGCCCTGATCAGATCTATACAGATGGATATTCAATCCAAAGCCTCGAAATGATATCACCTTGTCTCCTAACTTCAAAAAGGGTAAATTAACCTAAAATTTGTAGAAACTAATCTGAATGCACAATGATGCAAACTATGCAATATTTATAGTGTGAATGCAATTATACACCCAAGAACACATATAAATAGACAAGTAATGTGACATAGATGTGTCTACATCACACATCCATGCCTATCTTTTGCTAATCCCTAGCAAAACTATATGCTATTTATAAAAGAACTCATATCGACTACTTGGGCAATATTTATTTTTTAACACTAAGAAATTTCTACTAAAGACCTAAACCTTTTAACAGTGCCCCGCTGTCTGCCAAAATGCAAGCCGTCCCAAGCCCTCGTCTTATTCAAAAGGAAATACATTTTCTCTTTCTTTTTCTTTTTTTCTAATTTTTTTCAAATTTTTGACTTCAGAGTTTCGAGACAGCTTTCTAAGACTACCCAGCCCACCCAAGACTCCAAAAAACTCTAAGTTGTAAGCATCTTTTTGTGATTGTGATAGACTCACTGATCGGCAATCAGAATTGACTCCGAGTTTCTACGCCCCTAGGTAACCTTAAAAGAAATTCTGCCTAAAGGTGTATCTATCCGACCGGTAGCTTTCACCCTACTTTTTATTTTTATGAGGTCAACACAAGGGCAAACCCAGTGTATATCTCCCCAGCTTATTCTACTTATCCGCTTCTTCCTAAGTGTTTGGAATTAAACATGCATTTTGTGAGCTGGGTTCTAGACAACGGGCCAATGGGCTGTTACCCACAGCAACTTGCCAACCATACTCGTGTGGTGAAGTGTGGCTTATTTTTTTTCTTCTTTTCTATTTCTCTTTATTTTATTTTATTTTTTTCGATATTTTTCGATTTTTTCTTTTTTCTTTTTTTACTAGGTGGGTTCCTGATCTAAGATTTACCTAAAAGCAGCGAAAAGAGAATGGTTGTCCGGCTGGGTTCTGGACAACCAACCAATAAGCTGTTATCCACGATAACTTGCTAGTCATACCACCCTAGAAGGTTCATTAGCTACCCAATTTCCGTTAAAACCGCCAAAAGGTAAGCCAGTGCAAATAGTGTGTACATGCTTAGACTATAAGTTCCCTCAAATCAGAGGGCGAGTTGACAAGTCGTGTACTTATCACTCCAACTTATTTAACCAATTAGAAATTAATTTTTCAAATGGCTAGGACTCAAGAATTAAATGCACATTTCATAGGACACTCGGATTGATTAAGCCCGAAGACTTGAAGGATCTAAATGTTCAGGTCTTAATGTATTATTTCCTATGGTTGACAAATTTCTAAAGCCCAAGTTTTCTTTTCCTAATTCAATTTTTTTGAATAAATAAAGAGAAAATAAAAAGAATCTACGAGCTAACAAAATAATTCAGAGATGGATATCCACCCCCCATGCCTATCTAATGCAATATCCTAATTGTATTAAATGACATGAAAAAGAACGGAATAGAAAAGAAAACACCTGAATTTCATGAATAATAAGTCAACTTCGAGATGAAAAAGAGACAATATATTTGCTAAATTTATTGCCTTCAACTAGGCGCACTATACAAACGAGGAAATAAAGAATTCACAAATGCATGTCAGAATCAGAATAAAAAGATTAACCTCAAGACCTGCCAGCAAAGAATGTCCACAAATATGGACCAGGTTGTGGTGCAAACCCATGCCTCACAGTCGAGTGTATCTATGGTTCTGGATAAAAATTTCCCAGAACCGGAGATCAATATGCAAGCGAGGCAGGGCCTGCGATTTATGAGGATACAACCTAAGTCCAAAAAGTCGTATAATAGGAAAATCAAGATCAAAAAGATAATCAATGAATTTGTGCTTTTGCTGCACATCCTTAGAATCAAAAGTGACATAAGGGTCCAGGTAGAAGGTTGGTGGTTTTAGGCAAATAATAGCACTTAGACTCAGACTTCTGTTTCCCTCAGAATTGGCTTCCCAAATCTTCATTTCCCAGCTCCTATCTTCCATAGTCAAAGTTTCTGGGACCTCGAAAGTGTTATCAACCCTGTCTAAAATGTCCAAGTCCTAAATTTGTGGTTTAATCAAAATTGACTTGGGTTTGATAATCTCAAAAAGATAATCATCATTATGATAGGACCTAAAAATAGATTGCTACACACACAAACACTCAAGTAAAATATAAGTAAAAACAAGAAAGATTTGCACAAATAACAATCACAAAAATTGGCACACGATGTATAGTGGTTCCCCACTCACTTGGGTACTCTACTACCTAAGCCTCCAAGCTTAGGATTTTTAACCCGATTCCCTCAACCCCGAGGGAATCAATTTACCAAATGAGGTAATTAACAGGTTACCTCAACCCAAGTAGAAGAACGGGTTATCACAACCCAACTACAGCAAGCTCAAATACAAATATACTACTAGTGTAAGACAAAAGAAATCTTACAAAAACTGCGTAAGCCTCTCAACAAGTATATAAATTATATTACCAATTTGAGGGCCTAGCGATGACGTGAATTGCCTTGTGAATGGTAAACGAAACACGTCGAAGAGTTTGCAAAAGTGTAAAGAGATTGGAACTAGCAAACACTTTTTTTCTCTTCAAAATGTGGTGGAAAAATGAAATGTAGCTCTAGAATTTTTCTCTTCTATTTCATGTACATCTTATGTGCAAAACTAAGAGTCCTAGGATCTTTTTATAAAGTTAGGACCTAGGTTATTCGTCTACTAGATGTTGTGGTTTAAATCCCAACGTTCATATATGCAAAATTAATTTTCTAACCGTTCAGTTTCGAGCCAACAGCTAACTAGTACCAGTACTAGCTGCCTACTGTTTCCTTTGCAGCTAACACACAAGAGTCTTGGTATCGGTACTCATCATGGGTACCGGTACTTGTGGCTCCCAAGTTTGAGACTCACTAGGCATAGTAACCTACCTATACCAGTACTTATCATGGGTACCAGTACTTGTAAGGTTCAGGTCAGAACTGAGTCTTCAAACTGTAACCATCAGATATCAATACTCATGATTAATACCAGTACTTGTTGTTCACAGTTTAAGACATACACAAGTTCCATGATCTTTCACTTTCAATTGAGTCCTCCCGTCCTACTTCTTCCATTCAACTTCCTAAGCAACGGAAGCGTACTCAACCAAAAGCGCCCAAGGAATATAGTGAGAGACGACAAAAGCATTTTCAAGACCTGTCTCATGTTTCCTCTCCAATGGCGGAAGAAGAACCTATCCGTCATGATGATGAAGAGGAAGAAAAAAATGAAGATGAAGAGATCTCTTATGCTGAAGTGAAGATGAAGATGAAGAACTTGAAAATGAAGAAGATGATGAAGATGAAGCAGTTGATGATGATGATGCTGGTGGTGGTGGTGGCGGTGCTGGTGGTGGAAATAGCAGTGGACATTGATGGGAACACCATCATGAGCCATAACTAGCTAATTTTGATCTAATTTAATCAGAAAATGCTCCTACATGACTGCCAGAAAGCCATAAGTCACTACATAACCATTCTGAGGGAAAAACAAAAAACCAGGGTTAAAATTATAATTTTACCATCATAACTTGAACACAGTATACCCACAGGTTTTATCAAAGGATAAATGAGGGTCAAATGGTCTTAAAAGGATAACAAGTGTGTTAGAACAAACAGAAAAGGGTCTGCATGTATTTTAAGAATTAAATAACTTATAAAACCCTAAAAACATACCCGTTTAATTTACTAAGGTTATGGTCAAGATAAAATTCACCTAAACCCTCTAAAATTCATATAAAAATATTCTTTAGGAATTGGAACCTTCAAATTGACCATCAAAATCCATTTTGGCCCAAAACAAAGTCTCATACAAACATTTATCTTAATTTAGATTTTTACGTAAATTACCTAGTCAAACACGGTCAAAACCAAAATCCAACTTCACCATTGAATTCCTTAGGTCTAAATTAGGTTTGTACCAAAATTTGGACCCAAGCTGAAACTGTCTTGACCTAGTTTGCAAATTGCTCCTGTCTGATTACATTTATGCCCTTAACTTTCAAAATATTTACAAATAGACCCCTAACTTCGTCATTGTCTTCACAATTAGGTCCCTACCACCATTACTCCTATTCCTACAAGCACCGGCGACCTAAAAATGGAAAGAACTCCGTGATTCCTTGACGAATCCCTTTCAAATTTGAAAGGGAAGTCTGTCAAGGAATTCCCTTCCTTTTAAGCCAAATTCCATGCCACATAACTTTCCCAATCCCTTATGCAAACGCATGAGAGATTTGGGTTTCCTACTTCGGCGACAATTCCAAGCTTAGGATTCCCTCTTGAACCCTATAAAAGAGAGCCCAGGTCAGCCCGAACTCCCTAAGCTCAATTTTGATCGGGATCTCCCCTGAATTCCTCTCTCTTGACCCGATCGAAAAGCTCCTTGAGCTCCGGCGACCCTCCTTGTCTCTCCTCGTCGTCTGACCGCAATACCAATGATAGATCCTCCTTCCTCACCTTCTTCCGCGTCATGCCATGTCAGCGGACGCTTCTATCTCCTTCATCGTCGCCAACCTTCCCTCACTGGAGCATCTTCATCTCCAGCGCTGACCACACCATAACTGACGCCATCTCTGCCCTACTTCATCCACTAGCTACCCCTATCAACGCCTCATCTTCCACTCTTCGTTCCCAAACATTTGCAACTATACTTCGATCGCCGACTCGCCCTAATGCCCTCTGTCTTCCAACTTGCTGGCATACCTCCGGCAAGTTCAGACGGCCACTACGCTCCACCAACTTGGCCGCTGTTCATCCCTACACCTCCACCGTGCCCTAGAGAGCAAAAGCCCTCTGGTAATCAAGGCTATTAGCCTCTCCTCAATGCCACCGAACACACCCACTCCCACGCACACAGTTTGACTCCACCACGCTGATGAGAACCTCATCATGAGCCATAACTAGCTCATTTTGACCTAATACAAAGGATAAAAGCTCCTACATATCTCAAGGAAAGGCTTAACTCAGAGAATTCTGAGTTTAAGAAGAAAATAAGTCATAAGGGGTAAAAATGCAATTTTACCAGTATAATCTGCATACAGGGTAATTCAGGGCCCAAACATAGGTCAAAGCAGCTTAATAAGAATAAAAGTGGGATGAAATGATCTAGCGAGGGCTACAGCAATTCCAAGAAACTAAATGATAATCTGTAACCCTAAAACAACCCACTTCAATTCACAAGGTTCGAGGCAAAGTAAAAATATAATAAACCCTCTAAAATTCATAGAAAAATAATCTCTAGGGTTTAGAACCTTCAATTTGGCCTTCAGAACCCATTTTGACCTACATTGAGAACCATGCCCAATTAATAACTTAATTTGGGTTTTTGCGTAAATTGACCGGTCAAACAAGGTTTAATATAGAAATGAAATTTACCATCAGATTCCTTAGGTCCTAATTAGTCATGTATAAAAACTTGAGCCTAAGAAGAAACCTCCTTGACCGACTTTACACTTTGGTCCTCATATATTTACTCTTTGGCCCTCAACTTTTGAACCCTCGCATTTTGGCCCCTAACTCTCCTTCGTTCTTTGCGATCAGGTCCCCCCTGCAAAACCTGCCAGCACCATGCTCCGGCGACCTTGCGCGGAGCATGGCGCCGCGCAGGGTGAGGTGGGGGACCTGGCAAGTAAACCGGGGGTGCCCTGCGTCGTCAGCCGTCGCAGGGACACCCCCCTGGTCGTTATAACCCACCATACCGGCCGTGCGAACGCACGGACGGTATGGGTTCTTGCTTCCGGCCATCCTCCGGCGAGGGAGACACGTCGTCTCCCTCCGCCTTCCTCCCTGTTTGATCCCTATAAATACCCCCCGTTGCTCCACCGACCGGGGCAGCTTGGATCTGACGGAGAAAATCCCCAACTTTCCTCTCTTCTCTCTCCGGCAGACGCTCACCAGCTCCGGCGGTTCCTCCCCCTTCTCCTCTTCGCTCTGCCGCAATACCAGCAGCAGAGACTTCCTCCCCTGCTCTTCCCGCGCCACGCCGCACCCAGCTGGCGCCTCTCCGGCTCTCCACTCGCCGCCGCCCCTTTCCCTGAGCATCGTCTTCTCCGGCGACAGTCGATACGACTGTCGCCCTGTTCCTCCCCCTTCGTCCCTGCAAGTAAGTTAGAACTATTTCCCTTCTTCTCCTCTTTCTTTCCCCGGTTCCAATTTGTTCAATTACGCCCTCGACCGACCCTGACCATCGTCACCCCCTTCGACTCCGGCCACCCCCCGGCGAGATGTTCCCATCGCTCCACAGCCTCACACACCTCGCCGACCCTCACCGAACCTCCGCCTCATCACACTGAGCACCCCCCACCCCTCCACTGCCACTCCACACCTCCGTAACACTCCCCCGAACAAACCCATTCCTCCGGTTGCAGTCCAACCTAGGGCTGCCGCCAGACACCACCTTGCGGCCTGCCGCGCAGCTCCTCACCTTCGCCGTGCCACGGCGAAGGTTCCCCAGTGGTTTGATCAGGCCGAGAGGCCATATTCGTGTCCGACAGGTTTTGAGGTTCGACCGCCATTAACGCACATTGAAGCAGCTTCTCCCGCGCTCCAGGCTTGAGGACTCCAGGTCTCCAGCTGCTGCGGATTACGGGGAGTCTTGCGAAGGCAGCCAGCCAGCAACCTACGCAAATCAAAGCCGCAGCTGCAGAAGCCAGGCCGCGGTCTCCCAGCAGGCGCACGCGAGGAAAGGTCTGCGTTTAGTCCCACATCGGTAAGCCTCACACACTTTCCACTGTTTAAATTGATTTTGTGCACTAGCCTTACTGCCTCAGCACATGGGGTGAGGTCCCCTTCACCCGCCCGGTTACCCGATCTCGTCCGCGCTCACGCCCCGCGGACCTGACCCGACCCGACCCGACTTAGACTGACCTGCACTCCTCGCCCACCACTCACGCTGGTGGGCCTGGACCCGGGCACGACCCTTACCCGATTACCCGGCAGCTCTGGGAGAGCTTTCCCAAGAGTGGTTTCAGAGAGAGAGAGACGCGGGGGGGGGAGGGTAGAGTAGGTTTTGCCTCTGACGAAAAACTCTAAAGTGTGCAGGCACAGGCGAAGAAGAAGACCCGCGGAAGAAGAAGGAAGCTGACTGTAGCAACAGGTAGTTTAAGTCGTCTGATTTGGAAATCAGACGACGGCCTGAAAGGAAAAGAAGAAAGAAGGAGGGGTGACGTCCCTGGCTGAAAAAGAAAAGAAGAAGCTGACACTTAGCCGCAGGGAGGAGAAACAAGAAGAAACTCTAAAGAAGAGGCTGAGCAAGGCAGAAGAAGAGGAAAGGCTGCAGAGAAGAAGTACAGCAGAACCAAGGAAGAAGAAACCTTCACAGAAGAGACTGCAGAAAAAGAAGAAGAGAGGCCAAGACAGAAACCAAGGAAGAAGAAGAAGGAGATCTGAAGAAAGAAAGAAAGAAGAACATCACGAGGAGAAAACAAAGAGAACAACAAATTCTTTCCCTCTCTCTTTCTTTATTTTGTAAAAGAAACATGTATATCTCTAGAATACAACTTGCTCCCTGAGTTCGACCTCGGGAACTCTTTTATTTTCCGAGTAAAAAAATTTATATATTTGAAATGTTGGTAATAACTGGCTATACTACAACGTTATAACAATAAAACCCGGTTGAACCCACCACTTCATTTTGGCGCCGCTGCCGGGGAGCAACGGCTATTCTAGAGGTAAACATTCCTGTTTCTTTTTAATTTCTGATAATCTCCTCTCTTTTGTGCAGAAAACTACAGGAAATCAAGAAGACAAGCAACCGCACAACCACTCCGAGGACAGGTAAATTTTTCCTCTCGCTATTAACCCCTAAAACTCAAAAGAAAGAAAAGAACAAGCAATATAGGGCTAACCTGTCTTCCATACTTAGTAACCATAAAAGTTGCATGTTTTCAACTCATTATTCCTGCACACTATTAAGGGTATTTTAGGGCTAACACATTCTTGCTTGAGCCCTAATTACCCAACAAAGAATTAACTAGACCAAGTAGAGCCAACCTAGGATCCAACACTACGGATTTAGAGACACACTCCTTAAGCAAGAATTGAGAAAACCAAATGAAGTGTGCCCAAGCCCTTGTCTGAAAATACCTATTCAAAGGAAACCTAAAACAATTGGCTCTCTAAACACTTGAACCCTAAAAGAAAGGACCCAAAAAGCTCTCAAAGGAACAAGAGGTAAAGTTGACTCCTTGGGTCAACCAACCTTAAAATTAGGTCACTTTCTCACTCAAAATACCTAAGAGTTCAAGTGTAACTTTAAGCACCCTGATCTTAAGCTAAAATTGGTAGACTTAAGAGGTCAAGATCCCCATTCTGATCTACCTGGACCCGCAGCGACAAGAGAGGTCGGGTGGAGGAAACCCCGTAACCCGTGGGGACGCTCTACCGTGTAGGGGTCTTCGCGGGACTCTCCCTCTCTGGCTGCCCAGGTAATTCTCAGGTGGACGATCTTTCTGATCAAGGGGTCCATCTGCCCCGAATCTCTATAGTCACCCAACAATTTTTGGGTGTCTTGATTGGGTCCAGCACCTGCTTATCTCATCCAGCCCTTCAGTATTTTTCAGGAGGTCCTTGAAACCTCCTATAGAAATTCACTCTCCCCGAGGCTAAGCCTCGGCTCCTTTGTTTTTGCAGAAATCATTCACATAGCCCCTCTTTCCTCTGATTCTGAACAAAATCCCCTTCTTCCATCTTGATTCAAACTTTGATTCTATATCTTGATTCCACCACCTGATCCAATTATGCAGCCTAATTACCTAGCAAGACTACCATTCAAAAAACCTGAATATCTGAGATCCATGAAAGATAAGATGATTGAGGATGCCCTTGAAATCTATGAAATCAAACCCTCAACACCAGTAGAAAACATTCAGGTTGATGTCCCAACAACCACAGCTTTCATCATAAACTGTGCCCAAATTCTATTGACTGAAATTTCAAAAGGATCAACCCGAGATATGCTCATGACAGGATACATTGAGATGGAAAAATTACACCAATCTGAATACCTTCAATGCTTGACAAATCCTGTACTTTGGGAACAACACCAAGATGCCCTTATAAAACGGGTAGAAATGATGAAATCAGTAGAACAAATTATCAACCAGAAATACCCGTATATACCAGAAACAGAGGATGAACCATCTTGGAACAGTATTAAGGAACAATTCAGTTTCCCAGATCTCGGGATTGAGGCACAAAGTGGTTGTGAAATCCCAACCCAAATAGAAGACAATGTTGAATTAGGTTGGGATATTGCAGGAGAACACAATGATGAGCCAAACTTAGACCATGAATTGCCAAGCCTAGAATTTCAAAACTCCTGCAATAATGATATCAGAACTGAACCTTCTGAGGGTATAAATTCCGCCCCTTATTTTGATAAGGTGACCCTCGAAGGTTATTCGGACTTAGGTTCTAATAATTCTACCCACATCCTAAGCCTAGAACCTAGATCTGAAACTTATTGGGAAGATTATGAGGCCCCTTATGAGAAAGGTCAAATTTTTACAGAATATAATTCCGGGCCTCTATTTGATAAATATCCCTCTCCAACATCCTCAGGAAATCTGATCGATTTTTCAGAAAACATGCCAATTTATGATACAGAAACTGAGGAGTTGGATGAGCAAGGTTTTAATGGGGTCTATCCTACCAGCTTAGAGCTTGAACAGAACATCTTTTTGAGCCAAGAATTGACATATAGGCTAGAACCCAGTCAGGCTGCTGATTCCACATCTGATGATTTTTGCTGTGGTGGAATTCATGATCATGAATCTCATTTTCGCCAACTCTCCGACAATTTCAAATCTGACTATAATTGTGGAGAGATTCCCCTTCCTGAACACGCCAGGCCTATCTACGACCTCAGTTCTCATGACTCTAACTCCGACTCTGAGGTCCTGACTCCCGAGATCACCGATAACATAGAATCATTCCTTTTCGATCCTCAGGAACCAAAAACAGAAAATGCCAAGAGTGATTGCAACCAAGAATCCAAATTTTTTCTCGAATCCGATTCCTTTCATCCTACAAACACTCTACCGGCATTTGATAGTTACCCAGAGGACTCTCTACAGAAAACCACCTATCATCTGTTTCTAGAAGAACCCTCGTACACAATGGCCACCTCGTCCGCACACACAGAACGGATCAAAACCTCTCCCAAACCCCGACCCGCAACCGGACTCAATTTCTATTCAGATTCACCTCTCACCGAGCCGATTGCATTTCCACATCGGGTTTCGAACATTGATCAGACTACATACCATGCTCTATCATTCTCTGATCACCCCTGTAGGGTTTCCGTATCATTCATTGATTATTCTACGGGTCCCTACTCTGACCAGGCTGATTCGACTCAGCCAAACCCTGCGTTTACACTTCCACATCCATCTGAGCTTCATAGTGTATGGTGGGATCCACACCCTTTTATCCACATCTATCAACCCACCAGATTGATTGGGTTTGGGCTGCATCATCAGCCTGTTGATCTGAACAAGCACCTGGTTGGACCAACCAGGCTCTTAATCAAGGTGCTTGTCTTACAAAACTCCGCTGATTTGACCATCCCCTCTCCATCGCATTTCCCGCTTGGCTGAAGGCATCAAATTTAGCGCTTAACGGGAGGCAGCCCGTCATTCTCTTTGAAAACCTGAAACTTGTTCTGACAGCTTTTTGCACTTGAAGTTCACACTTTAGGACAGCCGACTCCACCTCAGGTGCTTGCATCTGAGATTAGAAATCGTCCGCAACAGTCACCCCGACCCATTCACTCATCAAAACAGCTATCCTAATGTATGAACTTAGTTGAATAAAAACCCCTAGGTTACAATGAGGACATTGTAAATCTTAGGCATGGGGGGTATGAAAGTGCAAAACTTGTAAGAAAAGGTTTCAAAAAAAAAAAAAAAATTCACATATGCCAAAAACAACATAAAAATTTAAAAAAAAAAAATTTCGAAAAAGAATAAGAGGAAAAGAGAAGAAAATTTTGCGAAGGAGAAAAGAAACAAAATGAAAAAGGAGCACAAAATTATGAGAAAAAGTGATAGTCATTAGTAAGGAACTAAGGAATTAACCTAAGTTCTAGACCTCATTCAAGAAAAGTGCACAATAAGATTAGTAAAGAATGCAAACCTTAGGCATTCTTGAATAGACTCTTAGTACCCATTAAGATCTGGACACTCCTCAAGAGGTTGAGGAAAATGAAAAGCTGAAGTATTAGGTCTAAGGCTTAGGGAGTATTCGGCCTCGTTAACTAATTTTTGGTTTACGGGACTCAGTAACCTAAGCACCCTAATCTCACACACAGCCTGGTTCAGTAAGCGTAAAAATCAGAATCACGCAGAAGCGTCGCAAAAATCTGAAAAGAACACCTAGAATAGGAGCGGCCGATCAACACAAGTTGATTTGGACGAGTTCCCAGCGCGGAGAGGCGGGAAATCCCCTCGAAGATGCGTAACAGAATATCATCTCCTCGGTGCTTGTCTCTTAGGATATTTACATATCCTACTGGGGGCATGTAAGCACTCTGCTGGTACGGAATACCATGGATGGGATTATCTCGAAATCTCAACAGCCAGGGTTCCGGGGGTTGCCATGGGCGGTGCTATCTCGAAGCATCGATCGCCAGGAACCCTTGAGGATTGATGATGGGAGCAAGGAATCTGATACAGACCGTGTTGAAAAGCCAATCCTAGGCTAGAACTAAAAAGAAAAAGAGAGAGAAAACTCTCCAAACAGAAAAACTTTCTATCTCTCTCTTACAAAACGCACTGCGAACTGAGCCAGGGCTAAAATCATTTCAAGCACGGGTGCTTTAACCACGAAGTCCAATAAACCTTAGGTTAGTTCTTGTGGGCCTTAAAAACCTTTGCTAAAAGACTGAGGCTAAGGCTAGACAGATTTGGATCTTGATTGGTACTAGAGTACCTTTTAGGCCTATGGTCAGCATTCTAACCTAATCTATGCTCAAATAAAAAAGGCACTTATCTAAAACTATTAAAAATTTCATGGTCTAGAACAAGGGTTGAAACCTTAAGTTTTTGCTAAGGGACTAGCAAAAGCTAGGCATGGGGGTATGATGAGAACCTCATCATGAGCCATAACTAGCTCATTTTGACCTAATACAAAGGATAAAAGCTCCTACATATCTCAAGGAAAGGCTTAACTCAGAGAATTCTGAGTTTAAGAAGAAAACAAGTCATAAGGGGTAAAAATGCAATTTTACCAGTATAATCTGCATACAGGGTAATTCAGGGCCCAAACATAGGTCAAAGCAGCTTAATAAGAATAAAAGTGGGATGAAATGATCTAGCGAGGGCTACAGCAATTCCAAGAAACTAAATGATAATCTGTAACCCTAAAATAACCCACTTCAATTCATAAGGTTCGAGGCAAAGTAAAAATAGAATAAACCCTCTAAAATTCATAGAAAAATAATCTATAGGGTTTAGAACCTTCAATTTGGCCTTCAGAACCCATTTTGACCTACATTGAGAACCATGCCCAATTAATAACTTAATTTGGGTTTTTGCGTAAATTGACCGGTCAAACAAGGTTTAATATAGAAATGAAATTCACCATCAGATTCCTTAGGTCCTAATTAGTCATGTATAAAAACTTGAGCCTAAGAAGAAACCTCCTTGACCGACTTTACACTTTGGTCCTCATATATTTACTCTTTGGCCCTCAACTTTTGAACCCTCGCATTTTGGCCCCTAACTCTCCTTCGTTCTTTGCGATCAGGTCCCCCCTGCAAAACCTGCCAGCACCATGCTCCGGCGACCTTGCGCGGAGCATGGCGCCGCGCAGGGTGAGGTGGGGGACCTGGCAAGTAAACCGGGGGTGCCCTGCGTCGTCAGCCGTCGCAGGGACACCCCCCTGGTCGTTATAACCCACCATACCGGCCGTGCGAACGCACGGACGGTATGGGTTCTTGCTTCCGGCCATCCTCCGGCGAGGGAGACACGTCGTCTCCCTCCGCCTTCCTCCCTGTTTGATCCCTATAAATACCCCCCGTTGCTCCACCGACCGGGGCAGCTTGGATCTGACGGAGAAAATCCCCAACTTTCCTCTCTTCTCTCTCCGGCAGACGCTCACCAGCTCCGGCGGTTCCTCCCCCTTCTCCTCTTCGCTCTGCCGCAATACCAGCAGCAGAGACTTCCTCCCCTGCTCTTCCCGCGCCACGCCGCACCCAGCTGGCGCCTCTCCGGCTCTCCACTCGCCGCCGCCCCTTTCCCTGAGCATCGTCTTCTCCGGCGACAGTCGATACGACTGTCGCCCTGTTCCTCCCCCTTCGTCCCTGCAAGTAAGTTAGAACTATTTCCCTTCTTCTCCTCTTTCTTTCCCCGGTTCCAATTTGTTCAATTACGCCCTCGACCGACCCTGACCATCGTCACCCCCTTCGACTCCGGCCACCCCCCGGCGAGATGTTCCCATCGCTCCACAGCCTCACACACCTCGCCGACCCTCACCGAACCTCCGCCTCATCACACTGAGCACCCCCCACCCCTCCACTGCCACTCCACACCTCCGTAACACTCCCCCGAACAAACCCATTCCTCCGGTTGCAGTCCAACCTAGGGCTGCCGCCAGACACCACCTTGCGGCCTGCCGCGCAGCTCCTCACCTTCGCCGTGCCACGGCGAAGGTTCCCCAGTGGTTTGATCAGGCCGAGAGGCCATATTCGTGTCCGACAGGTTTTGAGGTTCGACCGCCATTAACGCACATTGAAGCAGCTTCTCCCGCGCTCCAGGCTTGAGGACTCCAGGTCTCCAGCTGCTGCGGATTACGGGGAGTCTTGCGAAGGCAGCCAGCCAGCAACCTACGCAAATCAAAGCCGCAGCTGCAGAAGCCAGGCCGCGGTCTCCCAGCAGGCGCACGCGAGGAAAGGTCTGCGTTTAGTCCCACATCGGTAAGCCTCACACACTTTCCACTGTTTAAATTGATTTTGTGCACTAGCCTTACTGCCTCAGCACACGGGGTGAGGTCCCCTTCACCCGCCCGGTTACCCGATCTCGTCCGCGCTCACGCCCCGCGGACCTGACCCGACCCGACCCGACTTAGACTGACCTGCACTCCTCGCCCACCACTCACGCTGGTGGGCCTGGACCCGGGCACGACCCTTACCCGATTACCCGGCAGCTCTGGGAGAGCTTTCCCAAGAGTGGTTTCAGAGAGAGAGAGAGACGCGGGGGGGGGGGAGGGTAGAGTAGGTTTTGCCTCTGACGAAAAACTCTAAAGTGTGCAGGCACAGGCGAAGAAGAAGACCCGCGGAAGAAGAAGGAAGCTGACTGTAGCAACAGGTAGTTTAAGTCGTCTGATTTGGAAATCAGACGACGGCCTGAAAGGAAAAGAAGAAAGAAGGAGGGGTGACGTCCCTGGCTGAAAAAGAAAAGAAGAAGCTGACACTTAGCCGCAGGGAGGAGAAACAAGAAGAAACTCTAAAGAAGAGGCTGAGCAAGGCAGAAGAAGAGGAAAGGCTGCAGAGAAGAAGTACAGCAGAACCAAGGAAGAAGAAACCTTCACAGAAGAGACTGCAGAAAAAGAAGAAGAGAGGCCAAGACAGAAACCAAGGAAGAAGGAGAAGGAGATCTGAAGAAAGAAAGAAAGAAGAACATCACGAGGAGAAAACAAAGAGAACAACAAATTCTTTCCCTCTCTCTTTCTTTATTTTGTAAAAGAAACATGTATATCTCTAGAATACAACTTGCTCCCTGAGTTCGACCTCGGGAACTCTTTTATTTTCCGAGTAAAAAAATTTATATATTTGAAATGTTGGTAATAACTGGCTATACTACAACGTTATAACAATAAAACCCGGTTGAACCCACCACTTCATTTTGGCGCCGCTGCCGGGGAGCAACGGCTATTCTAGAGGTAAACATTCCTGTTTCTTTTTAATTTCTGATAATCTCCTCTCTTTTGTGCAGAAAACTACAGGAAATCAAGAAGACAAGCAACCGCACAACCACTCCGAGGACAGGTAAATTTTTCCTCTCGCTATTAACCCCTAAAACTCAAAAGAAAGAAAAGAACAAGCAATATAGGGCTAACCTGTCTTCCATACTTAGTAACCATAAAAGTTGCATGTTTTCAACTCATTATTCCTGCACACTATTAAGGGTATTTTAGGGCTAACACATTCTTGCTTGAGCCCTAATTACCCAACAAAGAATTAACTAGACCAAGTAGAGCCAACCTAGGATCCAACACTACGGATTTAGAGACACACTCCTTAAGCAAGAATTGAGAAAACCAAATGAAGTGTGCCCAAGCCCTTGTCTGAAAATACCTATTCAAAGGAAACCTAAAACAATTGGCTCTCTAAACACTTGAACCCTAAAAGAAAGGACCCAAAAAGCTCTCAAAGGAACAAGAGGTAAAGTTGACTCCTTGGGTCAACCAACCTTAAAATTAGGTCACTTTCTCACTCAAAATACCTAAGAGTTCAAGTGTAACTTTAAGCACCCTGATCTTAAGCTAAAATTGGTAGACTTAAGAGGTCAAGATCCCCATTCTGATCTACCTGGACCCGCAGCGACAAGAGAGGTCGGGTGGAGGAAACCCCGTAACCCGTGGGGACGCTCTACCGTGTAGGGGTCTTCGCGGGACTCTCCCTCTCTGGCTGCCCAGGTAATTCTCAGGTGGACGATCTTTCTGATCAAGGGGTCCATCTGCCCCGAATCTCTATAGTCACCCAACAATTTTTGGGTGTCTTGATTGGGTCCAGCACCTGCTTATCTCATCCAGCCCTTCAGTATTTTTCAGGAGGTCCTTGAAACCTCCTATAGAAATTCACTCTCCCCGAGGCTAAGCCTCGGCTCCTTTTTTTTTGCAGAAATCATTCACATAGCCCCTCTTTCCTCTGATTCTGAACAAAATCCCCTTCTTCCATCTTGATTCAAACTTTGATTCTATATCTTGATTCCACCACCTGATCCAATTATGCAGCCTAATTACCTAGCAAGACTACCATTCAAAAAACCTGAATATCTGAGATCCATGAAAGATAAGATGATTGAGGATGCCCTTGAAATCTATGAAATCAAACCCTCAACACCAGTAGAAAACATTCAGGTTGATGTCCCAACAACCACAGCTTTCATCATAAACTGTGCCCAAATTCTATTGACTGAAATTTCAAAAGGATCAACCCGAGATATGCTCATGACAGGATACATTGAGATGGAAAAATTACACCAATCTGAATACCTTCAATGCTTGACAAATCCTGTACTTTGGGAACAACACCAAGATGCCCTTATAAAACGGGTAGAAATGATGAAATCAGTAGAACAAATTATCAACCAGAAATACCCGTATATACCAGAAACAGAGGATGAACCATCTTGGAACAGTATTAAGGAACAATTCAGTTTCCCAGATCTCGGGATTGAGGCACAAAGTGGTTGTGAAATCCCAACCCAAATAGAAGACAATGTTGAATTAGGTTGGGATATTGCAGGAGAACACAATGATGAGCCAAACTTAGACCATGAATTGCCAAGCCTAGAATTTCAAAACTCCTGCAATAATGATATCAGAACTGAACCTTCTGAGGGTATAAATTCCGCCCCTTATTTTGATAAGGTGACCCTCGAAGGTTATTCGGACTTAGGTTCTAATAATTCTACCCACATCCTAAGCCTAGAACCTAGATCTGAAACTTATTGGGAAGATTATGAGGCCCCTTATGAGAAAGAACAAATTTTTACAGAATATAATTCCGGGCCTCTATTTGATAAATATCCCTCTCCAACATCCTCAGGAAATCTGATCGATTTTTCAGAAAACATGCCAATTTATGATACAGAAACTGAGGAGTTGGATGAGCAAGGTTTTAATGGGGTCTATCCTACCAGCTTAGAGCTTGAACAGAACATCTTTTTGAGCCCAGAATTGACATATAGGCTAGAACCCAGTCAGGCTGCTGATTCCACATCTGATGATTTTTGCTGTGGTGGAATTCATGATCATGAATCTCATTTTCGCCAACTCTCCGACAATTTCAAATCTGACTATAATTGTGGAGAGATTCCCCTTCCTGAACACGCCAGGCCTATCTACGACCTCAGTTCTCATGACTCTAACTCCGACTCTGAGGTCCTGACTCCCGAGATCACCGATAACATAGAATCATTCCTTTTCGATCCTCAGGAACCAAAAACAGAAAATGCCAAGAGTGATTGCAACCAAGAATCCAAATTTTTTCTCGAATCCGATTCCTTTCATCCTACAAACACTCTACCGGCATTTGATAGTTACCCAGAGGACTCTCTACAGAAAACCACCTATCATCTGTTTCTAGAAGAACCCTCGTACACAATGGCCACCTCGTCCGCACACACAGAACGGATCAAAACCTCTCCCAAACCCCGACCCGCAACCGGACTCAATTTCTATTCAGATTCACCTCTCACCGAGCCGATTGCATTTCCACATCGGGTTTCGAACATTGATCAGACTACATACCATGCTCTATCATTCTCTGATCACCCCTGTAGGGTTTCCGTATCATTCATTGATTATTCTACGGGTCCCTACTCTGACCAGGCTGATTCGACTCAGCCAAACCCTGCGTTTACACTTCCACATCCATCTGAGCTTCATAGTGTATGGTGGGATCCACACCCTTTTATCCACATCTATCAACCCACCAGATTGATTGGGTTTGGGCTGCATCATCAGCCTGTTGATCTGAACAAGCACCTGGTTGGACCAACCAGGCTCTTAATCAAGGTGCTTGTCTTACAAAACTCCGCTGATTTGACCATCCCCTCTCCATCGCATTTCCCGCTTGGCTGAAGGCATCAAATTTAGCGCTTAACGGGAGGCAGCCCGTCATTCTCTTTGAAAACCTGAAACTTGTTCTGATAGCTTTTTGCACTTGAAGTTCACACTTTAGGACAGCCGACTCCACCTCAGGTGCTTGCATCTGAGATTAGAAATCGTCCGCAACAGTCACCCCGACCCATTCACTCATCAAAACAGCTATCCTAATGTATGAACTTAGTTGAATAAAAACCCCTAGGTTACAATGAGGACATTGTAAATCTTAGGCATGGGGGGTATGAAAGTGCAAAACTTGTAAGAAAAGGTTTCAAAAAAAAAAAAAAAATTCACATATGCCAAAAACAACATAAAAATTTAAAAAAAAAAAAATTTCGAAAAAGAATAAGAGGAAAAGAGAAGAAAATTTTGCGAAGGAGAAAAGAAACAAAATGAAAAAGGAGCACAAAATTATGAGAAAAAGTGATAGTCATTAGTAAGGAACTAAGGAATTAACCTAAGTTCTAGACCTCATTCAAGAAAAGTGCACAATAAGATTAGTAAAGAATGCAAACCTTAGGCATTCTTGAATAGACTCTTAGTACCCATTAAGATCTGGACACTCCTCAAGAGGTTGAGGAAAATGAAAAGCTGAAGTATTAGGTCTAAGGCTTAGGGAGTATTCGGCCTCGTTAACTAATTTTTGGTTTACGGGACTCAGTAACCTAAGCACCCTAATCTCACACACAGCCTGGTTCAGTAAGCGTAAAAATCAGAATCACGCAGAAGCGTCGCAAAAATCTGAAAAGAACACCTAGAATAGGAGCGGCCGATCAACACAAGTTGATTTGGACGAGTTCCCAGCGCGGAGAGGCGGGAAATCCCCTCGAAGATGCGTAACAGAATATCATCTCCTCGGTGCTTGTCTCTTAGGATATTTACATATCCTACTGGGGGCATGTAAGCACTCTGCTGGTACGGAATACCATGGATGGGATTATCTCGAAATCTCAACAGCCAGGGTTCCGGGGGTTGCCATGGGCGGTGCTATCTCGAAGCATCGATCGCCAGGAACCCTTGAGGATTGATGATGGGAGCAAGGAATCTGATACAGACCGTGTTGAAAAGCCAATCCTAGGCTAGAACTAAAAAGAAAAAGAGAGAGAAAACTCTCCAAACAGAAAAACTTTCTATCTCTCTCTTACAAAACGCACTGCGAACTGAGCCAGGGCTAAAATCATTTCAAGCACGGGTGCTTTAACCACGAAGTCCAATAAACCTTAGGTTAGTTCTTGTGGGCCTTAAAAACCTTTGCTAAAAGACTGAGGCTAAGGCTAGACAGATTTGGATCTTGATTGGTACTAGAGTACCTTTTAGGCCTATGGTCAGCATTCTAACCTAATCTATGCTCAAATAAAAAAGGCACTTATCTAAAACTATTAAAAATTTCATGGTCTAGAACAAGGGTTGAAACCTTAAGTTTTTGCTAAGGGACTAGCAAAAGCTAGGCATGGGGGTATGATGAGAACCTCATCATGAGCCATAACTAGCTCATTTTGACCTAATACAAAGGATAAAAGCTCCTACATATCTCAAGGAAAGGCTTAACTCAGAGAATTCTGAGTTTAAGAAGAAAACAAGTCATAAGGGGTAAAAATGCAATTTTACCAGTATAATCTGCATACAGGGTAATTCAGGGCCCAAACATAGGTCAAAGCAGCTTAATAAGAATAAAAGTGGGATGAAATGATCTAGCGAGGGCTACAGCAATTCCAAGAAACTAAATGATAATCTGTAACCCTAAAATAACCCACTTCAATTCACAAGGTTCGAGGCAAAGTAAAAATAGAATAAACCCTCTAAAATTCATAGAAAAATAATCTATAGGGTTTAGAACCTTCAATTTGGCCTTCAGAACCCATTTTGACCTACATTGAGAACCATGCCCAATTAATAACTTAATTTGGGTTTTTGCGTAAATTGACCGGTCAAACAAGGTTTAATATAGAAATGAAATTCACCATCAGATTCCTTAGGTCCTAATTAGTCATGTATAAAAACTTGAGCCTAAGAAGAAACCTCCTTGACCGACTTTACACTTTGGTCCTCATATATTTACTCTTTGGCCCTCAACTTTTGAACCCTCGCATTTTGGCCCCTAACTCTCCTTCGTTCTTTGCGATCAGGTCCCCCCTGCAAAACCTGCCAGCACCATGCTCCGGCGACCTTGCGCGGAGCATGGCGCCGCGCAGGGTGAGGTGGGGGACCTGGCAAGTAAACCGGGGGTGCCCTGCGTCGTCAGCCGTCGCAGGGACACCCCCCTGGTCGTTATAACCCACCATACCGGCCGTGCGAACGCACGGACGGTATGGGTTCTTGCTTCCGGCCATCCTCCGGCGAGGGAGACACGTCGTCTCCCTCCGCCTTCCTCCCTGTTTGATCCCTATAAATACCCCCCGTTGCTCCACCGACCGGGGCAGCTTGGATCTGACGGAGAAAATCCCCAACTTTCCTCTCTTCTCTCTCCGGCAGACGCTCACCAGCTCCGGCGGTTCCTCCCCCTTCTCCTCTTCGCTCTGCCGCAATACCAGCAGCAGAGACTTCCTCCCCTGCTCTTCCCGCGCCACGCCGCACCCAGCTGGCGCCTCTCCGGCTCTCCACTCGCCGCCGCCCCTTTCCCTGAGCATCGTCTTCTCCGGCGACAGTCGATACGACTGTCGCCCTGTTCCTCCCCCTTCGTCCCTGCAAGTAAGTTAGAACTATTTCCCTTCTTCTCCTCTTTCTTTCCCCGGTTCCAATTTGTTCAATTACGCCCTCGACCGACCCTGACCATCGTCACCCCCTTCGACTCCGGCCACCCCCCGGCGAGATGTTCCCATCGCTCCACAGCCTCACACACCTCGCCGACCCTCACCGAACCTCCGCCTCATCACACTGAGCACCCCCCACCCCTCCACTGCCACTCCACACCTCCGTAACACTCCCCCGAACAAACCCATTCCTCCGGTTGCAGTCCAACCTAGGGCTGCCGCCAGACACCACCTTGCGGCCTGCCGCGCAGCTCCTCACCTTCGCCGTGCCACGGCGAAGGTTCCCCAGTGGTTTGATCAGGCCGAGAGGCCATATTCGTGTCCGACAGGTTTTGAGGTTCGACCGCCATTAACGCACATTGAAGCAGCTTCTCCCGCGCTCCAGGCTTGAGGACTCCAGGTCTCCAGCTGCTGCGGATTACGGGGAGTCTTGCGAAGGCAGCCAGCCAGCAACCTACGCAAATCAAAGCCGCAGCTGCAGAAGCCAGGCCGCGGTCTCCCAGCAGGCGCACGCGAGGAAAGGTCTGCGTTTAGTCCCACATCGGTAAGCCTCACACACTTTCCACTGTTTAAATTGATTTTGTGCACTAGCCTTACTGCCTCAGCACACGGGGTGAGGTCCCCTTCACCCGCCCGGTTACCCGATCTCGTCCGCGCTCACGCCCCGCGGACCTGACCCGACCCGACCCGACTTAGACTGACCTGCACTCCTCGCCCACCACTCACGCTGGTGGGCCTGGACCCGGGCACGACCCTTACCCGATTACCCGGCAGCTCTGGGAGAGCTTTCCCAAGAGTGGTTTCAGAGAGAGAGAGACGCGGGGGGGGGAGGGTAGAGTAGGTTTTGCCTCTGACGAAAAACTCTAAAGTGTGCAGGCACAGGCGAAGAAGAAGACCCGCGGAAGAAGAAGGAAGCTGACTGTAGCAACAGGTAGTTTAAGTCGTCTGATTTGGAAATCAGACGACGGCCTGAAAGGAAAAGAAGAAAGAAGGAGGGGTGACGTCCCTGGCTGAAAAAGAAAAGAAGAAGCTGACACTTAGCCGCAGGGAGGAGAAACAAGAAGAAACTCTAAAGAAGAGGCTGAGCAAGGCAGAAGAAGAGGAAAGGCTGCAGAGAAGAAGTACAGCAGAACCAAGGAAGAAGAAACCTTCACAGAAGAGACTGCAGAAAAAGAAGAAGAGAGGCCAAGACAGAAACCAAGGAAGAAGAAGAAGGAGATCTGAAGAAAGAAAGAAAGAAGAACATCACGAGGAGAAAACAAAGAGAACAACAAATTCTTTCCCTCTCTCTTTCTTTATTTTGTAAAAGAAACATGTATATCTCTAGAATACAACTTGCTCCCTGAGTTCGACCTCGGGAACTCTTTTATTTTCCGAGTAAAAAAATTTATATATTTGAAATGTTGGTAATAACTGGCTATACTACAACGTTATAACAATAAAACCCGGTTGAACCCACCACTTCACACGCCACACAACCACCACCGTCGCACTCGCCACTCCACGGCGATCCTTCCTGAGCCTTCTGATAGGGTCGAGAGGCCGTTTTGCTTGATTACAGGTTTCTATCGATGGTTTGCCTACCATAATCTCACTAATCAGAGAGCCCCTCAGCATGACCTCTGCAGAAGAGATCTCTTTAGATATTGGGATCTCCACTTCAATTGAATGCTTGCCAAATGCCGGCGGCGGTGCCAGTCAGACCTCTTTCTTCACCAACCAGCCAGGGTGCGAGAATGCTATCTTTGTATGCAGCGGCTTCCTCCTAGGGAAAGAATCGTGTTTGTGCCCTTCGCCCCTAGACGACAAGCAAAACAAAGGGTTTCGGCAGATCGCCGCCAAGTGCCCCCTTTGTCGACATCTGAAACACAAGACGTCACCGTTCATTCTCCTCTAGGGCCTTCTTGGATAGTTTTCAGTCATCCTACCAGCCCTCTCCTACCAAACCCACTCCCTTCTCCTCCGGTTCCTCGACCTCCACGTCTTCCACTCACCCCCTTCTTCAGCCCTAGATGCCTCCACAACACTGCCACCCGCCGCCCGACACCGACCGCTCTCTCTTCCTCTCTCTCTCATGGTCCCCCCTCCCCCATGCTTATTTTTAGCTTAGTCTTACAACAGATGTGTCAGGATCATCATTCCCGTTACGAATCCTCGAGGGGGCTCTAGCACCAGTACTTCGAGATAGCACTGTCCATGACACCACCCAAGAGCTCACAACCTCAAAACACAATGCGGTGTAAAGGGGCGCTCCAAGCAAACTCAAGCTCTTGCTCCGACACTATATGTAGAGCACCGTCCAAGACACTTGAGCTGCTAGAATGCGCTTTAATGCTCTGTCTAAAGATATGAAATATAGATATGGAGCAGCGTCGAGGCGGTAACATGTTGACATCGCGTCCTCAAAGGAGTCATTTTCCTCCTTCTCGGAGGTGGGAACTCAAACCAATGATCTGCTTCAAACTTTTACTAAGTCCAAACAAGGGAGTTTTTCAAATTTTTAGTAATTTTTAAGTGTTGGCTTATGTGTGAAAATTGACACAAGAAGTTCCTCAAGAAATGTAAGTTTTTGAATCAGAAACTAAGTCAAATACTTTCCATATTACAAAATAGGATCAAGTCACCTGAACTATCATGAGTTCAGGTGGAATTTTAGAGAAGGATATTTGATCTAGCCTAAAAATAGATCCTGAAATTCTAATAATCAGATCCACATCCTCATCCCTAGTTTGTTAAAGATTAAATCTCATGTACCCAAAAGCAAATTTTTCAACCTTAGTCCCGATTTCAAAAATTTTTCCTTGAAAAGTTTTCAACATTTTTGTTTTTTTGGATATGCAAGCAGGAAAATAAACTAACTAAAGAAAAATGCATGTTTTTAGGTTTTGAAAATCCTAAATCGATCATCAAATTTTAAAAACACCCTCCCATGCTTAAGATATGCAATGTCCTCATGCATTAGGAGGGAAAAGGGATCACCTTAATGAAGAGCAGTCAGGTTCATGATGGTCAAAACCTGGAAAAAGAAAGAAAAAAGGAAAGTAGGAAAAAATGATGGGTTACCTCCCATCCAGTGTTGTCTTTTACGCCATTCAGCCATGCATGAAGGTATGCACGAAAGATGGAAAATCATGTAAAAAGTTGGACACTTGAATGTCTTTAATAAAAGTGTCTTCCTCAAGATCCCTAAAAAGATGAGTGGTAAAGATAAAGGGATCAAAATAAAATAGAGAAATGGAAAAAGGACCCCAGTCTGGCCATGGTTTGAATTGATGATGAAAGCCAAAGTCAGGTGGTAGGTCCAATAGAAAAGGGAAGGGAAAGGAGTTAGTGAGATGCAAGACGGGTGAAGTTAGTGTGGATATTATTGGTGAAAAATCAGGAAGATGAAAAGGGGGAAAGTCAAACCGTAGTTGATCTGGAAAGTCTTGGACAACATAATTATCCTTAGAATAAGAATCAATAAAATCTAGATCAATATTGGTCAAAGATGAATGAGATTGGATCAACATAGACTTCTCAAATACGGCTTCCATTTTATTATCAATGTCCTCAAAAATTTTGTGATCAATGGACCTCTTGGAAGCTTGAAATAAATCTAATGAGGTCTACTTACTGCAACTTATATTCATTTTCCAAGAATGAGAATTGATATTAGCTTCTGCCATAATCAGAAAAGGTCCTCCAAGGATGGCATTAATGAGAGCCTTAGGTACCTCTATGTCAAGGACCAGAAAATTTACGGAAATAGACAATTCCGGACCTTGATAATACTATCCTCAACAACTCCCCACGATTGAGTGGTAGATCGGTCTTCCAATTGAAATTGAACTTTAGTAGGTTTTAAATCACTTAATCGAAATTCCTCAAATAAGACGGGGGGGATGAGATTACCAAAGGTATCTAACTCGAGAGGGGTGCGAAAAAAAATGGTGTTAGTTATGACAACTGTGATGAGTGATGTGCCCTGGTCCTTTTTTGTGAAAGGCAACTTGCTCTGAAAAACTGAGCTGGCTGTCTTTGAAAGGACCAACCTTTCTAGATTCTGATCATGCCCTTTTAAAGTAAATTTTTTAGAGACATGGGGAGAATCTGGGAAGGGAATATTCCTCTCGACTTGCTCAAATAAGTCCAAAGGATTGTGGTCAGAGGGCTCTGATTTTGGATTGTTGGATTGCAGTTTTTGAGAGTGGGAAATAGGGTTTGAATCAGGTGTTTTTGGGATTTCTTTTTCTTCTTCCTTATTGAGGTTAAGGGAGTCAATCTGCATTGGTTGAGAATCAGTTTCATCATTTGAATGTGACGGCCTTAAATCCATGGTGGTTTCCTCACTCCTCAAAGTCTCTGCATACACAGCTTGGTGATCACTGGGAGGTGGGGGGCCTGATGTTGATAGAAACTAGGTTGGTGCTACGATATTGGGTTAATAGGAGGCTGAACCGTGTGGTTCTGATGTTGGTATCCACCCGGGTGTTGGTTCCTGTGATTAATAAAGTTTGGTGTGGATTGGGATGGTGAGTGTCCTGTAGGTCTTTGAGTCGAAATATCCCCAATTTGACCATCGAGATTGTTAATAAGACGGGTTATTTCCTTTGTTTTTCTTTGTAACTCCTGCAGGGATTTCATCATCTGGGCATTAATGTCTTCTTGAGATTGCCCAGATTGATAAGTTTGATTTGAATTATACCCTTCAAACGAGTTCTGTTGTTGGTTTGGAACCGGATTGGTCCAGGAGTGAGCCGGATAATTCCCCCCATTAGAGGAATTTTTCAATTTCTCCTGGAAAGTAGGGACATTTTGGGTGGGGTGATGATTGGGATAAATATAATTCCCTGTTGAACCATAGAAAGCCTCAGAATAATAATTATACTCAGCACGGGATTTATGTAGATTTTCTCTCTTACAGGTGTTAAAAGGGGTGAGATGTGGAATGTGTGGAGCTTGGGCAGGTGTGGCAAGACTCCCTTGGTTGGCTAGGTTTGTTAAATCCTTATGCAACTGTTGTTGCTTAACTTATAGCTGAGCCATCATAGAGTAGAGATTAGGTGGAGGGGTCTGATTAAGTAGCTCCTGGGTGGAAAAATAGGGGAAAGAAAAATTAGCATGCGGGTTAGAGGACCAATTTTGATTTTCCATTTTTAAAGAAGAGGAAGAATGAAGGAAAAGTCTTTTTTTTTTGGGAAGCAAAATCAAGTGGTCCCTCCAAGTGTGGAGTTTTGGATCGCCGCCCGTGCAAAATGGAAGAAACAGGAAGGGAGGAGAAGAGATGGAGAAGAGAGAAGTGTGCACACAAGCAATCAATTTCTAGACCTAACTTAATTGCGACTCCCTAGAAATTAACCTAAGACTTGGTCTACCTAGGAAATAAGTAATCAACAGTGAATACCCGTTCTGTCAACAAATCTAGCCAAGTTGCTTAAGGGGAGGTTTTGGCCCAAGCGTTTCCCAGGAAAATCCCCAGGTGCTTGTACAAACCCGTGCCTGGTCGTTTGACATGGCCCCTCATCCTGAACACCAGATATAAATGATAGAATTGGTATTAACTAGAGAAAACTTAAGACCTATATAGCAAGCCTAAGTTGATGAAAACCTTAAGGGTAAAATTGCTACCAACTTTAATTAGGTCTAGGATATTAGTGTACACATGGAATGTGGAGGGCGTTGATTGGGTTGTTACCCTGTTATTTCAAATTTTAGTGTGTACATGAATTGGAAAGTGGTTCCAATGAAAAGCGAGTTGTAACAGAATTATTGTATTTCTGCCTTTTAGGATTGGATTTAACGTAATGTATTTTTAGAGTTTTCTTTTTAAGTTTTCAAACAAGTTTGAAATTCCACAAACAAAAGGAAATCAAGTTGTATGGGTGAAGATATGTTTCCTTTTGTTATTTGTTTCTAAAAATGAAAAAAGAAACCCTAATCCAATTGGTCCAAGGACAGAAATTTAACTACCAATGAGTTATTTTTAGCTTTCCGTATTAAGTAGTGGTTCAAACAATTCAAAAAACACCACTACTTCAAAGAGAATCAAATAAAGATTCTAAAAAATGTTTTTGTAAGATTTTAGAAATTTTTTTGATAATTATTTTGAATTATTATTTACACTGGTGTCAAATTCCAGAAATGATATTCGTGGGTATTTTAAACTTTTCAGTATTACCACCGACCTTAGAAACTTTTGGTGATTTTATATGATGTGTAAAATTTCACAAGGATTCCAGAAAGCTAAATTTTGCAAAAATTGGATGAGTATAAAAATTATAAAAATTCACGAACAGTATCAAAACAGGAAGATTAGAGGGTGTGACCCCTCTGCAGTTCACGAATTTTTAAAAATTAAATACAAAGCCAATTGATCTGAAATTTGGAAAGATGTTTCTAACATAATTTGGAATCACTATATAAAATTTTATGATTTTAGGAGGCCTGTGGTGTTAAGAATTGATTTTTCAAGTCCGAACAAAAATCTGGACCCGAAAAATAGAACACCAATACTTGAAATGGAGTGGTGTTGATGGTGCAAACAAGCAATCAATGAGTTTTAAAATGCACCACTCCACTTAATTAAGTTGTTTAAGGTCCTAAAAGCCAAGTTTAGCGTATTTTGGTATTCTTTTAGTTTAGGTGTGACAAGAGAGAAGAAACTAACCTGAAAATCTGCAAGAAGAAAATGAACTTTGAGCTTTTGCTTCCAAATTCCCACTTTCCTCCTGCAATACCTGCACACACAAGAGAAAAGAAAGAGAAAAGGATGAGATCCACTTCAAGCAAGAGAAAGAAAGATTAAGCAAAGCCGTGCCTCCCCGGCAACGGCACCAAAAAGTGATCGCATTTTTGCACGGTTTGTTAATTTAGGGTTTTAAGTCGTTGCATCGCGCAAAAATGGATTCGCTTTTAAATTTATATTCCTAGATAGGGGAGTATCTAGGGTCATCCAAGGAGGCTAAATGTTTGCAGAATTAAATCTCTTGCTTGGAGAATAAATCTCAACTTTCTTTTTGATATTTTTGAATATATAGTTTTTATGATTTTTGAAATAAAGGCAACATGCAAGTTTTTGTTGAAAGCTAGAAAATAACTGATACCTAATTCAAGAAGCCTACCCTAAGGTGATAGGTAGAGCCTCTCCTTAAGCTCACCCTAGGCATGTAGAGGCCTAGAATAATTAGGGAGAGGGAGTGAAACAATTGCTAGGCAAAATTTGTAACAAGCTATGCAACAGAAACTGAAAGAAGGCAATTTGAATTAAAGCAAAATGGTTCACACAAAACCTATAGAGGAATGCTCTACTCTACTTGAAAATACAAGAAAAATAAAACACAAATTCTCTAGATAGATGGTGAAGAAGAGGGCTTCTTGCTCCAAGCCAAGTAGCTCCTTGACTTGAAAAGATAACTCCTCCTTGGCGTGAGATGCTCCTCCAAATGATGTCCTCCAAGGTGGTAGCTACCACCTTTAATTTTCCTCCTTCAAGGGTGGACGTCCACCTTAGGTCCTTCTCCTTTGCCTGGCCATCCTCCTTAAAGTAGAATGCTCCTCCTCCTTAGCGTAGCACAAGTTGAAGAAAGTGGGGAGAAGAAGGCACCAAAGGGGCTGGTAATGTGCCCCCTTAATCTTCTTCTCTACTCCTTCTTCTTGGCCGTAGGTCTAGGTGGGTGTAGGTAGAATAAAACACTAATGGAGGATGATTTTTATGTGGTGATATGGTGGGTTTATATAGAGGTGGAAAGGGGGGTAGTTGGCGTGAATAGGTGGAGGGCTAGGATGGAGTTTAGAGGTGGTTATGGGTGGTTAGAATGATCCCAGGGCTAGGGTTAGTTGGCGCCACCTTAAAGGGTTTTAAGGGGGTGGTTATGGTGGTGTTGGTGGCTTTTGGTGGTGGAGAGACACCACCATTTTGGCACCAACCTAGGGTCTTCTAGAAGGGGGGTTAGGTGGATGGTCGAGATGGATTTAAGGAGAGGTGAATGGTGGAGATGAAGGGAATTTTGGAGGGAAAGTTGGCACCAAAAGGGAAGGGTTCTAGAAGGTTATTTTGGAGGGAAAATAGGTGGCTTTTGGTAGTGGTGATGGGCTGAAGGGGTGTGATGGTGGTGGTACCAACTTGGAGTAGGATAGCTAGCTTAGGTGAGCTTAGTTGATGGAGCTATCTAGGGTTGAGTTGAAGGTGGTGGATGGCCAAGGAGTTGGATGCTAGCTAAGCTAGCTTAGCTAGCTATGGAGTAGAGGTGTAGGTAATGTGAGCTAAGGTTTGAAGAGAGGAGTTGAGGAGGAGAAGTCTGAAGCTTGAATTGGAGCTGGCAGCTGCTGAAGAGGCTGGCATGGAGCTACTCTAGCTGGCTTAGCTTGCTAGTTCTTTGCTAGTTGCTAAGCCAAGCTAAAGTGAGCTGGCTTCTACCATAATGAGCTGAGGTGAGCTGGGTCTGGTGCTCCCAGGGAGGATCAAGTTGGTTGAGGCAGCTAACTTAGCTCAACTGAGTTGAGCTAAGCTGAGTCCCCGGGAGCTGGACTTAAGCTTCCTGAGCTAGAATGAAGTCATCTTTAGCTGGCTGGAGTTGAGTGGAGCTGGATGTAGCTGGACCTGAGCTGGGGTGAACTCCAGTCAACTTAGCTGAGCTAGCTAAAGCTCCCTGTGGACTAATGGGAGCTGAGATGAGCTAGACTAGGCTAAGTTGAGCTAGATCTAAGCTAACCTAAGCTAGGGTGAGCCAAGATGAGCTCTCTTGAGCTGCCATTCAGCTGAGATGAGCTGAATGGAGCTAGGATGAGCTAACCCTAATTCAGGAGAGCTGAATTCCAACTATGGTGAGTTGGATCAAGCTGAGTTCCAGCTGGTGAGAACTTCTCCTTCACCAGTTGCCTTCCTGAGTGCTAGGGTACTAGGGATCTGGCAATCTGTTTATCCCTAACACTCACAAAAACACATTAAAAACACAATAAAAAACTCAATGCATGCCTAACATAATTTATGCCTAAATGCAGCCCAAAAACCCATTTGCGGAGTAAAATCCTAAGAGCTAGGTTTGTTTTAATCCATAAGAATGATGATAAACTAGCGTTTATCACATAGTAATTGGCCCAATCAAGCCTGCTCACATCCACGCACACATGGGCCCACATGCACACACCTGCGCCCAGACACACCCGGGCAAGTGCACATGCACGCACCCTCATAACCCATGCTCATTAGTTGCGCCCTATGCTGACGACTAGGGGTTCCAATGCAAATTTTGGTAATATACCATGGCACGGCGCCTTTATCTCCCGATGTGAGACAATTCCAGCCTCTCCTCCATCCCGCAATGCTGCATCAGGTTTGATCCTCAAATGAAGATTTAAGTCGACTTCCTCAACCAAATCAAGTGATCCAGAGCTCAATCAAAAGCTCTAAGGATCCTCTATCTAATTTTAGTGTCAATTTGGGATTTGGATCAAGTTAGATCCACAAATTTCAGATGGGAACATGGTCATTCAATAATGCCTGAAGGAAGCTAACGCCTACGAAGAGAAGAAAATAGGTCAAATGACCTGTAGAGGGGCTGTTGCCTTTAGCTGAAGGCTTGAATGCCTTCAACGAGGTATTCCATAGCAAATGGAGAAGGAAAGGGAGACTCGAGTACGTTCAGGAAGTAGCAGAAGCTGATGTGCTTCATAAAAGAGCTTAGAGCTTGAATTTGAGCTCCAATTTGTCGTGCAGAGCAATAAAACACTAAGGAAAGAATCTAAATCAATTAAAGAGATCAATTGCAACAAAATTAGATAAGAATTGGGTTCAAATCTCAACAAACTCATGAAAAATAGTGATGGGTACCATTTTGAACCCAAATTACACAGTAAACTAAATCTCACTTAATCCTCGATAAAACACAATTAAATCACCGTAGATGAATTCTAATATACTCCAGGAACCAAATCAATCCACCAACTCAGAGTTTCAATCATTCTATCATTGATTAAGGCTCAAGTTTGACCTAACATGCTCGAGAGTTGACTTTCATGTCTTCAGCTTCTTAAGTCAAATTAAACACCTTATTTAACCTAACTCAACATTAGGAAACGATCTAGCATCTCAAAACTAGGTTTTAAGCATTCAAACAATGCTCTCAGACACTGTCACCTAAGCTGAGAAGTAGAGTAGTTCGACAAAAGATCCTAGAGGTTCTTAGTCCTATTTAAAGATCTAGATAGGTTCTAAAGGTTCTTCTGATACTAATGGACCTAATCTCAGGGTCAAAACCCTAACAGACTCACTCCTCCAACTCCGCCGAAGTTTGAGAAGACAGAGATCAAACTAAAGTTTGATTCAATAAACAGATTTAAGAACTTGGATTCTTGATCCTAAGGTCCAAGAGAAGTGATCTGGAGCACTACAAGGTCTGTCTTTAGCTGAAGCTCAAGATCGACTCGTCGGAGCTCGCCGGAGCTCTGGTGAACTCAGAAATGAAGTGTTGGAGTCTAAAACTCCACAAAACAACTCATAAACTATCTTAGAAGATTCCTGAGGTTGCAAATAACCTCAGGAACACAACAATTAAACCAATTAGAGTTCTTGATCACAAATTGATCAAAAACTTAGGAAAATTACTTCTTGAGTTCATCTGAACTCAAGAGCAAATCCCTTACTCAATTGAGTGAGGAGATTTGGTCAATGAAGTGTGACGATGATCTAGGGGTGACTGATTAGGGGGAAGAACTCCTCCTGAGCTGCCATTGACAGTGGGCTCAGGAGGTTGATGTGATTTGGGCATTTTTGATATAATGGGTTATAGGATCAATTAATTAAGTCGGGAAGGTCCTTGAGGAATGAAAAAGGTGATGGAGGACCTAATTGGGCGTGAAATATGCCGTCGACCTCTGCCATAGACAGTGGAGGTCGCCGATGGAGGTGAAGGTGGTCTAGGCGATTCAGTTCATAAATTTGAGAAAAAAGAAGTGGAGGAGGATCGTAAAGGGAAGAGGAAGGTGATCAGGTGCATGAAAAGTGAAATAGAAGTCCAATGAGTCTAGACTTGGCCTCGCCGAAGTCGGAGAAGGAAGTCTGAAATTAAGCTACACTAAGCTAATCTACCTATCTAAACTATCCTTAACTAACACTATCTACTTTATGATTACCTGGACGAAGTGAGGGGGAGGGATCTCCATTGATAGCTACGTAACGGAGGATGAAATCAGAGGGTTCGGGGAAGATCTTCGGCGAGAAAGGAAGCAGAGAGGGAGAGTGGCGGCGTGCTCCCAAGCCCTATCACGGCCGTGGGATAGGAAGAGGGGGTGAGGGAGGCGAATGCCTTTGGTGGAGACGCTCCGATAGAGAGGTGAGAGGTCGTCGAGGTTTAAGGAGGAATAGCATATCGCCGGTTCAGTTGGGGGAAGAAGGATAGGGAAAAATCGAAGGGCTAAAGGGGTTTAAATAGGTTGCAAGGTGTTTGCACGCCGGTTCTTTTGCACACAACACAAGCATAAAAATTCTCCTTGCTTAAATTTCTATATTTCTCAATTCTAGCTGTAAGGGTTTTTGGCTTGCTACATTTTTCTTCAAGAAGATTCTCTCTTTGCAACAAGATTTTCTAGCGAATTCGTTCTTCCTCGTTAAATTACTTTTTTCGCTTTAGTGTTTGTCGCTAGATTGATATATCAACTATCTATTAAGGTAATTCTTGTTGGAGACTTAGGAACTTAGTTGTAAGCTAATTTGTTTCTTGCTTACACCTGTAATCTTCTATTTTTATCTGATCTTGTAATTGGGTTGAGGTAACCCATTAATTACCTCAATTTATAGTAAATTGATTCCCTCTGAGTTGAGGGAATCGGGTTAAAAATCCTAAGTTGGGAGACTTAGGTAGTGGAGTACCCAAATGAGGGAAATCACTATATATTTGGTGTACTATTTTTGTGGTTTGCTTTATTTGTAATATTTTATTTACCACACTATTCACTGATAAGTCCAATTTATTGGACATTTATTTGGCTTAAGTACATATGGAGTACATTTCCTTGTGGTTTAATGGATTAAGCTAAGTATTAATTAAGCTTAGCTTACGAATATTTTTGTGTCTGTTTTGCATTCTAATACATACTTTTATGCTTCTTATTTGATATATGCAGGTAGAAAGAAATGTAACTAGGTGAGAATGTGATTAGCACTTGAATTAGGGGTATGCCTATAATTTCCCATTACCGTTGCTCCCTCCACTGGCATTCAAATAAAGCAGTTACGCACCTGCGAATGGAGAGGCGGAGGTTGTGGATCTGGAGAGGGATAAAAGCTACGGTTGGGGGATCTAGCCATCACTTCCTTCTTCCCCTCCGGGGGGCACGTTCATCTTCTTCCTGGTTCCTCACCGTGGACTCGAGGGCATATACTGTGGCATAAACATTGTCCACCATTCCCTTCAACCGCAGCTCGTCTTCACCAACTTTGTGGCGTGCATGGTGATAGCGTGCACGCCACCACCACCTACCAACACCATCAGCAGCCATTAGCTGCACTAACCCCCCTCGCCACAGCCATCCCAACACGAACCGAACCCACCACCTACTCCACTTCCTCTTCTTTTCCTTGGTTTTCTTCTTCCTTTTTCTCTATTTTTCATGCCAACCCACCACCATCCACACCCCACCCCTCCTCTTCCTTCTCTATTTCCTCTTCTTTTTCTTCATCTCCTTCCAACCGGCTACCCCCTTCTCCCTTCCTCAAAGCACCCAACATTCCCATCACACCCGCCACCCGCAAGAGTCCTCCCAGTCAGCCAATCACCGCCAACGGCACTAGCACGCTTGCCTCACCGCCGCCGAAGTATCCACATGAGCCACCGCTGACCGCAACCACCCATCATTGCCAACCGCAGCCACCCACCTCCACGGGCCGGCCGCCGCAGGTGACCATACACCTTGCCATCACTGTCATTGCGAAGATCTCCACCAAGTCAGCCTCCACGCAATGCCGCATGCTCAGTGGCAACCTCCTCTCGCATATGCTGCCACTTCTTCATCCCTTATTTTCAAACAGTAGAAGCGTTATTTGTTTTTCTCTGATTTTTTGATTGCCAAACACTATGCACTTATTTTTGATTGAATATTTAATTGAGTTAATGATTTGCTGCGAGGAGTTGCCATCAGTAAATATTGTTTAATGTGGATATTAGTTGGTATTCTCAGCTTGGCATTTACAAATATTTTGATGTATTGTGACTTATCCGATTGATGTGTATGCTTAGCTATCTCTATGCTATGAATGATGCAGGAAATATTTGTCGCTATTGATGGATGATTTTCTCTACCTACATAAATTTGTTAGTCATTGATTTATAGTAACTTATATTTTAGAATAACATGCGATTTGCTCAGTGATATTTGCATGGGTTATGAAAAATATTCGTGATCATAAATGCAATGTATGTGAGTTTACCTGGTTCGTACCTCCCTATGGATACGACATTCGAAACTAATGTGGTTTATTACATTAATTATTATATTCGATTAAGAGATTTTCCACCACATGACTATAATGACATATCAGTTTATCGCTATCATCTCTTTAATCAAGTGAAAATCTCTCTATCATTCATCCCCCCCCCCCCCCCACCCTTCTTTTTTTTTGAAAAAGAAAGGAATGATATTGAATCAACGATACCAAACCAGGAGAGCTTTTATTAATAAGAAATGAAACAATTACATATTTGAACTCCATTGCTGCATGAGACTCCAGCAACAATTTACAATCTTATCCACATTCACTGGGGTCTCCTGAAAAACACACTCAATCCTAGCCCTCCATATAGACCATAACACAGCCACCATAGGTAAACATGGCTTATTCCCATCCACAAGATAACACCACAGAGTCCCCCATGTAGGAAGGGAATCATTACAGACTCTCCTCTAGATATAGTCAGTGATCACACACGAAGAAAAAATATGAGTGCTAGAATCATTATGCATCCCACATAGGTGGCAAAACTGAGTGAGAGTTCCCATTCTCCTATGCCTCAGATCTCCAGTAATTAGACCATCCCTTCTGCAGAGCCACAAAAAAATTTGTACCTTCAGTGGTATTTTTAATTTCCATAACTTTTTCCTCACCTCATCAAGTTCCGCCATCCTGGAAGAATTAATCAACTTGTCATAGGCAGCCACAACAGAAAACTTACCCTCCCATTTGTATGTGTCATATTCGTGAGGCATGGGTTTGAAGGCAGCAAGTTCTTGCATGAGACGTTCATTCTCTGCTCGTGTTCTTGTGTCATGATTATTCCACATAGCATTATTAAATGACCACTGCTCAGACTCCACATTCCAATAATCAGACACCACAGCATTTTTATCCGAGGTCGCTGCATAAGCAAGGGGGAACCTGTCTTTAATCACCCCCCCAGGAACCCAATTCTCCAACCAGAATTTGAAGCTTTCCCCATCACCTAATACAGCTTTGAACAAGCTCCAATTATCTCTCTGGGCACGCACCACCGAAGACCAAAAAGGAGATGGTTTACGGGGGTTTAGGCGATTCTTCTCATCATTGGCAGCCCCATAACTATCTTGAACTATTTTTATCCACATTTTTTTCCCCCCTGCAGCAATCGAACAGTCCACTTCAACAGCAAAGCATCATTAAATTCCTTGAGGGATCTAACACCCATGCCACCAATCTTTTTTGGCTTGCAGATTGAATCCCATTTCAAAGGTTGAAGAAAAGCCCCTTGGTTAGAGGCCCCTTTCCAGAAGAATCTTTTAGCATCACATCAAGTTTTTTCCAAATTGACTTCGGGGCTTTGAGAATAGAGAAAAAGAAAACTGGAATCGATGTGATGACAGAATTCAGTAATATATACCTCCCCCCTTTTGATAGGTATCTACTGCTCCAACCCTCCAATTTCGTAGCCACCTTTTCATATAGAAAGGACCAATCTGCTTTCCTCATTTTAGTGCATTTCAGAGGCAAACCCAAATATTTGATAGGCATTGAGACCACAGGTGTACCCAAAGTGGTAGAGATGTCATTTTGTATCATTTCATTCATCCAAAAATAGACTAGAAAGGATTTGTTTCCATTAAGTCTAAGACCCGAAATCTCACCAAAAATCTTAACCATATGAAAAAGTGCTTACGCTTCCCTCTTCCCCCCTTCCACAAAAAAAATAGTGTCGTCTGCATATTGGAGTATGGGAGCTAAAGCCCTATTATTGGACATTGAATACCCCCTTATAAATCCATCTGTTGCCAGTTTGCATGCATATCTTGCCAAAGTATCCACTGCTAGATTAAAAATTAGAGGAGCAAGTGGACATCCTTGCCTAACTCCACATTGGGGCTGAATCCAAGTTCGGCATGGTTTCTCATTTATCAATGGGGAAAAGGAGGCTGTCGTGATGCATCACTTCACCCACTATATCAACTGAGGTGGAAATTTCCTTCTTTTAAGGATTTCCCATAGATACGACCAGGAGACTGAATCATAAGCCTTGGAGAAATCTACTTTCCATAAAAAGGCCTTGGTCTTTCTTCTGTGCCATCCCATTACCATCTCCTGCGCCATGATGAAGGACTCCTGTAGCGATCTCTCAGGAAGAAAGGCAAATTGGACCAGCATTATCAAATCCTTCAAAACCTCCCGCAATCTGCTGGCTATAATCTTACTAATAATAAGGTAAATAGAATTAGATAGTGCAAAGGGTCTGTAGTCAGAAAACTTCTCCGCACTTGATTTTCTAGGAAGCAGGAACAGATAGGATTTATTCAACCTCTCAAAACCAGAGTTGCCCTGTTCACATTCATGAATAACCTTCAAAACATCCACTTTGACAACACTCCACAGTTCTCTGTAAAAGGAAACCTGTATCCCATCCGGACCAGGGGCCCCTTCATTGTTTAAGTCTTTAATTGCTTTTAATACTTCTTGTTCAAATCTAGGAGTAACTAACATATCTCTCTGATCACAACTGACATTAGGGAAGTCCACCGATGCCATCCACCAAGAGCCCCTAGGTGCAGCCTTGGTCAATTCCTTAAAATATTTACCTACTTCAGTTCTGATTTCACTAACAGAAGTAGCAGTTCTCTCTTCTACTTTAACTGATGAGATAAAATTGAATCTCCTCCTAGCACTAGCCGCAAGATGAAAAAACTTCGTGTTTGCATCACCCTCTTTGACCCATAACTGTTTAGATCCTTCACGCCAGTCCATTTCTCTTTTCAGATCTTCCTCCCCCACTACAGACTGCATTTGTTGTCTTTGCTGCTGCTCCTGGGGGTTCAAAGACTGCCTGCACTCCTTCAGATCCAATTCTTTGATCACTACCAGAGCCTCCCTCCTCTTCTGTTCTCTGATCAAAGTCACTACCTGTCCATATTCTTTTAGCATGTCACGCAGGCCTGTCAGCTTTGCAGCCAGCTGCTGTGTAGCAGACCCTTGCACTGCCTTGTTTTGCCACCACTGAGACAATTTGTACAAACCCCTCCTCCCTAAACCAAGATCTCTTGAGTTTGAAATAGGAACCGATGTTAGAATTCGTCCCACTATCCCATACAAGCGGAGTGTGATCAGAGAAAGGCCTATCAAGGCTCATAACTACTGATAATCGATGCCTCTCCAACAAGCTAGGACAGCCAAAAAACCTGTCCAACTTAGAAGTCTGTCCACTAGCATTTCTCCAAGTGAACTCCACACCACTAATAGGATATTCTGTCACTCCCAGATTCTGCACAACCATTTGAAAGCCTGCCATTGAACTGTCCAACCTCCCATCAGGACTGTCATCACTTGAGAGATAACAATTAAAGTCACCCCCTAAAAGCCAAGGGACCTCCTGCACTCTTTGATGCATTGCAGAGGGTTCCTCCCAAAGACCAGACCTGTCTGCAGCCACACAAGGGCCATAAATGCATGACTGTTGAACGCACAAATCGAATCGCTAACGTGTTCAGTTTTGGAAAACCTGTCATTGTAACTTGAAAGCAAAGAATTTATGTTCAACAAATAAAATTTATACCGAAATTAAAATTCCGGGTCGAACACAGGGAAGCGGACGTTTGATTTAAAAACTACGTGTTTCTTTTTATTTGTCACGGAATAATTCAATTTAAAACTATCTAATTATTTACAATAAATAGAAGAGAGAGAGAGTAAGAGAGAGAAAATATTACACAGAGAAATCAAAATGAGATGTAGAATAAACAAGAAATTTATCATTAAGAAGATTGTTCATTTCACTCTTACAACTACAAAGCATAAAAAAATTACTCTAGAAAGTGATAAATTTACTCTAGAAAGCATTAAAAGAATGGAGGGAGAAATGTCATTCTCGACGATTGAATGGAGGACGAACAAAATTACTCTAGAAAGCAGTAAATCTATACTAGAAATCAGTAAAAAGAATAGGGAGAGAAATCCTCCTCGACGGTTGTTTGGAGGATGAGCCGGACGGGACGACGCCTGGACGAAGGGGAACGAAGCAGGATGAAGGAGGACGAAGTAGAAGAACGGGAATGGAGCAGCACGCCGTCATCGTCGCGGGATCCACTTCCGAAGGGGGACGAAAATTTGGACTTTATCTCGCGAGAAGCATCCCGGGTGTGGGACAAGCTTCTCTTGAGCTTTGGAGGGGTAGAGAAGAGAAGGAAGAGATGAGAATTTCGCATGGAGGGGGTCTCCTTTTATAGTTGCAAGGAGTGGGGGCAAAATGGACATTACAACTTTAAAATAATAAATGAGGGGTCTTTAGTGACGGATAAATCCATCACTAAAGCCCCAACGTGGGCGTAGCTTCTGCGCCCACGCGCGGCTCCTCAGCTGCTCGCTTCCTCAACGCCATTGTACGTTCATTGATTCTCGCAATCGGACGGCTTAAGACGCATCTCCGCCCGCTTGGCGCGTGAGATCGCGCGTGACACCGCGCATGCAATAGTGCGTGAACGCTATTGGGCGTGCTCGGCCGTTGGATTGCGATCTGACGGTTGATGAAGGCGCGCCCGCTTGCCTCAGAAATCGCTTGGCGAGGCTCGAACGCGCGCCAGCGCCTCGCGATAAGGCGCTGAACCGCTGCGCTGCCTCGCCCAAAAGGTCGGGCGGATGACTTTAAAGAGCCGCGTCCACAGCCGTTGGATCGAGATCCAACGGCGGAGAGGGGGCGAGTGCGCGGTCTTCATAGAATGCAAGCGACCATTTGGGCGGCTGAGATGGCACCACGTGGCGCCATCTTGGCCGTCCATCTTCTGGAAGTTGTAGATGGTGCCACGGATGTCGAATTGACTCGATTTTTGTGTCGTTGGGCTGCGATCGTCGATCCGAATACATCCTTGCGGTCGGATTTGACATCTAAAGTGCGGATTTACACCATCCTGACCCTTGATCTTCTAGGGTTCCCCGATCACTATCTGATGCTACGAATGTCTGATTAGGGCGATCTTAGAGTCGTTGAACTCCAATCGTCGCCCTGATCACATCCATACGGTTGGATCTTTGATCCGAGGCCCCGATAAAATGTTTGCCCTATCCAAGCACAAAAAAGGAGACAATTAACCTCCATTTTATTCAAACTACTCTAAATGCAAGATGATGCATGTTATGCAATATTTATATCATGAAATGCAATCCTATGCTTAAGAACATGCATAACTAGACATCTTAAGTAGTGTAAATGTGTTTACATCATACCCCCATACCTATCTTTTGCTAGTCCCTAGCAAAAACTATATGCTATTTATAAAAGAATTAGGTTGGATTATTTGGACCTGAGTTATTTTCAATCATTAAGAAATTATCTACTTAGGAACTGAACTTTCAAAGACACAACAGTGCCCGGGTATCAGCCAAAATGCAGACCGCCTCAAGCCTCGCCTTATTCAAAGAAAAATTTCTTTTTCTTTTTACTCTTTTCTAATTTTTTTTGGATTTTCAAATTTTAGGGTTTAAGAGTGGCTTTCTACGGCCATTCAACTCACCCAAGATTTGATGAGAACCCTAAGCTTTAAGCATCTTATTGTGATTGTGATAAACTCGTTGACCGACAATTAAAACGGACTTCGAATTTCTACGCCTCTAGGTGACTTCAAAAAGAATTCTGCCTAAAGGTGTATCTTTACAACCGGTAGTTTTCTCCCTACTTTTATTTTTTTACGGGATCAACACAAGGGTGAATCTAGTGTATATCTCCCCGGTTTATTCTACTTCTCCGCTTCTTCCTAAGTGTTTTGGGAATTTTAGTGCATTTACTGAGCTGGGTTCTGGACAACCGGTCGATGAGCTGTTACCACCGACAACTTGCCAGCCATACTCGTGCGGGGAAGTGTGGCTTATTTCTTTTTGTTCTTTTCTCCTTTTCTTTTTGATTTTTTTTTTTTAAGTAGGTGGCTTCCCTGGTCTAAGATTTACCTAAGGGCAGGAAAAAGAGAAAGGTCTAGTGACTGGGCTCTGGACAACCTACCTATGGGTTGTTACCTACGATAATTTGCCAGTCATATCACCCTAGAAGGTTCATTAGCTACCCAATTTCCATTAAAAGCACCGAATAACGAGTCAGTGCAAAGAAAGTGTGTAGATGCTTAAGACTCAAAATTCCCTCAAATCAGAGAGCGGGTTGATAAGTCGTGTACTTATCACCCAAACTTATTTATTCCAATTACGATAGAATTAAGATGGCGAAGACTCAAAGACAAATCCACATTTTAGTGGATACATGGGCTAATTAAGTCCAAAGACCTGAAGAATCTTTGTGTTCAAATCATAATGTAGTATTTCCTAAGATTGAAAATATTCTTAAACCCAAATTCTCTTTCCTAATTTCGATTTTTTTTTTTATAAAAGAAAATAAAACAAATCTACGAAGCTGACGAATGAATTCAGAGATGAATATCCACCCCCCCATGCCTATCTAATGCAATGTCCTCATTGTATTAAAAAGACATAAAATAGAGTGGAAACGCGTAGAAAGCACCTGAATTGCGTAAATGTCAAGTCCGCTCCGAGATGTAAACGAAAAAGAGCTGTATATGTGCTGAGTTTAGTGCCTTCAGCTAGGCACACTATACAAAGAAAAGAAATGAAGAAATCACAAGTGCAGGTCAGAATCAGAATGAATAGAAGAATCCTCTGACCTGTTAGCAGAGGTCCACAGATGTGGACCAGATTGTGGTGCAAACCCACACCCCATAATCGAGAATATCTTAGGTTCTGGATAAAAATTACCCAAAACCTAAAATCAGAATGCAAGAGGGGCCGGGCCTGCGATTTATGAGGATGCAACCCAAGACCAAAAAGTTGGGTTACAGAGAATTGAAGCTCAAAATGATAATCGTTGGATGTGTGCTTGGGTTTGACATCCTCGAAATAAATGTCGTAAGGGTTCTGATTTGATGGTTTCAGCTTAAAAGGAACCCTTCGACTCAATCTTCCATTTCCTCCAAAATTAACTTCCCAAATCAGAATTTTCCAGCTCCTATCCTCCTCATTCCGAATATCAAATTCCAAGATCTCTTGTATATTAATCACCCCGTCTGGAATCTCCAAGTCTAAATGATGTGGCAGAATCAGAATTGACTTGGGTCTAATTATCTCATAAACAGAATTATCAATAAGCTCAATAGGGTGTAACTGATAATCAAGGCATTGAATTGATTCCTCCAGAAAATGTAATTCTGGATCCGTAATGTGTGCCCTAAGATAAGTTTCCTCAGTTATTGGGCTATCAAATGATCTATCAGATTCCTCAGGCCCAATCATCTCACAGAAATCGTGTTCAGAAAACTCACGTGAGACTTCGCAACTCGAATCTTTACCATCAAAGAAATCAAGATCAGTATCAATGTATATCCAAAATCATTTGTCACTTTCTGTTCCAAGGAGATATACGTTTCCTCGTAACCCGGCTCAGGGATCTCAGGTGAAGAAATCAGATCTTCCTTAATTGGTTGATTTAATTCAATCTGGTTAGCCTCGTAACACGTGTCCCCCCCAACAGGTGCCTGAGCGGGTTCTGTCATTGGCTTTCCTGAAGAGGGTTCATCCTCGGAATCATTCCAAGATTGAATCAAAGCAACCACGAATCTCATCCTCAATTTCGCTAATTTCCCAAGTAGAAACTCACCCGGGTTCTTATCCTTAACATCCTGGAGCCAATCCAACAAAGACTTATTTAAATCATCAATCATTTCAATCAGGGGCTTCAATCTCTCAATGCAAGGTATTGGATGAACTTTTAAAGATTGAATAATATTCTTCAAGTTAGCCAGAACCTTATCTTGAACCTGGTTAACCTGAACCAAATGAGTTGGTTCAGGGTTGGACGGGTTTGACATTAATGCAAAGGAATTAACGAATTGAGATTCGTTATACCCTTCTTGATAATAGGTCATTTTAGATTGTTCAAAAGATGGTGATGACCTAAAGGCAGTGAAATCAGAGGATGGGTAAGGATCAATGTATCCTTCTTGATTGTAGATCGTATTAGGTTGTTCATGAAAGGAAGATGATCTATAATCGATGTGGCTCTGAGAAGGATAGAAATCATAATCAAAGTGTTTAGGGTTAGACCCTAAACACGGAGGTCCGGAGCTGTATCCCCAATCTGAGTTATCCCAACTAACTGATGGTCGATTACAATACGAGTCGGGATAATCGTCATGTTGAGGATAATGCATAATGGGAGGGAAAGAACGGGAAAGCGTGTAATATGTGGAAGGATTCATGATACACAGGAGGAAGAAAGGCACCCTGCAATACAAACAATCAAACATGTCCTTAAAAGGGTTAGCCTAAAGACCTACAGACTCCCAAAACTCATCTTGAGATAAAGGAACGATTTGATCTACTTCCGTCTGTTCAATCCAACCAGTTAGAAGGAGGGACTGGGGAGAAGGTTCCTCCTTCGGCTTGAGCCTCCAGTTCCTAGTGTACCCCCCAGCCGCGATCGTTTGACTCTGCTCCCCTAGCTAGACATCAGATTAAACAATAGAAATATACTAATCGAAAATAATCTCATTGTAAGTTCTGAAGAGCAAGTTCAATCCTTAAGGCCAACGACTACTCTGTTTTATTTAGGGCTAGGTTTGAATGTGCTTTGGAATGTGATGGACCCTTTAAATGTGTTGTGCCCTTAATGATTGATTGATTCGTGTGTGAGTGCACAACCAGTGGTTTTCAAGCAAGATTGTTTTTGATGTGGTGAATTTTAAGGTTCAAATCTTGCTTAGTAGCTTTTAGAATTTAACTTTAGGTGTTTTCAAACAAGTTTCGTTGGCACACCAGGTTTTGAAAGTACAGGTGAAGATGTTTTCCTTTAAAGCTTAAAAAGAATGTGGAGTGCCTGGTAAATCCCTAAGAGTTGAACCTAAGTGGCAGCTACTTGATAAGTTGATTTTATTTGAAGTGGTGTGGCCCAATCAACTCAAACAATTGGCCTGATGCACCACTAAGTTAGGCACACAAAGATGGTTAACCTAGAATGATTTCTACTCTTTTATGTGTTGCTTTATGTGTATCGGCTCCACAGATCAGAACCCGGTTGAGTAGAAACAAATCAATTCGGTTAAGTGCCTTTGAATGTGGGAGTACGTTGTGTGTTTGTTGAAAATTGCCCCACAAAATTATCTTTTTGTTTTTTATATAAATGAAGGTGGAATGAATGTGAGTGAGAATCCAAACAACCAAACTATTCCTAGTATTTATGCAAACACCTAGGTTAATTGGAATTTGGATTTAATGTGGCGAATGAAATCTATGTAGGGGGAAAGAATGGGGATAACTTACAAAACCTTCCACAGCACTTTACTCCAATCTACTGCTTCTGCTCGTCTCAAAAGAGTACCTACAATTACAATAAAAAAGCAGAAGAGTGAGGTAAATGATTTGTAAGTTACAAAACGCGAAGAGAAGTTAAAGATCGTCGCCTCCCCGGCAACGGCGCCAAAATGTTGAACGCACGAATCGAATCGCTAATGTGTTCGATTTTGGAAAACCGGCCTTTGTAGCTTGAAAGTGAAGAATTCGTGTTCAATAAATAAAATTTATACCGAAATTAAAATTCTGGGTCGAACACAGGGAGGCAGACGTTTGATTTAAAAACTACGCATTTCTTTTTATTTGTCACGGAATAATTCAATTTAAAACTATCTAATTATTTACAATAAATAGAAGAGAGAGAGAGAGAGAGTAAGAGAGAAAGAGAATATTACACAGAGAAATCAAAATGAGATGTAGAATAAACAAGGAATTTATCATTAAGGAGATTGTTCATTTCACTCTTACAACTACAAAGCATAAAATAATTACTCTAGAAAGTGATAAATTTACTCTAGAAAGCATTAAAAGAATGGAGGGAGAAATGTCCTCCTCGACGATTGCTTGGAGGACGAACAAAACTACTCTAGAAAGCAGTAAATCTATACTAGAAATCAGTAAAAAGAATAGGGAGAGAGAAATCCTCCTCGACGGTTGTTTGGAGGACGAGCCGGACGGGATGACGCCTGGACGAAGGGGAACGAAGCAGGACGAAGCAGAAGAACGGGAACGGAGCAGCACGCCGTCGTCGTCGTGGGATCCACTTCCGAAGGGGACGAAAATTTGGACTTTATCTCGCGAGAAGCATCCCGAGTGTGGGACAAGCTTCTCTTGAGCTTTAGAGGGGTAGAGAAGAGAAGGAAGGGATGAAAATTTCGTATGGAGGGGGTCTCCTTTTATAGTTACAAGAAGTGGGGGCAAAATGGACATTAAAACTTTAAAATAATAAATGAGGGGTCTTTAGTGACGGATAAATCCGTCACTAAAGCCCCAACGTGGGCGTAGCTTCCGCGCCTACGCGCGGCTCCTCAGCTGCCCGCTTCCTCAACGCCATCGCACGTTCACTAATTCTCAGCCGTCTGATCGTGAGATCGGACGGCTTAAGACGCATCTCCGCCCGCTGCTGCGCCTGCCTGGCACGTGTGATCGCGTGTGACACCGCGCATGTAATAGCGCGTGAACGCTATCGAGCGCGCGGCCGTTGGACTGCAATTTGACGGTTGATGAAGGCGCGCCCGCTCGCCTCAGAAATCGCTTGGCGGGGCTCGAACGCGTGCTAGCGCCTCGCGATAAGGCGTTGGACCGCTGCGCTGCCTCGCCCAAAAGGTCGGGCGGATGACTTTAAAGAGCTGCGTCCACAGCCGTTGGATCGAGATCCAACGGCGGAGAGGGGGCTAGTGCGTGGTCTTCATAGAATGCAAGTGGCCGTTTAGGCGGCTTAGATGGCACCACGTGGCGCCATCTTGGCCGTCCATCTTCTGGAAGTTGTAGATGGTGCCACGGATGTCGGATTGACTCGATTTTTGTGTTGTTGGGTTGCAATCGTCGATCTGAATCCATCCGTGCGGTCGGATTTGTCATCTGAAGTGCGTATTTACACTATCCTGGCCCTTGATCTTTTAGGATTTCCTGATCACTATTTGATGCTACGGATGTCTGATTAGGGCGATCTTGAAGTCGTTGAACTCCAATCGTCGCCCTGATCACATCCATACGGTTGGATCTTTGATCCGAGGCCCCGATAAAATGTTTGCCCTGTCCAAGCACATAAAAGGAGACAATTAACCTCCATTTTATTCAAACTACTCTAAATGCAAGAGGATGCATGTTATGCAATATTTATATCATGAAATGCAATCCTATGCTTAAGAACATGCATAAATAGACATCTTAAGTAGTGTAAATGTGTTTACATCAATGACACAAACCATTCCATGTCTCCTTGGGGAGATTGGCATCTGTAAGTAAGCATGTGCCAGTCACGAATGACTTCAACTACCAAAAGGCAAGACTTTCTTCACCAAAAAGCCATTCCACCAAACCTTCCCGATGCACCCTTTACCACAACATTAGTGCGTCCAGATTGCTTAAAGCAATCCCATTCCTGACCATTCTCCATCTCCACATGTGTCTCTTGGATGAGAGCACAATCAATCTCCCACTCAGAGAGATATCTACATAAGGAAGTCCTCATCTTATTACGCAACCCACGCACATTCCAAGTCAATACTCTCATTCCTTGCCAGATTGGTCCCCTTGAGCCACATAGCCCACAAACTCAACCATGATTGAGTTTGCAATAGTTTGCTCCTCAATAGGGGATAAGTTCTCCTTCCTTCTCCTTCTAAGCATATAAGGAGATCTACCCACACCTCTTTTCTGATTAGATCTGCTACCATATTTCAGACCAGCAGGAGTTGAGAACTCTGCTACCTGGTTCACCTCTTTGAGAGCTCTGCTGCCATTTCTGAGTACCAGCTCCATTCCTGTCATACCCTCCTCTTTGCTGCTAAGAGCCTCTGATTCTATCACAGAATTATCAGCAACCTCCATATAACCATCCTCTTTGGCAACATTTCTAATGTGTTTGTGCCTTTTAAATCCTACACATTATGCTCAACGGGTTGTGATTGAGGAATGGGGCTATGAATTGAATCATCCATGAAAATAGGATTTGTATCTTCCAAGCTAGCCCCAACAGAATCAATTTCCTCAGTTACTGGGTTATTAAATGATTCATTGAATTCCTCAGGCGTAGTCGTCTCAATAAAATTATTTTCCTCAAACTCAAGTGAGACTTCACATATAGATTCTTCACTCTCAAAATCAAAGAATTCTAGATTCTCATTTATATGTCTCAAAATCATCAATCATTTCATGGTCCATGGAGAGATACTTTTCCTCGTAGCCTGGCTCAAGGATCTCAGGTGAAATAATCAATTCATCCTCAATTGGTTGTTGATCGACTTTTTTACATGATTTGTAATTAGGGTTTTTAAGATCGTTGCAACGTACAAAAATCGTCTCACTTTTAAATTTGTAAACCTAGATAGGGAGAGTATCTAGGGTCATCCAAGGAGGCAATTTCTTTGCAAAAATACGTCTCTCACTTGAAAATGCGGAAATCAACTTTCATTTTGATCTTTTTGAATATGTAATTTTTATAGTTTTGAAATAACGGACTCTTGCAAATTGTTGGCGGGAAAGAAACTAACATCTAAAGGTAACCCTAGAGTGACAAGAATTACCTCTCCCTAAGCTCACTCTAGGCTCATGGAGGCCTAGAGTAATTAGGGAGAGGGAGTGAAGAGTGCTAGAAACAAAGAAAACAATTGCAACAAAAATTGAAAAGAAGACAACTTGATTAATGCAAAAGTGTTTCACACAAAGCCCTAGCAGAGGAATGCTTTTACTACTAGCAATCAAAATACAAAATAAACAAAACACTAATCCTGATGATGTTGGTGAAGAAGAGAGTCCTTACTCCAAGCTCAGTGGCTCCTAGGCTTGAAAAGAAGCTCTACAACTCCTTCCTTCAAGATGGTGTCCTCCAAGGCAAGCCCACAAAGGGGGCGTGCACTATGCTCCTCCAAGGTGGAAGCTACCACCTTCAATGGCCTCTCCAAGGGTGGGCATGCACCACCCCTCTCCTCTCCAATGCTTGGCCATCCTCCTTGAATGAAGAGAGTCTCCTCCTTGACGTAGCATAAGGAAGAAGAGAGAAAGGGAAGAAGGCACCAAGGGGGCGGGTAGGATGCCCCCTTAATCTTCTTCTCTTCTTCTCCTTCCTTGGCCGTAGGTTAGGGTGGATATGGGGTGGAAAATATACTAATGGAGGATCCCTTTTAGTGGTTGTTAGATGGGGTTTGGGTGGAAAGGTGGTGGTCGGTGTCGCCTTAGGTGGAGGGCTAGGATTAGGTTTAGGATGGTAGTTAAGGATCCTAGGGTGGAGGGTGTTTGGCGCCAACCCAAGGGGCTTGTAAGGTGGTAGTTATGGTGGTGTTGGTGGCTTTTGGTGGTGGAGAGGCACCACTAAATTGGCGCCAACCTAGGGGCTTCTAGAAGGGGGATTAAGTTGATGGTGGAGATAGGTTGAGGGAATAGGTGTAGGGTTGAGATGAGGGCATTTTTGGAGGGAAAAGTTGGAGCCAAAGAGGGGGTGGTTATGTGTGTTTTTGGCGCCAACTTATGGTGCCTTTTGGTGGTGGTTGAGGGGTGAAGAGTGGTGAGGGTTGACGCCAACTTTGAGTAGAGGTGGAGCTAGCTTAGGTGGTCTTAGGTGACCTTAGTTGGTGGAGCTAGTTAGGTAGGGTTTTAGGGTGGTGGATGGCCAAGGGAGCTGGAGCTTAGCTAGTACTAGGGTAGAGGAGTAGACAAATGGGGCTAGGGTTTGAGGAGAGGAGCTGAGAAAGAGAAGCCTGGAGCTGATCTGGAGCTGGTAGCTACTGAAGAAGATGGCATTGAGTTACTTTAGCTGGCTTAGCTTGCTAGTTCTTTTCTAGCTGCTAATCCAAGGTAAAGTAAGCTGGCTTCTACTAAGTGTGCTGAGGTGAGCTGGGTCTGATATTCCCAGGGATGACCTAGCTAGTTAGAGTAGCTAAGGTAGCTTAGCTCAACTAAGTTGAGCTAAGCTGAATCCCCGAGAGTTGGACTTGAGCTTCCTGAGTTAAGATGAAGTCATCTTCAGCTGGCTGGAGTTAAGTGGAGCTAGATGTAGCTGGTCCTGAGCTGAGGTGAATTCCAGTCAACTCAGCTGAGTTAGCTAGAGCTTTCAGTGAACTGATGGGAGCTGAGATGAGCTAGACTCAGCTAAGGTGAGCTAAGATGAGCTCTCTTGAGCTACCATTTAGCTGGAATGAGCTGATTGAGATAAGATGAGCTAACCCTAGATCAAGTGAGCTGGATTCCAGCTATGGCGAGTTAGATAAAGCTGAGTTTCAGCTACTTTGGGATTCTCCTTCACCAGTTGCCTTCCTGAGTGCTAGGGTTTTGAGGATCTGACAAACCGTATAACCCTAACACTCACGCAAACACATTAAAAAGACAATAAAATGTAAAATGCATGACTATCCTAATTGATGCCTAAATGCAACCCAAAAACCCGTTTGCGGAGAAAAATCCTAAGATCTAGTTTTTTTTTAATGCATAAGAATGATGATAAAATGACATTTATCAGTTGTTCTAGAACAATCTGGTCATCCTCGGTCTCGTAAAACATATCCTTCCCAACAAGTGCCCGAGTGGGTTCTGACATTGGCTCCTGAAGGGGGTTTATCTTGGGAATCATCCTCAGATTGAACTAAAGCAACCATTGTTACGAACCGTACTTTCAAACGTCTTTTAAGACGTCTGGGAGGTGTCCCAGATGTCGTACCAGACGTCTGGTATCACTTCCAGACATCTGGGATTCATTTTTTCTGCGGCGCACACCGTTGCATCTGTGCGCCTGCATGCGCAAACCAGCTCCGCCTCTTCTTTTTCCCTCTCCCTCCTACGGCCTCTGTCGCGCTCTCTCTCTCCTCCTCGCGCGGCCTTAAAAGGACACGCCCTCCCCCTCACTCCCGTCACCTCCGCCCCCTTCCTCTTCTCCTTCCAGTCGGTGCGCGAGAGTGGGCGAGAGTGAGCGGTGGCGGCGACAGCCGCGGCGGGTGCGGGAGGAGGTGCTGCGCGGGGGAGGAGGCGTCGGTCGTGAGGGCTCGAGCCTGCCGGGGCAGCGGGAGCCGACCGGCGGGGGCGCAGTGGGCGCGGAGTGGCGTGGGAGGCCTGCTGCAGCTCGAGCAGCAGGCGGAGCACTCGCGGCACGGCCGGGCGTCGCGAGCGGAGGGCGAGTCGTGCCCTGGTTCTGGAAACTTTTCCTGAATCAGACGTCTGGGCTGATAGCCAGACGACGGGCACGACGTCTGGAAGACTGTCCAGACGTCTGAAAGGTGAGTTATTTCCGTCTTCTTCCTTTTCTTCGACTGACCGTACTGAGAGAGAGAGATGGGTACGCGCAGGTTCGGTGATTCGCCATCCAACGCGAATCAGACGTCTGGCTGTAGCACCAGACGACGGGAACGACTTCCAAACGTCCTGGGTGACCATCGGATGTCTGGGAACTAGGCCAGACGCCCCCGCAGGCTTCTGGACGTCTGAGAGCCCACGCAGAGCGAGGTAATTCCCTGATCCACTTTTTAAGACGTCTGGAAGAAGTTCCAGACGTCTGATTTTGCACTGTTTCGTCGTTTTCGACCCATTTCGGGCCCGTTCGGGCTCTGTTTTCCGCGTTTCAAGTTGCGTTCTTTTCAGAATTACATCCTCTACCTGTCTACAGTAGCTGTATACTGTTTTGAGAAGTTCCTTATGTTTGATCCTTGTGATAGGACCCCGTTCCGTTGCAGTCTCGGGGGTTGCGGAGGCACGCGGGATTCCCGACCACGCCCCCAGTTCGCCTGTTGTAACCGGTAGAGTGGCTTTAAGTATAATCCGTTAAATTATGAAACCATAAATAGAACCTAGGACATTGCATGAATCCTAGGAATGAGAAATAGATTGAATGGTAGATTCCTAGGTGTTGCATGAATCCTAGGGCTGGAAAACTAGATTGTATGATAGATCCTAGGATATGGCATGAATCCTAGGACGGGAAAACTAGTGGAATGTATGAATACTGCAGTCTTGGAAAATGTGGAAAGGAAATAATAGCTGCCTGTGAATTGAATTAACAGCTACCTGTTATGAATAAATGAACATGATTAAGAATATGGGATGTATGAAGTGAAACTGGAATGGTGAAACTGGAATGTTCTGAGTTAAAGAGCTGGAACCCTACGGGGAATTAGGAGTAGAACTCCTGGAAAGTGAATGGAATAGAATTGGGGAAGTGAGCTGGCCCTTGAGTACGGAGTACCAAGGAGAGCGACTGTCCCCCCTGTTTAGTGCAGAGCGGAGCCAGCCGCCCCAGGGACCCGGGGTTAGGACTGGCCACTCTATACCGACTTGCTGGCCCTCGTGTACGTAGTACCGAGGAGAGCTACTAGTGTAGGGAGGTACTAGCTACCCCACGGGTCCCAGGGTTCTGCTAGCCTCCCACACCGACTTGTTAGGCCCACTGGGGCAAACCAGGGTAGTCAGGCGAGGGTGCGCGGATTGTGGAGGGGCGAGGCCCCTGTTTGGTTACTGTGGAGGGGTTGGACCCCTGTTACTGAGAGGGCTCTGCCCTGTACTGGTTCCGTCCTGTGCTTTGGGCGCACCCGTTAATGGAAACGACTGACCGCGTGCCAGTGCGGGTTAGCTACCCGTACGTTTACCGCGCGTGCCGTAGTCACCGTTACGTCTGTCAGTGACCTTGGGGTGGTTGACTGAGAGTAGGATCACCACGGGGGACTCTCCCAGCCAGCAGAGCACCACGTGCTACTTCTACTGTTCGGAAAAGACTGCAATCAAGATCGTTCCCACGAGGAACATTCAAGATCAAGTGAAGGATCTGAGAAATAGATAAATTGTGAAACAATAGAAAGACGTAAATAAAGGAAGAAAGAAAATTAAACAGCTACTGTACACTTTACTGTTTCTTTAGTTTAGCTGCCACTCTACTCAGCGTTTTGCTGACGTGTTACACTCGTTACCTTTCAGGGCCAGGTGTTGAGCAGCCAGGGTCAGCGGCTGCAGAGGACGCTGGGTCGAGTAGGGTCCAGTAGAGTTACCACTGTTCTCTTGTACCTCTTTTTATTCCGTTATAGTGAGTAGTTCTTGTTGGTGCTAGAGCACCACGATCATTTGTTTTGATGATAACAAAACACGTGTTATTTAACATTTGCAATTTGAGTCCTAGATTTCAGGTCAATTGCAAATGTGGACGTGTTTAGACAGAGTTCGAGCTCGCATCCAGGACGGATTGGAGGAGCTTGACGGAAAACAGAGGAGGTTCGCGTGGAGCGAAAGATTCAAGATGGAAGGAAATGAAGAATAGGATAGATTTCCTTCTTTTGTACTTGTTGTATTTTTCGTTTCTTTTGTTGCTTTTTATTTCCTTAGATATTTCATGTTAAAGAGTCTCAAAGAACCCTAACAGTAGTCCTAGGAACACCGACACAACCCTAGGATACTTAGGTTTTCTGTAGAATACTTAGAAAACCAATATAGGGTTCAAACAGCACTTCCAGACGTCTCATTCCCAAATCATACGTCTGATAAAGTATTTTAAGACGTCTGATATCTATTAGGCTGGGATAGCTAGTTCTATCTGATGAAATCAGATGTCTAGACATTATACCAGACGTCTTAGGAGACGTCTGATGGACTTGCCAGACGTCCAGATAGTGGACCGTTGGCTAGCTTAGCAGGCACTCAAGATTATGACCGTTAGAGCCTTATCAGACGTCTGATAAATGACCGTTTTGCCTCGGCTGACCCAAAATCTCTTCTCAGAGATTTTCTAGCCGTTGCAACGTTTGGAAATCAATTCCCACAGTAAAAGTAGGTTTCCAGACGTCCAGACTTAGTGCCAGACGTCCTGTATGTCGTCTGATGAACTTGCACAAAAACCCTGTTTAGATTTGATTCAAGTCAGGAGGAAACCCGCACAGAATCAGACGTCTGACCTTTAAATCAGACATCTTAAAGTGGCCTTCCAGACGTCTGATGCAATAGTTAGACGTCTGATAACCCTGTCAAATGTAATCATTATCCTGATTTCGGCCTGATTCTCTTGGACTTTGTTCCCAACGGCTATAGAACCTTTCCTAAGCCTTCCAAAGCCTTCCTAAGGCCTCTATAAATAGAGGGGAGCCTTTACACACCTAGAGACACCAAGAGAAACACAAGATACACTTGGATACACTTAGCTACACACTTTCACACTCTTTTGTGTCCAGAAAAGATCTTGCTCTCCAAGCTTAAGCTCCATTCCCTTGAGAGCATCAAGCTTCGCGCACCCGCTCTCCCGCCGTTGTTCACGAAAGCAACATTGCGCCGTTGCGTGGCTCACGCACCCGTGTCATCGTCGACGCACTCCTTGCAAAGGGGAGTTTCCTAATTCGTATAGAAGCTTAGGTTTATTACTTTGTTAGCTTTATAGGTTTGTTGTTTATTTTATCTTTGTCCTTTCGTTGGGTATTCGCTTTGCGAATTCCCGTCTCCTTCGTGGGACAAAATCCTTCTCGTGGAGAGAAGGGGTTGAGGAATGCTACCCTCGTACTTGTAGCGTGGTTGTACTGAGGTTGAATCACCCTCGTTTTAAAGTGATTTGGTTAGTGGATTTGATCAACTAGGTTGATCGGAAAATCCTAACTCGAGAGGGTTAGGTGGTGGTTTTCACCCGGTTTGGGTTTCCACCTAAAAATCTTTGTGTACTTTGTGTGGTTGTCTATTCTGTGATATTGTTTATATTTATTTCCGCATTTTATTACGTCACCCTCCTAATAGGGCAGAACCTTCAGTTCTTGTTTCCGCTGTACTTTTCTTTTCCTACAGCTCATATTATGTTATGAATGTTGTTCTACCGTTGTGGTGGTATATACTGTAGTGGTTTCTTTCCTTACTGCTGTATTTCCTTACTGTTAGTTATATTCATGTTGAATGTGGTTTATTTTACTGCTCTTTTGGTTACTTCCTCGTTGGACGACTAGGTCTTGGGATTAGTCGAGTCGGTCCGGTTCTCGTGTCTCGTAGGGACTTGGGAATCGGGTCGTTACAACCATAAATCTCATCTTCAATTTTGACAATTTCCCAAGTAAAAACTCACCCAAGTTTTTATCCTTAACATCTTGGAGCCAATTCAACAAATATTTATTAAGATCATCGATCATTTCAATCAAAGGCTCTAATTTTTCAATGCAAGGTGTTGGCTGAGCTTCTAAAGATTGAATGGTGTTCCATAAGTTAGCCAGCACCCTATCTTGGACATGGTTCAACTAAACCAAATGGTTTGATTCAGGGTTCGGTGGGTTTAGGTTCAATCCAGGGGAGTCAAGGAATTGAGGTTCTTGGTGCCCTCCCTGATAATAGGTCACTTCAGGTTGTTCAAAGGGGGGTGGTGACCTATATGCAGTGTAATCCTAGGGAGGGTTAAAGTTGTAATCATTATATCCTTCTTGATTGTAGATCATATTAGGTTGTCCATAGGCAAGTGATCATCTATAATCGGTGTAGCTCGAAGAAGGAAAAAAATTAAAATCATGGTGTCCAGGGTTAGACCTTTAACACAGAGGTCCGGAATTATATCCCCAATCAGGATTATCCCAACTAGTAGATGGGTGAGAATAAGTCTGGTTGGGATGATAATAATCTTGGGAATAAGTAGTGGTAAAAGGGTAGGAGTAGACATGCGAGTAGGATGTGGAAGGATCCATGACGAAATAAGGGGAAAAGAAGGGTGCCCTGCAATACAAACAATCAAACATATCCTTAAGTTGGATAGCCTAAAGATCTACAGGCTCCCAGAACCCATCTTGAGATGAAAGGAATGATTTGGTCTACTTTTCGATCAATCCAACCAGTTAGAGGAAGGGATTTGGGAGAAGGTTCTTCCCTTGGCTTTCGCCTTAGGTTCCTTTGATACCCCCAACCGCGGTCATTTGACACTGCTCCCTTAGCCTGACATCAGATTGAACGGTAGAAGCAGATTAATCGAAAATAATCTCGATTTAGGCCCCGAAGAGCGACTCCAATTCTTAAGGCCAACGCCTACTCTATTTTTAGTTAGGCTTAAGTTTGAATGTGCTTAGGAATGTGATGGACCCTTTATCTGGGTTGTGAAATGACCCTTCCCAAGGGTTGTTCAGGAATTCTCGGAATGGTGGGGGTGTTACTGTAATTTTAAACCCCTTGGATTTTAATTTTGGGCTTTGTGGGAATAGGAGGGTTCCGCGAGGTCAACTTTGCAAAAACCCCCATGCCCATGCCCCTAAACCCCATGCCCATGCCCCTAAACACCATACCCCACCATACCTCACCCCCATACCCACGACACCCATACATCTGCCCCATTCCTCCCCATACTCCACCGTACCCCATGCCTCACGCCATCCCTTCCCCCATGCCTCCCACATCCATAAACCCCCCCCCTCCTCCATTTGCTTGCCACACAGCAAGCCAAGAGGAGAAGGAGAGGGAGATCGAAGAGTGAGAGGAGCACGGAGGGGAGGGGTGCGTGTGGGAGAGGAAGGGGAAGCGCCTGGAGAAGCTGTTGCTGCAGGGGTCGCTGCTATTGCAGCGGAATGCAGGGGAGAGAGAGAGAGCTCGCAAACAATTCTGCGAAGTCATTTTTTCGCAAAATCAAACATCTGGAAAGACCATCAGACGTCTGTTCAAACGTCCAAAGGTAATACCAAATGTCTGATAAGGCATAATTTTTTATTATTCTTCTCTACCGAGTTCTGACCGTACATGCGCATGTCAGAGGTTGGGAAGGTTAGTCGATGAGAGGACCGAGGCAATTTTAGACGTCCAAGAGTGTCTCCAGACGTCTGAAGACAACCTCAGACATCTGCACGAAGTTCTAGATGTCCGAAAAAGGTGCCCTGAGCAGGGTGAGCCTCTAAGTTCATTTAAGACGTCTGGAATTCTTCCTAGACGTCTCATTTTCGTCAAGGTTGGTGTTCTTGGGCCCGTTCAGGGCCCAAATGGAGTCAGATTTCCGCAAACAAAACGTCATTGGATTCCATTCGAGTTTCTCTACGTAATGATATAGTGTCTATGCATTTTGAGCTCGTTTGACCTGTCGGTCCATGTTGTAGGTCCCCAATCTGTAGAGTATACGGGACCTTCGGTGACGTCAGGAGCTACCGTACGAGCTGACATTCCACCTGGTTACCCTAGAAGAGTGGTTTTCATCTTAATCCCAAAGTTGATAATTAAATTACATGTGTAGAATTATTTGAACCCTAGGTTGTGAGATGAACCCTAGGATTGAAAAGAAACAAATGCATGCTACTTTAGAATATATTCGATTGAACCCTAAGTTGTGAAATGAACACTAGGGTTGGAAGAAATGTATGTGTAGTTAATGAATGATTGAGTTATCCTGATACTTCCTAAAAAGAAATAAATTATGAGTTTCCTATACTACCTGTAATGAACCATGTCATGAAGGGAAATACATACCTGTACTGAGTAATTAATGGTAAAATTTCAATTGCCTATTCTACATGTAACGAACCAGATATGGAAATAAGAAAGTCCATGTGCGAACCCTACGGGGAATTTAGAAAGAAACCAAGAATACTGTAGTACGGAAAATCTGATGGTTTTAGAACATGTTACCTACTGGCGGCTGTTCGGACTTCGTTAACGGAAGTGCGCTGGCCCCCGTATACTGAGGAGAGCAACTATCCCTCTAGTGTGGAAAGTGAGCTAGCCCTTATGTACGCGGTATCAAGGAGAGCGACTGTCTTACGTACGCAGTACCAAGGGAGCCACTGTCCTTTTAGTGTAGAGGAGAGCTAGCCGGCCCTTGGGTTGAGACTCGAGGTTAGGACTAGTCACTCTACACCGACTCCTGTTTGGCCCTTGCGTACGTGGTACCGAGGTGAGCTACTTAGTGTAGGGAGGGAGCTAGCCGCCCTATGGAGCTCGGGGTTAGGATTGCCACCCTACACCGACTCTTGTTAGGCCCCTATTTTGTTCTGAGAGGGCAAGGCAGTGTGCTGTACCTTTAGGCGTACTTGCTAGCGGAAATGACTGACCGCGCGTCACTGCGGAGTAGCTACCTGTGCGCTTACCGCGTGTACCGTAGTCACCACTACGTCGCGATTGTGACCTCGAGGTGGTAGATCGGGTGTAGGACTACCACGGGAGACTCTCTCGACCAGGAGAGTGCCACGTGTACATCCTGCATTGCAGGAAAACTACAAGTGAGATCTTAATTGAGATTGTTCCCTTAGGGACCAAGAAGATTTAGCAATGTTATGGATCCTGATTAGTGTACTCGACTTAGAAACGCATAAATGAGATAAACAAAAACAAATGATAATGAATAACGGGCAATGTATGATTAGCTAGTTACTTGTTTAATTATGTTTAGTTGCATGTAAATGACTTAACTACCACTCTACTCAGCGTTAGCTGATCATGAATTTTTATAACTATGTTTAGGTTAGGCATTTGAGCAGCTAGCGCCATCGACTGCTGAGGGCGCTAGGCCCAGTCGAGCCGAGCCGTAGTCCTTCCTTCTTTTCTACTGTAGAGTTTTGTTAGTAGTGAGTAGCCTGTAGACTGTTCTGTTATATTTGGTTATATTCCTACCAATTTCTGTTGTGATGGCTATGTTCGAAACTGTACTTTTCTGCTTGTTCCATGTTATATCCTTGAGATATACTGTTCTGTTTCCTTTACTATCTTTTACATACTTTTTGCTTCGTTACATTGCACATGTGGTTGGGGAATTAGTATACATTTAGTTGTTTCTCGTTGGATGCTTGGGTCTTGGGGTTTGTCGAGGCAAGCTATTCTCGGGTTCTGTAGGGAGCCAGGAACGGGTCGTGACAGGTTGTGCCCTTAAAGATTAATTGAGATGTGTGAGTGAGTGCACAACAAGGGTTTTAAAGCAAGATTATTTGAATAAGTGTATTTTAGAGTTCAAATCTTACTTAAGTAGCTTTTAGGGTTTGAACTAAGGTGAATTCAATCAAGTTCAGGAGGCACACCAGGATTTGCAAACACAGGTGAAGATGTTTTGCTTTGAAATCAAAATAAGATGGAATGCCTAGTACTGACCTAAAATGTTAACTCTAATGAGCAACCTACTTGATGAGTTGTTTTTAGATGAAGTGGTGTGGCCCAAACAACTCAAACAATTAGCCCGATGCACCATTGAATTAGGCACACAAGTGGTTACCTAGTCCGATTTCTACTCAATTATGTGTTCGTTTGCGTGTACTGGTTCTAGAGATCGGGTTACCTGTTGAGTATGAAAAATCAGAAGAGGTTGTGTACCTCTGTGGGATTTTTTTTTAGCTTTTTTTTAATAAGTGGAGGGTGAGGTGGGTGGAGGTGGCAACGAAACAACCAGAGCTAACCTTAGGGTTTTTGCAAGCTCCTAGGTTAATTAGGGTTTGTGTTATTAGGTGGTGGAATGAAATCTAAAGGGTAGGTGGTGAGGATATACTTACAAACCCTTCAACGACACTTTGCTCCAATCCACCACTTCCACCCTTGAGAGAGTAGCTGCATTCACAATAAGAATGGAAACAAGTGAAGTAAAGATAAGCAAGGCAAAAAACGTGGGAAATCAAGGAGCGTCGCCTCCCCTTCAACGGCGCCAAAATGATTAGCGGTATTTTGTATGCTAAAAAGATTGAGTTTGAAACGCGTCGTTGTTGTGCGTAAAAATCTGCTATCAAATAAAATTTATAACCGAAACTCTGGTGAGTTTCGGATCGAACATGTGGAGGCGAACGTTTGATAAAAAATTGCATTTATAATTATTGTCACGAAGTAGATTAGCTAATTGAATTAAATCTACACTAGTTATCTACCTAAAGAATAAAAAATAGAAGGAGAAAGAATAATGCAAAGAAAAAAGAAAAAAAGAGAACCAATATTTTATAGCCAAATGCTCATTACAACTAATTTCTACACTAGAAAGCTGGAAATCTACACTAGAAAGAAATAAAAAGAGAAGGGGGTGATAGCATTCCTCACTTTTTTTTTAAGAAAAAAAAAAGAGAGAAGGGGGTGAGATGTTATCCTCCTTGATGGCTGCTTGGAGGATGAGTCGCGTTAACGAGTGCTTGGACGATGGGGATGGGATGTTGGACGAACGAAAACAAGGCTGGAGGACGGAGGATGGAACAGGGCGGCATCGCAGAGAGATCCGCTTCCCAAACGACAGCAAGAGGACAACCACATGATGCTTCATGAAGGGGGTGAGAAGATGGAAATTTATTTTACTCTAGCTCTAATGGAGCATCCCAGGTATGGGACCAGCTCGTAGAGCTTTGGAGGGGGTAACCGAAGAAGAGAAGGGATGCTTAAATGAGTAGTAGGGGTGCCCTTTTTATAGGTGTAAGAATTGGTGGCACCACGGACGTCGAATTGGATTGATTTATGCATCGTTGAGCTGCGATTGTTGATCTGAATCCATTTGTGTAGTCGGATTTGGCATATGAGGTTTGGATTGGCGTCACTTTATCCCTTGGCCTTTGATCTTTCTTGGATTGCATAAAGTGTTACGAGACTTTGATCAAGGTGATTTTGGAGGCGTTGGACTCTGATCATCATCTTGATTAGATTCATATAGTCAGATTGTCAATCCTAGGCCCTAAAATAAATCTCATTTTCTCCTTGCCATAAAAAGACGTGAATTAACCTATAATTTATATAAACTATTCTAAATGCAGAATGATGCATGCTATGCAATATTTATAATGTGGAATGCATCTATAAGGTTACGAACATGCATAAATAGGCATTTTAACCTAAATAGATGTGTATACATCACGTCGCTACTTACACCGTCAAATTTTGGCATCGATTGAAAGGCTTTTGTCGTTGATTTTCAACCGACGGCAAAGATAGAGTATGTTGCAGTGGAATTCCTCGTAAAATTGATCAATTTCAAGAACTTATTTTAAAATATATAGATGTGCCCAACCTCTGTCATTTTCTAAAATTGCCTTGTACTCTGTATAAAGAATCGACCTCCTTCTAATATCAAAAACTGGCAAACATTTTTCATTATTGTCATTGTATTCCCCCTCATAGTTCCTTTGAAGTTTATTAAAGTGGTTGTTTTATTCATGTACATAGAGGTAAAATTTATACACTCCTCTACGAGATAACCTTCTACAATTAAACTTTCTGACTTTGCCTTGTTCAAAACATAATCTTTAAGCTTTTTCAAAAATCACTCCACGGAATACATCCATCTGAATGGTATAGGTCCACCAATTCTCGTTTCATTTGCAAGATGCAACATGAGATGAACCATTACATCGAAGAAGACTGGGGGAAGAATCTGTTCCATCTTACAGAGAGTAATGACTATTTATTTATCCCAGTGATCCAGTGTATCATTTTGTAGCATTTTCGAATAAATAGCTTAAAAAAATCTATTCATCTCTTTGAATGAATCAACAACTGGTTCAGGCAATATCCCCGTATTACCAGTGGAAGCAATACTTCCATATAAACATAGGAGTCATAACTTTTCAAGTTAGATATCTTTTTTTGCCCTTCATTCACATAACGAGAAAGTTGTAATGAAAAATCATCTGGCACCTGAATTTCCTTTAAGAAGGAGAACAATCTACTCTTCTGGTCCTGATTCAAGTTGTAAATAGCAGGTGGGAAATAAACATCCTACTGATGAATATGCAGCTCCGAACGTATCCCCTAACTCTTCATATCTTTTTTTATTTTCACCGTGTCCTTTGGATCATCGGTCAGATTTAATACGTTTAAGATGTTATCCATCACATTCTTTTCAATGTGTATAATATCTAAATTATGACGTATTATAAGATCTTTCCAGTATGGCAGCGCCATAAAGAAAATGCTTTTCTTTCGAAACCTAGAATTTCTCAAGGCCGTCTGGTCTTGTCTAAATGGTCGACCCAATCGTATCTCACCTATTTTTTGTAATCTCTCCATTATAACCTGACCTAGCAACCTGATAGAATCTGTATTTAAGTTTATTATTTATATTTTTCTTTGAATATCGACACGCCCTACCATCTAATTTACCCCTAAAAGGTGACGTTCGCCATCTATGTTAAATGGTAGAAATCTACAATGCCCTAAGCAACAGAACCTCTTACTTTCCGGCAGTTGTAGGTGATGGGTAACTTCCATAGAAACTGGGCAAGCAAGCTTTCCTTTAGTGCTCCAACCTAACAAATTTGCATACGTCGGAAAGTCTTTTACTATCCATAATAGTGCTGCATGCATATTGTAGAATTCTGTCTTTTCTGTATCATACGTCTTTACACTGGTGTCCACAACGATTTTAGTTCATCGATTAATGGCTTCAAATAAACATCTATTGCATTTCCTGGTTGTTTTGGATCGGGAATTAATAGGGCCAGTATCATAAATGACAATCTCATACACAACCAAGGAGATAAGTTATAAGTGACTATTACCATTGTCCATATAGAGTACGATGGGTACATACTCTTAAATGAGTTGAATCCATAGCTTGTAAGATCCAACCATGTATTCCTTGCTTCTAAAGTGAATGAATTATTTCTTTCGTCAAATCTCTTTCACTCCTCTAAATTAGAAGATGACGTATTCTTCCATCTTGACATTTAGAATCTTAGTGCCATGTCATCCATCGTGCAATTTTAGTTAATATAAAAAGACGTTGAAGCCTAGATGTCAATGGAAAGTAACGAAGAACCTTTTGCGGTTGTTTTCTCTTACTTTCAATTTTACCTTCCTTATATCTCTCATGTTCACATTCAGGACAGTTACTCAAGTTTGCGAATTCATTTATGAAAAGAATGCAGTCATTCGGACATGCATCGATCTTCTAACAGCCCAAACCATGCTTAAGAATCTATTTTCTTGCCTCGTACCATGAAGTTGGAAAATCATTAGGGTTATTCAACAGCTCAGTAATAAACTGAAGTATTTCTGACATGAATTTAGCACTAGCTTTGTTCATAACCTTCAGTTAAAACATCTTCAATAGAAATGACAACTTAGACATTCGCGTAACACCGAGAGCAATAGGATCCTTAGCCTCCTTAACAACATCATAGAATGGATCACAATTGAACGGATCTTCCTCATTTGTATTTATATCCTCTCATTCTCTCATCTCGTTCAACATTTCTTGTATTTCTTCACCTTCACTATCAAAAATGTCCACGTTAATCTCTTCGTCAACAGTGTTTTCATTGTTTATAACTTCCTTGGTAAATTCCTCTCCATGAGTTACCCAAGTAGTGTAATGCTGCCGCCACCCATTACAAATCAAGTGCTCAAGCACAGTGTTATGGTTATGTAAGTAACCATTTAAACATTTTCTGCATGGGTAGAAGATATTATCGACTTGGTCTCCTTACCTAAATATCTTCCTATCGTTATCAAAGGCCCAATCCATAAATGAAATTACTCCATCCTTATATCTGATGTAATCTGAGCCTCGCAATCCAATCCAAGATTTATCCATTATAACCTAAAATTTAATGTAAACAAATCACTTATTAGGAAAGGAAAGGACTGAATGATGTATATCTTGATTAAGATTTTCACTTTATAGTCCATCCTCAAAGATTTGATCATAACTTAGGTTTGCTCGTTGTACGTAACCTTTATGCAGTGAAATTTCGACAGTATCTCCCTACGCTTCTCCAGTATACCTCCCAATACTAACCTTAGCTAGATTTCCTTTAACACCCAGTTACGGGCACCGCAAGAAACTAGATAAGATTAGCTGGTATACCGGAGAAGAGCAGGAAGAATCAACCAAAATTTCGCTACACAAGGTTACATGTAATGAGTAAACCTAAGTTGTGATCAAATCTTCAATAACCTTCTTTAGTTCGATACTTTACCGAACTAAAGTCGATTGAGTTTTATGACATGCTACAAAGACAAACACATCATGGATGTAAGTGAGATATACATACACTTTCTGCATTATCTGTATAACATGATCATAGGTCTTGACGGGTGAGTAATTTAACACAATTTGACTTGGAGGACTTTTACCCTAGGGGTTAAAATACCTAATGTTTGGACTCGCGTGCATATATCTTCTTTAGCAAGTGTGTGTATCTAAAAATAACTAATTTGAACATTAAAGAAATTCAACAAAAAATTAAAATCACTCAATTAAATTAAAAAAATTGAATGTATATATACCTCCAACTACTACAGCCTTCGAGTATGCCTGAGATTGATAGCCTGCATTTTCAAAAGAAAAATTAATTAAATAACAAATTATAATCTTAAATGTTAATAACGCATATATTAACATAAGTTACAAATTAACGAGAAGGAGGAGGACGACGAGGATGAGGAGGAACGACAGTATGAGGATGACAAAAGGAGGATAGGAGGAAGGGAGTCTTCTCGTTCTTCTTCGCGAAGTTAGGAGGAGGGCTGGAGGAGACAAGGAGGAGGGTAGGAGGAGAGGAGGGCAGAAGGATAGGAGGAGGGCAGGAGGAGGAGACAAGGAAGAGGAGGGCACCCCATTAGATGTCTGATCACAAAATCAAATGACATCTGATGGTTACCTGCGTGTTCGACCTAGCTACACTGCACACAACTCGACTCTAATTGGTAGGGAGGGTGGGAAACGACTGTAAAACATGATCTAAACCCATATCAACCTGCCCAAACACTTGGAGATCACTTTAATCACCCCAAACATACATCAAAGACTCTCTACCAGTAACATGCAATACACCATTTAACTAAGGGTAGACCACCTGCACTACCATCGCAAAATCCACACATTTTAGGGGAAATCCATACTTTCACCTCCAGCATTTCCCTTAAAGTGCGAAACTAAACATTCACTATGAGATTAAAGCCCTACCTCAAGGTTTAAAGTGATTGGCTACTACAAATGTTTCGCTTCTCTTCCTCTTCAAGCTGCAGCAACCTACTTGTTGTAGTCCATTCCTATAGCAACAACCACTCCAAAGTGGATCCAAAATTAGGTTCCTTACTCCAATCTGAGGGCAAAATGACATCCTGATCATCCTCTTCTCTCTAGACATGCATGCAGCCCCTCTCTTCTTCCGATCACACAAGAAGAAGATATCCCAAATGAAGAATGAGGGCCTACTTTGTTGCGTAAGTTGAATGGAAGAGCTACAAGGTGATTCTTCTCCTTAAATCTTAGACCTTCCTCCCCTTTGATTTATCCTCTTCCTAGTTGTTGAAGCCCTAAACTAGAGTAGGCGGGGAGGGCAGCAGGAGTAGCTGGATGGGGGCGGGGAGGACAGGAGGAGGTGGAGGGGGGGTGGGGGTAGAGGATGTGGAGGAGGGGGGCAGGAGGTGGAGGTGGATGGGGACGAGGAGGGCAGGAGGAGGAAGGGAGCAGGAGGGAGAGGTGGTGGTGGGGGGGGGGGGGCAGATGGCAAGGAGGAAGGGGGCAGAAGGCAGAGACGGAGGGGGGGCAGAGGACTAGGAGGAGGAGGCCGAGAGGGGACGGTGAAGAGGTGGAGGTGGAGGGGAGGCGGAGGAGAAGGACGTCGACTGATTTGGATTTTACGTGATTTTATAAATGTGGGTTTTTGTCATTCAGACGCGTAAAATTGATCAACTTTGAAATTTTATAATACCTAGATAGTGGAGTATCTAGGGTCGTCCAAGGCGGCCAATTCCTTAATCATAAAAAATAATTCTCTCTCTTGCCTTTCAAATCAACACATGTATTTTTGTATTTTTGTTATGTTGTTTTTATGATTTTCAAAACAATCGGGTATTCATAAGTGAAGATTACGCTAAAACTATGCCTAGGACAAGGATGAAACCCTCTCTTCTAAGCTCACCCTAGGCAAGTGCGCCTAGGGTAATTAGAAGAGGAGAGTGTGGAGCACTAATTAACTAAAAGTATAAAAAACACATTAAGCTAGAAAACAGAAATTGGAAGGCAATTGAATTTTGTATTACTAGTAATTAGATTATAGGTAGAGGAATGCTTCTACAAGAAAAATAGTAAACTACTAGCTAATACAAAAACAAGATAAAGAAGAACAGGAGATCCTCTGTAAAAGCTTGGATAGCCCTTGCTCCAAGTGTGGTTGCCCCACACTTAAAAATGGGTGCTCCTTGACTTCTTCTTGATGTAGTCCTCCACCAAGCTCTCTCCTCAAGGTGGGCATCAACCATCTTAAGGTTCCTCCTCTGCCTGGCCATCCCGTGTATGTATATGACCTCCTCCTTGGCGTGGCGCAAGGGAGAAGAAGGAGAGGAAGAAGGCACCAAGGGGGCGGGTAGGTTGCCCCCTTGATCTTCTTCTCTGCTTCTTCTTCCTTGGCGTGGAAATATGGTGGAGTAATGGTGGACCTAACTAATGGAAGAGATGGTGATATGGTGGTGTTTAGATAGGATATATATAGAGTAGGTGAGGGGTTGGTTGGCTGGGCTTAGGTGTAGGGCTACGATTAGGTTTGGTTGGTAGTTAAGGGTGGTTATGGGAATCCTAGGGTGTAGGATAGTTGGTGCCATTCTTATGGATGTAAAGGGGTGTAGTTATGGGTGGTTAAGGGTTAGAGAGGCACATCAAATTGGCGCCAAAGGTGGAGCTTCTAGAAGGGTCTTTGATGGCTCCAAAACAAGGAGGGTTGGGATGTGTTTGGTGGTGGATGGATGGCTAAGATGCAGGGAGAGGTTGGCGCCAAAATCAAGGTGGTTGAGGGGTGGTTTTTGGCGCTAACTTCGGTGTCTCTTGGTGGAGGTTATGGGGTGAAGAGGTGTGGTGGTGGTGGCACCAAGTTGGGGTAGGAGTAGGTGTAGGTAGGTAGCTTACTTGGTGGACTAGTTAGGTGGTGAGGTGGATTTAAGTTGGGTGAGTTAGGGTTAGGTTTTTTGGTTCCATGGAGGTGGACTTAGCTAAGCTTAGCTAGCTTAGCTAACAGGGAGTAGGGTTGGAGGCAGATGGAGCTAAGGTTTTGAGGGAGAGGAGCTAGAGGAAGCTGTCTTGAGCTGCACTAGAGTTGGTGGTTGTTGAAGAGAACTTTAAGGAGCTATCTTAGCTGACTTAGCCTGCTAGTTCTTTTCTAGTTGCTAAGCCAAGCTAAGATGAGCTGGCTTCTGCTGATATGAGCTGAGGTGAGCTGGGTCTAATTTTCCCAGAGAATACCTAGCTAGCTTAGGTCAAGTAGCTCAGCTTAACTAAGTTGAGCTAAGTTGAGCCTCCGGGAGCTGGACTTGATAAGGTGAAGGCTTGAGGCGGTCTGCATTTTAGCAGATACCCGGGAGCTGTTGTGTCTTTGAAAGTTTAGGTCCTAAGTAAAAATTTTTTAATGTTGAAAATGACTTTTACCCGAGTAATCCAATCTTAATTCTTTTATAAATAGCATGTAGTTTTTGCTAGGGACTAGCAAAAGATGGACATGGGGGTGTGATGTGCATACATCTAAATAGCCAAAAATGTCTATTAATGCATGTTCTTAGTGTTATATTAGCATCATGCATTGTAAATATTGCATAACATGCATAATCATGCATTTAGGTCAAATTATACAAATTGTATAGTAATTGTCTCTTTTTATGGCTAGGGACAGGGCAACTTTTAATTAGGGCTTTGGATGAAAGATCCAACCGTATGGATCTAATCAGGGCAATGACGGGAGTTCAACGACTCCAAGATCGCCCTGATCGGACATCCGTAGTACCAGATATAGTCCGAGGAAGCCCAGAGATCAAGGGCCAAGATGGTGTTAATCTACACTTCAGGCGATAAATCCGACCACACGAATGGGTTTGGATCGAGGATCGCAGCCTAACAGAGCGAAAATCAGTCCAATCCGACATCCGTGGCACCATCTACAACACAAAAAAGATGGACGGTCATGATGGTGCAATGTGGCACCATCGTAACCATCCTCACCTGGCCGCCCCCCCTTCACTCAACTCCTGAAGGAGTGCCTGGCACGAGATCTCGACCGTTGGATGAAGATCCAATGGCCAAGATTAGCCGCGCGCAAAGAAGCGCCGCACCTCAAACCGCTGCGTAGTGCAGCAGTTAAGGTGCTATGCTTGTGAAGCGTGCGTGTTCGAGCCGTCGTGAAGCGCCTCCTATCGTGTGGATGCACGCGATCTCGACCACGCGATCAGCTATGAGTGGCCCGGATCGTCCAATCGGGTGCACGTGCGGGTGGACGCCCCAGCTCATGCCTGATCGCACGCGCTGGTGCGCGAAGCTGAAGCGGGTGAGGACGACTTTAAGCCGTTCGATCTTGAGATCGAACGACTAATATTGTGAGGATGTGGGCAAGCATTGAGCGTGTAGAAGGTGAGGAGGCGGGCGTGCGCGCGAAGCTGCTGTGACGTGGGGTCTTTAGTGACACTTAAATCCGTCACTAAAGACTCCCTCATTTAATGTTTTAACTGTGTAATGACCAAATTACCCCCAATCCTTGCAACTATAAAATGAGACCTCTACCCTACAAATTCTCATCCCTTCACCTCTCTCCCTCTCCAAAGCTTAAGAGAAGCTTGTCCCACACCCGGGATGCTACTCTAGAGCCAAATCCAAGTTTTCTCGCCCTCGTTCTGAAAGTGGATCTCACGATGACGATGACGTGCTGCCTCGTTCCCGCTTCTTCCTACTTCGTCCTCCTTTCTCCCGCTCCGTCCTCCATCTTGCAGGCGTCCCTCCATCCGACTCGTCCTCCAAGCATTCGTCGAGGAGGATAACATCTCTTTCTCTTCTTTTTATCGCTTTCTAGAATAAAATTTTCCACTTTCTAGTTGTAAAGACAATATTATTATATCAAGTGATTGTTATCTCTCTTTATCTATCTCTCTCTTATTGTTTATATCAATTCCATTCTAATTATCTCGCTTTCAAACAAAAATACAAAAAAAAATATAATCGCGGATTTTAGATTGACGTATCCTCCCTGTGTTCAACACGGAATTTCTTTGCAAATTTCGGTTAAATTTATCTGTTGACGGATTGCTTCGCAAATCGAACTACAACAATAGGTTTTCAAAATCCAATTCTGATCGCGTAGTTTTCCGCTATCAACAGGTTAATATTGGTTAGATCTAAGTAGGCCTGTCAAAAGGACTTCGACTTGTTAGGATTGGCTTGATAAGGATCCATGAATAACGCTCGATGAGCTATATATTTAGCTGAATCTCAAAAACATTCAGGCTTGATAAGTTATTAAGCCAAGCACAAACCAAGTTGCACTTGGCTCGATAAGGACTTGGGCCTAATAATACATATATACATACATACAAGTATACAGATATATATAAAATTTCCTCATATCCCCTTTCCTCTCCCTTCTCCATCTTACCATAAAAAACACATTATATATGTTAAATAAATCCATAGTAACAAGGGGATATTTATCTAATTTTTCTTCGACCCCACTAGAAAAAAGAAAAAGAAGAAAACCCTCTTTCCTTCCCTTCCTCCCATACCACCAAAACAATTCCTAATCTCCTCTAACCCTTGTAGTACATTATGCTTATGACCTAATGTATAAAGATACTTTTATTATAATGTGTGACACTTGATACATTATTGATCGTGTATGTTTTGTTTAATGTAATTTTTCTATTTTCTATATTTATTGTTGTTAAGACCCGTGCCATAAAGCTCTTTAAGACGTCTGGGACTTGGGTCAGACGTCTGGTCAGATGTCTGGACACCTTCCAGACGTCTGGAAATCAATTTTTGCATGCGTACGTCTTCGAGTTTGCGCGCGTGCTGCACGCAGATTGTGCATAGACGCCTTCTTCTCTTTCTTCTTCCCTCGTCGGCTTGCGGAGCCTGCGCCCCCCCCCCCCCCCCCCCCCCCCCCCCCCGTGCCTACATATACCCCTCCTCTCCCTCACGCCACCTCACTCCCATCCACCTTCTCCAGCAAGAGCGAGAGTAGCAATTGCTGCCGAGTGCAGCGACGGAGAGGAGAAGGGCAGCGAGAGAAGGGAAGAGAGGAGAGTGCACGAGCTCGTCGGAGAAGCTCGCGGTTGGTCGGGCATGTGTGAGGCAGAGTGTTGTGTTAGGGAGGTTTCCTCGACGTTACTACAGCTAGAGCAGCGGACGAATGAGCACGGCGTAGCTGCGCGTAGCAGGAAGAAGACGAATGAGCATCTGATTCTGGGATTTTTCCCAGAATCAGACGTCTGGAGTTACATCCAGACGACGCAGATGATGTCTAGAGGAAGCTCTAGACGACTAAGAGGTACATCCGCGCCATGCAGGCCGTTCCGCCGAGGCTCTGATACGTGCCGTGTTGAGAGATTTTTGCGTGCGCGCGTAGGATTCGCTTCGGGAAGGTGCGGGACACGCCCTCCCACGCGGTTCAGACGTCTGGTTGAGGCACCAGACGACGAAGAGCGTCTCCAAACGTCCGGAGAGATAGTCAGACGTCTGGAACTAGGCCCAGATGGTTCAGCAGGATCCCTGGACGTCTGAGGAGTAGCGCGGAGTGAGGTATGATCTAGACCCCTTTTAAGACATCTGGAAGGTGTTCCAGAAGTCTGATTTAAGTTTGGATTGTCGTTTTTGACCCATTTAGGATCCGTTTGAGGTCTGATTTCCGTGTTTAAGATTCCGTTCTTCTTCGTATAAGTTCCTCTACCTGTTGGAATTCTTTTTATCATGTTCTGAGTGGTTTCTGTGGTTGATCCTTGTGTTAGGACCTTGTTCTGTTGTGGAGGCACGTGGACTTGCCGATTAAGCCCCCATTACTCCCAGTTCTATAGGTAGAGTGGCTTCCTTTAGTTAATTACAACCATAAATGCATAACTGGAATAAATGATAGATCCTAGGGTATGGCATGAATCCTAGGACCAGAAACACTAGATTGAATGATAGATCCTAGGGTATGGCATGAATCCTAGGACTAGAAACACTGGAATGATTGTATTGAATGCCTGAATTACAGTCTTGGATGAGTAGATAGAATAATAACAATTGCCTGTAATTGGATAACAATTGCCTATAAATGTATAGTACTGTTGTTAGTAACTGCTACATGTAATACCTGTTGTTTGAAATTAAATACGAGCTGCTTGTATATAAGTTGGAAAAGAAAGATTGAATGTTGGAAACACGTGCTATATGCGAATAAACCTGAAATGATGAAACCTAATATGGCTTGGCCTGAGAAACATGAGCATGAACCCTACGGGGAAGTAGAAGTAGAGCTCCTGGAAATAAATAGAGTGGAACTGGAAATGTGAATGGGGAAGTGTGTTGTCTCATGGGTACGTGGTACCAAGGGGAGCACATATTACCTCTTGTTGTAGAGGGGAGCTTGCCGCCCTCGGTTGAGACCGGGGTGAGTTTGACCACTTTGCACCGACTTTTCTGGCCCTCGCGTACATAGTACCGGGGAGAGCTGCTAGTATAGGAAGAGAGCTAGCCACCCCACGGGACCCGGGGTTCAGCTAGCCATCCTATACCGACTTGTTAGGCCCACTAGGCAAATCAAGGTAGTCAGGCGAGGGTGCGCGGACTGTGGAGGGGCAAGACCTCTGTTTGGTTACTGTGGAGGGGCTAGACCCCTGTTACTAAGAGGGCTATGCCCTATACTGGTTCCATGCTGTGCTTTGGGCTCACCCGTTAACGGAAACGACTGACCGCGTGCCAGTGCGGGGTAACTACCCGTGCATTTATCGCGCGTGCCGTAGTCACCGTTACGTCTGTCAGCGACCTTGGGGTGGTTGACTAAGGGTAGGACCACCACGGGGGACTCTCCCGGCCAGGAGAGCACCACGTGCTACTTCTACTCTTTGGAAAAGACTGCAATCAAGATCGTTCCCACGAGGAACATTCGAGATCAAGAAAAGACCTGATAAATAAACCAAGTGATGAAAGAAAGAATAATTAGTTAAATAAAGAAAGAACTTGAAAACAACAGCTACCTGTCCACCCTTACTGTTTTTAGTTAGCCGGTTGCCACTCTACTCAGCGTTTCGCTGACGTGTTGTGCTTACAACCTTTTTCAGGTCCAGGTGTTGAGAAGCCAAAGTGTTCCTTTTTGTTGTACCGTTCTGTTGTAGTGAGTATTTTGTTACACTTTTGTACTCTTTTATTGTAAACTTCATATTCCTGTACCTGTTTAAATTCTCTACTGTTGTGGTGGTGTATACTGTAGTAGTTTATTTCTTTACTGCTATATTTTTGTTACTTTTAGTTGCTTGCTTGGTGAATGTGGTTTATTTTACTGCTTTTTGGTTACTCCCTCATTGGACGACTGGGTCTTGGAATCAGTCAAGTCGGTCCGGTCTCGTGTCCTGTAGGGATTCAGGAACCGGGTCGTAACAATTATCAAGTAACTTTGTTATTTAAGAATTTATATTTTGTATATCAAGTCAAAGTGTGGACCCTCAAAGCTTGGACTTGTAAGTTAATGGGCTTGTTAAAGAGCTCAAGCCCCAATGGGTTAAACTGGAACAAGACCTTTCAAAACTTATTGAGCTTAAGCCAAGCCTGAATGGGTCTAGGTTTATTGAGCCTGAACTTGAACAAATCTAAGCCCGATTCATTAGGCTCGATACATAACCCTAGACCTAAGGGCGCTTCGTCAATCCTAAACCATTAATATGGCTTACCTTGCCCATGCACATTCTAAACTATGATTAGGCATACTCAACTTGAAAACTCTTTATTATCTCCCTCCTTTCGAAAAGCTCGTGGAAGGTTTAGATAATGATCAAGCCGTATGTAGGAGGTTGGGCTAGGCAAGTTAGTGTCAAAAGATTATTTTCACATATTCTTCTTGACATTAGATTATCCCTCTAGCTCTTTTGATGTGGAGTCTTACAAGCTAATTAAATAGTTCTATTATGCCACTCTTTATACTATCAACCATGGATCACTTCTTTTGGGCATCATAAAACTTTTTGCTAGCTCCTCTCCTTACTTTGCCGTAACTTTTATGCTTTGGACCAAAAATGAAAAAATCACCTTCAACCAAGCAATGCTAACTATTAAGGCAACGAATTAATAACCAGTATGAACAAGTTCCAAGAAGAGCGAAGGATAATTTCATTGTGGAAGTTAACGTTTTCAATGACATGATTAATAATATAATTTTTATGAAGTCAAATATCTACTCCTCCTTCACTGGAATCAAATTGAAACCTACTCAACTAACAAGGCATATAACATTGTTATTTTTGGTATTATGAAATCTTCTTCCTTGAAGTTGATCTGAGTAAGCATTTGCATGGGGAAGTTTCCTTTTTCACTTAGTTACTCTTAGAAGATAAGCTAATCTCATTATACAATATCCGGTGTTGAGTTTTATTCTTAGCTTATAGATATTGTATCCTTTTTGAAAGAGAGTGGAAAAGTTTCTCCTATCTTTTTCATCAATTATTATCTTTTAATTTCTAAACACTATAATGTCTTAACTTACAAATCTTGCCTTTCTTCTCAGTAGATCATTCTAGAAAAGTCTAGTTCATGATCTATTACTTTACAAGAAATTAGTTTATCCATTATCTACTATAGTAATAAAACTTCCGAAGAAATATTATAACAAAAGCAATTGAAAATAATTGAATGAATCAAAATCCAATAATTAAGTTAAACGAAAATTTTTATTGACTTTTTTTGAAACAATATCCTCAAAAATTCTCTTGAAGCCTCTGAGTTTTACTTTGGTCAACCTTGATCTTTACTTGAGATTTCTTGATTTTTCATCTCAACATCTAAGGACTATTGGTGGTTTTAAATTTTGCATTAAGGTATTGAAAGATTTCACTACATCTCTTTTATTTTTTTAATCAATTTCATCATATCATAGGGTTCTTCTTCTTCTTCTTTAGGGTTTTAGACTTATCTATGTTCGGGGTTTACTTGTGGTAGGAGGTTTTAGGTCGATAGTAGTCTAATTTTGTTATTGCAATTGGACTTGTAGTTTTAAAGGCTCTCTTTTAAGAGTAGGTTTCTGATTTTCGTTCAAAGATATTGATATTAAACCTAAACCTATTTTGATCCATGAGTCTAATTATAGTATACATAACTAATGTATTATTAAAGAAAAAATCATATAAATAATTCGACAATTTTAAAATTCTTCTTTTCTAAACTCTATCTAATTATAATCTTCAAATGAGTAAAGTTTCCCATTATTTTATATTTCCTTACTTGAACCATAAAAGATATACTAGGAATAAATTTATTTTACATACATCATGTTATTAATGGCACTCATTCATTCAGTATAAACCTCCGATTAAACGAACTTAAGTTAAATTTTGTATAACCCACGGAGGCTTCAATTTACATAACACTTACCTCTACCTATGATCATGTGATCTGATCCTAAAAGGGTGGGAGGCTTAAAATCTAAACTTAGGTCTATTAGAATATAATTTTCTTTTAATTTTTTTCGATCCAAACACGAAGGACCTATTTTATTTCTCTAAATAAATGAACCTCAATTTCTTTATTCCTTCTGCTGCCGATTTTTATCCTCCTGATAATTTTCCATAGCAAAAGGTACCTACAGGTCCGCCTTGTGTCACCGAACGCCGAGGCCCCGCCAAAGACTTCCTTCCCTCCCTTCCTTCCTCCCACTTTCCTTCCCTTGCCTTCCCTTGGGAACAAACACCGTCATAAAAGGACCGATCCCTACCAAAACCCACCGCTTGCAAGCGAGGGATGGAGGAGCAGGAGGGGGTCACGCCGTTGCCACCGTCCGATCTCCTCGAAGCCGCCGACGACTTCTCTTCCTTTCCCGGTAGGTACACCATCGATACTCCATTTCTACCAACTTCTCTCGCTCTCTTGTAACCGATGCTTCCTCTCGGGTTCCCTTCCCCCACAACGCGAACAGGATTGCAAACCGATGATTCCGTCAAGGAGTTCTTGGATCGCTACCCGCTTCCCCTTTTATTCAGGTGACCTTCAATCCCAAGTCCTACTATTTCCATCAGTACTAGCATTGTTAGATGAAGTGATCTGTTATAGCTTATTGGATGATTCCAGTTACCGAATGACTGGATTGACGAACATCTTCTGCGGATTGATTCGATATAACCACTCTGTCCCTGGCGATGTTGTTATCTTATCGCATTATGTGTAGGATGCAATGTGCATTGTTGGGGACGATACTTTGAGGAATGGATCCAAAAAATGGGCTTCCTATATGCAATGAGTTTCTTCTCCGGGATCAAATTGTATGAAGGTGTTTTCTGAATGACAAAAGTAACTGCTGTTTATGACATAACGGAATTCGTGCTCATGGCCTATCTAAATTAACCAAACCTTGTAGCTCCATTCTTCTTGAATTTCAGATATAATATGGTAATGCCGTTTGTAGTACAAGGACTCAAGGATATAGTGGGACATCAAGTTGTAGAGTCTTTGCTCATGCCCTCAACCAATTTATGACAGATATAAACAATGAAATGGATAACACTTTTTTTTTTTTTTTCTCCTTTTTAAAAGGATTGGACTGATCCATAATTCGTGATATGCTATCTTCGTATGCTCCCTTGGTAAAACTAGCACAAAAACAAAAACACGAATCTACATATTGAACTATCTTTGCCCGCATGACCTCTTGGAAGATAAGAAAATCAGAGGGGCTTGTTCTATGTAATTGATACTCTTGGGGCTTCTACTTTTTTTTTTTTTCTTGAAGTGCGTCATTATTTAGAACCAAGTAAAACTCGTATGCTCTAAAACTACAAATTTGCTAATTTGGGAACGTGGACTATATGTATATAGCATCATTTACAACACAGAAAAGTAAGGCCTTTCTGCTTTGGCAAAAGATCCATAATTAATTTTGAGTCTATAACACTAATTGTGATTTTTTGTCACTAGAGATAGAGGTCTTTCCTTTTTGGTTGTTGACAAAGAAGAATTTGACTGCTCGGCATCATGGTTGATAGCCAGGTTCTCTAATCCTCTGAGCTACATGCTCCCCCCATTGTCTCTATTAGATGTAGTTCTTAGAAATTCCTTTACAAGGAACTTGTCCTTCCCTGACGGGGAATTACATCTCTAGTTAAGGGATGATTCATATAATATTTAAAAATAGATTTCCAAAAAGTAATATTTGGAAATATTTCTTCTTAATTTTGGTTAATGATAGGTTGGAAGGGGGGATAGATTTAGCCATTATGTGATGTATGGCAGGATTGCCCTCTTGCCCCTCTTTTATTTCTTTTAGCAAATCATGCTCAACATATTGCACTTTTCCTGCATGCCACAATGGTTTTATTGGGGGTTCAACCTTGTGGCATCAAGATTCAAAAAGTTGGTATGTGGTATTTGATTGGTTGGGTCACCCATAGAAAGTATACAATATACGGACGAGTATTTGGTTTTGTATATTTTTATTTAAAAAATATAAAATAAATAAACCATCACTAGTCGGTTTAGGTTTTGGATTCAATTGGTTCAAGTTGGAGGGCTTTGTCAGCTCCTTAAGGTTGACGTTGCATCTTCTCCTGTCTGGACGATGGAGGCTAGTTTGGCAAGGGTGTTCGCCGGCAGGTTCTTCGTTTGGGGCACCCAGTTGGTACTAACAGGGTAGAAGTCTGTTAGAGTTGCTTGTGCCTCCTCGATGTATAAGGCCATCAGCCCATCCTTAGTCTGGAACTCTCGTTGCATTTGTTGAGCCATTAGCTGGGAGTTGGTGAAGATCGTAATGTTGGCTACTCCTATCATCTTGGCGAGCTGGTGGCTTGCTAGGAGGGCTTCATATTTGGCTGCATTATTTGTTGCTTTGAACATTAGTCGGATGGCATATTTCTCGACGAAGCCGTTAGGTGAGGCGAGCACTACCCCGCGCTAGTGTTGTTTATGTTTGATCGGACCTCCTAAGTGATCGGAGGGTCTGACTCAATGATTCGGAAACAAGCAATCGTAATGAGACAAAAGGGTTGGTAACCCAGTTCCACCGCGAAGGGTGTACGTCTGGGGGGAGAGCGATGCTCCCAACTATTCACTAGTTAGAAGTGATAATACAATTTTTCTTTTTCTCTCTGATTGCCTGAGGGAGGGCCTTGAGGGCTTCTTTTAGCTATTTATAGTGCTGAGGGTTGATTCTGCCGTAGGATCTTCTGACTGGATACATCTGTTGTGAGGGCATATATGTTGTTAGGCTATTAATTGCAGCGACCATGCCATCATTATTGTTGGTATGGGCGTGTTGGACTTCTTTATTGTCTCCCTGTCATCGGTTGGTACCGGGTTTTTTGGTGGGTCGGGTTTATTTAGACCCGCCTATATTCGGATCTCCTCAGGTGGAGGCAGGTCGAACTTGCTTGCCTACCTTACATTCGGGTAGTCGGATCCCTTGTTGGGCTTCTCGTGGAGTTTTGAGTCCAAGGGCACTTTTTGCCCCTCTTCATATGCCCTACTCTCTAGCTAGTGAATGCTGCTGGCATTTAAAACTCTGTAGTAGTTGATGCCCTCAAATGGTTTCGTGGCTTTTTTGTTAAAGCGGGAGAGCATTTGCAATAAAGCGGGAGTTGCAATAGGCGGCCAAGGCGCCCTTAGTGTTGCCGTCTTTAGAGAGGCGATTCTCTTTACAGATGCGGGATAGTTTTCGCCAACCAATGGGAGGTGGCTTGTTGGTAAAGGGAACTTGGGCAGGTTTGCCCGAGTTTATGACAGCCCTAGGAGGCAGCTTTTAGGCTGGTTACCTACTTTATTGCCGGCTTTAAGAGGCGGCTTTATGCACGTTTGCCTGTTTTTTGCCTGGCTTAAGAGGTGGCTTTAGGCGTGTTCGCTTATTTTGCTGGCCTTAAGAGGTGGCTTTAGGCATGTTTGCTTGTTTTTTCTTGGCCTTAAGAGGCGGCTTTAGGCATGTTCGCCTATTTTTTGTCAGCCTTAAGAGGTGGCTTTAGGTGCATTCGCCTATTTTTTGCGAGGTGGCTTTAGGCTTGTTCGCCTAATTTACTACCAACCTTAAGAGGTGGCTTCCCGGGAGTAAGTGTGACGTATGTGTCACCTTTCGTGAGTGATGGCCAATCATTGCGGGATTTGATTTTTGTCTTGTTGTATGACAAGATTGGCATTAATTGCCGTCATGATGAGCGTAAGGGCCTAAGATACCACGCTTACCAGGGATATGATCGGCATTATTGCTGTGCAAGATATGCGTGCACGAGCATTTAATGTTGGTAATAATTACCGAGGTATCCCTGCCTTTAGGCGGTATGTTTTGAAATCTGTGCCGTATCTGCGGGATTTCTTTTCTTTTCTTTTTTTTTTTTTGAAATTTGTGCCCCGCAAGGGGGAACCACCCACTATGGAGGTTATAAATGGGGGTATGGGGCGTAGTTAATGCCCCACTTGCCCTTGTTGAGCGTTCTTCGACATTGGTGCGATCCCTTTCTTCTTAGGCGAGGTGTGAGGAGGTGCTGTTCTTAGAGCTTCTTTTTCTGGCGAGTGTTGAAGATGCTGTTACATTTGGACTTGTGGGCAAAGGTAAGTCCGCCTCGTCCTCGTCCGGCATTTCGCCTGAGATGAGGGATCTTTACACCTTTGCTCTTGACTCCCGCAGTCGTTTCACTATTAAGGCGTTTCTGAGTGAGTACGAAGCCGATGGAGTTCCGTTTCACCCTTAGGGGTCGTAGACTTGCTTTTATTCGGACGAGTCTAAGGATTCGTTCATCATTTGTAAATGTCATAGAATATGTCCTTCGGATACATTTGAACCCATTTTTGTGTTCATTCCTTTACTACTACCATCTGACCCCCTCATAGCTTAGCATCAATTGTTGGCTGATTTTAAATGCCTTTACTATTGTTTGCCTCCATTATAGATTGTCCCCTCGACTGGGTTTGTTTCGCCTGCTTTTTGGGTTTATGCCCCTTAAGGTTAAGAAGGACAAGTCCCCGTCAGGTATTTATATGCTGTTCAGTTGGCATACAAAGTGCCAGATAGTTGATTTGCCCGACAGTCTGAAGGGGTAGGATCGCCATTTTTTCTTTGTCTTCCAAGATGAGGCCCATGAGGGTCATGACATCCCTTATACCTTGCAGGGTCCATTTGGTAAGGACCTGCCGCCTAGGTCTGAGAGCTTGATTTGGCTGCTCGGACGGATGCTAGTAGGATTGTTAACTTTGGGCTGATTGCCTGCTCGGAGCTCAAGCGAGAAGACGTTCGGGCGGCTTTGTTGTGGGTTGCGGATTCTTATCCCACGTCATGTAAGTAGGGGGAGGTGATAGCTTTAGAATGCGCATTCTCCTCGCTCGTTACTTAATGGCTTGATGATTTTGTTCTTTCTTTGCAACCTTTGGTCAGTTTGCTCGGCTGGACACTCCCAGGCGTTGAGGCAGTAGTTCCTCCCACCATCGATCGCACTGCAGGGAGGAGAGGCCTGTGGAGCAGAGCGAGGGGAGCCAGTCCTCCCGCTCTAAGAAGCCCGAGAGGAAAGAGGGGGAGGGGAGCAAGGAGAAGGCAGAGACTCCTCTTAAGCACTTGAAGAGGGGTTCGAGTGGTGTGCAGTCAGCGGTGTCCACTCGTGAGAGTTCAAGCGGGGGTTGAGGCGGGGGAAGCTCCAGTGGACTTGCCTGCCCCCTCAGGCTTGCCAGGACCGCTAGAAGGGTTTATAGTCCTCGATTCTCTACCCGCTGCTTCAGCGGAGATGGCTTAGGCGGGCGGAGCCGGTGCCTTCAATGCTTCGTCCGGATCAACTGGTGCCTTCTCCCAACTGGCGCAGGAAGTGGCTGTCACTGGTGGCTTCGCTAATGGGAGCGTTTTTGCGCAGCCGCACTATAGGCGAAGCTCGACGGGGGTGAAGATGCTGGTGGATCCTTCTAGCTGAGGGGGGCCTGGGCTAATCGGGCAGATGGTCGGATCTACCAAGGGATTTGTTCTGGAGGCTAGTGGTGGAGGCCCTTAGTGGTTCTGATTCAGGCGGGTAGTTCGGACGGTTTGGGCGGGGGCCTTAGCGTGGAAGGCAGGTGATCTGGCATTTTGGAGGATGTTGTGTTTTGGGCTACCTCCCGGCCAGGAGGCATGAATATGAACCATGTGTTCTACGATTGCTTTTAAGCAGTAAGCTTTCTCTTGCTTGTCCTTTGCTTACATTTTGGAGGGGAACTTTCTCCTCATACCCGCCTATGGTTTTGAACAGGTGGAGCTTCTCGGGACTACCTTTGTCTCATGTGGCAGTGCTCTTGCAGACGTTGTTGGGCCTAGTGGCTCTTTCGGGGCAGCTGACATGGCTGCCAAGTGGGTAGTAATGACCAAGGTGAAGCAGTGCAATTTTGCCTACTGCCTAGAGGAGGCGACTGCCACCTGAGAGAAGGCGGAGAAGACAGTGGAGGACACCCTTCGTAAGCTCCACTTGCAGCAGCAGGTGACTCGTCAAGTATCCCGGCTAGAGGAGTTGAGGCAGGCCCGCCAAGGTTTGAGGAAGGTTGCCACCCTTGGCGGGAAGATGGAGAGAGTCTCGTCGGAGCGCACAGGACTGAAGTCGTGGCTCTGTGAAACTTGTCCGAGCGCCTGTATACGTCCTGCACTAGCATCCTTTCACTGGAGGAGGTGTAGGTGCTAAGGGCCGAGTGCTCTTCGGTCGTGGAGGGATACGAGGTGGCCCTTCAGGAAGAGCACATTCGCTTGGGCATGGCCATTGACAAACTTGCCGTGGTGTCGGCCAGTGAGGAGGCGTTAACGGTCGACCTCGCCAAGGCTCAGTTGCTTGCAGAGGACAAGGGCAAAACGGTGCTCGAGTTGGAGCATGCTGCCCAGTCGGAGCTTGATCCTGAGACGGTCATGGGGTTCTTTGCTTCTGACTCGTCAATGGAAGAGAATTGGGGGGCTATCTCGAGGGAGATTGGGAAGCACACCTTGGCGGCGGTACAAGCCCTTCTTGAGGGCAAGCACACCTCAGTGGAGCTGTGTAGTTGGTCTATGGATCAGTTTTTGTCTGAGTATGACCACCAGAAAGCTGACGGTCATATTGTGGACAAGGCTACTATAGGGCCACTTGAGGACTAGCCGTGGCTCGTGGATCAACCGGGAAGTCCGATTCTTGAAGAGGAGGTGCCCAAATCGGGTCTGTCAGAAGCTACTGAATCGTCTGTCCGGTCTAGTAGTTCTCCTCATGTCGTCTCATCGCTGCCTACGATGCTTGGAGCGGACATCTTTGAAGACTGTGAGTGAAGTCACCAAGTCTTCAAAGTGATCCTGTTATCTTTTCCTTTTGTTTTTTTGTGATGGTTCCGACGGATGTAATAAACTATTTTCAATGAAAGAAAAGCTTTTATTTTTACTGCGTTTTCTTTTCATACATGATACAAGCGTTACTCGCATGCCAAGTATGAGGGATTGCCTCACCGCCTAGGGTCTGTAATTTGTAAAAGTTGCCTGGACTGTTCTTACAAACTTTGTAAGGCCCTTTCCATGGGGCGTCTAGCTTTTCGGCCAATTTGCTCGGCATGGAGACTTCACACTTCCGCAGGACTAAGTCTCGTTCGGAGAATGCCCTTTTGTGGACTCGCCTGTTGTAGGCAGCCACAGTCGCTTCCTTATACTTAAGCGATGCTTCTGAAGCTTCATCCCTTAGCTCGTCCACGAGGTCTAGGGCTATGGCGGATCTGGTCATCATTGGTGGTAGGATCGTAGAGTTGTGTCCGATAGGTGGGGAGGACAGTCTCAATTGGCAGTCGGGCTTTTATGCTGTACATTAGGTTGAATGGTGTGTGGTCTGTGGAAGTCCTCTGACATGTCCTATAGGCCCACAGTACGTCTGATAGCTCGTCCACCCGTCTCCCTTTGGCGAATGTGGCTGGCATTTGAGCGTCGAGATGATGATGCGGTTGGTTATCTCCGCCTGTCCGTTTGCTTGGGGGTGTCCCACGGACGTGAAGCATAGGCGGATATCCCAGTTGGTGTAAAATTTCTCAAATTTTTTGCAAGCGAACTGGGTACCATTGTCTGTGACAATGTACTGAGGTATCCTATATCGAGCTATAATATTTTTGCTGGTAAAGGAGATAACTTTGTCAGCTGTTGGGCTAGCCACGGCCTCGGCTTTGACCCACTTGGAGAAGTAATTGACTGCCATTAGTATGAACTGCTTCTGAGTCGGAGCTGGCGGAAAAGGTCCAATGAAGTCCATCCCCTATTTTGCGAAGGGGATGGGTGACATTATAGGCTCTAGCTTTCCAAGCGTCAAGTGGTGTAGGGTAACAACCTGTTGGCACTTATCACACCTACGCATGAAGTCTTTACACCGTTGCTTCATTCGGAGCCAAAAATACCCCGTTCCAAGAGGGCTTTATGCTCTTCATGGTTTCCAAGTGCCACCATGAGCTTCTTGGAGGGCTTGAGATGCCTCTTCTTCTGTAAGGCAGCGCAACAAGGGGGTGGAGAAACCTCGCTTGTATAATTACCCATCTATCAAGGTGTACCTAGAGGCTTTTAGGCGGAACGCCTTGGGTCGTGGTTCCCTTGAGGGTAGCTCGCCAGTGTTTAAGTCGGTGATGATGGACGCCATCCATGATGAGGATTGTTCTACTGCGAATAGCCTGGGAGCAAGTACTGTCGGCTCTTTTAAGGTTTGGAGATAGATATCCTCGTCTTGGTCAAGAGGGATTGTTGAAGCCAAGTGGGCCAAGGCATTTGCCAAAGGGTTGTCAGATCGAGGTATCAGCCTAATTGAGATGGTTTTGAAGTCAGACAACTCCTCCTTGACCTTGTCGACGTATAAGATCATGTTTGGGTCTCTAGCTTGATACTCACCATTGACCTGATTGGTGACTAGCTGGGAATTTGTGTATACTTCGAGTGAAGAGACACCTTTTGATTTGGCCACCCAGATGCCGGTTAGTATGGTCTCATACTCCGTTTGGTTATTGAATGTTGGAAAAATCAGTTTGATGGTGTACTTATGAGTAGCGCTGTCTGGGACGATCAAGGTTACGCCAGTCCCAGACCCCTTAGCTTTTGCTAATGAAGTATATCGGCTGTTCTCATTCTCGCTCACCGACTAAGACGGCGTTGGCGGCAGTTAGGGACGCTACCAGGCACAAAGAAAGAACTTCCCCAGGCTTAGGAGTCGTCGGGATAGGGGGCTTCGGAGCGCCTCTTTGACGTCCTGTAGGGCCTTTTGGCAGTGAGGAGTCCAGTGGGCGGTAGTATAGCCTTTGCCCTTCTCGATACACTCGAAGAAGAGGAGGTACTGGTTAGAGGATCGAGATAAGAATTGGCCTAAAGAGGCGATTTTGCCGACCAATGGTGCATCCCTTTCAACGTGTTTAGCGGCTGAAGGTCCATGATCGCCTGGATCTTGTTGGGGTTGGCTTCAATTCCTCTATTGGAGACCAAGAACCCCAGAAATTTGTCGGTTGAGACCTCAAAGATACATTTCTCGGGGTTTAGGCGGAGGCGGGTGTCCCTTAATATTTAAAACACCTCTGTCAAATATTCTAAGTGCTAAGGGAAGTTAGATCCCTTCACGAGTATATCATCTATATATGCTTCAAATGACTTTCCTATTATTTTAGAGCAAATCATGTTAATAAGGCTTTGGTAAGTTGCTCCAGTGTTTTTCAAGCCAAACGACATGACTCTATACTGAAACAGACCCTTGTTAGTAATAAAGGAGGTGTGAGGTCTGTCGGCTAGAGCAAGGCTGATTTGGTGATACCCGCTGTAGGCGTCCAAGAAGGACATGTGTGATTGTTCGCTGCAGGAGTCCACAAGAGCGTCTACTCTTGGTAAGGGGAATTCATCCTTTGGGTAGGCTTTGTTGAGGTTGGTGAAGTCCACACATATGTGCCACTTGCTGTTAGCTTTCTTCACCATGACCACATTCGAGAGCCATGTCGGATATAAGGACTCTTCGATGAATCTGGCTTTAAGGAGCTTTTGGACTTCGACCTCTGTCGCTTGCTGTTGTTCGGTTGACTTGTGTTGGCGCGCTTGTTTGACCGTGCGGGTGCCTGCTTGGATGTTTAGATGGTGTTGAATCAAGGACGAGTCTACTCTCGGCAGGTTGTTAGCAGACCAAGCGAAGATGTCTGCGTTAGTCTGGAGTAGGAGTAGCGACTCCTGTATTTCGGAGGGATCAAGGTTTGCTCCAACTTGGACGAGCTTGGTAGCATCGTCAGGATACATCCGTGTAGCCATGGCTGAAGAGCTTGGTTGCAGTCTTGAAGTCGTTGGCGAATCAGCCAGATTTGCTTCCTGCTGGATTGCTTGGACTTGGTTTCTCTTCTTCCCCCATTTCTGTGGCTTGGGGGATCTCAGCTCCATGGATTATTCTAGCTCAATCCTTAGGAGCTCGTGCCCGACCGTTTCATTCCCATGTACTATTCTTACCCTGCGAGGGGATTGGAAGAGCACGGATTAGAAGTATGAAGAGGGGATTAGGCGGAAGGCGTGGGTAGTCGAGCAGTCGAGGATGTTGTCGAACGCTGCCGTCAATCTGGCCACTATGAACGTAGCCATCCGATTGAGGCGCCTGTCCCTGTCGTAGACGAACAAGGGAAAGCTGATCTCTCCTTTTGACATTACCTTGTGGTTTTCGAACCCCACAACCGGGTGAGTTGATAGGGAAAGATGTTCTTCTTTGAAGCCCAATCGGAGTAGTGTTCTGAAGAAGAGGACATCAATGGCACTGACTTTGTCCACAACAGCGCTGTTGAGGTGGTTGTCTCAGGCGACGAGGCGAGGGGAAGTAGGTCATCGCCTTGAGGAGGACCCAGGCGAGGCCCTTCGAACAGGTGACGCGCCTCCTTGCCTCGGGCGGCGCCTCCTTGCCTTGCAGCCTCATTGCTTGAACCCTAGTTGTGATGATTTTTTTTTTTTAAAGCAACAAATGGACTTACCATTCTTGCCCTCAACGACTTCTCACATTCCATATGAGACTCTATTTACATGTGTGGAGAACTTTCTCATCTCCACGCCAACCCTCACTACCTCATGCCATTATCGCCTCCGCGGTGGAGTAGCTCGAGCTTCATCGACCACCATTGCCGCCCGAGCATCACCGGTTACCATCTGCGACGCCTCCTCGACCTCGATCGCCTAGGTGTCTTCTCAGCTTGAGCTTCTTCGAGTTCGACCACACCACCGCCACTTCTTCATTTCTGGGTTTGACTGAGGGAGGACTTCGTTTCTCCTCGAAACGAAGTTTCAATTCATTTCGTTACAGTAAATGTGTTCATTTCTTTTCATTTCAGTTATATATATGTTATATATGTTATATGTTATCCTCGTGTGTATATATATATATATATATATATATATGTTAAACTATGTGTGTGTATATGTTATATACTATTATACATATATATGTTATATAAATATATATATAACATAAGAAATACATATGTATGTAATATTATATACGTATGTATAAGTAAGACATAAGTAATGTATAAGTATATCCATAAGTATGTACATAAGTATGTTGTTATATATATGTATGTTACATTGGATGTATATGTATGTTATATATATGTATGCCTCCTTAGTATATATAAGTATGTATATAACATAAGTATGTTGTTATATTATATATGTATGTTACGTTATAACATTGTAACTATATATATATATATATATATATGTATATGTATATAAGTATGTATAAGACTATAAATACTTATATATACAGTTATATATATATATGTAACATTGTAACTATGTATATGTATAAATCATATATATACTATTATATTTGTATGTAACTATGTATATTACTAGCAACTTTGCATGTGTTTGCATGTGTATATTATTATATTAAGTAGTAACTTTGCATGTGCATTGTAAGTTTGTAATGATGTATAAAACTAGCAACTTTGATGTTAGATCAGTGTTTGCAACTTTACAATGTTTGCATGTGTTTTGAATTATGTAGATGGCTGAAACAAGGAGGAAGCACTCATGTTGTAAGTATGTCACGTTGGAGGATCCAAAAAAGACAAATGATACGAAGTGTACTTTCTGTGGTAGGATAGTGAAAGGGGGGATTCATAGAACTACTGGACATATTACTGGTGGTGATAATAACACAGCAATATGTCCAAAAGCTCCACAACATGTGAGAGATGAGTTAAGAGAATATCGACAATGTAAAAAGGAAGAAAAAGAAAAGTTCATGAAAGATTTTGTTTACGATGAACCGCTTAACGATGATTATGATGATGGAGATGAAATAGAAGTGAATGTCTTACGACCCATGGATAGATTCACAACTAAAAGAATAGTAGAAAATCCTACACAGTCACATGCAAAGAAAGCTCGAATCATGATGGGTGTTGGTGGAAGTGTTGGACTTCCTCTAATGAAGAAGTTTCATGGACCAATAGATAAGTTTACGAAGGTTGATCCTGAGAAGGTGATTCAGGAACGAAAAAGGAGATTGTTGACAAAACAAACTACAATTTCTGAGGTTTTCAAGGAGGAAAGAGATGCGGTTGTACGGATCATTGCAAAATGGATGTACCGTAACAATATTGCATTCAATGCTGTTAAAGATATCTGGTTTGAGATAATGATTGAGGCAATTGGTCGTTTTGGCCTTGGATTGAAGCCTCCTTCTTACCATGAAGTGAGAGTTTCTTTATTGAGATATCATGTGAACGAGACTCAGGATTTCATCACCAAACATCATGATGCTTGGAAGAAATATAGATGCACATTGATGACAGATGGTTGGACAGATAGGAAAAGCAGAACACTTATAAATTTTCTCGTCAATTCTCCCATGGGAATTGTTTTCTTGGAGTCTACTGATGCCTCAAACTACGTAAAGACATGGGAGAAGCTTTGCGAGCTGATAAGTGGCATGATCGGTCGCGTCGGGGAGGAATATGTGATTCAAGTCGTCAGTGATAACGTATCGAATTATGTTCTTGCAGTAATAAATTTTTATTTATTTTAACATACGCCTTTTCTTTAATATTGTAAGCATTGTAAAATATAAAAAATATCATTTTTCTTTTCCATAGGCAAATTACTGGAGGCTAAGCATCCTCAAGTTTATTGGACTCCTTGTGCTGCACACTACATTGATCTGATGTTGGAAGATTTTGGGAAGTTAGAGGATGTAAAAAAGATACTCAAGCATGCAATGCAACTGAGTAGTTATATATACATGCATCCTTCAGTCTTAAATTTGATGAGGTAATTCACAAGTAGGGAGTTGTTGAGGCCTGCAGTTACAAGAGTTGCTACATCTTTCCTCACCTTACAGAGCATTCATAGACAAAAGGCAAATTTAAGGAAGATGTTCACTTCCGATAAATGGATCACTTCTAAAAATACGAAAAAAGAGAAGGGAAAGAAGGCAACAATCATCATGATGCCTTCATTTTGGAATAAGGTTGTATACATTTTCAAGGCTACGTCTCCTCTTGTGAGAGTGCTTCGTCTTATTGACTCAGAGAAGAGGCCTGCAATGGGATACATATACGAAGTAATGGGTAGAGCTAAGGAAGCTGTCATGAACGCTTTCAACAATAATATTGAAAAGTTTGGACCTATTTGCGACATCATTGATAAGAGATGGGATTGCCAGCTTCATAGGCCTATACATGCAGCATGATATTTCCTCAATCCTAAATTCTCTTATGAAAATCAAAATCTTGATTTTGATTCAGAGGTTATGAATGGATTCTACAATGTCTTGGCAAAATTGGAGTCTGATGAGAGTGTGTAAGACAATAATACGAGAAATTTTCATTTATAGAAATGCACAAGGACTCTTTAGAACACATATGGCTATTAGACAAAGGAAGACCATTGCCCCATGTAGTCAAGTGGTATAAGTTTTTTTATAGTAACTTTCCATTTCCAGTTGCTTATTAATATTATATAACTTGTTATCTTTTTACAGTGGAGTGGTGGAACCTCTTTGGTGGGTCTGCACCTAACTTGGCAAAATTGGCACTGAAGGTGCTAGGTCGTACTTGTAGTGACTCGGGATGCAAAAGGAATTGGAGTATATTTGAAAATGTAAGTTACAAACCAATTCATAATATGCATAGCATTAATTTTATTAAGTAAATTTATATTAATCCTTTTATTTTGGAAATCTATATAGGTTCACTCAAAGAAAAGAAATCCGTTGGCGCAATAAAAGTTGAATGATCTTGTGTTTGTTAAGTACAACGAAGCTTTGAGGGATCGATATGAAGATAGGGATTATCTTGATCCCATTTTCCTCTAGAAAATTGATGATTTAAATGAATGGCTACTAGGGAGAATGGAGGAAGATGAGGAAAATGCAGGTGATGATCTTGTGTTTGGTGATGATGATCTCACTTGGGGCATGGTTGAGCTTACATTAGGAATTAACGAGCAAGAGGCAATTTGACGTACTCGAGCTTGTGCTACTACAAAGAAAAATGGTCCTAAGAAGGCTAAGAGAAAAGGGAAAGCTCCAATAGTTATTGAAGAAGAGGAAGTGTATGTGGATAGTAATGAGGAAGAGGAAGAGGAGATTGAAGAAGTTGCTGGTGACGGTGACGATGACGATGACGACGACGAATTGAATCTTGAAGATGATTCTGATGACTGATGTGTTTTATTATATGAGAATTGATAATTGTTCACTTCAATGACAATTTTGATTTTTATGTTTTTCTACCTTAATTGTGTAGAAGCTTTTCTTTCTTTACCATTTGAAATTATGTGAAACAGTTTTGACAATACAATTGTTATCCTTTTCTTCTACTTAAAGTCTCCAACATTGTTATTAGACATGTTTTTATAAACTTAGTGCTATTAAATTGAGTTAATAAGACATATATGCCAACAAAAGACGATCGCTTCAATTCACTCGAGCTGTCGGCTTTTTGTCGCCTCTCGTCTTGGGCGATTTTGAGCAGTGTCGCCTTGCTATCGCCTTTCGCATTGACAGCATTGGTCCACAAGGAGTTGGGGTTGCTGTTGTCCTGTTAGTAGGAGTGTTACCAAAAGTGGGTCAGTGTGCTCTGCTAGGTTCGACAGGGTAGTGATCAGCTTGGAGGTCGCTTGCTTGACGGGGTCTCACTCATCCCACTGAAGAGTGGGGAACGCGTTACGGGCTACCGACCCAGAGGGGGTGAGTTGCTGGCCTGGGGTGGCGTTGACCCGTAAAATTACTTTGACCTTCGTGCTCGTAGATGGCGGGAGATGAGCTTTTTGGGGTAATCCAGCCATAGCCGCTAGTACTTGGCGATGATACTCGGCTGGGGGGAGCAGGGGTGACACCTCTTGCCTGATCTGGCGGGTTGAGGTGCCGTTGGGCTTGTGGCCCTTGATAAGAACCATGTTGACTCTACGAAACTACTGAAACTTTTCCTTGTAGTAGTCTTCTGGACCCTCCATGGACCTTTTGCCCTTATCCTGGCCCTTACTCTGCTTGATGAAGTGGGCCAGGTTTCCATGCTGGATTTGGGACTCGATATGGTCCCGCAAATCCTGGCAGTCTTTGATCACGTGCCCCTGGACCTTGTGGTATTTGCAATAGGACCTGAAGTTAGCCTTCTTCAACAGTTTGGGCAGGGGCATCGGGCCTTTATTTGTAGACCATACTTCCGTTAACACGTTCGCCTGATTCATGTTCAGGGAAGTGTATTCTTCAAAATAATCCTGCATAGGTTGGTGGGGTCCATTGTTTCGGCCCTTGGCGAGCAAATCACTTATCCGTTCTGGGAGGCTAGGCTTCCGTTTGTTGAAGCGACTGCCCTCGCGGATGGAGATGGGAGCGAACTCCCCTGAGGTCCACATCTTCTTGACCGAACTGACATTGTCTCCATATCCCTCTGGCAATCGATTGCGGGAGCGGAAAGAATCGTCCTGCTCCGCGAACCTTGTGGCTCTATCCCAGAGCTCTGCCATATCTCTGGGTGGAAAATCGTTAATGTCATACCAAAACCTTTGAGTCAGGAGTCCTGACTTGAAGTTTTGGATGACAGTGGCATCATGAGGCTGCTTACATTTAAAGTACTGGTCCTGAAATTGATCCAGGTAAGACCAGAAAGATTCATTCTTCTGCTATCGAATCTTTGATAGCCTTTCATGATTATCTCTAACCCTCTGTTGCCCGGTAAAGTACTAGCATAACTTGTTTGCCAGGTCTTGGAAACAGGTGATCTGTCCGACCGACAGTTCATTGAACAATTCATGGGCCATGTTGGACAGATAGGACGGGAATACCCGGTAGAGTACTTCGTTAGGGCAACCGTGCACCAGCATCATCTGACGGTAACTCCCAACGAAGCTGTTCGGGTCTGTCGTTTCGTCATATTAAGCCATGACGGGCTGCTTGAATTTTTCCGATAGGGGGGCCATCATCACCTCCCCAGTGAAAGGATAGGTGGTGACGTAAGCCCGTGGGCGTATGCCTTGCATTGCCTGGGTGACCTTACGGACGATCTCAGGGATCGAGCCTCCGCTACTGGTCGCCAAAGGTTGAGCTCCTGAATTCTCCCCCGACAAAGGCAGGTTGGGAGCTTTAGGTGGATTGGGAGGAGCTTTCCTTCTCTGGCTACTGAGTTCTCATTTTTACTTTTCGAGCTGTTCGCGCAGGCGTGCGTTCTCCTCCTTCGTCGTACGATGCCACCTTTGTTGTTCATCTTTAGGGCTCAATTGGTGGGGCTCCTTCGACAGGATTTTGTCAAACTCCCGGATTTGTCTGATCTCCAGGAGTTGCTCGACGACTGAATGTTCTTCAGCCCTAAGAGCCACCAGCCTGGCCTGATATTGCTCCTCCCTCGCCTGGATCTCCAGGAGAGGTTCCTGCGTAGGGATTTCCAACAGTCGGCTGGGGACTCCTGGCTTCTTATTTGGCCCGACAGGCTGTGGGTGTTTCTTGGACACCGAGACACTAGATTCTGCCTTGGTTAGCACCTTCTCGTGGCAGGCGCGGGAGGAGTTGCGAGTCGTAGGGGCCATTGGAAGGATTCAAAGGTGAGGAAACGTTATCGACTGATAATCGTTTCCCACAGACGGCTCCTAAGCAATTGCAACGAGACAAGAGGGTTGGTAGCCCAATTCCACTGCGAAGGGTGTATGTCTGGGGGGAGAGCGATATTCTCAACTATTCACTAGTCAGAAGTGATAATACAATCTCTCCTTTTCTCTTTGATTACCTGAGAGAGGGCCTTAAGGGGCCTCTGTTAGCTATTTATAGTGCTGGGGGTTGATTTGTTGTAGGATCTTCTGACCAGATACGTCCGTTGTCAGAGCATGTGTATTCTTAGGGTATTAATTGCAGCGACCATGCCATCGTTATTGTTGGTATGGGCGTGTTGGAATTTTCCGCCGCCTCCCTGTCATCGATTGGTACTAGGTTTTCTGGCGGGTCGAGTTTATCTGGACTTGCCTATATTTGGATCTCCCCGGGTGGAGGCGGGTTGAATCTACCTGCCTACCTCACATTTTGGTAGCCGGATCCTTTGCTGGGCTTCTCGTGGAGTTTTGAATCCGTGGGCGCTTTTTTCCCCTCATCAATGTTAGAGGCATCATTTATGTGGAGTCACCTCATTCCATTGGTTGAAGGGGAGACAAGGGTGAATTTTGCCACGAAGTTAGCTAAGACTTGCCCTTCAATGGCCAAGCATCTAATATTGTATTTTGCTAGCTTTAGGCCCCCCTGCATTTGGTGGATGGAACTAGATGGTTAGTGGAGCATTTTCCTTAAGGGTTAGGTTTGTCAAGATTGTTATTGTGTGTGCGTAGAAGTATGGTCGTAATTTTTTGGCGACATTGACTAGGCTAAGCTTCTCGATCGAGGGATAGTTTGCTTCTACTCCTTGGTAGGTCTTGCTTACGAAGTAGACTGCTTTTTGCGTCCCCCCCTTTTCATTAACTAGGACGACGTTGACTGCTGAGCTTTAGGTGGCGAGATAAAGGAAAAGTGCCTTGCCAGGTTTGGGGGTCGCCAGAACTGGGAGGGTTTGGAGATGCTCCTTGATTTTTTCAAGGGTTGCATAGCATTGGGATGTCTAGTGCTTGACCGAATATCCCTTTGCCCATTTTTAGGCATTTGAAGAAGGGAGGCATTGGTCGGATGCCCTAGATAGGAAGCGACCTAGGACAACGATCCACTCGACTAAGGATTGCATTGCTTGGAGCTTGCTCGACGTGCGGAGATCCATGATCGCCCGAATTTTGTCTAGGCTGGCCTTGATGCACCTACGTTTACTAGGAAACCTAGGAATATGCTCGAGGTTACTTTGAAGGCGCACTTTTTCGGGTTCAACATGAGGTAGCACCTTCGTAGTGTACTAAACACTTCTAGGTTGGCTAGGTCTTTGAGGTAAGTGTTATCCTGAACTAGCACATCATCAATATACACTTAAAGAGATTTCTCGATTAATTTAGCAAAGACAAAGTTTACAAGATGTAGGTAGGTGGCTCCAGCATTTTTGAGCTCAAAGGGCATTACACGATACTAGAAGAGGCCCTTATTTGTCATAAAAGAAGTATAGGGCCAATTTGCCTGGGCCAAATTGATTTGTTGGTTGCTGTAGGCGTCTAGGAAAGACGTGCGTTTGGTCAACGCAGGAGCCTCCCAATGTGTCGATCTTCTAGAGCAGGAATTTATCCTTTGGGCAGGTGGCATTTAGATTGGTGAAATCTATGCACATTCGCCATTTGCTGCGTGTTTTCTTGACCATGACGATATTAGAGATCCACTCGGGGTAAACTACTTTTTCAATGAATCTTGCCTCGAGGAGCTTGTCCACTTTTGTTGCTGTTGCTTGCCATTACTCAATGGATTTATGGCGGCACACTTGCTTTGGGGGGGGGGGGGGGGGGGGGGTGGCACTAGGGAAAATGTTGAGGCGGTTCTCAACGACCCAGGGGTCGATGCTTGATAGGTCTTGGTTAGACCAGGTGAATACGTTCGTGTTTTGTTAGAGTAGATGGAGCAACTCTCTAACTTGGTTCTCATCGAGGTTAGCACTTACTTGAATCATGGATCTCTGGGGTAGAGTTCCATCATCATCGTGGTGGACCTTAGCAACATTGCGCTCAGTGGTTCTTCTGTCGGGCCTTAGTCTATTTGGGGGGCGCCAACTGCTGCATTCTTCTTCCCTCATTTCTGTGGCCTTGGGGCGATCTTTTGGACTATATCTCTATCTCCAGTCAGAGTTCCCGACTGGTTGATTGGTCGGCATGGACAATCCTTATTCCTGCTGGGGAATTAAAGAGGACCATTTGGAAGTAGGAGGATGTGATGGTTGTGAAGGTGTGCGTAGATGGTCACCTAATAATTTCATCAAAGGTGGTGGAAAAATTAGCCATTGTAAAAGTTGTCATTGGGTTTAGATATTGATTGTCATCTCGGATTGTGATAGGGAGGGCAATTTCTCTTTTCGACATTGCTTTATGGTTGCTGAACCCCACCACTGGGTAGCTAGACGAGGTGAGGTCCTTTTTCTTGAACCTTAGCTGGGTCAAGGTCTTCAAAAATAGGATGTCGACGGTGGTGCCCTCGTTAACCAAGAGGCAGGGTTGGTTCCTTTTAGCCACCAAGAAGGTAATTAGCAAGGGGTCATTGTGGTGGTCAGGGTCCGGAGGTGTTGTAACATGGCTGTGGTAGCTCTCTCAACCTCCTTGCGGAGGGATTTGGATCCCCATCTTGATATGGCGTGCGTCGCCTGGATCAGATCCGCTTGGTGACCTAAGCCTTGCGAGGATTTGGCGTCCTCGCCAAAGATTATGCCTACTAGGTTTTCGATTTCGTATTCTAGGAGGGGCGAACTGATGGTCAAACTAGAATGGCGATGGGGCCCTACTGGAGTGTTGGGCTAGGATTTCTAACGCTTGTTGGTGATATTCCTCAACGAGGAGGTTCTGATTGGAACTAGCTATCGGGAAAGGCAGAGGAGCACCTTCTTTGAGACTGCCAATGCCGACAATGCTTGCCCCCTAGAACGTTGCAGTTGGGCTTGGTGGAACTCCTCTGGATCCTCAAGCAGGCACTTCCTTTTGTCCACCTTGTTGTGGTTGCACTGTGCTAGATTGCCATTCTGTATTCGGGACTCAATCTGATCTTGTAGATCCCTGCAATTTTCAGTGGGGAGGGCTTTGGCTTGGTTGTGGTAGTGGTAAGGACCACTTGTTGGCTGCTGACGTAGTGGAGGTGGAGGTGGGAGCAGGCCTGCCTAGTCGATGTTGAGGATCTATGCTAGTATGCTTGCCTAGTTGCAAGTGATGGGGGCATACTCTTGGTATGCCTCTTTGTTGTTGCCATTTGTCCGTGCACTCCTTGTGACGGTGCTTGCTGTGTTAGCTCCTACTTGAGATGCACTATCTTGACTAGATGCACTAAGCAATGTCTCATACCCACTCCTAGAAATAGTAGTAGTGTCCTGTGATCCTCTAGTCGCAGTGAAGGCCTTATAATTAGTAGTAGGAACTATCTTCTCCTCTGGCTTTGATCGAAGCATAGTGTGCTCCTTATCATAATCTTCTCCAATAAACAACCATGCTTACGACCATTGGATGAATTGGTCCCATGTGGCTTCATCATGGGACCAAAACGGAGGCTCTTGTAGGCCTCAAACTCAGTGATATTCTCTGATGTCATCTTAGACAAGCTTGCAAACACCATTATCAACTTTGACTAGAACCAACCAACATTCACGGATACGAGGGCAAGACAATCATACCATCAACTAATAACTCAATCTTTGCCAATGTGAACATGAATAGATTTGATAGATTGCGCTATAGATCACGAAATCAAATAACTAGCATTCATGACAATGTTGGGAGCTTGATCAGATGGCCTATTAGCCTGTGGGTGGTGCTAGGTGGATCTTTATCAGCCTGGAGGGGGTTGGATCTACAACAAGAGCCTCAATCTTACTGATGTTGTCCAGACGATGTTGAAGGGGTGCAACGACACTCAGATCTGTAGTAGGAGGCGATCTATTGGAGGAGGCAGATTTGCAGCAGGAGGCACTGGGCTTTGGACCACATTAGTGGGTAGCGTAGCCTCCGGAGGAACCACCTATGGTCTAAGGCGCTGCTGCGAGGCCCATTGTGAGGTGAGGAGATTTGGTGGCCCACCAATCGGCCAAGAGAGGCTGGCGATGGTGGTAGTGTCTCCTTAAGACCTTTCAAGGATTAGGTTTTTTTTGGGTGGAGGTATGGGAATCAAGGTGGGTATCGAACTCCGGCCTAGGATTGCAACTCTAATACCAAGTTAGAACAAATGAATCAGATACTTTATTCCATAACCCAACATCTTAATATATAGAAGTGGGAAAATTACATAAGACGTCCTCAAGGAAATAAGAAAATACACCAAATTGGGAAATAACTAAAAGAACATAACTAGACTGTAGGGGTTAACATGTCGCTTTGGTCGTCATGATGGTCTTGATTATCTTGGCTGAGCTAATTTTGTCGACGGTCTTCTCATCGACATGACTTGGGTTGTCTCAATGCTCTTGGCTTCGGTTGGTTGGTTCGTCTGCTTGAACTTCTTCAAGTACGCCAGTTGCCCATAAGTGAGAGTAGAAAGATTCGTTCTTGTTTGCATGATGATTTATGGGTTCCAAAGCTCTGCTATGTTGTATGACGAAAGGTTCTCCATGCTATTCCAGAAATCCCAGCACAAGAGGCTTTACTTGAATAGTTGGATGGTTATTTGATCATGGGGTCTTTGGCAGTGGAAATATTAGGCCTTGTATTTTTTTGAAAAGGGAGAGGGCAGATATCCAATTGATAATCACCCTGAATATATTATAACAAAATATGGCTTTTCAGCATACATTAGAGCCCACAAACAACAACAAAAAATCCACTCACAATGACTCACTCCACATTCTAATCATAGTAGAAATGGACTCGACAAAATTTTCTATATAAGGTCTCTTCCCCTTGAAGACCACCTCATTTTTTCCCAACCAGATGCCCCAAAGTACTGCCAGAGGCCTCGCTTTCTCATTCTTCGACTGAAAGACATTGTGGCCTATGTTGACGCCTTCGCGCCTAAACGAACTCCAGAACTCTTCAAAAGACAAATTGTTCCACCACCTAGCTCTCATTCGGTTCTAAATCTATGACACAAATGGATAGGAGAAAAAAAGATGGTCCACGTCCTTATCAGCTCCTTGACACAAGGGGCAAACCTTGACCTCCCCAATGACCCACCTCGCCCTCCACACCCTCATCATGAGCCTATGCCTTCTAAACCAAACGAAGATCTTAACTTTCAACAGGCATGCCGCCCTTTAAACCTGCTTGCAATCTCTCACCAGGTCTAGATCACCACTGGGTCTCCCACTGGAAAGTCTCCTATAAGCAACCCTCACCGAGAAATCACCTTCATTTCAAGAGAAAACATCATTCCTTAACTCTGGTTGGAAACCTTCCAGTTCTCCAAGCAACATCTGAAATTCCTGAATCCTCGCATCTGAAAGGTTCCCGGCAAAGGACGAGCACCACCCACCTTCCCAAACTTCTACCACCGATGCATCCCTGCCTGTAGATAACGCAAAAAGTCTCGGGAATCTTCTACATAATCTCCCTAACCTATCCAATCATTCTGGCAGAATCTGAGCACATCCCCCGACCTCATCACTGGTACAAAACACTCTTGCACTTTAGGAGCCACCATAGAGAGACCTCTAAGGAAATGCGAGGCATCCCTTGGTGGGGACAAGAGGAGGCCCTACTGTACCGGGCCTCCATAAGAGGATTTGAAAACTCTCCCTACCAAGTCCTTCCCATTCTCCAACAAACCTCCAATCAACTTTGTCAACATGCTGTCAGTCATTCTCCCCAAGTCCCTTACACCAAGCCCTCCCTCCTCAACTGACCTGCAAACCTCCTCCCACGCCACCAACCTCGCACCTGGCCCATTCGACTCGTGGTTCGACCAAAAGAATTCCTCATCAATCCTAGGATATTTTTAACAAACTGCCGAGGCATTTTCAGGGCAGAAATGAAGTACGACGGCATCGTGGCTAGCAGCGCCTTGAGTAAGACTAGCCTCCCTCCCCTCGACAGCATCCTGGATGCCCATCCTGCCAATCTCCCTTCCAGTCTTCGTATCAAAGAGGACCAATCCTGCACCAAGACGCTTCTATCTGTCAAGGGAAGGCTCGGATACGTAATAGGCAAATTCTTCTATTCCGTGCCAAGACTCAAACTGCACGCCCTCGCCTCCTCCTTCATCATGTGGAAGGGAACAAAAGTCGACTTGGAGAGGCTTATCTGTAGCCTAAAAGCCTCCTCAAACAATTCAAGCAAGATCCACAGGCTCCTAGCTTCCACCTCTACGCCTTCTACAAAGAATATCGTATCATCAGCATATTGAAGTATCGGAATGTTTGTCCCATCTTCCAAAGAGAAACCTCTAACCAGATTCCTCTCACGTGATCTATCTGTCGATCTCGCTAGTGCATCTGACGCTAGAACAAAAAGCATCTAACCCCTTTTCTCGGTTGAATCCAACTCCCTGCCAGATTGCCATTAACAAGAACCGAGAATGAGGTTGTAGTGACACACCTCTTCATCCAGTTGATCCCAAGGGGCAGGAACCCCCTTTTTACCAAAGAGGCTCACACAAAAGGCCCTTGTACTGAGTCATAGGCCTTGCTGAAATCTACCTCCCACATGAAAGCCTTCCTCTTTTTCCTCCAACATGACAAAATCTTTGAAGAAATAATGTACCCCTCCAAAATGTTCCTTCCAGGGACAAAAGCCATCTGCACCTGAGCCACATTCTTCGCCAGCACCCTCCTTAATTGGTTAGCCAAGATCTTTATCACAATAAGATAGATAGCATTGGAAAGAGCTATCGGTCTATACTCAATCTCCTTTGCCCCATCCTTCTTTGGCAACAAGAACATATAAAATTTATTCAGTTTGTTGAAACCCAGGTTTCCATCTGCGAACTCTTGCAGCACCTGTAAAACATCCTCCTTAATCACTGACCAGAACTCCTTGTAGAAGAAAACAGGGAAACCCCCGGCCTTTGAGTTGGACCTCCTCCTCAAACAACCCAACAATATTCCTTGCCCTCTTCATCACCAATCCGCGGTACCCCGGACCCCAGCCATCTCCATCTTCCCCCCTGTCTCCTCCCTGTGAACTCCGTGAAATATCTCGCAGCCGCCCCGCCCACTACCTCCCTGCCTGTAAAATCCTCCTCGCCAACCCGCAAACTATCAATCCAATTTTTCCTCCTTCTCGACGCCACCATATGAAAGAAACAAGTGTTAGAGTCACCATCCCTGAGCCACTTCTGACTAGATCTTACCTTCCACTCCACCTCCACCTTACGATCTTCTTCCTGCATGACCTGCAAGTGCCTCGCTTTGTTCGCCCCGTCAGCCTCGGAAAGAAGACTAACGTCATCAACCCTGTCCAGCCTCGCAACCTCAGCGAGCGCTTCATCCCTCCCCCCCCGCTCTTCCTTAAACTGCTTCCTATAGACCTTGAGGAAGGACCTCAACTCTCAAAACTTGGTCTCCACCCTTGCAGGCGCTGAGCCCTCCGCAAGGATCGACCTCCATTTCTCTTCCACCAGGCTCCTAAAACCCTCTTCTAGGAGCCAGGCTCTGTCAAACTTAAATACATACCATGTCTCCAGCCCTCATTCGCTCCCCAAAGCAAGGGAGTGTGGTCCGAAAATGGCCGCTCCAGAGGTCTGTCCTCTGCCATAGGGAAAACTTCAGCAAATGCTGTGAAGGCCAAGAATCTGTCAATTCTAGATCGCTGTCCACCTGAACTCCTCCAAGTGTAGGGGCAAGAAAAAGGTGGCATATCAAGCAGGCCCTGCGTTGCAACAAATCCTACAAAAGCCTGGATCCCTCCCCCCTTGACCATCCGGTCTATCTTCTGCCAATGGTGTAACATTAAAATCTCCACCAATCAACCACAGAGACCCCTGATGCCTCGCTGCAACTTGGTCTAGCTCGTCCCACATAGCATGCCTTCGCGCACTATCATTCGGGCCATAGACTGTAGAGAAAAGCAAATAGAGATTGTCTCGACGTCTCTGCAACTTGACTGTGACCACATGGGATCCGACCACTAAGTCCATCAAGGAGAAAACATCTCCCTTCCACCCAATAATGATTCCACTTGATCTCCTACCGCATCGACGGCCACAAACTCCCCAACGCCACTGCCCCTTACCTCCCTCTACATCCGCTGATCACAACTCCCTAGCTTCGTTTCCTGGAGAAAAACCACCTCAGGGCCCCACTTTTGAATGTTGCTCCTCAAAGCTGCATGCCTGGAGGAGTCATTCAGCCCCCTCACGTTCCATGTGAGGACCTTGGTCATGGAGATGACAAAAAAACTCCTCGCGATGTGCACCTGTACCCCACCTCTTCATCCATCCAGGCCACCTCCCCATCCTTCAGCTCCTCGACCCCTTCCACTCGCACTTGTCGCTCCTGTGCCACCCCCAGAAACACCTTCCCATCCCCAGCCTCCCCTTCTCGCCCCTCCATACTTCCACTCAAGGCCACCAACTCCCCAAACTTCTCAGCCACCGCCTCCCCTTCATCCTCACCCACTCCTCGATCACCCTCTCCACCACCACCCACCGGTGCAACCTTCGCGCCAACCCCTGCGCCAACTCCTCCTCCGATTAAGCCTCTAGCCGACCCTCCTCCACGTCGCCTTGGAGACGACTTGGGCCTGTGGCCCATCTCCTTCGCCACCTCTTTCCCTCGATGTTGGTTGCCCTCCGCCTCAACATCGCCTCTAGCCCTGACACCTGGCGAAGATCTCGCCCTCCACCTCCGATTTGTCTACCTCGGCCTGTAGGAGATCTTCTGTGCGGGGAGTCTCCTTGGCTTTCAACTCCGAAGGCTCACCACAACTCCCTTCGCGCTGCCTGTCGTCGCACGGTCAGATAAAAAAACCCTAGAGTGCGGGCTCACTTTCAGCTCTACCTGAGCTTTGCCACGAGGCTGGGATTGGCTCGAATTTTCGTAGGCAAAAAGATGGGTGTTTAAGTTCCCACCAGGCTCACTCTCAACTTCACCTGGATCCATTTCGCCAGACTCGAAACCTCCATCCGGAGGCATATTTAAAGGGCCCTCTACGTCAGCTGTAGCCCCCGTACTTAAGGTCTGGGATTTCGAAAGATCCCCAACCCCAAATCTCGCATCGTCACCCATTGGCTCCGCCATCTCCGCCTTCTCCCCTTCCATTGAATGCGGCACAGGAACTGCACTAGTCACGCAATCGGCTCCGCGCCCCCTCACCTTCCAAAAATCGTCCAAACCCTCGCCCGGCCACTTGTCCGCCCGTGACTGATGCCACCGCCTCCCTCTGCCTCTGGCCTGGTAGCCATCGACTTGTATTTGTTGAGATAAAGACATTAACATCTCCCCTTTCCACTGGAGAACCTTCGTTAGCTTCTTGAGATTGTCCCGAGTTCGTTGCTGGCCGGAGAAGTAATGGTAGAACTTCTTCGCCAGTCCTTGGAATGATTCAATCTGTTCTATTGGTAGGTCGTTGAACCATTCGTGAGTGCTGTTGGTCAAGAGGGATGGGAACACTTGGCACATGATGGCGTTCGGGCAATCGCGAATCAACATGTCCTGCTGGTAGCTGTCGATGAAATTGGTCAAATTAGTTCCATTATATTGGGGGAGGTTGGGGTGTTTGAAGCATTGCGAGAGGGGTGTGCCCATAACCTCCTCCGTAAATGGGAATACCATAACAACCAACTTCCTGTGTATACCCCGTATTCCCCTCATGACTCGAGTGACCTATCAAATGATGTCGGGAACCTGGTCGTTTGGGAGGGGGTGGGATGGGTTAAGGATTGGGAATTTATCTCAGAGGCCTTGGGCGGCTCCTCAGGGTCTTGCTTGGTTTGGCGGTGGACTAGCTAGCGTAGTTCCTTCAGTTGCTGCCTTAGTCGGGTGTTCTTTGCCTCAACTTGGTGGATACGAGCGTTGTTTGATCTTTTGCGCGGCGGCTTCCGGTTTGCAAGATCTCTTATGGCCTTGAGGGTCGTCTTGGCATGGCGTCTTGAGCTTGGGGGTGACTCCTCGTCTTCTGTACTTTGAGCCAGGAAGTCCTCTCTTTTCGCAGAAGAGGATTCCTTCACTTTCTCAAAGTGTTTCTTCAGGTCCTTGAGAGGGATGCTAGGTTTGTCTTCCACCCACTTGCTGAAATTGAGCTTCTTCACCCTAGGGGCCATGTTCTCGTAGTTGCTGTCTCTTAGCCTTTTAGACGATAGAGTGTACAAGTTCCCACAAATGACACTAGCTGATTGAGCCCAAAGAGCTTGATTGAAAGGAGAAAAGGAACATTGCAAGAATGCAAACAAAGCAAAAGAACATCGGAGTTTGGTGACCTAGTTCCATTGTATTAGATTATGTTTGGGGATGGGATCTAACCTTCAATTTTTTGTTGGTGCCCTTTTCCGCTTGGCACCGTCAGACTTGGCACGGTGGTGAGTTGGATTGCCTTAGTCTTCTAAGAGGTCTCCTGCCATCTGAGTATCAGGCGGACGGGCAGCCAGGTTGCTCTGGGTGCTTTTGGCGGGCAAGTCAGTTGGCTGGTTTTAAATGGTCTACCTAAGATGCTGGCCCCCATCTCGGCTAGTGCCATGAGCTTTTCTTGTCTTAGGGTTGGGTTGACTCTCTCGTCAGCCCAATTTGGGCTTGCTCGTGTTTTATGAGCTGATTTCTGGTGGGCATGACTTTTTTATTCCCCATTATATGGGGAAAAGTGTATCATTAGAACAATATAAGTGGTGCAAAAAGGAGTTATCATCCCACTAGAAAATCCATAGAGGAGATCCCCTATACGAGCACAAAAAGCTGTAATTGCTAATATGCCACCACTAAAATGTTCCCTTTATCACATTCATTGATATGCTCTTGATTAAGACCAAAGATGGCATTGTCGTCGCCCCTCTATTCATCTACAAACATCCATTGATCTAGAAAACACCTCGCAGAACTTGGCAAATAAATGACCAATTGGCACAATCATGGGCCTTAGAAAAATTGACTTTCTACAAACTTCATTTGTTGCTTTTGGGCAACTCATATGATAGTCCTTCACTTTGTTGCTCTGGAGCTGCTTGCCTATCATTGGAGAGGATTCTCAGGTGTGATTAGATTGGGAACCCTTGTTCAATTGAACCTCTGCCTGCGGTCGAATGTGGAGTCCACCCAACCCTGCAAAAATGGTCTGCCTAACATCCTTCACTAACATGACATCCACCACCACGACTCTTTCATCCTTGATCCAAACCCTTTGTAGGCTGCCGAAATAAGAGGCTAACTTGTTGACAACTTCAAATCTTTACCCAACTTGTAGACCCATGAATTGGACAACACCTGATATCTCCTTCTTGCTACCGATAAAACCTTCTCATGCATCAGCCTTGATCACATGACAAATCCTTCGTCTCCCAAGTGGAGACAAAAACATTCAAGGGATGCCAATACCTTGCCAGACGGGACAACAATCACCTCCGATGGGGCCCTCCCCTGTTGAAGCTCAAAAGGCCCTTTCAAGACCTGCAACAAGGATGAACAGATACAATGGAGACTAGTCAAGCTGTTCACTACATGCCCCAACAATCTTCCATCTCCATCACTCTTCTTGGACCTTCTCCCATCCAATGGCAGTTGAGAGCCTGATGTCCCAAGCCAGAGCACCTCCTGCAGAATACTAATGACTTACAATCGCTTGCAAAGTGGTCCAAGGAGATGCAACGATAATGGCGAATGCCACTTTCATACTTTCTTCCAGATCTAACTTCCCTCTACAAGCCACCCTCCATCCACCCCACAATGATTGCCCACCTCCCTCTCTCGCTCTCTTCATTGCTCATTCAGTCAGATATTTTCACGCATGATTTATGAATTTATCCATAAGTAATTCCGTGGCATCTACACCTTTCTTTAGTTTGTTTACTTTCTATATAGTGAGCATCTTGTTGTGCTGCATGTGGTTAGATGATGAAATGGAACCTGCTGTACATAAAATTAGAAAACCTAATAAGCTAAACAAAACTACAGTACATACAATCACGACATGATCTCATACTTTACACAAGAGTTGTGTACTATCTTATCTCCCCTATTCAAGTAACAACGATGACGACGGCGATGATGACAACGACTACAACAACAACAAAAACAACAACAAAGTCTTTTCCCACACTAAGCAGGGCCAGCTAAAAGAATCCCCAGAAACTTCAAAGATTGGTGGACAAGATAGCAATGAAGATCTAAACATAAGAGTAACACAGTGACATGCGTTGCAAGGAGTGGTGCTGGACAGTGGGTGTAAGGTGGGAGCAGCTATGCTCAATACTCAGTGAACAGGGCTGACAAGTGGCTTTTACCATAGATTATGGAGGTGATAGTTGGATAAGGGAGGGGAGAAGATAAGAGGTGTAGAACAAAGTGCGGACTTCAGAACAGTGGTGAGTGAAATTACTGTTTACTAGTTGCTGTTATGTGACTCTTTTATGTGTAATACTTCATCAGTCATGAACTGAGGAGGGAAATTAAGCGCTGTCACTAGAAGATATAAAAAATTTACTACATGATGATCGGGGTTGTCTAATGCTAGTTTTACTCGCTAAGCTCTTGATGTTTGACTTGTGAAACTATTGTCATTCTTAGGCAACTGACAACAAATGGGATGTTTTTTCCCCCATTTACCTTGCAAAATCTTATTTATCATTTAGCAACTTAACAATTTCCTTCGACTGCAGTGTGCTACAGAGTTTGTCAGATGATTCTGGTTCGGAAATTAGTTTGGCATTCTGCTTGGAGCGGATATTTAGAACAGGATATGGAGCCAGACTTATTCCACAGTACATTGTATGTAGCATGGTAGCCAAGATTGATTTTTTAATGTGCAATAATACAACCACTTCTCCCCCTAACATTCAGAAACTAATATCTCTTTAACGAAGATTAATTATTTGAAGCAATGTTGTGTTTGAGACTTTGTATAAATTTTTCGAGAAGCAAATTAAATGATGTTTGAGGTGCTTAATTATTGCTGAAATTTTTACATTTCAATAGATTAGTTCTAGTTATCATGTCGTATAAACTCTAATTCTCATTATATATGGGATTTAGGAAAATACAGAAAACTATGGAAAACGTCAGATTTACAAATTATAATGATACTCATGGCCCTTTTGCACAGGTGTGTTGGTTGCAATTGGCAGATTGGACCCCTTCACACTCTTTGGAGATGGAATTTTGGTCCAACATATGTGGCGCGTTGCAAATGCTAACTCCATTAGAAGAGCTTTTTTTTTTTTTTTGGTGTATTTGTCTCAAGTGGAATGGCATGGTCTTCAAAAGGGAAAGAACCTCCATGGACGTGGTTCTTCACCTTTTTAACTCCCCTTGTAATTTTTGGTGTACTTAGCTTTTTTTATTAATGAAATTAAGGGGTTAACAACCTTTGGTAATCTGTCTTCCCCTTTTCCCAAAAAAAAAAACAATGACACGTATAAGACCCCCCTTTAAGTTGGAACATAGATTTTGATCTTGTTTAGCTTGGAGTGGCATATGTAAAGGAAGTCTCTGGAAGTGCCTGGTGAATGCTATTACTTCAGGTGATAGGAGTCATAGGACATGCAACTTTGGCACATCATTGATGATGCCTCATAAGCCATAAATGCTTACTTTTCTCATCATTCATCCTGCCACTAGGTATCAAGATTCAGGATATTAGGCTGGATGGTAATCTGGAGGAATCAATGATGGCTAGACTTTTTCATGCTTAAAATGTTCAGTGTAGTTAGGAAAAAGGTCAAACTTTTTGACTCCTCTAACAAAGGTGGCAGGAAATAGGTGTATCATCTCCCTGCAGCTCACACTCCTCATGTCTCTCAACTCCTTGCTGTGAGTGGTTCTAGAAAACAGTGGATCTTACTGAAGTTGACAGAAGGCCCTTTTTGAAACGAGTAACTAAGTTAAAGGTCCTCTGTTATTGTATGATGAAGTTCATGGCTTTAGTTGATGCTTGACTTTTCAGGGCCTTTTCTAGGGATTGTTGTTTTTTAATTGATATTATTCTAAACATAAATTTTAATAATTGGGCTACAAATCTGCACTGCAAAATTTGTTGAATCTGAACTTTCCAGTTGCTTAATGCCAAATACTTCCCATAGTATCCCCAATCCTTACTTGTCTTTTATGTGTATTTTGAATCCATGCATTTTTCCTTTTCGCAGCATTTCTTGCAAGCTGGACTGCAGTCAGATTCTCAGACTGTCAGGTGCTTGGCATGTAAAGTGGTAAGTATGTGTCAACTTTGTCTTGTTGTTTTCCTTCTTCTTCCTCCCTCGCTCCTCCTCCTTTCATCATCATCATCATTCTTTCTGTCTTTTTATTGTTGCTATTGATGTTGTTGTTATGTTTATTTGGCCTAGAGGTTGTTGAGGGTTGAGAATTTTGCTCTAGGAACTTATTATTGCTTTCAAAAAATAAAATGTTCTAGCCAGTGTAATCATATAGATGGCCAAGATTCTTCCAGGACATTGTATGGGAGAAACTAAGTCACCTCGATTCTTTTGTATTTCTGTCCCTCTGAAATAAGTGTGCTTCCAAGTTACTCCTAAGTTGAAATTTTATGACTTAGCAACATGAATGGCCCTTAACAAAATGATCCCAAACTTGTCCTAATTTTCCTATGAATATTGCATAATAAGCAATGAAAATCTTTTTGGAAAAAAAGGAGAAATGAGCAATGAGAAGTGCACGCTTTTGTTGCTTTGCTTTGGCATGCTTGGATTTATTTTGAGTAAGGTATAATGAGTCAGTCAGTTACTAACTAAATTGTAATGATTGCCCCGTGGTCCTTTTTATGTTGAAATAGCTTTATATATGTTTCCAGTAATGAGCTAGAAACTATAATCACCATTCATCCCTAGTCCATCTTCATTCTTGCTTGGTAACAGTAATTTGATGGCACTGCATTTGGTTCTTCCGAAGTTCCTGCCTTTATATGCTTGATGAGTTTAAACTTCCGATAATTTCTTCTGGATGGAGTAATTTTGCCTCTTATCCTGCTTCTGTGATCAAGATGGTAAGCTGCTTGCTAATTGATGCTTAAGCTTTTAACTTGACATCTGAACAAATGCCCGAGAATCTACTTAAGGTAACCATTCCTAGTTTTCCTTCTGTAGTACCATGATAATTAGATTCAATACTTTTCCCTTTTCTTACCTGAGGCATTGGGGTCATTCATAGGTTATACCTGCTATTATTCTCTATGTTTCTCTGACTTTCTTTCCATGCACCATCCTAATATAGGTGCTATTTTTTTGTTTAAAAAATATAGGTACTGTTTCTTCTGGAGGAGACTGAGGATTTAACGAGTGCTCTGCAGCTTATAGGTGAATTTGGTATCTATTCGCTCCTGATAAGATGTTTGATTGATGGGTACGTAACCTCTTATTATTATTCTAGTTCTAATTTCTTACATTTTTTAAAATAAAATTTCATATGCTTTCATGTAACCTTACCATGAAAAATGGGGCCATCTAGTCAATTTTGGAAAATAGTCCTTTTAAGCACAACTTTTTTCCTGTTTCTATGAATATGGGAATTTGTTTTTCTTCTTTGTTCTTCAGAAACTTCTACTTGTTCTTCATTGGATTTTTTAATTGCTTTAGAAATGGTCTAAGGATGGTGTTGAGTTTGGCGCGATCCGGAAGTGTGGAGGCTCTTCCATGTGAGGATAACGGGCAGCAATAGGTGCTGCCAGCAGTCCCTGTTCTCATGACAAGGAAGAGAGAGAGGGTGCAACTGTCGGTTGAGAGGAAGAAAGAGAGGAGAGGGAGTTGTATTGTTGGAAGAATTATTTCTTTAACTCAAGAATAGAATGATTACAAAGGTTCTTTTTTATAGAGAGAGAACATATCACAATCCTCTAAAACAAGTAACAAATTAAATCCTAATCAAATTGTTAGAGCAACATGATTTCATTAGTCTCCTAAAGAAATCCTAACCCTCTTTTATATAAAGAGGACTGAGATAATTACATAAGTATCTCCTCAAGATAAAGAAAAATACAAGTACCCCCTTATAACTTAACACTCTCCCTCAAGTTGGGATGTATATATCAATAAGTCCTAACTTGTCGCTCAAGAACTCAAGTTGTTTCTTCTTAAGGGGCTTGGTAAAAATGTTAGCTAGTTGTAGCTTAGAAGAAATATACGGGGCACTTATCCTGCCCTCCAAAACGACATCCCGTATGAAATGACAATCAATTTCTATATGCTTCGTCCGCTTATGAAAAATGGGATTGGAGGCAATGTATGTGGTAGACTTATTATCATAGTAAAGAGGCACTGGAGTATCAGCTAGCATTCCCAGATTCTGCAGAAAACCAACCATCCACATGATCTTACATGCGGCCTGTGTCATGGATCTGTACTCTGCCTCTGCACTAGAGCGAGCAACCACGCTCTGCTTCTTGCTTCTCCATGAAATAAGATTTACCCGAAAATAGATAGTAAACCTGACGTAGATCTCCTGTCCTCTATAGATCCAGCATAGTCTACATCAGAATAGGTCACAAGATCTAGAGTGTTACTCAGACGATAGTACAAGCCTTGTCTTGGGGTGCACTTTAGATATCTCAGATGAGACATACATTATGTCAATGACTGTACCTGGGATTCTGCATAAACTGGTTGGCCCGATTGGCTGCGAAGCTAATATATGGACGTGTAGTAGTCAGGTATAACAAATGGCCAATAGTGCTGCGGTACTTGGTAACATCCTTAAACAAAGGATATGTATCATCTGAATGGTGATTGGGGAGTGCCTCTACTAGTATCCTAGATGGCTTGGACCCAAGAAATCCATCATTCTCTAGGATCTGCAAAGTATACTGTCTTTGAGATAAAGATAAATGTTTTTCCTGACGAATAACTTCTATCCCTAGAAAGTAACGAAGATCACCTAAATCTTTGGTGACAAAGGTAGACTGGAGAAATGCTTTCGTTTTTGCTATGCCATCAGTGTCATCATCTGCGAGGATCATATCATCGACATATATTGCCAAAACCATAACTCTCCATACCCCACCATGCACAATCCATCTAATGAACATCGAATGATCCGTGGTAGACCTCTGGAACCTGAGTTTCCTGATCTTTAGATTGAACCTCTCAAATCAGGCTTGTGGGCTCTGCTTTAGGCCATAATTGGCCTTCCGCAAGCGGTAGACAAGCTCCCCTTGACTGTCATAACTTAGTGGTTGTCGCATATATACTTTCTCTGTTAGATCTCCATATAGAAATGCGTTCTTTATATCAAGTTGGTGCAACGACCAATCTTTGATCACAGTAAGTGACAAACTAATCCTGGAGGTAATACGTGCAACAAGTGAAAATGTCTCAAGGTAATCCACCCCATATTTCTGGCCACAAGTCTGGCTTTGTATCTCTCTATTGTCTCATCTGACCTGTATTTGATGGTGTATACCCATCTGCAATCAACAAAAGTTGTACCTTCAGGGCATGGAACAAGATCCCATGTTCCTCTGATCTGAAAAGCCTCCATCTCCTCATCCATGGTAGCTTTCCACTTCTGATCATGAAGTGCCTGCACAAAATCTCTGGGAATCACTGTAGTAGTAATAGCAGGCGCAAACTGCCTGGCCTCTCCATAGAGATGAGAAACAGTAGTATATCGAGAAATAAGGTGAAGAGTAATATCAGATCTCCTTTGCACAGTCTCCTCCTTCCTATTTGACTCACCTTTGTCTAAAGTGATAGCAAGCTAGGCTGGCTTTTCACATGCAAAGTCCTATGTCTGTGGCCTCCTGTGATACACCTGTGTCTTATTAATAGCAGCCTCTATGGGTGATCCTTTTTATGAGAAATAATGAATCTTCTCAAAGGTCACATTCGCAGAAACAAGATATCTCCTACATGCTGGATCATAACACCTGTAGCATGTTTGAGTCCTGGAGTAGCCCAAAAGGACACACTTCGTGGCACAGGGGGCAAACTTATCTTGGATACCATGATTCTAAACAAAACATACACATCCAAATACTCGTAGTGGCACAGGTAAATCCTATTACAATCAGGATGTACAAGCTGATATTGAATCTGAGCTTGAAGAACAGAGGATGGCTGCCTGTTAATCAAATATGCCGCTGTGAGAATGGCATCACTCCAAAACTACCTAGGAACCTTCATACGAGACATCAAGATCTTGGTGATATTAAGTAAATGTTGCAGCTTGTGCTCTACAACTCCATTCTGTTGGGAAGTAAGAGCACAAGGTGTTTGATAGATAATTCACTTAGCCCTAAAGGCTTCCTGCAAGTCATTATGCATAAACTCTAATGCATTATCACTGCGAAAGACCTGAATGGGAGTACCATACTGTGTCTGTACCTCAGGTAGAAAATGCTGTATGATAGTAGGAATCTCACTACGAGCCTTCATCAGAAACACCCATGTAAGTCTATTACTATCATCCATTATAGCAGCAAAGTACTTGTATCTACCAGTAGAGGCCACTTTGGAAGGTCCCTAAATATCACAATGTACTAGGGAAAGATGAGCTGAACTCACACCGATGTCTCTCCCAGGATAGCTGCTCCTGTGATGCTTCCCCAATTGACAATCTTCACAGTCCAGAGACAAGAAGTCTGGTAACTCTGGATACATTTGGCACATCTTCTTCACAGAAGGATGTCGAAGTCTCCTATGCTAGAGCAGAGGGTTACGAGAAATAGACACTACCTCAGCAAACAACGTGGGCACATCCAAATAGTAGAGACCATCTCTCTCTCTATGCCATTTCCAATAATCTCGTCGGTATTTCGATCTTGAAAGTAACAGTACTTCTCATAAAAAATAACATGACATCCAAGATCCCTACAAATCTTGCTTATTGACAAGAGATTCATAGGGAATTCAAGGGCATATATAGATTTAGTTAGAGACTGCAATCGGATCTGGTCGGTAGCTTGCCTTTTAAAGATGAAGATCTTCGTCTAGCTGCTTAAAAGAGGCAGACTCATGGCGAGAGTGTGGAGGGTTAGGTGGAATGGCTCAAATCTTGCTCTCTATGTTTGAAGTCTAAATAAAACCATATAGGCAATTGCCTTGACTCTTCCATTGTAGATCTTGGTTACTTTCTTGGATCTTGAGAACAAACGATATCTATCCGATCATAGAGGCTGCAAGAACCTCACCTATCCTTTTGCTGAGGCTACAAGTACCGCACCTGTCCTTTTGCAGAGGCTGAATAGGCCTTTCATTGTTGCATTGTGGGGAAGATTGGATGCATGGTTACTGGGTCATGGAGAAGTTATGGCCTACGGATTGGCATGATGATGGCAAGATGAAGAAGGGAGAGAGAGGATAGGATGTGGAGGTTGATAATGGCATCCCTCTTTAGTTGGTTGTTATGGAATTTTGATGAATTTTTGGCAAATTGTTTCAGAGTATGTGCATGCTAAATTTCTCTAAATGGGTGTCTGGAGCTTAGATTTAGCAAGCCAGGGTAGGAATGTGGGTGAAACTGGGGCCCCTCCACTTTTGAGTAGGTTTATATCCATGATTGGTTTAGGTTGAGGGAGGGCATGGTATAAGATTAGGGAAATGTGTTGATAAAGCACTCTAGTTATCTATTTGTTCACTGTTTTGGTTTGTTATGTCATTTATTTTATTCTCTTGGACTTATGTTGTAATTTTCCCAACACCTCTCTATATAAAGAGGTTTAGGGTTTCATTTGAGAAGCAAGACTTATCATTTTCTTCGACTTGGTATTTCACCCGCACAAGCTTTTGTACCCCTCCACCAAAATCCTAACTTCCTTGTTGGGACTCATAAGGGGCCACCATCAGCCCCAGCCGGTCGTTGCCTGCCATCAGGGCAGCAACTAGCGAGCAACCGGCGCTGCCCCTTCGCGTTGTAGGGCGTCGCCACCTGCACCTGATTGTCGCAGCCCCTGTAGGCCACCATCGGCATTGCCTCTTTGTGCTGTAGGGTGTCGTCGCCTGTGCTTGACCATCGTGGCCCCCTGTAAACCGCCACCAGCGCTACCCCTTCATCCTGTAGGCTGTCGCCGTTGTCGCTCCTCCCTATTGTAGGGCGCAGTCGCTTGCAGCACCGCTTGCTGTAAGTTGCCGTTGCTTGTAGAGCCTCTGCCGTCACTATCTGTTGCTTGGCTATGGGTAGTGGTGGTTGGTGGTGGGGTGTTCTTGCCAACAAGGAGCAGTAGCATCTCTTAGAGGCGCTGTTAGGGCTTTCCCCATACCCTAACATGTGCTAAGCTTGATCTGAGGGGTGCCAGTGACTCTTGGGATGTTGTCTAGGATCTTTAGATCTTAAATTTCATGATCAAGATGTCATCAAGGTTTGAAATGTCGATATCGATGTCGTATCAATAAGTTAAAAAAGGATATGTCGGGGACATATTAGAGATATATTGATGATATTGGTGAATTTTAGGGAAATCGCTCAAAAAGGTTCAAAATGACGCAAAATGTTATAAATTTGATGAAAATTAACATTTTGATAAGTAATACATGCACGAAGAAATACTTAAAAATGAAAATCATAAATTTTGAATAATAATATAATAGAAACACGTTACACTGTAGTGATTTAGGCCACAAATTATCATCAAATTGGGGATTAATTAGGGATATTGCCTAAATAAGATGTAGACCGCATCAATTTATGTAATAATCAAGTGTAACACAAGATTTAACCTTGGTATAAATAGTAACCGAAGTTAAATCGAGGTGATTCAGGTCTAATGAGGCAAAAAAAATAGTAAGATTAAGGTGATTACCTTGTTGAGAGATGAACAAGGACTCTAAATTACCTAATAATCGAGGCGAACGGATCGGTGAATGCTCACAACGGACAACAGAGAACGAAGGAGAGGAGATGGGAGGAATAAAGCAAAGAAAGAGGATAGTATAGAGCAGTTGTAGAGGTATCGTCCGATGTCATAAGAGATTAGTGATATTTGGAAAAATTGCACATATGTGCTTTAGCTCTGACGATACATCGCTGACACACATTGACATGGGTAATATTTCTTCGACATCCTGGAAAAAAGATATTTTGGCAATTTCAACACAGGCATTGTTGGCGATATCGACATATCGGCGACATATCGCAAATATGCCGTGACATCTCTTTCACTGCTTAAAAGACGTTTTTATGAAATTCCTATCAACCACATCAATATCCCCCAATATTCAGGGATATCGATCAAGATCTACTGATATGGGATAGATATCGTCGATATCTTGTAAAAAAGATATTCCTGTGATATCAATATGAGTTATGTTGGGAATACGGATATATTGTTGATATATCGGGATATCTATTTCCATGGACGTCACGTTCTCTTTGGAATCCGGTTGTTCATGATTTGAATAGTGATTTCATATCATGTTTGGAGCGTTTTGTGGCAGTCCTAAGGCATAATGGCCTCCTTAAGCAGTTCAGAAGTGTCATTGGTTACTGTTACGGACATCAGGAGTTACAAAACTCCCTTCTTCATTCCTATTGCCAAGTTGAACAAGACCAATTATGCTAGATGGTCTTAGATGTTCCTCATGACTGTCGAGGGACATGTTAAAGAACACATTCTATTAGAGTTGGAGCAACAAGACAAGACCGGGAAGAATGTGACATGGAAGATGGATAATGCAATGGTTTGGGCTTAGATCATGAACTTTGTGGAGTCTCAGATCGGTGATGGGATTATGTACTACAGGACAGCCAAGGAGATGTGGGATTCCCTGCGTGACACGTACTCTCACGAGAAGAATTCCAGCAAGGTGTTTGAGATTCACTATGCCATCAGTGGTCTCAAACAAGAGGGCTAGTCACTTTTTGAGTACTATGCTAGTATGAAGGGGCTCCTAGAGAAGTACAATGCTTGTCGTCCTATCTGCGCCTGTGCCACTTAGAGGGTGCACAGGAAGGAATATGCTGTCCTCCTGAGGCTGCGAGGTCCCAGGTCTTGACACTGGCTGAGTTTCCATCACTTGAGGAAGTTTACAATCGTATGAGTAGGGTGGTTGTTAAGCCATCCATGTTAGAGGTTGGACAGACTCCTGTTCTTGTTGCTGCTGCATGTTGAGGATGTGGTGCTCCATCTATTAATGGGAGAAGACATAGTGGTCGGGGTACGAGTGGCAGACCCCTCACCATCTGCTTGCATTGTGGGAAGATCAGCCATTCAGAGGCTTTCTGCTGGACGAAGCATGGTAGACCTCCTATGGCCAATCAGGCTATCTCTTTTGAGGAGGCGAGCAACATGGTGTCCCATGTTGATTATGATGCTGTTGTCTAGCTTCTCTCCCAGTTGACCCAGGAGACTACCACCACTGTTGATACTGCTGCTTTGGCCTCCTCAGGTATAACTCCTGCTATAGATCTGGCAGGTTTAGGATGTTCCCTTAGATAGATCTGTGCAGGTGGCAGACAGTGCATAGTTTGTGGTAGAGGAGATGTGGCAGTGACTCCTGCACTGACTTTGCCTAATGTTCTCTATGTGATTTTCCGATTAGTTTCTTGCCTGTCAATATGATTACAAAAGACTTACACTGTCGTGCCATATTTGATGAGTTGGGTTGTATTTTTTAGGACAAACTCACGGGGAGAACGATTGGTGGTGGACATGAGAAGGGAGTATGTATCGCTTGATTTAGACTCCATTTGCTGCGATGTGTAAGGGAGAGGTTGCCTTTAGTGCTGGTACAACTCTTTAGTGGCATCATTATCTTGGGCACCCTTCACTGGATAGGTTTCGACGCGTCATCCCTCACATCTCGCCTGCTATTGAGATTGTGTGATGCATGCCAGTTGAGAAAGCATCACAGAGCCAGTTTTTCTTCCAGTTTTATCAGGGTTCTGCTGCTATTTTTGATTTACTGCATATGGATGTATAGGGTCCTAGTAGAGTGTCAGACATACTTGGTCATAGATTTTATTTACTTATTGTTGACGAGTTTTTCAGGATGTCATGGCTATTTCTTTTAAAGAATAAATAAGATGTTGGGTGTGTGATTGAAATATTTATTTTACAAATAAAGATTCAGTTTTCTACTATTGTGAAAATTGTATGATCTGATAATGATTTGGAGTTTTGTATAGCTAAGTTATCAACCTTTTATAGATCTCTTGGAATTGTTTACCAGACATTCTGCCCTCATACCTCGTAGTAGAATGGTGTAGTGGAGAGAAAACACCGTTATGTGTTAGATGTGGCTAGGACATCATTGATGCAATCATACAACACAATGTGCCATAGGTGTATTGGGGAGATGTAGTGTTAACTGCATGCTATTTAATTAACAGATTGCTCAACTCAGCTATACAAGAACAAGTTCCTTGGTAGGTCTTCTATCCTGAGTAGGATCTATTTACTGTAGCACATCGTATGTTTGGCTATGTAGCCTTTGTTCACCTTCTAAGACCTGGCATAGACAAGTTGGCTCCAAGAGCAGTGAAGTGTGTCTTTTTGGGTTATAGTAGCACTCAGAAAGGATACAGATGCTATGACCCTAGAGGCAAGAAGCATTATGTGATTGCAGATGTCACATTTCATGACCCCATTCCTTATTTTTCTACAGGTGGTCATCGGGTGACATTTGAAGGAGGCCCAACTCTTATGCTTATTCCATCAGTTTCATTGGAATAAATTCCTGTCACACATGGTAATGATACCACTACCATAGAGACTTCCATGAGGTAGAAGGCTGAGATTACTTAAGCCTACAGATTACCTGTTACTTACAGACAACATACATGGCGAGAACACACCCCCCCCACCACCTCAGCCACCTGTCTCTTCCTATTGTCAGGTATGGGTTGATACTGACGTGAGTTATCTGACAAGTCGTTTACGCGCGTGTTTTGAAATATGTCGTAGTTCGTAGTATAGTCGTGCGAAACCCTTGATAAAAAATATATGTAATAACGAGATGGTGACTTCCGGTCGAACTCAGGGAGGTGTTATGGAAATGCAAAATCTGATTCCGATCTCTCTCTCTACTTGCTAAAACTCATGTCGATTTATAATTATTTACGTATTCATGCATGACATATTGTTGCTAAAAAATGACAGATTAAAATAGGCAACTTTAATTACAATAGAATATGATAATGAAGCTCATGGTGATTTTTGCAACACACACATATAATCAGATGATTTTCATTGAATCCAGAATGATTGCTACAGAGTGAAGCTCGAGGAAAGCTTGTACATGAAAGCTTAAACAATAAAACTAGCTAGCAGAAAACGATTACATGCGTGGATCTATGGGGAGATTACTCATGCATCATTGAGAGGGAAGAGAGAGCTACACTACTAAGCAGAAAATAAGCAGAGAAAACTAAGAACTATGAGCTACTTATCTATGCTAGCAGAAAGAAGGGCATCGGAGGTGGTCTCCAATGGCTTTTGAGATGGAGGTGGTAGGGAGAAGAAAGAGGGGCGGCCAATGGTGATTAGGCCATCCCTTGGAGGGAGGAAGGGAAAGTGATCTAGACTTGGCTTGGTGGTGGAGTAGCCATGGTGGTCGTGGAGGTGGAGGTGGAGGTGATGGGTGAAGGTGGAATGGAGGTGGAACCAAGCTAATGAATGCCTAGATGCCTCTTCATAGCCGTCCAAGGGTTCTTTTATAGTAGGTTCTTAGGTTGGGTTTACTAAAATTAGGATGGTTAAAAATAGGTGTTCTATAATAGGCTAGGTAGAAGAAGTGTGTGTTTTGAATTTCGTAGAGCTAGGTTGTGTGGGTTTTGGTAAATCTAGGTTTGGTCAACCTAGATTAGGTGGGTGTGGACCTATTTAGGCTTAGGAAGGTCTAATTGGATAGGAGTGAACCTAATTACGTCTAGGTCAAGTCTAATAGGATGTGCGTGTTTGATGAGGCTAAGGTAATCCTAATAGGTTGGGTTAGGGATAGGATAAGTAAGGGTATGGATAGTGGGATAGGCTTAGGAGGTCTCTAATTAGGTTTCCTAAGGTGTTTGGTGGGGTTCTAGGTCAAAATAGGCAAGCTAGGGCTTCTAGCACCAAAAATAGGAACTAGAGATGACCTCCAGACGTCCATACAAATGATCAGATGTCTTATACTTTAAAATTAGACGTTTGGAAGTTAGGTTAGACATCTAATTTTGTGTCAGTGTGAGTTTTGGCTTCTTGGATTAATTTTCTGCAAAAATCAGACGTCTAGCCTAATGTCTGGACATCTTAAAAGGTGCTGGAGAGTGGGTTTTGGGTTTTCTAAGGTAGGTTTTGGTTCCTAAGTGTTTGGGAGAGGGATAAGGTGGAGAAGAACATGGATAGTGTTATCCATGTTTGGGTTCTAAGGTTAAGATGTCCTAATGGAAGTGGTTTTGGGTTTGGGAAGGCTGTCCCAGGGTTTCTAAGAGTAGGGATAAGGCTATCCTCCTCATTCCTCTTGTTTGGATCAGTCTTCTTTCTTTATTGATTTATTCCACTCCATCTCGCATCCTGGATCACTTTATTACCTGTAAATAGCAACAAAAATATTAAATAGCAAGATATCTCATCTTATTCTATATAAAATGATGCAATGCATGATATGCATGATATGAGTGTAATATTCACAAATTAAGCTAGGTTCAAACATTATTTAGGTTGATTAGGACCTATGATTGCTGCGCAATCATGATTCTAGTGGTGCTTGTGTAGGTTCCTTTGACGAGCCTTCTTCTCCTTTTGATATTGAGTCTATAGAGGAGGATCTTGACCTTCCAATTGCTATTTGGAATGCTCCTCGTAGCTATGCCCATCACCATACTATTGGGACAGTGTTTACTGCCAATCTTGGGAGATCTTTTGCTACATTCACAGCTGCTCTCTCTGCAACACAAGTACCTATGTCCTATCAATAAGTCATGCTAGATCCAAAATGGCGTTAGGCCATGGAGGATGAGATGGTTGCTCTACGCTCTAGAGGGACATGTGAGTTGACCACTTTGCCTCCTCATGCCAGAACGGTGGGGTGCCGCTGGGTCTTTGCTCTTAATTACAACCTAGGTGGCACAATCTCTTGCTATAAGGTAAGACCGGTGGCAAAGGGATTTACCCAAACTTATGGGATAGATTTCTTTGATACCTTCTCTCCTGTTGCTTGGCTATCTACTGTTCGGATTTTGATGTCCGTTGCTGCTCACTACAACTGGCCACTCCATCAGTTAGATGTGAAGAACGCTTTTTTGTAATGCAATCTTCAAGAGGAGGTCTATATGCAACAATCCCCGAGGTTTGAGACTCATGGATGGTGTGTATGTAGAGTGAAGAAAGAATCTATAGCTTGAAGCAGAGTTCGAGAGCTTGGTTCTAGAGACTATTAGAGGAAGTACGAATCATGGGGCTCGTGAGGTCTTCTGTTGATCATTCACTATTTGTTAGGAGAAGCAAAGGGGGAGTGGTTGTATTTCTAGTCTATGTGGATGACTTAATTCTTACCGGAGATGACATTGATGGGATAGCAGAGGTGAAAAGGAAGCTAGCTGAAGCCTTTGTGATGAAGGATTTGGGTGAGTTCAGATACTTTATTGGCATTGAAGTGGCGCATAACAGAGAGGGAATTATTCTCAGTTAGCGTAAATGTGCTCTTGATATTTTGCAGGAGACAGGAATGATGGGATCTAAACCTGCTAATATACCTATGGATCCCAAGGGATACCTTTATGATATAGAGTCTTTGCCTATAGATAGCAGATCTTATAGGCAGTTGGTTGGTAAGTTGTTATACCTTACTGTTACACGTCCTGACCTCTCTCTTGGAGTGAGGAAACTCAGCCAGTTTATGTACAAACCATCCAAGTAGCATTAGGATGCTGCTATGCAGGTGCTTAGATACGTACAAAAAGCACCTGGTAGAAGTATCCTATTTCAGAAGGGCACACCTATGAATATTGTTGGCTATTCTGATGCCGACCATGCAGGGTGCATGGCAGATAGGAAGTCAATAACTGGGTTCTGCACTTAATGTGACAAGAAATCTAGTGACCTGGAAAAGCAAGAAGTAGCATGTGGTATCTATGTCTAGTGCAGAGTTCGAGTATTGGGCTATGGCTTAGCTACAGAGATGATTCGGGTCAGATCAGTGCTATAGGATCTCCATGTCTAGGTAGAGGGACCAATGGAGATGAAGTGTGATAATCGCACTGCTACATAAATTATAAACAACCCGATGTTTCATAAACGTACGAAGTATGTTGAGGTTGATTGTCCTTATACCAGAGACTTGATACATTGTGGGCTACATCAGTGCCTTCTGATGATCAGATTGCGGATATATTCACAAAGCCTCTTCCTAGATCTGCATTTGATAGATGTTGTTTTAAGCTGAGCATCATTGATATATATTTTCCAACTTGAGGGGAAGTGTTAATACAGTACTCTAGTTATCTATTTGTTTATTGTTTTGGACTGTTATGCCATTTATTTTATCCTCTTGAATTTATGTTGTAATTTTTCCAATATCTTTCTTTATATAAAGAGGTGTAGAATTTCATTTGAGAAGTAAGACTTATTATTTTCTTTGACTAAATTAAAATAGACGGAGAAGAGGAGGGAGAGAGAGTCAAAGGATGGTAGAAATATACGAACTTTACCTTTGGGCAACAAATTAGAGACTCCAGGTACCTCTGGTTACTGTTGTTTTGGGCCAAAGCCCACTCTGGTAATAATTCTGAGTTTTTGTTGTCCCATGTCCAATATATGCAGTGTAGGGGCTTTCTCATTAGCTTGAAAATCATTAAAAAGTGTTTGGGATGGCTCTTTAGGTTTTGGATTGTGGGCTCCACATTTGTGTGATAATCTTTCCTAGTCGGGGCTTCGTGATCTCCAATTTCTTCTTGGGCCGATGCAAGATTTTTGCCTATCGGATGCTTCCCTGATGCTTTGGTGTGGGACAGAGGTTCCTTCTCTTACAAAAGGGCGTATAAGTTATTACTTGGTGATCATGTTCCTGGTCACTCTAACTTGGCTATGGATTGTGCTATCATTTGGAAGTTCAAGATCCCCCTCAAGACTAAATTCTTTTTCTGGCTTCTTTGGCGTAGGAGATTGGTTACCTAAGTCAGAAGGCAGATTTGGGCTCCAGATGCTAGGTCTGTGGTTTATGTGGTTTATTAGATGAAGATGATACCAACATCTTTCTCTCCTGTGGCTTCTCCAAGTGTGTTTGGGAACAGACTGCCAATCCAGAGGCTTTGGTTGACACTTGGGAGGAGTTTTGGCTGGTGTTCAGATATGGATTCCAGACAAATGTCTTAATATGGATGAAAGCTTTTGACATCTTATCATCCATTTGGCTGTAGAGGAACGACATTCTTTTTACGGGAGAAAGGCCCAGGTCTGGCAATGCCTTAAGGCATTGTTTGAGTGGGAGAATCAAGCCAACAATTCTCCATTTATGTCAGATAATTCTGGAATTAATTTATTCCACATTTGGCCTCTTGATTCTGGAAGAAAATAATTTCATTTAGGAGGTGGAATTATTCTACTCTAAAATATTCCATCTAAGAGGTCGTCATTGGCGGTGGCGTGGAGGCTAGATCGCTAGCAAGGGTGGGGCTATGCCGCATTGCATTTGGAAGGCCAAGAATCTCTCTGCGAGTCTTGGGGAACATGTGGTGGAGGCAATGCAGGATGCAACATTAAAGGCGTATCTTGAATTTCCTTTTTCGGTGGCGAAGAACGAGACCTCGTGTTTTTTAAATGACATTCTCTAGGTGGAGTTTGGATTCGGAAATGCATTTGAAGTTGGTGAGTTTGGTTACTCGGTTATTGATAGGTTTTCTTTTGTGCCTCTCTTTCTCCCCTGTTGGCAGTTCCTCTTGTTTTATGTTTGCAATGTAGGGGAGCCCTCTTGATGCTTTGTTGCTGCCTGCGACCTTTGGGTCCATCTTTGCTGACGGTGGGGATGCCAAACCTAATGGCGACCTTTCGTTGATCTGCCTGAACAGCAAGGAGCTTGGTGCTCCTATGGGTGACGTCGGCTGTGCTGGGAAGGAATGAGCTTTTGGGGGTGGTGGTGGTGGCATTGGTATGTTAGTGGCCTTGACGGCGACGTTAGCGCTCTGTTGGTGGTGGTTGTGGCTAATGTCGCATCAACATGCAGTTCATTGGCAAGTGGTAGTGGGGACTCTAATGCTGCTGCGATTTCAGTTGTATCTTCTTTGGTGGGTCAGGAGAGGCCTCTTTTGAAGGGAGGTGCTGACTGTGGAATTTAAGGAGTGGCTCCTCGAGTACGGGGTCCAAACTTGCTAAGCCGCTGAACTTGAGGCAGAGGTTAATCTATATGACAATACGACTCTATCTACAAGAGGAAGGCTTTCAAGGAGAAAAGAATCACGGATTCCATTGGATCCAGGGGTGATGGTCTTCCCCATTGTTAGAGTGATCTCTTTGAATGTCAGGAGCCTTTGCGATCGATCACGAAGGTTGGATTTGAGGAGGTACCTAAATGAATGGAGAGCTAACTTTGGCCTCATTCAAGAAACACATCTTGAGGAGCTTGTGGATATGGTTAAGAGGGAGCTCTGTAGGGAGCACATCATTAATGCTTTGGTGGTCAATGCAGTTGGGACGTCTGGTGGGCTCCTATTGCTATGGATCGGGAACCTATTCTAGCCGAACAGTTCTGTTTTAGGAAGGATGGCCATGGGGTTCTTTATGCGTCGGTCTGATTCCTCTACTTTGAATCTCTCGGTGTATGGTTTGTGCAACGACACTGTGAGACTTGTTTTGTGGGAGGACCTGCGTTAGGCTGTGGAGTTTGTTGACGATCAACCTTGGTGAGAGGCGACTTCAATGTCACCCTATCTTTGGATGACGAGCCAGATGGTAGGATGGACAGAGTAACGGTTGACTTTGTAGGGTTGGTGGAATTTTTGGATCTTTATGATTTGCTTGCCTCTGGTGCCGTGTACACATAAAGGAATGGTAGGGGGGTGCATCCAGGGTTGGTAGCTTTCTGTGCTCCGTGGAGTTGGCCGAGTGCTTCCAGATGGATGATGTGATAGTTAGGCATAGACCTTTCTTAGATCATATGGCTGTGGTGTAGGATAGCAATGAGGGTAGCCACTTCTCTTCTTATTTCAAATTTCAGAAGTCTTGGCTTCTGGAACCAGAATTTCGTGACTTTGTGAGGTTAAAGTGGAGTAAGGTGCCTCCGTCGTTGTTAGCTATGCACACACTTGTAGCTAGGATACAAGCCATCAGATCTGCTCTGATTCAGTATAAGGAGGTTATGGAAAGGAGGGAGCATGAACGGACCCATGCTTTAGAGGGGCTTTCCGTGCTTGATGGGAAGGAGGATAGTGAGCCCTTACATGTTGAGGAGTGTGAGGAAAGGAGGCACCTGCAGGAAGTTGTTTAGTAGGAGGATCGCAAGTAGGAGATGGATTAGAGGTAGAAGTTGCATTAGTTGTGGTTGAAGGAGGGGGACTCTAATATGCATTTTTCCACCTCTCTGTGAGTGTAAGGAGGAGGTCCAACTTGACAAGCTCTCTTTGAGTTTGCGATGAGGTCTTCTCCACTGGAGATTAGATTGACGATACTGTGCAGACCTACTTCTGTGATTTCACTAGGTGGAGGGCTCCTAGCCAGCGGCAGGTTGAAGGAGAGATCATATATGGAATGGCCTTGTTAAGGAGGTGACAACGGACAATGTTTTGGTTGCCTTAAGGGGGTTGAAAGCTAAGGGCTCTTTGGGCCTGAATGGCTTACAGGCTCTCTTTTATAGGAAACTATGGGAGATTGTGTGTGTGTTGGGGGGGGGGGGGATGCCATGGCCATGATCCAGTAAATTCTTGCAGGAGAACATGGGCTTTGAGAGGTTGAACAAGTTCTACTTCTTGAGGTCGAAGAGGGCTAGGGTGGAGATTGTTGATGATTGTAGGCCTATAGCCTTGTCAAATGCTGTTTATCTTATTATGGCAAAGGTCCTGGCTAAAAGGTTACATGAGGTACTGCCTTCCATTATTGGCTTGGTTCTATTAGTCTTTATTAAGGGTTGATCTCTAGGAGTCTTTCGTTTCAACTGAGGAGATGGTGGCCACATGGGTGTTAGCATTTTTTGGAAGGTGGACTTCTTGAAGCCTTATGAATCCATTGCATGGTCATATTTGTGGGAGATCTTGAGGAGGGGATTTTCAGAGGTTTGGGTGTAGTGGATGAAGAGGTGTATCCCTACCACGACCTTCTTGGTGTTGGTGAATGGTAGATCATGTGGCTTGTGGATGCAGCCTCAGCGTGGGGTTAAGCAGGGATGCTCGCTCACGCCATTGCTATTCAATGTGGCAATGGATGCTTTCGCTGTTATGGCTTGTAAGAGATGTGTAGGTGGCCTGTTCTTTGGTTTTAGGTTGGCGTCGTGAGGTGCCTTGCTTACGCCCATTTTGTAGTATGCTAATGATACCACATTTTTTATGGAAGGAGAGAGTAGGGAAGCTGAGCATTTAGCCTCTTTGGTGTGGATCTTTGGTGATATTTTTGGTTTGCGCATCAACCATAGAAACTCCACCTTTGTTCCTTTCTGCTTGGTTGCGGATGAGGTGTCGGTTGTCACAATTTTTTGCCACTTCTATTGCCCACCTGTTGCTCTCTTACTTGGGCCTCCCGTTGAAGGGCAAGCATCATTCTTTTGGAGACTGGACCTCGTTGGTGGAAGGGATGAGTAAGAGGTTGGGCTTTTGGAGTGGTAGGCTACTTTCCAAAGGGGGAAGGCTCGTGCTTCTCAAGGTAGTTTTCATAGCCATGCCTAGTTTTTACTTCTCGATTTTTAGACCTTTGAAGAAGGTGATATCGAAGTTGGAACTGATAAGGAGACTCTTTTGGAAAGGCCTAAATCATGAAGGGAGGTTTATGCAACCTGTACCACGGTGTGATGTGTGTAAGCCTAAGAAGGTTGGGGTCCGTTCCTTGTTTGATTTCGTTGATGCTTCGCTAGTGAAGTGGGTTTTTAAGCTCTTCAACAATGGAGACAGGTTGTTACATAGTTTGTTACATGATTTGTATGACACGATTCTATACATTGAGGAAAGGTCGACCATGCGTTGTGGGGATTCGGCTTCTTGGAGATCTTTGATGCCAGTCATGCGATGCTTATCTGCTTCTTTTGCCCTAATGCTAGGCTGTGGTGAGTACTTTAGGTTTTGGGAAGATGATTGGTAGGAGAAAGGAAAGTTGTTTGATTTCTTTCCTCGCGTGTACAACTTGTCAGTTGAGAAGCATATTCCTATTAGTAGGATGTGGGATCGATCCTTGTCGTTGTGGGCTCCGATTTTGGGGGTGGGCTTGTTGGAGTCGAGGTTCTTGGTTTTTCAAGCTTTGCTTGAGCTGTTGTCCGAGTTCCAGTTGGTGACATTGCGACCAAGTTGGTTGGTTTAGGGGGAAGGTACTTTTTCCGTGGCCAGGGCATAAAAAGCGTTGCAGGGCTTCGTCGATATGAGTGACAGGCTTATCGTCAATTGTGGCATGATTTGGAAGTTGAAGATACCATTGAAGGTCGGGATTTTATTATGAATGTTGAGAAGGGAGAGCGTGGTTACGAAAGACTATAGAAGGAGGTGGTTGGATGACCTAGATGTTTCCTGCCCTTTTAGTGGCTAGGAGGATGAAGCTATTTACCACTTGTTCTACTGCTGTTGCTTCTTAGGGGTGAAAAGGGCCTGGGTGGGGAATATTGTGAGGGAGGCAAATTGTTTTTCCACTTGGCTACTTGCTCTTAAGTTTGTTTCTTTTATTAATGAATTAACTTGGATGGCTATTACCTCTAATAGCCACCCTTCTTTTCAAAAAAAAATTCAATGAAAAGGTGTTGAATTCCTTGACATGATGTTTAATTCTGCAAATATAAAAAGCTTTTAATTCCTCCTTAATTTCTCTCATCACTCAATTCCTTCACTAATTCCCCTTTTTACTTCCTATAACCAAACAGCCCCTAAGGGAAGCTTTATATAATTTTTCTTCCTGAACTGAACTTATCTAATCTCTCCTTGTTTAGAGATATTAATGAAGGGGACACTTACCGACCTCCAGTAACTGTACTTTTTCCTTTCAAAAAACAAAACAAAAAAAAGAAAATCATTGAAAAGTTTAGAAGGATAAGAGGAGGGAGAAAAACGAGATTGGGGAAATGTAGAACTTGTCTCTAGGTGACATATTGAAGATTTCAATGACCTCCGGGTCATTAAAAAAAAAAAGACCTCTGGGTCATTGCTCTTTGGGGCCAAAGCCAAACCTGGTAATAATTCAGGGTGTTTATGGTCTTATATGCAACATATTCAGTGCATTAGAAATTGGAGTTGTATACTGAAGTCATTGGCTCTCTATTATGGGCCCCATTTGTTAGCTCAAAAATGGTTGCTTGATAGGTTTATTGACAGTTCTTCTCAAGTTAGACAACCCATGCGGTCAGAGTTGAGAGACATGAGATCGCTCATGAACTGGCTCACAAACTGTCCTGATTTCAACAAGTGAAGGACCTTTGCTCTCTCTCTCTGAAAAGGGCTTGGGCTAGGACTTCTAAGCTCAATCAAGTTGGAGTGCCCTTAATTGAGTAGGGTAAAAGAGCTAAGCTTGACTTGGCTTTTTCATGCTTAATAAACAGCCCTACTTGTTTGCAAGACAGATGCTTTTAAGAAGTGGAGATTCAAATTTTGTCCCTCTACCTTTCCTCCTTTCCCATTATATTTCCTTATTGTCTAGAAAACTAAATATTAAATGTCCGGGCAACATTAGGGTAAATAAAGAAATTAACTAATTAAAGCACAAGTTACTAGTTGAATTTAGACCTGCATATCCTTTCCCCTTTCAAGAAACAAGAATATAACCAGCAAAACTTTAGGGATTATTTTAAAATTGAACCATGGCTTGGGAAAATATTTGTGATTTAAGATTATTAAGAGCAAAGCTTTGCAAGTAGTCTTCAAGAACGGGTGGAAGAGAGATGATCTCTTGGCTGTGAGAAAATATCATCTAGATATATTAACTGAGCCAAGATAATCTTTTGACGGAGTAGGGGCTTTTATTACAAGCTACTTTGCTGTTGTCTGATCTAAATAGAAGGGTCGGAAGTTGCAATAGTTTCTTACATCTCAATTTAGATATTATGTCAGTACTTTTTATGGTCACTCCACATGTTGTTTACAAACATAGCACATACATGTGTTTTGAATATGAGGACACATATCCTTCTGCCACAAGCATGTGTTTTGGTTTCTACTGCTTTCTTGTATCATTTATGTCAGGGAAGATGCCCCTTTGCATATAAGTAGAAATTTCAGTTTTTCAACAACTATGATACTGCATGCCATTTTTCTAGATTTGTATGGCTGTAATGCAAATGATTCCTTAGATGTCATCTTATTTTTGTTGTTTTGCACACAAACAGTGACGAAAAAGTTTCAGCTTCTTCGTTGGATGCTATTGTGAAGCTGGCTGCCTCATCTGAAGGGATTGTAGGAAACATTCCAAGTTCTTATTTGATCCCTCGTGTAGTATACTTTTGTTTAGTTGTCTATATATCATCTATATCTGAATTTCTACTTTAAACTCTTTAATGTTCAGAGCATCATCTTTCCGGAAAATGACAAAGATGCTGGGTATCTTAAATGTGCAGCAGCTCAGTCTTCCTCACTGGTATCTTGTTTCATTAAGCTATTTGATACTCGTTTTCTGAATATGATATAATTATCTTTTTTAAGAATGGTCGTAGGTGTGTTTGGCAGTATCTGTTTTGTTTTACTTGTGTTAGTGTTGTTTCCGTTGTCCATGCAATAGCTGTTATATCCTTCAAATAGGAAATCTGCAACGTGCTCTAGCAAGCAGCTTACTTTTGTCAAGTACTTTAACGGACAATGTCCTGACCCTAACTTTCCTGGTTGGTGTATTACATCATGGATAGAATGTCTCCCTAAAAAGAAAATCTTAGATAAAAGATTAAAAAATGCTCAATGAAGAAAATATGACTAGTTGTCAGAATTTTTATTGTTCTCCTCTCTCTCTCTCTCTCTACACACACAAACACTTGGGGATGCTTCTTATTGTACCCCAGTTTATTTACAATTAATGTACAAGTTGCGCACTTTTCTACATTGAACAAAGGGAAGAACCCCTTAGGGCTTCTTACCTCCACTTTCACCGCAGAGAACAGGAGCATAAAACATTATTGGCTGAATATTAGGTCAATTATGTTAGGGTATTAATCATCCACATGTCCAAAGGATGAGCGTTGATGTTCTGTTGGCTATTGATAATGCTTGATTGTTTTCAGGTATCACCATTGGGATGAAATCTTCAGTTTAATAAACATCAACAGTATGTTCAACCCCTTCTGACTATGTTTTGTTGCTTTAGGTACAGATTCGGATCCTTGCTCTTGTGGCAAAGCTATTTGCCGTTTCAAGCTTGGTTGCTTCATCCGTATATAATTCAAACCTTTTAAAACTGTTTGAGAATGAAGTCAGTAATACTGGTGATATGCTTGTGACCCTAACTGCTCTGGAACTTTTATATGAGGTAATTAATAAAATTACTGAATATATTTCTGTATTTAGAATATTATTGTTCCATTGGCCTTTTTTTTTCCCTGTAACTGTTGGCCAATACTATTTTTGAGAAAATAACGCCACATTGCATATGTTTTTTTTTAAAAAGGGAAAGGGCAGTTATCCAATTAATAACCACCCCAAATGTATTATAATAAAATAAGGCTTTTCAGCCTACACCAGAGCCCACAAACAACAGCAAAATACTCACTCATAGCGACTCACTCCACATTCTAATCATAGCAGCAATGGACTCCACAAAATTTTCTATATATGGTCTCTGCCCCTTGAAGACCACCTCATTCCTTCCCAACTAGATGCCCTAAAGGACCGCTAGAGGCCTCGCTTTCTCATTCTTTGACTGGAAGACATTGTGGCCTGTGTTGATGCCATCACCCCTAAATGAACTCTAGAACTCTTCAAAAGACAAATGGTTCCACCACCCAGCTCCCATGTGGTTCCAAATCTGTGGCACAAACGAACAGGAGAAAAAAAGATGGTCCATGTCCTCATCAGCTCCTCGACACAAGCGGCACACCTTAACCTCCCCGAGGGCCCACCTCGCCCTCCACATTTTCGTCATGAGCCTACGCCTTCTAAGCAACCAAATGAAGATCTTAACCTTCAACAGGCATGTCGCCCTCCAAACCTGCTTGCAATCTCTCACCAGATCTAGATCCAGATCACCAATGAGACCCCCACCAGAAAGTCTCCTATAAGCAACCCTCACCGAGAAATCACTTTCATCTCAAGAGAAAACATCATTCCTAAACTCTGGTTGGTAACCTTTCAGCTCCCCAAGCAACATTTGGAAATTCTGAATCCTCGCATCTAAAAGGTTCCTAGCAAAGGACGGGCACCACCCACCTTCCCAAACTTCTGCCACTGATGCATCCCTTCCCGTAGACAATGCAAAAAGTCTCGGGAATCTTCTACATAATTTCCCCTTACTCGTCCAATTGTCCTGTCAGAATCTGAACACATCCCCCGACCCCATCACCGGTACAAAACAATCCTGCACTTTAGTAGCCACCACAGAGAGACCTCTAAGGAAATGTGAGGTATCCCTCGGTGGGGATAGGAGACCCCACCGCATCGGGCCGCCATAAGAGGATCTGAAAACTTTCCCCACCAAGTCCTCTCTATTCTCCAACAAACCTCCAATTCACTTTGTCAACATGCTATCATTCATTCTCCCCAGGTCCCTCACACCAAGCCCTCCCTCAACCAATCTGTAAACCTCCTCCTATGCAACCAACCTCGCACCTGGCCCATTCGACCTGTGGTTCGACAAAAAAAAATTCCTTATCAATCCCAGAATATTTTTAACAACTTGCTGAGGCATCTTCAGGACAGAAATGAATACGATGGCATCGCGGCTAGCATTGCCTTGAGTAAGACCAGCCTCCCTCCCCTCGACAGCATCCTGGATGTCCATCCTGCCAATCTTCTTTCCAATTTTCGTATCAAAGAGGACCAATCCTGCACCAAGATCCTCCTGTCTGTCAAGGGAAGGCCCAGATACGTAATAGGAAAATTCTCCTGTTCTGTGCCAAGACTCAAACTGCACGCCCTCGCCTCCTCTGTCATGCGGAAAGGAATAAAACTCGACTTGGAGAGGTTTATCTGTAGCCCAGAAGCCTCCCCAAATAATTCAAGCAAGATCCACAACCTCCTAGCTTACACTTCTGGGGCTTCTACAAAGAATATTGTACATCAGCATACTGAAGCACTGAAATGTTCGTCCCATCTTCAAAAGAGAGACCTCTAACCAAATTTCTCTCACATGATCTATTTGTCGATCTTGGTAATGCATTTGTCGCTAGAACAAAAAGCATCGGAGCCAAAGGACACCCCTGACTAACCCCTCTTCTCGGTTGGATCCAACTCCCCGCCAAAATGCCATTAACAAGAATCGAGAACGAGGTCGTGGTGACATACCTCTTCATCCAGTTAACCTAGAGGGGCGGGGACCCCCTCTTTACCAAAGAGGCCTACACAAAAGACTACTGCACTGAGTCATAGGCCTTTCTGAAATCCACCTTATAGTTGGGTGTTTCACTCTTGCCAATTGGTTGAGTTTCTCTCACAAGGTATTAGAACCATACTGCTATAAGGGTCAAGATTAAACTCTACATCCCCCATCACTTGTCCATGTATAGGAAATGACTGTCACACATGAGGGGGCATATTGAGAAAATAGCTCCACAACTAAAGATGTGGAAATTGGAAGGTGACACATACGAATAGTTGGATGTCTCCCTTCAAGCTAACTAATTTTGAGGTGTATGCTCACAAATTTAATCACTCTTTTCAAAAAACAATTTTTTTTAATCTCACCTTGTCTCTTGATTTAAGGAGAATATCAGCGAGGTGTTTCAGTATTGGTTCTGAATAACTGAGTGCCAAAGATCAATCCATCATTTATTTTTAGTTATGGAAACACACTTGCGAACACTTAAACACGTGCGTGCGCACTTGTGGACAGGACAATATGAAAATCCTTGCGAGTAATGCAGTGGAACTCTCAAAACAAAAAATCAAGCAGTGTAAGTTAAAGAGACAAGAATGCTATCTTTTTATTTTCACCAAAAACAATTGATTATGCATAAGGCTTAGACAATTTTTGAGAAAAACTATGTAGGTAAGACAAATGCAAGGTAAACTAGAGGTATTATGGATGCTACTATAGTTGGAAAATGATGGTTCTATTGAGTCCATACAGGAAATGAGCACGTGATGAGGGGTAGATTATTACTTCTGTTCCATTTTGCTCCTTCCGAGGAAAAATCCTTCCTATTTTGAACAAAAAATGAATAAATTGCTTAATAATAAATATTTTTATCATCAATCATAAGTGTTAATGAGATATGTTTAAAGAATATGCCTTAAGTGATGTCTTTGCTATTATACTCTTCCAAGTAGATTTTTCTTGTTTAGTCTGATTTCTATCCATGTTAAGAAATTTTGGAGCTATTGTTTCGTTTACTTTCCGAAGAATCTAATCTTCTTATCACCAGAAATTATTTCATTTATTTGTTTTTTTGATATTGTACAAAAGAACTTAAATGTTTGCTACAGTAATTTTTTAATGTGAAGTTGGCAGATTCACCACATAGCACCATGTTTCTTCTAGAGACATCTTTGCTTCAGCTTTTATCGTCCTTGATCAGGTAACATCTTGGCACCACTGTCTTGCAGTTTTCCAAGTTCAGTGGGAATTCTTTTTTTCTCTTTCGTTTATTCTCAAATCTATATTGTTATATCTCAGTAATGGCTCAATAGATCCGGTCCTGCGATCAAGGGCAATCTTATTAACTGGAAGGCTCCTTTCATCCGCTGGTACCTATTCTGTTGTTGGCGAAGATGGTAATTGATTCAATGCTGTTTATGGTCTTTTGTTGTCTCCGTTCAGTTTTTGACATTAACAAGGGGATCATTGTTTGTTGTGAAATGCGTAAAAGATTATTTCTATCGTTGTAGTGCGAATTATGTTGAAACAAATAAATTTATAAATCAGAATCGGTGAGTCCTGAATTATTTGCAGGGAGGCAAAATACGATTTTCAAAGTTTTTTGTACTAACTAATCTATCTTAATGCAACATAGAAATAGAGAACAAATATTCAGAAAATCATATTTTTATTGCTGATGGAAAATAGTTCTCAAACTAGGAATTAAAACAACTATGATAAAAAATAGAGAGAGAAAATAGATGAAGGATGGCGTTGCTTATGGGATGCTTGTGCGAAGTGCGGTAGAACTTCAGATCCAGAGCACCGGGAGGAAGACTAGAGAGAGGTTGCAGAGAGAGAGAGAGAGGGGCTGGAGATGCATTTGGTGAGAGTTGCCTCTCAACTGGGGCCCTTGGGGCTCTTTTTATAGTTAAAATGATGGGCAAAGTAGGTATTTTGGCCTCCCAACTCGTGCAACACCCTTGGAGCCATCAGATTCGTTGATCGGGAGATCCATGGATTAGATCGCGCCTCAAAATAACCTTCCATGCACCTTAAATGCGCGAAACGCACCATATGCTAACACGTGGCACACTCACACTTGTTCGATCCACCGCCTCCGCACTCGCGCACGCGCGCTTCAATTTTAGTCGTTCGATCTTATGATCGGATGTCTTAAAATGCGCACCGCACCGCCTTTCTGATTCACGTTCAACAGTGCATCTACACGCGAGTGCATCTGCATGTCTGTCGCATCGCCTCATCCAGCATGCGTTTGCGTGCCATGCAGTCGCATCTTTGTCGCTTGATTTGATCCAACAACCCAATCGCACCTGCGCTCCACCGCTTGTTCGATTTTGCGCTCAGTGTGAATTGAACTCGTGCCTCGCGGTTCTCCGCTACGCTAACCGCCTTTTGAGTCGCGATTTTGATTTTAGTATGCAGCTGCTTTCAGTCGTTGGATCTTCATCTAACGGCTGAGATGCTCTTCTCAGTTGATGAAGGGCGCGCGGAGGGAGTGACGTGGAGCTGTTGTGGTCGTTGGATGATGATCCAATGGCTCACGTTTTTCCTTAAGAAGTCGGAGTGCGACAGTGAGCCGTTGGGATGGTGCCACGTGGCACCATCCTGACCGTTCATCTTCTCGCCTTTGTAGTTGGTGCTACAGGGCTCTGATCGAGTTGATCTTTGCGCCGTTGGACTGCGATCGTTGATTCAGATCCATCCGTGTGGTCGGATTTGATATCCAAGGTTTAGATTTGTGCTATTTGACTCTTTGGCCTCTGATCTTTTACATGCTGTATGTGATGCTACGGAAGTCTAATCAAGACGATTTCGGAAGCGTTGGACTCCCGTCATCGTCCTAATTAGATCCGTACGGTCTGATTTATAATTTGCGGCACTGGATTATCTGCAATTAATAGTCTCTCTTTTAGAGCTTAAAGTAGTATTATTATCTATAAAGTTAACAAATTAACTATGCTGCAAATTATGATGTTGATGCATGCATTGTCCCTAAGTTGAGCTAAAATCTAGTTTAATTCAAGTAGATCAGGTCTTATGATTGCTGCGCAATCACACCCCATGCCTGAATCTTGCTAGTCCCTAGCAAATGCAAGACTAAATATAAAGTGGTCATAAATGACTAATTTCTATCAAAAGTTCGACTGTAGGTTTATTTCTTTTAGTTTATTCAATATTTTAGAAATTCAGACAATCGTGAAGGTGTAGTGTTGTAGCTTATGCAACGGATCCAAGTGAAAAGTCAATCCATATCTAAAGTTCGTACTTGACCCTTAGTAAAATTTTATTGAGATGTCAAATTTCTTCCCTCAGGGTTATAGAATAATCTGTAATTTCGCCCCTTGCTTTTGGCTTAGGTAGATGTCTGAATCAAGTGGGTTTGTATTTGGTGGCTCATACTCCTCTGGTGCTACATATAGATTAGTACTACAGAACCTAGATTTTCGAACTTATTAAATAAATCAACTCAAAGAGAGGCGGAGAAACTGTACTCTCTTTAGTTCCTTTGTACTCATTCTCTTTCTGTTTCTCTTTCTCTTTTTCTTCTCTTTTCTTTTTATTTTCCTTTTCTTTTCTAGCTCATAATCTCACCAGATTTGTCCATATATTTGGTGGCCTCTCATGGCATTAACACTTTGATTAAGTTTTGATAATCTTATGACTAAGTCAGAATTTCTTAACCCATATTCAGGTGATCAGAAATACAGAAAAGTAGGTCAAGGCTGTATTTGGTGGATTATAAAGGGAATGGGTGTTGCCTCAATGTGCTTGACACAACGCAATTAACACTTTTTTTTTCTATTTTTATTTTTTTCTATATATATATTCTTTTTTTTCCTACTTTTCTCTTTCTCTCTCTTTTCTATTTTATTTTTTTAAATTTTTTCACATATATTTATTTGTACCAACACAACGTAATGTAGCATCCATGCACATTTTTATTCACAAGACATTATTCGGGATTGGGGGTGTTCAAGAGGATATCATGTTGGTTATTTAGTGGAAGTGCCTACTCTCGGCACCGGGAAAGGAATGGATGGGGCAGTGTATTTCTGACCTTGATATTAATACCCTCCTTCAACCGATGATTCCATAAAGGACGGTTGTAACCATCTACCTTAGTCCTAATTTTATCAGAATTCGCTCTCTGCATATTTGCCTTATTTGGTAGCTCTCCAAAAATTCACACAAAGAATTATATGTAGGAACCCAGTGTGAAATCTATATCTAACTCAGAGTATCATTATCTAATTACCTAGAAATTAGGATTCCTTGTACTAGACTTAGAGTACCAGTAGACTCTCTACTCTCACATCGCAATTGTTTGGTGGATCTACTAGAAGATAGTTTGCCTGTCTCCTTAATTATTGTCTAAGGGTTTAGGAGGAGAAGCATTTTTTCTTCTCGATAAATTAAAGATATCTATCGATCTTCATAGATGATCCATTGTAAATTCTACATGTAAGTGTGAATTGTACTGGATTTTAAATTTAAGAATCAACTTAAGAATAAATCCCTAATAAAACCTTCTTGATAAAAATTCTTTATGCATAAATGTAATTTTTTTTCCTTTTTTTTTTTGACAAAAATAAGACATGCAATTCCTCCCCCCGATGCTTATCATTACAATGTCCTCATTGAAATATATGCAAAGAAATTAAAATGTAATAAGCGAGAGGAGGGGATATCACCTGACTGAGCTTGTTAATCCATGTCAGCTTGATTAGACAAAAATGAAAAATACCTGTATAGAATACTGGATTGCCTCCCAATCAATGCTAAGTTTAACGTCATTTGTCGGATCCAAACCCAAAAGAAATATGCATGTCAATATTGTGGGTCAAGAGGAGTAATAATTGCTATTGAGAGATTTAGGATTAATATAAAGATATGATTATGTGGTCCAAGAATCAGTGATCCACAAATGTGGACCAAATGGTGATGTAGTCTTACTTCGAAGAGTTTTTCTGATTTGAAATATAAAATATGGTCAAATAGATGAGGTTTATGATGAAGAGCCCGTTCATTAATCCAATTCCATAATTCAAGAAGAGGTGGTGGAGGATCTGGATTAAAATCATGATCGAAATTTAAATCTGATTCTGAGTTAAAATCATAAGGATTCTTATAATGGTAATTGATGTCAAAAGTCATGAATCCTCCAGGGTTCGGGCCATACGAGGATAAAGGTAGAGTTGTGTTGAATTTCTCAAAATCCTCGTTAGAAATTACCTCTTTTCCGAAATCACTTCTTCCTCATAATCAAGCCATCCATGTGAATCAGTTGGATTATAATTTCTTCTCCAGTCTATCATGCTTTGAGCTTCTTTCTCTGAGATGTTTCTTCATTTTTCGGGTTCATGTCCTTTAGTTGTCCAATTTCTTGAACCCCATTAAAATTCAATAATTCTTGGATTGCAAGGTGGATGTACTAAGGATTCTTAATGCCATCATTTAATTCATCATACGATACTCCCAATAGTTCCTTGATCTTACAAATGTCTTTTTCAATTTAATTATCTGTGGGAGGTGTTAAATCAGAATCGTCTTCAAGTACATCACTTCCTTGCCTCTCATGTTGATCTTGAGATTTGGTAGAATTCGAATTATCCTTAGTGTGAATTACCAAAGCCTCTTTAATTGTTCCCGTGACCTCAATATAACCACAATTCAACTTATTCTCTTGGGAGGCTTTAAAGATATTGAGTTGACAAGTTTTCCTTCCAGAAGTGATTTGCATATTTTCCATCTCAGAGTTGACTAGAGCCTTGGTTGTGGCCAAGAAGGGTCTTTATAAGATTATTAAGGTATTGTTCAAGTTTTCTGATGCCTCAATGTCTAAAACTAAAAGGTCCACAGGGTACTCAAAATCCCTCATTTTTATAATGACATTTTATAAGTCCCTTTGGAGTCTTGGTTGACCTATCAACAAGTTGGAGGGTAACATCGGTGTGTTGTAAGGGACCTAAATCCAACTCTTCATATAATTCCGTGGGGATTAGATTGATGGAGGCACCAAGGTCCAGTAAGGCTCGCTCCAAGATAAAATCATCTATTGTGGGTGATCCCTTTGATAATCATCCTTTCCTTTTTTTTTTAAAAAAAAGATAAAATCATCTATTTCACATGAAATTAATGGGGTCCCCAGATCTTTCTTTTTAGGAGGGAGCTTATTCAAGATAATGACATTGGCTTGTTCCGAAATTATGACCCTTTTTGATGATTTGGTGTGACTTTTCGGTGTACAAATTTCCTTAAGAAATTTCGCATAGGCCAGGATGTTCTCAATAGCTTCAAGGAGTGGTATATTCACCTGGACTTACTTTAAAATCTCAAGCCACTCCTTAAATTGATTGGTTTTCTTTTCCCTGTATTTGTTCAAGGCTTCAGGAAAAGGTGCTTGAGAGAAATTATGAGTGTTCAAATCCTGAACCTTGTTTTCTAGATTCGCTTGGTCTCTTAGGTTAGATTCGAACTCCTTAAGATCTTGGTAAGATTTAGATGTAGAAGAATAAGGATCTTGGATTTGTTTCCCACTTCTTTAAGTAACAGCACAAGCATAAGCATTAGGGTTAGAGGGGAGTGAACGTTTGATTAAAAATTGTGTTTAAAATTATTGTCATAAAGCAGATTAGCTGGTTGAAATTAATCTACGTTAGCTATTCTACTTAAAGAATAAATAATAGAAAAGAGAGAATAATATAGAGAAAGAGAGTGAACCAATATTTTATAACCATAGGAGTATGTTCATTACCATTAACTTTTACAACTAGAAAGCTGGAAATTTACATTAGAAAATGGTAAAAAGAGAGGGATGAGAAAATCCTTCTCGACGGCTGCTTGGAAGACGAGCCGCGTTGACGGAGCGCCCGAAAGAGGGTGGTGAGATGCTGGACGAGGGAGAACGGAGCTGGAGGACGACAGGCGAAGCAGGGAGGTGTCGCAGCGGGATTCTCTTCCTGAATGGTGGCTAGAGGACAACCACGGATGCTCTACGAATGGGGGTGAGAAGATGGAAAAATTACTTTTAAGACTCTAGTGGAGCATCCCAGGTATAGGACTAGCTCTTTAGAGCTTTGGAGAAGGTGAGAGGAGAAGAGAAGGGATGAAGAAAATGAGAGGTATGAGGTCCCTTTTATAGTTGAGGAAGAAGGGCATAAAAGTCATTTTAAAGGCCTTAAGATTTAATATACGATCTTTAGTGATGCATGCAAACATCACTAAAAATAAGCGTTGCCGAAGGCACGTGTAAGGAGAGTCATCAGATCTCGAACGGATGGCTCAGATTGAGCCATGCCACGCGCTTGCTAACCTTCGGTCGTTCGCGTGCTTGATCGCGCACAATCGATCTCAACTGTCCGATTGCACGATCGGACGACTTAGATCTGCGCGCGCTTCGCCTTCGCAATGCACGTTGCGTCCGTGTACGATCGCGCGTGTGATCGCTCGTCATCGCGTGTGTGCGGCGTGCTCCTTCATTCGGCGCCCTTAGGCGTGCCACGTTGTGGCTGCCATTGCCACTCGATCTCCATCGGACGCTCCAATTTTATTGGGTGCGCACTGCTGTGAATGAGATGGGCGACGAGCCTTAAACTCGAGCTGCGAGTTTACAAACGAAGGCACTAGCCATTGCGCCACTAGCCTCTCTTTGTCGCTTTTTCGTTTTTCCCTTCAAGCAGTCCCAGCCGTTGGATGATGATCCAACGGTTGGGATCGGTTGTGGCTTCTTCCTCAGTGCTAAAGAGGCAGATGTGGAGAACGGACCTCAGCTGTTGGATCTTGATCCAACGGCTGAGATGTGATGGTGCGGATGAGGAGGGTTGCGTAGCTTGTCGGCGATCTTAGGTAGCTAGGATGGTGCCACGTGACACCATCTAAGCCGTCCATCTTCTTTTACTCGTAGGTAGTGCCACGGATGTTAGATTGAATGAATTTTCATGTCGTTGGGCTGCGATCGTTGATCCAAATCCATCCGTGCGGTTGGATTTGTCATCTGAGGTACGGATTTGCACCACCTTGTCCCTTGACCTCTGATTTTTCTC